>CP124713.1:23532500-25932500 GCA_031232105.1 Capsicum rhomboideum | reverse complement strand
GATCATATGCGCCAGTTTTTAATGATCTAGAAGAAGAGGATGTGGTTTATTTCAAGCCGGTAGAGACTAATGCCATTATCCCACTAGAATTACCTCAGGGCACTAAGTTCAACATTACAAGTGCCATGATCCACCTGCTTAACTTGAAAAACGTATTCGTCGATCTTCCTACGGATGATCCGAACATGCATATGGTGAACTTTGTGGGGGACTGCACTTCATATAATTTTCCTGGAGTGGACCAAGAGGCTATTCGGTTAAGATTGTTCCCGTTCTCTCTAACAGGAGAAACGACTTTGTGGTTGGCCGAATTACCACGAGGCTCCATCACTACTTGAAAAGAGTTGAAAAATCAATTTCTTGAGAGATTTTTCCCACCCTCAAAGATGCTACAGTTGAAAGATGAGATTTACAACTTCAGATAACTACATTCTGAAGCACTTTACGAGATATGGCTAAGGTTTAAGAAGAAGCTGCAGAATGTTT
Source organism: Capsicum rhomboideum (assembly GCA_031232105.1). Classification (NCBI taxonomy): domain Eukaryota; kingdom Viridiplantae; phylum Streptophyta; class Magnoliopsida; order Solanales; family Solanaceae; genus Capsicum; species Capsicum rhomboideum. The sequence continues at coordinate 25,932,014 of CP124713.1, read as the reverse complement.
CAAATCATAGGATGAGTGGTAGGAGTTTACTTGAAATCTTCTACAGGGCTTTAAACATAAGTACCAAGGCCGTAACAGACACTATCATTGGCGGAGAATTTATGAGTCTGAGGTAGGAACAAGCTTCGGAGATTTTAGATCGTATCACTAAGACCAACCGAGGATGAAATACTCGAGAGGCAGATACATCTGCTGGTACGTATACTATTGGAGCATCAGCAGTGCAACGGGCTTTGGATGAATCTGTAGCTCAAGAAGTTGCACAGCTGAGGACAGAAATTGGTTTGCTAGCCAAACAGATCGCGACTAGAGGTGCTGAGAATGTGCATGCCGTAGGAGCACAAGGTAAAACACCTAAGCATGATAATTATGAATCTGATGAGAAAGCTAAGTACTTGAATCGAGAAGTGATGGATTTTCGAGCCAAGGGCCAAGGATCTAATCAAGACTCTTGGATCGCGAGGCAAGGGAATCAAGGTCGGAACTATTATGGAGACAATTACAATAAGTCAGGATATAGAGACAGAGAACAAGATCATAATGGAGACTGGAGACGAAAAGATGATTAAAAAGAGAAGAGCAGTGCTTATGTTCCACCAGGGAACCGTGATGCTGACTACAAAAATTCACGACTAGAAACCCTTCTTAACAAATTGATTAATGGATCAGAAAATCAAGAAAATTGCTTGAAGGAAATTAGAGAGGACATTTCAGGAATAAGTCAGAAGATTGAGTCTCACTCAACTGCCATAAAACAGTTGGGAGCAACAGTTAGGGCAGATATCGGTGGCGTTAAACCAACGTCAACCAGATACTCTTCCAAGCAACACCATCCAAAATTCAAAAAATGACGGTCATTGTTTAGCCATTACTACAAGAAGTGGGAAGAGCACGACTAACCCATCTATTCCTACAGATAATGGTAAGGAAGATGTGACCGTGGTGGTTGATGAAGAGGGTGAGATAAAGCCAAAAAATTTAGCAGCGGACAATAATGTAGCTCACAAACCCCATAGTATTAATAAAAAAATTGAATCTGAGAAGAGGCAGCAGAAGGAGGTTCCACAAGTTTTGAAAACTATACCACGACCTCCTTCTCCCTTTTCTCAAAAGTTGAAAAGGAAGATTGAGGAGGGTAAATACCAAAAGTTTGTTACAATATTAAAAGAGCTATCGATAAATATCCATCTTGTTGAGGCATTGAAGCAGATGCCCGGTTACGCAAAATTCATGAAAGATTTGGTGACGAAGAAGAGAACTGTCAGTTTTTAGCCAACAGATAACTTGCATCATTGTAGTGCAGTTGCTTCGCGTTCCCTAGTAGAAAAGAAGGAGGATCCAGGAGCTTTCACAATTCCTTGTACTATCAGGTCTTCCAACTTTGCAAAGACACTATGTGATTTGAGTGCTAGCATTAACTTGATGCCGCTAGCCGTTTTCAAGCAGTTAGGGTTGGGAGCACCAAAACCAACTTCTATGAGGCTTCTTATGGCAGATAGAACTGTGAAAAAACTGATGGGCATTCTGTATGATGTTTTGGTGAAAGTTTTATCTTTCATTTTTTCGGTGAACTTTGTGATTGTTGATTGTGAAGTTGATTTTGAGGTTTCCATTATCCTAGGGAGACCATTCCTTGCCACTGGCCGTGCATTGGTTGACATAAAAATTGGGCAGATGAAATTCAAGCTAAATGATGAACATAGTACTTTCAATATTTGTCGTTCCATGAAGCAACCAAAAGATATGCAGGTGATTTCTGTAATTGATACGCTTAATGAGAGTGACGTAGTCTTTTCGGTTGAAGAAAGTTGGGGGTAGAAACTCTTGCAGCTGTGATTATTAATTTTGACAGAGTTGGTATTGAGGAATATGATGAGATGATGGGAGCGCTTGCTGGTAGGGGATCATACACTTATACTCCAAAGAAACTTGATCTCGATTTGAAAAATAGGGTGACCCCACAGGCTCGCCCTTCTGTTGAGGAGCCTCCAGTTTTGGAGCTTAAGACTCTTCCATCTCATCTCCGCTATGCATTTTTGGGAGCCAATAACACCTTGCCCGAAATCATTTCTACTGAGTTAGCAGGATGGCAGGTAGAGGCTTTGGTTTCAGTATTGAAGAAATTTAAGAGGGCCATTGGTTGGTCAATTGCTGATATTATAGGAATTCCACCCGGCATTTGCACTCATAAAATTCAGCTTGTTCCTGAGTGTATATCGAGCATTGAGCACCAACGTCATCTGAATCCACCTATGCAAGAAGTTGTGAAGAAAGAAATCATTAAGTGGTTAGATGCAGGTGTGGTTTACCCCATTGATGATAGCAAGTAGGTAAGCCGAATTCAGTGTGTGCCAAAGAAGGGAGGAATCACTGTGGTTCCAAATGACAAGAATGAGTTAATCCCAATGAGGCTGGTTACCGGATGGAGAGTTTGCATGGATTATCAAAAGCTAAATTCTTGGACCGCAAAGGATCACTTTTCCATGCCTTTCATGGACCAGATGTTAGACCGTCTTGCTGGAAGAGGGTGGTATTATTTTCTTGACGGTTATTTGGGATATAATCAGATTTTCATTAACCCCGAGGACCAAGAAAAGACCATGTTCACCTGTCCATATGGGATTTTCGCGTTAAAAAGAATGTCGTTCAGGTTATGCAATGCGCCAGCCACTTTTCAGCGTTGTATGATGTCTATTTTCTCCGATATAGTCAAAGACACTATTGAGGTTTTCATGGATGATTTTTCTGTAGTGGGAGACTCTTTTGATGACTGTCTAACCCACCTCGCTAATGTGTTGCAAAGATGTGAAGAATGCAACTTAGTGCTAACTTGGGAGAAATATCACTTTATGGTTAACGAAGGTATTATATTGGGACATCGAATCTCAAAGAAGGGTATCGAAGTAGACAAAGCAAAGATTGAGGTGATTGAAAAATTACCCCTACCTATTTCTGTGAAAGGGATTCGAAGTTTTTTAGGTCATGCTGACTTTTATAGAAGATTCATCAAGGATTTCTCTAAGATTGCACATCCGTTATGCAAACTTTTGGAGAAAGAGGTGAAGTTCATGTTTGATGGGGCGTGCCTAAAATCGTTTGAATGTCTGAAAGAGAAGTTGATTTCAACTCCTATCATTGTCGCACCAGATTAGACAATGCCATTTGAGGTTATGTGTGATGCTAATGGAGTGGCTTTGGGTGCAGTCCTTGGCCAAAGACATGAAAATGTTCTACACCCAATTTACTGTGCGAGCAAGACACTTAATCCAGCCCAAAAGAATTACACTGTGGCTGAGCAAGAGCTGTTGGCGGTGGTTTTTTCTTTCAAAAAATTTTGATCTTATTTGATTGGTACAAATGTGATTGTACATACAGACCACGCACCACTTATATATCTTATGTCAAAGAAGGATGCCAAGCCAAGGCTGATTCGATGGGTACTTCTATTGCAAGAATTTAATTTTGAGGTTAAGGATCGAAAGGGGACTGAGAATCAGGTTGCAGACCACCTATCACGCCTTAAGGAGGAAGCCATGCTTAAAATAAGGGATGATCTAGATATTGATGATACTTTTCCAGACGAGCAAGTGTTGGCAGCATCACAAGACTTAATCCCATGGTTTGCAGATTTTGCCAATTTTCTGGCAAGTGATGTAGTCCCGAAAGATATATCGTACCAGCAAAAGAGAAGATTCATGCATGAGGTGAGAAAATTCTTCTGGGATGAGGCATACCTGTAGGGTGTGTGAAGATGGTATGATTAGAAGGTGTATCCCGGAGGCCAAAATGATGAGTATTTTAGAAGCATGTTATTCATCTCCAGTTGGGGGTCATCATGGCGGTACGTGAACTGCACACAAGATCTTACAATATGGCTATTATTGGCCCACCATTTATAAAGATGCTCATGACTATGCGTGGGCTTGTGACCAATGTCAAAGACAAGGGAATATCTTGCGTAAACATGAACTCCCTATGACAAATATCTTTGAGCTTGAATTATTTGATGTATGGAGAATTGATTTTATGGGCCCATTTGTGAAGTCACATGGGATGAAATATATTTTGGTAGCTGTCGACTATGTTTCTAAATGGGTGGAGGCAATTGTGCTTCCCAATAATGAAGGTAGAAGTATCACGACATTCTTAAAAAGGAACATATTTTCATAATTTGGTACACCCCGAGTTATCATTAGTGATGAAGGATCCCACTTCTGTAATCGACTGTTCAAAACCTTTCTTGAAAAATATAGTGTCAAACATAAGGTTGCAACACCTTACCATCCTCAGACGAGCGGGCAAGTTGAAGTATCAAATCGTGAGATTAAGTCTATTTTGGCGAAGACAGTGAATACCAATAGGATTGATTGGGCAAGAAGATTGGATGATGCACTATGGGCATATCGAACTGCATTTAACACACCGATTGGTGTATCTCCATATAAGCTGGTATTTGATAAATCGTGTCATTTGCCTGTCGAACTTGAACATAAGGCGTTATGGGCATTGAAGAGGCTGAATTTGGAATGGAGTGATGCAGCTAAATTGAGACTAGAGCAGATAAATGAGATGGATGAATTTCATCTTCGGGCATTTGAAAGTTCAGCACTGTATAAAGAAAAGATGAAATTATATCATGATCGAAAGATTGAACGATGAGACTTTTACCCAGGAGAGTTGGTACTACTTTATAACTCCAGGCTTTGCTTTTTTCTTGGAAAGTTAAAGTCCAAATGGTCCAGACCATTCACGATAGTTAGGGGTGTTCCCGCATGGAGCAATCGAGCTGAAAGGTGATGATAATATTCTATTCAAGGTCAATGGGCAGAGTGTAAAGCACTATGTTGGAATCACGAAAGAAATAAAGACATGTGAGGAGCTTAGTCTTGATGAAGTATGAGTAGTCAAGCTAGCTACGTCGTACCACAATGTTAAATCAGGCACTTTATGGGAGGCAACCCATGAGCTAGTTGGTGCAGTTTGAGTAACCAACCTAGCTATGTCGTGCTGCAATGTTAAATCAAGCACTGCTTGGGAGGCAACCCAAGGATTATTACCAGTCGTAAGTTAAAAATAAAGTTGTGAACTGAAAACTATGCAGTTAAAATCACGGGGGTGAACCACGTGACATAGGACAACCTATGTGGCGTGTATTGGTATCATAGGAATCATTGGGGATCACAATCCTAGTGTATTTCTCATATTATTTACAAATCCAAAAATCAACAATCGTAACTGTTACTACTTACTCACAAAACCCCCTCAGTTTTACTTACTTGCCAATTACTCAGACTAACATTCAACAAACTTTAGTCCTATTCCCTGTGGGATCGACCCCAACCTAGTTGGGTTCTATATTTGATACAACGATCGCATTATACTTTTCTGAAGGTATATTTTGGGCGACATCACATATGAGAGGTGTCTAGCTGAAACTGAGGTGATTTTACTAGCAATCCTGTGTACCAGCTAGGTTATGCTAGGTGTAACCTGTTTGTTCCACTTTCTAGAAGATAGTGGAAGCTCTAGATATCTCATGGGGAACTCTCCTTATGAGAAACCTATTATTTGTATTAGTTTCTCTCTGATGTGTTCCTGAACATCTGCTAAATAAATGTTAGATTCCTCTATGTTAGCTTCAAGACCTGTGACCTCTTGTAGAAGATCATGAGATCATCAACAAACACCAACTGAGTAAGTTAAAGCTCCTTACAATGAGGATGAAATTTGAAATCAGGCAGCTGGGCTTGACAGATAATCTATCACCATAACAAATAAAAGAGGAGAAAGTGGGTCCCCTTACCTCAAATCTCTTCTCTCTTAAAAAAACCCATGTCCTTCTCCATTGACATTAATAGAGTATTTGTGGAAGTCACACATTCCATCACTATCAAAATAAATTTCTGAGAAAACCCATAACCTTGTAACATCTCTTCTATGAAGTTCCACTTGACCATATCATAATTTTTGCACAAATCAATCTTCAACATACATCTAGGAGTAGTTTTACTGTTGTATTCTATGAGCAAATCATGATAAATCAGCACATTATGCACTAGTGATCTTCTATGAATGAATGCAACTTGATTATCTGCAACTAGATCAGGTAGCACTTGTTTTAGCCTTTGACATTGCATTTTAGAGATAACTTTATATATGACATCACAACAAGCTATAGGCCTGTATTGGCTTGCATAATTTGGGAACTGTACTTTTGGAACTAGCGCAATGGTAGTTGCATTCAACTGTTATAGGAGCTTAGCATTCTGCATAAATTCTAACACTTCCTCCACCATCTCATTGCCTATAATATTCCATGCATCCCTAAAGAAACCACTCTCATAACCATCCGGACCTGGGCTCTTATTGACATTGATGCCCCATAAAGCTGTCTTGACATCCTTTATATTATAATCAGCAATAAGAAACATTTATTGTTCTAGTGTTAGCACCTTCCCAGCCTTTAAGACCAGGACATTGCTGTACTCGTAGAAACCCTGAATTACCTAATAGTAGCCTGTAGAAGTCCATAAATACTTTAGCAATCATATCTGGTTCAGTCTGGGGTCTGTCTTGATCATCCAACACTTGCACTATAGCATGTTTCAACATCTTCTGCTTAATAGCTGCATGAAAGAACTTAGTGTTCTCATCACCTAATTTAATCCAATTCATTTTGCTTCTTTGTTGTAAAAGTAGCTCAGCCAAATATGATGATCTCTGAAACTTGTGTTTACTCTCCTGTTCAGCCTGCTGGTATACTTTATTTAAAGGATCAGAATGCAGCATAGCCTGAGCTTGTGTTAGGCTTATTCTATCAACCTTTGCTTTTGTAACTACCCCTCTGAACTGCATTGAGTTGAGTTTCTTGAGTTTAGGTTTCAGTGCTTTCAATCTCTTTACCATTTTGAACATTTTGCACCCCTATATTTCCTTATCCCAGACTTCAGTAACAATCCTCTCAAAATCTTGGTGTTCACTCCAAGTATTGCAGTATTTGAACACTTCCCCTTCCCGTGAGGTCTCTTTAAAGGATCAATTCTGATAGGTGAGTGATTACTTATCCCCTTCTCCATAAAGTGTGCATTGCAGGCCTCTATCTTATCCAACCAATCTCTGTTTATAAAACCCCAGTTTATTTTTGAAAGTATCCTATCATTTTGATGCCTATCATTCCAAGTGAATTGACATCCATAACCAACCATTTCAAACAAGCACACACTCATGCATGCATTTCTGGAAATCTTCTATTTCTGTATAATTGACAGCACTTCCCCAATTCTATTCATAGTTTTTAGTACAAAGTTGAAATCCCCTACCACTAGCCATGCATGGGTGCATGTCTTCTCAAAAGCACATACTTGATTCCATAATGCCTTTCTTTCCTCTTTAGCACTGTAACCATAAACAAAAGTAATAAACCTCTGTTAGTTTATACATATCAGGCCTCCATAAAATGATAATCCTCCTATTATAGTGATGCTTGTGATTGGTAATCATTTCCCAACCAGCTAACATGTTATTCATATTCTTTGTACTCTTTCTTCTTTGATTTTTGTTTCCAGTAGACCAATAAGACCACTACCTACTTTATTACAGAGGAGAGTGACCTCCTTTTATTTATTAGGGTCATTTAAGCCCCCTCAGTTTCCAACTTAGTAAATCAATCACCCCCCACCATGGGGTTACTAGCACATTTCACATTACCAAGAAACTCCTCATCCCCTACCATAAGTTTACTAACACCTTTCACATTCCCAAGAAACTCCTTCTTCTTTCCTGATGCATTATTCTTACCCTCTTTCATCTCCAGCCTAATGAAGCTGTTTGTTACTGCAATTATCTTTTACCTTTGCAGGTGAACTACTAGTCCTCCTTTGTGCAACCCATCCCTTTGTAGCTTGCCCAACTATTAGGTAACTTGAACTCTATTGTTGTATATTACTAGCCTCAATACTTGTTACCTCTGTAGTTCTACTATCCTTATCACCATGTGCCACCTCTGTCTCAGGTAGTTTCCTCTACACCTGTTTATCCACTCCCTTCATTTTCTCTTTTGGCTTTATGCTTCATTTCCTATAATTATCTCCCATGTGACTATACTGTTTACACTTAATGCAGATTGATGGTTTACAATTCCTCCTTAGTAAATTCCATTTCAGCAGACCAAGCTTTGACAATAAAGGGTTTATTGTCAAAATGGTATATTTTCCCCTGTAAAACCTCATTTCAAGCCTCCACAGTGTTAAACCGCACCATTAATATCCCATTTTCATCATAACCACCTTGTTTATCCCTACCTTCCCCACAACCTCTGGATTTATCTGTTTAACACCAAAAAAGAGGATGAGAACCTAAGACGTAACATACCACTGCATTACTCCAAAATGCTATCTCAGTACTTATGTCTTCGAGGACAATTTCTCCTATCTGATCCTTACCCTCAATTGTAGGTTTCACAAATTCAAGCTTAAAGCCTATATTCAAAATTTTACTTATGTCAAATGTATCCCACACAAAAGCTTTGGGTTTAAGCGACTTACACAAACTCCTCTCCTGCAGCTCAACCTCATCCGCCTATGATTTACGTGTCGCACCAGTAATCTCCACCCATTCATCCACTCAAGCTTTAGCCTGAGCTGCTTTGCTTAATTGTGGCGACAATTCCACAGTTTCAACCCCTATTTGCTCCGCTTCCTCCAATCGAGTCTTAGTTAGGGCTTTTCCCTCCTGTTCTCTCATCCACTTTCCCTTATTCGCCTGATTTCTCCCCAACCTGATTCTGATTGAGTGAGCTCCCTAGCTGAGATAGGTGACTCCCCTCAACCTTCGCTTGCCCCAATTGCTTGATGTTGCCTATCCCTGTTAGCAGTGATTGCTGCTTAGCACCCGCCATAGCTAGTTTCTTCATCCTCATCGTTCCCATCGTCGCTCCCGTTGAAGGTTTTGCTCTCCTACCCATGATAGGCGCACATTAGGGTTAACGTGCACCGAGAGAGAAAAACTTCTAGAGAGAGAAAATCCTAAAGATTTATAAGGGCAAAAAATTCAAATTATATTTTTTAAACGAGAGAGGAGTTATGAAATGAAAAGTGGCTTGATAGAACAAAGATATTAGAAAGTTGTCAATTATTTTTTATTAATTTTATTTTTTAATATTTTATCCTTGTAATAATTAAAAATGAGATTGATTATGATTTTGTAAGGACTTAAGAAGATTTTAAGGTGCAAAAATTCATAAATGATTTTATTAGATAATTTCGCTAAGTTGAATGGTCATTCAAAGAATTGCCTCAATGTATAGGACTTAAATTATAAAGTCTAAAAATTAACCCCAAAAAAGTGAGAAAAAAGTTCAGATTTTTTAAGTATATGAGGAAATACTGAGAAAAAAAATAGGTGTAATTTAGGTTAGTATTAATTCATTTTTGATAAAATTTGAGTTAGGCATCCGTTTTACGTATTTAATATTTGTGAAAAGTAGTAATCCAAGGAAAGAATCAAAATAAAGAAGAGGAGGAGTTTGGAGACACAAAAAAGAAAATGAAACAGAAAGGAGGAGGTAATTGAGGAAAATGAAAGTGAAGGAGAGTGCTGACAAGAGGGTCCCACAGATACACTTGTCACAAATATTAGGTGTCCTCACACAACAATTATTGATTATGCCTCAAACATTGTAAAATTTTTCCTTGTTAGTCTAACCACAAAAGTAACAAATTGGAAACAATTCCTCTCATATTGCGAATCCACATGACTTGAATCAATTCTGAATGATTTAAATCGTTCAACTTGGCCACGACTTAAATCAATTGTTTTGATTCAAGTCGAACAAATTCACACGACTTACTATAGAATATAAAAAAAATAGTTGCAAACGGCATCCGTTAACGGCTTCACTAAGCCGTGGGAATTCCCATGCTTTTTCCCCTTTGGTATTCTTTAAAAAAATTTCTTCAGTTTTATGCCTTTTTACATAGATCTAGGGGTGTGCAAAAACCGAATTAATCAATAAACCAAATCGAAAAAAATGTTATTGGTTTATTGGTATCGGGTTATTGGGTTAACGGGTTTTTAAACGGTATTGTAATTTTTTTTATTGTGATATCGGTTCGATTTCGATTTTAAGGTTTTAGTTAACGGTTAAATCGATAACCCAAAGATTATATTAAAAATTGTATTTTTATCCCTAGTTATATAATAGTGGCTTTATATTTTAAATACATACCCCTTTATTTTTTTTGCATTTTATAGTGTTGTCTTAGTATTGTTATTTTCTTTCTAAAGTCGTTAGCTTGGTGGGATTCTACCCATTAGTATAAACTATTAACCTACATTGAGTTTCTTTTTTGAGAGATTGCTACTACATTCAAGTTGCAAAAGAAAATAAATTTGTTTTAGTAATATGTATTTGAATTTGCTTCTACTTGTAATTTGTGTAGGCTTTTATGCATGAGAGTAGTGTATATATGAACATATGAAAAATAAGAAAAGAAGGTAAAAAAAATTAGAGGAGCATTTTTTTATCGGTTAAACCGAAAATCAAACCGTTAAGGATCACAAACCGATAAACCAAAAATCAAATCTTATTGGTTTGGTTATCGGTTTAACATGTTTACAAATCGAAAATCGATAAACCGAACCAATAATACATAAAATCGAACCGAACCGACCGATACACACCCCTACATGGATCTTCATTTTTTACCCATAAAGATCTAAAAAAGCTATTCATTTTTACTCATAAAAGATTTCAAAAAGTCATTTTCTTCTATTTAATTATAAGTGGCTATAAGAGATTATTTTCTTGTACAAAACTATTAACCAGAAAAAAAAAAAGAAACAAATAACTAGAGCATACATTGATTAAAGCTAACACCGTACGTACTTACTTCTCGAGATGTTTTTTAGGAAACAAGACTTATTTATGCGTCTAACACATTTTCAACATTTTGTGTACATAGTTTGAGGTCATCCAACAAACATGAGAAATTACTCACGACACGTAAAAATTGAGGTGCTGGTATTATATGCATCACCCAATGATTCTACAACCAAACAAATGAGCTGTTTCATGACTTTGTTGATGTGGACAAACTATGTAATTTCTTTGTAAGTTGTTACGATGGGGAGTAATTTTATTTTTTCTACTCACTCTGTCCAATCATACTTGTCCACTATATTAAAAATAGATTTGCAACAATATTTGTTCAGTTTGGAAGACCAATGGATGATTTATCATTTTCTATCCATTTATTTATCCTTGCTATTAAATACTATTCATCACTCAATGCATTTTTCAAGTCATTAAATTTATTACATTCAAACGGTGGTATAGTAAAATTACCCCTATTATTTATTGTTTCTTGTGTGTCAAGTCAATAGTGGACAAGTATTGTTGGACGGAAGGAGTAGTACTATTGTTGTCAGTTAAATGCTGAGAAATTAATTTGAATCATTTAATGAAGTGATTATGAACTACTTACCAACAAAAAATAATTTTAGAAAAGCAAAACACCACCACGTATATATGAGGTATATAGGAATTTGTAGCTAGATGTGTATGATTTGTATTTTTAGCATTTTGCCTAAGAGGTGACTTCAAAAATGCATTAGGTTTCAAGTTCAGCATACAATTATAATTGGATCAATCATTAGGAATTGGTTCTAATATATTTTGCAAAGTGCAAATATTTACCATTTCTATTAGAGATTGAAGAAGATCAAATCTGAAGCTGAAACATTTCAAGTTGAAAGAAGAGGAATAAATTATGCATTAGTTACGGGGAGTCACTAATCAGAAAGGGTTTGATTGAATTTGAACAAGTTATAATTAGGTTGAGTTATTAAACAAGTGAGTTATCGACTCATCAAAAAGTAACTTTGTAGGCGTATTATCATGGGGTTTGAGAGAGCTTGATTTCAAATCAGCCTGTATTTATAAAATCTGCACACAACAACTTCAAATCATGATTTCAAATTATAATTTATTCAAAAAATAGGAGTTGGAATTCCAAATTGTGATTTCAATTTTTTTTTAAATATAAAAAACTTAACCCATGAGTTTATATTTTACAAAAAAAGACCGATAAGTTTAAATTTTGTAAAAAAGAAAAAAAAAAGACACATGCTCGACATGAAGTGATTGTCTGTACCATATGGGAGAATTTTACCAAAGAATAGCTAGTTACTATTATTGTTGATTTATTGGAGTGTGAATCTTTATAAAATTATGCGGACTTGAAAGTTTATAATAACATGTAATTGCAAATATTTATTTATAAAGAAAATACGGATACATGTGATTTATTAATGTGACATGTTAGGATATTCTAATACCTTATTTAAAAACTATGATTTATTCATTTGGTAAGATCATATAAGAATTGGAGAAATTTTGATGTTTTTCACAAATTATGAATTTTCATATCTATATATATTATAAAGTAGAGGACGAAGCACCAGAAGAAGCCAAGTGACAGCATAAAAATAAGCCATTTGGCAATTTTAAGACAAAGTAAATAGCTTTGTAATAAAAGTTTTTAATTAAAAGATTGAAATTTTTTGAATTTGAAAATACATTACCTTTTTTAAAAGAAAAAAAATCATAAGCATAAAAATAGAAACAGAGTTCTAAATGAATTCTTACTATTTCATAAACTTATCTCTTTCAGATGTTATAAAATATATTTAAATTTATTTAATTTAAATATTAAATAAAAGATGATAATATTAATAATTAAAAAAAAGTAGTTGTAGTAGTGGCCGTCGTAATATATTTGACTTATTTGAATATTAAAGGAAATATTAAAATATTAATTATAGTAATAATAATAAATAAATAAATAATAGTACTAGCGGTAGTAATACGTAGTAGTACCGATAAGTAGTAGTAGCAGTAATAATACTAATAATTAAATAAAAAAACATTTGGATTGATTTCAAAATTTTCTCTGATTAAAATTTATAGATAATAGGATAAATATGCATTTTATTTGAAAAAATTAAGGATAAGAAAAGAATAATAAATTGATCTTCTTATAACAAATTGGTGTGATATGATATTTAAAATTGAACTTAAAATAGAACTTGAATGGAAATAGAATTCTAAGTACTTCTTAACCTCTCTTATATTTATAATATATTTTTTTATTATTATTACGATTATACATTAATAATTATAACAAGTTTAAATAAAAAATAAAAATATATAATATTAATAATAAAACTAATAAATAAATAGTAATCGCCGTAGTAATAGTAGTTAATAATAATAATAATAATAATAATAATAATAATAATAATATATAATAATAATAATAATAATAATATATAATAATAATTAAAAAATACACGTTCCCTTACATATTTATAAATAAATTTAAATTAAAAATCAGTTGTTTGGTTGTGTGCTCCTTTTTTATAGCATATTTTTATAACAAAAGAATTGTAATTCTCTATAGGCTCCTCTTTATAAGCAACTATAAGTTTTGTTTTTTTATTTTTACTTTATTTTTAAATTTTATATTTATCCAAATCAATATCTTAATCAATTAATTTTTTAAATTCAAATTTAAATGAAATTTGAGTTGGAATAGAGTTCTAACTTCTTAACTTTTCCTATATATACTTCTACAATGATATATACTGCTAAGCTTTCTTCTCTCTTTTTTTTTTTTGTTGCTATTCATTATTGATCATTAACTTTATTCATGAATTTATTTACTGCAATTTTTATAGATTTGTAGAATTTTTTTTTGTTTAACATTTTCATTTTTTATATGCAGATGAGTGATGGTGATATTACATGCTAATCTATTTTTCTATCATATTCATGGTTGAATTCAAGTAAGTAATGTTTTTCATTATGAATTTGTTCATTTGATTTTTGATAAAAATAAATACATTAAATTACGTAAATAATAAATAAAATCACCTTTAATTGAGAAGCCAGGTTGACTCTTTTTGTTAGTAGTTTTATATTATTATTTTATTAAAATAAATGTTCTTATTTTTTTTTAATGTTTTTTTTCAATTTTTTGTGATCATATATTTATTTAATATGATGTTTTGAGATTTTTTGTGTACTTAAGGATTGATAACAAAATGGATCAAATTCAGAACACCAATTGAACTTGATGTTACTCTCAGTAAAAAAATTTAATAGGGAATTACTTATGACTTATATTTCCTTATTTCTTATATATTTCAATAATCTTTTTATTTTTATCATATCTTCATTAAAATTTTACACTATTTCATTGCTCCTAAGACAAAAAAGAAGTTGTACGAGAAGAATCTGACATCAAAAAGCACTTCATGACAAAGTTTCAATCGAGATGAAGCCAAATCGGTGAAACCGATTTATAGTGCTCACAAATATTTTAGTGAAAAGTGAAAAAAATTATTCTAAATGTGTTAAAAGAAATCTGTCATAGAAAATAGACGTATATATGTAAAGAAATGCAGATTGAAATTGATAATTAATAATACAAATTGATGTGCTATTTGTAATAAATTTGATTTGTTACGTATCCAGATCCAGTATCACTCAATGATTTCTTCACATAATCTTCAATTTTTTTAAAATTGAAAATTGTTATTTTATATGAACCTGAATTGAAAAATAAATCTTTAAACTGTCTGTAGTTAATATTTTGAAATTTGATATGAAAAGAGAATAACATATGCGCATGTTGAATTAAAATATTTCAAACAATAAATAGAAACAGTTGAAATGCTTATTATTTATTGCAAGACGACAATGAAATTCTCCTTATTATTTCAGCCCTTCATTATTTGAATAAAACATTGAACAAGTTAAAAAAAATAGTTTGTTGCACATTTTTTTAACATAAAAGAAAACAGGTGAAAATGAACTCTTTATGAAACTTCATATTCAAAATTATATCATAAATGAGGATTTGACATATTTTGCATAATTTGAATTTGAATTTGAATTGAGATGAAAAAATTTTAAATTATGAAAAATAAAGTCATGATGTGGATAAGATAAAATTAAAAAAAGCTAATTTTTTGAGTAATGAATTACTATAAAGATAGTTGAAAAAATAAAATAAATTACTATAAAGATACAAATATATTTATATACTATAGAAAAAAATATAAAAGGGGGTGGGGTGGGGTGGGGGGGAGTGGGGTAATATTTTGAACTAATTTTGAGAATATAATGTAGTAATTAGATAATACATATATTACTGTACATAAATTTTAAATTGAAGAGATGTGAACATAAAAACTCAAAAATAAAAACAAAATGCACAAGTAAACAAACCTAATATATCTATTTCATGTTAATAAGAGGAGCACTTGATAACTATATTAAGTCAAGTGATAAACTATTAAAAATCATTATTAACAATGTAATAAATTTATATAGTGAGTAATGTAATAAATAAAAACATGAAAAATAAAAAAATTTCAGCATAATATGATTCGTTTGATTATTTATATCGATTTGGTTCTGGAAATTATAGGGCTGGGGTTGGGGAGCGGGGAGGGGAGAGATTTATTTCATTGAGGAACAATATGAAATTTGGACTATTTTTAAGATAATAATATGATATTGGACTTTTTAAAGGTAATATGATTTAACATGCTCAAACAAGACATCACGATGTAAAAAAAGTAGTAATAATAATACTTTCATCTGCACATCGCGTGGGTCCGTGTAATTACGTGATTATTTTTACTCATATAGATTTAGTTAGAGATGGAAGGGGGGCGGGGGGATTAGATAATACGTATATTACTATTCATAAATTCTAAATGGAAGAGATGGAAACAATAGAATAAAAATTCAAAAGTAAAAACAATCAATATCAATAATTTAATATGTTTAAGCTATTTTTCATATATAAAATTTTTGTATTGAAATTTAATGAAATATGTATTCTATAATCAGATTATATATTGAAATTTAATGAAATATGTATTCTATATTTGAATCTCTCTTCAAATAAAAATCATCTAAGTGACGAGGAGGATAATGTTAATATATATAAATTGTTTTAAAAGGATAATACATTTAATAGTTTATTATTAGAAAAATATATAATAAATTTGTATTTAGATTTAAACTCTTTTAAATTTGATAATCTTATCCGACATAGATCATTTTATCAGTGAATTTTTTTTTGTACCATGTATATTTTGTACCTAATCCTTGGTGGAAAAGGGAGTGACATATATCAATTATTTTTATTTATAAACTTTTTCAAAATTTCAATTATAGGTACAAAGACATTAACAACATGTGCTTTTAAGTATTCAAATCTTATTTGAGATAATGATTGGACTATTATTTGTGATGATGCTTTGTTATCGTCATTCAAAACAATTTAAATTTACATGTGTTTGACAACATTGAAAATCAAATAGTAGAAGATTTTGTATAATATTTTGAAATTTAAATAAATATTATTTATAATTTTAAATTTAAAGCTATTTCAACTTTTCAACCATATCAATAGTTAAAAAAAATAAATTTAATAAAATACATTTTTCGGTTTTATCTTTATAGCAAAATTTATTTCAATAAAAACATGTTCTTTTGAGATGACAAAAGAAAGCTCAACTGCTTATACATGTAACACAAAAAAAAATAATTTTACTCAAAGTCAAATAAGAGAAAAATAAAGTAATTAAAATATAATAGAAAAAAATATACACCGATGATTGGAAGGGGGGGGGGATTTGAATTAATTTTAAGAATATAATGAAGCAATTAGATAATTTACATATTATATTTATAAATTTAAACGGAAGAAACTGAGGGGGGAGGGGGTGGGGGTGAGAGACAATAGAGTAAGAATTAAAATTGTTTTGACAATCTGAAATCTTTAAATTGTAAATAATATAATAAAAAAAAATATGAAACATAAAAACTTTTTACAATTACATAATTGTTTTTACTCATATAGATTTGGTTAGAGATGGGAGACCCGAAGAGGGGGATGGATGAAAATTTTAACATAATATCTTTAAATTGTGAATAGTATAATAAATAAAAATTTGAAGCATAATTTTTTATTTTTTTTTACAATTACATGATTGTTCTTTCGTATAGATTTGATTAGAGGTGAGGTTATTGGGGTGGGTGGGGGTGGGGTGCGGGGGTGGAGGTGGAGGTGGAGTTGGGAGTTGGGTGGGTTTGGGGTAGCAAAACATTTATTTTTTTCGCATTTTATTGAGAAATAATATGATACTTGAACTTTTTAAAGTTAATATGATTTGACATGCTCAAACGACACAGTCTAATATAAAATGATTGGAAATAACATTTTAACATTATCCGTGCATCGCACGGGTACGTATAGAGAGAGACAATAGAGTAAGATTAAATTGTTTTTGAAAATCTGAAATCTTTAAATTGTAAATAATATAATAAAAAAAAACATGTAACATAAAAACTTTTTGCAATTAAATAATTGTTTTTACTCATATAGATTTGGTTAGAGATGGGAGACCGGAAGGGGGGCGTGGGGGGGTGGGGGTGGCGGAGGGATGAAAATATTAACATAATATTTTAAAAATTGAATAGTATAATAAATAAAAATTTGAAGCATAAATTTTTTTTTTACAATTACATGATTGTTCTTTCATATAGATTTGATTAGAGGTGAGGTTATTGGGGTGGGGGAGGGGTGGAGGCGTGTGGGGAGGAGGGTAGATTTGTTTTTTGTTTTTTTAAATAAAAAAAGTGAAGGGTGGGGTGCGGGGGTGGAGGTGGGAGGTGGGTGGGTCTGGGGTAGAAAAACATTTTTTTTTTTTTTGCATTTCATTGAGAAATAATATGATACTTGAACTTTTTTTAAGGTAATACAATTTAAAATGCTCGAAAGACACATTCTAATATAAAATGATTGGAAATAATATTTTAATATTATCCGTGCATTGCACGGGTACGTATACTAGTTTATATAAAAAAGTACAACTTATAAAATCCAAATTGCACGTTCAAACAAAATTTTAACTTCAAAGTATATACAAGAGGCCCTTAATTAGGCCTTATTGAATGGGGAAGTGGGGTGCACAAATAGCCAATTTCAGGACCCCGGCCCATTTAAGTTAAATATGGAGTTCCTACAATCTTATAAGTTTTCAGCTTAATCGACTTCAGACATATGATATTTAAAGTTTAGTGGGTAAATTAACTTCAGCTATGTGGTGTCTGGAATTTATATATTCGCGTATGAAGTTTTAACTTGTCAAATCCTAACTTCAAACAATTAGAAAGTAAGCAAACTTAAGATACTTTTGCTTGAACTTAAGATATACATTTTTTAAAATTTAATTCATCCACTTAATTCCAAGAGTGGATGCCTTTTCATGTATAATAAAGAAACGTTTTTTAAAAAAGGAGAGATAACCGCCCCATATAGAATATGAATAAACTCTGATCCGTGAAAAAAGTAGAATTTTGCATAAGCTCGGAAAAAATATAGATGGGTTGCTAATGTTAAGGGACATCAAAAGAATAGGTTCTGTACATGTTTTTATTCACAAAAGAAGAAATTTTAAGTTTTATAATTCTAAAGGAAGGAAAGTTTATTAGTATATTCATATTGAGCTAATTTCTTCTTACTTCCCGTACTCCAAATATTATTCAATATCAATTTTTAAAGCTATTAATTTTGTCATATTGTTGGTGTTATTGTCACAAGTTTTTCATAAGCAACAATTATTTTATCCTATTCACATCTGATTATGCCTCTTATATCACTAGAACATAGATTACCTTTAGCACAACCATCAGACTTCAATTTGACAAAATCAGTAGTAGGTTTATTTCATTTGACAAGGATATGGACAATGTGATTCCTTGCTTGCTCCATCAATCCATAGAGTTCTTCCTACCTCATTGATTGGCCATTTTGAATTGCTTATGAGAGATCATGACAACTTGTCGATTAATATTGTGTTTGATGGTAGCTAATTTATTTTTTGTATCCTCAAAATCTGTTTTACATCTTGATTTTCAAATTTACTATTTGATTTTCCGGAAGGATTTGTAGTAGTAACTTTTGTAAAAGGATTTTCCCTTTTGCCATTCACCAGGAAATAATTTGATGGCTGAAACAACTATGAACATGAAAAACACCAAAAACATTACTCTTGTTTCAATTCACGTGGCATAGTTGAAATTTTGAGAAAAAAAAAAGTATAACTTAAGAAATCCAAATTATATGTTCAAACAAAATTTAAAATTTTAACTTCAAATCATATACAAACGGGCCCTTAGGCCTTATTAAATGGGTGAAGTTCACACATAGCCAATTTCAGGACCCCGACCCATATAAGTAAAATTTGGATTTCCTAATGTTATGCAAGTTTAGCCGCTTAATCAATTCCAGACATATAATGTTTGAAGTTTCGAGATTAAATCAACTTTTTATGTGCGGTATCTGAAACTCATATATTTGCGCTTGAAATTTGGCTTGTCAAGACCTACGTTCAAATAATTAGAAAAAGTCCTACCTTCAAATAATTAGAAAAAGTAAACAAACTTCTAACATTTTTGCATCAACTTAAGATACATATATCTTGTTATTTAATTTATCCACTTAATGCCAAGAGTGGATGTCTTTTCATGAATGATAAAAAACTTTCTTTTTCTTTTTTCAATAAAGGTAATCTCCAGGCTCCATATACCTACTTAGATTTTGAACAAACTCTATTCTGTGAAAAAGAAAGTAGAATTTTCATAAGCTCACAAAAAATATAGAGGGGTAGCTAAATTCAGGGGACATAAAAAATATATATATGTTTTACACATATTTTTATTCACCGAAAAGAATTTTTTAACAATTTTTAATTCAAAAGAAAGGAAAGCTTATAATAATCCATATCATAATTTTCTGATGTTGACTCTGAAAAATCCATGCAACTTCATCACTAGTTAGCTAAGTCCTTTGCAACTTTGTTTTCTTCTCTGAAAGAGTCTTGTGTTTTCCATTCATCAATATGATCAAGCATCCTTGTAGTATTCTTTATAATCTGCCAAACATTCCATATAGATATATACACGGTTACACAGGTGGTATATTATAAATGTCAGTGATATCCATAATTATACATGGATATGTATTGTTATACATGAGGATGTATATGGATAGTTGTGCTATATTTTGACAAGTGTAACAATCATATACATGGGTATACACCGTTATACATGTATAAATACATAGGTGTTTATTATATTGATTGCAACAGTGATATACATAGATATACACTAATATACATGGAGTCATGGAGATATACATATTGTCGGTGGATCATCTGAACTCGCGAGATTGAATATTTGGTTAATGTGTGTGATTTTTTTTGGACAAAACTTATATCATTTTTTATTGTTGTTCTAATTTAGATGTGAGACCAACTTTTGTTGATTAACAATTGATTCACCCTCCTTGATTTTCTAGGACAACAAAGATTTAGGTATGTGCATGCAGTTGGATCTAGTGTTTGAAAGGCAACATGAGTGAAATTAGGAGTATGCATGATGTTGGGTCTAGGTTATGGAAGGGATTAAGCGAAATTAGGGTGTGTTCGATATGAAGGAAAGTATTTTTCATGGAAAATGTTTTTCTAGATTTTTTTTTTTTTTTTTTGAAAAACAAGTTCGTTTCTTACTTATTTTCTAGTGTTTGTATGTAAACAAAGAAATATCTTATCTCAAAGGCATTTAATGTAATCTAGCAAAAACTACAGAGGTGGAAATGGGTGGGGTGTGGGGCCTCGGGGGTGAAGGGGTGGGTGGTCAAGGGGAAGGGGTTGGGGATATTGGGTGAATGGGAGGATACAATATACATATAGTATCACTTATAGAACTTGTTTTCCTTACTTCCATTAAGTCATTTTCCTTATTTTTAGGAACATGTTTTTCAAAAAAAATTGTCCAACCAAGAAAACTTTTTTAGACTTCAATTCCTAATTCTAATCTTCGGCTAAAATCCTATCAACAATTATTATGATAGGTATATACATGTCACTGTCCCTTGAACTAACCATTTTTCAAAAAATATTTTTCAATTTTCTCATGTTTGATTGGCTCAAATGTTTTGGAAATATTTTTCAAATGAACTTATTTTCCACAAATTTAAGGAAAATGACTTCCCGTCAAAAAGAAAGGAAAACATTTTCTAAAACTCTCTTTCAACCTCACACCTCAACTTTCCACCCTAACCCAAGTCTCGAGTACCTATTCCCAAAACTAACCCGGGATCCGACTCCCGACCTTGACTTAACTTAGGAGTCGGGGTCAGGTATCGGGACGAGAGTGGCGGTCAAGTGTCGGGTCTCAGGTTGGGAATCAAGGTTGGGTCTCGGGTCGGGTGTCGGAGTCAGGAGTCAGGGTCGAATTCGGGGGGGGGGGGGGGGGTCTCTGGGTCGGGTGTCGACGTGGGGAGTCAGGGTCGGGTGTTGAGGTTGGGTCTAGGGTCTTGGTCGGGTGTTGAGGTCGGGTCTTGGGTCGAGTGTAGGGGTTGGGTCTCGAGTCGATATTTAGGGTCGGGTCCTAGTTCGGGGAGTCGGGGTTGGGTACCGATTCCCAACACTAACTCGGGATCCAACTCCCGACCCTGAATCGACTCGGGAGTCGGGGTCGCATCTCGGGAAGGAAGTTGCAGTCGGGTCTCGGGAAAGAAGTCGCAGTCGGGTCGTGGGTCGAGAGTCGGGGTTAGGTGTCAAGGTCGGGTCCCGAGTCTTGGGTCGGGAGTCTGGTTCTGATCTCGAGTCGGGAATTGAGGTTGGGTCTCAGGTCATGTGTCGGATCAGGAATCAGGGTTGGGTCCTAGGTTGGGTCTCGGATCAGGTACTAGGGTCGGGAGTCAAGGTCGGGTCTCGGGGTCATGTTTCAGTCGGGTGTTGAGGTTGGGTCTTGGGTCGGGTGTCGAGGTCGGGTCTGGAGTCGGGTCTCGGGTTGGGTTCCAAGGTCGAGAGTCGGGGTTGGGTCTCGGGTCGGGTGTCGGGGTCGGATCCTGGATTGGGAGTCAGAGTCAGTTCTTAGGTCGGGAGTCGGGGTCGGGTCTCGGTTCAATTGTTGAAGTCGGGTCTCGGGTTGAGATTTGGGGTCGAGTCTTGGATCAGAAATCATGGTCGGCTCTTAGGTCGGGAGTCGGGTCGGGTCTCGGGTTGGGATTTAGGGTCGAGTCCTGGATTGGGAGTCTTGGTCGACTCTCAGGTCGGTAGTCGGGTTCTGGTTTAGGGTCGAAAGTCGGGGTTGGGTCTTATGTCGGGAGTGTCTCAAGTCGAGAGTCAAGGTTGGATCTTGGGTCAGGGTCGGGTATCGGGTAAGGAGTCGAGGTCGGGTATTGGGTCAGGTGTCGGGGTCAGGAGACGTGTCCCAGTTCATGAGTCGGAGTCGGGTCTCGGTCTGGGTGTCGGGGTCTGGTTTTGAGTCGAACGTCGGGGTTGGGTCCTTGTTCAGGTAAGAGGTGGCAAACTCAAACGCAACCAATCCCAACCCATTCAAGTTTGGGTTGGTTATTGACCTGCCCATTTATTAGCTCAACCCATGTCAACCCACCCGTTTCAACCCATTAAACTTTGGGTTGATATGTAAACCGAATTGATTTTGAGAAATCTTGTTAAAATATTTTAAAAAGACTTTTTTTTATTTGATATGTTATATTTAGTCATAATAAAGAAAAAAATAATTTTATTCGGTACTAAAAATTTATAAAAGAACAAATAAAGCAATTAAAACTTTAGTAAGAATTAGGCGGGTTGGGTTATAACCCGTTTGGACCCAACCAATTTTGACCCAAACAAATTTGGGACGGGTTGAGTCTTGACCCGTTTTGACCTGCCCAAATTTGACCCAACCCACCCAATTGCCACCCTTAGTTCGGGTGTTCAGGTCAGGTGTCGAGGTCGAGTTCCGAGTCGAAAGTCGGGAGTTGGGTGTCGGGATTGGATTTCGGTTTGGGTGTTTGTGTCAGGTCTCGGGGTAGATTCTCAGGGTCGGTTCTTGGGGTCGGTTCTTGGGTGTCGGGGTCGGGTCCCGATTCGGTTGTCGAGTTCGATTATTGGGTCTAGAGTCTGGGTCGGGTGTCGGTATCGAGTTTTGATTTGGGTGTTGTGATTGAGTCTTGGATCGGTGGTCCAGGTTGATTCCCGGGTCAGAAACTATTTTTCTAAAAAGTATTTTTTACTCTCTAGCCAAACACTAAAAGGTATTTTCTGAAAAATATTTTTCATTCACCAACCAAACACTAGAAAATATTTTTCTACTCACCCAGTGGCGTACGCAGGATTTTGTGTAAGCAGTGTCGATGTTTAAAAAATAAAAATAAAAATGAACAATTGATATTAAAACATTATATTAATAAAAACTACTTAAAGCGTACAAATAAAACATAAATAAAGTAAACTACTACAACTCTCCTCGACGAGTTTTCATATTTTGAAATGTATTCATAATAGCCTCATTGGAGATGGTACTAAATATTTCTTTTTCTATATAAGGTACCAAACAACCACTCAAAAGCTCATCATCCATTCGATTTCGCAAATCAGTCTTAATCAACTTCATTGTAGAGAAAGCTCTCTCAACTGTAGCAGTAGCAACTGACAAAAGTAAAGCAAACTTAACAAGTAGAAATACAAGAGGATAAGTTCCACGCTTCTTCGTCTCTACGAGCATCTTGGAAAGATTAACAAGTCCCTTAAGATCGGAGAATCTTTTATCATGATCCCTAACATCAACAACATAATTCTCAAGCTAAAAGCGAAGGTCAACCATAGAGTATTTATCAAAATCATCAGGATATAACTCAACTAATCTCAATATCTTTTCAATATCAAAGTTAAAAAAAGAATCAGCTGGGTTCAAGCAAGCAACTCCAAGAAGCAAATCAGTTGTCACCTCATTAAAGCGATTATTGAGTTCTTGAAGTTGCCAATCAATAATCTTATATAATACTTCAACTCGATAGTGATGTAAAATAGTATACGCAGCAACTCTACGACGTGATCTTCCAAGAATAACATAAAACTCATCAAATTTAGGTATCAAAATATCATACTTGGTACAAAATTTAGATACCTCATCCATAAGTGAATCCCAGCCTTCATCTCGTAGTCGCTGCAATCGATCCTTTGCCACTCCAACAAGTAACATGGCATTTGCAATGTCTTGCTCTTTCTTTTGAAAAGCAGCATTTAGATCATTTGTGATTGCTAAAACGTTGCACATGAAATGCAGCATGAAGACAACCTCAAATGCTAAACATGCATTAAGATATCCCTTTGCCCTACATTTCTCTTCAAGACGTGCATTAACAACAATAGCATCAAGTACATCAATGATAGGACCAAACATAAGAATAAAATTGTTAAAGGATTTATAATGAGATCCCCATCGAGTATCACCTGCTCTAGCAAGACCTAATTCTTGATTCAAGCGCTTACCACTTTCAAGTTCACCTTTACGTAATGCCTCTTCAATTTCTTCTGCTTGAGCTTCACGAAGTTCATCCCTACGTTTGAAAGAAGCTCCCACCATATTTAATATATCGAAAATCAACAATAAAAGTTCTTGGACTTCATCACATCTTCTAGAAATCGCAACAAGAGTTAATTGAAGTTGATGAGCAAAACAATGAATAGAATAAGCACCTTTACTTTCTTGTTGCATCAAAATTTTTAGGCCATTTATATCACCTTGCATATTGCTTGCTCCATCATAACATTGTCCACGTATATAAGATTGACTTAAAGAATATTGAGTAAGTAAACCAATAATTTCATTCTTTAGAGACAAAGCAGTAGTATCACGAACATGAACAATACCAATAAATCGCTCCAACACACTTCCCCTTCTGTCAACATACCATAAGACAATAGCCATTTGCTCCTTACATGACACATCACGAGATTCATCAACTAATATGGAAAAGTGATCATCATTTAAATCCTCAATTATAGACTTAATTGTTTCCATCTTACATGCATTGATAATATCCTTTTGAATGTGCGGAGACATCAACTGATTGTTCTTTGGAGCTTTTTTAAATGCATCACCAATATTATCACATAATTTTGCTAACAAAGTAAGTAGTTCAATATAATTACCTCTATTAAAAGATGATACATTTTCACGATGGCCTCGAAATGACAATCCTTGCTTCAGAAGATATCTTATCACATTAATTGCGGTTTCCAAACGAGTACGATACTCTAACTTTTGTTGATCAGATTGTTTACCCAACACACTTTGAATGGATTGTTTTTGTCTCAACAAATCTTCAGAATTTCGTCCTGATTGATTATGAACACTGTTTGATTTACCAACATGCATATCAAAGCTGCGTTTCTTGTTCCAACTAGTAAACCCAATGGTTGAAAATACATCTCCTCCCCCTTGAGTAATGCTTTCATCTTGAAAGCAATAACAATAGAGACAAAATGCTGCATCTTTTGTTACACTATACTCCAACCAGTCATACTCCTTGAACCATTGAGAATTAAAACGATGCAAGTCACCAGAAAAATTTGTTTGAGGAAATTGGTGATTTTGAGGTCGGCAAGGACCAT
Organism: Capsicum rhomboideum; assembly: GCA_031232105.1. Lineage (NCBI taxonomy): Eukaryota > Viridiplantae > Streptophyta > Magnoliopsida > Solanales > Solanaceae > Capsicum > Capsicum rhomboideum. The sequence continues at coordinate 25,906,457 of CP124713.1, read as the reverse complement.
TTAGAAGCTATGCTCTTCTTACTGCATCACGGTCATTCGGATGATATTTTCGAATCGGTAATCTTTTTTCCGAATCAAATTCTAAGGAATTTAGATCAATTCTTTCACTTTGTCGACCTTGTTCCAATTCATTAACGTTTTCTTCTTCTAAGTTGAAAGAATTTTGAGATGTTGAACTTACGTTTGAAAGATCTGAAGATACTTTAGAAAAATATCTCTCCATTGAACTTAATATGAATATATTCAAAAAATTCCAACTAGAATTAAAAAGATGGAAGGGAGAAAAATTGAACTTACAGCAGCAGCCTTACGTTACTGCTTTCGTTAGGATGATTCTTTTAAGCTTAGGTTTTGTTTTTAAAGTTATAATTGTCCTGTTGTTATTGGGATAACTAATTAAATTTCCATAATAGAACACAAGTTGAAGCCTTGTTGAATTGGTCTAGTGTGTTCTATTGTGATTTGAAATGTAATGCTGCGAGATCAAATTTCGGCAGCAACACTTTTAATTTTTTAAAAATTACGAAAACCTGAAATCTACCAAAATCTCCACCTAGCGAGGAACGAACTCGAGACCCCGACTGCACTATCAATGCCCCGAACCACTTCCCTTGTTCAAGCAGTGTCAAAAATATTATTAAATAGTATAATTCTATTTTTTTCAGATTTTATATATACATATAATAGAAAAAAATTTCAACGAAGCAGTGTCGGGTGACAACCCTTGCTATAGGGTGGGTCCGCCCCTGTACTCACCAACCAAACATGAGAAAATAAGTAAGAAACCAACTTGTTTTCCATGAAAATATTTTCTAGGAAAACATTTTTCTTCATACCAAACACACCAAGGAAAAACCAATGTGTTAGAAGAAACCCTTCTTCATTTTTTTTTTCTGGTTGTAAACATTCATGCAGGTAAATTTACCAAGCTGGGAGTATGAGTAACTTTGGTCATGGATTGGACATTAGTCCTATGATCCTATATGCAATGTACTTTATTATCTTTCTGTTTTCTTCTACCATTTTCTTACTCTCCTTTAATGTTGAGAGAGATAATACCTTCAAGTCCTTTCTTTTTCACTTATATATTGTTGCTTTAATTATGAATTTCTAATTTAACTAGCCAATATGTGTAAAAGATTTTCCTCTTTTTTGAAGTGACCTTTAAATCTTTCAAATATTAGTCTATTATTAAATATACTCTATCGGCAATTGTCTTGAAAAGTAAAAAAGTACGAATGGAAGACATCGTAGTAGCTTTCAGGTGATTTGTCATTATTCTAAAACTAGTGAAATTAGCCACACTTCACGCGGTCATTAAAATCAATAATAAATTAAAATAATTTATTCTAAAAATATAATTGAGATAGAAAATTTTGAAAAATACATCTCTCTAATATGCATAATTAAGTGGGACTTTTTAAACACTTTTGAGAGTTTTTCCTATATGAAAAAATTAAGAAAGAAGATGTGTGAAAGATAAAAGAGAAAGAAAATGTATAACGAATAAATTTGCACCCATCAACGGCAATACCTATTAATAATTAACAAATTAGTTAATATCTAATTCATGTTAAACATCACTATATATCAAAAATTTACTATTACGTAATAGATTTCATGCCTCCTTTGTTTCTATCTTTTTCTTCTACCATGATATAAGTAAACCCCACTTCATCTTCCAATTCTATGCAAAATTCTCAAAAAGAAATTTCCTGCAAATGGGAAAGGATGGAAAAAAACACATAAGTGCATATTAAGATATATATAATTAAGAAAACAATTATAGTGGGAGGTGAAAAGTTGATTAATTGAATTTTTTTTTTTTGAGCTAGTAAAACATAAAAATAAAAAATCATATATTATTAAAAATGGGAAGCTTAAAATTTCAAAGTTGAATTATGATTTAGCCCTACATCATATCAAAATATAATAAAACATCAAATAACTATATTACTATTCATGTAACATTTACATTGCAATTAAATTCTTACAATGAGTGATCAATTGATATAAGAGGCCATTGTATCTCTTTAATCTCTCTTTCCCCCTCTTTTTGTTAGTGAATTGGATTCACCTTATACAAAATGTTACGTTTGCCAAATTCTCAGTAGCTCAGTTGATTGTCTACCTAAACTCCCATCTTGTTGGTGAGGGTTCGATTCCCCACATTGTAATCTCTTCCCAATTTTCTTTCCCCTGCCCCAATTTTTGGAAAAAAAAATATATGTTCGCCAATTTTCTTTTCTTTTCTTTTTTTCTTTAATATTTCACAAGCACATGATTTAAATTTAAATATGATCAACGTCAATTATGGTTGTAATGTCTCACATCTGAAAGCTACTACCTTTCTTTAAGAAAATGTAGCCTAAATATTAAGAAGTCGAATGAAGTATCATTTTGTAGACGCTCATGCATAGAAATTCGATCAATGTAGGTCTTTTTTAGGATGTCTTAGATAATATCATTGTCAATTTCATTGTATATATCTGCAACCGCAAGAAAGTAATAGTAATTTTTTGAAAATATTAATGTAAAATAATTTGACTATAAAATGCAGAAATATCACTACTTAGGATACAATAATCCGAATGAACTTTTAAAAAGAATGTAACACTAAATCAAGCCTTAAAAAAATGATCAATCCGACACCTATACAGTGAAGTACAACTGTTGAAATGATTTTGCGAAAAGATATTGTGTTCCTGCACCATAGCAAAAATGATACCAAATGTCAAATACTTACTGATTAATTTGAAAACATACAAGTTGGCATTGACATGGGTTGTTGATCTTTTCCCTCTTCAAGGATATGCATTAGAAGCATATATTATTTGATTGTTCTTTCTCTTGTGATACAAGAAAACGACTATGATATCTTTTGGTTTTGGCAACAGAAAAATGAAAAGGAAAGAAGGTAATGTTTAATTTATAGAATCCGTCAATCCAATAAAGAGTTACCTAACGGATGGGAGTTGAAAAGAAAAGAAAATAAATATGAGATAATGTGTAACAGTTGAAACTTTTTTAATTAAATGCATTACTTAAGCTGTTTTTTCTTTTGTTGTACGCATGACGACTCTACTGTTACTGGGTTGTTTGGAAAGCCATCCTGATAATTGAATTTGGTATAATTAGGTGTAATTACACTGTCAGACATATTTGGTTGATCAAGTAATTGAGTATAATTGACTAGGAGTAATTACACTCTTCAATTCACAGGGGGAGCTGTGAATTGCTGGTAATTACATGGTGTAATTACATGCTGACTGCCTTTTAATTTCTTCCTTTTATTTCTATTTTTATTTTTTTCGTTTTAATTTATTTTTAATTTCTATTATTTTAAATTCTTTTTATTTTTATTGTTCTAATATTTAAAAAAAATGTTTTATTTTTTATTATTTGTATTTCATTTCCTTCTCATTTCCCAACCTTTACTTCTTGTGATTCCATTAAATTTTTCGTATTATCTATTTTTTTATTTATCTTATGTTTATTTTTTCATTTAAAATAATTTAATTAGTATTCTAATTTTTAAGTTAAGTAGAATTCATTATTGAATAAGGTTATAGACGTAGGTTTACCTTTTCTTTTGAATCATATTTACGTACGTTATGTTGAAATTTGGCATAAGAGTATTTTTTTTCTTTGAATTTCATACTTATGTTATATTTTCAGTTCCAATTTATTTGTTTTACTAGTATTGAATTGATATTTCACATCGCAAGTCATTCATTTTTTAGTTAGAATTGATAGATTATCTTTTAGTCAAATGTTTTGATAATTTTATGACATTATATTTATAATATTAATCTTTTTGTCAAATATGCATTTCATGATGTTCTTAAAAATCAAGTATTTTAAGTTTTTATGATTAATTTAAATAAATATACTAGTTTAAAAAATCAATACTAAAAAAAGGCAAAAAAGAACGACGGACAAAAAAGTGACGGACTTTGTCGCTCTAGAAAAGCGACGCTGTCCGTCGTTTTTTAATTTATTTTAAATTTTTATTTATTTTTATTAAAATCGACGGACGGTGTCTCAATACCCGTCGCTTATTTTCGCGGATTATTCCGCCCAACAATTAATAAATAATTTATATATTTTTTTAAATAAAAGCGACGGATAGTGTCTCTATTATTTTTTAAAAAATAAAATTAATTTTGGAAAAGCGACGTTGTCTGTCGCTTTTTTTATTTAAATTAAATTTGTATTTAATTAATTTTTAGAAAAAACAACGCTGTCTGTCGCTTTTTTAATTTATTTTTAATTTTTCTTTATTTTTTACTAAAAGCGACGGACAAAGTCGGTTTCATTAAAAATAAATAAAAAATAAGTTTATGAAAATGATACTATCCGTCGATTTTTAATATTTTTAATTTATTAATAAATAAATAATTATATATATATATATATTTAAAAAAAAATCGACGGACAACGTCGATTTTATCCCAATTTTTCAATCTCCCATATAATTAGGGCAAGACCCACATCTCTCTCTATCTCTTTATTTTATTTTCATTCTCTCAAATATCCAACAACTCTCTCTCTCACGCTAATCTACTCCCGTAACGCCGCCGACCGACAGCAGCCGCCGCCGCCGCTGACAGCAGCATGCCGACCAACAACAACATCTCTCTCCGCTCATCTCTCTTCGCTCCTTCTCTCACCAACGACAGCAACAACAACCAAGTAAAGGTAAGTTGATTCTCTCTATTTTCTTATATTGAAGTCCCTTAATGTAGTGTTATGGTGGGATTATTTACTGTAGAAGGCTTTGAAAGTCATAGGTTTTGTGATGATTATATGGTGTGAGAGGGACATGCGACGCCTCTACTTAATTGCTTTATTGAATTTATTGAATTGTTTGACTTATACTAGAATTGAAAATTTGAACTAGTGACTTGAAAATGTTTAAATGTAGCGACTTGAAATTGTGAACTTATTTCTTGAAAATGGTTAAGTGTAGTTACTTGAAATGTGAATTAGTGACTTGAAAAAGATTAAGTCTAGTTACTTGAAATATTGATTAGTGACTTGAAAATAATTAAGTGTAGCTACTTGAAATGTGAATTAGTGTCTTCAAAATGGTTAAGTTTAGTTACTTGAAATGCGAACTTAGTTACTTGAAATGTGAACTTGTGACTTGAATATGGTTAAGTGTATAGTGACTTGAAAATTGAATTAGTGTCTTGAAAATGATCAAGTGTAGTTACTTGAAATGTGAACTTGTGACTTAAAAATGGTTAAATATAGTGATTTGAAATTGTGAACTTGTTTCTTAAAAATGGTTAAGTGTAATACCTTGAAATGTGAACTTGTGACTTGAAAATGGTTAAATGTAGTGACTTGACATTGTGAACTTGTTTCTTGAAAATGGTTAAGTGTAGTGACTTGAAATTGTGAACTTGTTTCTTGAAATGATTAAGTGTAGTGACTTGAAATGTGAATTAGTTACTTGAAAATGGTTAAGTGTAGTGACTTGAAAATGGTTAAATATAGTGAATTGAAATTGTGAACATGTTTCTTGAAAATGGTTAAGTGTAGTGACTTAAAATTGTGAACTTATTTTTTGAAAATGGTTAAGTGTAGTGACTTAAAATGTGAATTAGTGAGTTGAAAATGGTTAAGTGTAGTGACTTGAAACTGATTAAATGTAGTGAATTGAAATTGAGAACTTGTTTCTTGAAAATGGTTAAAGTGTAGTGACTTGAAATGTGAATTAGTGACTTGAAAATGGTTAAGTGTAGTGACTTGAAAATGGTTAAGTATAGTGACTTGAAATTGTGAAATTATTTTTTGAAAATGGTTAAGTGTAGTGACTTGAAATGTGAAATTGTTTTTTGAAAATGGTTATGTCTGGTGACTTGAAATGTGAATGAGTGAGTTGAAAATGGTTAAATGTAGTGAATTGAAATTGTGAACTTGTTTCTTGAAAATGGTTAAGTGTAGTGACTTAAAATGTGAATTAGTTACTTGAAAATGGTTAAGTGTAGTGACTTGAAAATGGTTAAATGTAGTGAATTGAAATTGTGAACTTGTTTCTTGAAAATGGTTATGTGTAGTGACTTGAAATGTGAATTAGTGACTTGAAAATGGTTAAGTGTAGTGACTTGAAATTGTTGTAACGACCCATTTTGTCGTTACTAAATTATCCATTCCTCAATATTAACTTGAGTCCAAAATAGCTATCATTTTGTTCATTGTGTGACCTCAAGCTTTTCGGCGAAGATTTTAGCCTTTCGATGTGTCTAGATAGACTTAAGCCTGATGAATTTAATTATTCATGAATACTAATATCAATCCTTTAATTTGGAAGTTCTTTAGATATTAATTAAGGTCGTACAATATCCTAGCACAAAGTTAAGTTGAAAATATTTTTTAACCAATAGAGTTTCGATATGGGTTTCTGTTAGGGCCAAATTCAAACGATCATATCTCCTAGAATATAAGGAGTTAGGGGTCCCAATACCCACCAAATCAAAGATCTATGAGTCTTCTTTCCAACGCAATAAACCGTTCGTCAATCCGAGTTTAGAATAAAAAGTTATGACCATTTTACTGAACACTGTCCGGGCTGAAACGGAAATTCGCTGTAGCGAAAATTCTGGTGGTATTTAAATCATATTTAGCCGATTTTCAGGTCCAAAACTTCAAAACTTCATTCCCCAACCCTAGAGAGGTGATTTCCCAAGGTTTAGAGTGAAATTTCTTCATTGAGGTAAGTTTTTCCATCATCTTCTTTGTCTTTTAATCCATTAACATCTTAGAATCCTTAGAAAGACCTTCAATGGTGAAATTTTGGGTTAGAACCTTTAATGGTGGATTTTTGGGAAAAACTTATGGGTGTTCTTAATATCACCTAGAACTAATTCTAGATTATAAATTAATGATTTCTAGTATGAACTTGGTAAACTAGATTATGTATTTTGTTGGTTGGAAATCTTGAATTCCATAAAGATGAGACCTTTAGCATAAAAACTCCATTAATGGAGATGGGTTAAGTTTGAAAGAACTAGTTAATAGTTAATTGACCTTGGAAAATGATATAAACCTGGAATTAGGGTAGAATTAGTGGGTTTTGAATTTCCAAAGATATTTATTTAAAGAGTAATTGATTAATTACTCTTATAATTGTTTGATATTTAGATGATTGATCATTCCGAAGCATGAAGAAAGGGAATGAGCATCCTTGACATGACTTGTTGATTCAAAAAGCTTGGCGTCCAGGTAGGCTAGGTTAATGAGTAGAAGACTGTGTTATTTCATATTTTCATAATTTATAATTGATGGGAGAAAGCATGTCTAGGCCTGCAGACATGGAGTTGAGGTGAATAAAGACATAAGAACTTTACTTTAATCCCGAAAACTATGTTATTGATTGATTATGTGATATTTATGATATTATGTGTTATGTGCCCGAAAGGGGATTGTTGTGAATGAAGTATGTGGACATGATGTTTCTTAGTTGTTCTAGTGATGAACCTAATTGAGTTATAAATGTTTAAGTTGCATATTGTGCCATGATAATGGTGAGGCCTAAGGGATAGATGACTTGAATCATTGTGTGCATTGTATTATGCGGAGAGAGGTAAAGAATAATGATAAGGTTGAATGCGCTAGTTATGGGTGGTGATGTTAGAACCCAAGTTGTGGTATTTGAGTAGGTTATGATTTAATTAGAGTTTAGACTCAATTTAATTGTGTGTATGCTCCTAAATTGGATGCTTGTTGATTGGTTTTCGTACATACTTGAATTGATGATATTTGGATTGTTGATACTTGCATGAATAATTATGAAAAATCCAACTTGATCGAATTGTCTTGTGATTATGAGTGTACTTGTAAATTTAGTACGTCGTGTTGTATCCTGAGAGATAGTATGAAGTTGATAAAATATACATAATATGATTATGGAGGATCGGGTACCACGCCGGTACGGATATGGATGTTGATATTACTTATTTATGGAGGATCGGGTACCACGCCGGTACGGTACATGGACTTAGATTGTCCCCTGCAGGTCATGACTAGTTGGGCAGAAATAAGTTCCTTAGCATGTGTGTACAGACTATTGTTGATAAATGAAAAATCTTGATTCATAATGATAATGTGATTGAAAAGAATGCCTTGAGTAAAGAAGGCTTGTGATATACCTTCATACAGGTTGAAAAGTGAATGATGAATATTTATTAAGAACAGAAAAGTGGAAAGATTGTTAGTAGCAATGTGGCCGACGTTAAATTTCGGTATTGCTATAAGACGTGATTGGATCGGGTGCCACGAGCCGGCATGGTAATATTAATAATAAAGGAATTGATAATGAAGTGATCTAAAGTGATGAATCCAATGAATAATCTCAAAGAAACAATCCCAAAGTTTCAATAATTGAATTAATCTTTCTCCAAGAGTATCTATAAGGTTTGCTAATGAACCTTGAGTTCTCTTGTGTGTTTTACTGAGATGTGAGTTGATTTGTATTCCCTGTTTGATTGTATCCTTGAGATTGATTGTGTGACATGTACTTGGAAAAGTGGAACTCTGTGCTTACTTGCTATATGTTGGTCGACTTACTTTAATTATACTTGGTGTGATCTTGGCTTATCCGATTGGCTAGTTATTATTCTTTAATATTATAAGAGAGTGTTTGGTTGTTAGCCCGAGAGTTTAGTGTGAGTTATCTATGATTATTGGGTTGATCCTATAGATGTGGATAATGGAAACGGCAACGTGAATAAAAGGGTGATAGTGATGGTTTAGTGTTAGATTGTGGTGGATGGTGTGAATTAGTGAGGCTAGACTATGCTAGTGGTGAATATAATCTCATTAATAGAGTTGGAAAATTGTAAATTATATTGGCAAAGTGTTATAATGATATTACAGCCTTAGTAGAATTATACTCTATTAAGATGTCATGATTTCTTTTCTTTGATTCTATTTTATGATTATGTGGACTAACACTGGTCGGCCGATGATGCCTACCAGTACGTGTGTTTGTACTGACCCTACTCTTCTACATCCCTTATTGGGGTGTAGACTGGATGCAGGTTAGTTTGCAGTTACTAGATCAATGGCGATATTCAGCACTAACTTCTGCACTTCCTTCCTGGCAGATGTTAGAGTCTTTGTGTTATTTATTTTATTGTCAATCTATTCTGTAATAGGTAGCTCTTGTACATGTCTGACCAGGTCTTGGGGTAGTGAAGGACAGTTGTAAGAAGTTTTTTGAAAAATTTATTTATTGGTGTTTAATTTACTTTGTTATATTTAATTCAGTATTCTCTTAAAAACAGAAGTCTTCCGCATATTTTTGGTTGGGTAATAAGGGTTCTCCTAGCTACTTAGGATAGCGTAGGTGCCCGCACGGTCCGTTTGTTTGGGTCGTGACAATTGTGAAGTTGTTTCTGTAGTGACTTGAATATGGTTAAGTGTAGTGACTTGAAATTGTGAAATTATTTTGAAAATGGTTAAGTGTAGTGACTTGAAATGTGAAATTATTTTTTGAAAATGGTTAAGTGTAGTGACTTGAAATGTGAATTAGTGAGTTGAAAATGGTTAAACGTAGTGAATTGAAATTGTGAACTTGTTTCTTAAAAATGGTTAAGTGTAGTGACTTGAAATGTGAATGAGTGAGTTGAAAATGGTTAAATGTAGTGACTTGTAATTGTGAACTAGTTTCTTGAAAATGGTTAAGTGTAGTGACTTGAAATGTGAATTTGTGACTTGAAAATGGTTAAGTGTAGTGACTTGAAAATGGTTAAGTGTAGTGACTTGAAATTGTGAAATTATTTTTTTGAAAATGTTTAAGTGTAGTGACTTGAAAATGGTTGAGTGTAGTGACTTGAAATTGTGAAATTATTTTTTGAAAATGGTTAAGTGTAGTGACTTGATATGTGAAATTGTTTTTTGAAAATGGTTAAGTGTAGTGACTTGAAATGTGAATTAGTGAGTTGAAAATGGTTAAATGTAGTGAATTGAAATTGTGAACTTATTTCTTAAAAATGGTTAAGTGTAGTGACTTGAAATGTGAACTTGTGACTTGAAAATGGTTAAATGTAGTGACTTGACATTGTGAACTTGTTTCTTGAAAATGGTTAAGTGTAGTGACTTGAAAATGGTTAAGTGTAGTGACTTGAAATTGTGAACTTGTTTTTTAAAAATGGTTAAGTGTAGTGACTTGAAATGTGAATTCGTGAATTGAAAATGGTTAAATTTAGTGAATTGAAATTGTGAACTTGTTTCTTAAAAATAGTTAAGTGTAGTGACTTGAAATGTGAATTTGTGACTTGAAAATGGTTAAATGTAGTGACTTGACATTGTGAACATGTTTCTTGAAAAAGGTTAAGTTTATTGACTTGAAATGTGAATCAGTGACTTGAAAATGGTTAAGTGTAGTGACTTGAAATTGTGAACTTGTTTCTTGAAAAAGTTAAGTGTAGGGACTTGAAATGTGAATTAGTTACTTGAAATGGTTAAGTGTATTGACTTAAAATTATGAACTTGTTCCTTGAAAACTTTTACGATTGTTTAAGTGTTTTAGATGTTGTTGGATTGACTGTTTAGTGTTTTGAATGTTGTTGGATTAATTGTTTAAGTGTTATTGACTAGTATTATGTGTTATAAGCGTAATGGGTGTTGCTTGGGGCTGTACATATTGAATTGCATTTTTATTTGGCAGGTGAGTTTTCTGCATCCAAAAAATATTCAGAAAAGTGACGGACAGTGTCGCTTTTGTCCGTCGCTTTTCTGAAATTATTTTAAAAAATATTCCAGAAATGGACGGTGTCCGTCGCTTTTCAATTTAATTTTTCTTTTTTAAAAAACAATATCGACGTTGTCCGTCGCTTTTTTTCTTCATATGAAGAACAAAAAGCGACTAACAGCGTCACATTTTCTAAAAAATTCTAAAACACGACGCTGTCCGTCGCTTTTTTTCTTCATTTGTTCTTCATATGAAGAACAAAAAGCGACGGAAAGCGTCGCAATTTCTGAATTTTTTTTTTTAAAAAATTCTAAAAAGCGACGCTATCCGTCGTTTTTAAAAATCGTCAAGCCTTTTTACGACGCAAGTGACTGTGTCGCTTTTCCATCGATTTTGACCAAAAAAACGACGCGGTCCGTCGCTTTTGGCTGTCATTTTTTGGTCTTTTTTCAGTAGTGAATATAAATCAATTATTTTTTTTATAAGAACATATGTTTAGTAATTAATATATTTCGAAAGATAATATATATATATATATATATATATATATTAAATATTTAATTTAATATCATTTATAAAGACCCTTATTTGTCTAATAGAAATTTTTAGTTTTTGATAATTAACTTTTATTTTAAAAATTTAATATGACCATGTAGTTACACTTGTTCAACCAAACAATACACTTGTAATTACATTGTGACAAACAAACAAGTCATTATAATTACTAGGTTGTGTAATTATTAGGCTGATAATTACTACCCTATTAATTACACCAATTCCAATTACCAGATGACTTTCGAAATAGACCCTTAAGGTTTTATTTTTTTCTTGTCAAAGATAAAATGTCACTTAATTTTTAAAGGTATTTTTGTAATCTAACTTTTTACTAAAGGGTTTCCTACTTATAATATAGTTTTTTTAAATTATTATTATTATTATTATTATTATTATTATTATTATTATTATTATTATTATTATTTAAGAATTACATAAAAGGGAGTTGAGGAGACATGTTATTTAAGCAGAGAATATAAGTAAATTGAAGTTTTTTATAACTCATGATATTTAATTAGATATAATAAATATGATAGATTTTTTAATTATTAAACAAATTGATTGATTGATTAAAAGAATGAAGGAAAAATTCAAAAAAAGGAGAAAAAAGATAAATGTGAATGGAGGCCATAGAGAGCTGCCACATCACCTCTTCTACATTCTTCTTTATTATTATATACTAGTGAATTTGCTCGCACTTTGCATAATTAGACAAGATGATAGATACCAATAATTTTATTATATATATAATAAAATTAATTTATTATCAGAGACGTAAACTTAATTTCATAGAAGAAAACGTTTGGTTAGTAGTTAGTGTTAGCAGACTTCCAACAAAGTCATAAGTTACTATTTTGAAACAAAAGAAATTATAGACTTACGACACAAAGATTCACATAAAACTAAAATAAAGAGATCATATAGAGAACAAACAAAAAAATAAATAACGCAGTAACATCATTCTTACAACCTTGATCATTTAAAAAAATAGAAGAAAAAAAAGTGAAATCAATACACAATCTTTCAAGTTCCTGTCGACATCCACTCCCACAAGCCGATCACCATTCAATAGCCTTTGTCTTATTTTTGGAGTCAATCTAAAACATGAATATAATAAGTATCGGAAATATCATAATTTAAAAGGCTAATGTGATTATATTTACAAAGTCTTAAATGTCTTTATTTATAGGGACTACAATATGGAGTACCAAATAATGGCATGAATAAGACTATTAATTATTTAAGAGCTTATGAAAATATAAAGTTATGGAAGTAATGAAAATAAATATTATTAAATTTTACATTAAAGAATATGACTTTTTAGTTTCTTAACATTGTATATTTATTACAATTAAGGCAGTTAAAGGAGTCATTTTTAGTTTCTTTAATATAGCAAATAAATAAGGGGAAAAAAATATAGAAACCCCCGCAAAAGGAGAAAAAAATAATTGTATTTCTTGGACAAAAAGAGGTGACACATCATTCGATTATTATCTAGTTAACTTACTCGAGCGACGACTAATGTAAAAATTTTCTTAGTACAAATAAATAAATAAATAGTACTACTACTTAGTTCATAGTATAAATAAATAAATAAATAATGTAAGACGTATATACCACAAAAATTAAAATAAAATTGTATAACAAAATACATATAAACAATTAAAATAGAGAAACAAATCCAAACTAAAAGCATTACAAAATTTCTGTTACTCGAGGAGCAATCCTCTTCATAATACATTGAGGTAATATATATTAATATAACTAATACTCTTTTAATTAACATAAAAGTATCTTCTTCTTTTTTTTTTTTGGAGACTTTTGGTCTTATGTAACTCCTCTTTCCTTTCGTTATTGTTTAAGTTTCATCAATAATATTACTAATTAGTGGAAAACAAAATAAAATTGTTGAAGACCTTTGGTCTTATATAACTTCTCTCACCCTTCATTATTATTTAAATATATTCATAAATAACATAATTAATGTAGATTTTTGTATGATAGGAAGCTATAAAAAAAAAATGATTTAAACACTAAAATTTTCATGATCCACAATTAGACTCTCCCAGTTAGCCTATTTGCTATCTTCTTTACTTTTACCAATATATTTACATCCATTTGCTATCTTCTTTACTTTTATCAATATATCTATGTCCTCTCGGATTATTACACTTCCTTTTGGCCGTAATATTCTGTCCATTTCACATCTACATATTAACATTGATAAGTATGAAAAAGGTGACTCGTGTAGGGAAATTAGGAGTTTTAATAAGGGGATTCAAAATATGTGAAGGGAAATAAAAGTAAAAGAATAAGGTTGTCATGGTAAGATACTCCTTTTGTTCCAATTTAATTATGTAAAGGATAGGTCAGAACACTTGATCTTGATTATGAATTCTTGTATAAATTTTTAATTTTTTTTTTTTAAAACTTTACATTTTCATATATTTGAAAAATATATGAAAAGTACTACAAGTCAATATAGCTAATGATTCAAAATATTTAAAAAAATTTGAAAAAATTATAGTCATAAGTAGCATTGTTTTGGAGTAAGAACTTATGAAATTAACTTCTTTTAGAGGAATAAATGTCCATTTTCTCAAGCTTTGTCATACAATCTTCAAATCACCTAAAGCATCAAGAATGCTACTCTAGTAGTACTATTTATCACATGGCTAGTTGGCTACAAGTATTTAACAACGCATTTGGTCACAGTAATATATCTAGTAGTATGGCGACCCCATGTTATTTTGTCAATCCAACACACACAAACAAATATAAGCTGACGGATAAAATAAAGTACTTTTAGCATGTCAAGAACAACATATATAAACAATAGCAGAAAAAATAACTTACGAGATTCCAAATATTTCATTTAATGCAACATATCAGGCAAGTGATGATCCATTACCATCGAACTTCCGAAACTCGCTCGAATAGAACTTGTCAAAATAAAAAAAGCAACCTCCAAATTGACTTCCAAAGTATTGTATTGTTGTGTAGGTTTTATATTAATTTTGGTGGTTAATGACATAAGAACGTGGGAATAAGAAAAGTTGGATTAGTGATTTTTGAGGCTTTTAAGTTTCTTCTGTTGCTAAAAGATATAGAGATAGCGGATTATTAATTATTGATGCATTTAATTTTGTTACATAGATACTTAAAAAGTAGTAGTAGGAATAAATAAATAAATACAAAAAAGCCAAAAAAAGGAAAAAAAAAAAATGAGAATGGAGGTCATAGAGAGGTGTCACATTACCTCTTCTCCATTCTCCTTTATTACTATATATTGATTAATGTTTCAAGAAGTGAAAGAGTCCTTGCTAGTCTAACCACAAAAGGTTAAGGAGATTAATTGGAACTTATTAGTTCTTCAAGATCAACATGAGCAGAAGCTATGTTGTTCGAACTTCTAAAAAATGTGGGTGTGTATCGATTCTCCAAAGTAATAATTTCCGTGTCTCCAAAAGTAATCATTAGTTCTTCTCTGTTTCATTTTCTATTCTGTGTCTCCAAACTCCTCTTCCTCTTCTTTATTTTAATCCTTTCCTTGTATTACTACTTTTCACAAATATTAAATAGGTAAAATGGATGCCTAACTCAAATTTTATCGAAAATGAATTAATACTAACCTAAATTACACCTATTTTTTTCTCAGTATTTCCTCATATACCTAAAAAAAATCTGAACTTTTTTCTCACTTTTTTTTTTCGGTTAATTTTTAGACTTTATAACTTAAGATTTCTATACATTGAGGTAATTCTTTGAATGATCATTCAACTTAGCGAAATTATCTAATAAAATCATTTATGAATTTTTGCACCTTAAAATCTTCTTAAGTCCTTACAAAATCATAATTAATCTCATTTTTAATTATTACAAGGACAAAATATAAAAAATACAATTAATAAAAAATAATTGAACAACTTTTTAATTTCTTTGTTCTATCAAGCCACTTTTTATTTCATATCTCCTCTCTTGTTTAAGAAAAATAATTTGAATTTTTTTCCCTTAATAATATATTCATTTGTATAGTATATTACATAAACACCTTTTAAAGATTAGAAAAAATATTTTTTATGTGATAATTTAAAGGTGGATGGCTTTTTATGTGATAAACAAATAAAAGAGTAATTTATGTGTGATAAACTTTAAAGTTAGATAACTTTTATGTAATAAAAAAAATAAAAAATATTTTGTATGATAAACTCGAAGTTGAATAACCACATATAAAATTTATTTAGAAATTCTCCAATTTAACTATCTAATTTTTTAATCCTTCAAATTTTAACATTTTCACCTACAATTGCTGAAAAATTCTACCATCCAATGGGTGATAATTTTTTACTCTATATTTTAATTTCTTATTTATTTTTCATCTAATAGATACAAATCAATTAAAAAAGGACCTGCCCTATATTACTAATTTTTTCACCGTATTTTATCGTGATATTTGATTTTGAGTGAGAAGGATAATAATGGCATGGGACCCACAATATGCACTTGCCAATTAATGAGAAGCCTCACATAAATATGACATGGCACACCTCACCCAACATAAAATTTTCCGAGCATACATGTTCAACACTGCTATAGAAAAGCAAATCAAGTGGCTGATGCACACTATCCACAAAACATGCCACAACATATTTGAATGAAAATGAGCTTCTTAATGAAGTTAAAGGAGCTCTCAAGATGAATGCAACTGCTATCTTTCACGATTAAAGCTACTAAACACTGAGGGTGATACTTTGAAGTTTGATCCATCCTGATATACGTCAAATTCCCATCATTTCTGGAGGTAAAAGTTCGGGTGGATGATTTAATTAAAAAAAAAAAAAAAAAACTATAATGGAAAAATCATAGTTAGCGGAGCTTAATTTAGTTAGGCACTTGAGGCCACTAATGTCCCTTAAAACTGGAACAACTCTAAATTGTTAGTGGCACTATACAAAGGTCAAAGGCCCACTCTTCAAATCCATTCAAACAAATTTACTGGAAAAAAAAAAAAATCCAACCAAATTTACATTATCTTAAAAAAAAAAAGAAGAGAGAGTTAATTTAACTTCCCAAGCGACCATAGTCTCTAGGAACCAAACGGAGGGCATTCTTGAGAATGTGTTAAGCCCATCTTCATGCTTTCAAAGTAGTACTCCTCCGTTCCAAAATATTTACCATATTTCTATTTTTAAGAGTCAAACTATATAAACTTTGATCAATATTTTAAGATTTGTTTTTTCACCGAGAAGAATTGCAAATTATAGTACTTTTTGTATAGTTTTGGAATATATAAATCATAATTTTAAAATATTGAATTAATCTAGAACAATTTAACTTCGAAAAATAATTAAATTGACTCTCGAAACATGAAACATGATAATTAATATGGGATGCTAATAGTACAAGCAAAGTCTAAATTTAACTTTTCAGTAGAGTTATAAATAACGGATTCAACCCAACAGCATTTTGCTGAAAATTCTCCTCCACTATTTTCAATTATTGCCTTTGATATTGGCTATACAAGTTCTGTTGTAGTCTAGTTGGTTAGGATACTCGGCTCTCACCTGAGGGACTTTGGTTCAAGTCCGGGCAACAAAACACTCTTTTTGGCAAAACGATTTAGGTTTCGACAGTAAGAATCTATAACACAAGGACGCTCTAGCATTTTGCTGATGTTACATTCATTTTTTAGCTACGTGTTTAATGAACTTTTTTTTTTTTTGATTTGAAACGCATGTAGTGAATTTGGCTCCAAAGAAAATTTTTAAGTTCAATTGAAGTTTATTTTCTTTCCATAATTTGGCTCCAAAGGAAACTTTTCATAATTTAATTTTAATGAAATTTTCCATAATTTGGCTTCAAAGAAAAACTTTCCATAATTTAGTCTCAATGAAATTTTCCATAATTTGGCTCCAAAGAAAAACTTTCATAATTTAGTCTCAATGAAATTTTCCATAATTTGTAGGAACCAAACTTATGTCACCGTCTTTTGAAATCTATAAATACCCACATTTCCATGGTTGTTGGTTTTCAATTTGCAACACCGTCCATCTCAATTGAGTCCGTATCCGTGAGGTAATTCCTTCTCTTACATATGATTTCCGTCACTTTTTCACAGCTCTGCGCGACTGTAGTAGAAAATTCATATCTTGTCGTACAAATACTGAAATTTTGATCCGTTTGATGTTCTAGAAACTAGACTCATAGAGCTACAACATATCGAAAATTCAAGATCAAATAGGTCCTACTTCGTCCCAGATAATTTATTGAATTCGTGCCAAAAATCTGACTGCACCAGCTTCATGTGGCCTTACGAAAAATACTTTATCTTGACTTAGGAACAACAAAACTGCGAGAGGCTTGCGGCGTTGGAAAGAAGATTCATAAAGCTACATCACATACGAAAGCTGCAATCAAATTTCATCTCTATTTATTTAGGTACCCACTTTTAAAGTCAGCCTTCAAATATGCTAAATTGAAGTTATGATCTTACGACCCTAACTTTTTCTTTTTAATTTCTATTGCAGATTTTTGGGTGAAGTTATAAAGCTCCATCTTCCAGCAGCATGATGCACTTTTGTGACCATAATATGGCTAATCCTCATCTAGAGATAGTGAGCGACCAGCGAAATCAGAATGCCAAAATCCTTACCATGAAGGTTCTTCCTCCTGCGATTGGTAGCCTCTCACTTGACGGAGGGTTAGTTGTCGAATCTCTTCACCTTAAGGAATGGTTGCACTCTGAGACCAAGGACGTTGTGGAAAATTTCTTGGGTCAGGCCATTAGCATGAATGTTCACCTGCTGAAATCCGCAATTCATAAGGAAATCACGCCCCTCGATTCTCCTCCTCCTAAGGGATGCCTTAGCAATTGGAGTGTTCCATCTTCTGGTTTTGGTAACGTTTACTATACCCTTAGCTACTGGGAATGGGTAGAGGATGTTCTACCTCGCTACAAGGAAGACTTGGAGCGCATTAAGGTTTACGACGCGGTATATACGTCTTTGTTTACGTATGACTATGATGACAACGTGCTTCATGCTTTTTGTGAGCTTTGGCATCCATCTACCAACACGCTTTCCACTTTCATTGGAGAAATGTCCATATCACTTTGGGACTTGCGGACAATTGGAGGTCTTCCAGTTCATGGTTCCTTTTTTGATGAAGTTGTCCCCTCAGCAAAAGAATTGACACAGATGGACACTTGGGGAAAATCTTCTCTCCCCAAAAGCTGCTTGTATTTATTTTTGGCCTTCTACAGATTATCCAAAGGTGAACTCTATGAGGTGTCCATTCATGATTGGGTAAAGTTCTAGTTTAGAGCGCCGAGTAGGTATGTCGAGCCTCCGCAAAAGGTGTCAAAGGGCCGAACCACAAAGACGAGGTTGAATTACAATCCTTCTGGACATATTGATATCAACTTCCTTCCACGGACCGACGATGAGAATGCCCCTTTTGCCGAGCTGGGTGTGGAAGAGTCACTTAGAGACGAGACTATGTTGGCAGCCTTTCTTACTTGTTGGCTTTGCAAATTTGTTGTTCCAAACAAGATATTTGACTATATACGGCTAGCGTTTTCAAAGTTGCAAGTTTGATGGCTCATGGAGAGAAATTCTCTCTAGCAGTCCCGGTTCTTGCGAGTATAAATCGTGGATTGAGGGAAATCTGTGCTTCTCCAAACTTAAGTGTGGAAAATATAATTTTTCCCATACACTATGTATATGGATGGCTAGCAGAGTATTTTGGGACCCATCATCGTGCTAATCACTCACACAGAACCATACCCTTATGTAAGATTTTTGGTGAGAAAATGGCCAAGTATTTTGACTTTTTTGTATGCCCAAAAGTTATTTCAACAGGAGACGCGCGACGTCACCATCATTTGGGATTGCTACAAGACAAACACTTATATTTTACCGATAGTGGTCAACTTTTGAATTCATGGAATGAATTTATCATAAATCTCCGTTTGGGCTACGTCACCCTTAGGCATGATTCAGATCTCATCATGGAGTCTTATAGTCCTAATAGGTTTAGTCGACAATTTGTTTTTTGTCAAGACATCCCTGGGGAACTTATAGAGCAGCCTTATGAAGGCACATTGCTAACATTAGTGCAGCTTTGGGATTCGTCCATCAACCTTGGTACTTCTTCAAAAGTCACCATTCCGATGCATCCATTGGAAAGTGCACCTTTAATGACACGTGAGTATGCAGATTGGTGGCCAACTCATCGGAAGAACCCTTTAAAAATAATCCCTCATATTGTTTAAAAAAAAAAATCAAAGCAGGATCATACACTTAAGTCTTCCAAGGAAGGTCTGAATCAACTTAAAGAAAAGTCGCATTTTTCCTCCAAGCGCGAGGTGAAGCTCAATGATACTCTGCAAGCTGCCAAGCCATTTCCTAAGTTCAAAAATTCAAAAGCTGAGGATGCACCTCCAGAATCAAAGAAAACGAGGCATCTTGTATTGTCCTCAAAGTCGACTACTACTACTCCCAAAGTGATTAACAAACCTTGCAATCGAAATGAGCCGCTAGCTTCATCAAATAAGGGCATTGACAAAACATTGAACCATAAGACTACTTGTGGCAAAAATACTCAAATGTTTGTATTGCCGAATGGTTTTATACAGACTAACACGCCTTTTAGTTCAACAAAGAGTGAGGATCATTACTGGAATCATTGGAAAAGGAAGGTAAAAGAGCTAGATGAGTCCTATGGTGGTATCGATGTTTTAGATTCCATCATAATTGATGATGAGAGCCCAAATTCAGAGTCATTGTCTGAACTAGCAAAACGAGTACAATCTTTTTTTTTCCTTAAAAAGAAAAATTGGTTTTATTTCTCATTAGATAACATGGTTACAGTGATTTCTTTCCTTTTTTTTTTTTTTTTTTTTTTATATCAGAAGAAGTTTTCCTTTATTTTATAATAAATCTGATGTTTTTTTTTTTTTGTTCTTTGTTTCATTTTGCAGTTGGATCTTCAAGAATTATGTGGTGACGAGCTTGGCCATGAGATGGCTGCGGGTTATGCTACAATTGCCAACGACCTTGATATGATTGGGAAGAGCTCATGTTCTCCCCTTAATGATAGATTTCTTTCGATGGAATTAGTTCCACCTGGGAAATCACCTCTTGCTTCTGTGGATAACGAGAAGTATTTGTAACCAACTGTTACTAATGCGAATGAAGTTGTTGTCAATCAGATCACGCCCCCAAAATTATTCAAGCCTTCATCATGGACACTGCAGCCTGGTGCTCCTAGTTTTGACCTACAAGGAATTATTTTTCGCTTTAAATCGACCTTTGTTTCTGAGATGTGGGGTGAAATGTGCGGATGGATCACAGAATTTTCTGTGGGTTCTTAGGACAACCTTTTGAAATCGAAGACAAGCGTTTCTTCAACTTTTGAGGAGATGAGAAAAGTCAACATTATTGATGTTTCTACTATGAAGGATCTCATTGAGAGCTTCATCAAGGCATACATGGAATATGATTCCTTAAGATCGTCGAGGATGACTAAGGAATCACATCAAGAGTCTCTTTCTGATGCACAACAACGCCTCAATGATGCAAAGATGGAGCATAAAAATTTGGATGGATCCATAGGGAAACTCCGTGCAACTTTTATAGATGTGGAGAAGGATTTAGCAGCTTTGGTCACCAAGAAAGAGAAGATCATCACGCTCCTTGAAAAATATCAAGAAAAGTTGTCCAAAAATTAAGAGAACATCATCATGACGGAGGGCGAGATTTATACCCTTGAGTAAAATCATACGTTGTATATGATGAAATGGAGAAATTATCCATACTAGCGGAGGTGGTTGAGACGAGACGCCAACAAATCCTCGGCTTCACACCTTTTCCGTAGTTTAGATTCTTGCTTAGGATTTTTCCTTCTTCTTTTTCTTTATTTTGCTTATCATGTTGTAGTATATTTTTTTGAGTAATAAAGTGGTGAATTATATTTCAATATGAATCTTCTCGCCTCGAATTTCAGATTTTGCTTCTTTTCATGTATGATTATGAATCTGTCTTTTTTTTTTAACAAATTTGCGCAACCTTACTAAAACATGCTCGTCTTAACGTAAAAGTGTCCGAATGCTAGTATATTTTATTCTTTGGAAACTAGACTTTGAAAGCTACATCATCTCCAAAATTCAAGTGAAAACTCCATCTGGATTGACGGGAACTGATTTTTGAAGTTGGTGATACAATCTTGTCCATTTTCTAACAGATTTGTGTTGTTTCACGAAAATGTTCTCGTCGTAGTGTAGGAATGTCCAAATAATGAGATACTTGATCCTTGGAAACTATACTTCAAATTCTACATCATATCCAAAAATCAGGTCAAAAATCCATCCGAATTGACAGTAACTGATTTTTGAAGTTGGCGATGCAGTCTTGTCCTCTTTTTGACAGATTTGTACTGTCTCACTAAAACATTCTCGTCTTGACATACGAGTGTCCAAATAACAAGAGACATAATTAGTTGGAAACTAGACGTCGAAGTCTAAAATATATACAAAAATTAGGTCAAAACTCCATGTGAATTGACGGGAACTGATTTTGAAGTTGGCTACAAATATGAAATTTTGATCTTATCATTTTGTGCGGTCATCCCATCAAAAGAAATTCATAACTCGGAGTAGGAGTAATAAAATCATGCGCTTATTATTTTATTGGAAAGAGGATGTTAAAACTATGACATATACAAAAATTACGGCCAACAGATTCACGGATTTGTGCAGATTTTCCTTTGAAGTTGGTTCAAATTCTGCCGAGCTTGTCTTTCTCAAATCTGTGTGTTTGCGGTATAAAATCCATAACCCAAAGCACGAGTGACTAAATTATGCACTTCTTATCTTGTTGGAAAGAGGACTTCAACAAATACAATCAGTGCAAAAACTATGCTCAAAGTCTTCTCGAATTTGTACAGAAGTTTGTTTGAAGTTGGCTCAAATTCTGTCACACCCAATCTCGTCAGTTTTGGACACTCTCACCAATGAAATTCTTAACTTGAGCTCGGAACTTTTGACTCATCCACTAACTATTCTTCCAGAAATCATCCTACAGTGCCACAAATATTATGGCGACAAACGCATAATTCTTGTTGGATTTGTTGGCGCAGACTTTTTTTTTTTTTTTTACATTTTGCTGCAAATTGTTTTCTTTTTAGCTACATATGGCTCCTCATTTGAGAGAATTAATGTGATTACCACGTGACACCATATTTTATTTTTTTTACTTATGTGACTGAACTTAGAATGAAACTCTAAGCGCCTACGTACCTCGATGAAGAGGATCAAGTCATAACGTAGTTCTAAAAGAGTGATTTTTTTTTTGGTCCTAACTTTTGCCTAATCCGCCTCTTTCGAGGTTTTCAACCTAGCGGAATTTTTATTTATTTTTTGGGGCCGTACACAGTTTATACTCTTGCGAGCCAGGGTGGCATGCAGTTTATGCTCCTGCCTTAAGGAGCGGCGTCTTGCTTTATGGGTAGTATTTCTTCAAGAATTTCCCATTGATGGGACCAATCCGCAAGCCATCCGCATCTACAAGTTTGTAAGCACCACTTGAATAGGCTTCTTGAACAACATATGACCCATCCCACTTTGAGGTGAACTTTTTTCTCGATTTATGAGATATGATAATTAGTCTTCTTACCGCAAGCACTTGATCACCGACTTGGAAGGATCTCAAGCGAACTTTTTTATTGAAAGCACGAGAAAAACGAGCTTTATAACATTCAAGGCTTTGTTGAGCTTCCAACCTTTTCTCATCGAGAACCTCTAATTATTTAAGGCGTAGAAGAGCATTTTCTTCTTCAGTGAGTCCTTCTTGGATAGCCAGCCGCAATGATGGTATTTGACGCTCAAGTGGAAGGACTGCCTTAGTTCCATAAACTAGAGAATAAGGAGTTGCTTGAGTTGGTGTGCGATGAGTCGTCCGATAAGCCCAAAGAGATTCTTCCATTCTATCATGCCAATCCCTCTTAGATTTAGAGACGAATTTCTTTAACAAGTTGCACAAGGTCTTGTTGAATGATTTGGCTAGTCCATTTGCAGCAGTATAATACATCGAATAATTACGTTGCTTGAAGCCAAAAAGGCCGCAGATCTTATCCATCAATTTATTGGAGAATGACTTGCCGTTATCTGTTATTATATAACCGGGAATGCCAAAATGATAGATAATGTTCACTCGAATAAAGTTGGCAACATTCTCTTTCTTTACTTCTTTAAGGGCTACTGCCTCAGCCCATTTCGAGAAGCAATCTGTTGCAGCTAAGATGTACAAGTGGCACCAGAAGATTTTAGTAGTGGTCCCACCATGTCTAGCCCCCAAGCATCAAATAGCCAAGATGCAATAGTTAGATGTAAAAATTCTGGAGTTTGGTGCATAAAATTTACGTGGAATTGGCATGCTTTGCACCTTCGGGCATAATTCAAACAATCTTTCACTATTGTTGGCCAGTAATACCCCATCCTCTTTATGTGAAAGTGCAACTTCGGCCCAGACTGGTGTGATCCACAAACACCAGAGTATGCTTCTTCCATTGCTTGGGTTGCCTCTTCTTCCCCCAAACAAAGCAAGAGAACTCCCTCGAAGGATCTTTGATATAAAGTATCTTTGTAATAAAGAAAGCGAGGGGTACGATGACGAATTTCAGTCTTTCTTTTTGGATCCTCTGGAAGTATAATGTAACACAAATAATCAATAAGGGTTTGTATCCAATCGACCTTTTCAGCTTCAGAAACAGCTACAAGATTTTCAAGCTCACATTCTTCATCCTCATCCCCTCCCGGTAGTACTATCCATTTCTGGCAGATAGTGATTTGTGCTTGATTAGGCAAAGTCAATGTTGAAGCCAAAATAGCTAAGGCATCAACTTTCTTATTTTCCTTTCTTGGTACATGTTGAAGAGTCACGTCGCCGAGCCATCTAATCAATTTCTGTGCATAGTCGTGATAGGGAGGCAATTCTGGCTTTTTAACCTCATAGGTACCCAACAACTGATTGATCACTAACTGATTGATCACCAATTCAGAGTCTCCAAAGACTTGTAGTTGTAACTTCTTCATATCGACCGCCATCTCAAGACCAAGTATAAGTGCTTGATACTCCGCAACATTATTGGAACAACATTGTGTTAAAGTGAAGGAATACGACAACACTTCCTCATAAGGGTGAGAAATACCACACCAGCACCAGCTCCTTCACGATGTGAGGCACCATCAAAATACATCTTCCAAGGTGGTTGAATTTCAACAACCATGGCATCTTCATCAAGTAGTTCATCAGTTAGTTCCTAATCATCAGGTGTCGAATAGTCTGCTAATGCTTGCCCTTTCACAACCTTTTGAGGAATATACACAATCTAAAATTGTTGAAACTAAAGGTACTACCTTACTAGTCGATCGCTGAGGACAGGTTTTGACATCACAAACTTGATAAGGTTTGCCTTAGAAATAAGACGGGTGACGTGAGCTTGAAAGTAGTGTTTCATCTTCTGAATAGAGAAGACTAAGGCCAAGCATAATTTCTCGATTGGCGAATACTTCAACTCATTTGGTGTCATCATCCTACTCAAGTAGTAAAGGGAATTTTCTTTCCCTTCGCTATTTTCTTGGGCTAAGAGAGCTCCCGCCGAACTTTATTGCGCCGATATGTAAAGTATTAATGGCTTTCCAGGAATAAGGGCCGCTAGAACCGGCGATTTCATCAAGTAAGATTTGATATTCTCAAAGGCGTTACTACAAGCTTGATCCCATTCAAAAAGAGTACCTTTTTTCATAAGGCGACTGAATGGTTGACATTTTCCTGCTAGATTTGAGATGAATCTCCTAAGATATGCCAACTTCCCCTGCAGACATTTCAATTCATGGATGTTTCTTGGCTCGACCATCTTCAAGATTGCATCTACTTTGACTTGATCAATTTCTATTCCTCGATGGTATACAATAAAACCAAGGAATTTTCCATAGGTAACCCCAAATTCACATTTCAGAGGATTCATTCTAAGTTGGTACCTTCGTAGTAGTTCAAATACCATCCTCAAGTCTTGCAAATGATCACTCTTTTTTCTTGATTTCACGACCAAGTCATCAACATAACATTCAACATTTTTGTGAAAAATGTTATCGAATATATATTGCATGGCTCTTTGGTACGTTGATCTAGCATTCTTTAAGACAAAAGGCATTACTTTATAGCAATAAATACCCTTAGGAGTGCGGAATGCGGTAAGCTCTTCATCCTTAGGTGACATGCGGATCTGATTGTAGCCGGACAATCCATTCATAAAAGACATTGCTTCATACCCAGTAGTAGCATCGATCATGATCTCTAGGATGGGAAGCGGGAATTCATCCTTGGGACATGCATTGTTGAGATCCCTAAAAGCTACGCAAACCTAGATCTGCCCATTCTTCTTCTTCACAGGGACAATGCTTGAAATCCATGTGGGGTACTTAACTTCGCAAATGAGGCCAACTTCTATAAGCTTGTTGACTTCGTTTTCAATGACAGGAACCAATTCAGGCCTAAAGCGTCATTGAGTTCGCTTGATAGGACGCGCGCCTTTCTTGACTGCAAGATGATGGACTACTACCTTTAGGTCTAAGCCAGGCATTTCCTTGTAACTCCATGAAAATACGTCCTTATACTCTTTGAGTAAGTCAACATAAGCCCTCTCTTCATCAGTTACAAGTAAGGCATTTCCATAAGTGGGTCTTGGATCTTCATCAGTGCTAAGGTTGACTTCTTTCAATACATCAACTGTGGCTTTCACCCCTTCTTCAAGCTCGGGTGGCGCGTCTTTAACGTCCTTATCTTTTTGGGTTCTCCATCATTCAAAGATATATGGTGACACCATGAGATATTCTCCAAATCTTCATCAACTTCAATTGGAGATGGATTATCCCTTTCGTCCTGCATAGAAAAATTATATGAAGAGCCAATACTTTCTTCATCTTCATCACGTTCTTTGGTGTAGAACACAACCTGCAACTTTGCTTTCATTACTTCTTCACGTGAAACTACAAGGTTTGTTTCCTGCCTCATTCTCGAAGGAATCAAACTTTGGAAATCCTTGGAGATATATTGAGCTTTGGGCAAAAAAGGTGCTTTCATACTCTTGTAGTTTCTTCGAGGCTTGTTATTTTTCTTCTTCAATGGTCCTAACCTCTCGAATATGTAAATTCTCACCGTCGAGCTTCCAAGTCGATCAAAAACTAAAGGCCTTTTACTGGAAGCAACATGTTCATCTTCCACAGTAACATAGTTGTTGCTTACCCTTCTTATGGAGATGTGAACCGGTGGGGGTTGTTTATATCCTAAACCTTCATGTTGTTGCCTCTTAGCAGGCTCTAATGGAAGTTTCCCCAATTTTGATGGTTCTTTAGGATCATAGCCAGTCTTTCCAAGTAGTTTGTACGCATTTGGATCAAAACCTTCATCTGTACGCATAGTAGGGAGTGCGTCATTTCGCAAAGATTTAGGTGCCACAAATTTTCCAAACAACTTTACAGATGACTTCATCTTATCAATTTGCTTAACAGAAAGAGCCAGTCCTTCTAAGGCATTTCCTTGCAGTTTGAGAGGGTTTCCTTCATCTTGCTTGGCCTTGGGAACATAACAAAGGACCGACGTCCTTCTCTTGCTTAAAGAAGCAACATTCACATCAGGCATCTTATTCGTATCGGCTAACTTTGAATCCTCCTTACTTGCAACCTTTGCCTTACCTGAAACCACATTAGACTTCTTGTACAATAACTCAACATTCTTCATTGTTGCAACATCATCTACTTTTGTGGAATATTTCTTCAAGTAAAACTTTACGTCAGCAAAGTGTGCCTCAGCCTCAGTGAAGGGGTTATCGTCTGTAATAATCTTTTTAGCGACTCCGTCCTCATAATACTTCAAATATTGGTGGTAGGTAGATGGGAAAACTTTATTCTCATGTACCCAAGGCGTACTAAGCAAGATGTTATATGAAATTTTTGCATCAATTATATGTAATCACATGCTTGATTGTAGTTCTATGATGGTGAGGTCCACATTGAAGGCTCCTATGGCCTTTTGTCCTCCTTGGTTGAATCCCTGGATCATCAAACGAATTTTAGTCAGATCGTTCGTCGAGATCCCCAGTTCCTTCATTATGTGAATTGGAAGGATGTTAATTCCGGATCCGCCATCAACCAGGATTCTATTCACCCTTTGCTCATTCACAAATCCAACCATGAATAAAGGACGATTATGAGGCGTGTATCCAAGTAGAAGATCTTCATCGAAGAATGTGATTTTAGTCATGCATATATCCTCAACTTCAGGAGATGACTTCGGAAGGTCTTTTGATGATGAACAAGATAAGGTTGCATTTTTTGCTTCTTTCTTGTCAATGTTGCAACATAGAGCTTTTGCACCATCACCTATGAACCTTGTAAGGAACTAACTCGGGAAATATTCATGTAACATTATCATTCTACGTGGCTCTTGATGGTGTTTCACCTCTATTTTCTTCTTCTTTGGGTGCTCAGTCGATCTTTTTATTTTGGATCTCCTTTCCACCTCTTCTCTAGGTCGTTGTTTAGGATGCTCTTTTGGAAAACTTGTTTTGCGGCGTTTTTGGTGCGTCACAAGAGTCCAGCCCCAATTATCAGAATGGCCTACTTCTTCATCTTCTTTTGATGATTTACCTTCTACGGATGACGCATCACTTAGAGCATAATGAGACAAAAGTTTCATCACGTTAATGGGCTCAAAGTCTCCAAATTTAATCATTGAAAATTTTGTCTCATTCCTGTTAGATTTACATCTTGGACGCCTTTCTCTCCATATCCTTCAATAAGGTTATCGGTCATAATTGGATTGAGCGATTCAAAAGTTCCACTAACTTGATTCGAACTTGATTTTTCATCTCCAAGTAAAATCTTTCCTTCACGGGCTAATTCCATGACTTTATCCTTAAAGACAAAGCATTTCTCAATAGGATGACCAACCAGCTGATGGTATTTGCAATAATTCGGATCGTCACTCCTCCCTACTTCATTCGGTCATTTCATCTCTGGTAACTCAAAAAGTTTGAGCCCAAGGAGTTCATCAAAGATATTGGCGACATTCGAATCAAGAAATGAGTAATCCTTCTCTTGCATCTCCTTCAAAGTCAACTTTTGGCTTCCCCTATCTTCAAAAGAAGTTGTCTTTGCGCTCTTCTTCTTTCTTACCTTTGCGGTGAACTTTACGGGATAAGCATTAACGTTCATGGATTCTTTGCTTTCAGCCTTGGGCAAATATCTACCCACTTTCTTAATTTCTTGCTTATCTTTACCTTTGCGGGGTTCATGGATAGGCGACCCTTATTTTCCAACTGACGCCATGGTCAACTCCATGTCGTGAGCACGAGTAGCCAATTCTTCAAAAGTATTAGGCTTTATGCCTTGCAAAATGTAGCAGAGACCCCAATACATACCTTGAATGCACATCTCAATCCCTGAGGCTTCATTAAGTATATCTTTATAGTTTAGACTTGCATGCCTCTATCGATTAATGAAGTTAAAAACTGGTTCCTCATTCCGTTGACGCGTGTTTGTAAGTTCCACCATGCTTACAGTACGTCTTGTGCTATAAAATAGATTGAGGAACTCTTGCTTCATTTTTTCCCAACTATCGATAGAACCAGACTCAAGGTCTGTGTACCAATCAAAAGCATTACCTTTAAGGGAACGAACAAACTGTTTGACTAGGTAATCACCGTACGTTCCAGGGTTGTTGCATGTTTCAATGAAGTGTGCAACATGCTACTTTGGATTTCCCTTACCGTCGAACTGCTGAAATTTTGAGGGTTAATAACCAGCAGGCATCTTCATGTTATCAATCCTTGCGGTGTAGGGCTTAGCATATGTAAGAGATGATTTTGCAACAACCTCGTACTTATCCTTGATGGTTCCCATGATGAAATCCTTTATTTGATTAATGGGAATCATCCCTTCAGAGGAAACTTAGATTTCCTTGGCATGTTCCCCTTGCTTTGCAGGATGATCATCAATTGTCTCTTATGCTTGCGGACGTTTTCCAGGTGCATGACTGGATTCTTCATCCATCATACCCTCCATTCTATCTGTCAACTTAGCAATTTGAGAATCTTGATCATTGACATATTTGGTCAAGCCTTCAATAGCTCTTGTTATGCTCACCAGTTGTTCCTCTACGAACAAAGCGTTAGTAGTCATCACATGCATCACCATCATAGATGATTGAGAAAAACATCGATTTTTCCTAACTTGAGATGCGGATATGCTATGCGGGGTAGATCCATTGCTTAAGATATTATCGTCAGTCAGAGTAAAGGACTTCTTGGACTTAGATAAACTAAGTTGGGAAAGACCTCTCAACTATTTCGACAATGTCATTACCTTTTTTTGCTGTATTCGCCGGAGATTTCACACCTTTTAAAGATGAACCAAAGACAACAATAGATTCGAATTGCACTTGTGAGGCGTGTTGTCCTAACAATTTAGCTTGGCTCCTTGTGACTGTTCCCACGCTTCCCTCAGTAATATTTAGGATGTTTTCCACATCAACAGAGAATTTGGATCCAGTAGTTTTTTCGGATGCAGATTTCTAGTTGACCTTCTTTAAAGCCATCATAGTGTTCTTGAACTTTGGTTGTTGGAGAGAAGAGATGAGAGGTAAAGATGTCCCACTGGGCGTGCCAATTTGTAAGCGTCTAAGTTTCTTTTCTGAAAAAATAGCAATCAAGAAAAGCAAAATAGCGACAGACAAGAGTATTTTATTTCAAAATATGCAGGGGGTTACAATCTTTAAATAAAAAGATGTACTCCTCTGATTCTTCTCCTCACGGTCTTCGCCTTGTTCTTGAATCGACTGGGTATTTGTTTGGATTTTACCATGAATTGCGGAGCTAAGCTTTGTTCACAATCGTTGACGTATGGAGGTATGCGGCTCACCACTTGGAGACGAAGAATTCTTGATATGCGGAAGGCTTGCGGATCACCAATGAAGAGGAGAGCTTCTCTCTATGTGTTTATGTATTTCTGTGTTTTTTTTTGTGTCTATTCTTCTTTGGTCAAGACCTCTTTTATATAGGCATGAGCTAGGGCTTGGGGGTATTTTGGTCCCCAAGTAAACCTAGTGGACCTTGGGCTTGAAAAGCATTAGTTGGGCTCATCTTGTCAACTTAACAAGTTGGTCCAAAGGTAATTGGACTTTATTTAAATTATATGATTTTAATTTAAATATTAATCCACTAATTCGGCTCGATCGACATGTCATGAATTTAAGGTTTAATCCAAAATTTAATGCGGATTTATCTGATAAAATTTCACTGTCTATAGTCATGTCCTCGGTAAGCTGAAGCTACTCCATGTCATGCCTAATCACCTCCCTCCAATATTTCTTCGGTCTACCTCTACCTCGCTTGAAACCATCCCTAGCCAACCTTTCACACCTCCACATTGGGGCATCTGTGCACCTCCTCATCACATGCCCGAACCATCTCAACCTCGCTTCCCGCATCTTGCCTTCCACCAAAGCCACTCCTACCTTATCTCGAATAACCTCATTTCTAATCCTATCTTTCCTAGTAAACCCATATATCCATCATAACATTCTCATCTCCGCAACCTTCATCTTTTGGATGTGAGAGTTCTTGACTGGCCAACACTCCGCCCCATACAACATAGCTGGTCTAACCACCACTCTGTAGAACTTGCCTTTGAGTTTAGGAGACACCTTCTTATCACACAAGATTCTGGAAGCGAGCCTCCATTTCATCCACCCTGCCCTAATACGATGAGTGACATCCTCGTCAATCTTTTCATTCCCCTGGATCATAGAACCAAGATACTTGAAACTGTCTCTCTTTTGGATGACCTGAGTATCAAGCTGTACAACCATATCAACCTCATGCATCACCTCTCTGAACTTGCACTCTAAATACTCCGTCTTAGACCTACTCAACCTAAACCCTTTAATGCTGATTCTTTGAATATAATAAATTTAATGCTTTGAAAAATGCATTAGATAATGAATCGTATTTAATGCTAAGGGTAAAATGGGTAAATTATCCATTGATTTTTCAAACTGGACAAGTATTATTGAACATTTATTTTTAGTATAGTGGACAATTAAAAATGGACAGAGAAAGTAGTACATATTCTCTTTGTTACTGATCGATTCAATCAAAATATATGTGGAATAGCCTTCACATGGGAAAATAGTGATTTTTTAGTAGTGTGTTATCTTTGGACAAGATCGAACATATGTATCCAGAAACTTGGACTACATTGTGTTTGAAAATGTGGTCATGGAAGAAATGTGCAAACGTTTTATTGCCTTATCCCTGCAGTTGGACATTATCAACAAGCTAGGTGCAATTCTTTTTATGACTTCATTGAATACACTTTTTTTGTTTTTTTCTTTTTCCCACAACAGGAGGTGAAGTGTGAGCTGCAGTAATCAATTAATTGGGCCGCCAATGCTTGCTTGCTTGCTTGCCCATATTTCCATTAAAGGAAACGTTGGTGGGGACAATTAGTTCCCATAAATACATTGGAACTGCTGGTGCAGGACAAAATTGGGGAAACTTTTGCCACTGTATTTCTATAAAAAGGAAATTTGTGGGGACACTAGTTAAAGCATTCTTAAGATTCGCACGTGTAATCATATACACTTAGCCTTTAACTAATTGCTGATTCTTTGGCTGCATAGCTGATAGCTCAAAGGTAGAAATTTCATTAAATTAGTCTTCTATATCGACTGAATTCAACATTTATATATATATATACATAAAAAATGAGAAATAATACCAATTAAGTACGAAGAGCTAATTAAACAGCATGGACATTCTTAAATTTATCGATGCACAACAAATCTGCCATCCAAGATGAGAAAGGTAGAGTTGACGTTCCAAGGGGAAGAGATCTTGATATATTCATGCACTTTAGGAGTCAAACATCAGGTAAACTAGGCATAAATTGGAAATCAAGAAAATCCAAACAACAACAATAATGATAACGCATCTATCCCGAGCTAGTTGATCAGATCAGTTATTCAAATCCTCGCTATTTGTGCTGTTCTATTTCCAATCCAATAATAAATGAAGTAAAATTAAAATAAAAAACACTAAAAGTTGTCTATTTTTTTCTTTTGACAATTCCTTAAAAAACATTGAACCTTAAGTAAACGTACTCAAACGAATGATATTAAAGAAGTGCAAATAAAGGTTATGCATGGGATAGTCATGATTTATGAGTGATGTATACAAGTAAAACTGAACTAATCAAATCATGATTCCAATTAATTAAGAGCTAACACATTAATCCAGTAATCATGAGGCAGAGAAATTGACTGTTTATTCCTAGAAATCCAAGTTATTCATTCCTAGAAATCCAAGTTATTCATTCAGACAAAACATCTACATGAACTTGTTCATCCTCTTGTTGATCAATACCAACCAAAGCCATAATCTCATCTTCAACATTCTCATTCAGTATGTCCTCCCAAAATCCTTCATTGTGTCCACTTAATTCTAGATCTTTCTCAACATAATTATCTTCTTCCAAATTGATTAAACTACTCCCACTTGGTCCTAATTGCATATTCATAGCCATTTCTAAATCATC
The DNA here is from genome assembly GCA_031232105.1 of Capsicum rhomboideum. NCBI lineage: Eukaryota > Viridiplantae > Streptophyta > Magnoliopsida > Solanales > Solanaceae > Capsicum > Capsicum rhomboideum. The sequence continues at coordinate 25,873,545 of CP124713.1, read as the reverse complement.
ATCAAATTCATTATTAATATAATCATCATCACCAAAATCTTGAGGTTCTAACTTTATATTACTAGGACCTTGATCAATTGGCCTCCTTCTCTTCTTCTTGATTGCTTCTTCAAGTTCTTTCCTTTTATGCTTTTGTTGCATTATCTGTTCCACAAAGTTTGGATTTTGTAATGCTTTAGCTAAGAAACTCATCATTTGTTGCTGCTTCATTTCTGTCCCTTCAAGCTTTTGTTCCATAGCTTGAAGGTGTGAATTTGTAGTCTTTTGGTGTTGTTTAAGTTTAACAAGTTCAATCATGAGAACTTGCTTGTCGCGCCTCAATCGATCAATTTCTTCATCGAATGATCCAAAGCTGCCCAACTCAACATATGATGATGATGAAGAGTTCATACCTTGGTTTGCTGATGATGAAGACTTGATGAAATTGGTTGTTCTTCTCCTTCTAATTGTTCTCAAGAGATGCTTTTTACCCCTCAAGAAACCTTCGTTAGCAAATTCCCAATGGTCTGGATTTACCTTCCTAAATCCCTGCATTTTTCACACAAGCTGATGAAAAACCAATAATAGTGGAGTAGTATTCTTTGTCGAAACAATCACAAACAAAAAATTGAAATTAGCTATAAACTTCGTTGTTAAACCGCTCATTGTATAGATGGCATAATGTGTCCCCAAATAGGATCAACAATGGCTTTTGTTTGTTTGACTATAGAATTTGTCTGTTGCTGATTCTCTTTTTAGTAGTGAATAGTCGATCTTGAAAGGTTAATTAAAATATCTCTAGGTATTGAACACTTACCTAGTTATTAGGGATGATGAAAATGGGCCATACTTTTAATGTACTGACAGCCAATGAATATACCCACCTCCCTTTCATAGTATGAGCTTTAGAAATAGCTTTTCTAGACTAATTTTTTCCACTTAAAACCATTAAGCAAATCTAGAGACGAGAACAAAAAAGTGAATCTTAAGCGAAAGAAGCAAATACTGCAACTTTCCATTAGAAGAAACAAATCTATTGCACCTAGCTCCCCATTGGAAAAGGAAGAACAAATAATTTATTCACAGACTCAGGCTACACTTTAGAAACTTCAGGAAAATACATGCAAATTTAAAGAAATAAAAAATCTGTAGCACTCTATCAGCAACTATATATATATGTATATTCATCATATGATCCTCAAGAGCTTTAATTCTCTGTCTTTCTTGTTCGATTAAGTGGGAGCATTATTAGATAAAAAAGTTTACGTTCTGTGCACTGACGAACAAGTCAAACTGACCTACTCAACATATATAGCTCCGTATCAATAATCTCAATAGGGCAATTTGGAATTTTGAACTTTTCATTTTACGAACCTTAATGAAAGTCATGGTATATTTCTATATATTAAAAAGGAGTGGTTTCAACATGTCAGTTTTTTGGCAGTAAATTCAAATTTGAGGGTTATTAAAGTCCTTACAAGATTTTGCATGATGAGCTTGCTTAGAACCAAGTTGTCTTTTATGCTTTATTAGTAGAACCTCGCAAAAGCTCTCATAAAAGCTCATCCTTACCTATTTAATTACAGTACATGCCTTACAATCTCATTGAAAACTATGATGGGTCCCATTGAAGTTTCCTATTTATTTGTTATTCATGCAGTAACACGTGAAACCAGTCTTCCACGTATTTCTAATTGATTGGAGCATGGTGAAGGGTAATTAAGTGCTCAACATTTTTATATAGCTTTATATTTAATTGTTTAATTTTATCATGTTTAAGTAAATTAATATGATGCAATTCACATTAATTAATTATAATTAATAAAGTAAATAATATTTTTTTGGACTCTTATATTAAAAATAAAACTTTCTTATTCAACATTAACTTGATATATTCTTTAAAAAATACTTAATAATAGAATGATAATTTTACAAATATTACCCTTTGAATAGTAATAATTTTAATGTTTTGAAAATGATTATAATTAATAATAAGAATAAATTAAAAATTAAGTGATAAATTATATCTTGAATTTCTAAAGTTCACAAGTAAAAAAAAATATTTTTATTGTCATGAATAAGTAAAAATAGATAGAGAAAGTAAATTTTTAATTTTAATTTTTACAATATTAGGCCCGTGCTGACACAAATTATACCCCTCTAGTGTTATATAAAATCAAATGTCTAGTCAAAAACCATCATCTAATATTCTGTGTGTGCAATAGGTGAATTGGCATAGAGAATGAAAATAATGCTTACATAAGTATTGAGCTGCCTGACAAAGCTTGAGAAATTGTTATGCTTGAAATACCTTGGAAGAAGATTGATAGACAAGTTCTGGGGATCCCATACTATGAAACTGTTGTTACCTCTACTCCAAGAAACGACGTCGTTGCTACTTGGATCATCCACAAGTTCGTATGTTTTTGTAAGAAATGGCGGAGGTCCACTTTCATGAAGACCCTCCAATGGTTGAGGCATCGAAAATGACCCATCAAACTCTTCCTTTATTGAATTACCACGATAATCCATGCTTTGATTCTTGATGAAATATAAGTATAAAGAACTATAGTATATCACAAGTCTGTGTCAATGTTAGAGGGAGAGCAATGCATATAACAATATTTTTAGATGATCAGAAATCAAGAAAAAAATTAGGATATATGGGAAAGTGATGAGGAAATATGAATATTTTTAGATGATCAGAAATCAAGAAAAAAATTCAAGAAAATAGACGATGCGTGAAGGTAATAAAAGTTTGTTAATAAGAAAGATAGGGTTAAAATTAATTTGGAGTATGGGGAAGAGGGAGAACAAGTGGGAACAAATGATAGCATGTTTCAATTTTGGAGGTATATTAACGAGAGATAGTAGTGGGAATTAAAAAGGAGGTGAAGCCACGTCTCAATGAATATTATAATATTAAAAAGGAGTATACATTGTTTACTATTGTGTTGGACTCGGATATTTTTAGCCCTTGTTCCTCCTTAGTATAATCTCTCTTTTTAGCTTTTGGGTCAAATAATTTTCATGTTGTTTTATCAAGCCTTCATTCTGGCTTGCTTTTTTTTTTTTTTTCCATTTGTTTTATATTTACTTTCCAGACTCCACTTTATAGGAATATACTGAGTATATTGTTGTTGTTTTATATTTGCTTTGGAATTTCAATGATTTTGATTTTTCTTAAAATATATAATTTGAATTAAAATTATTGAATTGTGCTGAATCCTTGTTTAAAGATAGATAAATCGTTTGAGATTTTTTTTTTTCAATTTTGTTGAATGTGTGCCGTAGACAGTATATGACTTGTTGAGTTGTTTCAGTATGTTGGATCATTAAATCCACTATAAAAGATTCTACAAACATAGAGTTCTAGAAATTTGCTAACTGTCCTACCCATCACATGTTTTTTGTTCGCTCTGGAACTTTTTTTTTTTTTTCTCTTTTTTGATAATCGAAGTGTTTGGATCAATTTTCGCGCATTTAGACTAAATTTATAAGATATCTATTATCTTCTATCAATAATAGATATCAAATAACTCTATTTGTCAAGATTACAATAGACACGAAGAATCAATTAATGTTTTATCTTTATGTAATATAGTAGTAGTAATATTTAGAAGTTTGTAAAAAATGATTTGCTTGAAAATATCTTGCCTACACCAAAGTAAGGAAAATATCTTGGCAACTAAATATTATTATACGCATTAATCAAATGAAACGTTGAATTGATAATTATAGCTTAAGGACGGTCCACTTGTATGAAGCAAAAGGAACCACGCGTCTAGATCTTGCATATTGCTAAACAAATAAAACTCTACACATTTTAATAATATGCTCCCTTTAAAACAACATACTCAATTAACCAATAGTAGTACCTTTTTTTAATTTATCTAATATTCAAAGCTAAGTTTGGTGGCTCCATTAATTTATAATTATATGAAGTAGGTCCACTAAAGGGAGTAGTTTGGAATTAAAGAAACTCTTAATTTTGGTCATTTAGATCTCAATCATAATTAGATTTTATTGTTGGCACTTAATGGAGGTCTAAATCTGAATAGTTCAAACTTTAGGTTGTTTACATTAGGTTAAATATTTATTTGATCTGAAAAGATCTTAATCATTAAGAATTTGAACAAAGTTTTAATATCACTAAGGAGTCGTTTGGTAGGGTGTATAAGAATAGTGTAAAATATTGTATATTAGTAATACTTACATTAGTAATGGTTGCGTTAGTTACGCTTGTATTAGTTATGCTTGCAATTTTCTTACACAGTGTTTGGTTTGGTGTATTAAAAGTAACATGAATTGCATAATTTCTAAAAAAAAATATTTTTTTACAAAAATATCTGCCATAAATATGGTGGAAAGGAAGTGGAAAAGATTTTGAGGGACAATTATGACTTTAACCATACTAATGCATGCATTAGAATCCATTGCATTACTAATACCATGGATTTCCATGCATTAGTAATACACTCCTTAATACCAAATATAGTGTATAACTAATGCAAGCATTAGTAATACATAGGATGAAAAAGTGTACCAATCAAGGTATTAGTAATACACAAAGCTAATGCAAATATTATATTTTCTAATACACTCTACCAAACGACCCCTAAGAATTCTTGTTGTATGTATAATTTTCATCATCACTTTATTCACAAAATCAGCCACCATCTCTAACTAGCTTGGTCATCACAACTACGACCATTTTATCATTGTCAACCACCATTATTATCGTCAACCAACTTTGCCATTACAATCACTACTAAAAACCACCACCTTCCACCGCTACAAATCACTATTGTTAGTCGCCATCACACTACCACCTCCATCATATCCGTTGTCCCCACCACAACCGTCAGCCACCGCCACCAGTCACTATCACCATTATGGTCAACCCCTACTATCAACTACCTTCACTATCAACTATTAATATCAACCAACTTTAACATCACAACCACCACCACAACTATCAACGGTCATCATCACACTAGTCACTACAACACCAACCACCTCAACCTTCACAACTATCATCGTCAGTACCTTCATTGCTAACCACTAACATCAACCATTACCACCATCACCACCACTACAAACCATCTCCACTATCACTAACGAATAAATTTTTTCATTTTTTTCATTAAATAATAATTTTATTTTACTAAATTTAATAAATTATGCCAATGTTGAAACCAAAGAGTTTTTCTCATTCAAAATTCAGATTTAGAAATAATATTTTAATCATTCAAATACATATAGATTCAAACGTCTTAATTTTAATAAAAATAAAAGGGACTTAAAACACTTGATCGCTTTCGAGCTAAACTAATTAAGTTTAACTTTTTCAAACAAAAGAATTTCTTCAAATAGAAGAATGATAAATTAGCTTACAAAATATGTTCGTTAATTGTTTTCATTCATAGATCAGTAACATTATTAATAATAGTAAACACTAAACACGTTTACCAAAAGACAAAGCTGGGAGGTTGTTGGTATAAGGCAAATAATCCATAAGTTGTGTAAGCATTTGATTGGCTATAATTTTGACAATAAAAAAACTAGTCAAAATAGTGAGATACATTCGTCCACGTCAATAAAGTTCCAAACATCTTTTTTTATGGGCAATAGGTGGAGAATTTGTATTCGAATTAGTGGTAACATCATTTGGCTTTTGTTTTAAAAAGGAGTAATTAATTAATTAATTAGCATTCAAATCAAATCACTCAATTAGTCACATGATTACATGACACTTCTAATATAAGTAAATTAATTAAGTTGACAAATCAAGACAATTAGAACATTTTTTAATTTTATTTTTTTGGGGAAAAGGTAATTAGTTGATCTTGAGAATTGTTAAAAAATCAGCATAGTGCTCAAACAAAATTGATAAGAAAAATATGAACCTTTATAGGTGACAGTTCATCTAACCATATTCTGAGTACATTAATTTATTTTATTATTAGATGATCGTTCTATATATTTATTTTAACAACTAAGAAGACAATACAAAGACAGGAAAAATCTGAAAGTATCCCATATCGCAGTGTGGACCAAATCCAGTCGATATGAATGATCATGAAACTATCCATATTTCTTTAATTCTTGCTTTATACAAACGGTAAATTATAAATATGGGCAAAAAGAAGGATCGTCAATTATAGTCCCAAAAAACAATAAAATTATCCTAGGGACAGGTCAAATAAACAATAATAAAAAGCACTAATAATATTTAATTAATTTTTGAACCAGAAAGTACCGATAATAACAGTATTTGCAGAAAATATGCACACTAACGAGAAATGTGATGGTATGATTGAGATATGTCACTCTAGAGTCCAAACTGAGATTTTTGAAAATGAACGACCTGCTAATTAGTGTATTTTGTTGTTTAATTGATTTATTTGATGCAAATTTAAATTAATAGAAGTATAAATAAAAGAAATTTAAAGGAAAACAAAGTAATCAAGATTTGAGAAAGCCAGAGGAAGCACCACATTTGAAGACAAGTGTTGCATCGTCAACCCACTAAAAGAAAAGGCAAAAGGTGTTCTCAATAACCAATCAAAACAGTGATACTATTATTTTTAAAATATCAATACTTATATAATAAATTATTCCATAGTAATATAATATTATAATGCAGACTCGTGATGTCTTGTCGTCCCACTATTATTATTGTGACCACAAAATCCAACGAGTACTCAAGAAAAAGCAGCTTGAAAGGTTGTGTTGGTTGTCAATTGTATATCTAGAAACAACAAGAATATATGTTCACTTTAGCTATCCATTCATCATTTATAAAAATTTCACTTTATTCATTTAAAATAATAATATAACATACTCTTTATTATTTTTTGAATTTAGTAAAATCTGTATTTTTCAACAATAACTTCAATCACATGTTCAAAATAAAATAAGAACAATCACATGAAGTTGTAACTCTGTATTTACAGCTTTGAACTTTAATAAGTTCAACCCAACTCATGAACAACAACAAAATGAAATTCAAACTATTTTATGAAAAATAGCAAAACCAAACTTATAGAAAGAGATGAAGATTAGAAGATTCAAGTCTACCGAATTCAAGGTGTGTCCTTAAGGAAATTATTCCCCTCAAGTACCCAAGGTTATGGAATATATACTCCCAAGATAAAATGAATCACTTCGACAGAATGACGGTACCTCAAATTCTGTCGAACTACGAACACACTCAACGATTCGTAAATCACAGCTGAGTTTTTAGGAAGAAAAAAATATTTTTCATATCAAAAATTCGTGTCTATACCTGAGGAAAAAATAAGGTATTTATAGCGAAAAGGTGGTGCTTCATAAAAATTGCACTGTTTCGGACCGATGGGCCTACCTGCGCCCGCAGATGGGCAACCTGCGCCCACAGGTGGACTTTTGTCCCAAACCAGAAACTTCTGCGCTAGCCACCTGTACCCACAGATGGCCACCTGCGTGCGCAGGTCATCATTTCCGTCTTCAAACAGTGCCTCGAAGGATTACGTCCCTTCGAGGTGCGTTATGACATGCGTCCGTACTTCCTCATATGCGTCCGCAAATGGAGAATATTTTCGTATCAAATTTTTGGATTAATCAATCATTAATTCTCAAGTTTCAAATGAATGTTGTCCAAGAAGATAATCTCTCGATCGATCATTTGACAAATTCAAATCCAAATTCAAAGCCGAAGCAGAAGCAGAAGCAGAAGCCGAGCGACGACGCGAGACTTGTCTTATTCTTGCCTCACTATCCACATGAAAGAGTGCTTCCATACTTAAGCACAAGAATGTTTCCTTCTCTCACTAATGTGGGAGAACACTCTTTTCATAAAGTGAACATACATTTCACTTTTCCTACATTTTCTTTTCTCCATTTTGCATTCACATTTTCACTAGAACCCAACAATACCCCACATGAATGGGGAATGAATATTTTATCAAAAAATATGTATACAAGTGTGTGATCTACAAGCAAAGACTAATTGCATCTGGATAAGTAGGTTTTCCTTTGAACTTTCCATATTGAACTTATATCAGATGCACTCGGTCAAGTGGTAGATGTGATATCTTTAAACCGTCGAACTTTAATGTACACCTAGACAAAACAAGTCACACAACCAGCCTTTTACCATTTATGGTTCTTGATGTGTCATGGTTTCATGGCACTTTCGATGCTTAAAACTAAGAAAATATGCAATAACTCGGGTATGTTTTGTTAGTATGATGTGTTTTCTATTCTATATTACAGTAAAATAGGTTTTTAGAGGCAAAATGGACAAAAAGGAAGGATCATGCTCGAGAAAGAAGAATCTGAAGACGAAAGAGCCAAGTCCTGCACTAGAAGAGTGACTCAGGGCAGGACCCACGTCACGTGAATCGACCTACGTGGCATGGGTATGTGACGTAGGTCAACTCCTGCAGTTAGTTGGAGCAGCCTGATTTCCATGACAGGACCCACGTGGTGTGGGTTGGTACCGTGGAAAAATACCGACTCTGTTTTCCTATTTTGTTTAGGATAGGATTCACTGTATCTATAAATACCTCTATATTGTCCTATGTTTAGGGGTTGGTCAGTACATTATTTCTAGAGATATTTTTCATTATTTTTTGAGTTCATAAACACATTCTTGGTTTTATAATCTTGGAACACAAATTCTAGTGTTTTATTGATATTGAGATTTCAGAGTTTTCTCCTTATTGTGAGTTTACAATTATGTTTTCATCATTGAATTCTTTTTCTGTTCTTGCAATCATGAGTAGCTAAACCTATCAACTAGGTGTGTGAACCATGAAGAATTAACGAATTGGGTTAAGTGCAAAGCAATTCTAAACCGTTGTGAATGCATGTATTGTTATTACCTTCATTATAATTGATCTTCTAACGGTTGCAAACGTTAGAAACTGACCTGTATTCTAGACCTGCTCGAGAGAGAGGTAGAGATTGGGAAAAAGGAATAACAATAGATATTTGAACCTATCAACCTTCATCTAATAACTTGAGCGGTAACAGGGATAGTTATCTGAGATCCAAAACAAGGGTTAGTAATGCGACACTCGGAGACCGAGAGGAGAAGAGTGAAATTCATCTAATCAAAGTCGAGAGACGTTTAGATGAACTTAGCTTTTTAGATTTTACATGCAATGCAACGGGTTAGTTTTGTCAGCACAAGTAACCGGTGGAGTTAAGGAATCATTAGAGATCACAGTCCTAGTGTATTTCTCATATTGATTACGAATCCGAAAATCGACAGTCATTACTGTTACTACTTACTTATAAAACCCCCCTCCCAGTTTTACTTACTTGCGAATCACTCAGACTAGCATTAGATACAATTTCGTCCTATTTCCTGTGGGATCGACCCCAATCTAGTTGGTTCTATATTTTATACAGCGACTGCATTATACTTTTCTGGCGGTATATTTTGGGCGATATCAAAGTTTGGCGCCGTTGCTGGGGAGTATAGTTACAGAATTGATTAGTTTACTTGTTGGAGTTGATTGATTTTATTTTTCTGCACTGTTTTGGAGGGTACACATAGGTGTATGCCCAATACTAGGAGTCAAGGCAATTACCTGATTCCACTTGATACTGAGATTGAATAAACGCTGAGATCAAATCGAAAAATAGTTAATACCGACGGAGCTCAGAATCCCGCAGCCGCGGGAGATATTCATAACTAGCCAATTTAGCCAGTTGGTCATGAAACTGTGGAATAAGTCACTGCTCGATTGACGGCTGAGAAAAATGCAAGACAAGCAACTCTTAGACAAGCGGATAGGGATCATCAAGGAATGCAAGAGGCAACACAACGTCTAGCTGCACTTGAACAGAGACAAAGAAGATTAAGGGTTCAACAACCCCCTCAAAGACAATATGTGCCGGTTTATGATGATCCCCAAGAAGAGGTTGTGGCTTATTTAGAGACGATTGAGACTGGTGCTATTATTCCACCAGTGTTACCTCAGGGAACTAAGTTCGACATTACAAGTGCCATGATCCACCTGTTAAACTTGAAAGGTGTGTTCGCCGGTCTTCCTTCAGACGACTCGAACCTGCGCGTGATGAATTTTGTGGGGGTCCGCACTTCATATAATTTTCCCGGAGTTGACTAAGAGGCTATTCGTTTGCGATTGTTTCCATTCTCTCTAACAGAAGAAGTAACTTTATGGTTGGCCGAGTTACCACGAGGTTCCATCACTACTTGGCAAGAGTTGAGAAATTAATTTTTAGAGAGATTTTTCCCACCCTCCAAGATGTTACAATTGAAGGATGAGATTTACAACTTCAGAAAACTACATTCTGAAGAACTTTACGAGACATGGCTAAGGTTCAAGAAGAACCTCCAGAATGTGCCAAATCATAGGATGAGTGGTTGGATTTTACTTGAGATATTCTACAGTGCTTTAAACACCAATACCAAGGTTGTAGCAGATACTATCACTGGCGGAGCATTTATGAGTCTAAGGTGGGAAAAAGCTTCAGAGATTTTAGATCATGTCACTAAGACCAACCGAGGATGGCATACTCGGTAGGCAGATACACCTGCGGGGACGTATGTTATTGGAGCCTCGGCAGCACAACGGGCTTTGGATGAATCTGTAGTTCAAGAGGTCGCACAGTTGAGGACAAAAATTGGATTGCTAGCCAAACATATTGTGGCTGGAAGTGCTGAAAAGGTGCATGCCATAGGTGCACAAGGCAAAACACCTAGGCATGATAATTATGAATCTGATGAGGAGGCTAAGTACTTAGATCGAGAGGTGGCGAGTTTTCGAGCCAAGGGCCAAGGGTATAATCAAGACTTTTGAAACTCGAGGAAAGGGAATCAAGGTCAGAACTACTATAGAGACAATTATATCAAGTCAGGATACAGAGACAGAGACCGGGATCGTGATGGTGATTGGTGGCAAAAGGATGATTATAAAGAGAAAAGTGGTGCATATGTTCCACCGGGAAACCGCGATGCTGACTATGGAAATTTAAGAATGGAAGACCTTCTCCATAAACTAGTTAAAGGGTCAGAAAGTCAAGAGAATTGCTTGAATGAGATTAGGTCAGACATTTCGGGAATAAAGCAGAAAGTAGAATCCTATTCGACTTTCATTAAACAGTTGGAGCAGTAGTTCAAGCAGATATCGGTGGCATTGAACCAACGTCAGCTAGGTATCCTTTCGAACAACACCATCCAGAATTCGAAGAATGATAGCCATTGTTTGGCCATTACCACTAAAAGCGGGAAGTGCACAACTGATCCATCCATACCTGTGGATAGTGATAAGAAAGATGAGCCGGTGGTAGTTGATGTAGAAACTAAAATAGAGCCAGAGAGTTCAAAGGATGATGCAGTTCAAAAGCCTCAGGATGTCAACAAAAAGGCGAAGTCTGATAATGGGAAAGAAAAGAAGGTCCCTCAATTATATAAACAAATTCCTCAACCTCCTCATCCCTTTTCTCAAAGGTTGAAAAAGAAAGCTGAAGAGCATAAATATCAGAAATTTATTTCAATGTTAAAGGAATTATAGATAAATATTCCTCTTGTCGAAGATTTAGAACAGATTCCAGGCTACGCGAAATTCATGACAGATTTGGTGACAAAAAAGAGAACCATCAGTTTTGAGCCAACAGATAATTTACACCATTATAGTGCAATTGCTTCTCGCTCATTTGTCGAGAAAAGGAAAGATCCGGGTGCCTTCAAAATTCCTTGTACTATTGGGTCCTATAATTTTGCAAAAGCTCTGTGTGACTTGAGGGCTAGCATTCACTTGATGTCGCTAGCCGTTTTCAAGCAGTTAGGATTAAAAGCACCAAAACTGACTTCTGTAAGACTTCTTATGGTGGATAGAACTGTGAAAAAGACGGTGGGCATTTTGTAGGATGTTTTGGTGAACGTTGCATCTTTCATCTTCCTGGTTGACTTTGTGATTCTAGATTGTGAAGTTGATTTCGAGGTTCCCATTATCTTGGGATGACCATTCCTTGCCACTGGTCGTGCATTGGTTAACATGGAAACAGGACAGATGAAATTTAGGTTAAATAAAGAACATGTCACTTTTAATGTTTGCTGTTCCATGAAGCAATCAAAAGATATGCGGATGATTTTGATAATAGATGCAATTAATGAGAGTGATATTGTCGTGCCTCTTGAAGAAAGGTTGGGGGTAGGAGCTCCTGCGGCCGTGATTATGAATTTTGACAGCGATGGTATTGAGGAATACGATGAGATGGTTGGTGCACTCGTTGGTAGGGGATCATACGCTTATGTTCCTAAGAAACTGGATCTTGATTTAAAAAATAGGGTGACTCCACCAGCTCAACCTTCTATTGAGGAGCCTCCAGTTTTGGAGCTTAAGGCTCTCCTGACTCACCTTAGTTATGCATTCTTGGGAGCCAATAACACCTTTTATGTGATTATTTCTGCTAAGTTAGTGGAGTGGAAAATGGAAGCTCTCTTTTTTGTGTTAAAAACATTTAAGAGGGACATTGGTTAGTCCATGACATTATCAAAATTCCATCTGATATTTGCAATCACAAAATCCAATTTTATCCTCAGTGTATACCAAACATAGAGCACCAACGTCGTCTGAACCCACCTATACAAGAGGTCGTAAATAAAAAAATCATCAAGTGGTTAGATGCATGTGTGGTTTACCCCATTGCTGATAACAAGTAGGTGAGCCCAGTTCAGTGTGTGCCAAAGAAGGGAGGAATCACTGTGGTTCCAAACGATAAGAATGAGTTAATCCCAATGAGGTCGGTTACTGGATGGAGAGTTTGCATGGACTATCAAAAGTTGAATTCTTGGACCAAAAAAGATCACTTTCCTATGCCCTTCATGGATCAGATGTTAGAACGTCTTGCTGGTAGAGGATGGTATTGTTTTCTTAACTGCTATTCGGGGTGTAATCAGATTTTCATTGCTTCCGAGGACCAACAGAAGACCACTTTCACTTGTCTATATAGGACGTTCGCATTCAAAAGGATGCCCTTCGATTTATGTAATGCACCAGCCATTTTCCAGCGTTGCATGATGTCCATTTCTCTGACATAGTAGAAGACACTATTGAGGTTTTTTTTGGATGATTTCTCTATTGTGGGAGACTCATTTGATGACTGCTTGGCCTACCTTGCTAATGTGTTACAAAGATGCAAGGAGAGAAACTTAGTGCTAAATTGGGAAAAATGTCACTTTATGGTTAATGAGGGTATCATATTGGTGCATCAAATCTCAAAGAAATGTATCGAAGTTGACAAATCCAAGATTGAGGTGATTGAAAAATTACCTCCACCAATTTTGGTTAAAGGAATTTGAAGTTTCTTAGGACATGCAGGTTTCTATAGAAGATTCATCAAGAATTTCTCTAAGATTACACATCCATTATGCAAGTTTTTAGAGAAGGAGGTGAGGTTTGTATTTGATGAGGTGTGTCTAAAAGCATTCGAGTGTCTGAAAGAGAAGTTGATTTTAGCCCCTATCATTGTTTCACCAGATTGGACGTTGAAATTTGAAGTTATGTGTGATGCTATCAGTTTGTCCTTGGCTAAAGATGTGATAAGATTCTACATCCGATTTATTATGCTAGCAAAGCGCTTAATCTAGCTTAAAAAAATTACACTGTAATCGAGAAGGAATTATTGGCAGCTGTCTTTGCTTTCGAGAAATTTTGCTCATAACTGATTGGTACGAAAGTGATTTTGCATACAGACCACGCAACACTTAGATATCTTATGTCAAAGAAGGACGCCAAGCAATACTGATTCAGTGGGTACTTCTATTGCAAGAATTTAATTTTGAGGTTAAGGATCGAAAAGGGACTGAGAATCAGGTTGCATACCACCTATCATGCCTTGAGGAGGAGGCAATGCGTAGATTGAGGGATGATTTTGATATTGATGATACTTTTCCAGACGAACAAGTGTTGGCAGCATCACAAGAATTAAGCCCTTGGTTTGCAGATTTTGCCAACTTTTTGGAAAGTGACCTAGTTTCGGAAGATATGTAGTATCAGCAGCGGAAGAGATTCATGCATGAAGTGAGAAAATTCTTCTAGGATGAGCCTTATCTATTCAGGGTATGTGCGGATGGCATAATTCGAAGGTGTATTTCGAAAGTCGAGATGATGAGTATTTTGGAAGCATGTCATTCATCTCCAGTTAGGGGTCATCATGGAGGTGCGTGGACTTCTCATAAGATCTTACAATGCGGGTATTACTGGCCCACCATTTTTAAAGATGCTTATGACTATACTCAATCGTGTGACCAATGTCAAAAACAAGCAAATATATCCCTCGAACACGAACTTTCTATGATAACTATTCTCGAGCACGAATTGTTTGACGTATGGAGAATCAATTTTATGGAACCATTTGTGAGGTCACATGGGATGAAATACATTCTGGTACCTGTTGACTATGTTTCTAAGTGGGTGGAGGCAATATCGCTTCCTAATAATGAAGGAAGAAGTGTCACGACATTCTTGAAAATGAACATCTTTTCACGATTCGGTACACCCCGAGTTATCAGTAGTGATGGAGGATCCCATTTCTGTAATCGGCTGTTCAAAGCCCTGCTTGAAAAATATGCTGTCAAACATAAGGTGACAACACCTTACCATCCTCAGACGAGCGGGCAAGTTGAGGTGTCAAATTGTGAGATAAAGTCTATTTTAGCAAAGATGGTGAATGCCAACCAGACTGATTGGGCAAGAAGATTGGATCATACATTATGGGCATATTTAACTGCTTTCAAGACACCGATTGGTGCATCTCCATATCAGCTGGTGTTTGGTAAATCGTGTCATTTGCCTGTCGAACTTGAACATAAGGCATTATGGGCACTGAAAAGGTTGACTATGTAATAGAGTGATGCGACTAAATTGAGATTAGAACAAATGAATGAGATGGATGAATTTCGTCTCTGGGCTTATGAAAGTTCAGCGTTGTATAAAGAAAAGATGAAATTATATCATGATCGGAGGATTGAGAGACGAGAGTTTCACCCGGGAGATTTGGTACTACTTTATAACTCCAGGCTTCATTTGTTTCCTAAAAAGTTAAAATCTTAATGGTCCAAACCATTCACAGTGGTTAGGGTGTTCCCGCATGGAGAAATCGAGCTGATAGATGATGATAATATTCTATTCAAAGTCAATGGACGTCGTGTAAAACACTATGTGGGAATCGCGCAAGAAATAAGGACATGTGAGGATATTAATCTTGACAAAGTTTGAGTAGCCAAGTAAGTTGGGTCGTGCCGCGACGTTAAATCAGGCGCTTCATGGGAGGCAACCCATGGACTGGTTGGTGAAGGCTGAGTAATCAACCTAGCCATGTCATGCCGCGATGATAAATCAAGCTCTCCTTGGGAGGCAACCCAAGGATTGTTACGAGTCGTGAGTTTAAGGAAAGAAGTGAACTGAAAAGTGTGTAGCTTAAACCATGAGAGGGACCCACGTAACGTGGATTGGTCTCATGGGAATCAGAGAAATTTTTTTGGTTACGGAATCTAACCCACGATAAGGACCCACGTATCGTAGGTCCACCACGTGACGTGGGTCAGTATCATGGGAATCAGAGATTATTTGTGACTACAGAACCCGATGCATGACAGGGACCCACATGACGTGGGTTAACCCACGTGGCGTGGGTCAGTACCGTGAGACTCAGACCCAAAATTAAAAGTAAAGGTCCAATCCGACCCAACCCTAATTTTGGCCTACCCCTTATAAAATCTGATACTACCCGATTAAAAAAAACCAAAAACCCAATTCTCCAATCCTCCACATACCCAATTTCTTTACCCAATTCATCCAAATCAACACCTCAAATCTTATAATCACTATAAGTCCCAAGTACCAACCACTCCAAATGCAAGAAAATTCAAACCCCATTACCCCAATAAACCAAACACGACCCAACCCTACACTACGAAACCCTAACTCGAATACCCATACTCGACCCAACCAAACCCCACTAAAAACCCGACCATGCCACCTAAAGGAAAACCCCAAACACAGAGATATGGGTTCCTCTTCGCGAATCCGCACCAAAAACTCGAAAGGCACACCAAGGTTGCGAGATGAGTCTTCAAAGTCGGAGAAAAATGGGTTCTATGAGGTTTATGAGATCGCTCAGGATAAGTATGCTCTTGTTCCTCACACTACAAGACTACAAACTAGGGCACAAGCTGCAGCCCGGGCCACCACTCGGCCTATAGTAGTGACTTCTATTCAGTCTTCAAAATTTACCCCCAGTCTGAAGAGGGGGTGTATACTTCTGGAACCGGTGATACTGAAGATGAGGCTGAGGCACCTTGGACCAATGAGGTTGCCGAGGGTGCAAAAAATTCTGAGTATGTGGGTAGTGGTGAGGCTGGTGTTCTGGATTCCATGACTTCCTCACAGAGACAGGTGGCTACACAGCAGGCCGCAGCTGTAGTACGAATGGAAAATAAGTGGTGGTGTTTTCAGGGTATAAAGGCCATTTATGACAGGGATGCAGAGCCAACTGAACGGGGTGTGTGTATACGGAGTATCCTTGAGGAGCCTCGATATTAATTAGATGAGTTAAAAGGCCCTACCCAAGATCAAGGCAGTGTTTGATCGCTATGGATTCGAGTGGATGGCGAAGCTTTCTGGTAGCTATAGCCCAGAGTTGGTCCATGAGTTTTATGCTTTATATGCTGCATCTATTGAATTGATGACACAGTTTAGCAACGATTTTGGGACCAACCACCATCGACTCACACTTTGGTTCGTGAAATCAGAGTAGACATTTCTGAGTAGGATATCCACCGGTTCTTTTTTGTTGCAGAACTTCCACTTCCAATTAGTACTGCTGAATTTGATCACCGCATGAAGATGGTGAAAAATGAAAATAAAATAAAGGATGCTGATTAGCATTTAGTTCTACTACGGTGGGTTGCATAGTATATCATGGAGGATGGCGTAGATGTGAAATGAGTAGCTGAGAAGTTAGATATTGAGAAGTCCTCGCTTCACTTTATGGGCAGGTTTTGGTGGTCAGTTGTACGGAACCGTCTTGGTCCTATAGGGGAAGATAATTCTCTTACTCTTGAGCGAGCTGTTCTGGTAGCGAGCATCATCGCTGGATATGATATCAACATCGCTCGCTACATTATTAGGGAGATTTATAAGTGCGCCTTCAGAGACTATACCAACATCCCTTTTCCATGTCTGATTCAGGGCCTATGCCATAGCGCTGGTGTAGTTTGGATACCTACAGTAGATCACGCCATTGAGGTGACCTGCATCACTGATGTAGGATTGATGCAGCAGGGAGGTGCTATTCCAATTCCCCAGAGGGGGTCTCAGCCCTTTACTTCGTCAGGCGCAACTCTTTTTGAAGGGCATGTGGATCGTGAGAAACTGGTTAGAACTTCAGCACCTGTTAGTGGCCTCGAGGATGAGAGGTTACCTATCGAGGGCATAACCCCTGTGATTGATGAGGAGGTTGCTGGCCGCACAACACCATCACTGTCTGGCTTGGTTACCGTTTCACGAGAGTTTCTGCAACAGTTAGTAGATAGACAAACGTAGGTTATTGAGCGACAGGCTCACACAGAAGCCCAGATGGCTAAGTTGGTATCTCAGCTTAAGCCATAGATTAGGACATCGATAGAGGTGTCTGAGGTGAGAATTATCGCATGACTTTTGCGATGCAGAAGTTTATGCGTAAGCTGCATGGGTGGATTGACAGTTTTGAGCACCGAATGGGTAGTCGGTTGAGAGATGCCCATGTCCTGAATTTGACGAGGTTGACTAAGGAGGTGGATGCATTAAGGGTAGAGGTTCAAGATTTAGCAGTTAGCCATACTCCCATACCTACACTGGTATCGTCAGTACCAATTTTAGAGGTGGATTTGTTTGCTGATGAGGAGCCTCCTGTTGCTAGAGGCCAGAGGCCACAGAGTCCTGAGGGTCAGATTGATAATGGAGACGAGTTTGAGAGTGATCTCTGAAGGGAGAGGGCGACCAAGTCCTCCCCAGTAGAGTACCATATCATTCTGATTAACCATTTACAGAGAGCACGAGGAGCATCTTCTAGTTAGCCACCCCCTCCATCGACCGCACCCAGCATAGAGCCTAGAGAGCATACAGATGATCCTGCTGTGGATGGGCCCACATCCAGTGCCTAGCACACCACAGGTATGTGTTCACTCCCTTACACTTACCATATTGATAGTTGTGCATTGAGGAAAGTGCACCATTGTTTAGTTGGGGGTGGGGGTACACCACCACTTGGGATTTTTTGTTGCCATGTTTCTTTTCCTCCAAGTGTGATATCATAGTATAACTGACATGTTTAGGTTGTTATTTATATTATTTATGCGTTTTCGTGTTTAATTAGGAGAAAAATAGGGGAACCTTAGTGCAGTCCAGTTTTGAACAAGTTTTGATAATGATGTTTTTTGAGTGTTTAAGGGACACCCCTCCTGAAAGTTTGGTTTTAAACTTTTTGTGTAGTTATGATAGTTTGTGACAGCTATTGGATCTTGTTATGACATTAGTATTATAGGTAATATCACTGTAGCTAGCAATACATGAACTGTATAGGTAGTAGTTGATAGTGTAACCCTGTGCTCTGTGTGTGTGAGGTCATTACCTAGTTCACTTTGTGTGTGTGATCCAGAACTTGCCCGATTAGTCTTGACTAGGTTATAGGATCGTGGTTAAGAAAGGATCATAGGCCATTTTTGAATAAGTCCACTTTTAGTATAAATGCCCGACCAAATGAAATTAATATCCTTTGATCCAGATTTTGAGCTTTAATTGACCTATTTCTTTCATTAGCCTATTCACCTTCCCATTTTGACTTACAATGAACCTGTCTTGGCCCTGGTCTCTCCTTGAACATTGTGTACCTCAACTCAGGCAAGTTGCCTAAGATGAGGGTGGCTATTGTAGGGGTGCGTAGTTTAACTTTGGTATGAAGAAGGGGTTAGTAAAAGAAAAAGAGAACAAATTTGAGTGTGAAGATGAGAAAAAAAATGATGAGTGAAATACATAGAGATTGAAAAAAAAAAATGTGTTTTGAAAGTATGAATAAAATCACACCCAAAATCTGAAAATAAATGAAGGATAATAAAATGAGAATGGTTGGAAAGTGAAGCCAAAAATAGTGTAGTGTCAAGGAGGGTTGAGTCACCATATCCATATGTACCACACCCGTCCTCAGGCCTACATTACAAGCCTATGAAAGTCCTATAGTGATCCTAGTCCAACTGTCCAAAAACTAAGGTATAGAAAATAAGGGCAAGCCTATGGTATTTCACGCACATTGTTTGAACTTCTTTATGAGAGAGAGTATTTTGATCCAGTCCCTAATTTGATATTCATTAGTGTACTGTGAGTGTATGGGACTTATTTTTTGTGAGAGTACATGGGTTGCATTGTTAGCTGCTGTTTGTTCGAAAAATGTCAATTGTATATATGCTTAGTTGTTTGTTCATAATCTGATGCCATCATTTGATCCTTGCTGTGTCATGATAATAT
This sequence comes from Capsicum rhomboideum, assembly GCA_031232105.1. NCBI lineage: Eukaryota > Viridiplantae > Streptophyta > Magnoliopsida > Solanales > Solanaceae > Capsicum > Capsicum rhomboideum. Next base: position 25,854,040 of record CP124713.1, on the reverse strand, counting down.
ACTGCATTTATACACGTTGTGGTGTTGATTTGTAAATAGGAGGGGTAGAAAAAGTTTTGGTTCCAAGAGCAATAAGTCGACTGCCTAGGTCTTTTAGGTTTCTCTTAGTTAAGCATTGTATGTGTTTGTTTTGTTTTGTTTGCCTGAAGACATGCAAACGTTCTAAGTTGAGGGTGTTGATGTGTCATGGTTTCATGGCACTTTTGATGCTTAAAACTAAGAAAATATGCAATAACTCGGGTATGTTTTGTTGCTATGATGTGTTTTCTATTCTATATTACAGGAAAATAGGTTTTTGGAGGCAAAATGGACAAAAAAGAAGGATCATGCTTGAGAAAGAAGAATCTGAAGAAGAAAGACCTAGGTCCTGCACTAGAAGAGTGACTTACGACAGGACCCACATCACGTGAGTCGACCTACGTGGCATGGGTCTGTGCCGTAGGTAAATTCCTGCAGTTTTTTGGAGCAGCCTAATTTCCACGGCAGGACCCACGTGGCGTGGGTTGGTACCGTGGAAAAGTGCTGACTCTGTTTTTCTATTTTGTTTAGGATAGGATTCACTTTGTATCTATAAATACCCTTATATTGTCCTATGTTTAGGGGTTGGTCAGTACATTGTTTCTAGTGATATTTTTCATTATTTTTTGAGTTTATAAACACATTCGTGGTTTTGTAATCTTGGAACACACATTCTAGTGTTTTATTGATATTGAGATTTCAGAGTTTTCTCCTTATTGTGAGTTTACAATTATGTTTTCACCATTGAATTCTTCTTGTGCTCTTGCAATAATGAGTAGATAAACCAATCAACTAGGGTTGTGTGAACCATGAGGAATTAACGAAATGAGTTAAGTGCAAAGCAATTCTGAACCATTGTGAATGCATGTATTGTTATTACCTTCATTATAATTGATCATCTAACGGTTGCAAACGTTAGAAACTCACCTATATTCTAGACTTGCTCGAGCGAGAGGTAGAGATTGGGAAAAGGGAATAACTACAGAGATTTGAAGCTATCAACCTTCATCTATTAACTTGAGCAGTAACAGGGATAGTTATCTGAGATCCAGGACAAGGGTTAGTAATGCGACACTCATAGGCCGAGAGGAGAAGAATGAAATTCGCCTAATCAAGGTCGAGAGATGTTTAGATGAACTTAACTTGTTAGGTTTTTCTTGCAACGCAGTGGGACAGTTTTGCCAGCACAAGTAACTGGTGGAGTTAAGGAATCATTGGGGATCACAGTCCTAGTGTATTTCTACTTACTTATACCCCCCCCCCATAAGTTTTACTTACTTGCTAATCACTCAGACTAGCATTAGATATAATTTAGTCCTATTCCCTAAGGGATCGACCCCAACCTAGTTGGGTTCTTTATTTGATACAACAACCATATTATACTTTTCTAGAGGTATATGTTGGGCGATATCAGTTCTCACAATTTTGTTCGTTTCAGCCATGAACACAACCTGGTTTCATGAAAGCTTAGAGAATAGGCATTTACTATCATTCTCTTTGAAGCGGCTTTCACTTCACCCTCACATAGGTGATTCCTAAACATTAATCCTATAGATCAAACAATTTGGTCAAATCTGTCAAACTTAGAAACCATTAAAAAGCTTTCAACAATAAGCCTTATTCTTGTTTCTTGAACATTGTCTTCACCATGAGAATGGGTTGAGTTAATTGACAATGTTGAACCCTCAGTCACAACTTTGTTTTATCTCCTTGAACCTAGCTCGTAGGATCTCTAGTCTGCTAGGTAGAGTTACCGCCATGATGAATTTTCCTAGGCCATAAACCCATTCTCTTCGATGATCTCTTAACTCCCTCTCTAGATAGGCCTTTTGTAAGTGGATCCAACACATTATCCTTTGAGTTCACATAGTCAGTCGTGATAATCCCACTAGAGAGAAGTTCTCTAACGGTATTATGTCTTCGTCTTATATGATGAATTTTACCGTTATACATCATGCTCCCTTGCCCTACCTATTGCTGCTTGACTATCACAGTGTAAGAATACTGGTGCCAATGGTTTGGGCCAATAAGGAATATCTTCCAAGAAATTCCAGAGCCATTCAACTTCTTCACCGTCTTTATCTAATGCGATAAATTTAGATTCCATATTAGAGCGGGCAATACATGTCTGTTTGGATGATTTTCAAGAAACTGCTCCTCCACCTAGAGTAAACACATATCTACTAGAATTTTAATTCTTTCGATTCAGTAATCCAATTTGCATCACTATATCCTTCAATTACCACTGTATATTTATTATTATGCAAAGCAAAGTCTAGAGTATGTTTTAGATACTTCAAAACTCTTTTCATTTCCATCCAAAGAGTTTGATTGGGATTACTCGTGTATCGACTCAATTTACTTATGGCACATGCTATGTCTGGTCACGTACAATTCATGATATACATCAAACTTCCCAACACTCTTGCATACTCCAATTGTGAGTCACTTTCACCTTCATTCTTTTGAAGTGCAAAGCTCATGTCTAATGGAGTCTTGGCAACATTGAAATCAAATACTTGAACTTGTCAAGTACCTTTTCAATATAATGAGACTGTGAAAATGCCAACCCTTGTTGAGTTCTATGAATTCTTATCCCTAAGATCACATCAGCAACTCCAAGGTCTTTTATATGAAACTTGCTCTCAAGCTTTCGTTTAGTAGCATTTATGTTAGAAATGTATCTACTGATGATCAACATGTCATCCACATACAAACAAACAATCACTTTGTGATTTGGTGTGTCTTTAATGTAAACACATTTATCACATTCATTTATTTTGAATCCGTTTGCCGACATAGTTTGGTCTAACTTTGCATGCCACTGTTTGGGTGCTTGCTTTAGTCCATAAAGTGACTTAACAAGTTTGCACACTTTTTTTTCTTTACCAGCAACCACAAAACCTCAGGTTGTTCCATGTAAATTTCTTCCTCCAATTCTTCATTTAAGAATGCAGTTTTTGCATTCATTTGATGGATTTCAAGATCATATACCGCAGCTAACGCAACCAACATCAGAATGGACATTATCCTTGTTACTTCCGAGTATGTGTCAAACTAATCAAGGCCTTCTTTTTGTTTAAAACCTTTCAGAACAAATCTTTCCTTGTATTTGTCAATAGTACCATCAACTTTCATTTTTATTTTGAAGATCCATTGAGAACCTAAAGGTTTATTTCCTGGAGGAAGATCGACCAACTTCCAAGTATGGTTGCTTAAGATTGAATCAATTTCACTATTGACTACCTCTTTCCAAAAGGATAAGTCCGCAGACGACATCGCTTCTTTGAATGTTTGAGGTTCATTTTTGAGAAGAAATGTTACAAAATCTTGATCCGAAGGAAATTGACTTCCTTTGACCTTTACTACTCCTTGTATTCTTTTGATTATGTGTATTCTCCCTTGGTTCATTCCTAGGTCATTTAGACCCTTCACTAGACATTTTATTTCTAGTTTTATATAGATAAATGTGTTCAAAGAACTCAACATTATCTGATTCCATTACCGTATTATCATGGATATCTAGATGTTTGGATTTAATAACAAAAAATCGACATACTTTACTATTTGTAGCATATCTAATGAACACACAGTCCACAGTCTTTAGTCCTATTTTTACCCTTTTGGGTGTGAGAACTTCGACTTTCGCTAGACACCCTCACACTTTGAAATATTTCAAGTTGGGTTTCCTTCCTTTCCATTTTTCATATGGAATAGATTGTGTCTTACTATGGGAACTCGATTGAGTATTTGATTAGCTGTAAGGATAGCTTCCCCCTATATGTTTTGTGGTAAACCTGAACTTATGAGTAAGACATTCATCATTTTCTTCAAGTTTGATTTTTCCTTTCCACAATTCCATTTGAGTGAGGTGAGTATAGGGTTGTAGTTTGATGGACAATTCCATTTTTCAAATATATCTCCACAAAAGGAGATTCATACTCTCCATCTCTGTCACTTCTTATCATTTTGATTTTTTTATCCAACTGATTTTTAATTTCAGTTTTATATTGTCTAATCCTTACTATTCAGTAAATAAACATAACAAAATCTCGTGCAATCGTCAATAAAAGTTATGAAATACTTTTTCCCACCACCAGATGGAGTCAATTTCATATCACAAATGTTTGTGTGAATTAAGTCTTAAGGGATTTGAATTCCTTTCAACAGACTTATACGGATGCTTAGCATACTTCAATTCAATTTATGGTTGCCACTTTAATTTGCTGCACTCAAATTTAGGTAAAACTTCCAAATTGATCAGTTTTCACAAGGTTTTGTAATTGACATGTCTTAAACGTTCATGCCATAATTCGTTTGACTCAAGCAAGTAGGAAAAAACCTCAGCTTTATTCATTTCAATAGCCATTACATTAAGTTTGAAAAACCCCTTATTGAGGTAGCCCTTTCCTACATACATTTCATTCTTTCTTATTACAACTTTCTTTGAAACAAACACACACGTAAACTCCTTTTTAATGAGAAGTGTTGTCGACATTAAGTTCTTCCTAAGTGTAGGAATATGGAGAACATTGTTGAGAGTCAACACCTTGCCGAAAGTCATCTTTAGGAATATCTTCCCACTTTCTTTAACCTTGTCTATTGCATTATTTCCCATGAAGATCACTTCTTTGGGACAAGTAGTATTATAAGTAGCAAACCACCATTCATTTGAATTTGTAATTAGATTGCATGCAGTGATCATTGCACACAAATTTTCAATCTTTCCAGTTGCTTCCACCATGTTTATTTGATTTCTTTCCTTGTTCTTATTCAGAACTTGACAATTTAGAGTTTTGTGGCCAACATCACTACAATTGTAGCACTTGCCTTTGAACTTTTTCTTGTTCTTCTCTTTCTCTTGTCAAGAAGACTTCTTCCTCTTCTTATTATTTGGAGCATCATCCTTAACAGGATTTGGAAGCATCATTGATGATTTATCATTCAACTCATTATCCTCTTATATCTTGAGACAAATCACAAGATTTTTCAAACCAAACAATTGGTGTTCAAACATTTCCTTTTTCGGAACATGAGGATCTCTACTTGTGAACATTTGTATTCAAGTTTGGTCAGCCAATAGAACATCATTTGCTGCCATTCTTTAAAGTTCACACCAGAATATTTTTCAGGTTTCTCTGTCGATACCATTGCTAGAGCAACACCTGAACGTCTTAATGACACAACATTGGTTGGTGTTGGGACAACACCATTCACAACCGAATTAATTTACTGTTTAGTTTCATTCGTCATTTTATTGTCAAGATTAGACAAACACTTTAGTATTTCAAATACTAACTATAATGACTTTAATATTTAAACACTTATTTCTAGTCAACAATGAAGTTTTTATGTCTTCAAATCGTCAACCGAATAAACTTTGAAACCTGACGGAGTTTTTATGTTCTTTAAATCAGAATTAAATTCCAACAGAGTGAAAACCCATAGGTTTTAAACTCCAGAAACCAATACAGAGAGTTCAACAAATTGGTGAAATTTTTATATTCTTCTAACTGAATTCCCAATCTGATTTCTCGGTAAAGTTTTTATATTCTTTAAACTGAGGGAGTAGAAATCAAATGATTTTAGTCTCCACAAAATCAGACTTTATATAGAGTAACCATGTGCTAATAATTTCCTTAAGATTATTATTTTTTGGGTTTAGTAAAATCTGTATTTTCCAATAATAACTTCAATCACATATTCAAAATAAAATAAGAACAATCACATGAAGTTGTAACTCTGTATTCACACCTTTGAACTTTAATAAGGTCAACCCAACTCATGAACAACAACAAAATAAAGTTCAAACTATTTTCTGAAAAATAGCAAAACCAAACTTATAGAAAGAGATGAAGATTAGAAGATTCAAGTCCACCGAATTCACGGTGTGTCCTTAAGGAAATTATTCCCCTTAAGTACCTGAGATTATGGAATATATCCTCCCAGGATAAAATAAATCACTTTGATAGAATGGTGGTACCTCAAATTCTGTCGAACTACGAATGCACTCAACGATTCGTAAATCACACTTGAGTTTTTAAGAAGAAGAACATATTTTTCACTTCAAAATTTCATGTCTATACCTGATAAAAAATTCAAGTATTTATAGCCAAAAGGTGTTGCTTCTGAAAAGAAGCATTGGTTTAGAAAAATTATACTATTTCAAATTGACGGGCCCACCTGCGCCCGCAGGTGGACTTTTTTCCCAAACCAGAAACTTCTGCGCTGGCCACCTGTGCCTGCAAATGGCCATTTGCATGCGCAGGTCATCATTTTCATCTTCAAATAGTGTCTTGAAGGGTCACTTCCCTTTGAGGTGTGTTGTGACATGCGTCCGTACTTCCTCATGTGCGTCCGCAAATGGAGAATATTTTCGTATCGGATTTTTGGATTAAACAATCATTAACTCTCAAATTTCAAATAAATTTTGTCCAAAAATATAATCTCTCGATCGATCGAATCCGAAGTCGAAGCAGAAGTCAAGCGAGTGACGACGATGACGATGCGAGGCTTGTCTTGTTCTTGCCTCACTATCAACATGAAGGAGTGCTTCCATACTTAAGCACAAGAATGTTTCCTTCTCCCACCAATGTGGGAGAACACTCCTTTCATAAAGTGAATACACATTTCACATTTCCTCTATTTTCTTTTCTCTATTTTCCATTCACATTTTCACTAGAAACTAACACTCTTTTCCCATCCAGCAAGTAATATGAAAACAATTTAGCATACCACGTACTTTCTAAAACCAATCTAGTTGAACTTTCATTTGCTTTACATGGTGCACCCAATAAAGTTCCAGTCAAATTCAATTTTTAGAAATCCAACTATATTATGAGGTAGTGGTATGGACTGCAGCATGCACTCTAACCTTCCTAGACTTCACTTTGTGGATATACATCGAATATATTATTGTTGTTGTAGAAATCCAATTATAGCACTAGGGTTGTGAATGCATATTGAAAGTATAATTGAGGTATCACTATCAATCTGTGTTTGATATATATATATATATATATACGCATGGAGGGAGGATTCTGCAAAAAGAGCTTAAGAAAGGGACGTATATAAGGACCACTTCTCAATTAAATTTTTTAGAGAAAATTTCAGAAACAACTAACATTTAGGCGAAATTCAGCCTCCAAAGTTAGACTTTGGCTAATTACAATTGTATCTACATTTTAGTAGCTACATTAATGATCAAATATACTTATCTCACGAATTTAACATATGAATACAAATACAAATGAGTCTTGTAAATACATATACAAATACACATGACATCAAATACACATATACATATGACTGTTGCATAGAACTACGAAATTAGTTCAAATATATAACTGAATACATATCAAATACATATACACATGAATATACAATACATATGACGTAAAACATATCAAAAATACATAAGACATCAACTTCATATACATTTGTTATTTAATTTAAATCTTAGTTGTAAATTGTAATTATTTCAAGCCTTAACTACGAATTATAATTACATAGAAATGTTTCATATTTAACGTAATTTATACTTTTATGAACATCCAAGTAATAGCCAATGATAAATTCCAGAAAGGAATCTAACGGTTTTATGAACTATGGTAGGATCTTATCCTTTTAAGTACATGTCAAAAATGGATACATGGCGCGAATTCCCTAGCTTTATGGGCTTGCTTTCTTTGGGACCTTTAATTCTATATCAAATTATGAGACTCAATGGGTTTTGATGTGCCCATCTTATGTGCTACATATTTAGTACTTTTTATAATGGTAAAAGTACACAGTATAATTGTAACAACCTATTCCGTCGTTATTAAAAGATACCTCGTTATGGACATGGGTTGTAAAAAATTTTAAAATTACGATCTCGAATTAGTATGGGGTGACACGACTCAAAATTTTGGAATTTGAAATTAGGGTCGGGCTGACGTCATCCCGCTATAATGGCACAACCATAGCGTCCGACAAGCCTCTATAGCGGGATGACGTGACCAGAAACTCCAGGTGCAAATTTTATATCCTCTTTTTTTCTCTTCAGTTATAAAAGAACGAGGTTCATTCAAAAACCCTCCTAGGGTTAACTCATGTCCTGAGAGTAATGGAGAGGAGGGATTCCACTTTAATAAGGTAAAATCCATGGATTTTCTGCCTATAGCACGCCAATATTCACCTTCACAGAGTTAAAACCCGCATTCATATCTCCATAGCCGCTGTTTGGCATCTAGTTAGGCTAGGTTTAATTGATTAGTTTACACCTGGTTTAGAAATCATAAGCACTACATAGATTGAGGGGAGATTACATGCTTATCCCTTGAGGCACGATGTTTGGATGGATGAAACGAATGTAACCCAAATAATTTGGATGGGAAATTGTTGTTATGCTATAATAATGTTTTGTTCATGGAATTACGTGTTATATTATTATTGTTCATCATTGTTTGGTTAATAACGGTGTAGTAACTGAAATTTGGGGTAAACTTAATTAAATGCTTATCCATTAGAGTTGATTAGTTTTGGTGGATTCAAAAGAATCTATGGTGGTAACTAGAGGAATGAGAATTTGGTATGTGCCAAATGGAAAGATGAATAATTGGGGGTGGGGCATACCACCGATTATGTATATGTGCAAAATATAAGTGATGGTTTTAATGTAGTTGAAACCCAATTGGTGTTATATGTGTATGATAACTAATTCTTACTATTACTTGTACAATACATATTCAAGAAAAGTGAATGACTATCTAATATCCTAAGTGTTAATCGTTTGCAATGAACTTATATGAAATCTAGTTGAATTTTACAAGTATTGTTTGTGATCATTATGGTTATGATTGTTGTGATATCTGTCATTATTGTGGAATGTACCGGTATTTGGATAGCTCCACAGGATTGGTGATATAAGGTTGGCAGACACTTGATGTCTGGGATTGCTACATGGACAAGGACTTATTCTAGTGGGCTCACATATAAGACCCTTAGAATATATGTACAAGGTACATGTGAGTATGAGAGTTCCTTGAGTGAATCGGGAATTATGTGTTTCTTGATTATATTTCTTCGGTAAGTGAACCGGGTTACTTATTTCCATTATATATGGGTTCCCTGAGTGAACCGAGTTGTATACTAATTGCTAATGTAGATCCTAGTGTAAATCGGGATGCATGATATTGCTATTGTGGATGTTATTGAGGATCCTTGAGTGGCCCGGGTTGATTGCACGTTGTTATATAACTATGTGTTGTCTATTACTTGTGCAATTAGGACATGACTTATATGTAGTTGTCATAGTTGTTGACTTAGAGTCTTATTGTTGGTCTTTGTTGACTTGACTGGTTATCCTTGTTGACTCTTTTGACTAAAATTCATGTTGTACTGTTTACAAGGTTAATTATTATGAACTTGAAAGATAAGCATGATAAGGTTCAAGAGTGTTGAACTGTTTTGTGCCTCTATTGGCAATGCATGTCGGAGAATCTAATGTGGGTAGTGATGTGTTACTTGAGCTGTTGTCTATGTTGATCTTCACTGGATAGGTGTCCGTGATTGTATGTGGTGATATGCTAGGTGGCCTAGCCATTATTATATTTTGGGCTGGAAGGCGGGTGTCACTCCTTTTAAATTATGCTTGTAGACTTAAATGAATCGAAAAGTGCTAGAGTGTCAAAGTTTAAGTGGCTTTGGGGAACAAGGCTAAGGGTATTAATTGTGATTGGTATAGGTAAGAAATCTTTGGGGTCGAAATTATAGGACTCGTAGATAATTTACAGAGTGAGCTCGATTTAGCAAGTGATGGGTGCTTGGTGTATAAAGGCTGTTAATATCCAAGCTACAATAATCAGCTAAATGTATAATTCTGATAATACCCCTCAAGTTGTATATTTCTTTCTGAATGTTTATGTGATGATTATATGATTTAATTCTGATCGATCGATGATGCTTACTAGTACATATGGTTTTGTACTGATACTACTCTTGCTATACTCTTTTTGTGGTATAGTCTGGTTGCAGGATCAGTAGGTGTTTCAGGCTTAACACTGTAAAGATCTTCAACAGCTTCTATATTTGTTCCCATAGTAGAAACTATGTCTTTTGTTGTACTTTTTCCTAGCCGTTCTTGAACCTGTTTAGACTAGTTCCTAGGGAAGGGTTATAGTTAGTTTGAAAGGTTTTCAATTGTATTTAAAATTTTGCAAACTAGTTGTAATATTAAAGGTATTTCTTTATCTTCTTATTAACTTCCGTATATCTTTTGAAATGAGTGGTAAGGGTTCTCTTATCTAGGTGGATTAGAGTAGGTACCTGCACGATCCGGTTAGTTGGGTCGTGATAATTTGATATCAGAGCCTAGGTTACCGGTCTCCCAGTATAAGAGAAAATATCGAGTAGAGTCCTACAGATTTATGTGTTGACGTCTGTATTCTAATCTTCGGGGAGCTATGAGGCATTCTAGGAAATTGTTCAACTTTTTTTTCTCTTTTCATGCGGTCTGCGTGCTTGCTTGTATGGTTTGATTCCAACTGGTATCTCTGGATTACAATTGGTATCTCAGCAAGGCAAATGGATGTTGTTTGACTCCGGTTGATTTGATACAAGAAAGGGAAGTTAGAACCGGGAAGGTTCCAATTGGTATCTGGCTATTAAGGCGATGTAATGAATGGGCAATCAGCTAATGATTATTCATGAGGCAAATAAAAATTAATAAAAAATGGATTATTTAATGATTAAACTTGAGATTGATGCTTATATGTATTAGTATTGCTTGAATGACTGTGAATATGTGAAATATGATTGTTTGAATTACTATGGAATTTGTGGTCTGTGAAAGGTCATAACGTGGTTATGTGTTATTACTTACTCACAAAAGCCCCCCCAGTTTTACTTACTTACCAATTACTCAGATTAGCATTTGACATAATTTTATCCTATTTCCTGTGGGATCGACCCCAACCTAGTTGGGTTCTATATTTGATACAATGACCACATTATACTTTTCTGGAGGTATATTTTGGGCGACATCAAATTTTGGCATCGTTGTCGGGGAATTATGGTTACGAAAGTTGATTAGTTTGCTTGTTGGAGTTAATTGGTGTTATTTTTCTATACTTTTAAGGGCACACACCGGTGTATGCCAAATACTAGGAGTCAAGGCAATCCACTGATTCCACTTGATCCTGAAATAGAAAGAACTCTGAGAGCTAATCGAAGAATGGTGAATACCGACGGAGTTCAGGATCCCGCAGTCGCGGGAGACATTCATAACCAACCAATTCAGCTAGTTGGTCATGTAACAACGAACAAAACTACCGCTCAATTGACACGGGAAGAACAATCTAGGCAAGCTTCTCTTAGGCAAGCAGATAGAGATAATCAAGCAATGCAAGAAGCAGCACAGCGTCTGGCTGATGCTGAAGAGAGATAAAGAAGACTGAGGGAACACTAAACACCTCAAAGACCACATGTGCCAGTTTTTGATGATCCAAAAAAAGAGGATGTGGCTTATTTCGAGCCGGTAGAGGCTGGTGCCATTATCCCACTAGAATTACCTCAGGGCACTAAGTTCAACATTATAAGTGCCATGATCCACCTGCTTAACTTGTAAGGCGTATTCGGCAGTCTTCCTACGGATGATTCGAACATGCATGTGATGAACTTTATAGGGGTCTGTACTTCGTATAATTTGCCTGGAGTGGACCAATAGGCTATTTAGTTAAGATTGTTTTCATTTTTTTTAATAGGAGAAGCGACTTTGTGGTTGGCCAAATTACCACGAGGCTCCATTACTACTTGGCAAGAGTTGAGAAATCAATTTCTGGAGAGATTTTTTCCACCCTCCAAGATGATATAGTTGAATGATGAGATTTTCAAATTCAGATAACTATATTCTGAAGCACTTTATGAGACATGGCTTAGGTTTAAGAAGAAGCTGCAGAATGTTCCAAATCATAAAATGAGTGGTAGGAGTTTACTTGAAATCTTCTACTAGGCTTTAAACGTAAATACTAAGGCTGTAACAGATACTATCACTGGCGGAACATTTATGAGTCTATGATGGGAACAAGCTTCAGAGTTTTTAGATCATATCACTAAGACAAACTGAGGATGGCATACTCAGAAGGTAGATACACCTGCCGGTACATACACGATTGGAGCATCAGCAGCACAACGGGCGTTGGATGAGTCTGTAGCTCAAGAGGTCAGACAGCTGAGGATAGAAATTAGTTTGCTATCCAAACAGATTATGGCTAGAGTTGCTGAGACGGTACATACCGTAGGTCTACAAGGCAAAACACCTAAGCATGATGATTATGAATCTGATGAGGAAGCTAAGTACTTCGATCGTGAAGTGGCGGGTTTTCGAGCCAAGGTCCAAGGGTCTAATCAAGACTCTTGGAACTTGAGGCAGGGGAATCAAGGTCGGAACTATTATGGAGACAATTACAACAGGTCAAAATATAGAGATAGAGTATGAGATCATGATGGAGACTGGAGACAAAAAAATGATTACAAAGAGAAAAGCGGTGCTTATGTTCCCCCTGGGAATCGTGATGCTGACTTCGAAAATTCATGAATGGGAACCCTTCTTACCAAATTGGTTAAAGGATAAAAAAACTAAGAAAATTGCTTGAAGGAAATTAGGGCGGATATTACGGGAATAAGTCATAAAGCTGAATCTCACTCAACTGCCATAAAACAGTTAGAGCAATAGTTCGGACAGATATCGGTGGCATTGAACCAACGTCAACCAGGCACTCCTCCAAGCAACACCATCCAAAATACAAAAAATGACGGTCATTGTTTAGCCATTATTATAAGAAGCGGAAAGAGCATAACCAACCCATCTATTCCTGCGGATAATAACAAGAAAGATGAGCCAGTGGTGGGTGATGAAGAGGTTGAGATGGAGCCAAAAAATTTAGCAGCAGACAACAATACAACTCGCAAACCCCATGGTATTAATAAGAAAGTTGAATCTGCAGATGCCAGGTTACGCAAAGTTCATGAAAGACTTGGTGACGAAGAAGAGAACTGTCAGTTTTGAGCCGACAGATAACTTGGACCATTGTAGTGCAGTTGCTTCGCGTTCCCTAGTAGAAAGAAAGAAGATCCAGGAGCTTTCACAATTCCTTGTACTATCGGGTCTTACAACTTTGCAAAGGCACTGTGTGATCTGGGTGCTAGCATTAATTTAATGCCGCTAGCCATTTTAAAGCATTTGGGGCTGGGAGCACCAAAATCGACTTCTATGAGGCTTCTTATGGCAGATAGAACTATGAAAAAGTCGATGGGCATTCTCTATGGCGTTTTAGTGAAAGTTGCATCTTTCATCTTTCCAGCTGACTTTGTGATTCTAGATTATGAAGTTGATTTTGAGGTTTGTATCATCCTGGGGAGACCATTCCTTGCCACTGGTCGTGTGTTGGTTGACATGGAAATTGGGGAGATAAAATTTAGGTTAAATGATGAACATGTTACTTTCAATGTTTGTCGTTCCATAAAGCGACCGAAAGACATGCAGGTAATTTCTGTAATTGATACGCTTGATGAAAGTGCCATAGTCGTTCCAACTGAAGAAAGGTTGGGGGTAAAAGCTCTTGCAGCTGTGATTATAAATTTTGACAGTGATGGTATTGAGAAATACGATGAGATGGTTGGAGCGCTTGCTGGTAGGGGATCCTAAACTTATACTCCAAAGAAACTTGATCTCGATTGAAGAATAGGGTGACCCCACCGGCTCTCCCTTCTGTTGAGGAGCCTCCAGTCTTCGAACTTAAGGCTCTTCCTTCTCACCTTTGCTATGTATTTTTGGGAGCTAATAACACCTTTCTCGTAGTCATTTCTGCTGAGTTAGCAGGATAGCAGGTAGAAGCTCTGGTTTCGGTATTGAAGAAATTTAAGAGGGCCATTGGTTGGTCCATTACTGATATTATAAATATTTCACCTGACATTTGCACTCATAAAATTCAGCTTGTTCTTGAGTGTATACAGAGCATTGAGCACCATCGTCATCTGAACCCACCTATGCAGGAAGTTGTGAAGAAAGAAATCATTAAGTGGTTAGATGCAGGTGTAGTTTACCCCATTGCTGATAGCAAGTAGGTAAGCCCAGTGCAGTGTGTACCAAAGAAGGGAGGAATCACTGTGGTTCCAAATGACGAATGAGTTAATCCCAATGAGTCCAGTCACCGGATGGAGAGTTTGCATGGACTATCAAAATCTAAATTCTTGGACCAAAAAGGATCACTTTTCCATGCCTTTCATGGATAAGATATTGGATCGACTTGCTGGAAGGGGGTGATATTGCTTTCTTGATGGTTATTCAGGATATGATCAGATTTTCATTGCTCCCGAGGACTAAGAGAAGATCACGTTCACCTGTCCATATGGGACTTTCGCATTCAAAAAGATATCGTTCAGGTTATGCAATGCGCCAACCACTTTTCAGCGTTGCATGATGTCTATTTTCTCTGATATAGTGGACGACACTATTGAGGTTTTCTTGGATGATTTTTCTATAGTGGGAGACTCTTTAGACGACTGTCTAACCCACATCGCTAATGTGTTGCAAAAATTTGAAGAGTGCAACTTAGTGCTAACTTAGGAGAAATGTCACTTTTTGGTTAACGAAAGTATTATATTGGGACATCAAATCTCAAAGAAGGGTATCGAAGTAGACAAAGCAAAGATTGAGGTGATTGAAAAATGACCCCTACCTATTTTTGTGAAAGGGATTCGAAGTTTCTTAGGTCATTCTAGATTTTATAGAAGATTCATCAAGGATTTCTCTAAGATTGCACATCCGTTATGCAAACTTTTGGAGAAAGAGGTGAAGTTCATGTTCGATGGAGAGTGCCTAAAAGTGTTCGAATGTCTGGAAGAGAAGTTGATTTCAGCTCCTATCATTGTCACACCAGACTGGACGATTCTATTTAAGGTTATGTGTGATGCTAGTGGAGTAGCTTTGGGTGCAGTCCTTGTCCAAAGATATGAAAAGATTCTACATCCTATTTACTACGCTAGCAAGGCACTTAATATAGCCTAGAAGAATTACACTGTGACTGAGCAAGATCTATTGACGGTGGTTTTTGCTTTCGAAAAATTTTGATCTTATATGATTGGTACGAAGGTGATTGTACATACAGACCACGCCGCACTTAGATATCTTATGTCAAAGAAGGACACCACGCCAAGGCTGATTCGGTGGGTACTTTTACTACAAGAATTTGATTTTGAGGTCAAGGACCGAAAGGGGATTGAGAATTAGGTTGCAGACCACCTATCACGCCTTGAGAAGGAAGTCATGCTCAAATTAAGGCATGATATTGATATTGATGATACTTTTCCATACGAGCAAGTGTTAGCATGATTTGCAGATTTTGCCAACTTTCTGGCAAATGATGTAGTCTCGAAAGATATGTCGTACCAGTAACGGAGGAGATTTATGCATGAGGTGAGAAAATTCTTTTGGGATGTGCCTTACCTGTTTAGGGTATGTGCAGATGGTATGATTCGAAGGTGTATCCCAGAGGCCGAAATGATGAGTATTTTGGAATCATGTCATTTATCTCCAATTGGGGGTCATCATGGCGGTACGCGGACTGCGCACAAGATCTTATAATTTAGGTATTATTGGCCCACCATCTATAAAGATGCTCATTACTATGCTAGGGCCTGTGACCAATGTCAAATACAAGGGAATATCTCATGCAGACACGAACTTTCTATGACAACTATCCTTGAGCTCGAATTGTTTGATGTATAGGGAATTGATTTTATAGGCCCCTTTGTGAGCTCACATGGGATGAAATACATTTTGGTAGCTGTTGACTATGTTTCTAAGTTGGAGGAGGGAATTGCGCTTCCCAATAGTAAAGGAAGAAGTGTCACGACATTCTTGAAAAAGAACATATTTTCACGATTTGGTATACCTCGATTAATCATTAGTGATAGAGGATCCCACTTCTGCAATCGGCTGTTCAAAACCCTACTTGAAAAATATGGTGTCAAATATAAGGTGTCCATACCTTACCACCCTCAGAAAAGCGGGCAAGTTGAGGTGTCAAATCGTGAGATTCAGTCTATTTTGGTGAAGACGGTGAACGGCAATAGAACCGATTGGGCGAGACGATTGGATAATGTATTATGGGCATATCGAACTGCATTCAAAACACCGATTGGTGCCTCATAATATCTGTTAGTGTTTGGAAAATCCTGCCTTTTCCCTGTCGAACTTGAATATAAGGCATTATGGGCATTGAAGAGGTTAAATCTAAACTGGAGTGAAACGGCTAAATTGAGGTTAGACCAGATGAATGAGATGGATGAATTTCGTCTATGGGCTTATAAAAGTTCAGCACTGTATAAAGAAAAGATAAAATTATATCATGATCGAAAGATTGAATGATGAGATTTTCACCTGAGAGAGTTGGTACTACTTTATAACTCCAGGCATCGCTTGTTTCCTGAAAAGCTAAAGTTTAAATGGTCCGGACCATTCATGGTGGTTAGGGTGTTCCCGCATGGAGCAATCGAGCTAAAAGGTTATGATACTGTTCTATTCAAGGTCAATGGGCAGTGTGTAAAGCACTATATGGGAATCACGAAAGAAATAAGGACATGTGAGGAGCTTAGTCTTGATAAAGTCTGAGTAGTCAAGTTAGCCATATTGTGCCGCGATGTTAAATCAGGCTCTTCTTGGGAGGCAACCCATGGGCTAATTGGTGAAGTCTGAGTATCCAATTTAGCCATGTCATGCCACAACATTGAATTAGGCGCTGCTTGGGAGGTAACCCAAGGTCTAAGTTTGCTGTGATCCGATTATTGGAGGATGCGGAGGATAAGTTAGCTCAAATTTAAAATATTGAACTGAAAATGTTCAGTACAACCCACGATAGTGATTTACATGCCGTAAGTTCATCCACGTGATGTGGGTTTGTACAGTGGAAGTCAGAGAAAATTATTCACATGCAGAACCCGACCTACACCAAGGACCCACATGACGTAGGTCAACCCACGTGGCATGGGTTGGAGTCGTGGAAACTGAACTAGGTTTTAAATCTTAGAGTTTTGACTCGACCATCCATATTTATTTTGGTACACTATAAACCTGACCCAAATCCACCCCAAACCCGACCTATTTGATCCGAAACGACGCCTTTGATTG
The DNA here is from genome assembly GCA_031232105.1 of Capsicum rhomboideum. Lineage (NCBI taxonomy): Eukaryota > Viridiplantae > Streptophyta > Magnoliopsida > Solanales > Solanaceae > Capsicum > Capsicum rhomboideum. The sequence goes on along the minus strand of CP124713.1, from coordinate 25,836,852 downwards.
GAAATACAGCCAAAATTTAACCCCAAATGCGGAGATATGGGTTCATCTTCGAGAATGCGCACTAAAAACCTCAAATTTATGACCACGTTATGAAATAAACCTTCTAGGTTTGATAAAAGTGTGTCCAAGAAAGTGTTTGAGAGTTCTCACGATGATTCTGCACGTGTACCTTGCACAACGAAGTTACAAACTAGGGCACAAGATGCTGCCCGAGCTGCACTTCAGCATATTCCACAACCCCTGTAACCTGCCAAATCGGCTGCTCCTGATTATTTTTTTGATTTCGCACCCCATTTTGATAAGGGTACGGATGCTTTTGCAACCAGTTATGACCACAAGGATGATGTATCTGGGTCTGAGGAACATACTGAGGGTACAGATGAGTCTGCTTCTGATGAGAGTAGTGCGGTTACTAGGATAGCTTCTGTCTCCGGTAATGGTGTTTAGGGTTTTACTACCTCCTCACAAAGAGCTTTGAATTCTTGTCAGGCCACAGCTATGGTCCAAAGGGATGACAGGAGGTGGTGTGCCAAAGGTATGAAAGACATTTATGATAGGGATGCTGAACAAACCGAGCGGGGTATGTGGAGAAGAAATATCACGAAGGAGGCTCGGTATCGAATAGATGAGGTGAATGCACTGCCTGAGATAAAGGCATTGTTTGATCGTTGTGGATTTGGGTGGGTCACGGAGCCTTTGGGAAGCTATAGCCGTGAGTTAGTCCACGAGTTTTATGCTTCATATGCTGCGTCGGTAGAGTTGACTACACCTAATGAGCAGAGATATTGAGACCAGCCACCACTGACTCACATTTTGGTTCGTGGCACCAGATTTTCCATATCCGAGTGGACGATCCACAGGTTCTTATTTGGAGCAGAAAGGGAGATTCCGGCCATGACTACTGAGTTTGATCACTACATGGATACGGTGAGAAACATGACTAAAATGAGGGACGCCGATCAAATGTTGGAGTTACTACGGTGGATTGCAGGTTACCTAGCGGAGGATGGTGCAGATGCTAGTTGGGTTGCTAGGAAGCTGGACATTAAGAAGTCCTCACTTCACTTTGCAGGATGATTTTGGTGGTCTATTATAAGGCACCGTTTGGGTTCCACTAATGCTGATAATTCACTCACGCTTGATCGGGCAGTTCTGATAGCTAGCATTCTGGCAGGTTATGACATTAACTTTGCTCGCTACATCATTGAGAAAATCTATGAGCGTGCTTTCCGTTATTTCACCATCATTTATTTTCCATGTTTGATCCAAGGCTTATGTAATACTGCTGGTATGGCCTCAATACCCACAGTTGATCATGATGTTGAGGTGACCTGGATTGCTGATATAGGGTTAATACAGCAGCGGGGGGCTAACCCAATTTTTTCGAGGAGGTCTTAACTTTCCACGTCATCTGGTACGACCCTTTTTGAAGGGCTTAGATATAGAGAGGAGCCGATTAGTAATCCAACACCGGTGAGTATTCCTGACCCTATATGTGTACCAACACCGGTGAGTATGCCTGACCCGATGCGTGTACCTGTTGAGGGCACAGGCCCGATGATTGATGAGGTTGCAGGCACTACAACACCACCCACCCTATCTAGTATGGGCTAAGTTTCGAGGGACTTTCTGCAGCAGTTGATTGATAGGCAGACGCATATGTTTGAGAGGCAGGCGCACATTGAGTCCCAGATGGCTAAGTTAGTATCCCAACTTAAGCCATGGGTCAGGTCCGCGGTAGAGGCTTTAGAGGTGAGAGTTGAGGCCCACATGACTACAACTATGGATAGATTTATGAGAGAGCTGCATGGGCAGATTGATAGTTTTGAGACACAAATTAAAATCGAAAGAGTTCGGTATAGATTCTTGATATGGAAGGGTTGACACAGGAGGTTGATGCATTGAGGGGAGGAGTTTAGAGCTATGGCACCGAGCAGCACCCCTGTCATTCCACCTATGCCCGTGTCAACTCTGATGAGGCCGGCTTTTGATATGAATTTGTTTGCGGATGAGGAGTTTCCGATTGAGAGGGACAAATAGCCACCTAGCCCTGAGGGTCAGCAAATGAGTGGCGATGATTTTGATAGGGACCCGAGGAAGGATATGAAAGCCTCCCGAGTTGAATATCACCTCAGTCAGATCATAGATGAGCAGAGAAACTTGGGAGCATCTTCTAGTCAACCACCTCCCCCACTGTCAACCAGACACTCTTCCTAGAGAGCATACAGATGATCCCACTGTGGATGGGCCCATATGCAGTGCCTAGGGCGCTACAGGTATGTCTTCTCTCCCTTACACTTATTATATTGATAGTTGTGCACTGCGGACAGTGCACCATTATTTAGTTGGGGGTGGGGCTATACTACCACTTGGGTATTTTTGTTGCAGTGTTTTCTTTTTCCCTAAGTGTGCTATCATAGTAGAACTAGCATGTTTAGGTTTTTACTTATATTATTTACGTGTTTTCTTGTTTAATTAGGAGAAAATTAGGGGAACCTTAATGCAGTCCAATTTTGAACAATTTTTTCAACATGATGCTTTTGGATTGTTTAAAGGACACCCTTCCTGAAAATTTTGTTTTGAACTATGTGTGTAGTATGTTAGACTGTGACAGTTGTAAAATCTTGTTATGGCATTAGTATTATATGCAGAATGACTATACCTAGCAATGTATGAACTGGATAGGTAGTAGTTGATAGTGTAACCCTGTGCTATGTATGTGTGAGGTCATTACTGAGTTCACTTTGTGTGTTTGATCCAGAACTTGCCCGGTTAGTCTTGCCTAGGTTAGAGGATAGTGGTTAGGAAAGGATCATAGGACGTTTTTTAATAAGTCCACTTTTAACCTAAATGTCCGACCAAATGAAATAAATATCCCTTGATCCAAATTTTGAGCTGTAATTGACCTACTTCTTTTATTAGCCTATTCACCTTCCCATTTTGACTTATAATGAATCTGTCTTGGCCCTGATCCCTCCTTGGACATTATATACCTCAACTCAGGCAAATCGCCTAAGTTGAAGGTGGCTATTATAAGGTGCGTAGTTTGACTTGGGTATGTGATGTGCCATGGTTACATGGCACTGTTGATGCTTAAAACGAGGAAAATATGCAATAACTTGGGTGTGTTTTGTTGGTATGATGTGGTTTTTGTCCTAATTTGTAGAAAAATAGGCTTTAAAGGCAAAAAGAGCAAAAGAGGAAGAATCAAGCCCGAGACCGAAGTGTCGGACGAAGAAAGAACAAGAGGCTACAGAAGAGAGCCACTCACACCACAAGTCATGTGGCGTGGAATCCACTCACGCCACGTGAGTGGCTATCGTGAGTGAAGCCCAGAGACTGAAAAATCAGCCTGATTTCCATGACAGGGGTCACGTGGCGTGACTGACACCCACGTGACATGGAAACCTACCGTGATCCAACTTCTGAAGACCACAAATTGAGCCTGATTCCAACGATATCAACCTACGTGTCATGACTTGGTTCCACGATACCAAGTCACGATACCGTGGAAGTTGCCGACTCTGTTCTCCTATTTGGTTTTGGATAAGACTAGTTTTGTATCTCTAAATACCCCTATGTAGTCCTAAGTGCAAGAGTTGGACAATTTACTACTTTGAGAGTTATTTCATACAGTTTCAGACATATATTTGGTTTTGTATTCACAAACCCTAATTTGAGTTTTATTGATAATTGAAATTTCGATTTTCCTTCATTCTTGTGAGATCATAATTATGCTTTCATCTTTGGATTATTCTTGTGTTCTTGCAATCATGAGAAGCTAAACCCATCAACTAGGGTTGTGTGAACCATGAGGAATTAACGAAACCGGTTAAGTGCAAAGCAACTTTGTACTGCTGTGTATGCATGTATTGTTGTTTTCTTCATTGTGATTGCTTTTCTAAATGTTGCAAATGTTAGAAACTCGCCTGTATTCTAGACTTACTCGAGAGAGAGGTAGAGATTAGGAAAAGGAAATAACAATAGAGATTTGAAGCGATCAACCTTCATCTAATAACCGAAGCCTTAGCGGGAAAGGTTATCTAAAATCCAGGACAAGGGTTAGTATTGCGACACCCGGAGTTCGAGAGGAGAAGAGTGAAATTCGTCTAATGAAGGTCGAGAGACAGTAAAATGAACCTAACTTGTTAGATTTTGCATGCAGCGCAGCGGGGCAACCTTGTTAAGCACAAGTAACTGGTGGAGTTAAGAAATCATTGGGGATCACAGTCCTAGTAAATTTCTCTTATTGTTTACAAACTTAATATCAACCAGCAATCGTCATTGTTACTATTTACTAGTAAGACCCCCCAGTTCTATTTACGTTCCAATTATTCCATTTGGTAGTCTACTCATACTTTGACCTATTCCCTGTGGGATCGACCCCAACCTAGTTGGGTTCTATATTTGATTCAGCGACCGCATTGTACTTTTTGGAGGTATACTTTGGGCGACATCAGTATGAAGAAGGGGTTAGTAAAAAAAAAAGAGTGAAATAAATAGAAATTGCAAAAATGAAAAAAAAAAAGTGAAAAAGAAAAAAAAATGTGTTTTGAAAGTATGAAGAAAATCACACCCAAAATCTGAAAATAAATGAAGAAGAATAAGGGAGAATGAAATAAGAATGGTTGGAAAGTGGAGCCAAAAATAGTGTAGTGTCAAGGAGGGTTGAGTCACCATTTCCATATGTACCATACCCGTCCCCAAGCCTACATTACAAACCGATGAAATTCCTATAGTGATCCTAGTCCAACTGTCCGAAAAACTAAGGCATAGAGAATAAGGGCAAGCCTATGGTATTTCACGCACACTATTTGAACTTCTTTGTGAGAGAGAGTGTTTTGACCTAGTCCCTACTTTGATATTCATTAGTATACTGTTAATGTATTGGACTTCTTTGTTGTGAGAGTACATGGGTTGCATTGATAGCTGCTAGTTGTTCGGATAATGTCATTTGCATATATGATTAGTTGTGTGTTTATAATCTGATGCCATTACTTGATCCTTTCTGTGACATGATAATATGCTGCATGTATACACACTATGGTTTTGATTTGCAAGTTGGAGGGGTCGAAAAAGTTTTGATGCCAAAAGCAATGAGTTGACTGCCATAGGTCTCTTAGGTTTCTCTTAGTTAAGCATCGTACGTGTTTATTTAGTTTTGTTCGCCTGTGTACATGCAAACGTTCTAAGTTGAGGGTGTTGATGTGTCATGGTCTCATGGCACTTTAGATGCTTAAAACAAGGAAAATATGCAATAACTTGGTTATGTCTAGTTGGTATGATGTGTTTTCTATCTTACTTTGCAGAGAAATAGGTTATGGAGGCAAACTGGAGAAAAAAGGAAGAAACATGCATTAGAATGGAGCATTTGAGGAAGAAAAGAGCCAAGTCAAAGTTAGGAAGTGTCCCACGACAGAGACTCATGTCACGTGAGTGGACCCATGCCACGTGGGTGGGTATTGCAGGTCAACTCCTGCAAACTGGAAGGAAGCCTGCTTTCCACGTCAAGGACTCACGACCCGTGAGTCTACCCAAGCCACGTGGATTGATGTCGTGAGTCAACTCTCGAAGAGTGAAAGGAACCCTGTTTTCCATGGCAGGAACCCACGTGACGTGACTTGGTTCCATGGTACCAAGTCTCGGTATAGTGGAAAATTACCGACTTTGTTCTCCTACTTTGCTTAGAATAGGATTCACCTTGTATCTAAAAATACCCCTTTATTGTCCTATGTTCAGGAGTTAGTCAGTACATTGTTTTGAGAGATATTTTTCATTATTTTTGAGTTCATATTATTGGTTTTGTAATCTTGGAACATCGATTCTAGGGTTTTATTGATATTGAGATTTCAGAGTTTTCTCCTTATTGTGAGTGTGCAATTATGTTTTCTTCGTTGAATTCTTCTTGTATTCTTGTAATCACGAGTAGCTAAACCCATCAACTAGGGTTGTGTGAACCATGAAGAATTAACGAAATGGGTTAAGTGCAAAGCAATTCTGAACCGTTATGAATGCATGTATTATTATTACCTTCATTATAATTGATCTTCTAATGGTTGCTAATTTTAGAAACTCGCTTGTATTCTAGATTTGATCGAGAGAGAGGTAGAGATTAGGAAAATGGAATAACAACACAGATTTGAAGCTATCAACCTTCTTTTGATAACTTGAGCCATAACATGGATAGTTATCTGAGATCTAGGACAAGAGTTAGTAGTACAACACTCGGAGATCGGGAGGAGAAGAGTGAAATTTGTCTAACCAAGGTCGAGAGACATTTAGATGAACTTAACTTGTTAGATTTTGCATACAACACAGCGGGACAGCTTTGCCAGCACAAGTAACCGGTGGAGTTAAGGAATCATTGGAGATCACATTCCTAGTGTATTTCTCATACTGATTATAAATCCAAAAATCAACAATCGTTACTATTATTACTTACTCACAATCCTCCCCCCCCCAGTTTTACTTACTTGCCAATTACTCAGACTGACATTCAACATAATTTCATCCTATTCCCTGTGGGATCGACCCCAACCTAGTTGGGTTCTATATTTGATACAGCGATCGTATTATACTTTTCTGGAGGTATATTTTGGGTGACATCATAGCCATAGCAGTACTGGACCCCCTACGGTGATCCCACTATAGTGGAAATTTTTCTGCTATAGTGGTATCGCCATAGAGACCTACAAGTTGCTATAGCGGGATGGGCGGGGGCAGAACCCCTGCCATGTTTTCCCCTATTTTTATTTTTCATTTTGGGCCTATTTTAATCATTAGTTTGAGCTACGAGCTATCGCATAATTATAGAAATATATAGAAACTTATAGCATGCATACAATAGATAAAAATATTAAAAACTAGCATCCATATGCGGTAAAATAAAGGAAAAAAGAAGGGAGGAATAATTTCTATTACATTTCTCAAACTAGGGCTACTTAAATCATGATAAATGTATAAAGGGGGGAGCGGGACTAAGCTACACTAAGGGCCCTGGATGGATGTCATGTCACCATCACGGGCTGCCAAGGTAGTGTCCTCTCCCTTTGCATCATCGAGGAAAGAAAACTCCCACATATCCTCTAGCTCCAACTGGGGAAGCTCCTAATTGGGGACTGCACAACTGAACATGAACTTTATGGTCTTCCACATCCGTGCGACATGTGGTCCCGAGAGTGCCTCCTCTTTTTCTCCTCATAGAGCTTTCTGTGGAGCGTTATATAGTCCTAGACAGATGGAGGTGAGGGTGAAAAACTGGGAGGGGCATGTTCCATATGTCTCCTGACCAAGGCCATGTCGTCCTCCAGGTGGCTACTAGAAATATAGGACTAGGAGGGAGGGGTAGCATCATCATCGTCACCATCGGCCTCCTCTACATTTTGGCTGCTCTCGACCTCACCGACCTTCCTTTTCTTCTTCCCTTTGGATGTAACCATATTCACCTTGAGGGGGTAGAAAGGGGTGTCCATCTCCAGCTCATCATCAGCCTCTTCATCGGGCACCCCAACGTGCCAGCACAACGCAGAAACTAGATAAAAAAGGTAGGGGACCTTCTTGCTACCCCGATTAAAGTCTTTCTATTCTATTACAATTTGTTCCCCCATATTCAGTGTGATCCTCATTATAGCGTAGGACACCACTATAGCCCGAGGGTAAGTCACGTCGGAGAGGTTGCTCGATGGATGAATCCTAAGGGATACTAGGATAGCCACCTCCTAGAGTCTGCTGAGAAGTAGGTTCTCATGATGCCCTCAGTATTAGGCCAGTAGGCATGGCACCTGACTCCTCTTTCACCAGAGTATCCTACAACCATTCCTCTGATGTGGATGGTGGGGTTGGGGTCATCCCAAAGCATGATAGGAGTATGGCATAGAACTTCTGTACCCAGCCTGAGACCCCAGATGGGGGAGACACCAATAGTGACCCCCAACCAAACTATCAGAGCTGATTATAGAATGTAGGTGCCTTCTCTTCTACCCTTCTCATAGTGAAGGCCCTCTTATAGAAGAACCTCGTACTCCTGTACTTATTATATCTCTCCGACAAGCCTCATCAGGGAATCTCTCATAGGCAGGAGTATTTTCTTAGTTTTCATCCATTGGGGTGTGTTGATATGCAAAATCATGAAGAAAAAGCATGTTAGAACTCATAAAGTGGTAAGAAATTGAATTTCAAAAAAAGGCCAATGTGTTGGCTTAATTTGGGAAGCTACTGCCTACAGCCTCCTGCTAGAGCGGGCTACATCTCGCTATAGCGGTGTCGCTATACCGGGCCACATCCCGCTATGGCGATGTCGCTATAGCAAGAATTTCTCCGCTATAGCAAGGTTGCTATAGCGGCCTTCATCATTCTTAGTAGATCAAGAGGTGCAACATCGAGGTGCAATATTGACACCTCTTGGCGAAAATTCCCATTTTTAGCGTTCTGACCTCTGACTAGTGTGTCTAAAGTACCCTAACACTTGTTTATGCAAAAATTTGGGCATGATAACTCCTAAAACATGCCAAAATCATCAATCCAAACCAAGAACAACCATTTACATTCCCTATTGTTTCAACCCCATTTTGGTCATGACCCCCCCATAATTCTTATGCACAGAATGCTATAGAAGTACTGTAGATGTAAAGGAAGCAACCATGCTTTGAAATTTCAGCCAATTCAAACCTAATTTGAATTTTCAAAAACTAACCCAAAACCTATCCATATTCTATGAATTCTAGCATAAAACTAGCATAAATATGTACAAGGAAGTAAGAAAAACAAGGGTATCGGTTCCAAAGATGGAAGTGAAGTGATCAGGGAGGGAAAGGGGATTTTTGAGTGAAAGAAGGAGAAATGGGATAGAAATTCATTCTCACCCCTTTTAATCTGTTATGCCCCGCTATAACAGCCTTAACTGCTATAGCAATACCGCTATAGCGAGTATACTCCCGCTATAGCGGGATCCCGACCCTCAAAGTACAAATTTTTTTTTATCTATTGTATTTGAAATCCTTTTGTTCTAGTGTATTAATGATACCCTGGATACCTTGGGTGCTCGGGAAATGTTTGCTTTATTTTTCTCGTGCAATTCATAAAGAAGAATGAATTCTAGATGGTGCGGAGTGGTATTAAGGTCAAGATTTAGAATTCTTTTGATTTAAGGAAATGAAAATTTGGTATTCCACATAATGTCTATAAATACGTCGTAATAATAAGGCCGTTAAGGTTCAACTTAAACTCATACGAATTTTTCAAATCATGATCGTTCGGGGATGAACGATGGGTAAATTGGTATCTATTGTAATGACATGTTTTTTCGTTATTAAAAGATACCTCGTTATGGGTACAGATTATGGAAAATTTTGAAAATACAATCTTGAATTAGTATGGGGTGACACAACTCAAAATTTTGGAATTTGAAATTTAGGTCGGGCAGACTTTTTTTATATCCTCTTTTCTCCTCTTCAGTTTTAAAAGGATGAGTTTCATTCAAAAATCCTCCTAGGGTTACCTCATAACCTAGAAGTAATGGAGAGAAGGGATTCAATATTAATGGGGCAAAACCCATGGATTTTTTGTCGATTGCATACTAATATTCGCTTTCCTGGAGTCAAAACCCCATATTTATGCCTCCATAACAGCTGCTTGATGTCCAGGTAGGCTAGGTTTAACTGAGTAGTTTAGACCTGGGTTAGAAAGCATAAGCATATCATAGATTGATGGGAGATTGCATGCTTAGGACTTCGGGCATGGTGTTTTGATGGATAAAATGAATGGAACCCGGATAATTTGGGTGGGAAATTGCTGTTATGCTATTATAATGTTTTGTTCATAAAATTACGTGTTACATTGTTATTGTTTATCCTTGTTTGGTTAATAAAGGTATAGTAATCAGAATTTGGGGTAAACTTAGTTAAATGCTTATTAATTAGAGGTGATTAGTGTTGGTGGATTCAAAAATATCTATGGTGTTAACTAGAGAAATGGGAAATTGGTATGTGCCAAATAGAAGGATGAACAATTACTGGTGGGGAATACCATCAATTATGTATATGTCCAAAATATAGGTGAAGGTTTGAATGTAGTTGAAACCCAATTGGTGTTATGTGTGCATGATAACTAATTTTTAGTATTGCTTATACAATGTATGTTTAAGGAAAGTGAATGACTATATGATATCCTAAGTGTTAATTGCATGCATTGAACTTATTTGAAAGCTTATTTGATTTTACAAGTATTGTATGCTATCATTGTGGTTGTTATTGTTGTGATAGTTGTTATTATTGTGGAATGTATCGGTATTTAGATAGCTTCATGGGATTGGTGATATAAGGTTAACAGACACTTGATGTTTGGGATTGGTACATGGACAAGGACTTGTCCCCTGTAGGTCATGACTAGTGGGCGCACACATGTATAAGACCCTTAGCATGTGTGTACAAGATACAAGTGAGTGTGATGGTTCCTTGAGTGAACCGGGATTATGTGTTTCTTGATTATATTGGTTCCATGAGTCAATTAGACTTACTTATTGTCATTATATGTGGGTTCCCTGAGTGAATTGAGTTGTATGCTAATTGTTAATATGGGTCCTTGTGTAAACCATGATATATGATATTGTTATTGTGGTTGTTTTTAAGGATCCTTGAGTGGTTCGGGTTGATTGCATGTCGTTATATAACTCTGTGTTGTCTATTACTTGTGCAATTGGTACATGACTTATATGTAGTTGTGTCATGGTTGTTGAGTTGGAGTCTTATTGTTGGTCTTAGTTGACTTGACTGGTTGTCTTTATTGACTCTTTTGACTAAACTTAATGTTGTATTATTTACAAGGTTAAGTATTATGAACTTGAAAGATAGTTGCATAATAGAGTTCAGAAGTGTTGAACTGTTATGTGCCTACATTAGCTATGCTTGTCGGAGAATCTGATGTGGGTAGTAATGTGTTTAATTGAGTTGTTGTCTATGTTGACCCTCACTGGATAGGTGTCCATGATTGTATGTGGTGATATGCTAGGTGGCCTTACAGTTATTGTATTTCAGACAGGGAAGGTGGGTGTCACCACCTTCTAAATTGTGCTTGTAGACTTAAATGAACCGAAGGGTGCTAGAGATTCAAAGTATGACCGAGTTTGTGGAACAAGGATAATGGTATTAATTGTGATTGGTTTAGGATAAGAAAACTTGGGGGTCAGAATTGTAGGACTCGTAGATAATTTACAAAGTGAGCTCGATTTAGCAAGTGATGGGTACTTGGTGTATAAAGGTTGTTAATATCCAAGCGACAATAATCATCTAAATGTATGATTCTTATAATACCCCTCAAGTTGTATGCTTCTTTCTGAATGTTTATGTGATTTAATTCGGATCGACCGATGATGCTTACCAGTACGTGTGGTCTTGTACTGATACTACTCTTATTATACCCTTTTTCGGGTATAGTCTGGTTGCAAAATCAGTAGGTGTTTCAGGTTTGGCACGGTAAAGATCTCTAGCAGCTTCTGTATTTGTTCTCATGGTAGAAGCTATGTCTTTTGTTGTACTTTCTCCTAGCCGCTCTTGTACCTGTTTAGACTAATTCCTAGGAAAGGTTTACAGTTATTTTGAAAGGTTTTCAGTTGTAATTAAAGTTTTGCAAGCTGCTTGTAACATTAAAGGTATTTCTTTATCTTCTTATTGACTTCCGCATATCTTTTGAAATGGGTGGTAAGGGTTCCTGTAACGACCCAAGTTTTTGTTATGATGAAAGAGGGGGTAAAATTTGTACTTAGACTTTTCTTAGCTGATTTTTGAGAAATTCAGGGCTAGTCTAGGATTGGACGATTTTAGAGGGTTTGTTAATCAAACAGAATTTGGTAATAACGTGATTGTTCATAGTGATGTTTAATATAATAGCTAGATAGACAGTGAGTTTAGAAAGTCGTAGTAATTTTTGGTACCTGAAATGGAGTTGTAGAACTCTGATTATAGAGTTTATCATGGAGGGTTTGGTTCGCAATGAAATAATTTGTGGTGTGTGTTGTAAAATAAGTAAAATTGAGGAGAGATCCCGAGTTTCTGCCTCTAGCCACTACAACAAAAAAAAGTAATCGTTGCAGCGGCAATAGGTACCACTATGGCGGACCTCCATTTTAAGGTGCGAACCTCTGTAGCAGAACTTTAATCGCTGCAGCGGTAATTAACTGTTGTAGCGGTAACACGCAAAATTTGATAGTTTTAAAAATTAGAAAACGTTTTCATTCCCCACATTTTCGAAAAATGCAAGGGAGCTTTGGGTAAGGAGATTTTCAGAGGGTTTTTGAGGTTTTTCATCGTTGGAGGTAATTCATTACATTCTATACTTGAAATTACTTGTTATAACCTTAGAAAATCATTAGAAGCGAATTCATGGTAGAAAATTAGAGAGTAGTCCTAGTTATAGAAATTGATGAAAAGTGGTGGGAGTGTGTATAAATTCAATAAAGAATGATTCTAGGGTGTTCGATAACATTAATGCCGGTGAAATTACAGTTGTTCATGCTAATTTAAGTAGATTCCATGTGGTTTAAGAGATAGAAAACCTTAAGATGACGAAATAGGGTGAATTTATGACTAAAATCAGTGGTTTTTGATCCCTAGTAGTTAAAAAGGTTGCAAATTATTGAAAGGAGTATATATTCTTGTTGTTATAGATCAAGAACAAGTTGAACGAGAACAAAAGGGCAAAAGTGTGGCTTAAAGGTGACTTGAGCGAGGAATTAAGGTAGGCTATGGTTTTGTTGTAGCACTTAGACTTTCTTGACTTTGTGGTTGTTTGTAAACCAAACATATATGATTGCCTTCTAACATGACTTGTGATTTATTGACTGTATTCCATTTCATATGCATTGTGATGATGTTGGGTAATGGAGGATCGGGTGCCACACTGGTACAGTTATGATATGTTATTATAAAGGGTCGAATACCACACAAGTACGATATGACGTTGTTGATGATGATGAGAAGAGTAAGAGATGATGCACATATCTTATATACATGCTCTCATTCATATAAATTGGGTGTCTTTATGATGATATATATGGTGATGAGTTGTTGATGAAAGTGACTAAGTGTAAAAGCCTTTAGAAGTAAACTTGTGAATTATACTTATATGATGTAATTGTTTGTTGATGTCTTTGATTATGAGTTCTGTTATGATCACTCTTATACTTGTCTGACTTGCTTACTCATACATTGTTGGGTTAATCGGTCTATGATACTTACCAATACTTGTTGATGTACTGATGCTACCTGTACTCTTCTTTTGTTGAGTGCAGAACATCTTCCAGCGGCTGACACGCGACCTCGACTTTAGTTAGCAGTTCAGACTTGATTTTGAGAGTGAGCACCGTGACTAGCAACCTTCAAATCTTCCCATTGATGTTGATGTCCCTTATTTTGGGACCAAGACAATTCCTCAATACTTATGTTTTAAGATATCTTTAGTTGTTTTATATTTAGTTTATTCTTAGATGTTCTTGTATGGTGACTTCTGGTCCCGGGGATGTTGGTTTGACAATTAGTTTAAGTTATTGAATGAATGCTATCTTATTCTTGTTTAAAACTGATGATTAATAAAAGGTGAATATATAAGTAACACTCGTGATAGTAAGGATGAAATTAGTATGGTTATCTCGCCATATATTACGGTGGGTACCAATCATGACCGGTTGGGTCGTGAGAATTCTCCTATCTAGGTGGATTAGAGTATGTGCCTGCACGATCTAGTTAGTTGGATCGTGACAACAATAAACACAAGTCTTTAATTAAGCCACATAACAATACTTCAAAATAATTATCTAGCACAATAAAAATAGCAATATTTTAGTGGGGTCCTCATCTTGTCAATATTCACCCCACCCACTTTTCACGCCAATATTTCAACTATTTTCTTTTTCATATTTATCTTTCTATTACTTTACCCTTATATGTGTAATAAATGTTTGGTTACAGATTTGCGCTCTCTCTCCCCCTCTCTTCTCTCTCTTCCTCTATGGCTGAGAGAACAATCCATAATTTTCCCTTTCCTCTCAAACCCTAACTCTCCTTCACCAACAAACCTGCCCCTCTCTCATCATCTTCCTCCTCCCTTCGACCCTCCGCACCACTGGTGGAACCACCAAAAAACAACCTTACAAACACTAGAAACACATACCTTTTTGATTTTCCAAAAAGCAACCATTCAAACACCAGCAAACCACAATGAAGCAATTACCAAACAACCCATAAACTCCATTAATCCGGCAGTGATGTTTTGTTTTCCGGCGGTTCTGACAGTGATTGAATTGAGATTTTGTAAAAATATAAAATCAAATTTCATTTCATTTTTATGGTGGTACCGACAGTTTCATGGTGGTTCCTACAGTTTTGTGGTGGTTCCGGCAGTGGTTGGGGTGACTAAAATTTTATATTTATATTTTTTTATGGTTATTTATATTTGCACCAGTTTATATTTATATTTGTATTCGCACCATCATTTATATTTTTGTGTTCGTTGATACAATTGTATTTGTTGATACAACTGAAACTATTCGAATAGAAATGATATATTTTAATACAATTCTATTTTCGTTGATGCACTTGTATTTTAAAGAACTATTTTGTATTTGTAGTTGTAGTTGACTGTATATTGTATTTATATTTGTAGTTTGACTTTTTTTTTTTTTTTTTTGTATTTGTATTTGTATTCTATTTTCGTTGATGCACTTGTATTTTTAAAAAATTATATCTGAGAAAAAATTACTATATATAATGTATCAATCTTGTATACAGTGTTTAATATTGCACAAAGATGTTTATACACAAATATGGATTACATCATGTATTTATACACAAAGTATGGACTACGTGGCTTAAATATTTTCAAAAATAGATAGCATAATTTTCCCAAAAAATCTCATGCTTTTCAGATTGTTTATCTTAGTGACAGAGAAACCACTAATTGGATAAAAATGGAGCAGGTGAAGAAAGATAATTCCTATGTCTCAATTTATATGAAGGTGTTTGATCGCATATAGAGTTTAACAGGAAAAAAAAGACTTTCAAAACTTGTGATCTAAAATAAGTCATAGAAATTTTGTGACTATAAAATCATTTAATTAAGGGTAAAATAAAAGTATGAGGTTAAATTATTGGAAAAATTACATGGCTTAGCAAACATAAGCTTCTAATTATCCTATTTAGCCTAAATTTGAATTAATTACAATTCATAACCTCTCTTGCCAAATAAATACAATTCATGGTCTCTCTCTTTTATTTTTTCTCTTTCTCTATCTTCTATTTCTCTTTATTTCTTTTTTTCTTTTCCAGTTTTTTTCTTTACCTTTTTTTTCTTTTTTCCTTTTCCTTCTTTTTCTTTTCCCTTTTTTTTCTTTTTAGTTTCTTTTTTCCTTTTCATTTTTTCTCCTTTTTTATATTTCCTTTTTTCTTTCTCTTTTTTTTTTCTTTTCCATTTTTTTCATCTTTTTTTCTTTTCTTGTTTTAATTTCTTTTTTCTTTGGAGTTTTTTTTTTTTTTTTTCTTTTTTTCTTTTTTCATTTTTTCTTTTTGGTCATTTTTTTCTGTCTTTTTTAGTTTTTTTTTCTCTCATTTTTTATTGTTGTTGTTGTTGTATTTTATATTTTATATTTATTTATATCATAGTATATATTTCAAATAAATTTATTATTTATATTTGAATAGTTTAGCAGTGAATATGTATAATTTATTATTTGAATGTGTATACAAATAAATTTATGAATTAATTGTCTATGCTTGAATCTAAAATATAAAAATATGCAATGTATCATTCAATACAGATATATTATTAGTATTTGTATGTCAAATTTATCATTTGTATTTGTATATAAACAAGTATCATTTATAAGCGTATGGTTCGAGTTGTATAAACATGTATCATTTGATACAAATGTAATATTTGTATTTGTATAATTTAGCATTTATATTTGTATAATTTATCATTTGTATTGTTCAATTTATATCAATAAAATACAATTCGTATCAATAAATATAAATACAAATGTTCATAAAAAAAAATAACAATTCTTTTTCAATTATTTAAAAATACAAATGATGTTGTCAACTACAAATTTAAATACAAACAAATGAAATTACAAATACAAATACAATATGTGGTCAACTTACAAATACCAATACAAAATAGTTATTTAATAATACAAGTGCATCGACAAAAATAGAATACAAATACAAATAAAATTAAACCACAAAATATAAATACAATAAGCAATCAACTATAAAATACAAATACAAAAAAATTCCTTAAAATAGAAGTTTGAATTGTATAAAATAAAAATGATGGTGCGAACTATAAAATACAAATACAAGTGCAAACTATAAAATACAAATACAAATATAATTATACCAACGAATATAAAAATATAAATGATGGTGCGAATACAAATACAATAAGCAATTATGATATTTTCGTTTTCATCCATGACTTATGCTCAACGTAGCCGTATTTTTCAAAAATATAAAAAATATAAAATAGAACAAACAAAAAATGAGAAAAAAAAATATAAAAAAGAAAAAAAATAAAGAGAAATAGAAGCTACTGATAGATGAGAAGAAAAAAAAGTGAAAAGAAAGAATTAAAAAAAATAAAAAAATAGGAAAATAAAAAGAAGAAAAAAAAAACAAAAAAAAAGGAAAAACACAAAAAATAAAAATAATACAAAAAAAACCAAAAAAGAAAAAAAAAAAAAAAAAAAGAAAGAAAAAACAAAATACAAAAAAAAAAAAAGGAAACTAAAAAGGTAAAAAAAGAAAAAAGAAAAAAAAAAGAAGAAAGAGAAGTAGAGGCTAGAGATAGAAAAGAGGAAAAAATGAAAAAAGAAAGAGAAATAGAGTCTAGAGATAGAAGCGAGAGAAAAAAAAAAAGAAACTAAAAAGAAAAAACGGAAAAAGAAAAGAAAAGAAAAAGAGAAAGAGTGGCTATGAATTGCAATTTTGAAAGTTAGGCAAGAGACACTCCCATTTTGTTGAAACATAGGTTATTTTCTGTAAGTGTCCCTCTATTATTTCTAGATATGGAAAGATATCATTCTTTTTTGGTATTGACCCAAAATAAAAAAATTTACACAAGTGTTCATGAAATATTTTCATTTGATGTAATATATTGACAAGTTCATTAATTCAAAAATATAAACATGATCTATACAATTGCTGCTCTATAGAGATATTTTATTGAAAATGAACCATAAAATTCTTGAAAAATGAAAGATGATAAACTAATCTATACACAAGTGTCTACTTAAATTTCGATTTTTATCTTCATAAGCTCAAACAATATCCAATTATCTTGGCATTGATAAGCAAGTCAGCATACCGCAATCCCACATTGATCATCACAGAAACTTATATTTTATTATTACATGTATAACTGTTTACTTAAAATTCTATTTGAAAAATATTAATATTATTGTGTTTTACAATATCGCATACTACATGACCCAATACACACGTGCAACACACATGTCGAGAACCTAGTATATTAAAAACGATAGGATCTATCTGCAAATAAACTTAAAATATAAAACTCTAGCCCATCCTTTCAATTTCAAATTACTTCTTTTCTTCTCTCTAGCTTTCTTTTCTCCTCCCTTCTTACTAAAAACCCATTGTTTCTTCAACTTTCTTCTTTTTGAAGCTTTGTATTTTATTTCTCAATATTGTTTCTCCTCCTAAATTGTAAGTTTTCTACTTTTCTCTAATTTTAGTACCAATCTTCTTTTGAAAAGAAAAACTTTGTAGTATATATATAATCGGTTGGATAAAAAAATCAATGATCTGTCCGAAAAAAATTGTAGTATATATGTAATTGGTCGGATTGATCTGTCGGATTAAGAAGACCGATGATTAATCTATCAAAAAAAATTATTGTATATATGTAATGGGTCGGATTAATCGATCGGACTAAAAAAGATCGATGTTTAATCTGTCGGACTAATTACTATAATTGATCATGTATTGAATAACAATTAATATATTATTCCGTATATTGATCGAATCGATATGTCTACTGAAGACTAGGTTTTGGACTAATTTATAATTTTTAAAACTTATAATTAAAATTTTAAATCACAAATAAATTACAGTATTTAAAAAGTGGGTCATTTAACTAAAAAAAAGAACTTGAATAGGTCGTTTTACAAAGAGTCCAAAGATAAAAAATATCAAAAATTGCATATCAAAAAACTATATCAAGACAAAAAAGATTTAAACAAATTGCATTTGAAGAAGGCTTAATAGCTAATCAATCCCCTAAACTTACCAGAATATTTCATTTAGCTAATCGAATTCAGACTTGTTTCAATTATGAACACATCAACTCCTAATAAAGTGTTCCAATTTTTTTTTTTTAAAAATCGCATATATTTTCATTTGTATATTAGATCGATAAGTCAAACACATAAAATATATCATCTTCTTTATTTAATAATAGGCATCAACCTCAAGTAGAAATGTCACGACCTAACCGGTCTTGATAGGCACCCGCCTAACCCAATGGCAGGAGAACCATACCAATATCACCCTTACTCACTTAGGTGTTATTCTCACCTTCGTAATAATATTAACTCGTATGTTTTTAAACAATTCCAAAAAAAGAATCTCACTCGATAACTAATAACCATCCAAAGACATTATCATCCACAAAATGAATAGAGTGCAAAAACCTCTATTTATTATAATCCCCAGGACCTGAAGTCACTGTATAAGAACAACAAAAAATAACTAAGTCTGGAAATAACTAGAATATCCCAAAAACATAACAAGAAGAAATCGCCTTAGTCCCGAAAACAAGGGACATCAACATCATAAGAAGATCTGAAGGCTTCCCGGACATGGTGCTCACCCTCAACATCGGATCTGAACTACTAACCAGAGACGAGGTCGAGTGTCAACCGCTGAAAGATGTTCTGCACTCAACAAAAAGAATATTACAGGTAGCATCAGCACATCAACAAGAACTGGTAAGCATCATAGGCCGACTAACTTAAAAATGTACAAGTAAGCAAGTCAAACAAGTATAAAAGCGGCTCGTCAAAGCTCTGGTTTAGTGGACTATATCGAGCTTTCGACGGCATCAAGGTAGGCTAGGCTTACTTTCCTTATAGATTGAGCTTTATTATGGTATTAGTATAGTATTGTGCTAGATTTGGGTGGATATTTAAGGCTTGGTTGCATGTCTAGTGAATTTTGGACTGTTTAGTCGATTAAAGAGCCATTTTATATAGAATTTGACTCATTTTCCTCCTTTAAGTCAGATTGTACCTTAAGATTAGTTTCGAATTATTTGATACCTTGAAATAGCACTTTAGAGATTTAGTCTAGTTTTGGGTAGAACTTGCCTTAGGATGAACTTTCAGGATTAATAGCAGGTCCCGCTGGCCCTCTTTTAGGTCAAATATCTAATCTAGTCTCTTGTAGTCCTAGGAGGCCTTCTTTCATCATACAATATAAAACCTTGGACCTTAGGTTGGCTTAGGCATCTTTTCGACCTTCGGCTAAAATTGTTATTTGGTATTTACTTCCCAGTTTTAGTTCAAGTCCGACATTTACTATTCATATATGCTTACTTACATTGGTAACATGATACTAAATTTCTGGTTCAAGTCTGGTATTTATGGTTCGCAGGAATCCTTAGGTATGGTTTCGGTGTTCGATTACTTATATCTATCATTGTCGGTAGATCCTTTTTGATTGCATCCATCGGGCTTATGGGGGATCGGTTGGGTTATTTCTCACTTATTTGTGTCTTCTAGGCTTATGGGGGCCCAATTAGACTGTAGTTAGATTGTATTTATTTCGAATTATTTATCTTGTTATTTATCATTCTCATTAGTTTGGGAGTATCATTTCAAGTTTGGTTCTTTATCTCTGACTTTAGTATATATTCTTGCATCTTATTATGCTTTTATTATAATTTTGCTCAGCCAAGCGATGATGTCTATTGAGTACCCATGACGCTTGTACGGACTAGGTCGTGTGATATTCATTTGCATATTTTCTCTCTCTTCTTTGATATTTGTTATGTTGCTCTTATATTTTTCTGCCTAAAATTCTATTGTATGCTTACTTTCGGTATTTAACATACCTTCCACCAACTAGCCCATTACTTATCATTCCGAGCTATGGTTCAGCTTACCTACTAGAGGGTTAAAGTCGGAGCCATCATGACTCACAAAATCGGATCGTGACAGATGTCTTTCGAAGAAAAGTACAGATGTCTCTGTAACATTCCGCAGGACTCTACTAGACCTGTTCTTGTATGACGAGATCTACGAACCCAGTGCTCTGATACCATCTCTGTAACGACCCAACTAGTCATGATTGGCACCCGCACTAACCCTATGGCATGAGAACCATACTAATCTCACCCTTAATCACTTAGTTGTTATTCTCACCTTCGTAATAATATTAACTCACATGTTTTTAAACAATTCCAAAAAAAGAATCTCACTCGATAACTAATAACCATCCAAAGACATTATCATCCATAAAACGAATAGAGTGCGAAAATTTCTATTTATTACAATCCTTGGGACCTGAAGTCAACGTACAAGAACATCTAAGAACCATTAAGTCTGGGAATAACTAGAATATCCCAAAAACATAATAAGAAGAAGTAGTCCTAGTCCATAAACAAGGGACATCAACATCATAAGAACACCTGAAAGCTTCCCAGACATGGTACTCACCCTCAAAATTAGATCAAAATTGCTAACTAGAGCTGAGGTCGCGTGTCAACCACTGGAAGATATTCTGCACTCAACAAAAAAAAGTGTACAGGTAGCATCAGCACATCAACAAGTACTGGTAAGCATCATAGGTCGACTAACTTAACAATGCACAAGTAAGCAAGACAAACAAGTATAAAAGCAATCATGACAAATCTCATAACCAATGAGATCAATCAGCTGAACACATCTTTGATTCATCATATAATTACAACTTACAAGTTCACTTTCACAGGCTTTTATAGTTAGTCATTTTTATCAACAACTCATCATCATATATAATCATCATAAAAGAACTCAATGCATATGAATGAGTGCATATATGCAAGATGTGCGCATCATCTCTTACCTTTCTCATCCTCATTCTCAACATCATAACGTATAGGCATGGTACCCGACTCATTTTCACCATATCATATAGTACCGGCATGGTACCCGACCTATTATCATAACTTATCATATCATATAGGCATGGTACCCGACCCATCATCTCAACATATAATCATCATGCAAATAAAAATGTAATGCAGTCGTTAAATCACAAGTCATGCTATAAGGCAATCATAAATGTCTAAATCACAAATAAGCACAAAGCCAAGAAAGTCTAAGTGCTACAACAAAACCATAGCCTACCTTAATTCCTTTCTCAAAGTCACCTTTAAGCCACACTTTTGCCCTTTTTTTCTTGTTCAATTTGTTCTTGATCTATACAACAACAAGAACATATACCCATTTCTATAATTTATTCTCTTTTAATCGTTAGGGATCACAACCCACAAATTTTAGCCATAAACTTACCCTAGCCAAAAACTTACTTACATGAACCCTACTTGAACTAGCATAAATTATCGTAATTCTAGTCCCATTAGTGTTTTCTAACACCCTAGGATCATCTCCTACTAAATTTATACACATTCCTATTATTTTTTATCAATTCTCACAAACTAGGGTTAAACCCCCAAAATCCTCCATTAATCCATTTTCTAGTGATTTTCTAAGGTTAAACAAAGTAAATTCAAGTCTAGAATATAATTACATACCTCCAAAAATGAAAAACTCCACAAACCCTCTAAAAATTGCCTTCCCTAGAGCCTTATTACATTTTCTGAAAAAGTGGGGAGTAAAAACATTTTTTGGTTTTTAAAACTAAAATTTTACAGCGCGGTACTGTTGCAGTGGTTAAATTTTCATTGCAGTGATTCGCGCCCGTTTTCCTGGAGGCCAGGTTGCCGCTGCGGTTCTAGTAACCGTTGTAGTGGTATCGATGCAGCGGTTACTTTTTCTGCTGCAGTGTTTTGAGGCATAAAATCAAGACCTCTCCTCGGTTTTTCTCATTTTACAATACACATCATGAATTTCGACATCATGAACCAACCCTTCCATGATAAATGCTATAACCATAGTTCTATAACTCCATTTTAGGTACCGGAAGTTGCTACCACTTTCTATACTCGTTAGATATACAACCATTACATCAAACCCTGATATTACCAGTCATATCAATACCACATTTTATTCAACTACTATACCCTCAAGAATAAGCCAATACTAGACTAGCCCTGAATTTCTCACAATTTTACTAAGGGGAGTCTAGGTGCAACTTATACCTCCTATTTCAGCGTAGTGACATTTTGGGTTGTAACAAGAAAATGTCTGGAGTTTTATGGCTTATTAAGGCGAATGTGTATAATAAAAAAAGTTCATATTTTATGTGGTTAACTTAACTACATAACACGAAGGAAAAGACATACAAAAAGAAACTCAAAACTTGTATTGGAAGTGTCTAATTATAATATTTTATTAGGATTTGAGGTGTTCATTTAAAACAATGCTTAGTTCTATTAGTACATATACATAGATTAGGTAAAACTCTAATGATTCCTTATTCTACATAACATTGCACACTAGATAGAGTCCAAGTTGACTTGATATATTGTAATATGTATAACATTAGATGTGTTAAGTCTCTCATACTGAGAGTCATCTTGAGAGAATATTATTTTACATAAGGTATCAGATAGGCAAATCTATTTCGCTTACTTTTCTGCTATTGTCAATTCTTTCACCAAATAAATTCTTCCCAGTTATTTTTATTTTTCACCATCACGCAAAGATGGTGACAACCTCTGGAATAACTTCAAAAATTATTGTCCCATCTTCTCAAATAGATTCTACAATTTTCCCTACCCCTGTCGTGTAGGTAACATCAACAGGTATCTCTTCCAATCTTCCCCTCTATCTTATTTATTCCCATCTCTGTAAATCCCTTTTCCTTATCAGTTTTCTTCTCCCCCACACTTTATCTGGTCCATCTGTTAGCAGTGCTAGTTTACCCTTTCAATTTCCTTTTATTGGACCTACAGATCTAGCATCTTTCTTAACATATAATCATGTTGTCACTCTTGTTGCACCAAACATCATAAATCTGGTATTTATAAAGCTTGCATCTATTGAAGACTACCTCACATAGTGTACTCAATTTCAATCTGTCTTTCTCTCTCATAAACTTCTTGGCTTTGTCAATAGGTTAATATCTCCCCCAATTCCCTTTGTTTCTAATACATCTAGAACTCAGCACCCTAATCCTCTTTATCGCTCATGGCTCAAAGTTGATCAAAGCGTTCATTCATGGTTATTTTCAATGCTTTCTCGAGAAGTTTTTATGGATGTTCATTTATTGCCTACTTCACGTGATAGCTGGAATCTCTAAACATTGCTACATGGATGAAAGTCAGGAAAAATCTATATAATTAAAGAGACAACTTACAACTATACGTAAAGCAGACTCTATTTCAATTGATCAATATCTTTGAAAGGCCAAGTAGATTGCTGACTCTCTTGTGGCAATAAATTCTCCTATTTTTGCACAAGATTTTATTGATCATGTGCTTCTTGGAATAGTCAAGGAATATGACACTTTGGTTGGAATTATTACATACTTTCCTAGTTCATTGTCGCTTGAAGAACTCAGAACGAAGCTTCTGCTCCATGAACAACGGTTGCAACGCTTTAAGGATGTAGGTTCTGCTGTAAATCATCAAGCATTTTCTACTCAAAATGTGACCTCAAATATCTTGGGTACTTAGTGGCCTTCTCAAGGAGGTCGAGACAAAGGTCGTTCTTTCTCCTCTAGAGGTCGAGGTTTT
Organism: Capsicum rhomboideum; assembly: GCA_031232105.1. Taxonomy (NCBI): domain Eukaryota; kingdom Viridiplantae; phylum Streptophyta; class Magnoliopsida; order Solanales; family Solanaceae; genus Capsicum; species Capsicum rhomboideum. The sequence goes on along the minus strand of CP124713.1, from coordinate 25,812,942 downwards.
TCTATTCATGGTTAACAAAAAGTTCCTTCAGGTAATAATTTTATTCATAGTGGTTTCCCTAGACAGTTATTGTATTGGTAGCGTTCCAACTGCTTTTTATATTCCACCATCTTCTAGTGTACCTTCATCGTCCATTGGAATTTTAGGTCCCCAACCTTCTCCATTTGTTTGTCAAATTTGTGGAACTCCAGGCCATTTAACTCTTCAGTGTAATAACCATTTTAACCATGCTTTTGTTGCTAAAGATCTGCCTAGTACTTTTGATGCTATATCGGTTGGGAAAACAAATGATGCTACTTGGTATTTTGATTCAGTTAACTTAACTCATATGATTCCATCTGAAGGTAATTTATGCATAAATATGTTTACAATGGATCTGATCATGTATTGGTTGGGAATGGATCATTGCTTAAAATTGCAAATATTGGCTACTCTCAACTACCCACTCCATCTTGTCCCTTATATTTGAAATTCATATTTCATGTTTCTCATCTTCGCCACTATTTACTTTATGTCAAAAGATTATGTATGGATATTAATTATTCTATTAATTTTGACTCATCTTATGTTGTTCTTAAGGACAAAGCCTCGGGTCAAATTCTTCTTTAATCTATCAGTAAGGGCGACGTATATCCTCTATCTCCTTCGTTCAAGTCTTCTCCTCCCCGAACATATGTTGATTTTCATTAATCTGGTGATAGATGGAATTATCTCTTAGGACACAATGGAGCTCAAGTTTTATCCAGTCTTAAGAAAAATAATTCAATAAGTTTGTTACATTCGTTTAGTAATAATTGTGTCTCTTGTCGTCTAGGAAAGTCTCATCACTTATCATTCAATCTAGTGGATCATTGTTGTTCTTTTCCTTTGGATATTATTCTCTCAAACATTTGGCAATCACTTGTTTTATCCAATTCGAGATTTCAATATGATGTGATCTTTGTTGATGATTTTTCTTGATTTACATGACTTTATCCAATGAAAAATAAATCAGAAGTTTTACTCATTTTTGTGCTTTCCAGAAGATGGTGGAAAACTTTTTAAACACTACAATAAAAAATTTCCAAAGTGATGGAGGAGGTGAGTTTGAAAACAAGGCCATGCTTTCACATTTTACTAATTCTGTCATTTCTTTTCTTAAGTCATGTCCAGACACTCCTCAACAAAACAAGGTTGTTGAACGAAAACATAAATATATTATAGAAATGGTACTACTGTTATAACAGATGCTACTCTTCCATTTCAATTCTGGGTTGATGCTGCATTTTATGCTGTTTTTGCCATTAATAGGTTATCTACACCTATTTTAAATGGTCTTTCTCCTTTTGAGAAATTATTTAATAGACTTTCTGATTACAACTTTCTCTGAGTTTTTGGTTGTGTATGTTTTCCTAATTTGTCTGCTCGAGTTTTTGATAAGCTCACACCTCATTCTATTAGATGTGTCTTTATTGGCTTTGCATTTGCTTATAAGGGATATCGTTGTTTGAATTCTAAAATTGATCATGCGGGGGCGGATCTACATGGAATCGAGGGGTCTGAACCCCCTTCGTTGAAATATTATACTGTATATATAGGGTCAAATTTTAGTTTTAAGTATATATATTGAAGGTTGAACCCCCTTAGCACAGGCCAAATGCGCATTTCAGCTGCAAAAGGGGTTCAGTTTCACCCATTTTGTCCAAGTTCGAATGTCTGTGGATGCAACTTCTATGTCTTTTTTTGCTTCAGGCATGTGAAGTTGTGTCATGTGTGTGTGTTCCTACTGTTGCACCCTTTTCCTTCCTTCTCATTCCTTTTATTTTTTTAACATTACTCATTTTGTCAATTTTTTCAAATTTTTTTTATAAACATTTATTAAATTTTTTTAAACTAATAGGTAATAGTAATTCAATTAATAAATTGATTTCAAACTAAATATTATTATGTGTTTAATAAACTTTTTAATATAAATATTTAATTTAGATAAAAATTATTGAATTTATGAGTGTTCATTCAATACTTCAATTCATTAATCTTGCTATACATTATCTGAAAAAATAGTTCAACGAGATAAATTTTATTTGTATGTAGTTTTATTTTACATGTAACCATAATTTAAATTTTTGTCTTTATGGTGGCACAACAATGATTCTCATATTTTTGTTAAGTCCTTTGCCATGACATGACAAACATAAAATATTAATTTAAAACTGATTAATGGGTCATTTAAAGAAGGTGTAAACAAGCTCGCTTATATATGATCCGACCCGTTCATATATTGTGACGACCCAAACGGTTATTATTGGCACCCACCCTAACCTGTGGCGGGATAACCATACTAATCTCACCCCTACTCACTTAAATGTTACTCTCTCATTCACATTATTCGACATTCCAAGTATTAAACAAATTCTAAAGCATTTTCATTTAATTAAGCATCTTAGTCACCAAAATAGTCATCCATAAAACGATAGAGTGCGGAAACCTCTATTATTATAATATCTGGGAATTGAAGTCATCGTACAAGAATATCTAAAAGAAAGAACAACTAAGTCTGAAAAAAATCTAGCAACATCTAAAAGCATAATCAAGAGTAATCGTCTTAGTCTCGAAAATAAGGGACGTCAAGAACATAAGGAGATCTGAAGGTTGTCCGGACATGGAGCTCACCCTCAAAATCAGATCCGAATTGCTAACTAGAGCGGAGGTCGCGTGCCAACCACTGAAAGATGCTCTGCACTCCACAAAAAGAAGAGTACAGGTAGCATCAGTACATCAACAAGTACTGGTAAGCATCATAGGTAGACTAACTTAACAATGTACAAGTAAGCAAGTCAAACAAGTATGAAAGCGATCATAACAAGATTCATAATCAATGATATGAATCAAACAACACATCATGGATCACCATATAATTACACTCGTAAGTTCACTTGTATAAACTTTCATACTTAATTATTTTCATCAATCATTCATCATCACGTATATTCATCAAATAGCACTCAATGCATATAAAAGAGTGCATGTATACAAGATGTGTGCATCATCTCTTACCTTTCTCATCCTCCTTATAAACATCATAATGTACCCGCGTGGTACCCGACCCTTTATCATAATATATCAAATTATACCAGCGTGGTACTCGACCCATTATCATAACATATCATATTATACCGGTGCGGTACCCAACCCATCATCTCAACATCTAATCACGATGAAATGAAAATGCAATGCAGTCATCAAATCATAAATCATTCCAGAAGACAATAACAGATGTTTAAATCACAAACAAGCACAAAGCCAGGAAAGTCTAAGTGCTACAATACAAAATCATAGCCTACCTCAACTCCTTTGCTCAAAGTCACCTTTAATCCACACTTTTCCCCTTTTGTTCTCATTCAATTCGTTCTAATCTATACAACCACAAAATATATGCACGTTTCAATAATGTATCCCTTTTCAATTACTAGGGATCACAAATCACTAATTTTAGTCATAAATTTACCCTAATTCATCATCTTAGGGTTTTCTTATTATTTAAACTTCATGAACACTACTTAAATTAACATATTTAGTCATAACTCTAGTCCCATTAGTATTTTCTAACACCCTAGGATCATTACATACCGTATTCATAAAAATTCCCATCATCTTTTCACTAATTTTCATAAATTAGAGTTAAACCCCAAAACCCACCACTAATCCATTTCTAGTGATTTTTAAAGGTTAAATGAAGTAATTTCAAGTCTAAAATATAATTAATTACCTCCAAAGATGAACAACATTGAATTTCCACTGAAAATTGCCTTTATCCAAAGCCCAATTGTATTTTTTGAAAAGTGGAAAAAGAAAAATTTTTCTGAGTTTTTAAAGCTAAAAATTACTGCATGTTACTACTGCAGCAGATAATTACCATTGCAATGGTACCACTGCAGTGATTAAAGTTTCACTTCAGCAGATGGCACCCCTTTTCGCGGATGTCATAGCTGCGGTTCGAGTTACCACCGCAGCTGTTACTTTTTTTGTTGCATCGCTCCGAGGGAAAAACTTGGGACCTCTCTTCAATTTTACTTATTTTGTAATACACAACATAAATTTCGACAACGTGAACTAACCTCCCAATGATAAACACCGTAACCAGAGTTTTATAACTCTATTTTAGGTGCCAAAAGTTGCTACGAATTTATATGCTCATTGGCTATCCAACTATTAGATCAAACCCAGCTATAATACCAATTATATCAATACCAGATTTCATTCATCTGCCACCTCTAAAATTTGAGCCAAAACTAAACTAGCCTTCAATTTCTCAAAATTTAGCTAAGGATAGTCTAGGTGCTACTTTTACCTCATAATTCAAAATAACGACAATTTGTGTCGTTACATTAGATACCAATTTACCACCCGTTCATCCTCAAACGACCATTAGCCTGAAAAAGACATAATAGCTGAGATAGAACATACCTGAGTCAATGAACAAATACGGATATCGCTTGCGCATTAGCCTGAAAAAGACATAATAACTGAGATATAACATACCTGAGTCAATGAACAAATACGAATATCGCTTGCGCATGTCCGCTTCTATTTCCCATATAGCTTCCTCAATGGTGTGGTTCCTCTACTGAACATTCACGTAAGGGGTAACTCGTGTCCTTAACTTCCTCACATCCTTGGCTAGAATAGCAATTGGTTCTTCTTCATAGGATAGTTCCATGTCAAATAATTCTGGGTCCTAATGAATAATGTAGTCACCATCTCTATGGTATTTGTTCAACATAGACACATGAAATACGGGATGAACCCCAGACATACTAAAGAGGTAAAGCCAGTATGTATGATATCTGCCCCACTTTCTTCAACACCTCGAAAGGTCCTATCTACCTTGGGTTCAACTTGTCCTTCTTGTCGAATCGCATCACACCTTCCATGGGTGACACTTTTAAAAGTACCTTCTCCATCTTCTCAAACTTCATGTCTCTTACCTTTTTATCCGCATACTCCTTCTGTCGACTTTGAGTCTCTATGAGTTTCTCCGGTATGAATCTTACTTTTTTCATAGAGTCCTGGAGAATATCAGTGCCCTAAGGTTTCAGTTCAAATGCGTCAAACCACCCAATTGGAGACCTATATCGTCTACCATATAAGGCTTCAAAAGGAGCCATGTCAATACTAGAGTGGTAGCTATTATTGTAAGAAATCTCACACAATGGTAGGTATTTATCCCATTGACCCCCAAGTCCATAATGCAAGCCCGGAGCATATCCTTAAGAACTTGGATAGTCCGCTCAGATTGACCGTTTGTCTGTGGATAGAAAGTTGTACTCAAATCCAATCTAGAACCCAACTCGGACTGAAACCTCTCCCAAAAATTAAAACTAAACTGGGTACCCCAATCAGACACAATTGACATCGGTACCCCATGCAGCCTTACAATCTCTTTCACATAGATCTTGGCCAACTTAGCCGCATTATAATCAACCCTTAGAAGAATAAAATGAGCCGACTTAGTCAATCGGTTAACAATAATTCAAATGGAGTCGTATTTCCTCAAGGTTTTTGAAAGACCAACCATAAAATGCTCGTTATTCGTTCCCACTTTAAATCCGAAAAGGTCATCGGCTGAAAAATACCACTACGCTTTCGATGTTCATATTTAACTTGATGGCAATTTTGACATTGAACCACAAAATCTATAATGCCGCTCTTCATCCTTCGCCACCAATAGTGTTGCCTCAAGTCTCTATACATTTTGTTGGCACCCGGATGTACGGAGAACTTGGAATTATGAGCCTTTTACAAAATGGTAGGAATCAAATTACCTACCCGAGGGACACAAAATCGACCTTGAATTCTCAAAGCCCCTTCATCATCAAGAATGTCCTCCTTCATCTCCCCTCATAACACCTTCTCTTTGAGGTTGTTCAATTTCTTATCTACAAACTGTTTGCTCTAAATCTGATCATATAATGTGGACCTAGCCTCCACGTGTGCCAAAACCTTCCCTTTTCTAGTTTCCTGCAATCTCAGAAAGTCGTTAGCCAAAGATTGTACCTCTCTTGCCAATGGGTGCCTGGACACCTCCAGAAATGCTAGACTTCCCATGCTCACTGGTTTTTGGATTAGTACATACGCCACCACATTGGCCTTACCTGGGTGATAAAGAATTGAGATGACATAATCTTTAATCAACTCCATCCATGTCATCTATCTCAGATTCAAATCCTTCTGGGTGAACACGTGTTGCAAGTTGCAGTGGTCTGTGAACACCTCACACTTTACCCCATAGATGTAGTGACTCCAAAATTTTAAAGTAAATACCACGATTACCAATTCCAAGTCATGTGTGGTGTAATTTTTCTCATAGGACTTTAGTTGTCTCGAACCATAAGCAATCACATTATGTTGCTGCATCAACACAACACCTAAACCCAAATATGAGGCATCACAAACCATAATAAAATCCTTACCCTCGATAGGCAAGGTTAATACTAGAGCCAAAGTCAACACAGTTTTGAGCTTTTGAAAGCTCAACTCATACTAGTCATCCCATTCAAATAGAACTTCTTTCTGAGTGAAACGGGTGAGGTGCAATGCAAATGCCAAAAAACCCTTTAACAAACCGGTGGTTATAACTGCCCAACCCCATAAAACTATGGATTTCTGTCACATTCGTCAGTCTGGCCCAATTTTTAAGTGCCTCAACCTTTTGTGGGTCCACCATAACCCATTCTTTAGAAATCATGAGCCCCAAAAAAGACACCAAAGAAAGCCAAAATTCGCACTTAGAGTACTTAGCATAAAATTGCTTCTATTTAAACAACTTCAACATCGTACGCAAATGGGATTCATGCTCTTCTTTAATTTTAGAATAAACAAGTATATCATTAATAAACACAATAAAGAACGAATCTAGAAAGGAGATAAACATTCTATTCATTAAGCTTATAAAAGCAGTTGGGGCATTGGTCAAACCAAAAGACATAACCAAAAACTCATAGTGTCCGTAACGAGTTCGGAAGGCAGTCTTTGGGATGTCCTCATCCCTGATTTATAGCTAATGATAACACGACCTTAAATCAATCTTAGAGAACACTGCAACTCCTTGTAACTGGTCAAATAAATCATCTATTCTAGGTAAAGGATATTTGTTACGGATGGTCCCCTTATACAACTAGCGGTAATCTATACGCATCCTCTTTCTACCATCTTTCTTCTTCACAAATAACACTGGCACACCCCAAGAAGAGATACTTAGGCAAATAAAGACCTATTCGAATAGCTTTTACAATTGGGATTTAAACTCTCTTAACTCTGTAGGTGCCATACGGTATAAAGAAATAGAAATGGATCCAGTTCCCGGCTCTAAGTCTATACAAAAGTCAACTTATAGATCTGGAGGCATACCCAGAAGATCATTCAAAAATAATTCTAAGAATTCATATACCACTGGAACAAACGCTATAGAAGGGACCATAGATTTATCCTCTCAAAAATGGGCTAAAAATACCCTACACCCCCTCTTTACTAATTTTTGGGCATGAATTACAAACACAACCCTCACAGTATTAGGCTTAAAAGTTCCCTTCCACTCTGACTTCATTTTCTCAAGCATTGCCACAGTAATAGTTTTGGAAAAACAGTCAAGAACAACATGATAAGGGGATAAACAACCCATCCCCAAAATAACATCAAACTCCTCCATGTCTAAAATAACCAAGTCTGCCAGGGTCTTAAACCCCATGAAAATCATAGTACACGCATGATATACCTGATCAAAACATATAGACACCCCAATCGATGTAGACACATACATAGGAGAATCAAGATATACACAGTCCAAGTCCCAACCAAAAAAAATTTCACATTCACATGAGAAGATGTGGAACCGGGATCAAACAATACAGAAGTCATATGATCACAGATAATAATAGTATCTGTGATCACCACATCAGAATCTTCCACCTTACGACGAGCCGAAACTGCATAAAGATGTGCCTTATCACCACCCTGAAAAGTCTTACCAGACACAACCACAGATAAGGTAGCCAACTGAATTCCTGAGTTCAGGCCCTTCACAAAATACCTGATTCTCTCTTCTTCTGAGGTAATCAACTGTAGTGCATAATGAGATAGGCATGAAACTTAGTTGTTTAGGCCGACACGGACATGTTACCCTATTCCAACCTTTAAAACTCATCCTTCTTCTGATCACGATAAGTGTAGGTAACATATTTCTTAAGGAATACATTCTGAAACTGATCCCAAGTAAGTGGAGGTAAGGCAGCCCTGCACTCCACAAATAACCTCCACCTTTGCTTAGCTTCATTCTGCAGCTGAAAAGAAACAAACTCCATACTATACCTTTTAACAATACTCATCTTGTGAAGACGTTTGTGATAATCTATCAAAAAATCAAATATATTCTCAGAATCTGTACCTTGGAATACCGGAGGTTTTATCTTCATGAAATTGAAAAATTGTTTATGCTCATTATCAGTTATTACCGAACCAAGTACCTATTGGGGATACATCCCAGTCCCAGAGGTTGCATCCATTCTTGGTGCTATAACAACGACATATTGACAGGCTGTAGGCGGGATGGTCGGAACAGCTGGAGTATATTCAGTGCAAACAAAGCCACTCGAAAACCCCAACACTTGTTAAATCACCTCTACAGACAAAGGCACCTGTGCTGCCCCATTTGGTACTTGCACCATATTCTCTGGAACTATCATTTTTTCTTCCTCAACTATCTTCTCTTCATCTTGAGCATGGTCTGAATCATCCCGTGGTAGGGGAGGGGTCGGTGATATCTATCTTTCCAGTCTCCTGGCTACTTATGCTCTACCCCTAATGGGTGTTGCTCCCCATCTTCCCCTTCTTTCTCTACATCTAACTCGAGGCCTGCACTAGATGTTGATCTCAGTAGCCGGTGCAGGCGCTGCAGTAGGTGTTGCCATGGGTGATGTTGCTACTGCTCTGGTGGAATGAGTATTCACCAACTGCGAACAAGAATGATAGGATTAGATAACAATTTAGATCGCCAGATACCAATTGGAATCAAGTAATAGCACAACAGGAAGAAAAAAAGGAAATTATTTTCCTAAAGCCCTGTAGCCTCCTAAAAAAAAGTACAAACATCTCCGTCTTTTATGTATGACTCTACAAGACATGTTCTTGTACAATGAGATCTGTGAACCCAGTGCTCTGATACCATCTCTGTCATGACCCAACCGGTCATGATTGGCACTCACCTTAACCTATGGCGGAAGAACCATACTAATCTCACCCTTACTCACTTAAATGTTACTCTCTCATTCATATTATTCGACATCCCAAGTATTAAAAAAATTCTAAAAGGTTTTCATTTAATTAAGCATCTTAGTCACTAAAATAGTCATACATAAAATGATAGAGTGTAGAAACCTTTATGATTACAATCCCCAGGACATGAAGTCACCATACAAGAACATTTAAAAGAAAGAACAACTAAGTCTAAAAAACATCTAGAAACATCCAATAGCATAATCAAGAGTAATCGTCTTAGTCCCAAAAATAAGGGACATCAACAATATAAGAGGATTTGAAGGTTACCCGAACATGGTGCTCACCCTTAAAATCAGATCCAAACTGCTAACTAGAGCCGAGGTTGCATGGTAACCACTGAAAGATGTTCTGCACTCCATAAAAAGAAGAGTACAAGTAGCATCAATACATCAACAAGTACTGATAAGCATCATAGGTCGACTAACTTAACAATGTATAAGTAAGCAAGTCAAACAAGTATGAAAGCGATCATAACAAGATTCATAATCAATGATATCAATCAAACAACACATCATTGATCACCATATAATTACACTTACAAGTTCACTTGTATAAGCTTTTATACTTAATCATTTTCATCAACCATTTATCATTATATATATACATCAAATGGCATTCGATGCATATAAATGAGTGAATGTATGTAAGATGTGCTCATCATTTCTTACCTTTCTCATCCTCCTCATCAACATCATAATGTACCAGTATGGTACCTGACCCTTTATCATAACATATCAAATTAGACAGGTGTGGTACCCGACCCATTATCATAACATATTATATTATACTGGCGTGGTACCTGACCCATCATATTAACACCTCATCACGATGCAATGGAAATGCAGTGCAGTCATCAAATTACAAATCATGCCAGAAGATAATCACAGATGTTTAAATCACAAACAAGCACAAAGCCAAGAAAGTCTAAGTGCTACACAAAACCATAGCTTACCTCAACTTCTTTGCTCAAAGTCACCTTTAAGCCATACATTTACTTTTTCATTCTCGTTAAATTCTTTCTTGATCTATACAACCACAAAATATATGCACATTTTAATAATTCATCTCTTTTCAACTACTAGGGATCACAAATCACTGATTTTAGTCATAAATTTACCCTATTTCATCATCTTAGGGTTTTTTTATCATTTAAAATTCATGAACACTACTCAAATTAGCATATTCAGTCATAATCATAGTTCCATTAGTGTTTTCTAATACCCTAGGATCATTACATACCGAATTCATAAACATTGTATGTCACGCCCCGAATCCCATCGGGACGTGATTGGCACCCGAAGCCGATATGGCCCGAGAGAACCAATCTTTGCTCATGAACCTTTCACATGCATGCCCTCATATGCGTCTTATTCTTTCTTATGCAACTATGTAGGAATTATAAACATGGAAACTTATGCCATAAACATATATATAAAACTTGGCCGTTGGAGCCATTACGTAGAACTGAACGTACACTTCTTTCATTCACATACCCACATAGGTCTACGAAAGCCTCTAACAAATACATGACCATGGCTATACAATATGTACAATATCAAAATAATGTACACTATGACTCGAAAAGCCCCGAACCAAGTGGAGCTCACCAAAACTCTGCAAATGATCCCCAGTCTACAGATGAGGTCTACTAATACCTGCACCTGCACATGTAAGGTAATTCCCCCGAGGGGGTCAGCACGAGAATGTACTGAATATGTAAGGCTAGAGAAATTACATCATACATGAGAATGTCAATGAAATAAATAGGATAATGTCAATGAAATAAATAGGAGAGATTATTTAATATGGGTAAACCATCGTTGTAATTGGAACTTGCATGTTACTTTTGTTATGAACAATTTCGGACATTCATTTTATATCCTTACCAATCATAGAATATCTTTCATATGTATTTACACTCAAGAGATTCTTTCCAGCTTCTATGTTCATTATCACTATGGTTCTACTACTTGGTGAGTAAATTTCAAAAGAATAACATTCATTCATACACATCCACTCTCTTGGTGGATGAATAATATAACCTACAACCACTCTATGGTAGGGGTATCATACATCCACTCTACTTGCTTCTCTACCTTAGCTTACTTCACTCAATAACGTATTAATCATATACTGCCCGGGCACAACTGATCAGTGGGAAATAACATAGAGAACCGTCATGTAGGTGTACATGTCACCCCATGGATGATATATAGTGAACCGTCATGCAGATGTACATGTCACCCCATGGATGATATATAGAGAACCGTCATGCAGGTGTTCATTGCACCCCATGGATGATATAATAGAGAACCGTCATGCAGGTGTTCATTGCACCCCATGGATGATATAATAGAGAACCGTCATGCAGGTGTTCATTGCACCCCATGGATGATATAATAGAGAACCGTCATGCAGGTGTACATGTCACCCCATAGATGATATATAGTGAACCGTCATGCAGGTGTTCATTGCACCCCATGGATGATATAATAGAGAACCTCAACTCTTACTAGATTGGTACAACCTAATCATAACCTTACTAGACTTTAGAACATCACATTCTCGGAACTTGGAGTTAGAATATATACACACTTGTATGACCTATCGAGGATCACAATGCTATTGGAAACACATATGTATATTCTATGCCTTGTTTCTCTACTCCCAAGAGATTAACCCCTTTACTACTTCTTATAAGGTCTTCTATAACAAGAACTAACATAGCACAATATAGGGATGTTTTATATTAAACTTCTACCCCTTCAGAATGTGATCCATACTTAATGAAACATATAACAACCACGCGCATTACTCCTTTACAATCTTATGCCCTTCACTAGGTTATGAGAATATACACATTTCACTCCACTTCTTCACTTCATGAGATCACTAGCACACATCTTCTTATGAGAGAGATACATACTTTATCTATTGAGAATTTACATACTAAGGATCAACACACTATTTGAAACACACCTATATCTATTACCTCACTTCTCTACGTCATGAGATTGATACCTTAACTTATGAGGGAGGGTTAAATTAGCTCACATCCTACTTCCTTCATTGTTTTTATGAGACTTCTACCTATGAAAGATGGGTACAAGAACAACAATCATCAAACTATGAGACTTTGGGATCATGACATATTTTGGACATGCTAAGCAAGCATTAATAGATTCTCGTTATACCTTACTCTCTCTTGAGATCGCCCTTTTAGGACTCACGACATTCTGACATCTTTGGGATTTCAGTCAATGAATAGCCAATGGATATGAGATAAGTAAATCATCATTCGTCATATTGGGATCGAGTCGAGCTAGGCTTATGCCCCTAGACTTGCCACCCATACTTGATCATTGACCACATTTGCATTACTTTGATCTTTACTTGGAGATTGTTACTTTGATAGCTATAACTTCACTTTGAAATTGGGATATAACATTGTTGGAAATGTAATATCATTATAACCATAACACCAATGGTATCATTGGAAATCAATAGGTATCATTGGAACAATAAGCAATGAACAAGGGACATGAGTATAACTACTATTGGAACTTTGGGACAATACCTTATTGGACCTTTGGAACATTAACCATGAATATGAGACATGAGATTCACAAGTGACCAAAGAGTAGGAAATTTATAACAATGACCATCGCTAACCGGATATGGAATACCTTAATGTATTTCGAAATCAAAAGAGTACCATGACCATGTGAACATCATATGTTGCAGAAGGAAAGAGAAGAGTAACCTTACATACCTGCACTTCCAAGTATGAATACACGAATCTATGTATGAATACAATGGTCCAGCTCCTTCTTTACTTCTTAGTCTACAATACACGGTCATACCGGACTTACATTAGCAACTAGTCACTATATAAGCGTACAAGACGACAATGAACTATGTGGCTACCATATAAGGTCATGTCATCCCCTCCCAATACAATCCACTGCATTTCCATACCAACAACACCATGACATTACACACATTGACCAAAAGATCACACATAGATAGCATTTCGCACCATATTTACCCTTTACGCATTTCCCGTTATCATTCCGTCGGAAATATGCCGTTATAACAACATATAAAAAACCATACATACTTCACATAATCCAAAACACCTCCATACGACACTTCAACATCATTCGAATGACATTACAAGTTGATAATTACATCCCAAAAGGGTATCGGGGCTTTCGAGGATCAAAGGAATACGAGAGCAACCAAAACACATTTCTGGACTGACCTGCGCAGCCACCTGCGCACGTAGGTCAGTCACATGTGCACGCAGATGGCCATTGGCAGCAGCCAGTGCCATCTGCGTTGGCATCTGCGCCCGCAGATGCCCTCGTCTGCGGGGCGGATGCCCGTTTTGGTCTGAAATGGCTTCGTTTTGGGTCTTTTGATGCCATGAATGGTCCATGATCATAAAAAACTTCATTTTAACATATTTTTGATCATTCAACATGCCAACCACCAGCCATGATTTCACAACACACATAACATCACCAAAACGACACTTTACGGCCAACATGCCACCAAAGCCATAACCAATTTATCAATGGAATTTCCAAACACTATACACAAGTATAAAACGATTCAAGACTATAATCACATCTCATATATCAATATTGAATCCATCAAGTTCATTTCCATCAAGATCACAAACCCATGTTCAAGTTTTCAAGCCATAAATCATCCTCCGATTTAGCAAACACAAATTGTTTTGCACATAGGGAACTTCTCCCTCTTCACCAACATAACCAACATGATATGAGTAGTCTCTCATGCACATAATATATTAAATCATAAGTATGAACACTTACCAAAGTGTGCAAGATGATGCCTTTGGCCAAAAGATGAAAGCCTAGAGTTTGAGTTGAGAGCAAAAATGTTGGAGAAATTTCTAGAAATGGCATGGGTGTCCAAATGAGAGAAAAATCTGATTTTCTCTCTTATATAGGCCCCCAAGTCTTTCTTATCCTTTTATTAACATTAATTATTATGTTGAATGGGTCAAATAGGTCATAAATGAAAGAATGGGTCAAAATCTTGTGTTGGGCCATGTCTTCTATTTATTTGTGGGTTCTATTTAAGGCCCAATAACTAGCCCAAAATTTTTTAAATGCAAAAATCATCAAAGTTCTCATGTTTTATGATTTCCAAAAATGTTATAGGAATTAATCAGACTCCGAAACTTACGGGGTGTTACATTCTTCCCCCCTTAGGAACATTCGTCCTCGAATGTTAACAACGTCGTCTCATGTGTGACAAACGCACTCCTTTATTAGTGTCTCCATGCATATACTCTCATAGACACTTGCTTATTCTTACCCCAGCCCCCTTTGTGATCTTTTTCCTTTCATGTGCAACGAATATCCTAGTGAAATCCTCTGTTAGGTGAATATTTTCAATGGGTTTATACACCCTCGGCAATTTCACATGTCACAGTGTATAAGGCTATTTTGTCCTTTCTTTCCAAATCCCATGATCCCGTTCGTTAGGAACACTATGAAGAGTACTTAATTTTCGATAAGAACCAACAGCTACGATACCACGACTATATGTGTCTTTAACTCAAATAACTTTACCAACAGGTGGAAAGTAATCAATGGATTAGCATATGCTAAGGTAAAACTTGAAACAATCAATACATATGCATCATGTGAACATATGGTAAGGTACCTGTACCGTCATCAGGAGATGTTTCCTCATTCTGCCGACCCACTACTCTTCTCATATCTCTACCACGGCCAATAGGCTGAACGCCTCTGCCTGGAAAAGGAACAGATGCTGATGATACCGCGGCTGATCCTGTAGGTCGAACTACACCACTCGCATCCCTTTGTGGGCATTCTCTTATTACGTGCCCCTCTATGCCCCACCAATAACAACTAGTAGTTCCCCTCCGGCATTCACCTGAATGAAATCGTCTACAATACGGACACAGCGGGCGAAAAGATCCTGTCATCTGTGAACCTGAGCCGCAATCCCCGCTACTTTGCCCGACCTGATTTAAACCTCTAGACCCTCGAAAGTGAGAGGAAGTACCTGCTGTAGAGTGAGACAATGATGGTCTAGGTGGGCTTGGAAAAACCCGAGGCCTAACCCCACCTTGGGATGTCATGAACTGTCCCATGGGTCGAGCCCGTTTTGACGGCCCTGTCTCAGATTCTTTTATCCTTTCCCTTTGCCTTTGATCCTCCATCTTTTGCGCGAAGGCTTGTATTCTGGCTATGTCCATGTCTTTATTCAATGCAGCAATAGTACAGTCCCTTACCAAGTATGGCTCCAATCTGTCTACATATCGATGAACTCTATCGGCCATGGTAGCTACCACATTTGGAGCATATCTAGCCAAAGAGTTAAACCGGAGACTGTACTCCCTGACGCTCATATTTCCTTGACGAAGATGTAAAAACTGATCCGCTCGAGCCTCGCGGACCTCGTATGGAAGCTAATAATCAAGGAATGCCACCTTGAATTCCTCCCAACTAGCTGGATTTGCACCGATACCTCTGGATCATTTCCAATCTTCGTACCATAATATAGCCTCTCCTTTTAGTCTATATGTTGCAAGCTCTACTGTTTCTATACCAGTTACATGCATAACATCGAGAGCCCTTTGAATTTGATCTATAAAGTCTTGCGGATCTTCATTAAGATCGGACCTGGTAAATGTGGGAGGATCCAGTTTCAAGAAATCTTGTGTTCTCCGACTAGCTATCCTAGCCGCACCATCAGCACATGTCACTGGGCCCACTCGTCCTTGACTCTGGGCAATAAATATCTGAGTCAACATTTGCACCGCATTTTTCAAGTCCTGTAACTTCTGCCTAGTAACAAGAACAGATGAATCTGGGGATACTTCCC
This sequence comes from Capsicum rhomboideum, assembly GCA_031232105.1. NCBI lineage: Eukaryota > Viridiplantae > Streptophyta > Magnoliopsida > Solanales > Solanaceae > Capsicum > Capsicum rhomboideum. The sequence goes on along the minus strand of CP124713.1, from coordinate 25,796,739 downwards.
TCCTTTGTGGTCTCCCTGGAGAAATGGGAGGAGAAGGTGCCCGTGCTGTAAACTCCATTTCAACCCCATAATGACTATCTGGGTTAGGTGGTGATTTACAAGTTCCTTCTCCCGCTTGCATATTTGCCTGCTTATCCTTGCCCATACCTTGTCTTGTATTCGACATTTTACTATATCAAAGAGAACCAATTACAATGGTCAGATATAATCTCACCTATGACAATGGCTCTATTGCACGATCTAGAATGAAGAAATGAAACAACTCCTAAATGTCCCGTAGCCTCCTACTTATAAATGTGGCGCGCAACACATCGATAAGTAAGACTCTACTCAGACACGGCTTTGTAGACACCCTGAGAACGAACTGCTCTGATACCACTTTTGTCACGCCCCGAATCCCATCGGGACGTGATTGGCACCCGAAGCCGATATGGCCCGAGAGAACCAATCTTTGCTCATGAACCTTTCACATGCATGCCCTCATATGCGTCTTATTCTTTCTTATGCAACTATGTAGGAATTATAAACATGGAAACTTATGCCATAAACATATATATAAAACTTGGCCGTTGGAGCCATTACGTAGAACTGAACGTACACTTCTTTCATTCACATACCCACATAGGTCTACGAAAGCCTCTAACAAATACATGACCATGGCTATACAATATGTACAATATCAAAATAATGTACACTATGACTCGAAAAGCCCCGAACCAAGTGGAGCTCACCAAAACTCTGCAAATGATCCCCAGTCTACAGATGAGGTCTACTAATACCTGCACCTGCACATGTAAGGTAATTCCCCCGAGGGGGTCAGCACGAGAATGTACTGAATATGTAAGGCTAGAGAAATTACATCATACATGAGAATGTCAATGAAATAAATAGGATAATGTCAATGAAATAAATAGGAGAGATTATTTAATATGGGTAAACCATCGTTGTAATTGGAACTTGCATGTTACTTTTGTTATGAACAATTTCGGACATTCATTTTATATCCTTACCAATCATAGAATATCTTTCATACGTATTTACACTCAAGAGATTCTTTACAGCTTCTATGTTCATTATCACTATGGTTCTACTACTTGGTGAGTAAATTTCAAAAGAATAACATTCATTCATACACATCCACTCTCTTGGTGGATGAATAATATAACCTACAACCACTCTATGGTAGGGGTATCATACATCCACTCTACTTGCTTCTCTACCTTAGCTTACTTCACTCAATAACGTATTAATCATATACTGCCCGGGCCCAACTGATTAGTGGGAAATAACATAGAGAACCGTCATGTAGGTGTACATGTCACCCCATGGATAATATATAGTGAACCGTCATGCAGATGTACATGTCACCCCATGGATGATATATAGAGAACCGTCATGCAGGTGTTCATTGCACCCCATGGATGATATAATAGAGAACCGTCATGCAGGTGTTCATTGCACCCCATGGATGATATAATAGAGAACCGTCATGCAGGTGTACATGTCACCCCATGGATGATATATAGTGAACCGTCATGCAGGTGTTCATTGCACCCCATGGATGATATAATAGAGAACCTCAACTCTTACTAGATTGGTACAACCTAATCATAACCTTACTAGACTTTAGAACATCACATTCTCGGAACTTGGAGTTAGAATATATACACACTTGTATGACCTATCGAGGATCACAATGCTATTGGAAACACATATGTATATTCTATGCCTTGTTTCTCTACTCCCAAGAGATTAACCCCTTTACTACTTCTTATAAGGTCTTCTATAACAAGAACTAACATAGCACAATATAGGGATGTTTTATATTAAACTTCTACCCCTTCAGAATGTGATCCATACTTAATGAAACATATAACAACCACGCGCATTACTCCTTTACAATCTTATGCCCTTCACTAGGTTATGAGAATATACACATTTCACTCCACTTCTTCACTTCATGAGATCACTAGCACACATCTTCTTATGAGAGAGATACATACTTTATCTATTGAGAATTTACATACTAAGGATCAACACACTATTTGAAACACACCTATATCTATTACCTCACTTCTCTACGTCATGAGATTGATACCTTAACTTATGAGGGAGGGTTAAATTAGCTCACATCCTACTTCCTTCATTGTTTTTATGAGACTTCTACCTATGAAAGATGGGTACAAGAACAACAATCATCAAACTATGAGACTTTGGGATCATGACATATTTTGGACATGCTAAGCAAGCATTAATAGATTCTCGTTATACCTTACTCTCTCTTGAGATCGCCCTTTTAGGACTCACGACATTCTGACATCTTTGGGATTTCAGTCAATGAATAGCCAATGGATATGAGATAAGTAAATCATCATTCGTCATATTGGGATCGAGTCGAGCTAGGCTTATGCCCCTAGACTTGCCACCCATACTTGATCATTGACCACATTTGCATTACTTTGATCTTTACTTGGAGATTGTTACTTTGATAGCTATAACTTCACTTTGAAATTGGGATATAACATTGTTGGAAATGTAATATCATTATAACCATAACACCAATGGTATCATTGGAAATCAATAGGTATCATTGGAACAATAAGCAATGAACAAGGGACATGAGTATAACTACTATTGGAACTTTGGGACAATACCTTATTGGACCTTTGGAACATTAACCATGAATATGAGACATGAGATTCACAAGTGACCAAAGAGTAGGAAATTTATAACAATGACCATCGCTAACCGGATATGGAATACCTTAATGTATTTCGAAATCAAAAGAGTACCATGACCATGTGAACATCATATGTTGCAGAAGGAAAGAGAAGAGTAACCTTACATACCTGCACTTCCAAGTATGAATACACGAATCTATGTATGAATACAATGGTCCAGCTCCTTCTTTACTTCTTAGTCTACAATACACGGTCATACCGGACTTACATTAGCAACTAGTCACTATATAAGCGTACAAGACGACAATGAACTATGTGGCTACCATATAAGGTCATGTCATCCCCTCCCAATACAATCCACTGCATTTCCATACCAACAACACCATGACATTACACACATTGACCAAAAGATCACACATAGATAGCATTTCGCACCATATTTACCCTTTACGCATTTCCCGTTATCATTCCGTCGGAAATATGCCGTTATAACAACATATAAAAAACCATACATACTTCACATAATCCAAAACACCTCCATACGACACTTCAACATCATTCGAATGACATTACAAGTTGATAATTACATCCCAAAAGGGTATCGGGGCTTTCGAGGATCAAAGGAATACGAGAGCAACCAAAACACATTTCTGGACTGACCTGCGCAGCCACCTGCGCACGTAGGTCAGTCACATGTGCACGCAGATGGCCATTGGCAGCAGCCAGTGCCATCTGCGTTGGCATCTGCGCCCGCAGATGCCCTCGTCTGCGGGGCGGATGCCCGTTTTGGTCTGAAATGGCTTCGTTTTGGGTCTTTTGATGCCATGAATGGTCCATGATCATAAAAAACTTCATTTTAACATATTTTTGATCATTCAACATGCCAACCACCAGCCATGATTTCACAACACACATAACATCACCAAAACGACACTTTACGGCCAACATGCCACCAAAGCCATAACCAATTTATCAATGGAATTTCCAAACACTATACACAAGTATAAAACGATTCAAGACTATAATCACATCTCATATATCAATATTGAATCCATCAAGTTCATTTCCATCAAGATCACAAACCCATGTTCAAGTTTTCAAGCCATAAATCATCCTCCGATTTAGCAAACACAAATTGTTTTGCACATAGGGAACTTCTCCCTCTTCACCAACATAACCAACATGATATGAGTAGTCTCTCATGCACATAATATATTAAATCATAAGTATGAACACTTACCAAAGTGTGCAAGATGATGTCTTTGGCCAAAAGATGAAAGCCTAGAGTTTGAGTTGAGAGCAAAAATGTTGGAGAAATTTCTAGAAATGGCATGGGTGTCCAAATGAGAGAAAAATCTGATTTTCTCTCTTATATAGGCCCCCAAGTCTTTCTTATCCTTTTATTAACATTAATTATTATGTTGAATGGGTCAAATGGGTCATAAATGAAAGAATGGGTCAAAATCTTGTGTTGGGCCATGTCTTCTATTTATTTGTGGGTTCTATTTAAGGCCCAATAACTAGCCCAAAATTTTTTAAATGCAAAAATCATCAAAGTTCTCATGTTTTATGATTTCTAAAAATGTTATAGGAATTAATCAGACTCCGAAACTTACGGGGTGTGGTCATTGTTATAAATTTCCTACTCTTTGGTCACTTGTGAATCTCATGTCTCATATTCATGGTTAATGTTCCAAAGGTCCAATAAGGTATTGTCCCAAAGTTCCAATAGTAGTTATACTCATGTCCCTTGTTCATTGCTTATTGTTCCAATGATACCTATTGATTTCCAATGATACCATTGGTGTTATGGTTATAATGATATTACGTTTCCAACAATGTTATATCCCAAGTTCAAAGTGAAGTTATAGCTATCAAAGTAACAATCTCCAAGTAAAGATCAAAGTAATGCAAATGTGGTCAATGATCAAGTATGGGTGGCAAGTCTAGGGGCATAAGCCTAGCTCGACTCGATCCCAATATGACGAATGATGATTTACTTATCTCATATCCATTGGCTATTCATTGACTGAAATCCCAAAGATGTCAGAATGTCGTGAGTCCTAAAAGGGCGATCTCAAGAGAGAGTAAGGTATAACGAGAATCTATTAATGCTTGCTTAGCATGTCCAAAATATGTCATGATCCCAAAGTCTCATAGTTTGATGATTGTTGTTCTTGTACCCATCTTTCATAGGTAGAAGTCTCATAAAAACAATGAAGGAAGTAGGATGTGAGCTAATTTAACCCTCCCTCATAAGTTAAGGTATCAATCTCATGACGTAGAGAAGTGAGGTAATAGATATAGGTGTGTTTCAAATAGTGTGTTGATCCTTAGTATGTAAATTCTCAATAGATAAAGTATGTATCTCTCTCATAAGAAGATGTGTGCTAGTGATCTCATGAAGTGAAGAAGTGGAGTGAAATATGTATATTCTCATAACCTAGTGAAGGGCATAAGATTGTAAAGGAGTAATGCGCGTGGTTGTTATATGTTTCATTAAGTATGGATCATATTCTGAAGGGGTAGAAGTTTAATATAAAACATCCCTATATTGTGCTATGTTAGTTCTTGTTATAGAAGACCTTATAAGAAGTAGTAAAGGGGTTAATCTCTTGGGAGTAGAGAAACAAGGCATAGAATATACATATGTGTTTCCAATAGCATTGTGATCCTCGATAGGTCATACAAGTGTGTATATATTCTAACTCCAAGTTCCGAGAATGTGATGTTCTAAAGTCTAGTAAGGTTATGATTAGGTTGTACCAATCTAGTAAGAGTTGAGGTTCTCTATTATATCATCCATGGGGTGCAATGAACACCTGCATGACGGTTCACTATATATCATCCATGGGGTGACATGTACACCTGCATGACGGTTCTCTATTATATCATCCATGGGGTGTAATGAACACCTGCATGACGGTTCTCTATTATATCATCCATGGGGTGCAATGAACACCTGCATGACGGTTCTCTATTATATCATCCATGGGGTGCAATGAACACCTGTATGACGGTTCTCTATTATATCATCCATGGGGTGCAATGAACACCTGCATGACGGTTCTCTATATATCATCCATGGGGTGACATGTACATCTGCATGACGGTTCACTATATATCATCCATGGGGTGACATGTACACCTGCATGACGGTTCTCTATGTTATTTCCCACTAATCAGTTGGGCCCGGGCAGTATATGATTAATACGTTATTGAGTGAAGTAAGCTAAGGTAGAGAAGCAAGTAGAGTGGATGTATGATACCCCTACCATAGAGTGGTTGTAGGTTATATTATTCATCCACCAAGAGAGTGGATGTGTATGAATGAATGTTATTCTTTTGAAATTTACTCACCAAGTAGTAGAACCATAGTGATAATGAACATAGAAGCTGTAAAGAATCTCTTGAGTGTAAATACGTATGAAAGATATTCTATGATTGGTAAGGATATAAAATGAATGTCCGAAATTGTTCATAACAAAAGTAACATGCAAGTTCCAATTACAACGATGGTTTACCCATATTAAATAATCTCTCCTATTTATTTCATTGACATTATCCTATTTATTTCATTGACATTCTCATGTATGATGTAATTTCTCTAGCCTTACATATTCAGTACATTCTCGTGCTGACCCCCTCGGGGGAATTACCTTACATGTGCAGGTGCAGGTATTAGTAGACCTCATCTGTAGACTGGGGATCATTTGCAGAGTTTTGGTGAGCTCCACTTGGTTCGGGGCTTTTCGAGTCATAGTGTACATTATTTTGATATTGTACATATTGTATAGCCATGGTCATGTATTTGTTAGAGGCTTTCGTAGACCTATGTGGGTATGTGAATGAAAGAAGTGTACGTTCAGTTCTACGTAATGGCTCCAACGGCCAAGTTTTATATATATGTTTATGGCATAAGTTTCCATGTTTATAATTCCTACATAGTTGCATAAGAAAGAATAAGACGCATATGAGGGCATGCATGTGAAAGGTTCATGAGCAAAGATTGGTTCTCTCGGGCCATATCGGCTTCGGGTGCCAATCACGTCCCGATGGGATTCGGGGCGTGACATTGTCATTATTTTTTCACCATGTTTCATAAACTAGGGTTAAACCAAAAACCCACCACTAATTCATTTTCAGTGATTTTCTAAGGTTAAACGAAGTACTTTCAAGTCTAGAACGTAGTTACTTACCTCTAAAGATGAACAACATTGAATTTCCATTGAAAATCACCTTTCCCTAAAGCCCAATTGCATTTTTCAAAAAGTGGGAAAAGAAAATGTTTTCTGGGTTTTTAAAACTCAAAATTACTGCACATTACTCCTGCAGCGGATAATTACCACTGCAGCAGTACCGCTGCAGCGGTTCGCGTCCTTTTTCACGGAGTTCGACACTGCGGTTCGAGTTACCATCGAGTGGTTACTTTTTCTACTACAGTGGTCCGAGTTAAAAACTCAAGACATCTCTTTAGTTTTCCTCATTTCATAACACACACTAAGAATTTTGATAATGCAAACCAACCCCTCCATGATAAACTCCATAACTGGAGTCCTATAACTCCATTTCAGGTGCCGAAAGTTGCTACGACTTCCTATGCTCATTGGCTATCCAACTATCACATCAAACCCAACTATTACTAATCATTTAAATACCAAATTTCACTATTCTACCACACCCTCAAATTTAAGCCAACCATAAAATCCATCGCTATCCATTCCCACTTCCACTCTGAAATGGGGGCTTCTGATGTTCATATTTGACTTGCTGGCAGTTTTGACATTTAACCACAAAATCTACAATGTCGCGCTTCATCCTTCGCCACCAATAATGTTGCCTCAAGTCTCAATACATCTTGTTGGAACCATGATGTATGGAGTACTTGGAATTATGAGCCTCTTCCAGAATGGTTGGAATCAAATTACATACCCAAGGGACACACAACCTACCACGAATTCTCAAAGCCCCTTCATCATCAAAAATGGCCTCCTTCGCCTCCCTTCATATCACCTTCTCTTTGAGGTTGTTCAATTTCTTATCTTCGAATTGTCTGCTCCTAATCTGATCATATAATGTGGACCTAGCCTCCACGTGTGCTAACACTTTCCCTTTGCTAGTTTTCTGCAATCTCAAAAAATAGTTAGCTAAAGACTGTACTTCTCTCGCCAATGGACACCTGGACACCTCTAGAAATGCAAGACTTCCCATGCTCACTGGTTTTTGGCTTAGTGCATCCGCCACCACATTGGCCTTACCTGGGTGATACAGAATTAAGATGTCATAATCTTTAATCAACTCCATCCATCTCATCTATCTTAGATTCAAATCCTTCTGGGTGAACAAGTGTAGCAAGCTGTGGTGGTCTGTGAAAACCTTACACTTTACCCTGTAGAGGTAGTGCCTCCAAATTTTTAAGGTAAACACCACGAATGCTAATTCCAAATCATGTATAAGGTAATTTCTCTCATAGGGCTTTAGTTGTCTCAAAGTATACACAATCAAATTCCATTCCTTACCAACACAATACCTAAACCCAAACGTGAGGCATCACAAAATATAATAAAAACCTTACCCTCAATAGACAAGGTTAGTACTGGAGTCGAAAGGTTTTAAGCTTTTGAAAGCTCTCCTCACACTTGTCAACCCATTCAAACAGAACTTCTTTTTGAGTCAAACGAATTAGGTGTGAAGCAATGTCAGCAAACCTCTTAACAAATCGACGGTAGTAACTGGCCAACCCCACAAAACTATGGATTTTTATCATATTCATCGATCTGGCCTAATTTTTAACTGCCTCAACCTTTTGTGAGTCCACCATAACCCCTTCTTTAGAAACTATGTGCCCCAAAGAGGACACCTAAGAAAGCCAGAGTTCGCACTTAGAGTACTTAGCATACAATTGTTTCTCTTTAAACAACTTCAACACAGTAAGCAAGTTTCATGCTCTTCTTCACTTTTAGAAAAAACAAGTATATTATCAATAATCATAATAACGAATGAATAAAAAAAGGACTTAACAACTCTATTTATCAAGCTCATGAAAGCAGCTGGGGCATTGGACAAACCAAAAGACATAACCAAAAACTCGTAGTGTCCATAACAAGTTCGGAAGGTAGTCTTCGTGATGTCCTTAGCACTAAATTTTAGATGATGATAACCAAATCTTAAATCAATACTAGAGAACACTGCAGCTCCTTGTAACTGGTCAAATAGATCATCTATTCTAGGTAAAGAATATTTGTTACGGATGGTCACCTTATTCAACTGGTGGTGATCTATACACATCCACATACTACTATTTTTCTTCTTTATAAATAACACTAGCACACCCCAAGGAGAGACATTTGGATGAATAAAGCCCTTTTCCAAAAGCTCTTGTAATTGAGATTTCAATTCTATTAACTCTGCAGGTGTCATATGGTATGGAAGATAGAAATAAGTCTAGTACCCGACTCTAAGTCTATACAAAAGTTAACTTCCCGATCCAGAGGAATACCAAGAAGATCATCCAAAAATACTTCTAAGAATTCACATAACACTGGAACGGACGCTATAGGAAGGACTACAGATTTATCCTCTCGAAGATGGGCTAAAAACACCCTACACCCCTTCTTTACTAATTTCTGGGCATGAATTGCAGACACAATCCTCATAGGATTAGGCTTAAAAGTACCCTCCCACTCTAACTTCTCTTTCTTGGGCATTGCCACAATAACAGTTTTGGCAAAACAGTTAAGAATAACATGATAAGGGGACAACCAAATCACCCCCAAAATCACCCCCAAAATAACATCAAACTCCTTCATGTCTAAAAAAAATAAGTCTGCCAGGGTGTTAAACGTCATAAACATCACAGGACATGCACGATATACCTGATCAACACATACAGTCACCCCAACTGGTGTAGACACATACATAGGAGTATCTAGATATTCACAGTCCCAGTCCCAACCAAAAGCAAATTTCACAGACACATAAGAAAAGGTGGAACCAAGATCAAACAATAAAGAAGCCATACGATCACATATAAGAATAGTACCTGTGATCATCGCATCGGAAGCTTCTCCCTTAGGACGAGCTGGAACTGCATAAAGAAGTGCCTTATCACCACCCTGAAAAGACTTACCACAGATAAGGTAGCCAACTGAATTCTCGAGTTTAGACCCTTCACAAAATACTTGATTCGCTCATCTTCTGAGGTAATCAACTATAGTGCATAAAGAGATAGAGCATGAAACTTGGCCTCATAGGCCGCCATGGATATGTTATCCTATTCCAACCTCAGAAAACTCATCCTTCTTCTGGTCACAATAAGTGCGGGGAATATATTTCTCAAGGAATACATTCTAAAATTGAGCCCAAGTAAGTAGAGGTAAGGCAGCCCTGCACTCCAAAAATAACCTTCGCCATTGCTTAGCTTCATTCTGCAGCTGAAAAGAAACAAACTCCACACCATACCTTTCAACAATACCCATTTTGTGCAGACGTTCGTGATAATCCCCGGCACCTGATGTTACCGTAGAAGACTATCTAAAAAAAAGAACAACAAAGTCTAAAAAACATCTTGTAACATCCAAACATATAATCAAGGGCAATCATCTTAGTCTCGAAAACAAGGGACGTTAACAACATAAGAATATCTGAAGGTCCCGGATATAGAGCTGAACCTCAAAATCAGATCCGAACTGCGAACTAGAACCGAGGTAGCTTGTCAACCGCTGGAAGATGATCTGCACTCCACAAAAAGAATAGGATAGGTAGCATTAAGACATCAACAAGCACTGGTAAGCATCATAGGCTGACAAACTTAACAATGTACAAGTAAGCAAGTCAAACAAGTATGAAAGCGATCATAACAAGATTCATAATCAATGACATCAACCAAACAACACATCATAGATCACCATATTATTACACTCACAAGTTCACTTGTATAATCTTTCATACTTAATCATTTTCATCAACTATTCATCATTATATATATTCATCAAATGGCACTCAATGCATATAAAAGAGTGTATGTATGCAAGATGTCTGTATTCATATCTTACCCATCAAATCATTCTCATCAACATTATAATGTTCCAATCATGGTACCTGATCTTTTACCATAACATATCAAATTGTACCGGCGTGGTATCCAATCCATTATCATTACTTATCATATTATACCGGTGCAGTACCCGACCCATCATCTCAACACCTCATCTTGATGCAATGAAAATGCAATGCAATCATCAAATCACTAATCATGCTAGAAGACAATCACAGGTGTTTAAATCACAAACAAGCACAAAGCCAAGAAAGTTTAAATGCTACACAAATCTATATCCTACCTCAACTCTTTTGCTCAAAGTCATATTTAAGCCACACGTTTCCCCTTTTATTCTTGTTCAATTCATTCTTGATCTATACAACCATAAAATATATGTACATTTAAATAATTTATCCCTTTTCAACTACTAGGGATCACAAATCACTGATTTTAGTCATAAATTTATCCTATTTTATCATCTTAGGATTTTCTTATCATTTAAACTTCATGAACACTACTCAAATTAGAATATTTAGTCATAATCCTAGTTCCATCAGTGTTTTCTAACACCCTAGGATCATTACATACCTAATTTGTAAACATTCCCATCATCTTTTAACCAATTTTCATAAACTAAGGTTAAATCCCAGAACCCACCACTAATCCATTTCTAGTGATTTTCTAAGGTTAATCAAAGTAACTTTAAGTCTTGTATTTAATTACTTACCTCCAAAGATGAACAACTTTGAATTTCCACTGAAAATCGCCTTTTCCTAGAGCCCATTGCGTTTTTCAAAAAGTAGGAAAAGAAAATATTCTTTGGGTTTTTAAAATTGAAAATATCTGTGTGTTACCACTACAGCAGATAATTAACATTGCAGAGAAAACCGCTAGTTCCGCTGCAGAGGTTCGCATCCCTTTTCAAGAAGGTCGTCGCTGAGGTTCGAGTTACTGCCACAGCAGTACCGCTGCAGCGATTCCTTTTTTTGTTGCAGTGGTCCAAGGAAGAAACTCGGGACCTCTATTCAATTGCTCATTTCATATTAAACACCATGAATTTTGATAATGCGAACCAACCCCACCACGATAAGTGTCATAACCAGAGTTCTATAACTCTGTTTCAGGTGCCGAAGGTTGCTACGACTTCCTATGCTCATTGTCTATCCAAATATCACATCAAACCTAGCTATTACCAATAATATTAATATCATATTTGTCATGGGTTCAATCCTTGGAAACAGCCTCTGGCAGAAATGCAAGGTAAGGCTGCGTACAATACACCCTTGTGGTGTGGCCCTTCCCCGGACACCGCACATAGCGGTAGCTTTAGTGCACCAGGCTGCCCTTTTTTACTCATCTACCACACCCTCAAATTTAATCCAAAACTAGACTAGCCCTGAATTTCTCAAAATTTAGCTAAAGATAGTCTAGTTGCCACTTTTACCTCTTAATTCAGCTTAACGATATTTTGAGTCATGACATATATAATCTGACCCTCTCATTTGTCAATATTATTAGCATGCTTATTTTTTTTGAAACCCCTTGATGAAAATTCTGGCTCCGCTGCTGTGGTCGTGTATATGTAAGTCGTCATGTTATATTTCATGAACTAGTTTTTCCCTATTCTGTGATGTCTAATCCTCCAATTGTTGTCTCTCTTTCATTTTATAATTCTGATCCTCTTATTGTCACGTCACTTCTAAATCATAGGACTCCAGTAACACATCTTTAATGTTCAGTGTCTGCCTCTGTTCCATCATTACAAAATACTTCTTATGTTTCTCAATCTTCTTCCTCTGGAACACAAGATTTCACCTATTGTCAGATCTCTACTATCGAGTCTAATTTAATTGTACCTAGTGAGTCATTACCGATAGTTCTTCACCACCTTTGTCTACTTCATTATCTATTACTAATTCCTCAACTTCTCCATTTACCGTTTCCCTGCATCCAATGCAAACTCGATCTAAGTCTAGTATTTCTAAGACAAAGAAATAATTTTCTTTGAGTGCTAATATCCATGAACAGGAACCTTCTTGCTTTTCTCAAGGTGCAAAAAAATACCAAGTGGCAACAAGAAATGGCAGATTAATTTAATGCCCTTTTGGAGGATAAAACTTGGATCCTTGTTCCTTGTGTTCCTAACATGAACTTAGTCGATTTTAAATATGTATATCACATAAAATATAATTCAGATGGGTCCATTGAGCAGAACAAGGCTCATTTTGTTGCACAAGATTTTTATCAGAAACCTGGCATCGATTATCATGAGACTTTTACCCCTATTGTTCGTGCAATGACTGTGAGAATTATTATTTCCATGTCTCTTTTTCTTGGACTATTCATCAATTGAATGTTTAAACTGCACTTTTGCATAGAGTCTTTACTGAGGAGGTCTACATGAAGCAACCTTCAGGTTTTATTCATCCTGACTATCCTACTTATATTTGCAAGCTAACTAAAGCCATCTACCGCTTGAAACAAGCTCATTGGGCATGGTTTTATCGCTTCAATACATTTCTTATTTCTCATGATTTTATTTGAAGCAAATCTGATAGTTCAATGTTTATACGTTGCTCTTCTTCTCATGTCCTTATTTTATTACTCTATGTTGATGATATCATTCCCACATGCAGTCATAATGGGCTTCTTGATCATTTTATTTCTCATCTATCTCATCAATTTACAGTGAAGGATTTAGGTAGTCTTCATTATTTTTTTGGTATTTAAGCAGTTTGTTCATCTCATGGTTTTCACTTATCTCAGCAAAAATACATTTATGATTTATTACTTAAATTTCACATGCAAACCAGTCCGTACCCCTCTTAATTCTCGCACGTCTATTTCTCCGATGGACGGTAAGTTACTTCAAGTACCTAGTAAATATAGGAGCATGGTTGGTTCTTCAATATTTGACTATGACAGCTCCAGATATTGCCTATGCTATAAATGTTGTCTCTCAATTTATGAATTCTCCTTATATCACTCACATGTATTGTGCCAAGCATATTTTTAGATACTTGTAAGGCACTCTGACTCATGTTGTAACTTTGCATGCTTTATCACCGATTTTCATGGTTATTGCTTATTCGGATACAGATTGGGCTGGTTGTCCTGATAATCGCCATTCTATTACAAGTTTTGTTGTGTTTCAAGGATCTAATCTTATCACTTGGCGTGCGAAAAAGCAACCAATAGTTTCAAAATCATCTACAGAGGCTGAGTATCGGGATATCACAAACATTATTATTGAGACTTGCTGGATGCACATCAGTTGGGAGCTTGGAATCTTTCTTCATGAACCAATTTGAGTGTTGTGTGATGATATCAGTTCCACTTACATGACCCGAAATCCAGTTTTTCATGACCTCTCAAAACATATTGTTGTTGATTTTTATTTTGTTCGTGATAAGGTTTCACAAGGAAATCTTATAGTTCAATATGTTCTGACACATCTGCAGTTAGCTGACATCGTTACAAAGGGCCTGCCTTCATCTCACTTTTATTTTCTACTAGACAATCTATCTGTTACTTCATCCCATTCAGATTGAGGGGGTGTATTAGTACATATAGATTAGGTAGAACTCTAATGAGTCCTTATTCTACATAACGTTGTATTCTAGACAGAGTCCTAGTTGACTTGATATATAACACAAGGCTTTAACGTTGTGAGTCATCTTGGGAGAATATTATTCTACATAAGTTCAAGTTTCTAAATGAAATAACCTGACAAGTTTAATGAACTGGTTATATATTAAGCCCTTAAAGAACTAATCATAGCTTGTTAGATATGAGTAATTTAACTAGCGTTTGTTTGAAAGTTTTATAGTTGTTATTGTGAGTTGCTGTCACATATGTATAACGACATTTGGAGAATTAAATCTCATTTAGTTGTTAAAGTATGCAAAATTAAAGAGACTGTGAATGTAAAAATGGCAAACATCAGTAGCCTTTTCTCGTAAAGTTATCACAAAACTAATGAACACAATTTAAATATCATTTTTTTCCTTTTAATTAGATATTCATACTTGAAATTTACTATGTGCGTGACACTAATGATGCTTACCATAAATATTTTGATATTTTATTTTATACATAATATATGTCTTACAAATGATTATTACATAATATTTGAGTATGATTGTTATAGAGAAGTAATTTTACAAAGAATGCAATATTATAATGAATGACATTACTGTATAAGTAGAATGTTTTTATAGAGAAGTAATATATAACATGAAAAATTGATTCTGAAGAAAATATACTTTAATAATGAAATGTCTTTATAACGAGTGGTTGTTATAAAGAAGTTTGGTTGTATGTCCAAATATAAGGAGCATGTGATTTTCTTGCTTTCCAAGCGACATCTTTTTGTGCAAATTATAGAAGGGGGAATTTCTCAAATAGCAAACATAGGGTCCTAAATAATAGACTAATAGCAACACTTTTATAATTGCCTTTGATGCAAATTGTATATGTATTTAACGGGCTATTTTAGGGTGTAAATACATATACAAATAGTTAAATAAAGAGATATTTTGTTAAATAAGGAGAGTATATTTTATTGTTACTAAAATCACGCATGAGACTTTAATGGAAGATTATGTTACCAAATATAATGTTGCATTAAAGGTTATCCAAATCAGAGATAAATGTTGATGATTTTTCTCTTTTTCTCTCTTGTTAATCTCTCGCCCCTCTCTTTCTTTCTGTTCTATGTCTTTCTCGTTTTTTCTTTTTCTTTTTTTTTTTGAATTTTGTATTTCTATCTATTTCTCATTTTTTTCTTTCTCTTTTTTTTTGATCTTTCATTTTTATTTATATATAAACAGTTATATGCATTATTTGTATTTGCTTGAGTCTATCATATACAAAATATGCAATGTATCATTTGTATTTGTATATCAAATTTGTCATTTGTATTTGTATATTGAATTACGTGATGTAAATAATTTCAAAAGTTGTATGTTTTTTTACCTTAAAATGAATGATCACGGGAAATACTT
This sequence comes from Capsicum rhomboideum, assembly GCA_031232105.1. NCBI lineage: Eukaryota > Viridiplantae > Streptophyta > Magnoliopsida > Solanales > Solanaceae > Capsicum > Capsicum rhomboideum. Next base: position 25,781,014 of record CP124713.1, on the reverse strand, counting down.
GTGTGTTGAATTTTGTATGATCTTATTGAACCTCTTTAACATATTAACTTCTATCATTTAGTCAAATACATATTTTAACTAAGTTTGAGATGGTTAATTAGGTGGACTACGCCAAAATAACATAATATCTTATTAAATCTCAAGAAAAAATAAGTACTTTTATTACATGAAAAGAAATTTTCTCGTGAGATAACTGGAGCAGAAACCTACAAATTAAGAAAGAAGACTCTTAAGAAAAGCTCAACATCAACAACACATCTGATGTAATTTCACAAGTGGAAGTCTGAGAGAATAGAGTGTACACAAACTTTACCCCTAACTCATAGAGATAGGAAGGTTATTTCCAATAGAACTTTGGCTTAAAAATAAAGAAGCATTTCAAAGCAGTGAAATGAACACTTCATGTGAAAAATTGAATGCGCTGATTGAACTTCTGCAATATGGTAAGTCAATATAACACCAACAATATTAAATTTTACTTTTGGATCAAGTGAGTCTACAAGTATCAATGAAGGAAAAGTACCAATTTAACAGATAATTGAGGAGAAACTATCAATTTCATTAACCATAAGGATTGTGGATGCATCTATCAGCCAAACATCCACAGCAAAAGCACATAGTTCATGATTTTCTGATAAAATATTTGCAGCTTAACAAACAAACTTTTTGAAATATGGCCAAACAGGCTAGCTGCAATAGCCAACACAGCGCAAATTCAACGACGAAACAGAGTTGTGTCAGCAAAAACAATATGAGACCGGTAAGATAGATAAGTAAATTTTGCCCGAGTCTTCTATGAGGACTTTTCCTTGTTTTAAGTTCATCTTTGAAAGATAAATAAAAAAATAAAAAATAAAAAGAAGAGAAAAAATTTTCATCTTTGAAAGCTAAGATAATTGAGTACGTATTGTTTTCTTGATTGAGTTGATTTTTCTAGTAAGTTCCTTCTTATGCAAAACATTAAGCTCTCTTTTATAAGGGAGACTTTGCTATCTCATTCTCTTCAAACAAACTGTCCAATTCCTTTATCCTACTTTAAGCCTTCCTTTACAAGCTACTTTGAACCTGCAGAACTTGCAGAACATGCATGGAATGAACACCAAGCTAATATACCAGAAAGTTAATACCAACAAGTGGGAACTGCATCTGACCTTCATGTCATCTTCTGGGTGTAAGAGAGGCATGCCCTCTCTTGAAAATCTATTGAGAACTTCAGAAACCTTCTTTAGTGTATTTTATCGAACTTTCGAAGGCAAAATATCCTTTGGTATCACAAGACGGACACTGCTCAAACTATCAGTCTGTCAATAAATTGTTTAGCATAAACTACATTAGCTGAGCCACACAAGCAGAACAACAAGCATACATTTAAGTTGCATGACATGTCAGTGTAAAAGACCACAAATGTATGTCATCAGCCGTTTCTATATTTTCTTTCACGACCTACCAGATAGAAGATGCATGAAACATATGAAAAGATGAGAAAAGATCTACAAAAGGCAAAGGGCATGCAATTGAAAGTAACCTTTCCACAAAAGGATCCTTTCCATTCACAATCTAATCAAAGGTGCAATCACTGAAGGTTCTCCACAATTCCCATCTTTTTTCTTATTGCTGGGTCCGTGAATGGTGGCCTCTTAATCCATGGATTACCTCCTTTCTTGGTCTTGCTAGTGGGTCGTTCTTCAATTACTCCAAGTGAAGTCCTTCCGGAAGGGTGTGACAACTTGGTGACTCCACTAAGAAGTTGTAAGGGAGCGACCCTCCAATGTTTTATGAATAGCCAAGCCTTCATCATGAAGCGTGACATTATTTTACATCATCACGCACAATATCCACATGAAGAAATGCATTCTAAATTCCCAAGTAACCTTATCCATTGATGCTCACAATCTTTAGAGAACAGAAGATTGGTATCATTATGTTTTTATGGACCACCATAGTATAGAGATCGACTTGACGGTTAAAGCAAGAAGGAGATGATACACTGCTGTTATTTGCATGGAAAAGAGTATTTTATGTTTGACAAAAGAAAAGTCTAAAATTGGTACACATAAAATATATGTTAAGCTATGAACAGTTTTTTTTTCCAATTTTAATAAAGCCCTCCATCATACAAATGATTCAAAAAGTCTATGAAGTAGGAGGGAAGGTCTTTCAGCCAACAGTTAACCAAACAATCGTAGAAGATGAACAATCATAGAAGATGTCTTCAACCTCAACAAACTTACTCATTCACGCATAGTTTTGTGCACTTCCTAATAAGATGTCTATATAGTGAGAGAGGTGAATGATTCACCAATTGACTCGGACTGTGGGCAAGCACGGAGCCGTGACCACCCAAGCAAGTCTTTTGATACATTTTTCTACCTAACTCTAGAATAATATCTGATAATTTGTGGATAATGGAAAATCAAAATAGACAAGGCCGAAGCTATTGGAAGAAGCGAGAAGAGGTATGACGCCAGTAAACCTTAATGAAAAGAGTGGAGAATTCGATGAGGAAATGAGGTGATTTATGCATAATTTCCATTATCTAGGAAGTTAAAGGAAATAATTAATAAACCTTGGCCATTGAGTATGTGTCTAAGACCTTGCTTTATCGACTCTCCATAAACAAAGTATTGAATTGAGATTAATTAGCAAATCTCTCCAGATTGAGAACCTTAAAGCTACATCAAGTAAATCCACTAGGGCAGTGTGTACATTAATATATTCCGTATTTTCAATTTAATTATGTCAATACTGGACCCATAAAAAACCGAGATAAATAGCTCTGGCAGTATGCATTGTTAGATGACCCCTATTGGTTGAGCGATCTTAAGCAATTATCACCTTATGAGCTACCCTTTGACGTCGTATTAAGCCCAAAATCCATTTCATTAATATGGTATTAGAATCAAGATCCATTTCTATTTTTGATTTGCCTAATGTTGCGCTCCCACTTTATCTTGTTCACACAATAGATGTCCACTCATGACCAAAGTATCGCAATGTCCCATACTGATTAAGGGCATGGATTGTTGTCTCCCCTTATGGTCTTGGACAATTCACACCTCATCAGCTAAACTTCGATGGTGAGTTAGGTCTATGGTCCACAACTAAATTTTGAGAGTGAGTTAGGTCTATGGTCTATCTTCTTAACATGCACTTCGAGTATTTCATACGCACAACAGAGGCCATCAAATAATCTGGTAGCAGACACAGGATAAAGATCCCTTTTATGTTTTGAAGAAGTAATGATTTGCTATTTTCATTCAGTTTATTTTAATCATTATTCCTCATTCTGGAAGATATACCAATCTGGTCATGCTACAAAATGGATGCTCTTTTAAGATTCTAAATCATTATTGGACAAACAATACCTAAGTTGCGCGGACTCTTCACTTTTGATGCCGCACCCATGTCGGATTCTTCAAAAATACATTACTTTTGGAGAATCCGACACATATTCATTGACATTTTTGAAGAGTCCGAGCAACATAAAACAATACTAATCTCTTCAAGCTCCAACACTCAACTTCATGGATTAACAGGCCGAGATATGTAAGGTCAATAGTCGAGGGAAAAAAATCAAAGAAGCCCCAATTTGTTCCAATGATTTGCACAGATCAGTATCAAGAGGAAAATGCAGATCTAGTCGAACTTCCAAGTACTTTTATTGGATTTTGTTGATAGGTATTTTTAAGTACTTTTGCTACTAAACACTGCAAGTCGGATACCAACTACTTCTCACCAGCATAAATATGGCCCAATATTTTTGCCTCTAGTGGAATTTAACCCTCATCCCATTTCACTGACCTTAGGCCATACCTGTAATGACTCTCCCGGTCATTTCCCTCATTTTCATCTATTCTCGGCGTTTAGAGCTTTCTTATAACTGTCCCAAGTTATTTATGACTTGATGAGACTGATAGATCGATTTTCGAGCAGTTCGTTTGAGAATTTTATTAACACCGAACGTGTTGTGAAACATTTAAATTAAATTAGAATTTGGTAAAAAGATGTAGTTAATTACCTTTCTTAAATGTTTGTGATATTTATAAAATTCTTTAGTTGTGATAGATCTATACTACTTTATAATTGTTTTATGATTTATTAATATTTTAAGTGGAGATAATGAATCTAGATATGTTAAAATAATGTTATTATTTTATAGAGATTTTATTCGAAATAATTTTCTATTAATTATGGTATATTCAAAAAGTTGTACTTATTTTACCATGAACCTACGCAATATTCGATTGTATGCATAATGGATTAGGATTATTCTTGAAGTTTCCACCTCCACTTCACGTGGAGGAAGAATACATGGACAACAAACTTCTACTAAACATAGAATGTTGCCACTTGTCCCATTTAATTAACACTTAATATATAAAAGGCTTGCCAACCATGATATTATGTTATAAATTTAAAGTGATGGAATGAATTTTGAATTTTGATCCTATTAGTGCTACTGAATGACATTTTTTTTGTTCCTTTGACGTTAATTTGGAATCTCACCTATATACACACATTAATTATCTTCATCAAGTTATTCAAGCTCAGGAATCGCGTGGTTGATAGTATAATGTCTTTATACCGTAAGTTTTTCGGCTAATTTTAGCTTAAAATCTCGTATTTGAATTGTTATTTGGCGGGGTTGATGTTGGTGCTATTTTTAGCTCAGATTTGGGTATATATCTTGTGACTATTGGTCACTGAACTATTTGGGAAGCTGTGACGGCTTCGGTTTCACTATTCGGCAAGCGGGCCCCACGTGGGATTTTTGATTATTTTCCAACCCGGACAATATGGATATCAATTTTCATGCTGTGATGTATAGTTAACTATTTTGATATCGTGGAAGCAGTCTGAGGCCTCTCGGAAGGGGAAGACTCCTATTTTGCAGGCTATGGCAAAACTAGGCTTACCTTATACCTAGATTGAGTTTATTTATAGTATTTGCATGCTATTGTGCTAGTGTTTTGGGCTTGTAGTTGTAGATTGGTGTTGGCTTGCTATGATTAGGCTTTTTGGGCGGGTTAGGGCCCTGTTCGGGTTTGTTCCTGGCCCGTTATCATTATGGTGTGCCAAAGATGACCTTTATAGATTTGGTTAATGTTGTACTACTATTAGTATCGGTTTGGGGAACTTTAGTTCAGACTCGGATAGGTTTAGCTTAGACTTGGTTTCGGAACCCCGTAGTGGGCCCCGCTGCTCTTCACAGTCGGCATAGTTAACCTTAGACATTATTGGGCTTAGTTAAGCCATGAGATACTCTTTTAGGATAACATTTGGGCTAGTTTACCCTAGTTATAATCCTTTAACCCGTTTAGCCCTATCGACCCCAGATATCATAACACTTGACTGGGATTGTTAGACTTGACCTAGTATTGGAACCCGCCTTGTTATGGTATGCTTGAGATACCCGATTTCGCATATATATCGCCTAGTAGTAGGTAGTTGACTCGGGAGGACCCAGGGATTGGCCTTGTAGTATGTTGTGGGTTAGTTCTTTTATTTATGTTTTGGGTTTAGTCTGAGGCCGGTATGTTCCCGTTTACTTATATTTGTGTGGATTCTAGCACTTGGTTATGATGACTCTGGGAGACTGACTATTATGAGTTTTGGTTCGAGTCCGGCCACTGATTCAGATATGATGGTTACTGATTATTATGAGTTTTGGTTCGAGTCCGGCCACTGATTCAAATATGTACTGATATTTATGAGTTTCGGTTCGAGTCCGGCTACTGATTATGTTACGATTTGAGAGTTCTGGTACTGGGTACCATGGTTCTGATATTATAATTCACTGAGTTCCGTTCCGAGTTCGGCATCTAGTTATGATTTCTAAGGTATATTATATATGTGGCCTCTCGTTATCACCCACTATATCAGGTTTGACTCCGGTGTCTAGGCTCTTGTTATTATCCATTGGTGTCGGTTCAAGTCTGGTACACCCCTGGATGGTTACGATGGTTACTGGATACTGGTTCAGCCACAGATTATGGACGGTTCTGCATTTACTTTTTCTGTGTGTCCTACTGGCTTATGGGGGCACGACTGGGTTATTGTTTTCTTCAGTGTGCCTTCTGGGCTTATGGGGGGCCAGCTAGGTTACGTGTGACTTGTCTGTTTATTTCTGCTTTTACTTATTGTTCAACATCGCCTTTACTTATTTCCTTATTGCATTTGTACAGTTCGGTAGTTATCTATCTTTTTATCATTCTTACCCCAGACTTAGCATGCACCCTCGCATTTTGGCTTACTTATGCTATATTGAGCTCAGTCGGCCAATGATGCCTACTGAGTACCCGTTTCCTGTTACTCAGACTGCACTTCTGCATCTTTTTCCCCGATGCAGATCCAGGCACTAGTTGATGGCAGTGACATGATCCTCCTTCCTCAACACTGATCCGAAGTAGGGTGATCTTGTTGCCGTCCGAGGCTGATCTTACTTCATCTACTTCTGTATAGTCTTTTGTACTCGAGACTGTTGTATATGTTCTGTATATTTGATTTTTGTCTAATACTCTGGCTGTGTTAGTTCTTGTTCTAGTACCGACCTTACCTGGTCTTGGGAGGGGTTTATCTATATACACTGTCCTCTTCCTCTTCTTTCTCAGCATATATATATTGTACGTTAGTTCTTGTGCTTTCTATTTTCATCTATTATTGTTGTTATGCCTTCTTCATCTCACTTTCTTTTGGTTTCTGCCTCTTAGTCCATTGCTGGCCGCTCCATACTATGGCTTGGCTTGCCTATTGGTAGGTTACGGTAGATGCCATCATGACCCAAAAATTGGGTCGTGACAATACTCTTAGTTGTGCAAGTTTGAAGTTATCCTAGTAGAACAACACATGAAGGCTTGATACAGTTTCAAGACTCTTGTCGCAATTTATCATCTTAAATTACTAAATCTAATACTTACTATCAGATTTTTCTAGCAGTTAGATAAGCCTAAGGATCTTACCTGAGATAAAGGAAGAGAGACAACAGGTGGTTCCTAGCATCCTTCATCCAACCAATTTTAATTGTCTTTCTATCAACCTCATCCTTATATAGTTCGCGTCCTCTATTTTTTATTTTTTTTTCTTCATCTGAACATGAACATTCAACTAAAGGTTAAGGAATCTAACAAAAGAATTCAACTGATGCCGAATTAAATCTCATCTCACCTTCAGAAAACCCTTTCACCTTTTCAAAATTAATTATTACTCCTCATGTGACCTCTTCATCGATAGAGAAGGTTGGAACATCAACATCAACCTTTGAACACTCAATGCATAAAAGCCTACCAGTCTACAGGAAAGGTAAGCAATATTTTGGAGAGAAAACAATGCCACGTACATCCCTCTTCAAGCTCTTATATTGTTCTAGTGGATTATAATATCTCTCAAGGCTGTCTTCCTCTTCAATCACAATTGAGTTTCACTCCTCTTCAAGAACTTTTGTTTTTTTCTGGAAAGAAAAAGGAAAGAATTTCATCTGGGGGAAAGAGAGAGAGCCCGGAGTTGGGTAAGTTGAGACTCCCATACGAAAGAACGCCTAAAATCATATAATTACCAAAATTGGCTAGAAAAATTAATATCATAAACACAGGCATCCAACATCCACAAAAGAAAAAAATTATTCATTTTTTTTAATAAAATGAGTCTAAGAAAGGAGAATAGAGAAACGAAGGCCAATTACTTATACACGTAGTCTGCATATCAAAAACTTGTTTCAAGTATTGCTTTGCGTTGATATTCTACTTGCATAAAATTTTCAAAACATAGAAGCAACTCAAAAATAGTGCATCCATCTACAACCACTATATGTAGACCACAAATAGGTTTCGATATTGTCAATGTATAAATGAAATTTAAATCACTTACACAAGAGTACTCATCAATAAAAACTTTCAGACAATTAGGGAAGAACTGATTCAATAGGATTCAAAAGTTTTCCATGTAGTCGGGTTAGATAACAAATACAAGTAGATATTAACAAATACATGTGAAAAGAGTAAAACTTGCGGCTACAAAGAAGAAAACATTAGACTCGTAAGCGACAGTGTTCGTAGGCATGTTTTTTTAGCGCCGAGAGATTTAAGTTTGGTAGTATGCATTTCCTTTCTCAAAAGGGGTGTTCAACCGTTGCTTCTCTTTGGATTTTTGAGGCTCCTGAACTGTTGTTTGCTAATAAGTAGGATTTAGGTTTTTTTTTTTTTTTAATTTAAGATATTTAAGTTAATATGAAAGATATTTTAGTAATTTCACTTTAAATTTTTGGAGTTCACACTTTTAAGGTCGTATAGATTATTACAGTTATTTTGCCAATTGAAAATTTAAAAAGGCCTATCGGCTAAATTTTCTCTATTACAAAAGAAGTGGGAAGAAAAAGAGACTTGGTGAAGGAAAGATTATCACATAAAATTGCACATAAGCTATAACTGCTATTTACTCTCTTGGTCAAATTACTAGCACTTTTCCTTGAAATACAGTAGACATTAGACAAGATTTACTACGTTTTCTTCGGGTCCATAGTCCATAAAATATTTACTACTTCATTGATGTTTTATTCTAATTAGCCAAACCATTTGGCCTACATGTTCCTACTTCAATAGTAACTCTCTGCACCAATGTTTTCAAATTAATTCAACTAGCTTTAAGGATATATTATGTTCTAGAAACAGCAGTTTTCTTCAACTCTTTTTCTTTTAAAATTTTTTAAAAAATACAGACATTCAACGAGACCAGAAGTTGTGCACACCTGCTTTTAGAAAATAGAGAAATTAACATAAATAGTCGTCTATTAAAATAATATCCAACAAGTGGATATTTTGTGTATATTAATGTATGATATATATAAAATACATATTTTGATACAAAAATAGTGTATACTTTTTTTTTGGGTAAATAAATGATTTTTATTAACAAATTAACACATTCATATTTAAAATATTTTTATATTCTTAGTTTCTCTTAATAAAATGATTTTTTTTCACTAAGTTCGTGACCTCTTTGTTTCCTTTTTTTTTTTTTTCTAAAAATAACATCTACTATTTCATTAAGGACATAATATGTCCAAATTTAAAAATTTATATCCTCTTTTCTTTTTTAGATTTCATGTGCAAGCAAATAAATTAATGGAGTATATTTATTTGCTCCTAAAAATGGTAGAAAAATAATTTAAAATTCGCTTTAAAAGATTTGTCGGCTAATTAATTTCCAATTAGGTAACAACAGTAGGTGGGCCGGGTGTTGTTTGTGATCCTCTCTTGAATAGCAATAAATGTGGAGGAGAGTGTGGGCCAACAAGTACTTGCAGGGGTCCATTGGGCTCAAAACTCAAAGAGTTCAGTCAAACTTATTTAAAGCTCAGATGGAACACGGTCCTGTAGCAAAGCAGATGAGCCGGCTGTGCGTCTCTCTTGAGAAATAATTGTCTGTAATACTGATTAGGGTGGGTGGGCATGGTATGATAGATAGCGAATTGAAATTTTTTATATTGTGATTTTGATATTATTGATATTTAATATGTATTTTGATTTTTTTTTTATATATATATATATATATATATTTTTTTTTTTTTGCATTTGGTACGATATCCAGCATTTATGAAACTATAATTGAAATATCAAATATTGTACCAAAGTTTATAATATATACAGTTTATATATATTACTTCCACCGTCTCATTTTATGCGGCACACTTTTTTTTTGGTCTGTCTTAAAAAAATGTCGCATTTCCTTATTTGGTAACTATTTAAAGACAATTCCTCTTTTACCCTTATTAGTCCCACTTAATTTTAAAGCTAGTACTCTTTTGTTTTCTTTTTTACTTTTCTAGAAAAAACAATTTGGTAAACTTTACAAAGTATTTACTTACTTCTTGAACTCCGTGCCCGGTCAAAAGGTGACACATTAAATTGGGCGGAGATATTATAATACTAACAAATACTAAATCAATGAGTACTAGTATAAAATCAATTATTTTGATGTTAGAACTTTGATTACATATCTTGATTGAAATAACTTTTTTGTGTAATCAATTAACAAAAGGAATTGCTTGTACTTTTTTTTCAATATTTTTACATGTATAAGGTGTTAGTATGATATAATTAAGTCGTTTCTTGAAGAGTTGAATCGTAATTCTCTAATACGGGTATATGCAAATTGAAGTTAAGACAAAAATAGATTTATCATATCGCAAAATATCGAGCCATACAAAATAAATTTGGTATGATATTGGTATAGTATTTTTATAAATCAAAATTGAAATTGCAGAATTGAAGTTTTCAATTATAACGATCCTTTTTGTCGTTACAGATAAGTTTAGCATGCCCTAAATACGGGTTAAGTTTTTACCCGGATTGAGAGTTAGAAAATTCAGGCTAGTTTGGTCTTGGATGAATCCGAGCGTTGTATGGTCTAGGGTAATCCGGGAGTGTATTAGTTAATAGTTATATGTTTTAAGTTGATTTTATGATAGCTAAGACTATAAGGAATCTGTAGGATCTTTCGAAAGTAAATTCGGGTGAGTAGAACTCTCGATATCGAATTTGACGTAAAGGGGTTGGCTTGGGATGTCGAAATATGAGGATCTGTTACGAAAATGGCAAAATTGGGAGAAATTTTGAGTTTTTGCCTCGCCTATCCCGCTACAGAGGGTGGTAGGCCGCTACCACTGCACCGCTATAGCAAAAATATTCCCTCTATAGCGGGAGTCAGCTTTGGTCAATCTTGCCATAGCGGACGGATTCTGCTATAGCGGGATATGCACTGAGTAATGCAGAAAATACTCTAAAAATATTATTTTCATTCTACTTTCATTTTGGGGATAGTTGTGTCGATTTAGGGCGAATTCCACCTATTTTCCATCAAAATTCTTCATAAAAGCAAATTAATCCCTTCCATTAACTAATTATTAATCCTTAGAATCACTAGTTTAAGGTTTTTGGGGAGGATTTAACTTGACTTAACTGATTTTTCTGGTGCAATTAAGTAAATTGGGTAGAAAATCCTTGGGTTTTGGTTAGAAGTTGATAAAATATCCTTGCATGAGTATAATTCACTATTGTAATCATGAAATTGGTAGGATTAAGGTTAAATGATGATAGAAAACCCTAGAATGGGAAGGATGATCATGAATTTTACCTTGAGGTTCGGAATTAGGTTATAATTCTCGATATTATTCGGTCATTTGGCTGATTATGTGTTGTATTGATGTTTTTAGACCACGATCAAGCCAAGGTTGCAAGAAAATGTAAAGCTCAAGTTCGTTAGAGCATTTTGGGGCTTGGATTGAGGTAGGTGATGATTTAATGTAGTTAAACCCAACTTGATTTATGTGTGCATGTTAACTGTTCATTAGTATACTTGTTACAATGCATGTTCAAGGTGAATAAATGGTTAAATGATATCTTAAGTGTGAATCACATGTAATGAGGTTATATGAAATGACTTGTTGATTGTACAAAGGTAGTTATTGTTTTCATTGTGGTTGTGATTGTTGTAATATCATGCTGATTATTGTGGGATGTACCGGTATTTGAATATCTTCACGGGATTTGATGATATAAGGTTGGCAGACACTTGATGTCTGGGATTTGTTACATGGACAAGAGATCGTCCTCTGTAGGTCATGGATAATGGACGACTATAAGACCATTAGCATGTGTGTACAAGGTATTGGTTGAGTGTGATGGTTCCTTGAGTGAACCGGGTGTATTTGTTGACTTGTTATATTTGGTTTCTTGAGTTTGTTACCTCCCAGCTGCAAGGTGATGCAAAGCAGTGGTGGAAGGATTATGTGGAGTGTCGGTCACCAACTTTACCTCCATTGACATGGGCTCAGTTCCACACTCTGTTTTTGGAGAATTATGTTCCCCGTACTCTTTGTGATCGTAAGAAGGATGAGTTTCTGGCCCTTGAGCAGGGCAATATGTCTATTGCGACATATGAGGCCAAGTTTTATGCTTTGTCCCGCTATGCTACTCAATATCTTAGTACAGAGGATGAGAGGATTCAGTTGTTTGCAAAAGGCCTGAACACGGACTTGTAGGTTTTGACTGTGCATATGACTTCAGCCGAAAAGACCTTCAATGAGGTTGCTGATTATGTGAAAAAGGTAGAAGGGGTCAAGCAAGTTGGTCAGGCAAAGGTATTAGCAAAGAAGTCCAGGAATGTGGGTAACTTTGGTGGATCTTATTCCAGGGGTCATAGCCATCGGGCCTACCCGACTTTCCCTATTTAGTCAGCTCTGCTAGCTTCTACAGGGGGTTAGTCAGGGGCCACTCAGCAGCCTTCAGTTGCTAGAAACCAAGGGGCTTCTTATTCTTTAGCTAACATGCCATTTCTAGATTGAGGTTGCTATACTTGTGGTGATGTGGGCCACTTCAAGAGAGAGAGTGTCCTCAGAGTTATATTTGGTTTCTTGATTGAACCAAATTTTATGATTAATGATACTAAATATCATTGTTGGATTGGACCCTTGAGAGGTCCAGGCTAAATTATAATTGATTCACACATCCGTTTTATTGTCTATTTACTTATGTATTTGAGACAAGGTGTAACATATTGTGGTTGAGTCATAGTTTATTGACTTGGATTTGTGTTGGTAGTCCTGGTCTTGACTTGGGTTTTTGTCTATTTGACTTGTATTGATTAAACTATGTGCTGTTGTTGAGCAAGGCTGTGTCATAAACTTGAGGTAAGGTTACATGATAGGTGTTCATTGTTGTTCTTGTGCTACTAGGTTATGGTTGCTTGTTCAAATTTCTTATTTTGGGTTGGCAGATGACCCTACCAATACATTATTGTTTCTTATGTACTAATACTAAACATGCTCTTCTTTTTGTTAAGTGCAGAGCATTATCCAGCGATTGCATCAAGACCTCAGTTGTAGAGCGGATTACACTCAAACTCAGTGGTGAGCTACATCTTCCAGGCTGCCATGAGTTCTTCACTTTGTTCTGGTCCATTTGTTTGTACTTGAATATTTTTAGTATTTTGGGTTGAACCCTTTGTTGACATTTGTAGTGATTTTGATACAATGTCTTTCAAATTCTTGGGGATTGGTTAGATTATCATTAATTTCCGTACTTGATCTTATTGTTAGAACACTTTGAGACATTGCTTATTTAATGAAGTAATTGGTTGTTGCAAATTTGTCTAAGTGTTGGGTTTAGTTAGTTGGGCTAAATAATTCTCCCACTGGAGGGTTAGTGTGGGTGTCACTCGCGATGGGTTTGGGTCATGAAATCAAAACCGTACCATACCCAATCCTAGTAGTAATCTTTGTTTTAAAAGGCGTTTCTAGGTCGAGTTTCGTGGCGGGATAAAAAAGTACTACGGCTATCTAAGGGTATAAAAGTATCATAAGATTTAAGCCTCATCAGTATGGACATACGCTTAGGCGTTGGGGCGTAAACCCAAAAAACCTCTCCTAGTTAAAATTTAAATTATTAAACAAATCCTTAAGCTAATAATAAAAAAACAAAATTCAACTTGTCATAAATTTTAAAAAGTTAAACACTTACAAATTCAAATATTTTATATTTTTGTCCCTAATTTTTATTCGTTCTCATCGTCCTTCACTCAATAAAGGAGAAAAATAATCAATATGCAAACTACAAAGTTAAAACGCATTATTCTTCATCACTTTCTCCGGTTTGATTCTCCTGATTGTAGGTTCTTTTTCGTTTTTCCTTCTTTTTGTCAAGTTAATTTATAAATTTTACTCAACTTTTTAAAAAGTCTAATTAATATTTTGAAATTTTTATGTAATTTTATGTTTTTTTTATCATTTATTTTATAAAATGTTAATAATTATTAATCCACGGAATTTACATCCAGTGTCTTGAAGCTTATGACTCGTCTTGTGTCATATAAAATGTCTCACCTCGCTCTCACACCTTTTAAATACTGTCACAATCCAATTAATCGAATCGTACGTGCACCTACTCTACTCTACTTAGATAGGAGAACCCTTACCACTAATTTAAAAAACATGCGGAAGTCATAAACAATATAATTCATCTTTTCAAAATAATATAAAACTCATTATAATCTTTTTAAAGATACAATAAAAGAAAACATTTCTTTCCAGAGACCTAGTCTAGACATGTACAAGAGCTTCTAAAGGAAAATAGGTGACATAAGACCCAACTTCCACCATGGAATGAAAGGACAGAAGTTGTTGGAGATCTCTAACCACACCATGTAAGAAACATCAACTGATCCTCCAACCAGACTATAACACAAAAAGGATATAGCAAGAGTAGTATCAGTACAACCACACGTACTGATAGACATCATCGGCCTACCAAGGTTAAATCATATAAATATAATATAAAAAGCCATAATCAAACATGAACATATAATTTACCAATTTCATTCCTTTCGGTCTATAATTCATATTACCACACTCTTACAACATTCACATCCTTATCAAGATATAAGTATATGCCAGTCAACCCCCTCATTAAAATGACCACTAATAATCCACTTAGGCTTATTACAGCTCGCTATCAACCACTAAGTTCATACTACACCATCAATTAATGTAACTATATATCATTCACCTTGCACAACTCACATCATCCCGTTTCTTATTCAAGATATATCACCTAATACAGAATTAATCGATTCATAAATTCTTATCATCAAGTAATCACTAACCACAAGCTTTCTCACCTCCACCTTCTATAACTTAGCCCATTTTGAGGACAATTATTCAATCATTCTTGCCTAACACTAGAATGGCCAATTCGTAATTCATTCCCCTTGAATAAGCATAATCATTTCAATTAACTTATAATAGACAAGGGTATATATGTAACCATCCAACTTGCCATTTAGGACATAAATAAGTTCAACAACATAAAATTACATTAAGCAATTAAATGCCAATCAAGTAATTTAAGTACCACAATTCCAATTAGGCAAATCCTGCTCACCTTACTAATTACAAAGAAGGCAATTATTTCCAACATAACTTTATCATTTTGTTCATTAAAACTTCATCACCGTTTCAACATTCCACAAGGAATCATAGAATGTCAATAATGGAACCACACATGAATCCCAACATACTAGTATAATGGCAAATAATCAGACTGTCACGCCCCGAATCCCATCGAGACATGATTGGCACCCGTAGCCGATAAGGCCCGAGAGAACCAACCTCTAACTATGTTCAATCATATGCATCTCATAATCATAACCACCATTTCATAATAATATGAAAGACGAATAAAGGAGAACATGGGACATATTTATACATACATATGAAACTTGGTCGTTGAGGCCATCCAGTCAAAACAACATGTGTCTTTTACACTGTTACACCCACATCGGTCTACAAAAGCCTCTAACAAGAGCATTGACCAAAATAAACCAAAAGTCGGGACAAGTCAGTCCCCGCTTTATACAACATGTACATCATCAAAACATATATCTACTATGACTCGGAGAAACCCCGAATTAACTGGAGCTCACCAAGGAACTGCTAACACTGGCAATCTACTGGGGAGGCCTACTGGGACCTGCGCCTGCAGCAAGTAAGGTAAATTCCCCGAGAGGGGTCAGTACGAAATAAGTACTGAGTATGCAAGGCTCAGATGAAACTATACAACACATGAATATGTCAATGAACTCAAAACATATGAATACTCAATGTGAATAAGTCACCATGTTTCATTTTGGAAACCATGTGGATTGCTTTCATTGCTTTCATTACTTTCTTTATCACAATACTCACTTGTTATCACATATGTCACAATGTTCCCGGGCCCCGACTGATCAGTGGGTCTTTCATATCATATCATTATGTTGGGATCGAGTCGAGCTAGGCTTATGCCCCTAGACTTGCCACCCATACATCAATGCATCGGGATCGAGTCGAGCTAGGCTTACGCCCCTAGACTTGCCACCCATAAATCCAAACCTCGAAATCGAGTCGAGCTAGGCTTACGCCCCTAGACTTGCCACCCGTACTTGATCATTGACCACATTTGCATTACTTTGTTCATTGCTTTGAGATTGATACTTTGATAATCATAACATCACTTTGGAACTTTGGAACACAACATTGTTGGAAACTTTGAATCATTGACCAATAAGTGAAGGACATGAATAAATATCAATGAGAAATATAACATTACTAGCACTATGATACCATTAGAACCATTGGACAATAATCCATGAACAAGAGACACAAGTATAGTCCCTATTGAACCATTGGAACATAACCTTATTTGAGCTTTTGGAACATTAACCATGAAAATGAGACATGAGATTTATCAATGACCAACGAGTAGGAAATATATGACAATGACCATGGATAAGTGCATATGGGATACCTTAGTACATTTCGGAATAGAACTAGAGAAATGTCAATGTGAATACTATTGGCCGTAGAAAGATACGGACAAAGTAACCTTACATACCTTGGATTCGCACTACGAATATACAACCTTAGATGCGTATACGATAATCCCGCTCCTTCTTTATGTGTCACTCTACAACATAAATACATAACAAAATTTACATTAACCACCAATTACTCTTCAAATGCATGTAACATCAATGAGTCATACATGTGTCCTTAACTATGCCACTTCCCCTTGACAAAACCATTGTTCCTACTATTATTCCGAAAATTCCATAATATTCCCAACATTGACCAATACATGAAAATCAATACATTTCACCACAAGACTTCTCCTTTACACTTTCTTATCCATCACACATCACAAATAATCCATCAAAGTACCTTAATACAACTCATAACACATATCGGCCACAATTCCATAATTTCCACTTTTAGCAAAGAACAAATTTAATGCCAAAAATAACACCATACATGTTCATATTTTGTCCATACCATGCTTTTTCATCAAAGGCACAAGGCCTAATTCAAGTTCAAATTACCAAGATGACACATCTTTCACCAAAGGCAAAAATACACTATTCATCACCTTGCCAACACAACTAGCATAATATACATAATCTCCCATGCATATAATATGTTAATCCATGAAAATAAACACTTACCAAAGCTTGGAATAGGATGATCTTGTCCAAAAATGCCTTAGGATTTTTGGGAGTCCAAGAGGTGTTCTTGAGATTTTTCTAGAAAAAGAATGAAAAAGCATGTGTGTTTTGCCTCAATAAATCTGATTTTTGGGTCCCTTATATAGTTCTCAAGTCATCCTTAGCCATTTGGGAGCAATAATGGAGTGGTCATGGCAAGAATGGGTCAAATGACCCATTTGGGCCAAGTCTTTTATTTCATTTTGGGCCTAATTTTGGGCCCAATTATATATATCCATGTGACCAATCAAATTTCATGTATTAATCACCATCGATCTCATGTTTACATAATTCCATAATGTCACGACATTATTCTCTTACGAGATTCTCATTCGTCGCCTCGATCGCAATAATTGGAATTCTAGCCGCCTTTGGCTTCATTGGACATTTTGGATCACTATTCACATTTCATGATTTGATCATGTAGGAGTATATTGAAGTGTTTGAATCCTTAACAATGCTCAAATAACTCCAAAGAATCAAAAGAAACCATCTCGAAATCGTCGTAGAATTGTGTTACGAAACGACTCCGGAAAGGCACATTGTTTGTGCCTTGCGCCACACCCCCTGAAACAGGGTAGTGGCGCAAGAAGCTGGCCTTCTCTGAAGTTTCTGCAGGCTGGTGGCTTGCGCCACACCCCTGAAACAGGGTAGTGGTGCAAGTTTCAGCAAAGTGCTGAAATTTTCGGCCACTTATCCAATGTTTACGTATCGTCCAATCCCTTATCAAAACACTATAAAATAATTACTTAGTGATCTTAACCATCAAGTAAACATGACTTAAAGTCACCAAATGAGGTTATAATGTGTACGAGTTCTTACCCAAATGCTCCACGAAATCACAAAACACCTCCTACGAAGGTCTAATCGCACATGTTAAGTCCGATATCAAATGTTTCACCAATAATACTATAAAACACATATGCATGGCATCTCAAAACCTATGTAGATATGATCCCAAGGTATCAAGTGAGGTTATAACGTACGGGGTGTTACATTCTTCCCCCCTTAGGAACATTCGTCTTCGAATGTTAACAACAGTGTCTTATATACAACAAATGCATCTTTACTTTAACATACCTATACACATTCACATAATGCTTTTGAATACCTACTTGTTATTGTTCCACCTCCTCACTGTGTACTTCTTGGTCCATTTGAAATAAGTGGGGATACTTGGATTTCATCATTTCTTCCGCTTCCCATGTGATCTCCTCTACGTGTTGGTTTCTCCAAAGGACTTTTACGGATGCTATGTCTTTATTTCTCAATCTCTTTACTTGTCGATCTAGGATAGCAATGGGCACTTCTTCATAAGTGAGATCCTCTGTAACTTGAACATACTCTACGGGAACAATACGAGACGGATCTCCTATGCATTTTCGAAGCATCGACACATGAAATACCGGATGGACTGAGGAAAGTTCTTGAGGTAAGGCTAATTCATATGCGACTTGCCCAAATCTTCTAATAACTTTATAGGGGCCTATGTAACGTGGAATCAATTTCCCTTTCTTTCCGAACCGCATTACCCCTTTCATCGGTGACACCTTTAAAAATACCCAATCACCTATGGTGAATTCAAGCCCTCTTCTTCTAACATCGGCATATGACTTGTGACGACTTTGAGCCATTTGTAACCGCTGTTGGATCACTTTAACTTTCTCCATGGCTTGGTGGACAATATCTGGCAAAGTAAAGCAGTTTCACCTGCTTCAAACCATCCGATTGGTGATCTACATTTCCTTCCATACAAGGCTTCATAAGGTGCCATTTTAATACTTGAATGATAGCTATTGTTATATGCAAATTCAATAAGAGGCAAATGGTCATCCCAACTACCCTGGAAATCTAACGTACAAGCTCGTAGCATATCTTCAAGTGTCTGAATAGTACGTTCTACTTGTCCATCAGTCTGAGGATGGAAAGCCGTACTCAAATTCACCTGAGTACCTAAACTCTGCTGAAAAGATTTCCAGAAGTGTGCTGTGAACTGTGCTCCTCTGTCTGATATAATAGAAAGTGGAATACCATGCAATCGTACTATCTCCTTCACATACAGCTTCGCATAATCCGCAGCTGTATAGGTCGTCTTGACAGGTAGAAAATGCGCTGACTTGGTAAGTCGGTCCACTATGACCCATATGGAATCAAACCTCCGCAATGTACGAGGCAAACCCGTAATAAAATCCATATTAATCATATCCCACTTCCAGACTGGAAGATTGATACATTGCATGTAACCTCCCGATTTCTGATGTTCCACTTTCACTTGTTGACAATTCGGGCATTGCGCGACAAATTTCGCAATGTTCTTTTTCATGTTGCCCCACCAATATACCTCTTTCAATTCATGGTACATTTTAGTAGCACCCGAATGAATGGAATAGCGCGAATGGTGCGCCTCTGTCATTATTCGTGTCCTCAGCTCATCTATGTCCGGTACACATACTCTCCCTTGACATTGAAGTACTCCTTCCGGTGTAATATCAAATGCCTTGGTCAAATTCTGCTGCACATTCTCCTTTAGCTGCAATAAAATAGAATCCGCATACTGTTTCTCTTTCACTTCAGCTATCAAGGAGGATTCTGCTGCATTCTGCACCATAACTCTATCATCTGCGGTTTCAATAAGGCGAACTCCCAAGCTGGCTAATTGATTCAAATCTTTGATTATCTCACGCTTTTCATTCAACTGACCACTAGTGCTTTCTACTGCCTTACGGCTCAATGCATCAGCTACTATATTTGCTTTGCCTGGGTGATAAAGAATATCAATGTCATAATCTTTTAAAAGCTCTAACCACCTTCGTTGCCTCAAATTGAGTTCCTTCTGCTTAAAAAGATATTGCAAGCTTTTGTGATCCGTATAGATGTCAACATGAACCCCATATAAATAATGACGCCATATCTTTAAAGCAAAAACTACCGCTGCCAACTCAAGATCATGTGTGGGATAGTTTTTCTCATGTGGCCGCAACTGTCGTGAGGCATATGCTATCACCCTACCATGCTGCATCAACACACATCCGAGACCAATCCCGAAAGCATCACAATACACTGCATAGCCCTCTGTACCTTCAGGAAGTACTAACACTGGTGTGGAAGTCAACTTATCTTTCAAGTTTTGGAAACCTCTTTCACATGTCTCATTCCATTGAAATTTAATTGCCTTGTGAGTTAACTTTGTCAATGGTGCTGCAATAGAAGCAAACCCTTCTACAAATCTTCGGTAATAACCTGCCAAACCCAGAAAACTGCGAATCTCTGTGGGTGTCGTAGGTCTTGGCTAGTTTTCACTGCTTCTATCTTTTAGGTATCAACCTGTATGCCTTCATCTGATACAATGTGACCCAAGAACGCGACTGATTTCAACCAAAACTCACATTTGGAGAATTTCGCATACAATTTACGCTCACGAAGAATTTGCAACACTTGCCATAGGTAATAAGCATGGTCTTCTGGTGATCTTGAATAAACAAGGATGTCATCTATAAATACTGTCACGAACACGTCTAGGAATGGCTTAAACACCCTGTTTATCAAATCCATAAACACAGCCGGTGCATTTGTTAGTCCAAATGACATAACTAAAAATTCATAATGGCCATACCGTGTTCGAAAAGCTGTCTTGGGTACATCCTCCTCTCTAACTCTGACTTGATGATAACCCGACCTCAAGTCAATCTTCGAAAAACACTTGGCACCCTGTAACTGATCAAACAAATCATCAATTCGAGGGAGGGGATATTTGTTCTTGATCGTTACTTTATTCAGTTGCCGATAGTCGATGCACATTCTCAAAGTGCCATCTTTCTTTCGCACAAATAATACTGGTGCACCCCACGGGGACATACTAGGCCTAATGAAGCCTTTATCCAGCAAATCTTTCAATTGCTACTTCAATTCACGCAATTCTGCTGGAGCCATTCTATATGGAGGAATAGAAATAGGCTGAGTGCCTAGAATCACATCAATGCTGAATTCCACTTCCCGTTCTGGGGGTAAACCTGGCAGATCCTCTGGAAATACATCAAGAAATTCATTGACTACCTGTACTGACTGTGGAGTTAATGGTTCCACATCATTATCTTTCACTCGTACCAAATGACATATGTATCCCTTAGCAATCATTTTTCTGGATTTCAAATAGGAAATAAATCTCCCTCGTGGTGCCCCTACATTACCCTGCCATTCAAGAAGATTTTCTTGCGGAAAACAAAATTGCACCTTCTTGGCCCGGCAATCTACCGTAGCATAACAAGAAGTCAACCAATCCATTCCCATAATTACGTCGAAATCCACCATGTCCAATTCAATGAGATCGGCCAACGTATCATGCCCACACATAGTTACCACACAGTTACGATACACTCTCTTTGCAACAATATATTTACCAATCGATGTAGACACTTCAATTGACTTAATTAATAATTCCGGTGCCTTTGTAAATTTCGTAGCAACCAATGGAGTAACATAGGAAAATGTAGATCCTGGGTCAATTAGTGCATATACATTATATGAGAATATGGATAATGTACCTGTGACAACATCTGGGGAAGCCTCTGAATTCTGGCGGTCCACCAAAGCATAAGTGCGATTCTGGACCCCGCTAGTACTGGCTCCTCCTCTGGCACCTCTACCACGACCAATAGGCTGCACCCCTCGGCCTTGTGAAGGAACCGATGCTGAAGACACAACAGCCGACCCAGCTGGTCGTGCTATACCACCCATGCTCCGCTGTGGACACTCTCTAGCTATATGTCCCGGCATACCACACCAAAAGCAGGCATTCGACCCTGTCCAACATGTACCTGTGTGCATACGCCCGCAGTGCTGACATTGCTGACGAGGGAAACCTGCTGCCTGTGATCCATGAACCCCACTACTTTGCCCTGCTGAACCACCCCTAAACCCTCGAGACTGAGAATAAGCACTACCTGTGGAATAAGAGAACGATGGTCTAGGTGGTCTAGGAAACATGCGGGGCCTAGATCCTCCTTGGGACATCATAGGTGGTCCCATAGGTCTAGCCCTTTTGGACTGTCCCCTATCAAATTCATGTACCCTGCGTCTCTATCTTTGATCTTCCATTTTCTGGGCGAAGGCTTGTATGCGAGCAATGTCCATGTCCCTATTCAAGGCCGCAATAGTGCAATCTCTTACCAAATATGGCTCTAGTCTGTCCACGTATCTATGGACCCTGTCTGTCATCGTAGCCATAACATTTGGCGCATATCGAGCCAAGGAATTAAATTGCAAGCTATATTCTCTGATGCTCAAATTTCCTTAACGGAGATTTAGGAACTGATCCGCACGTGCCTCACGGATCTCATAGGGCAAGTAATGATCAAGAAAAGCCACTTTGAACTCTTCCCAAGTAGGTGGGGTTGCATCCATATCACGGGATTTCTTCCAATCCTCGTACCACAATATTGCCTCTCCTTTCAACCTGTACGCGGCAAGTTCCACTGTTTTTATCCCTGTCACATGCATAACTTCCAATGCCCTCTAAATTTGATCCACGAAGTCCTGTGGATCTGCTTTTGGATCTGCCCCCGTGAAAATAGGAGGGTCCAGTTTCAAGAAATCCTGTGTTCTGCGACTTGCCATTCTAGCCGCATCATCATCATGTGCCATTGCACCAGCTCTTCCCTGGCTTTGTGCCGCCACTAACTGTGTCAACATCTGTACAGCATTCCTAAGATCCTGATCTGTGGCATGCATCGGTGGTTCCACGGGCACTTCCCTTCTTCTCGGCTCTTCCGGAGCTGAAAAAGTAGAAGAAGCTCGCGTTGCGAACTCAGTTTCAGCCCCACCTTGATCAACTTGGTCAGGTGGTGGTCTACTTGTTCCTTCAGCAATTCTATCTATCAGCTTACTTTTACCTTTTCCTCTTCCTCTTCTAGTGTTCGGCATTTTGACTATACCAAAGAAAAATAAATACCAAGATCAGATACAATGCAACTGACAACATTGGCTCTATTGCACGATCTAGAATGAAGGAAAGAATAAACATCCTAAATGTCCCGTAGCCTCCTACTTATAAATGTGGTGCACAACACATCGATAAGTAAGACTCTACTCAGACACGGCTTTGTAGACATCCTTAGACCGACTGCTCTGATACCACTTTTGTCACGCCCCGAATCCCATCGAGACATGATTGGCACCCATAGCCGATAAGGCCCGAGAGAACCAACCTCTAACTATGTTCAATCATATGCATCTCATAATCATAACCACCATTTCATAATAATATGAAAGACGAATAAAGGAGAACATGGGACATATTTATACATACATATGAAACTTGGCCGTTGAGGCCATCCAGTCAAAACAACATGTGTCTTTTACACTGTTACACCCACATCGGTCTACAAAAGCCTCTAACAAGAGCATTGACCAAAATAAACCAAAAGTCGGGACAAGTCAGTCCCCGCTTTATACAACATGTACATCATCAAAACATATATCTACTATGACTCGGAGAAACCCCGAATTAACTGGAGCTCACCAAGGAACTGCTAACACTGGCAATCTACTGGGGAGGCCTACTGGGACCTGCGCCTGCAGCAAGTAAGGTAAATTCCCCGAGAGGGGTCAGTACGAAATAAGTACTGAGTATGCAAGGCTCAGATGAAACTATACAACACATGAATATGTCAATGAACTCAAAACATATGAATACTCAATGTGAATAAGTCACCATGTTTCATTTTGGAAACCATGTGGATTGCTTTCATTGCTTTCATTACTTTCTTTATCACAATACTCACTTGTTATCACATTTGTCACAATGTTCCCGGGCCCCGACTGATCAGTGGGTCTTTCATATCATATCATTGTGTTGGGATCGAGTCGAGCTAGGCTTATGCCCCTAGACTTGCCACCCATACATCAATGCATCGGGATCGAGTCGAGCTAGGCTTACGCCCCTAGACTTGCCACCCATAAATCCAAACCTCGAAATCGAGTCGAGCTAGGCTTACGCCCCTAGACTTGCCACCCGTACTTGATCATTGACCACATTTGCATTACTTTGTTCATTACTTTGAGATTGATACTTTGATAATCATAACATCACTTTGGAACTTTGGAACACAACATTGTTGGAAACTTTGAATCATTGACCAATAAGTGAAGGACATGAATAAATATCAATGAGAAATATAACATTACTAGCACTATGATACCATTAGAACCATTGGACAATAATCCATGAACAAGAGACACAAGTATAGTCACTATTGAACCATTGGAACATAACCTTATTTGAGCTTTTGGAACATTAACCATGAAAATGAGACATGAGATTTATCAATGACCAACGAGTAGGAAATATATGACAATGACCATGGATAAATGCATATGGGATACCTTAGTACATTTCGGAATAGAACTAGAGAAATGTCAATGTGAACACTATTGGCCGTAGAAAGATACGGACAAAGTAACCTTACATACCTTGGATTCGCACTACGAATATACAACCTTAGATGCGTATACGATAATCCCGCTCCTTCTTTATGTGTCACTCTACAACATAAATACATAACAAAATTTACATTAACCACCAATTACTCTTCAAATGCATGTAACATCAATGAGTCATACATGTGTCCTTAACTATGCCACTTCCCCTTGACAAAACCATTGTTCCTACTATTATTCCGAAAATTCCATAATATTCCCAACATTGACCAATACATGAAAATCAATACATTTCACCACAAGACTTCTCCTTTACACTTTCTTATCCATCACACATCACAAATAATCCATCAAAGTACCTTAATACAACTCATAACACATATCGGCCACAATTCCATAATTTCCACTTTTAGCAAAGAACAAATTTAATGCCAAAAATAACACCATACATGTTCATATTTTGTCCATACCATGCTTTTTCATCAAAGGCACAAGGCCTAATTCAAGTTCAAATTACCAAGATGACACATCTTTCACCAAAGGCAAAAATACACTATTCATCACCTTGCCAACACAACTAGCATAATATACATAATCTCCCATGCATATAATATGTTAATCCATGAAAATAAACACTTACCAAAGCTTGGAATAGGATGATCTTGTCCAAAAATGCCTTAGGGTTTTTGGGAGTCCAAGAGGTGTTCTTGAGATTTTTCTAGAAAAAGAATGAAAAAGCATGTGTGTTTTGCCTCAATAAATCTGATTTTTGGGTCCCTTATATAGTTCTCAAGTCATCCTTAGCCATTTGGGAGCAATAATGGAGTGGTCATGGCAAGAATGGGTCAAATGACCCATTTGGGCCAAGTCTTTTATTTCATTTTGGGCCTAATTTTGGGCCCAATTATACATATCCATGTGACCAATCAAATTTCATGTATTAATCACCATCTATCTCATGTTTACATAATTCCATAATGTCACGACATTATTCTCTTACGAGATTCTCATTCGTCGCCTCGCTCGCAAAAATTGGAATTCTAGCCGCCTTTGGCTTCATTGGACATTTTGGATCACTATTCACATTTCATGATTTGATCATGTAGGAGTATATTGAAGTGTTTGAATCCTTAACAATGCTCAAATAACTCCAAAGAATCAAAAGAAACCATCTCGAAATAGTCGTAGAATTGTGTTACGAAACGACTCCGGAAAGGCACATTGTTTGTGCCTTGCGCCACACCCCCTGAAACAGGGTAGTGGCGCAAGAAGCTGGCCTTCTCTGAAGTTTCTGCAGGCTGGTGGCTTGCGCCACACCCCTGAAACAGGGTAGTGGTGCAAGTTTCAGCAAAGTGCTGAAATTTTCGGCCACTTATCCAATGTTTACGTATCGTCCAATCCCTTATCAAAACACTACAAAATAATTACTTAGTGATCTTAACCATCAAGTAAACATGACTTAAAGTCACCAAATGAGGTTATAATGTGTACAAGTTCTTACCCAAATGCTCCACGAAATCACAAAACACCTCCTACGAAGGTCTAATCGCACATGTTAAGTCCGATATCAAATGTTTCACCAATAATACTATAAAACACATATGCATGGCATCTCAAAACCTATGTAGATATGATCCCAAGGTATCAAGTGAGGTTATAACGTACGGGGTGTTACACAGACCACACAAGAATCCAAAGATAATGTTAAATAGCCGGATCACACATGGATCTAAATATAATATAAATCAATTAATCGGACCACTCAAGTATCCAAATGATATGTCAAATAATCGGACCATACGAGAAACTAAATAATATGTCAAATAACTGGACAACATAAGAATCCAAATAATATGTCAATAATAGGACCATACAAGGATCCAAATGATATGTCAATAAATCGGATCACATAGGGATCCAACTTATATGTCAATAACCTGACCATACAAGGATCCAAATGATATGTCAAATAAATAATACTCGATCCACTCAAAGGACCGTCAAACTCTATAAATTATGGTGTACACACATGCTATGGGTTTTATAAATGCCCACTAGCCATGACCTGCAGGGGACAAGCTCAGTCCATGTACCAATATCCCAGACAACTAGTGCCTGACACCCTTATCCCAAACCAAGTGTTATACCATTCTTATTCCAACATCCCCACTCTTATGCTCCCTGAAATCCACCAATTCAATCATGATCAACTTTTACCGATTCATCTCACAACAACAAATAATACCATAAGCAAGTACATTCACATAGTGAGTTAAATCAACCACCTTTACATGTCAAACAAGGCCCTTTTTACCATTCTCATTATAGATTATCATTTTCCAAACTTGAATTCAATAATTAACAAGTTCAACATTTAATAGAATGCATTACAACTAAATAAACCAATAACCAGTTAACATGCACACATACAACCAAATTGAGCCTTAACTTAAATTCAACCATAACCTACATATATGCGTACTTTCACACTTCTATAATTCATCCCTAGCTACAACACCATTAACTTCTCAAATTTTATCTTACGCTATACCATTATTAATCGGTTGGTTCACAACTTCCAACCTATCACTATTATCACAACTGACCGATTTTTAATACACATATTCCCAAAACTCACTTGCATGGAATACTAACACATATTCTTGCACAATTAACACAAATGACATATAAACACACAGAAATCAACAAGAAGTTCACAACCCATTTATGATTCACCGGATTAAATTGTAGGTATCTTAATTATCATGTTTTATCCAACCAAACACCACACCCGTAGGCCTAAAATGAAATCTTTCGTCAAAATCTATATCACATTCATGATTATTAACCATAATCTACTACTACATTAAACCTAGCCTACCTAGATGCCAAGCCGCTGCTATGGAATGCATGATGTCACGCTTTTCTTATCTTTTCTTGCTGCTTCGACTTGATCTTGGTCTAAAAATAACAAATGAAGAATCATTTAACTAATACTCTACATATTTAGGCATTATAACCTGAAACCATAATTTTTAAGGACAAGTTCATGAATAATTCCTTCGTTCTAGAGTTTTCTAACCTTCACCCTACTTAAATTCCCCAAGTAGCAAGATCAAGGGAACCAATTCTAGTCTTAGAATCATAATTCAACACTATTAGACCACAATCAAGTGATTCTAACCCTTCCTTAAGCCTATCAAATTAGGTTCTTGAACATAGGGTTAAACTCATCATCCCTACAAAAAATAATCCTATGAATTCTAATGATTTGGTTATTGAATTTATATTAGGAGAAAGGAAACTCACTTACCTTAAGATTGGAAGCTGATGAAATACACCAAAAATTGCCCCCAAATCACCCACCCTCGACTTCTGCAACTTTGGAATAAAAAAATGACATTTTAACCTAGAAACTGCTATTTCACTGTGTCGAACCCGTTAAGCGGCTCGATTCTCATTATAGCAATGTTGTTATAGCGGGATCCTCCCGCTATGGCGGCTTGGACTAAAGATAACTTTCGCTATAGCAAAAAAATTCCCACTATAGTGGAAGTATTACTCCATGTTGTTAGCGAGGTAAGAAGAAGACAAGCCTTGCGCCATCGTCATCATTGCTCATTCAACTTCGACTTCAGAATGCATTACTCCATGATCGATCTGGTAAAGTTGTTACCATGTGACTAGGAGGTCACGGGTTCAAGCCTTGGAAATAGCCTCTGGCAGAAATGCAAGGTAAGGCTGCGTACAATACACCCTTGTGGTGGGGCACTTCCCCAGAGCCTACGCATAGCGGGAGCTTTAGTGCACCGGGCTGCTCCCTGATCGAGAGATTATCTTTTTGGACAAAATTCATTTGAAACTTAATTGTTAATGAATATTTAATCCAAAATCTGATATAAAATATTTTCTCCATTTGCAGATGCAGACAAGCATATGCAGATGCATATCAAAATGTATATTAAAGGGACACGATCATTCAGTTCCCTATTTAAATAACAAAAAACTAATTTGTGGGCGCATATGGCCATCTGCAGACGCATATGGCTCTGGAGATGCCAACACAGATCAAACGTCTAACTTTCTATTTGTAGAAAGAATGACATGCTGCCGCATGTGGCCATCTGCTCCCATAGATGGGTCCGTAGATAGGCCCGATGTTCCAAAACAGTGTAATTCTTCACAAACCATTACTTTTTTTTGAAGCAACTCTTTTTGGCTATAAATATCTGATTTTTTCTTAGATATTAGCGCAAAATTTGATGTTAAAAACTCCACCTTCTTGCAAAAACTCTAGTGTGATTTGCTACCCTAAGTGTGTTTGAAATTCAGTAAATTTGAGGTACCATGTCATGAGCCAAACGATCGTGAGTGGCACCCACCCTAAATCTATGATGGGAGAACCATTCAACCCAACCTTTTCTAATCTAGTTCAATAGTTAACATTCATCTTCTACAATATTAATCATTAAACAGTTCAAAAATTCCCTTATTGAATTGATACAAAAAATATCAAACCATCATAGTCATCTAATAGCTAATAGAGTGTGGAATCCTCTATTTATTACATCCTCAAGACCTAAAGTCACAGTAAAAGAGTGACTAAGAATGTCTAAATAGGAAACTAATAGAATATCCAAAATATGGAAGGAAAATACTAAAAATTCTTAGTCCCAAAGCAAGGGACATAAACACAAATCATAAGATTTAATAGCTGCCCGATCATGGTACTCACCCTTGAAGTTGAGTTTGGAACTGCTTGCTAAAGTCAAGGTCTTGTCTTAAATGCCGAAACACGCTCTACGCTCAACAGAAAGAAGAACACAAGTAGCATCAGCATAACAATAAGTACTGGTAGGCATCGTAGGTCAACTCAACCCGACGGCATACAAATAAGTAAACCAAATAAAAGCAAAGAGATCATCATAAAACTTATAATCAAAGACAATAACATATATATGACACTTCATTGAGGAATTATAGATTGATATTACACATGTTTACTGTAACACCCCATACATTTTCGACCCTACTTGACGACGTTGAACAATGTTTACTTAGGTGTCGAGAGCCATAAGTATGTATTTTGTAATGTTATTGATGAGATAATTCATATTGGGCCTAGTACATGTGATTAGACCTTCGTAGGAGGTGTCTTATGACTTCGTGGAGCATTTGTGGGGTTAAAAATGAGGCTTGGAGGACCTCCAAACAAAGGATATTAAAGGTAAGAAGTAAGTTAAAGAATAGAACTTAAAGTATCTAACCAAATCCTCAAAGAAAAGTCGAAGAACGAAAATTTTCAAAAAAAAATAGGCCAGGCGCACCAGAGGGCGTGCCAGGCCGCTTTTTGCCCAAAATTTTTGGGCACAGGCAGCAAGATGGCACGCCCAGGGGCGTGCCAGGTTGCTTGTGCACACCTCTCAAATGTTGGAAATTTTTCTAAGTCCCAAGGGTGCCCGGGGACATACCGGGCCGCTTTTTGCCACATTTCTTCTCCAACCACGAGCCTATACATGAAATGATTGAAGTGTTATATTGTTATTCCAATTTGGTAAAATTATTCGTGGACGAAGTTGGCATCCAAATTACGTTTTTACCCTTTATGTTCGAAATGAGCCATGATTGTCTAGAATCACTTGCTCTTGGGAATGAGGCGACGAATTTGAGTCTCGTGAGTTGGAATATTATCGTAACACATATGAAATGATTTAAACATGAGAAAAATTTTGTGGATTGTATATTGAATTTATGAATTGGGCTCAATGAAATGAAGGCCCAAACGAGGCAAAAGACATGGCCCAAATGGGCCAAATGACCCATTCTTCCATTGACCTTCTAGACATGGCATTTAATGCTATAAAGAGTGGCTAAGGATGAATTGAGGGCTTATATAAAGGGCCAAAAATCTGATTTTATTCATTACAAACACATATGTTTTTCTAGACAATTCCAAGAAAACTCATTTAGCTCTCAAAACCCTAAGTCATCTCTTGGAGCAAGATCATCATTTTTCAAGTTTGGTTAAGTGATTATTCTTATGGATTAATATATTATATGCATGGGAGAGCATGTAGATCATGATGGTTATGTCTAAAAGTGTAAGTGGTAAACTTTTGTGTTTTTGTAAAAGATGTGTCATATTTGTGAATTAAACTTGAAAGGTAACTTGTGGTTTTGATGAAAGTGCACGGTATGGATGAAATATCAACATGTATGGTGTGATTATGTTTCTAAACTTGTTATTTTTCTATAAGTGTAAATTATGGAATTTTGGCCGATATGTTGTTATGAGACGTATTGAGGTGACTTGATAAAGTAATTGTGATGTTGTGTTGATGGAGAAGTGGAAAGTATGAATTTGGTGTGACATGCTATTGGTTTATCATGTATTGGTCAGTGTATGGAATATTATTGGATTATTGGTATGACAATTTCATAAATGGTATTGTCAAGGGGGAAATGACAGTTTAAAGCCAAACATGTAACTCATTGTCGTTATATGCATTTGTAAGGTAGTTGGTGGTTAATGTAAACTCCGTTATGTGCTTGTGTTGTAGAGTGAAACATAAGGAAGGAGCGGGACTATTGTATTCATGTATAGGATTGTATATTCGTATTGAGAAGATAAGGTATGTAAGGTTACTCTTTTCGTAAGTTTCTGCAGCACATATTAGTCACATTGACATTGTACCTATTCTATTCCGAAATGTTCAAAGGTATCCCATTTCCGATTATTAATTATTGTTACTCACATGTTCCTTATTCATTCATCAATTGTGATTCACATGACTCATGTTCTTTGGTTAATGTTCCAAGTTCCAATAATGTTACAATTATCAAAAGTATCAATCTCTCACAAGTAAAAGTATCAATCTCTCCCAAGTAAGAAATGAAGAAAGGTGTGTATATGTTATGTTATTAACCCACCAATAGAGTGGATGTATGTTATATTATTATTAACCCACCAATAGAGTGGATGTATGTTATATTATTAACCCACCAATAGAGTGGATGTATGTTATATTATTAACCTACTAACCAAGTATATGAATAATAATGATGATGAGCGTAAAAGCAAAGAAAGAATCTCTTGAATAGAAGAATCTCTTGGAGGCAAATATGAATAATAAGGATATGAAATAATAATCATAAATGACAATAACAGAAGAAATGTACATGGTTCCACATATAAAATGAGGGTTATCCGCATTGACTATTTCTTTTATATTGACTCCATTGTTGTTGGCATGTATAATGCAGTTTCTTATGAGCCTTACATACTCAGTACATTCTTCGTACTGACCCCCTTGGGGGACTTACTTTACTTGCTACAGTCGCAGGTGCTAGTAGACCTCCTCAGTAGATTGTAGGTCATTTACAGATCATTGGTGAGCTCCAGTTGGTTCGGGGCTTTCCGAGTCACATGTGTACTTTGGTTTTGGTTTTGTCATTGTATATATGTTGTATAAAGCGGGGACTCGTCCCGACTATAAGTTGGTTATGTATGTGTATCTGTAGAGGCTTTGTAGACGTATGTGGGAATGTGAATGTAAGGGATGTATGATCATTTTGACTTGATGGCCTTATAACATGTTTTCCGTGACTTCCGCATAGTTGCATGAGACATAACGATGTTCATACGGGGTTAGACATACGAATGTACATAAACAAGGATTGGTTCTCTCAAGCCATACCGGCTTAGGGTGCCAATCCGTTCCGAATGGGATTTGGGGCGTGACATTTACACTAAGTTATTTTCAACCAGAAGTTGGAGCACAACATATAATTATAAGCAACATTCAATGCTCGTGAATGAATATATAAATATAAGATGTGTGCATTATTTCTTTCTCTTCTCAATCTCATCAACATCATCAAAAACATCATGATGTCAGCAACATCATCCATATCATCATCATCTCATCAACATCACCATCTCAACTATATCCATATGTATGAATATGCAATGCAGTCAATAATCATAAATAGTGCTTGAAAGTTATCACAATTACTTAATTCACATATAAACATAGAGGCAGGCAAGTCTAGTTGCTACAAATAAATCATAACCTACCTCAATTCATTACTCAAAGTCACTTTTAGGTCACAATCTTGCCTTTCCTTTCCCTTTCAACTTTGTTCTTGATCTATAACAACAAGATGACACACCCATTTTAATCAATTCACCCTTTTTAACAACTAGGGATTAATAACTAACAAATTTTAACCATAAATTTTCAGTAATTCATCATCTTACGGTTTTCCTACCTTAAAACCTCATGAACCCTACCTCATTTAGCATGAACAACCAAGAGTATACTCCCATTAGTATTTTCTAACACCTTAGAACATTATTTACTGATTTTATATTCATTCTTATAAGTTTGCATTATTTTCATGAACTAGGGCTAATTCCTAACTTCTACCATGGATAAGTTTCTAGCGATTTCTAAGAATTCTAGGAAGTAATTCAAGTTTAGAATGTAAAGAACCTTACCTCCAAAGATGAATTCTCCCAAATTTTACAGAAAATCTCCCATTGAAAATCCCTTACGCATCTTTAGAAACGTGGGAATGAATTTTTTTTTTGGAAGTTATTATATTTTATCGCTGCAGCGGTTCGCTATGCAAAAGAGGTTACCGCTCTAGCGGTACCTTTTCTTCTGCGGTGGTACCACTGCAGCCATTGCATTTTCTGCTGCAGCGGTCTAGGGTAGAAACTCGGGACCTCTCCCCAGTTTTGTCCATTTCACAACACACTCCTTGAATTACAACATCAAGAACCAATCCTTCCATGTTAACTCTATAACCAAACTTCTATAACTCCATTTTACGTGTCGAAAGTTGCTACAGATTCCTAACTGGTTATCTATCTACAATCCAATCAAACATCCTCACCAACGTTCACATCAAAATCAGATTTTCTTAGAGTAATACACCCTCAAAATTCATCAATACTAGACCAACCCTGAATTTCTTAAAAATTACATAAGTAAAATTTGGCGGGGTGTTTACTTCTTATTTTCAGGATAACAATAATTTGGGTCGTTACATACCACTATTTGGCTGAAGTGAATCATTTTATATTGGGAAGATATATTTCATAACCTAGGGTACGTGAGGGAAATAATTTCCTTAAGTACACACTGTGAATTCAGTTGACTTGATTTTTAATTCTATCTTCATCTCATTCTTTTTGGTTTTTCTATTTTTCAGAAAATAGTTTGAACTTCATTTGCTCTTAAGTTAATTTGAACTTATTGTTGAAGTTCCTGTTCTTGAATACATATTTTATTTAATCAAGAAATACCAATCTTAAGGAAATTATTAATCTATATTTTGGTTTTTAGAGATTAAAACCTTTTGGTTTTCTACTCTGTTTGAATTTGATACTGATTTGATGACAAAAAAATTTCATCAGGATTCAAAGTTCATTTGGTTGGCGATTCAAAGAATATAAAAACTTCATCGTTAACTAGAAACAAGTGGTATAAATATTAAAGTCTTTATTGTTAGTATTCTAATATACTAAGTTGTTTGTCTAATTGTGACAAAAAAATGACTAATGAAAATGAAGTCAATATTGGAATGGTGAATGTTGTAGCAACAACTACTGTATCTTCAAGTCGTTCAAATGCTGCTCCTGCCATGACACCGATGGAAAAACCAAAACAAAATTCTTGTGTAGATTTCAAGAGATGGCTACAAAAGATGTTTTTCTACTGTACTACTCTAAGTCTGCAGAAGTTCGTCAATAAAAGCATTTCGGTCTTACCGGAATCAACTCCGGATGATGAATGCTTCTTAGTGACTGAATCTTGGAAGCACACAGATTTTCTATGTAAAAACTACATTCTGAGTGGACTTTAAGATGACTTGTACAACGTGTACAACAACATGAAGACCTCAAAAGAAATTTGTGATGCTTTGGAAAAGATATACAAAATAGAGGATGCCGGAATGAAGAAATTTATAGTTGTAAAATTTCTGTACTTCAAAATGGTAGACAGTAAAGCTGTTGTTACCCAAGTTTAGGAGTTACAAGTCATAATCCATGATCTCCTTACTGAAGGTATAATCTTATATAATACTTTTTTGAACATATTAAATTTTTTCTTAACACTCACATAACCTTTGATGTAGGTTTGGTTGTGAATGATGCATTTCAAGTGGCTGCCATAATTGAGAAGTTACCTCCTTTATGGAAGGACTTCAAAAATTACTTGAAATATAAATGCAAAGAGATGACAGTCGCAGATCTCATTGTACGATTGAGAATCAAAGAAGATAATAAGACAGCGAAAAAGAGATCATGTAGAAGTTCAGTAATATCTGGAGCAAACATTATTGAAGATTAACCCAAGAAGTCAAAGAAAAAGAAGAAAGCATCTGGACAACAAAGAAATTCTCCTAACAAGAAATTTAAAGGAAATTGCTTCAATTGTGGCAAAGTTGGTCACAAGGCTCCAGATTGTAGGGCTCCAAAGAAGGGTAAGAAAAAAGATCAAGAAAATATGACTGAATCAAAAGTAGAAATGGACAACCTTTGTACCATGCTTTCAGAATGCAACCTGGTTGGTAATCCAAGAGATTGATGGATAGATTTCGATGCCTCCCACCACATTTGTACCAATAAGGAACTCTTTGCATCATATGCTCCAGCTCAACTTGATGAGAAGATATTTATAACAAACTCCGCTACTACAAAAGTTGAAGGAATAGGCAAGATTTGCTTGAAGATGACATCTGGTAAGATAGTGACTTTAAACAATATCCTTCATGTTCTAGAGTTGCAAAAGAACTTAGGTTCAACATCACTTCTGACTAAGAACGGATTCAATGTGTCTTTGTTTTCAATAAAGTTATAATAAGTAAGAATGATGTATATGTAGGAAAAGGTTACCTCACCAAAGGCTTTTTTAAGATTAATGTAATAACTATTGAGATGAATAAAAGTTTTGGTTTGTCTTACTTACTTAAGCCAAATGATTTATGACATGAACGTTTAGGATATGTCAATTATTAAACCTTGCAAAAATTGATTAGTTTAGAAGTTTTGCCTAACTTTGAGTGCAATAAATCACAATGTCAAACATTTTTTGAATCTAAGTATGCTAAGCATCCTTATAAATCTATTTTAAGGAATTCTAATCCCTTTGAATTGATTCATACATCTATTTGTGATATAAAGTTGTAATAACCTATTCTGTCATTATTAAAAGACACCTCATTATAGGTACGAGTTATGGAAAATTTCAAAAATACGATCTCGAATTAGTATGGGGTGACACGACAAAAAAATTTAGAATTTAAAATTTTGGATTGGGTTGACGTCATCCCACTATAGAGGGAATTTTCCCTCTATAGCACCATCTCCATAGCGACCAACAGGTCGCTATACCGGGATGACGGGACCAAAAACCTCAGGGCAATTTTTATATTTCTCTTTTCTCCTCATCAGGAGTAAAAAAGATGAGGTTTGCTATAAAAAACCTCATAGGGTTACTTCATGGCCTAAGAGTAATGGAGAGGAGGAATTTCATATTAATGAGGTAAAACCCATGGTTTTTCCACTGATTTCACGCCAGAATTAACCTTTATGGAATCAAAAGCTCGTGTTCGTACCTCAATAGCAACTACTTGGCGTACAAGTAGGCTAGGTTTAACTAAGTAGTTTATACCTGGGTTAGAAAGCATAAGTATGATGTAGATTGATGGGAGATTGCATGATTAGGCCTTCAGACATGGTGTTTAGATGGTTAAAATGGATGAAAACCCAGTTAATTGGGTGGGAAATTATTGTTACATTGTGGTATTGAATTGTCTGTTGATTTGATATGTTTAACTCAATGATGTTAATCTTTGTATGTTTTAATAATGGTATAGTACCCGAAAATTGGGTCAAACTTAAGTAAATACTTATTCATTAGGGGTGGTTAGTATTGGTGGATTCCAAAAAATCTACAATGGAAACTAGAGGAATGGAAAATTGGTAATGTATCGTATGTTAGGATGGACAGTTGGGGGTGGGTTATGCCACCGATTTTATGTGAAAGTTATAGGTGATGGTTTAAATGTAGTTGAAACCCAATTTGTGTTATGTGTGCATGATAACTATTCCTTAGTATTGCTTGTACAATGCATTTTCAATAAAAGTGAATGACTGTTTGATATCCTAAGTGTTAATCACATGCAATGAATTTAAATAAAAGCTTGTTGGTTTTTACAAGTATTGTTTCTATTATTATTGTGGTTGTGATTGTTGTGATATCTATCATTATTATGGAATGTACCAATATTTGGACATCTCCATAGGATTGGTTGATATAAGATTGGCAGACACTTGATGTCTGGGAGTTGGTACATGGACAAGAGGTCATCCCCTGCAGGTCATGGCTAGTGGGCGACCATAAGATCCTTAGCATGTATGTATATGTATTTAGTGAGTGTGACGGTTCCTTGAGTGAATCAGAGATTATGTGTTTTCTTGATTATGTTGGCTATTTGAGTGAACCAGGTTTAACTATTTACTTGATATACATGTTAGTTCCTTGAGTTGAACCGGGCTTAAGTGTTTACTATATATTGGTTCTTTGAGTCGAGCCAGGATTAACTGTTTACTTGATATACATGTCGGTTTCTTAAGTTGAACTGAGTTTAACTATTTTCTTGATATACACATTAGTTCCTTGGGTAAATCAGGCTTAACTGTTTACTTGATATACATAGTTCTATATATAAAACGAGATTCTTGATTATTGTCTGTTTATTTGCTGGAATGGATCCTTGAGTGGTCCGAATTAATTGCAAGTTGTGACATAACTCTGTGTTGTCCATTACTTGTGTAATTAGGACATGATTTATATGATTGTTGCGTCACGATTGTTGACTTAGAGTTTTATTGGGAGTGGTGATGTTGACTTGACATGTTGTCTATGTAACTCAGTAGTGGGGTCGACAAAGGTTAAGTGTTATGAAATTGAGGTAAGGTTATCCAGTAGTGTTTGTGTTGTATCCATGACATGGGTATGGTAGATAGTCTATCGTTTATTGCATTTGAGGCCAGGTAGGCGGGGTGTACTGTGTTATAAATTAACCCGTGTGGACTTAGATAAATCTAAAGATGCTAGGTTATCAATATATGACAGGGTTAGTAAAACAAGTCTAAGTATTCTATAAGTGCGTGAATAGGAGGGATGACAAGGGTAAGGAACCTCAGGGGTTGAATATCGTAGAACTCATAGGTAATCATATAATGACGTCTGACTTGACGTGGTGGATAGTTGGTGATTAGGGCTGAACCTGATAATGAGGAAGGTTTTCCTTCCAAGATAAGACTGGTAATAAACCAAGGTGTTAAGGAATTATTTAACAAAAGACCTCCGGCTATATAACTCTCAAGTTGTAGCTTATTTATGGATATTTATGTGATTTAATTCGGGTAGAACGATGATGCTTACCAGTACATATGGTTTTGTACTGATATTACTCTTGCTATACCCTTTTTAGGGTATAGTCTATTTGCGGGATCAAT
The DNA here is from genome assembly GCA_031232105.1 of Capsicum rhomboideum. NCBI lineage: Eukaryota > Viridiplantae > Streptophyta > Magnoliopsida > Solanales > Solanaceae > Capsicum > Capsicum rhomboideum. The sequence goes on along the minus strand of CP124713.1, from coordinate 25,742,976 downwards.
AGGTGTTTCATGATTGGCTCAGTAAAGATCTCCAACAGCTTCTATTACTATTCCCATGGTAGAAGCTGTGTCTTGGTTTTTGTACTTTCTCTTAATAGCTTTTGTACCTGTTTAGACTATTTTCTTAGGAAAAGTTTCAGTTGTATTTTAAATGTTTTTCGATTGTAATTAATGTTTTATAAATTATTGTAATAAATTAAGTATTTCCTATTTCTTAATTGACTTCCATATGCATTTTAAATGGGTGGTAAGTGCTTTTCTATCTAGGTGGATTAGAGTAGGTGCCAGCACGATCCGGTTAGTTGGGTCATGACAAGTTGGTATCAGAGCCTAGATTATCGATCTCCTAGTACAAGAGCAAATGTCGAGTAGAGTCCTGCAGATTGGTGTGTTGATGTCCACATTTAATCTTTAGGGAGCTATGAGGCATTCTCGAGAATTGTTTCACTTTTTTTCTCCTCTTTCGCGCAGTCTGTGTAATTTCTTGTATGAATTAAGTCCAATTGGTATATCTGGATTCTAATTGGTATCTTATCAAGGTAAATCGATGTCTTCTAACTTCGATTGAATTAACACAAGCAAGGAAAGTTGGAACCGGGAGGGTTCTAATTGGTATTTGGTTATTGAGACTACGTAAATGCATGGACAGTCAGCTAATGGTTATCCATGAGGGAATAAGGATAATAAATGGACTTATTCAATGATGAAACTTAAGATTTATAATTATGCGTATTGATGTTGCTTGAGTGGCTGTGAATATGTGCAATGTGATTGGTGAATGGCTATTAAATTCATGGTTGGTGAAAGGTCATAACTTGGTTATTGTTGATGGATAAAGGTATTGGTTGCTATGTGATTTAAATGGGAATTGTATGCTAAAATGCTAGACATGGACTTATCATTTTGTAAAATGGTAAGGGGATAAAAAAATGGTTTATGACTGTGGGAAACTCTAGTTTCAGGACAATCGAAATTTGGTTAAAGACCATGGAAAAAGGGCTATTGTTGCATAATAGTGGGATTTGTTACTATGAAAAGTTTTCTTGGTGTGATTAATAACTCGTTTTAAAAAATGTGATGCTAAGTTGTGGTTTATGCATGGCTGAGTTCGGTCTTGGGATTATGTTAAAGGCCATAATGCGATTTCATGTGTTAATGTTGAAAACAAGGAAGGGAAATAAGGGAATTTTGCAGATAATAGTAAATTTTTGGTCTGCTGCTGTTGGTGCCGCCATAGCGGTACTGACTCGCTACGACGATCTCGCTATAGTGGGAATTTTTCTGCTACAGCGGTACTGACATAGCGGCATGCAAGCTATTATAGCGAGATGGGCGGGGCAGAATTCCTGCCCTATTTTCCCTGTTTTATTTTCATTCCCTGTTTGCTTTAATAGTTAGTTTGAGCTACAAGCTACCACATAAATTATAGAAATCACATATATAAAGGAAAAGCATGCATTCAATATAAAGATTATTAAAACTAGCATCTATGTGCGATTAAATAAAAGGAAGGGAAGGGAGAAATAATGTTTGTTACATGCCCAAAACTGGGGAAACCCCATTCAATCATAATGTATGAAAAAGGGAGGAGCAGGGTTGATATGCACCGAGGGCCTTAGCTGGATTCCCTGTCACCATCGTGGGTTGTCGGGGTAGGGTCCTCTCCCTCTGCATCACTCAAGAAGGGAAACTCCCGCATATATTTTGGCGCCAACTGGGAAGCTCCTGGTAAGGGACTGTACACCTAAACATGACCTTCAAGGTCTTTCACATCCATGCGAGCATGTGGTCCAGGAAGTGCCTCCTCCTCTTCTTCTCATTGGGGTCTCTATTTAGAGCTGCATAGTTTTGGTAGAGAGATGTGGGGCTACAGCGCCGGAAGGGGCATGCTCTATATATCTCCTAACTACAGTTAAGTCTGCCTCCAGGTGGCTGCTAGAAATCTAAGGCTAGGGCTAAGACTAGGAGGGAGGGGCAACTTCATCATCTTCCTCCTCCTCCTCCGCAGGCCGGCTGCTCTTAGCCTCACCTACCTTCCTTTTTTCTTCCCCTTGGATGAAACCACCTTTACCCAGAGGGGGTGAAATGTTCATCTCCACCTAAGTGTCAGTCTCCTCCTCGGGCACCTCAACATGCCTGCACAGTGCAAAAATTAGGCCGGGAAGGTAGGGGCTCTTATTGCTGCCCCAGTAAAAGTTCTTCCACTCCATCCTAATCTTTACCCTCACATTTAGCTGAATCCCCTGTATAGAAGAGGCCACTACCAGAGCTCGGGGGTAGGTCTTGTTGAAAAGGTTGGCTAATGGATGAATCCTCTGGGACACCAGATTCAGCAATCTCCTAGCATCGACTGTGAAGATGGTGCTCGTGATTCCTTCAGTAGTGGTCCAGTAGACCTAGTACCTGAACTCATACACAACCAGAGTGTCCCGCAACCGCCTCATGTCCATTTTCCTAGCCTTATATAGGTACCCAATAGTTGAAAGATGCGGCACCTCTAATACCTTATTTATCGTTTAAATGTCCATAGGGAAATCCACTCCCCTGATGTGGATGATAGGCTTAGGGGGTCGTCTCAAAGCATGGTAGGGAGTATGACATATAAATCCCTGACCCAGACCGAGACCCTAGATGAGGAAGCCACCACCAGTGGTCCCCAACCAAACTCCTTGAGCCGATTGTAAAATTCAAGCACCTTCTCCGCCACCCCTTTCATAGCAAAGGTCTTCTCATAATAGAACCCCATCCTTCTATACTCTAAAAATCTCTCCCGACAAGCGTCGTTGGGGAATCTCTCGTAGGCTAGAGTATTATCTTGGTTTTCATCTATTAGGGTGTTTGACATGCAAAATCATTGAAAGGAAGCATGTTAGAACTCATAAAAGCATTGAGAAATCAAATTCATTAAAAGGCCAATGCCTTGGCCTGACTAGGAGACTACCGCCTACTGCCTCCCGCTATAGTGGGATATATCCCTCTCTGGCGATTGCTATAGTGGGAATTGTTATTCTATAGAAAGGTTGCTATAGCGGGACAAAGCCACTATAGCGACCTTTATCGTCCCCAGCAGCTCAAGAGGTGCAACAATGACACCTCTTGACAAAAAGTACCATTTTTAGCATTTCAACTTCAGATCAGTATTTCTAAAGTACCCTAACACTATTTTATGCAAATATTTAGGCATAATAACTCCTAAAACATGTCCAAATTTTCAAAACCAAGTCAAGAACAACCCTTCACATTTCCTAATATTTTGAGCCCATTTTGGCCATGAACTCTGTAATTCTTACTTCCAGAATGCTATAGAAGCGTTGCAAATGTAAGGGAAGTACCCATGCTTCAAAAATTCATCCAAATCAACCTCAATTTCAAAATTTCAAAAACAAGCCCACAACCTATTCTATTTGATGATTTCAAGTGTAAAATAACCTCTATTTCATGTAATGAAGTAAAAGGATGATGTTTATCAATAGTTACCTTATTTTCAATGATGAGAGCAAAGTGATTAGGGAGGAGAGGGGATTTTTTCAACTGAAAAAGATAGAAATGGTCGAGAAACCCATTTTCACCCCTTTAAATTATTGGCTCTTGCTATAACGACCCTCTCCCGCTATATCAATACCGCTAAGCATAGTGGGATCCATTCCCTCATAGCACAAAAAATTTTCATCCGTTATGTTTGAAATCTTTTTATTTCGGTATATGATGAGACCCTGGATTACTTGGGTGGTCAGGGAATGGTTGCTCTAAGTAGTCTCGTGCAACTCACAGGAAGGAAGATTCCTTGAAGGAGCAGAGTAGTAATAAGTTTAAACTTGAGTTTTTAGTATAATAAAGATAATGAAATTTCAGTGGTTCGCGTAATTCTATAAATACATTATCGTGGTAAGGGCGTTAAGTTTTAGTTTAGGCTCATACTCTTCTTTCCATAATAGCATTCGAGGATGAACGATGGGAAAATTGGTATCTGTTGTAACGGTCAGCTCTGTCGTTATTATAAGACACCTCATTATGAGTATGGGTTATGGAAAATTTCAAAAATACGATCTTGAATTAGTATGGGGTGACACAATTAAAAATTTTGGATTAGGCTGACGTCATCCTGCTATAATGGGAATTTTCCAGCTATAGAGGCGTCGTCATAGCAGTCGGCAGGCTGCTATAGCAGGATGACAGGACTAGAAACTTCAGGGCAATTTTTATATTTCTCTTTTCTCTTCTTCTGTTGTAAAAAGGATGAGGTTTTCTCCAAACACCCTCCTAGAGAAATACAAGGCTAGTCTTATGTTGGATAATTTTTGAGGGTGTACTAGTCTAAGAAAATCTGGCACTAATATGAGTATGGATGGTTATGTTTGAGTTCATTTTCAGATAGATAACGAGTTTAGGAAGCCATAACAACTTTCGCCACTTAAAATGGAGTTATAGAACTCCAGTTATAGAGTTTACCTTGGAGGGATTGGTCTGCGATGTCATGATTTGAGGAATGTGTTCTAAAATAGGAATAGTTGGAGAGAGGCCCCAAGATTCTGCCTCGGACTGCTGCAGCAAAAAAAGGAAACCACTGCAGCAGAAAAAGGTACCTCTACAGCGGAAGCCAGTTTAACATTATGAACTGCTTCAGCTGTAATTTAACAGCTGTAGTGGTAATGCACAGTATTTTGACAGTTTTTAAAAACTCAGAAAATGTTTTTCGTTCCTACTTTTCCAAAAAATAAGTATAGGCTTAGCAAGGGGAGATTTCTGTAGAATTCTTGAGTTTTTCATCCTTGGAGGTAAGTTTCTTACATTCTATACTTGAATTACTTTTTAGAATCCATAGAAATTCTTAGAAAACTTTTTTATGGTGAAATTTGGGAATTTATCCCTAGTTCATGGAATTGATTTAAATTGGTGGGAATAAGTATAAAGTCAGTAGATAATGATCTTAGGGTGTTAGAAAATACTAATGAGAGTAGAATATTAGTTGTTCATGCTAAATAATGTAGGGTTCGTGAGGTTTAAGGAGGGGAAAACCCTAAGATTATGGTTTAAGGTAATTGCTGATTTAAATGGTTAGTTATTAATCCCTAGTGGTTAAAGAGGGATGAATGTATTAAAATGGGTGTATAATCTTGTTGTTATAGATCAAGAGAAAGTTGAAAGGAAAAGGTAAGGCAAGCTTGTGGCCTAGAAGTGTTGTTGAGCAAGGAATCAAAGTAGGTTATGATTTATTATAGCAATTAGACTTGCTTGACTCTGTGCTTATATGTGAATTAAATGTCTATGATGGTTTTTGAGCACTACTTGTGATTACTTACTGCATTGCATATTCATACATATTGATGTTGTTGGTTCGATAGTGATGATGATGGTGATGATATACAACTCATGATGTTCATGAGGTTGTTGATGATTGTGATGATGATGAGATGTTAATAATGTTGATGAGAATGAGAAAAGGAAGAGATGATGCACATATCTTGCATTCATATATTCATTCATGTGTATGGATTAACCTCTTATAATGTTATGTTGTGACGCAACCTATTGCTGAATTGACTAAGTGTTAACTTACTCTAAGGTAAAATATCATAATTGCCTATTTGTCTTTGATTATAAGTTCTGTGATGATCGCTTTGCATCCATTTAACTTACTTATTTATATAGCGTCGGGTTGTGTCAACCTATGATGCCTAGCAGTACTTGTTGTTGTACTGATGCTACCTGTTCTCTTCTTTTTATTGAGTGTAGAGCATGTTCCGATGTTTGAGACAAGACCTTGACTTTGGCTAGCAGTTCTAGACTCAGTTTCAAGGGTGAGCACCATGATCGTGCAACCTTTGGATCTTCTTATCATTGTTCATGTCCCTTGTTTTGGGACTAAGATATTCCTCAATTTATTTCTGGTTCTTGATAGTCATTTAGCTTTAAGACTTGATTTCTTTTAGATGTTCTTGTATGGTGACTTCAAGTCCCTGGGATGTAATAAATAGAGGTTTCCGCACTCTATTAGCTTATGGATGTTGATGTTGGTTTGACAACTTATTTATTTACTGAATGAAGCCATTTTAGAACTTGTTTAAAAATGAGGTTAATATAAGGGAGTTGTGAAAGTTACACTTGAGTTAGCGAGAGTTGAATTTAGTATGATTCTCCCACCATAGGTTAGGGTGGGTACTATTTATGACCGTTTGGGTTGTGATAAATATGGTATCAGAGCACTGGGTTCATAGATTTTATCATAAAAGAACATGTCTAGTAGAGTCTCGCATAATGGTACATAGACATCTATACTTTTCTGCGGGAGGCTACAGGGCTTTAGGAAAATAATTTCCTTACAGAAACGTCTGTTCTTTTCTGTGGAAGGCTAAGGGCTTTAGGAGAAGAATTCCTTTCTTTCTTTCTTTCTTGCTATTAATTGATTCCAATTGGTAGCTGGTGATACAGATTTGTATCTAACTAATTCACTCTGGTTTGCAGATGGTGAATACTCATTCCACCAAAATAGCAGTAGCCATAGTAGCCGCACCCGTACTGGCCGCTGGGGCGATACTCAGGGGTAGACCTCGAGTTAAGGGCAGAGCTAGACGGGGAGGATGAAAAGAAACACCTATTAAGGATGGAGCCCAGGCAACTGGAGGATCAAAAAGGCAGAGATCACTGTCCCCTCTCCCACAATAGGATTCCCCAAACCATACTCAGAATGAAGAAGTGGTAGTTGAGGAGGAGGAGATGGTAGCTCCAAAGAATGTGGCGCCAACACAGAATTATGCAGCCCCGGTGCCTTTGTCTGTGGAGGTAATTTAGCAAGTATTGGGATTTCTGAGTAGCTTGGCTGGCACTGGCCACACTCTAGTTGTTCCGGCCTTTCCAACCCCAACCTTGCAATATGCTACTGCTGTAGTATCGAGGATGGATGAAGGCTCTGAAACAGGGGTGTATTCCCAATAGGTACTTGGGCCAGTATGACTTATGATGAACATGGACTATTCTGTAAGTTCCTGAAGATGAAGCCCCCCAATATTCCAAGGTACAAAGTCTGAGTATGCAATCGAATTTTTGATAGATTATCATGAATGTCTGTACAAGATGGGTATTATTAAAAGTTATGATGTGTAGTTTGTTTCTTTATAGCTGCAGGTCAAACCCAAGCAATGATAGAGGTCATTTGTCAAACGCAGGTCTGCCTTATCTCCACTTACTTAGTTGTAATTTCAAAATGTATTCCTTGAGAAATATGTTCCCCGTACTTATCATGACAAGAAGAAGGATGAGTTCTTGAGGTTGGAGCAGGGTAACATTTTTGTGGTGGCCTATGAGGCCAAATTTCATGCCTTGTCTCGCTATGCACTATAATTAATCACCTCAGAGGAAGAGAAGATCAGGTTCTTTATGAAAGATCTGAATTCTGGCATTCAGTTAGTTACCTGATCTATGGCTGCATCTGGTACATCCTTTTAGGAGATAGTAGAGTTTGCCAAGAAATCTGAGGCACAAGAGAAACAAGAAGAGGTAAAAGTAGAAGAGAAGAAGGCTCGAACCTCAGGCCAGTTCATCGGTACTTTTACTAAGGGGCGTTGTTTTTCTAAGCTTTATAATTCAGCCATGCTTGTATTTATAGGGAGGCCGTATGGGTTCAGTTATCAGCCTTCCCAAATAGTAAGCTACACACCTCTATCTTCTTCAATTCAGAGGCCTTCTTTGGGTTTCAGGTGCCATGAGTGTGGGTGTTTGGGCAGCATCAGAAGGTGTTGTCCTAATTTTTTGTCTGTAGGTCAGTTGACTCAGCAACCGACTTCTACTACTCTAGTTCCAGTAGGTCATAGTGGTGGAGAAAACGGTAAAGGTCGTCCACAAGGAGGGCATAGTGGCCAGACTACAGGTTGGGGTGGCAACCAAGCCAATCGACGTGGGGGACAGGTTGGTAAAAATGGTGCTCAGGCTAGAAGAGGTGGAGGTCAAGGTGGTGATAAGGCTCATGTTTATGCTATTCAGGATCGTCCTGACGTGGAAGATTCTAATTCTATGATCACAGGTACTATTCTTATCTGTGATCGTATGGCTTCTATATTATTTGATCCCAGTTCCACCTTCTTTTATGTTTCGGTGAAATTTGCCTTGGGCTGGGACTTAGACTGTGAATATCTTGATTCTCCTATGTATGTGTCCACGCTAGTTAGGTTGTCTGTATGTGTTGATCAGGTGTATCGTGCATATCTTATGATGTTTATAGAGGTTAAAACCTTAGAAGACTTAGTGATTCTAGATACATAGGAATTTGATATCATTTTGGGGATGAGTTGGTTGTCTCCCTATCGTGCCATTCTTGATTGTTATGGTAAAATAGTCACTATGACGATGCCCGAGATGGAGAAGTTAGAGTGGGAAGTTACTTTTAAGCATACTCTTTTGAGAATAGTGTCTGCTCTTAGTGCCCAGAAACTAGTGAAGAGAGGGTGTAGGGCATTTTTAGCCCATCCTCAAGAAGATAAATTAGTAGTTGCTCCTATAGCATCAGTCCCAGTGGTGTGTGAATTCTTAGAAGTGTTTCCTGATGACCTTTCGGGTATACCTCCAGACCGAGAGGTTGATTTCTGTATATATTTAGAGCCCAAAACTCAACCCATCTCCATCCCTTCCTATCATATGGCACCATCAGAGTTGAGAGAGTTGAAATCTCAGTTACAGGAATTATTAGAGAAAGGATTTATTCGCCCGAGTATTTCTCCTTAGGGTACGCTTGTGTTATTTATGAAAAAAAAGGATGGTACCATGAGAATGTGCATAGACTACCTCTAGTTGAACAAAGTTACCGTTCAAAACAAATATCCCTTACCTAGAATAGATGACTTGTTTGACCAATTGCAGGAAGCTGCAGTATTCTCCAAAATAGATTTGAGATCGGGCTATGACCAGCCCAAGATTAGGGAGGAGGATATCCCAAAGACTGCTTTTCGAACCCATTACATGCACTATGAGTTTCTAGTTATGTCTTTTGGGTTGACCAATGTCCCAACTGCTTTTATGAGCCTGATGAATGGAGTCTTCAAGTCGTTCTTGGATTTTTTTGTTATTATTTTTATTGATGACATATTGGTTTACTCTAAGAGTGAAGAAGAACATGAATCTCATTTTCTCATAGTATTGGGGTTGCTTAAGGAGAAGCAACTATATGCTAAATATTCTAAGTGTGAATTCTAGCTTTCTTCAGTGTCCTTCTTGGGGCACATGGTTTCTAAGAAAGAGGTTATGGTAGACCCACAGAAGGTAGAAGCTATAAAGAATTAGGCTAAGCTAATGAATGTGAAATAAATTCAGAGTTTTATAGGGTTGGCCAGTTATTATTGTTGATTTGCTAAGGGGTTTGTTACCATTGCTTCGCTTATGACCCACCTTACTAAGAAGGAAGTCCCTTTGTGTGGGATGACAAGTGTGAGGAGAGATTCTAAAAGTTCAAAACTTTGTTGACCTCAACCCTAATTCTCACATTGCCTATCGAGGGTTAATATTTCATTATTTATTGTGATGCCTCATAGTTGGATTTAGGTGTTATTTTGATGCAGGATTAGAGCGTGATTGCTTAGGCTTTGAGACAACTGAAGCCTTATGAGAAAAACTACTCCACAAATGATTTTGAATTGGCAGCCGTGGTGTTTTCTTGGATGATTTGGAGACACTACCTCTATGGGGTGAAGTATGAAGTGTTTACGGACTACAGCAACTTACAGTACGTGTTCGCCCAGAGGGATCTAAATCTGAGACAGAGAAGGTTGATGGAGTTGATTAAAGATTATGACATACTAATCTTATATAACCTAGGTAAGGCCAGTGTGGTGGCAGATGCACTATGCCGGAAGCCGGTGAGCATGGGAAGTTTTGCATGATTGGAAGTGTCGAGGCACCCATTGGCAAGAAAGGTACATTTTTTAGCTAACAATTTTCTGAGATTGCGGGAGACTAGCGAAGTGAGAATATTAGCACATGTAGAAGTTAGGTCCACATTCTTTGATCAAATTAAAAACAGGCAGTTTTAAGACAAGATATTGAACAACCTCAGGGAAAAAATATTGCAGGATGAGGCTAGAGAAGTCGTCCTGATGATGAGAGAGTGTTGAGAATTCAGGGGCGCTTGTGTGTACCCTAGGTAGGTAATTTGATTTCAACTATTCTAACTGAGGCTTACAACTCTAAGTAATCTATACATTTGGGTGCCAACAAGATGTATAGGGACTTGAGACGACATTATTGGTGGCAAAGAATAAAGCATGATATTATGGATTTTGTAACTAAGTGTCATAACTATCAGCAGGTCAAGTATGAACACCGAAAACCTTGTGGTACATTTTAGAGAATGCCTATTTTAGAATAGAAATGGGAAAGGATAGCCATGGACTTTATGGTTGGCCTTCCTAAAACATTAAGGAAGTGCGACTCTATATGGTTCATTGTAGACTAGTTGACCAAGTCGGTTCACTTTATTCCAGTAAGAGTAGATTATAATGTGGCTAAGTTGGCCAAGATTTCTGTGAATGAAATTCTAAGGTTGCACGGGGTACCAGTTTTGATTGTGTCAGACAGAGGTACTCAGTTCACCTCCAATTTTTGGGAGAAATTCAAGTCAAAGTTGGGTATAAATTGGACCTAATAATAGATTTCTATCCACAGATCGATAGTCAGTTGGAACAAACTATCTAAGTGCTTAAGGATATGCTTCAGGCTTGTATTATGGACTTTGTGGATCAGTGGGACCAATACTTATCGATGTGTAAATTTTCCTACGACAATATCTACCACTCTAGCATTGATATGGCCCCTTTTGAGGCCTTATATGGTAGAAGGTGTCGGTTTTTAATTAGGTGGTTTGGTGCATTTGAAGTGAGGCCTTGGGTCACTGACATGCTCAATGATTCGATGGAAAAGGTAAGGTTCATATAGGAAAAGCTCATGGTAGCTCAGAGCCGACAGAAAGAATATGCAGACAACAAGGTGAGAGCTTTGAAATTTAAAACGAGGGATAAGGTTCTCTTGAAAGTATCACTCATGAAGGGTGTAATGCATTTTGATAAGAAGGGAAAATTGAGCCCGAGGTACATTGGACATTTTGAGGTTTTGAAGGGAGTGGGGTCAGTCACGTATAAGCTGGCCTATCTTAAAGTATATCCAACATTCATCTAGTATTCCACGTATCTATGCTAAAGGAATACCATGGATATGGGAACTACATCATTTGTTGGGACCCCAAGTTATTTGATAAAGATTTGCCATACTAAGAGGAACCAATTGCGATATTAGGAAAAAACATAAGAAAATTAAGAACTAGAGTCATTATGTGTGTGAAGGTTCAATGGAGGAACCTTACTATTGAGGAAGCTACTTGGGAGACAGAGGCTAAAATGCACAAGAGATATCTGCATTTATTCCTTAACCCAGGTACCTTTCTTTGCTTAGCTATGTCATTTTAGGCTAATTGTCTTTCGGGGACGAATGACTGGTAAATTGGTATCTAATGTAACAACCCAAATCATTGTTACGCTAAATTAGGATGTAAAATTTACACCTAGTCTTTCCTTAAGCCATATTTGAGAAATTCAAGGCTAGTCTAGTGTTGAACAATTTTTGAGGGTGTACTAGTCTCAGAAAATATGGCACTAGTGTGAGTATGGATGGTTATGTTTGAGTTTATTTTCAGATAAATAACGAGTTTAGAAAGACATAACAACTTTCGACACTTAAAATGGAGTTATAGAACTCCGATTATAGAGTTTTTCGTGGAGGGATTGGTTCGTGATATCATGATTTGAGGAATGTTTTGTAAAATGGGCATAGTTGGAGATAGATCTCGAGATTCAGCCTTGGATCCCTGCAGCAAAAAAAGATACTACCGCAGTGGAAGTTGGTTTAATATTTACCGCTGCAGCGGTAACACCTAGTATTCTGACAAATTTTAAAAACTAAGAAAATGTTTTTCATTCCACTTTTCCAAAAAATGAGTAAGGGCTTAGAAAGGGGCAATTTCTGTAGAATTTTTGAGGTTTTCATCCTTGGAGGTAAGTTTGTTACATTCTAAACTGAATTACATTTTAGAATCCATAAAATATCATTAGAAACTGATTCACGATGGAATTTGGGGGTTTAGCCCTAGTTCATGGAATTGATGTGAATGAGTATAAAATCAGCAGATAATGATCCTAGGGTGTTAGAAAATACTAATGGGAGTAGAATCTATGGTGTTCATGCAAAATTTATTTTTATTAAAAGAGGGACCTAAAAGGCCATATTATTAGAAATCAACAAATATTTACACGAAGACATAGTGGCCCATTACTAGGTTGGCCCAACCCAGCAAATGACCACCATCAGACCAAAACATAAGCAAAAAATCAAATAGGAAATGAAGAGTCTAGAAGCAAAAATATCTACAGTCATCTCCTACACCAAGCATCACCACCATTGCTATCACCTTTAGCTAAATGCAGGCCAGTGGAAAAGAAAGTTAGATATCGTCACTCATCATGCTATACAAGCTCAAAAAAAGAGATGAAATCAAGTTTTGGGTGTTTTCACTTTCGACATCGTCTCACAAATGCCATGAAATCACTCCAATCGAAAACTTCTTCAACTCGATATATCTCAGATTTAAGCTCCTTTGTTGAGATTAGTACAGATCAGCTTCCTTTACATCTTCATTAATCAATTATCGCTATCAATTTCACTTTATCTTCTCTTCTTTTACAGATTGAGCTCAACAAAGAGCTAATACCACTGTCAAAGCAAGAAAAAGTTATAGATCCATTATTAGCCTCATCTGGTAAGCACCATCTATTATGCTTTCTGGATCTTGTTGTTTTACACCAATTTAGCTTGCTATGCATATATTCTAATAATTCTCTTGTAACTGCCTTGGCATGTGTTGTACGTATCCTATGGCATCCTGTTAGTGTTTTTTTTACCCAGTTTGTATTACTTGACATGTGCTGCTGTTGTATCTTACTAATTACTGAACTTCTTGTCTCCACCTTATTTGTATTGTTGTCCTTAATTGTAGTCACTTGTACACCATTGAATAATGTTATCTCCTCCCCTGATTACAAAAAATTCCATTTTGGAAACTTTTAATTCTCAGGTTTAGTAAACATTGTTTGTCTATGTTCAATAACACTTTAGCTTTCCTTGTAATTGTTGTTCATTTGAATAGAAAATTTTGTCTATATCTGCAAAAGAGAAAACATGGTTAGCAAAAAAATCATCTATCTTATTGGCTTCTCTGTAGGTATGCTCCACCATAACTTTCTTCCCCTTCATCAATTTTTGTATCCTTTTTATGTCCACTACAATACACGAAGGTACATCCCAGCTATTGTCCAGAAACTTCTTGACAACAAGTGAGTCTGTCTCAAGGCACGGAGGAAAATAATTTTGATCAATATAAAATTCAAAGCCCATCCTCAATACTACAATTTTTTTCCACCAAATTTGATTTATCACCAAGTTTCCTACTTTCAACATATATCAAATTCCCAGAAACATTTCTAACATAAAAAGCACCTGAACTAGGTGTAGGGTTACCTTTGGATGCACCATCAGAGTTGCATTTGAAGGTTCCTAACCTAGGTACCTTCCAATAAATCACATTACAATCAATCCTTGGAGTGTAATTATCCAGAAACTGTACAAGTTCAGGCCAAGAATCAGGAATATTCAATAACCAGAGATATAGAAATTTATCCATGTAGACTAAATTCCTAGTAATCTCCATTCTCATACTGCCATAAGACATCCTTCCTCCATGTTTAATAGAATTTCTCCTCTTATATATTTACCATAAAATGAATATTAGAACAACTTTGTAAATCAAATTAAGTTTAGGAGCAGTTACAGTGTTCCACCATTTGAAAACATAGTTTTTGAACTGTGAAAAAGGACCAGTGACTCCTGCTGCAGCTGAAAAATAGTTCCAAATAGAGTTAGCAGTAGAATAGGTTATAAATAAATGTTCTATTCTTTATTTAACCCCATCCCCACAACAACAACATACCACATCATCACAAATTCTATTCCTAATGAGAATTTCACCAATAGGCAGTCTTTTCTTCCATAATCTCTATACAAAAAAAGAAACTTTAAATGGAACACCTTTCACCTAAATTTGTTTAAAAATCAACTGCACCTCTCTTCTTTGTCTTAGGCATTCCCAGGACTACCTCATAGAAAACATTCTTGAGTTGTTTAACATCCACCAGGGCTTATCCCATTCATCAAATTCCTTCTCACAATACACATTCCTGACAACCCGATTGTACACTTCCTCATTAAAGGCCCACTGCAATAGTTCTTCATTCTATTTGCCATATGAGAATAACTGACTCAGGTCTTTTAATTGATGATCATTATTAAAACTGATTGGCAAGTAATAATGAAGGTCACCTACTTGAGTTCAATTGTCGTACCATACACTTGAGTGACCATATTTAGGTTCCCACCAAATCTCTTAGTCAAATTTGTGTCTAGCCTCCAACGTATACCTCTATGTTAAAGATCCACCTTTCCATTATGCCATCCGAGGTCTCACCTTCTTGCAATAGTTGTTCCATATAAAGTTAGTCCATATAGATTTCTGAGTTCTAAAGATCCACCACAATTTAGCAAATAATGCCTTAGAAACATCAAATAATGATCTAAAACTTAGGCCTCCTTCCTCTTTAGAAATACAAATAGCATCCCAAGCTACCTAATGTTTATTTCTAGCAACTTCCTTGAAGTTCCATAAGAATCTTGCAAAAATTCTATGGAGATCATAAATGACACATTTAGGTGGGTTAACAACAGACAATAGGTAAATGGTTATACTATTCAAAACACTGTTAATTAAAACAACCTTACCACCAAAATAAAGCATCTTCCCCTTCCATGCTTGTAACTTGTTGTGCACCTTCTTCATTAGTTCTGAAAAATGTACCTTTTTCTTCTTTGCATGACCAATAGGGCCACCCAAATATATCAAAGGAAATTTTCCTCTATTAAAGCCAGTGCACTCTTCCACCTCCCTAATATAACCATGAGTTGTCTTATGATATATAAGAAAAGCACTTTTTTCCTTGTTAATCAATTGACCAGATTGTGCTTCATAACTTTTAAGAACCTTCATCAACAACTGTAATGATTTCCTATCAGCAGAGGCAAAAACAATAGTATCATCAACATATGCTAAATGATTAATGTTCTCACTCTACTTGGGCACACCATAACTCTTAAATTCTGCCTCTTGAAATAAAGAATTTAAACCCCTAGATAAAATCTCTATTGATAAAATAAACAAAGCTGGGGATAAAGGATCCCCCTGCTTAACACCTCTTGTGGAATGAAAAAATTCATGAGTCAGACCATTAATGAGGATAGAGTACCAATTATTTGCAATAAGTCTCCAAATCTTATCTACCACACCAATATCAAAGCCTATTCTCTCCAGTACTTTTATCAAAAAATGTCAATTCACCCTGTCATAAGCCTTTGCCATATCCAATTTCCGAACCACATTTGCAGGCTTTCTCCTCATCCTAATGCCAGACATTATCTCTTGTGCCAAAAGGACATTTTTAACAATATTTCTACCTTAGTTGTTCATACTAAATAATGTAGGGTTCATGAGGTTTAAGGAGGGGGGAAACCCTAAGATAATGGTTTAAGGCAATTTTGTGATTTAAATGGTTATTTATTAATCCCTAGTGGTTAAAGATGAATTAATTTATTTAAATGGATGTATAATATTGTTGTTATAGATCAAGAGCAAGTTGAAAGGGAAAGGAAAGGCGAGCTTATGGCCTAGAAATGCTGTTGAGCAAGGAATTACCGTAGGTTATGGTTTATTATAGTAATTAGACTTCCTTGACTCTGTCCTTATATGTGAATAGAATATTTGTGATGGATTTTGAACACTACTTGAAATTACTAACTGTAGTGCATATTCATACATATTGATACTGTTAGTTTGATGGTGATGATATATAACTCATGATGTTCATGAGGTTGTTGATGATTGTGTTGTTAATGAGAATGAGAAGAGGAAGAGATAGTGTGCACATCCTGCATTCATATATTCATTCATATGCATGGAATGGCCACTTATAATGTTATGTTGTGATATAACCTGTTTCTGACTTTAACTAAGTGTAAACTTAAATGAGAATGAGCTTATATTCCCTCGAAGGTGAAATATCATATTTGTCTTTGATTATAAGATATGTGATAATCCCTTTGCATTCATTTGAATTATTTATTTGTATGGCATCAGGTTGAGTCGACCTATGATACCTACCAGTACTTGTTATTATACTGATGCTACCAGTGCTCTTCTTTTTGTTGAGTGTAGAGCGTGTTCCGGCGTTTGAGATAAGACCTCAATTTTTGTTAGATATTCCAGACTCAGTTTCAAGGGCGAGCACCATGATCGGGCAACCTTTGGATATTTTTATCATTATTCATGTCCTTTGTTTCGGTACTAAGACATTCTTCTATTTATTTTTAGTTTTGGATAGTCATTTAGCTTTAAGACTTGATTTCTTTTAGATATTCTTGTACGTTGACTTCAGGTCCTGGGGATGTAATAAATAGAGGTTTTCACACTCTATTAGCTTATGGATATTGATATTGGTTTTACAGTTTATTTATTTACTGAATAAAGCCCTTTTAGAACTTGTTTAAAAATAAGGTTAATATAGGGGAGTTGTGAAAGTGACACTTGAGTTAGTGAGAGTTGAATTTAATATGGTTCTTCTGCTATAGGTTATAATCATGACCATTTGGGTTATGACAAGCTCATGGCCTTGGATTAATGGAGAGAAGGGATTTCGCATTAATGGGGTAAAACCCATGGTTTTTTCGGTGATTTCATACCCGAATTCACCTTCACGGAGTCAAAAGCTTGTGTTCATACCTCCATAGCAGTTTCTTGGCATATAGGTAGGATAGGTATAACTGAGTAGTTTAGACATAGGTTAGAAAGCATAAGCATGACATAGATTGATGGGAGATTGCATGCTTAGGCCTTCGAGCACGGTGTTTGGATGGTTAAAACAGTTGAAAACTCAATTAATTAGGTGGGAAATTGTTGTTACTTTATGGTATTGAATTGTCTGTTGATTTGATGTGTTTACCTCATTCATGTTAATCCTTGTATGTTTTAATAATGGTGTAGTACCCGGAAACTGGTTTAAACTTAATTAAATGCTTATTCATTAGGGGTGGTTAGTGTTGGTGGATTATGAAGAATCTACGTTGGTAACCAGAGGAGTGGGAAATTGGTAATGTATTACATGTTAGGATGAACAGTTGGGGGTGGGTAATGCCAATGGTTATATGTGCAAGTTGTAGGTGATGGTTTAAATGTAGCTAAAACCCAATTTGTGTTACGTGTGCATGATAGCTATTCCTTAGTATTGCTTGCACAATGCATGTTCAAGGAAAGTGAATCTGTTTGATATCCTAAGAGTTAATCACATGCAATGAATTTAAATAAAAGCTTGATGGTTTTTACAAGTATTGTTTCTGTTATCATTATAGTTGTGATTGTTGTGATATCTATCATTATTGTGGAATGTACCGATATTTGAACATCTCCATAGGATTGGTTGATATATGGTTGGCATACACTTGATGTCTGGGATTTGGTACATGGACAAGAGCTCTGCAGGTCATGGCTAAAGGGTGACCATAAGACCCTTAGTATGTTTGTATAGGTATTTGGTGAGTGTGATGGTTCCTTGAGTGAACCGGGCTTAACTGTTTACTTGATATACATATTGGTTCTATGAGTTGAATCGAGCTTAACTGTTTACTTGATATATATGTTGGTTCCTTGAGTTGAACCGGGGTTAACTGTTTACTTGATATACATATTGGTTTCTTAAGCAAACTGGGCTTAACTTTTTACTTGATATACATGTTGGAATTAGTTCTGAATATAAATCAGGATTCTTGATTATTGTCTATTTATTTGCTGGAATGGATCCTTGAGTGGTCCGGGTTAATTGCAAGCTGTGACATAACTCAGTGTTGCCTCTTACTTGTGTAATTGGAACATGATTTATATGATTATTGCATCACGATTGTTGACTTAGAGTCTTATTAGGAATGGTCATGTTGACTTGAGCTGCTGTCTATATTAACTTAGTAGTAGGGTTGACAAAGGTTTAGTGTTATGAAATTGAGCTAAGATCCATGACATGGGTATGGTAAATGGTCTATCGATTATTTGAGTCTGGGTAGGCGGGGTGTACTGTGTTATAAATTAACTCGTATGTACTTAGACAAATCTAAAGATGCTAGGGTGTCAATGTATGACCGGTTAGTGAAACAAGGCTAAGTATTTTGTAAGTGCCTGAATCAGAGAGATGACAAGTGAAAGGAACCTCGGGAGTTAGATGTTATAGAACTCATAGGTAATCATATAATAAGGTATGACTTGACGTGGTGGATAGTTGGTGATTAGGGATGAACCTGATACGAGGAAGGTCTTCCTTCCAAGATAAGCCTGGTAACAAACCAAGGTGTTGAGAAATTGGTTAATGAAAGACCTCCGACTAAATAACTCTCAATTTGTATGCTTCTTTCTGGATATTTGTGCGATTTAATTCGCGTTGACCGATGATGATTACCAGTACTTATGGTTTTGTACTGAAACTACTCTTGCTATACCCTGTTTGAGGTATAGTCTGTTTGCAAGATCAGTAGGTGTTTCATGATTGACTCGATAGAGATCTTTAGCAGCTTCTGTTATTGTTCGAATGTAGGAGTTGTGTCTCGGTTTTTGTACTTTCTCTTAGTAGCTTTTGTACCTATTTAGACTAATTCCTTGGGAAAAGTTTCAGTTGTATTTTATATGTTTTTCGGTTGTAATTAATGTTTTATAAATTATTGTAATAAATGAAGTATTTCCTATTTCTTAATTCACTTCCACATGTATTTTAAATGGGTGGTAAGGGTTCTCCTATCTAGATGGGTTAGAGTAGGTGCCCGCATGATCCAGTTAGTTAGTTCGTGACAGAAGTCAACACCATCTCGTGGTGGGAAAAAGTATTTCATAACTTTTATTGACTATTGCACTATATATTGTTATGTTTATTTGTTAGAAACAGTTAGGCAAAGTAAAACTGAAGTTGAAAATCAATATGACAAAATGATATAAATGATAAGAAGTGATATGGGTGGAGAGTATGAATCTCTTTTTGCAGAGATATGTTTGAAAAATGGAATTTTTCATCAAACTACATCCCCTTACTTTTATAAGTTCAGGTTTACCATAAAACTTTGGAGGGGGGCGGAAGATATCCTTACAACAAAATGAATACTCAATAGAGTGTCCTATAGCAAGACACGATCTATTCCACATGAGAAATGGAAAGGAAGGAAGCCCAACTTGAAATATTTCAAAGAGTGTGGTGTCTAACCAAAGACCGAGTTCCTATTCCTAAAAGGATCAAAATAGGACCAAGGACTGTGGACTATGTTTTCATTGGATATGCTACAAACAGTAAAACATGTTGATTTTTGGTTCACGGATCCTAACATCTGAATATTCATGATAATACGATAATTGAATTAGATAATGCTGAGTTCTTTGAACACAATCATACATATAAAACTAGATATAAGTTGTCTACTGAAGGGTCTAAGCGAACTCGAGAAGAACCAAAGGAGAATAAACTTAATGAAGAGAATCCAAGGTGTAGTAAACATCAAAAGACTTCTACTTCCTTCGGATCTAATTTTGTAACATTTCTTCTTGAAAATGAGCCTCAAAGATTCAAAGAAGCCATGTCTTCTCTAGACTCATCTTTTTGGAAAGAGGCTGTCAATAGTGAGATTGGTTCAATCTTGAACAACCATACTTGGGAGTTGGTTGATCTTCCTCCAGGAAATAAATCTTTACATTCAAAATGGATCTTTAAAATGAAAATGAAAGCTGATGGAACTATTGAAAAATACAAGGCAAGACTTGTTGTTAAAGGCTTTAGACAAAAAGAAGTCCTTGATTATTTCAATACATACTCGCCAGTAACAAAGATTACATCCATATGGATGTTGGTTGCACTAGCGGAGGTGTATGGTCTTAAAATCCATCAAATGAATGTAAAACCAATTTTTTTAAATGTAGAATTGGAGAAAGAAATTTAAATGGAACAACCTGAGGGTTTTCCGGTTCTTTGTAAAGAAAGGAAAGTGTGCAAACTTGTTAAGTCACTTTATAGACTAAAACAAACACCTAAATAGTGGAATACAAAATTTGACCAAACTTTGTTGACAAATGAATTTAAGATTAATGAGTGTGACAAATGTGTTTATATTAAAGACATTCTGAATCTCAAAGTCATTGATTGTTTGTATGTTGATGACATGTTAATCATCAGTAGAGACATTTCTGACATAAATGCTACTAAGCGAATGCTAGCAATCAAATTTGACATGAAAGACCTTGGAGTTGCTGATGTGATCTTAGGAATAAGAATTCATAGAACTCCACAAGGCTTAGTATTGTCACAGTCTCATTACATTTAAAAGGTACTTGACAAGTTCAAGTATTTGGATTTCAATAATGCTAAGACACCAATAGATGTGAGATTTTCTATTCAAAAGAATGAAGGTAAAAGTGACTCACAATTGGATTATGCAAGAGTGTTGGAAAGTTTGATGTATATCATGAATTGTACGCGACCACATATAGCTTGTGCTATTAGTAAATTGATTTGGTTAACAAATAATCCCAATCAAACTCATTGGATGGTAATGAAAAGAGTTTTGGGGTATCTAAAACATACTTAAAACTATGCTTTGCATTATAACAAATATCCAACAATAATTGAAGGATATACTGATGCAAATTAGATCACCGAGTCAAATGAAGTAAAATCCACATGTGGGTATGTATTTACTCTTGGTGGAGGAGCATTCTCTTGGAAATCATCCATATAGACATGTATCATCCCCTCTACAATGTAGTTTGAATTTATCGCTTTAAATAAGACCGGTGAAAAAGCTGAATGGATTCGGAATTTCTTGGAAGATATTCCTTTTTAGCCCAAACCTTTGGCACCTGTATGCATACACTGTGATAGTCAAGCTGCAATAGGTAGGGCAAAGAGCATGATGTATAATATCATCACATACGATGGAGACATAATACCATTAGGCAACTACTCTCTAGTGGAATTATCACGGTTGACTATGTGAAGTCAAAAGATATTGTGTCATATCCACTTACAAAAGGCCTAACTAGAGAGGGAGTTGAGAGATCATCAAAGAGAATGGGTTTAAGGCCTAGGACAAGTCATCATAGCAGTAACTTTACCTTATAGACTAGAGATCCTAAGAGCTAGGTTCAAAGAGATCAAAAAAAGTTGTGACTGACGGTTCAACATTGTCAAATAATTCAACCCATTCTCATGATAATGACAATGTTCAGGAAACAAGGATAAAGTTTAAGGTTTAAAGCTTTTTAATGGTTTCTACGTTTGGCCAATATGACCAAATAGTTTATATATAGGATTAAACATTTAGGAATCACCTATGTGAGTGTGAAGTGGAAGCCTCTTTAAGGAGAATGATAGTAAAGGCCTATTCTCTAAGCTCTCATGAAACCAGGTAGTGTTCATGGATGTAAAGAGCAAATCCGTGAGAACCATAAATGGTAAAAGGCTAGTTGTGTGACTTGTATTATCTAGGTGTACAAAAAAGTTTGACTGTACAAAGATATCGCATCTACTAATTGACCAAGTGCGTTCGATATAAGTTCACTATGGAAAGGTCAAAGGGAAACCTACTTATCCAGATGCAATTAGACTTTTCTTGTAAATCACATACTTGTCTGTATATTTTTCTTAATCTTATAACTATTCCCCATTCGTGAAGGGGATTATTAGGCTCTAGTTGAAATGTGAATGGAAAAGGGAGGGAACAAATGGAGGAAAAAAGTGAATTGTATTTTTGCTTTATAGAAGAAGTATTCTTCCACATTGATGGGAGAAAGAAAAATTCTTATGCTTAAATATAGAAACATTACTATATGTTGTTAGTGAGATAAGAAGAGGACAAGCCTCACACCATAACCATCGTCGCTCACAAGGCTTCAACTTTAAATTTGGATTTGTCAAATGATCGATCAAGAGATTGTCTTTTTGAACAAAATTTATTTGAAACTTAATTGTTAATGATTATTAATTTAAAAATAAGATATAAAATATTTTCTCCATTTGCAGACGTAAAAGAGCAAATGCTGACGCATATCAAAATGCACATTGAAGGGACGCGATCCTTCAGTTTACTATTTGAATAACAAAAAACTGATTTGTGGGTGCATATGGCCATTTGCTGACACATATGGCTCCACAGATGCCAACGCAGATCAAATGTCAACTTTCTAATTTGTAGAAAGATTGACATGCTGCCGTAAGTGGCCATCTACTCCTACAGATGGGTTCGTAGATGGGCCTGACATTCCAAAATAGTGCAACTCTTTACGAATCATTGCTTCTTTTCTGATGTAATAGTTTTTTGGCTATAAATATATGATTTTTCCTTAGATATTAGCACAAAAATTTTGAAGTTAACCCCTCCTTCTTGCAAAAACTCTAGTGTGATATGCTACCGTTGAGTGCATTCAAAATTCAACGAATTTGAGGTACCACTTGTCACGTCCCAAATCGCGAATCGTGCGGGAACCTACCTAACTCTACCATAGATAGGAGAACCCTTACCACCCAACCATTCAATTATTGCGGAAGATATTATTAAACCTTAAGCATAAATAAATTCATGAATAAATAACATTTCTTATTCAAAACATATTTATTACAAAAAAACATTGTGGAGGTATATCAATAGTTTTCTCTAGAACATAATCTAAACCGGTGCAAGAGTACTAGACAAATGGAAGAATGACCTGAGACACAACATTCATGTATGAGTAGGATGACAGGAGCTGCTGAAGAATAATCACCACTGTACCTATAGAAACTCCAACTGACCTGCAATAGAGCTATATACCCAAATGGAGATATAGTAAGTATAGTATCAGTACAACCACACGTATTGGTAGGTATGATTAGATGACCAGGGTTAGAAACATATAATAACATATAACAAACAAGAAAGAATCACGCCAAACATACAGGTTTAATAACTGAACATACTTAATCTACTTCAACTTCCAACCTTACTGCCTTTCCTTTATTATAGGCGTGACCAACTAACTATATTCCATCAATTAATCTAACCCACCATTCTTATGCACTTACCTTATTAAAAAAACTATATATACTTCTCTCTCTCATTAATCCTCTTTTGAGACAACCCTCGCTCCATATTATACTACTATTAACTATCAAAATTACAACAACTAGGACAATTATTAACATCAACAATATAACCATAAGGTATGCTACAATATACATCATGTATATGACTAAATACACAAGAGAAAAATAGTTATACATAATCTAGGACATACCTCATATTCACACTTTGCTATAATGCACAATCACAACCATCAACATAACCGGTCCACTCAAGGAACGATAATATCTCATCAAATAACCGATCTACATAAGGGACCATGATATATCATCAATATAACTTGGTCCACTTAAGGAACCATTAACATACTCCCTCCGTCCCAATTTATGTGATGTACTTTGACTTGGCACGGAGTTTAAGAAATAAAGAAAGACTTTTGAAACTTGTGGTCTAAAATGAGTTATAGATATTTGTGTGGTTGTAAATCATTTCATTAAGGGTAAAGTGGGTATTTTAAAGTTAAATTGTTACCAAATATAGAAATGTGTCATTCTTTTTGGGACTGACTAAAAAGGAAAGTGTGTCATATAAATTAGGACAGAGGGAGTAATATAAATATAAATGTACATTCAAATGCATATGATGAGTGCATTCATGCATGATGTACGTATCATCCCATTTTCATCTCAACAACATTATCATCTTATCATTTCATCATGATCTCAATATCATCATCAATATCATCTCATTATCATTATCATCATCAATATCATTCTCAACATCATCATCATGATGTATGAATATCATCTCATCATCATCATTAATATCATTCTTCATATCATCAATGTAAATATAAGATGCAGTCAATAATCACAAGTAGTGCCCAAAAGCGAATCACAAACACTCAATTCACATCATATGTAAGTCACAACGATCAAAGCAGAACTTACAATTAATGACAACCAAGTAAATATAGTCAACAATCAACAAGTTCATCATTCCAAGTAAACAACGAATATCCACTTACATGTGAAATCACAGGTATGCCCGAAGGTCAATTCACCACTTACTCAAATGAGCATTATCAACCAAATCATCAATCACAAACATATCTGAAGACCAATCAAACAAGTATCCATTTTAGGAGTGCATATTCCACCAGAATTTAGATCTATACTCTAATTCATCATCCTATTTCATTCAGCAATATAACTCTCTTTTATTCATATTTGAAACCAATAAATTTAGTTACTAACTAGTAACCCTTACACCCAAGTCGTCACTAAGTTCAAGACACTATCTCCTTTAGTCGATCATGAAACCATTTGGCTCTATTCAACTTACAATTCTAGCTAGAGTCATACACTTTTACACATCTTACTTTCTAGCACTTAGCAAAACTTGACTTTAGGTTTATAAGTTATATCATCACCTCTTCTTATCAGAATTAATCCTCCTATCTATCTTCTAGAAAGAATATCTCATACTTCAATTATACACAATATCGGGTTCACCCTTTTTATGATATTAAAGACTAGCTCTATAGATTAGAAGGTCACCTAATTCTTCTATTATTATTTACATTCATATATTAAGCTCTATAAATCATCAAGTAAGTCATACAAATACAAACACCCATCAAGGGATCCACACAAGATACAATAACACACAATTATATTATTATTACATTATTTCCATGTTTTATCCATCCAAACCCCATGTCCGTAGGTCTAGACATGAAATATCCCATCAACTATAATTATTACACGTAACTAATCCAAGTCTACTACACATTAAACCATAAGCTACCTCGACCGAAGATCTTGGAATAAAAAGCCACATCAAGGTTGCTCTTTCCTTTCCTTCATGCCTCCATTATCCCAATCATCTAGAAATCAAACAATTATAAGAGTAATTAATCAATTACTCTTTGAATAACTACATTGGGAATTCAATCCACCAATTCTATCCTTATTCATAGTCTAAATCATTATCCAATGTCAATTAACCCTTAACTAGCTCTATCATCTTTAAATCATATCCATTAATGGAGTTTCATGGCTAAAGATTCCATTTTTATTGAATTCAAGGTCCCTAAGAATCACATTTCATGTTTTAGTATCACTAATTCATGCCAGGAATCGTTAATTAATAATCTAAAAGTAATTCTAGGTGATATTACCCCAACCTATAGGTTTTCCCCAAAATATAATGAGATTAGGGTTGGTTCAAATATCCAAGAGTTCCACCATTGAAGATCGTTCTAATGATTCTACAATGTTAAAGGATTGAAATACGAAGAAGATGACGGAAGGAACTTACCTCAATGAAGAATTTTCACACAAGAAGTTGGAAAATCACCCCCTAGGACTTTGGGATGAAGTTTTTGAGTTAGAAATCCAAAAACTGTGAAAACCAGCTTTAAGTACTGTCCAATTACCACTGCAGTGGTAAAATTAACGCTGTGGCCATTAAATTCTCAACCCAGACAGTATTCAGTAAAATGGCCATAATATTTGACTCCAAAGATGGATTAACAAACGGTTGGATGAGTTAGAAAAAAGACTCAAAGATCTTTTATTTGGTGGGTAATGGGCCCCACAGCTCTTTATATAATAGGAGATTTACTTGTTTAAAGTTTAGCCTAGCTTAAACTTAGCTCAAAACTCTATCGGTAAGAACATTTTCAAAATTAATTTTGTGTTAGAGGTATTGTATGAACTTAGTTCATGTATAATGCACTTCCATAATAAGAATTGATCCTATAACTTATGATGAAATAGGTTATTTATAACAACCTTTTCCATCATTAAGGGAAAGTCTTACATAAAAAAATTTGGGTTAACATTTTCCCTGAATTGGGAGTTAAAATTTTTAGGCTAGGCTAGTCTTGGATAAAATCTGAGAAAGGTATGGTCTAGATCAATCCGGGAATAGATTGGGTGGATATAATAAAGTTTATCATCTTTTATGTTATCTAAGATAATAAGGAATGCGTAGGATTTTTCGAAAGTGAATTCGGTAAGTAGAACTCTCGATATCGAACTTGATGTAAAGGGGTTAGTCCGAAATGTCATGATTTAAGGGTGTATTGTGAAAAAGGCCAAATCGGGAGCAATCCCAAGTTTTTGCTTCTCCATACCCACAGTAGCGGGTAGCAGGCTGCAATGGGGCTACCGCTATAGTGGATAAATTTCCGCTATAGTAGGAGTCAAAGTCGGTCAATCCAGCTATAACGGACGACTTCTGCTATAGTGATGTCGCTATAGCGGGATCGGGTTACTATACCAGGGTAATCGCTATTTAATGTAAAAATTTCCCTATGACAGTTTATTATTTTCTAAATTTATTTTGGGGAAAGCTTAGGCGATTTTAGGCAATTTTGGGTGATTTTCCACCAAAGTTCTTCGTAAAGGTAAGTTAATCACTCTCATCAACTAGTTTTTCAATTTCTAAATCTTAAAATCACTAGTTTATGAGTTTTGGGGAGGATTTAACTTGACCTAGGTGATTTTTCTGGTGCAATAGGATAAATCAGGTGTAAAACCTTTGGGTTTTGGTTTAAGGTTAATAATTTACTCTTGCATGACTATGATTCACTAATGTAACCATGAAACTGGTAGTTTTAAGGTGAACTAATAGTAGAAAAACCCTAGGATTAAGGGAATGATCATGAAATTGGCCTTAGGGTTTGGGATTAGGTTATAATTCTCAATGTTGTTGGTCATTTTGTTGATTGTGTGTTATATTCATGCTTTTAGGCCACAATTAAGCCAAGGTTGAAATAAAAGGGAAGGCTCAAGTTCGGTTAGAGCATTTCAGGCTTGGATTGAGGTAGGCGATGGTTTAATATAGTTGAAAC
The DNA here is from genome assembly GCA_031232105.1 of Capsicum rhomboideum. Taxonomy (NCBI): domain Eukaryota; kingdom Viridiplantae; phylum Streptophyta; class Magnoliopsida; order Solanales; family Solanaceae; genus Capsicum; species Capsicum rhomboideum. The sequence goes on along the minus strand of CP124713.1, from coordinate 25,715,849 downwards.
CCAATTTGTTTTATGTTTGCATGATAACTATTCCTTCATATTTCTTGTACAATGCATGTTCTAGGGAAGTGAATGACTCTTTGATAGCCTAAGTGTTAATCATATATAATGAACTTATATGAAAGTTTATTGGTTATTATAAATATTGTTACTGTTATTATTGTGGTTGTGATTTTTGTGATATATGTCATTATTGTGGGATGTACCGGTATTTGGACGTCTTTATGGGATTTGGTTGGTATAAGGTTGGCAGGCACTTGATGTCTGGGATTTGGTACTTGTACAAGAGCTCGTCCTCTGCAGGTCATGGCTAGTGGGTAACCATAAGACCCTTATCATATATGTATAAGCTATTGGTGAGTGTGAAGCCTCTTTGAATGAACTGAGGATTAGGTTTTTATTGGTATATTGGTTCCTTTAGTGAACCAGGTTTAAGTGTTAACTTGTTGCATTAGTTCCTTGAGTGAACTGGGTTTATGTGCTTAATTGCTAAAGGTGGTTTCTTTATGTAAATCTGGTTGCATGATAATTGCCATTGTTGTTATTCTTATGGATCCTTAAGTGGTCCAAGCTAATTTGTAAGTTGTGTCATAACTGTTTAATGTCTATTACTTGTATAATTGAGACATGGTTGATTTAATTGCTGGTGTCATAGTTGTTGACTTGGAGTCTTGTTGGTAGTCATGGTTTTGACTTGACTTGTTATCCATGTTGACTTATAATGACTAAGTTCCATAATGTTGTTGAATAAGGCTAAGTGTTATGAACTTGAGGTACGGTTACATGGTAGGTGTTCATGGTTATCTTGTTTTATTAAGTTATGGTTATGTGTTTATATTTCTCATTTTGGGTTGGCCGATGAACCTACCAGTACACCATTGTTTCTTGTGTACTAATACTACACGTGCTCTTCTTTTGTTGAGTGTAGAGCATATTATTACAATTGTTTTGAGACCTTATCTTTGATTCAGATTATGTTTGAACTCAAGGGTGAGCTACATCTTTTGGGATGCCATGAGTTCTTCATTCAGTTTCTGGTTCATTGTTTCAAACTTAGAACTTTTTCAGTTGTTTTGGGTTGAACCCGTTTGTTGATACTTATTAGTATTTTGGTACAATGACTTTCAGTTTCCAAGAGATTTATTTAGTTTCATTTAATTTTGCATTGTCTATTGTTTAGAATATTAGTGACATTGTTTTATTTAATGAAAAAGGGATTAGATGCAAAATTCTTTTAGGCTATGTGTTGAATTGAATATTGAGTTAGCCTGTTCTCCCACTGGGTGTTAGTGTGGTTGGATTTGGATCGTGACAAAGTTGGTATTAGAGACCTAGTTTCATTGATCTCATTGTACTGAAATAAGTTTAGTAGAGTCTTGCAAAATGGTACAAAGACGTCTGTACTTTTCTTCGAGAGGCTATAGGACTTTAGGAAAATATAATTTCTTTCTCTTTCGTGCTAAGACTTGATTCCAATTGGTATCTGGTGACATAATTTTGTATTTGACCTTCTTTATTATTTTGTTCGAAGATGGTGAATACTAGAGCGAATGAAGTCAGAGCCATAACCCCTTGCCACCAGCTCCAGATGTGTAACCAACTATCTGGAAATGTGGACGCGGAAGGGGAAGGGGAAGAAAAGAGGGAGAGCGAAATCCTCTAGGGGTGGAGCTTGGGTAACAACTAATCAACCTTGTCAGAGATCAGTGACTCCTCCCCCACCCCAGGATATATCATTATGACGAAGTTGAGGGGATGAATGAGGATGTTAGAGAGCAGGAGAAGGTGGTGCCGGTTATAGGTGAAACACTTACCCCTATGTCTTCTGGGATGATTCAGCAGATACTTTCTTTTCTGAGTGGATTGGCCAGTACAGGGGCTACTCCTTCTTTTCCTACTTATCAGTTTCCAAGTGTTCAGCCGACTGCTATAGTTTCTCCTAGAATGGGTGAGTCCTTGAGGAATGAGATCTTTCCTCATTCAGTGTTAGGTCCTGTCATGACTGGGACTGAGCATGACATGCTGACCAAGTTCCTGAAGATAAAACCTCCTACTTTTGCTGGCTCTAAGACGGAGGATGCATTTGAGTTCATTGTTGATTATTATGAAAGATTGCACAAAATAGGTATTGTTGAGTAGCACGATGTTGAGTTATTTATCTTCCAACTGCAAGGTGATTCCAAGTAGTGGTAGAGGGCGTATGTGGAGTGTTAGTTGCTAGTTTTGCCTCCATTGACTTGGGCTTAGTTCCATGCCCTATTTTTGGAGAAGTATGTACCCCGTACTCTTCTTGATCGCAAGAAGGATGAATTTTTGCCTCTTGAGTAGGGTAATATGTCTGTGGCAGCCTATGAGGCCAAGTTTCATGCTTTGTCCCATTATGCTACTCAACTACTTGGTACAGAGAAGGAGAGGATTTGGTTATTTGTGAAGCGCTTGAACACTGACTTGCAGGTTTTGACTGTTCATATGGCTTTTTCTAGAAAAACCTTTAATGATGTTTCTGATTATGTGAAAAAGAATGAAGGGGTAATGCAAGCTAGTCAGGCTAAGGCTTTAACAAAGAAGTCCCGGAATGCTGTCACGACCCAAATCACGGATCGTATGGGCACCTACCTAATCTATCCTAGATAGGAGAACCCTTACCACCCAACCATTCAATTATTGCGGAAGACATTTAAAATAGCCTCAAGTATAAACAATTATTTAAACCTTATTTTTAAAACACTATTATTACATTGATACATTGTGGAAGTAAATTAAACAGTTTCCCAAAACCTAGTCTAAACTAGTACAAGAGCACTAAACAAATGGGAGGATGACCCAAGACACAACATCCATGTATAAGTAAAATGATAGGAGCTGCTGAAGAATAATCACCGTTGTACCTATAGAAACTCTAACTGACCTGCAATATGGCTATATCCCCAAATAGAGATATAGTAGGTGTAGTATCAGTACAACCACATGTACTGGTAGGTATCATATGAACATACTTAACTTACTTCAACTTCCAAACTTACCGCCTTTCTTTATTTAAGCAATTTTACTTTACCCTTAGGGTGTGATTAATTAACTGTATTCTATGGATTAATCTAATCCACAATTCTTACGTACTTACCTTATTACAACAACTCTATATACTTCTCTCTCTCTTTCCCATTAATCCTCTTATTGGACAATCCTCACTCCCTATTATACTACCATTAACCATTAGAATTGCATTAACTAAGGAAATTAATAGCATCAATAACTTTGCCAGAAGGGACACTATAATATATATCATGTATATACTATATACATAGAAGAATAATATTTACTCACAATCCAGGAAGTACCTTATATTCACACTGCTACAATGCACAATTATCATCGTCAACATAACTGGTCCACTTAAGGAACCATAGTATCTCATCAGACTACCGGTCCACACAAGGAACCAATTACACTTAGGCGGTTTCTTTAACAAGTTTCACCACAACATAAAAATATATGTAAATGTACATTCAAATGCATATGATGAATATATGTATGCAAGATGTACATATCATCTCTTTCTTTTCTCAATCTCATCATCATCAATATCATTCTCAACATCATGAACATCATGATCTCAATATCATCATCAATATCATCAACTCAACATCATGAACAACATGATCTCAATACCATCAATGTAAATGCAAGACGCAGTCAATAATTATAAGTAATGCCTGAAGGCGAATTGCAAACACCCAGTCAAAATTAGATGCAAGCAACAATGATTGAAATAGAACTTATAATTAATAACAATCAAGTAAATGTAGTCAATAATCTCAAGTTTATCATTCCAAGTAACAACAAATATCCACAAACAGAGGAAATCATAAGTATGCCCGAAGACCGATCCACCACTTGCTCAATTGAGCATTATCAAACCCAATCATCAATTATAAATATATCTTAAGACCAATCAATCAAGTAGCCATTTTAGGAGTTCACATTCCACCAAGATTGATATCTACACTCTAAATCAGCATCCTATTTCATTCACCAATCTAACCCTGATTTATTCATATTGAAATGGGTAAATTTAGTTACTAACCAGTAACCCCTACACTCAAGTCATCACTAAGTTCAAGGAACTATCCACTCTAGTCGATCATTTAACCAATGGGTTCAATTCAACTTACAATTCTAGCTAGCATCATACAGCTTTACACATCTTACTTCCTAGCACTTAGCCAAACTTGACTTTAGGTTCTTAAGTTATATCATCACCTCCTCTCATCATAATCAATCCTCCTAACTATCTTTTAGCAAGAATATCTCAAATTTCAAATCTACACAATATCAGATTCACCCTTTTTAAGGTTCTAAAGACTAGTTCTATAGATTAGAAGGTCACCTAATTCTTCTATTATTACTCATATTCATATACTAAACTTTATAAATCATTAAGTAAGTCATATAAATACAAACACACTTCAAGGGATCCACAAAGCTCAATAACACATGATTATATCATTATAATATTAATTTCATGTTTTATCTATCCAAACTTCATACCCGTAGACCTAGACATGAAATCTTCCATCAACTACAGTTATTACATGCAACTAATTCGAGTCTACTACACATTAAAACATAACCTACTTCAACCAAAGATCATAGAACAATCAAGACACACAAAGGTTTCTTTTTCTATTCCTTCATGCCTCCATTATCCCAATCATCTAGAAATCAAATAATTATAAGAGTAATTAATCAATTACTCTTTGAATAACTACATTGGGAATTCAACCCACCAATTCTATCCTTATTCATGGTCTAAATCATTACCCAATGTCAATTAACCCTTAACTAGCTCTATCATCTTCAAACCATCTCCATTAATGGAGTTTCATGGCTAAAGATTCCATTTTTATTGTATTCAAGGTTCCCAAGAATCAAATTTCATGTTTTAGAATTACTAATTCATGCTAGGAATGATTAATTAACAATCTAAAAGTAATTCTAGGTGATATTAACCCAACCCATAGGTTTTTCCTAAAATATCATGAACTTAAGGCTCAAATCCCAAAGAATTTCACCATTAAAGATCATTCTAATGATTCTAAGATGTTAAAGGATTGAAATACAAAGAACATGATGGAAAAACTTACCTCAACAAAGAATTTTCACCCAAGGAGTTGGAAATTCGCCCCCCTATGGCTTTGAGATGAAGATTTTGAGTTAAAAGTCCCAAAAACATCAAAACTATCTTAAAATACTGCATATTTATTGCTTAAGCAGTACCGTTGTGGCGGTTAACTTCTCAGCCTGGACAATGTTCAGTAAAATAGCCATATCTTGTTACTCCAAAAAAGGATTAATGAACTGTTAGATGCATTGAAAAGAAGACTTAAACATATTTAATTTTGTGTGTATTTGTCTTCATAACTCTTTATATTCTAGGATATATGTTCATTTGAAGTTGACCCTAGTTTGAACTTAGCTCAAAACTTAATCGGTAAGAACACTTTCAACTTAACTTGGTGCTAGGGTATTGTATGACCTTAGTACATATTCAATGCACTCCTATACTAAATAATTGGTCCTATAACTTATGATGAATGAGGATTTTATGCCTTTATCATAGATATTTTCATTAATGACAGAATGGGTCATTACAAATATGGGTAACTTTGGTGGTTATTATTCTAGGGGTCATAGCCAACAGACTTATTTGGATCACCCATTCATTCAGATCTGCCAGCTTCTACCGGTAGTCATTTAGGGTCTATCAGCAATCCTCAGTTGCTAAAGTCCAAGGGGCTTCTTATTCTTTGACCAACAGGCCTTCTCTTAAGAAAGGTTGTTATACTTGTAGTGTTGTAGGGAACTTCAAGAGAGAGTATACTTAGATACAGGTTGGGTTACAGGTCCAGTAGCAGGCTAAGGCTGTGGTTCCTGGTAGTAGAGGTAATTGTAATGGTAAGGGTCATCCACAGAGTGGGCGAGGTAATAACTAGAGAGGTCATGGTGGAAACTGAGGTGATGGTAATACAGGAAAGGGTGTAGCACAGTCTGCTAGTAAGGTTGCCCAGCTTGATTATAGAGCTCACTGTTATGCCTTACCAGACAAGACTAATGGCGAGGCATTTGATGACGTCAGGATGGCTACTATTTTGTTTGATTTGGGTTCCACTTATTCTTATGTATCTATTAGATTTGCCTTGGGATTGGCCTTGATTTATGATATACTTGACTCTCTTATTTATGTGTCTACTCCAGTTAGAGATTCTGTGGTAGTGACCCATGTTTATCGTGCATGTTCTTTTTTATTCATGGGTTTTCAGACTTGGGTAGATTTAATAATCTTGGACATGATTATCTTTGACATTATCCTGGGTATGACTTGGCTATCTCTGTATCATGATGTTTTAAATTGTAATGCTAAGATAGTGACCCTAGAGTTCCTCAAATGGATAAGTTAGAGTGGGAAGTTGTGTATAACCCTAAACTTGTGAATATTATATCTTTCATTCAAGATAAGAATTTAGTTGGGAGAGGGTGTTCAACTTTTCTTGCCCATCTCTAGGGCTTTAATGCAGAGTCTCCTTCTATTGAGTCAATCCCCATGGTGTCAAAATTTCAGGAGGTGTTTCCCAAAGATTTGCTTGGTATGCCTACGAACTGGGACATTGACTTCTGTACTAATTTAAAGCTGGGTACTTTCTCTATTTCTATTTCTCATTGTTGAATTGCTCCAGCTGAGTTGAGGGAACTCAAGATGCAATTGCAGGAGTTACTTAATAAGGGATTTATTCATCCTAGTGCTTCTTCTTCGAGTATTTTGATGTTGTTCGTTAAGAAGAAGGATGATATCCTAAGGATGTGTATTAATTATAGGCAGTTGAATAAGGTTGCCATTAGTAATAAGTATCCCTTACCATGAATAGATGATCTTTTTGACCAATTGCAGGGTGCTTCTATTTTCTCCAAAATAGACTTGAGATTAGGTCATTATCAATTAAAGATTTGGCCTGAGGATATACCCAAGATAGCCTTTAAGACCTGGTATGGGAATTATGAATTCTTGGTGATGTCATTCGGGTTGACTAATGCACCGATTCCTTTCATGAGCTTGATGAAAGGTATCTTTAAGTCTTTTTTAGATTATATTATAATTGTCTTTATTGATGATATTTTGGTTTACTCCAAGAGTAAAAAAGGAACATGTAGGTCATCTTTGTATTATTTTGGGGATTTTGAAAGAGAAATAGTTATATGCTAAGTTCTCAAAATGTGAGTTTTGATTTTCTTCAATTGCCTTTTTAGGGCATGTGGTTTCGGAGAAGGGGGTAGTGCTAGATCCCCAGAAAATTGAGGTGGTTAAAATTTGGGTTCGGCCTAGCTCTGAGACTGAGGTTAGAGTTTTTATGGGTCTTGCTAGCTACTATCGTAGGTTTGCCAAGAATTTTGCATCTATTGCTACTCACTTGACAAGGTTGACCCAGAAAGAGGTACCATTTGTTTAGTCTAATAAGTGTGAGGAGAGCTTCCAAAATCTCAACACATTTTTTACTATAACTCCTATTCTTTCCTTGCCAGTTGAAGGTAAGGATTTCATTGTATTTTGTGATGCTTTACTTTCTAGTTTGGGTGCAGTGTTAGTACAGGATAGGAGTGTAATGCCTATGCTTTAAGGCAATTGAAGCCTCATAAGAAGAATTACCCAATCCATGACTTGGAGTTGGTGGCACTGGTCTTTCTATTAAAGATTTTGAGACACTATTTCTATGGTGTCAAGTGTTAGGTGTTAACAAACCATCACAATTTGTAGTATGTGTTCATACAAAAGGACTTAAATTTTAGGCAGAGAAGGTGGATGGAATTATTGAAGGATTATGATGTGACCATCCAATACTATTCAGGTAAGGCAAATATGGTGGTAGATATATTGAGCCAAAAAGCAGTAAGTATGAGTATCCTGGCTTATCTGAGGATGTCAAGGCGACCTTTGGCTAGAGATATTTAGACTTTACCTTATCTGTCTATGTATTTTGGTATTTCTAAAAAAGGGGGGACTGTTGTCTAGTGTGGAGGTAAGGTCAATATTTCTTGATCAGATCAAGGCCAGACAGTTTGAAGATGAGAAGTTGAACAAACTTTGGAACAAGGTATTATATGGTGAAGCTTCTGATGCCATACTTGATGTATGTGGAGTGTTGATGGTGAGGGGACATATGTGCATGCCCTGTGTTGGTGATTTAATTCTAGGTTCGCTTGCAAAAGCTCATGGTTCTCGATACTCTACTCATCTGGGTGCAAGCAAGATGCACCGTGACTTGAGTTAGGTTTATTGGTGGCCTGGCATGAAAATGGATATAGTGGAGTATGTGTCTAAATGCCACAATTATCAGTAGGTGAATTATGAGCATCAAGGGCCTACGGGTTTACTACAGAGGATACCCATTCCCAAGTGGAAGTGGGAAAGGATAGATATGGACTTCATGGTAGTTTTATCTAAGTCCTTGGGGAAGCATGATTTGATTTAGGTCATAGTGGACAGGCTGACCAAGTCAGCTCACTTCATCCCAGTTAGGGTGGATTTTAGTTCGAAGCAGTTAGCCAAGATTTATGTCAAGGACATATCGAGGCTACATAGGGTGCCGAATTCCATCATTTTTGATAGAGGTACATAATTCACCTCTAAGTTTTAGGATAGGCTATAGGAAGAGTTAGGCACTAAGCTGGACTTCAACACTACTTTCCATCCTCAGACTGATGGGCAGTCAAATAGGACTATTCAGGTGCTTGAGGATATGTTGAGGGGCCGTGTGATTGACTTTGGTGGTCATTGAGATAAGTTCTTTCCATTGTGTGAATTTTCATACAATAATATCTATCACTCTATCATTGATATGGCTCCATTTGAAGTACTCTATGGGAAAAGATGTAGGTCACCCAGAGGATAGTTTGAAATTGGTGATATGAAACCTTTAGGCACAAACTTAGTGAAGGAGGCTCAGGAGAAGGTGAGGTTCATTCAAACCAAGTTGTTGGCAGCCCAGAGTAGGCAAAAGGAGTACGCAGACCATAAGGTCAGGGATATGTCATTCAAGGTGGGTGAACAAGTTTTGTTGAAGGTATCTCCTATGAAAGGAGTTATGAGATTTGGCAAGAAGCGTAAGTTAAGCCCTCGGTATATAGGTCCATTTGAGGTTCTTGAGGATGTGGGTCCGGTAGAGTACAAGTTGGCATTACCACCAAGCTTGTCGGGGGTCCATCCGATGTTCCATGTATCCATGCTTAAGAGATATCATGGGAATGGAGATTATATTATAAAATGGGATTCGATTTTTCTTGATAAAGATCTTTCCCATGAGAAGGAGCCAGTTGTTATTCTTGATCAGGATGTCCATAAGTTAAGGAAAAAGGAAATTCGATAGGTAAAGGTACAATAGAAGCATCATCTAGTTGAGAAAGTGACTTGGGAAATTGAGAAGGACATGCGGGAAAAGTACCCTCACTTGTTTGAGGATACATGTATGCTTTTTTTAACTTGGTTCATTTTTCTTATTTGATCATTCGGGGAATAATGATAGGTAAATTAATATCTATTGTAACAACCCTTTCCGTCATTACGGGTAAGTCTAACGTACAAAAATTTGGGTTAAGATTTTTCCCGAATTGGGAGTTAGAATTTTTAGGCTAGGCTAGTCTTAGATGAAATCCGACTGAGGTATGGTCTAGGGAAATCTGGTAATGGATTGGGTAAATATAATAAATTTTAGCATATTTTTATGTTATTTAAGATGATAAGGAATCTATAGGATTTTTAGAAGTGAATTAGGGTAAGTAGAACTCCCGATATCGAACTTGATGTAAAAGGGTTAGTTCAAAATGTTATGTTTTGAGGGTGCAGTGTGAAAAAGGTAAAAATGGGAGAAATCTCAAGTTTTTTTCTCGCCAGACCCACTATAGCGAGTGGGGAGCCACAATGGGGCTACCGCTATAGCAGATGAATTCTCGCTATAGCGGGAGTCAAAGCCGATCAATCCCTCTATTACAGGTGGCTTCTGCTATAGTGATACCGCTATAAGGGGATCGGGTCGCTATAGAGGGTAATCGTTGTTTAATGCAAAAATTTCCCAATAATAGTTTATTATTTTCTAAACTCATTTTGGGAAAAGATTAGGCAATTTTAGGTGATTTCCCACCAAAGTTCTTTGAAAAGGTAAGTTAATCACTCCCATTAACTAGTTTTTCTATTTCTAAACCTTAGAATCACTAGTTTATGAGTTTTGGGGAGGATTAACTTGACCTAGGTGAGTTGTTTGATGAAATAGGGTAAATTAGGTGAAAACCTTTGGATTTTTGTTTATGGTTAATAATTTACTCTTGCATGACTATAATTCACTAATATAACCATGAAATTGGTAGTTTTAAGGTGAATTGATGGTGGAAAAACCTTAGGATTGAGGGAATGATCATCAAATTGACCTTGGGGTTTGGGATTAGGCTATAATTCTCGATGTTGTAGGTCATTTTATTGATTATATGTTACATTCATGCTTTTAGACCAAAATCTAGCCGAGGTTGAAAGAAAAGGGAAGGCTCAAGTTTGTTAAAGCATTTTAGGCTTGAATTGAGGTGGGTGATGGTTTGATGTAGTTGAAACCTAATTTGATTTATGTGTGCATGATAACTATTCCTTCGTATTGCTTGTACAATACATGTTCTAGGAAATTGAATGACTCTTTGATAGCCTACATGTTAATCACATAAATTATATGATAGTTTATTGGTTATTATAAATGTTGTTACTGTTATTATTGTGGTTTTGATTTTTGTGATATATGTCATTATTGTGGGATGTACCGATATTTGGACATATTTATGGGATTTGGTTGGTATAAGGTTGGCAGGCACTTGATGTCTGGGATTTGGTACTTGGATAAGAGCTCGTCCTCTGCAGGTCATGGCTAGTGGGTAACCATAAGACCCTTAGCATATATGTATAAGGTATTGGTGAGTGTGAAGGTTCCTTGAATGAACTGAGGATTAGGTTTTTATTGGTATATTGGTTCCTTTAGTGAACCGGGTTTAAGTCTTAACTTGTTGCATTAGTTCCTTGAGTGAACTGGGTTTATGTGCTTAATTGCTAAAGGTTTTTTCTTTATGTAAATTGGGTTGCATGATAATTGCCATTGTTGTTATTCTTATGGATCCTTGAGTGATCCAAGCTAATTTGTTAGTTGTGGCATAACTTTTTATTGTCTATTACTTATGTAATTGAGACATGGTTGATTTAATTGTTGGTGTCATGGTTGTTGACATGGAGTCTTATTAGTAGTCATGGTCTTGACTTGACTTGTTATCCATGTTGACTTAAAATGACTAAGTTCCATAATGTTGTTGAATATGGTTGTGTTATGAACTTAAGGTAAGGTTACATTGTAGGTTTTCATGGTTGTCTTGTTTTACTAAGTTATGGTTATGTGTTCATATTTCTCATTTTGGGTTGGCCGATGACCCTAACAGTACACTGTTATTTCATGTGTACTGTTACTACACGTGCTCTTCTTTTGTTGAGTGTAGAGCATACTCCGGCATTTGTTTTGAAACCTCGGTTGAGATTCAGATTATGTTAGAACTCAAGGGCAAGCTATATCTTTCGGGCTGCCATGAGTTCTTCATTTAGTTTCTGGTCCATTATTTCAAACTTAGATATTTTAAAGTTGTTTTAGGTTGAATTCGTTTGTTGATAATTATTAGTGTTTTGGTACAATGACTTTCAGGTTCTAGGGTATTTGTTTAAGTTTTGTTTTATTCTGCATTGTCTATCGTTTAGAATATTGGAGACATTGTTTTATTTAATGAAAAAGGGATTAGTTGCAAAATTCTTTTGGGCTAAGTGTTGAATTTAATATTGAGTTAGACGGTTCTCCCATCGGGGGTGTAACAACCCTTTTAGTCGCTACGGGTGAGTCAATTCTATAGAAATTTTAGGTTAAGATTTCCCCTTAATTGGAGGTTAAAATTTTCAGGCTAGGCTAGTCTTGGATAAAATTTGAATGAAGTATGGTCTAGGTCAATCCGAGAATGAATTGGGTAAATGTAAAAGATTTAGCTTGATTTTATGTTAGCTAAGACGATAAGGAACCCATAGGAATTTTTGTAAGTGAATTCAGGTAAGTAGAACTCCCGATATCGAACTTGACGTAAAAGGGTTAGTCTGGAATGTCAAGATTTGAGGGTGCATTACGAAAAAGGCAAAATTGGGAGCAATCCTGAGTTTCTACCTTGCCACACCCACTATGGCGGGTGGCATTCAGATATAGGGCTACCACTATAGCAGAGAAATTTCTACTATAGCGGGAGTCAAAGTCGGTCAATCACGCTATAGTGGGAGGATGCCACTTTAGCGGAGTCGGGTCGCTATAGAGGGGTAAATTGTTGTATATGCAGAAATTTCTCCAAAATGGTTTATTATTTCTAAACACATTTTGGGGAGGGCTCAGGCGATTTGGGGTAAGTTTCACCTATTTTCCACCAGAATTCTTCGTAAAAGTAAGTTATTTATCCCCATTAACTAGTTTTTTGATTCCTTAACCCTAGAATCACTAGTTTATGGGTCTTGGGGAGGATTTAACTTGACCTAGCTGTATTTTCTAGTGCAAGGGGTAAATTTGGTGTAAAACCTTTGAGTTTTAGTTAAAGGTTGATTATTCACTATTGCATGATTATAATTCACTAAGGTAATCATGAAATTGGTAGTTTAAAGATGAATTTATAGTGGAAAAGCCCTAGAATGGGTGAGATGATCATGAAATTGGCCTTGTGGTTCAGGATTAGGTTGTAATCCTCTATTTTATAGGTCATTTGATTGATTATGTGTTTATATTCCTATTTTTAGACCACAATCAAGCCGAGGTTGCAAGAAAAGGGAAAGATCAGGTTTAGTAGAGCATTTCAGGCTTGGATTGAGGTAGGTGATAGTTTAAATGTAGTTAAAAATCCAATTTGTGTTATGTGTGAATGTTAACTATTTCTTAGTATTGCTAGCATAAAGCATGTTCAAGGAAAGTGAATGATTGTTTGATATCCTAAGTGTTAATCACATGCAATGAATTTAAATAAAAGTTTGTTGGTTTTTACAAGTGACGTTATCGTTATCATCGTGGTTGTGATTTTTGTGATATCTATCATTATTATGGAATATACCGATATTTGGACATCTCTGCGGGATTGATTGATATAAGGTTGGCAGGCACTTGATGTATGAGATTTGGTACATGGAAAAGAGCTCATCCCTTGCAGGTCATGGCTAGTGGGTGACCATAAGACCCTTAGCATGTGTGTATAGGTATTTTGTGAGTGTGACAGTTCCTTGAGTGAACTGGGGATTATGTGTTTTCTTGATTATATTGGTTCCTTGAGTGAACCAGGGTTTATGTGTTATCATTATTATGTTGGTTCCTTGAGTGAACCAGGTTTATGTGCTTAAATGCTAAAGGTGGTTTCTTTATATAAACTAGGATGCATATTAATTGCCATAGTTGTTGTCTTGTGGATCCTTGAGTGGTCTGGGTTGATTGTAAGTTATGACTTAACTCTGTGTTGACTATTACTTATGTAATTGGGACATGATTTATATGATTGTTGAGTCATGATTGTTGACTTGGAGTCTTGTTGGTGGTCATAGTTTGACTTGACTTGTTATCCTTGTTGACATATACTGAACTTCATATTGTACTTGTTACAAGGTTAAGTGTTATAAACTTGGAGTAGAGTTGCATAATAGGGTTCATGGTTGTCCTATTGTACTACGTTTTGGTTATGTGTTCATAATTCTCATTTTGGGTTGCCGATGACCCTACCAGTACACCGTTATTTCTTGTGTACTAATACTACACGTGCTCTTTTTTTTTTTGTTGAGTGTAGAGCATATTTCAGTGACTATTTTGAGACCTCAGTTGTGAGACAGCTGCATCTTCCGAGCTACCATGAGTTCTTCATTTTTTTTCTGGTCCATTATTTTGGACCTAGATATTACTTTAATTTCAGGATTGCATCCCCTTATTAACATTTATTAGAGTTTTGGTACAATGACTCTCAAGTTCTAGGGTTGGTTTATTTTTGCATATGTTATTCTTACTTTCATTATGATATGCATATGTTGATTGGCTTATGAGGTTAGTTGGTTCTCCCATTGAGAGATTTAGTGTGGGTTCCACTCACGGTGGGATTAGGTCATGAAAGGAGGTTAGTGTGGGTGCCACTCATGGTGGGTTTGGGTCGTGACATTATTATGCTTTTACCGCAAATATTTTCAGTAACAACGGAATGGGTCGTTACACCACTATTCAGCTAAAGTGAATCATTTTATCCTGGGAGGACATATTTCATAACCTAGGGTACTTGAGGAAAATAATTTCCTTAAGGACACACTGTGAATTCAGTAGAATACACTGTCAATTGAGTAGACTTGATTCTTAATTCAATCTTCATCTCTTTCTTGTTGGTTTTTCTAAATTCCAAAAAATAGTTTGAACTTCATTTGTTTTAAAGTTATTTTGATCTTATTGTTAAAGTTCCTGTTCTTGAATACAAACTTTATTTAACCTGAGAAATAACTGACACTTTAGAAGTAAAGCCTCTGAATTTATCACAAAATTAGAAATAGAGAATGTGACAATTCATATCTCAATGAAAAGTGTTACATAAATTGTAACTGGAATGAGTAACTACAACTGCATTCCAATAAGCAATTTGCAAGTAGTTCAAACTGCAAAATGCGAAGGCGTTTCATGGAGGCTTACCATCAGAAGTGTCAAAGTCAATGGAAGGAATGAGCATCAGCAATAATCTATAGATTGCAAGGTGAATGTGATAACAATCAGCGGCCACTAGAACGCCATTGGAAGTTTCTAGAAGCTTCGGAGAAAAAATGGAGAAGAATAGTTAGTTTTTTTTTTTTTTACGTACTCTTTGGAAGGAATCTGAAGGCATTACCATAGGCCATAGCCAAAAGAGAGAAATAGAGATAGAAAAGATTCAGTTGTCATCTTTTTTGGAAAGTCAATTAATTTCAAAATTAAATTAGATTAGGCTATTTTAATATTTTAAATTTTTTAATAATTATTCAAAAAGAACTTTTTTAAATATGTATTATTAAAAAATATATCTTAAATTGTTGATCAAAAGTTATATTATTTGACGCTAAAAGAAAAACTTATGACAAATAAAAAGGAATATAGGGAATATTTTCTGTATTTTATATTATATTACCTTACTAATAAACGACAACATGTAGGTCATTGGTTGACATTCCTGCTTATGTTGTCTGCTTGGATATTTCATTTTATATTTTCTTGTTTTAGTTTATTTTACTTTTTAAAATCTATTATATGATTGAAAATTATGTAAACATTAAAGTACTATAAATAACAATACTTAACAACTTAAAATGTTTAAAATACATAAGAAAATTGGTTGACTCTCAAAATTTTATCAGTGCTACATCAATTAGGACAGAAGAAAAAGTATTATAAATCACAATAATTAACAACTTAAAATATTTAAAAGATATATAGAAAATTTAGTTTACTCTCGAAATTTTATCATGTCACATAAATTGATACAGATGGAGTAACATATGTTATTTAAGAATCATGTAAGAAGTATTATAAATCAAAATAGTTAACCAAAACGGGTCCAGTAGAGTCTCGCGGAATGGTACAAAGACATTTGTACTTTTCTTCAGGAGGCTATAGGACTTTAGAAAATCTGTCTTTCTTACTTCTTTTGTGCTATAATTTGATTCCAATTGTACCTGGTGATCCAAATTGGTATCTGACCTTTCACTCTTTTGTCCACAGATGGTGAATACTAGGTCCAGAAAAACCCGAACAACAGCCCCTGGACTGACCGCTCCAGGGGTAGAGCTCAAGCAACTACTAGCCATGCTCATGGAAGGTCAGTATCCCCTCCCCCACCTCAGGATCATTTTGAGGAGAAGGAAACAATAGAGGAGAAGGAAGTGGATCCCAATGTGGCAGCACCAGCTGGGGTTGCAGCCTTACCTTATATGTCTGCTGAGGTTGTTCCATAGGTGTTAGATTTTCTGAGTGGGTTGGCAGGGAGTGGAGCGCCACTCCTACTATACTGGCTTTCTAGGATCCAGTTGTTCACCCTACTGTTGCTATGGCTCTAATGATGGAAGAGGCTTCAGGGACTGATGCATTTCCTTATCCGGTGTTGGGTTTTATGATGACAGGTACGAAACATAATATGCTGACTAAGTTTCTAAAGATGAAACCACCTACTTTTCAGGGTACTGACTCTGAGGATGATTTTGAGTTTATCATTAATTACTATGAGAGGTTGCACAAAATGGGTATTGTTCAGCAGCATGGGGTTGAGTTTGTGACTTTTCTAGTGGAGAAGGATGCTATGCAATGGTGGAGGGCGTATGTTGAATTTCGGTCACCGATTTTACCTCCATTAACTTGGGAGCAGTTTTATGCCTTATTCTTGGAGAAATATGTGCCACAGGCCCTTCATGATCACAAGAAGGATGAGTTTTTGGCATTGGAGCAGGGTGACATATCAGTTGCGGACTATGAGGCCAAGTTCCATGCATTGTCTCGCTATGCTACTCAGTTGTTGACTTCTGAGGAGGAAAGAATTCGACTGTATGTCAAGGGTTTGAACTATGATCATCAGGTTTTGACTGTTCAAATGACTTCTATAGGGAAAGCGTTTAAAAAAGTTACAGATTACGTGAAGAGGTAGAGGAGGTAATGGCAGGGGTCATCCACAGGGTGGACGGGGAAATCAGACAAGTGGTCGGGGTGGTCGAGGAAATAGCAGTGACGGGGAAGGAGCACAGCCGGGAAGGGAGTTAGCTTAGATTGATGATCGGGCTCACTGTTATTCATTTTTGAAAAAGACTGATGTTGAGGCTTCTAATACGATGATCATAGGTACTATTTCTTTTTATGACCGGATGAATTCTGTCTTATTTGATCCAGGCTCTACTTATTCTTACATATCTGTTAAGTTTGTGATGGGTCTGACTCTGGTTTGTGAAATACTTAATCACCATGTTTATATGTCTACTCCGATTGGTGAGTCTATGGTAGTAACCCATGTTTTTCATGCTTATTCTGTGTTTTTTATGGGTTTTCAAACTTGGGTAGACTTGATTATTCTGGATATCTTGGACTTTGATGTAATTCTGGGATTACCTGGTTATCTCCATATCATGTTGTTTTAAACTGTAATGCTAAGACAGTGACTCTAGCGATGTTGGGATTGGATAAACTAGAGTAGAAGGGAGTGTATAAGGCCAAGCCAGTGAAAATTATATCATTTGTCTGAGCCAGAAGGTTAGTGGGAAAGGGGTGTTTAACGTTCCTAGCCCATATTTGAGATGCATATGTGGGGTCCCCTTATATTGAGTCAGTTTTGGTATTTTTTGAGTTCCAGGAAGTGTTTTCTTCAGATTTACCGAGCAAACCTCCAGATAGAGATATTGCTTTAGGGTTGGGCACTCACCCTATATTGATTCCACCTTATAAAATGGCACCAACAGAGTTGAGGGAACTCAAAACTTAGTTGCAGGAGTTACTTGACAAGGGTTTTATTCATCCAAGTTCTTCACCTTAGGGTGCTCCGATTCTGTTTGTTAAGAAGAAGGATGGTAGTTTGAGGTTGTGCATTGACTATAGGTAGTTGAATAAGGTTACTATCATGAATAAATATCCTTTGCCTCACATAGATTATTTGTTTGATCAGTTACAAGGTGCGTTAGTGTTTTCAAAGATTAATTTGTGGTCGAGTTATCATCAATTGAAAATTAGATCGGGGTATTTACCAAAGACAACTTTTAGAACTTGGTGGTTATTATGAGTTTTTGGTGATGTATTTCGGGTTGACTAATATACCTGCAGCCTATATGAGTTTGATAAATGAGAACTTTAAGTCATTCTTGGATTCTTTTGTCAGTGTGTTTGTTGATGATATTCTGGTTTATTCCAAGAGTAAGGAAGAGCATGCAGGCCATCTCCACATAGTTTTGGAAACTCTTAGGGAGAAGTGGTTATTATGCTAAGTTTTCAAAGTGTGAATTCTGGTTGTCTTTAGTGGCCTTCTTGGGGTATGTGGTTTCTGAAAAAGGGGTGACAGTGGAGCCCCAGAAGACTGAGGCAGTAAAAAATTAGACTCGGCCTAGTTTAGTAACCGAGGCAAGGAGTTTTATGGGTCTCACCAGTTATTACCACAGGTTTGTCAAGAACTTTGCATCCATTGCAACACACTTGACAAGGTTGACTCAGAAGGAGGTGACATTCGTTTGGTCAGACCAATGAGAAGAGAGCTTCTAAAAGTTCAAGACACTCTTGACTACAGCGCTTATCCTTTCGTTGCCGGTTGAATTTAAGGATTTCATTGTGTTTTGTGCTGCTTCACTTCTAGGCTTGGGTGCTGTGTTGATGCAGGATAGGAATGTCATTACTTATGCTTCGAGGACGTTAAAGCTTCAGGGGAGGAATCACCCAACCCATGATTTAGAGTTGGCAGCGGTGATATTTGCATTAAAGATTTGGAGGCACTATCTTTATGGTGTCAAGTATGAGGTCTTCACAGACCACCGTAGCCTGCAACATGTGTTTACTCAAAGGGATTTAAATTTAAGATAGAAGATGTGGATGGAACTGTTGAAAGACTATGATGTGCGTATTCAGTATCAACCATGTAAGGCCAATTTGGTGGCAAATGCATTGAGCCAAAAAGTTGTAAGTATAGGTAGTTTGTCATTTTTGAGGGTATCCAAGCGACTTTTAGCTAGAGAGTTTCAAACTCTAGCATTTCAAAGCAATACAGTTTGGGGTCTCAGACAGGGGTGGAGTGCTGGCTAGTGTTGAGGTGAAGTCAACATTTTGGGATCAGGTTAAGGCCAACCAATTTGAGGACAAGAAGTTGATTGCACAATGTAATAAAGTGGTGCATGAAGGGGTGGCGGACGCCACCCTTGGTGCGGGTGGAGTGTTGTGATTTAAGGGAAAATTATGTTTTCCTCAGGTTGGTGATTTGATTCATGATGTACTTTTAGAGGCTCATGGTACATGTTATTCTATTCATCCAGGTACGACTAAGATGTACAGTGACTTGAGCCAGCTTTATTGGAGGCCCGGGATGAAGATAGACATAGTGGATTATGTGTCCAAGTGTCATAACTGTCAGCAGGTAAAGTATGAACACCAAAAGCCTGCAGGTTTACTTCAGAGGATGCCTATGCCTATGTGGAAATAGAAGCATATTTCCATGGATTTTGTAGTGGATCTACCTAAGACCTTGGATAAATATGACTCTATTTGGGTGATAGTAGATCGGTTGATGAAGTCAGCTCACTTCCTGCCGGTTTGGGTAGACTACAACTCTCAGCAGTTAGCTACAATCTATGTCAAGGAGATTGTCAGGTTCCATGGGGTGCCACTTACTATCATTTCTGATAGGGATGCGAAGTACACTTTCAAATTTTGGGACAGATTGCATGAGGAGTTGGGCACCAGACTCACATTTAGCATGGCCCTTCATCCTCAAACTGATGGTCAGTCAGAGAGGATGATTTAGGTACTAAAGGATATATTGAGGGCCTGTGTGATTGATTTTGGTGGTCATTGGGACCAGTTTCTTCTATTGTGTGAGTTCTCTTAAACCAATAGTTATCACTCCAGCATTGATATGGCACCATTTGAGGCACTTTATGAAAGGAAGTATAGGTCACCTATTGGGTGATTTGAGGTCAAGCCTTTGGGTATCAACTTGGTAAAGGAGGCTCAAGAAAAGGTAAGGTTCATTTAAACCAAGTTGTTGGTTGCTCAAAGTATACAGAAGGAGTATGCGGACCATAAGGTAAGAGACATGGGAGGGGCAAGCTCAGCCCTTGATATATTGTTCCCTTTGAGTTTCTTAAAGATGTGGGCTCGGTTGCATATTGGTTAGCTTTACCATCAGGATTGTCGGGATTTTATTTGATATTTCATGTTTCTATGCTGAAAAAGTATCATGGGGATTGAGACTATATCATTAAGTAAGATTCAGTGCTTCTGGATAAGGATTTGGCTTATGAGGAAGAACTAATAGCGATTCTAGATTGGGATGTTCAAAAATTGATGACGAAGGAAATTCATTTGGTAAAGTTTCAATGGAAGCATCGTCTGGTTGAGGAATCCACTTAGGAAATCAAGCAGGACATGCGGGATAAGTACCCTTAATTGTTTGAGGATACATGTACTCTTTCTCTCTTTATTTTAGCCTAATTTTTTGTATTTGATCATTCGAGGTCGAACGATGGGTAAATTGGTATCTGTTGTAACGACCCTCTTTGTCGTTACACATGAGTCCTATGTTCAAAACCTCGTGTCCAAAATCCTTTCGGTTTGGAAGTTACAAAAATTCAGGCTAGGCTAGTTTCGATCGAATTCGAAGTGAAGTGTGGTTTAGGGAAATTTGGTAATGATTTAAAATGATTTGGTGGCAATCTCATTAATTTCTAGATAACTAAGATGATAAGGAACCCGTAGGAATTTAGGGAATCAAATTTGGGTAGGTGAACTCCCAAAATTGATCTTAGCGTAAAGGGCATTATTTGAAATGTCCCAAGTTCAAGGTGTGTTGCAAAAAGGGGGATTTTTGGGTGAATATGGACGTTTTGTCTCGCTGACACTGCTATAGCGATCGAAACACCGCTATTGCAGTAAGCACTATAGCGGAGAAAGTCCCGCTATAACGGCGGTCAACAATCGCTATAGCGGTAGGTACTGCTATAGCGGCACCACTATAGCGGTCAGGTACCACTAAAGTGGTGAAAACCACAGATTTCTTAAAATATTTCCCCAAAATAGTTTATTTTTATAAAACTCATTTTGGGGCAAGAAAAGGGTGATTTAGGGAGAAATACACCATAAATCCATCGTTTGGCTTCGTTAATGTAAGGAATTCATTCCCGTTAACTCATATTTAATTATTAATACTTAGAATTGTTAATTCACAGAGTTTGGGGAGGGTTTTAGGGCAAATTTTGGTTAATTTCTAGTGCAAGGGGGAAAATTAAGGATTAAGTTAATGGGTTTCGATTATTAATGGTTAATTTACCCTTGCATTTCGTTAATTCACTAATTTATCCATGGAATTGGTAGCTTTAGGTGAATTATGGTAGAAAAGCCCTAGAATGATAAGGGAATGATCACGAACTTGACCTTAGGGGTTGGGGATGAGTTATAAGTCCCAATATGATAGGTCATTTCATTAATTATGTGTTATTATGCATTTTTTAGACCACGAGCAAGCAGAAATTGCATGGAAAGGCAAAACCTTAGCTTAGAGGAGCTATACAAGCTTGGTTAGAAGTAGGTGATGGTATTGTAGTTTAATCCAACTTGTATTATATGTGCATGTTAACTACTTTGTAGTGTGGCTGGTTAATGCATGTTGTTTGGTATGGTCAGTGCAATGATTTTACTTGCTTATGGATTTGACCTGTCTTATTTCTAAAATGTGGAATGTCTTGGTACTTGGGATGTTCTCACGGGCTATTGGTGAAATAATGTTGGCTGACACTTATGTCTAGAGTTTTAGCACATAGACAGTATTTGTCCCCTGTAGTTCATGGCTAGAGGGTGGATGTATAACCCATAGCATATATGTACGAGGTTCAGGTGCGTTTAAAGGTTCCATGAGTGAATTGGGGAATAAGTATTTATCTATGCTTGATAATGGTATACGTGTCTTGACTTGACTTGACTTGACTTAGTGATATTTGTTGACTTGCTGGTTATTTATCCTGAACTATTTTTTTGGTGTTTATGTGTTAAGTGTATGATGTTTTTAGCATGGATTAGCTTGTTATACTATCTTTTGGTTAATGGTTCATATTTTCATCTTGGGTTGGCCAATTGACCCTACCAGTACACTGTTGTTCTTGTGTGCTGATACTACACTTGCATTTATTTTTGTGAGTGCAATGTATATTCCAGAGCCTCCTATGATACCTCACTCGTGATTCCAGCTGTTGATTCCAGATTTCAGGGTGAGCAGCTTATCCAGGCTACCATGGAATCTCTCTCTCTTGGCATAGTTCTCTATTTCCAGACTTATGATTATCTTAGTTTTGGGGTTGTATCCCCTTCTTAACATTCATAGATGTTTTGCTAAGTATGTTTTCTGCTTTAAATTATACTTACGGTGTTTGGATTAGAATGGATATTTTCTATTGATGGATTAGTTCTGCTTAATTATTCTAAGTGCTGATTTGGGGATGGTCTTCAGGGTAGTTGGTTCTCCTACCGGTTGAGTAGCGTGGGTGCCACTCATGATGGATTTAGGTCATGACAGTTGTGGTATTGGAATTGTCCTTGAATTTATGTGTTTACCTTGTTTTTGTTCATCCTTGCATGATTTATGACGGTGTTGTACCCAAAAATTGGGTTAATTCTATTAAAGGCCTAAACTAAGGATGATTAGCGATGGTTGATTCAAAAGAATCTATGGTGGTAACCAGAGGAATGGAAAATTGGTAGTGTATCAAACATTAGGATGAACAGTTGTGAGTGGGTTATGCTATCAATTATATGTGCAAGTTATAGGTGATG
This sequence comes from Capsicum rhomboideum, assembly GCA_031232105.1. Taxonomy (NCBI): domain Eukaryota; kingdom Viridiplantae; phylum Streptophyta; class Magnoliopsida; order Solanales; family Solanaceae; genus Capsicum; species Capsicum rhomboideum. Next base: position 25,693,221 of record CP124713.1, on the reverse strand, counting down.
GTCTACATAATCGAAATACAACTTGAGTTATATATGCTTTGCTAGATGTTCTCCGTATTGCTTGTTATAATGTATGTTCAAGGAAAGTGACTGACTGTTTGACATACTGAGTGTTAATCGAATGCAATGAACTTATAGATAAGTTTGTTGATTGTTACAAGTGTTGTTTCTATATTCATTGTGGTTGTGATTGTTGTGATATCTGTCATTATTGTGGGATGTATCGATATTTGGACATATTCACGAGATTGGTTGTATAAGGTTGGCAGACACTTGATGTCTTGGATTTGGTACATGGACAAGAGCTTGTTCCCTGCAGGTCATGGCTAGTGGGCGATCATAAGACCCTTAGCATGTATGTACAGGTATTTGGTGAGTGTGATGGTTCCTTGAGTGAGCCAGGGATTATGTGTTTTCTTGATTATATTGGTTCCTTGAACTAACCGAGCTTAGCTGTTTATTTGATATACATGTCGGTTCCTTGAGTTGAACCGGGCTTAACTGTTTACTTGATATACATGTTGGTTCCTTGAGTTGAACGGGGCTTAACTGTTTACGTTATATACATGTTGGTTTCTTGAGTGAATCGGGTTTAACTGTTTACTTGATATTCATGTTGGTTCCTTGAGTAGATCGGGCTTATTATTTATTGGTTAGATTTGTTGGTTCCTCGGGTGAACCGGGCATTATGCCTTGACTTGCTATATTTGGTTTCTGGATATAAACCGAGGTTTATGATTATTGTCTGTATATTTGATGGGATGGATCCTTGAGTGGTCTGGGTTAATTATAAGAGTGGTATAATTATTTATTACCTAATTACTTGTGTAACTGAGACATGGCTAATATGATCGTTTGAATCATGGTTGCTAACTTGGAGTCTTATTGGGAGTGGCATGTTAACTTAAGCCATTGTCTATGTTAACTCGGTAGCAGGTAGATAAAGGTTAAGTGTTATGAACTTGAGATAAGGCCACCCGGTAGGTATTCGTGTTGGTATCTATGACATTTGTATGGTCAATGGTCTATCGGTTATTGCATTTGAGGCCGGGTAGGCGGGATATTACTATTTTATTAATTAATCTGTGTGGACTTAACTGGATCTAAAGATGTTAGGGTGTCAGTGCATAACTGGGTTAGTGAAACAAGGTTGAGTATTATATAAGGGTCTTAACTGCGAATGGTTAAGGGTAAGGGACCTTGAGGGTTGGGTACCGTAAAGCTCACAGGTAATTATGGGGTACAGTCTGACTTGATGACGTGGTCGATCGTTGGTGATTAGGGATGAACATGTTAACAAGGGGAATCTTTCTCAATGATAAGGTTGGTAATATACAAAGGGGCTAAGGAATTGTTTGATGAAATATCTCTAGATAAATAACTCTCAAGTTGTATGCTTCTTCTGGATATTTATGTGATGTGTATGTGATTTAATTCAAGTCGACCAATGATGCTTACTAGTATGTGTTGTTTTGTACTGATACTATTCTTGCTATACCTTTTTTGGGATGTAGTCTGGTTGCAGAATCACTAGGTGTTTCATGCTTTACTCGGTAAAGAATTTCCAGCAGCTTCTGTTATTGTTTCCACGATAGAAGTTGTGTCTTTTGTTTTGTACTTTCTCTTAGTAGCTCTTGTACCTATTTAGACTAGTTCCTTGGGAAAGGTTTCAGTTGTATTTAAAGGTTTTGTAAACTGGTTGTAATAAATAAGGTATTTTATTATTTGTTATTGACTTCCACATACATTTTTAAATAGGTGGTAAGGGTACTCCTATTTAGGTGGATTGAAGTAGGTGCCCGCACGATCCGGGTAGTTGGATTGTGACAATAATAAATTAAGGACAATATTAGTTATAATGGCAAAAATAATTTATTGCAAAATAATGTTTATGACAAATCTCAAAGTAACGCGAAAGAATGGTAGTTTAACTACCCCAAACTATGAATTGTATATGCATTTTAATGGGATTATAATGTTCATCTGCATGCCTAAATGAAGTTTCAAAAGTTAAAACCAATAGTATCATCCAGATGATCAACCTTCCGTACTTTCAGATATGATAATGGTTTATATTTTGAAGTTAGGTGTGTGCAAGAACGTCAACAATTATTTTTATTGATTTCTTAAATAAGGAACTTTTGTTGGAGGTATGATATATATACACATAATTGCAACCAAGGGCAAACCCATGTAGGTTAAAGGAGTGTGATCCAACAATGCTTTACCAAAAAAATGTACTAAATATACATATTTAATTAAAAAATAAAAAAATTACAAAAAGGTACAAGTAATATATAGTGACACTCCTAGACACAACAAGATTCTAGCTCAGCTGGTTCAGCATCCAAATAGGCTTAGCGTGGTCAGGGGTTCGAATCCTGCTAAACAACCAGGTTTTTCTCTTATTGTTTAAATATTTTCAGTTCTTTGCTACAATTTTCATTGATCTCAAAGACTCCCTCATCTAATTTTCAACCTCTTTATGCCCCGGATTACATATATGTATTTAAATATTTTTAGTTTACTTCTTAAAATGTCGACATCACTTATAAAATTTTTGCGTAAGACACTAATTTCAACTAAGAAATCATTGGTGAAGTAGAGCCCTTTGATTCATGATCTTAAACTTGGAAGTAAAGCTCTTTGTAACGACCATTGAATGTGAAATGTTTCTTTTTATGTGTTTTGACCATTTTGCCCTTTCCTATTGTTACATGCTGGTTATGATGTGGAGATGGTTGGCACGGTCCCCGATCCATTTTGAAATGATTTGGAAGAGTTTGAGGCTCTTAGAGGCATTAAAAGCCACTAGTTTGACTTGGTCAACATTTTGTGTTTCGAGCGCCGGATGGCGATTTGGTCAGTTCCACTAGATCTGGAATGTCGATTTTAGGTTAGTAACGGGGTTGATTCGGGTTCGAGACCTTTATTTTTCATTTTGACCCTTCATTCAGAAATTAGTTAAATTAAGCTTTTATTGTTCCCGAGGGCTAATTTGTTGTAAAGGACCACTTTTTAGAAAACTGACATTGCTATTGAGTTTGAAATGTCAAAAATATCCTAGTAGCATATAGGATTTATTTTTGTGGGGTCCCGAATGAATCCCGAGTGTCCATTTGGAGACATTTTCAACATGCAGAACTTAGTATTTTTGCTGATATCTGGTGCAGGTATAATCCTTCTTCGCGAATGTAGGCTCTGTCAGTGAACGCGGGTAAGTATATTATCCTTCATTGCGATCACGAGAGGGGTAGCCATGATTGCGAAGAATAGTCCGGATCGGGTTGGGTATTTCCTTCATCACGAATGCGAACAGGTTGTCGTGATGTCACAACCCAAATCATGGATCGTGCCTGGCACCTACCCCATTCTATCCTAGTTAGGAGAACCCTTAATACCCAACCATTTAATTAATACAGAAGTATAAACAATTCTTAAGTTAACCAAATAAACAGTCATCTAAATAGCCATCTTTGATTCAAAACATTTATCCAATTGAGTCACCCTACAATCCCAGTTTAATACATTGATAAGTAAAAGTACTGTGGAAAATAACCAAAATTAAATCCCCATAAACTAGCCTAAATCGGTACAAGAGTACTAGACAAGGAGTAGAAAAATTCATGACACAGCGTCCATGCAAGATCGAAAGGGAAGGAGCTATTGAAGAATGATCACCGTCACTATTATAGAGACTTCGGCTGACCTGTAACATGACTATATCCCTGAAAGGAGATATAGTAAGTGTAGTATCGGTACAAACCACACGTACTGGTAGATATAATTGACCGAATAGGGTTAGAAACATATAATAACATATAGCAACAGGAAGAAATCATGACAAGCATACAAGTTTAATAACTGAATATACTTACTTACTTCAACTTCTTAACTTACCGCCTTTCTTTTATTTAAACAACATTAATTTACCCTTAGGACATCACTACCTAACTACCTTCCATGAATTAATCTAACTCTCAATTTTTATGCACTTACCTTATTATAGCAAATCTATATACTTTTCTCTCTCTCATTAATCTTCTTTCGTGACAATCCTCGCTCCCTAGTATACTACCATTAACCATCGGGATTGCAACAACTAAGACAATTACAAGCCTCAATAACTTTACAAGCAAGGACACTGCAATATACATCAAGCTTACAACTCTAAACACAAGAGAGCAATATTTGTACATAATTCAGGATGTACCTTATATTCACACTTTGCTACCATGCTAAATCATATCCATCAACATAACCGGTCCACTCAAGGAACCACAATATCTCATCAAGTAACTGGTCCACACAAGGAACCGTGACATATCATCAACATAACTCGGTCTACTCAAGGAACCATCAACCACATATAAATATAAATGTATATTCAATGCATATGAATAAAAGTATGAATGAAAGATGTGCACATCATCTGTTTCTTTTCTCAATCTCATTAACATCATTCTCAACATCATGAACATCATGATGTCAATATCAACATTACCATCATCAATATCATCAACAATCATCATGAACATCATGATCTCGGTATCATCATCATTATCATCAACTTATCATCACCAATATGCATGAATATGTAATCAATAATTATAATAAATGCCTGAAGACGAATCACAAACACCCAATTGAAATCAGATACAAGCAACAACGATCAAAATAGAACTTATAACTAATGACAACCAAGTAAATACAGTTAATAATCACCAGTTCATTATTTCAAATAATAATAAATATCCACAAACACATAAAATCACAAGTATGCCCGAAGGCCAATTCACCACTTGCTCAATTGAGCATCATCAATCACAAACATGTCCAAAGACCAATCAATCAAGTACCCCTTTTAGGATTCTATCAGGACTGATATCTACACTCTAATTCATCATCCTAATTCATTCACCAATCTAAATCACTTTTATTTATACTAAACCAGTAAATTCAGTTACTAACTAGTAAGCCTTACAGTTATGTTATAACCAAGTTCAAGGCACTTTTCCCTTTAGTCGATTATTCAATCACTCGGCTCTATTCAACTTATAATTCTAGCTAGAGTCATCCAACTTTACACATCTTACTTTCTAGCAGTTAGCATAATTAACTTTAGGTTCTTAAGTTATATCATCATCTCCTATTTTCATAGACAATCCTCCTAACTATCTTCTAGCAGAAATACCTCATACTTCAATTATACCCAATATCGGGTTCACTCTTTTTAAGGTATTAAAGACTAGCTCTATAGATTAAAAGGTCACCTAATATTTCTATTAATAATCACATTCATATATCAATGCTATAAATCATCAAGTAAGTCATACAACACAAACACCCATCAAGAGATCTATACAAACACAATAACATACAATTATATTATTATTACACTATTTTCATGTTTTATCTATCCTGACTTCGTGTCTGTAGGCTTGGACATGAAATTCTCCATCAACTATAGTTATTACATGCATATAAACAAAGTCTACTATACATTAAACCATAACCTACCTCGACTGAAGATCCTGGAACAAGCAAGCCACACCAAGCTAAGGATGCTCTTTCCCTTCCTTCGGGCCTTAGAATGCTCAATCATCTAAGAAACAAGTAGTTATAAAAGTAATTAATCAATTACTCTTCAAATAAATACTTTGGGAAATCAAACCCACTACTTATTCATGCTCTAAAATATTACCCAAGGTCAATTACCCATTAACAAGCTCTATCATATTCAACCCATCTCCATTAATGGAGTTTCAAGGCTAAAGATTCTATTTTTCTAAAATTCAAGGTCCCCCAACCATCACTTTAATTTTTTTAGAGTCACTAATTCCAGGAATCATTAGTTACAATTTAGAAGTGATTCTAGGTGACATTAACCCAATCGATAGGTTTTTCCCAAAATATCATGAACCTAGGGTTTTAAACTACAAGAATCTCATGATATATACGGTAAAGGCATAAAAACCTTGATATCATGAGGCTTAGGCTGCGATCATGAGGTACTATTCACATAACAGTATAAATACTCTATTTTTGTAATTTTTTTACAATTTTTGGACCTTGGAACTTTGGGAAAGGGCAATTCTTAGGGTTTTCCTCATCATTTGAGCTTAGGTAAGCTCCAAACTCTTATTCCCATTAATTTTCATCGATTTTATCTTTAAAATAGCCTCAAAACCTTGATTTCAAATTGGATTTTTGGGGGGTTTTGTTGGTAAAGCCTTAAAATAGTTTTCTTTGATTTGACCTTATTTTTAACTTATTTTCATGTGGGTTTTAAACTGTAGACTCCTATAATCTTTTGGAACATGTTTCTAAAATAAAATTCCAGTTTTACTCCTTTTATTTTCAAACCCATTTTTCAAACTAATTTTGGACCCGTCTCCAATATAGTTAATATGGATATCATTAGCTTCCTTTTGATGCGTAGATGATGTTTTTGATAGTTTTAGCTCATGTCGGGATAATTTGTGAAGGGAAGGCTCTATGTTGAAGGATTCTATGCTGGGATTTTGATACTTCGAGGTAGGCTATGGCTTAATTTTCTTTAGACTAAGCTGGATAGTTAACGAACATGTAAAGTATGCTATGGGTTGGGGAATTAGCCATGGGAATTATATTTCGAGACTATTATTGTTATTGTGTGCCTGTGTGGGGGCTTATTTGCATATTATTATTGACTTGAGATAATACATATTGTTTGTTGCCCGAGTGGGGGCTTTATTTAACATCATAGGACTTATTTATGCATTAAATGTCATGTTTATCATTGTGACGCCCGTGCGGGGGCTTGAATAGATATTTTAGGCCTTCTTTGAGTATTAATTGCCTTTATCATGATAGTAATATCTGAGAAAGAATATTATCCTTCTTCGCGATCACGAGGGGGTAGCCGAGATCACAAAGAATAGTCGAGACTCGGACAGGTATTTCCTTCATCCCAAATGCGATCGGGTTGTCGTGCATGTGATGGTCCTGGTTATAGGCCTTCACGAATGCAAAGGCTTGGCATTGAATGTGATGGCCAATTAGTTGGACAATTAAATGCTAACCCTTGGGATTGTGAGGCTTGGGCTGCGATCCTGAGGTACTGTTAACAGAACAGTATAATACTCTATTTTCACGATTTTTCACTATTTTTTGATTGGAGCTTTGGGAAAGGGCAATTCTTAGGGTTTTATTTATCATTTGAGCTTGGGTAAGATCCAATCTCTTATTTCCATTAATTTCCATCGATTTTTATCTTTAACATATCCTCAAAACCTTGATTTCAAATTGAAATTTTTGGGGTTTTGCTGGTAAAGTCTTAAATGTTTATGTTCAATTTGAGCCTTGTTTTTAACTCTTTTTTGCATGGGATTTCAACTTTAGACTCCTATAATCTTGGGGAACAAGTTTCTAAAATAAATTTCAGTTTTACCTCTTTTGTTTTTGAACCTATTTTTTGAACTAATTTTGGACCCGTCTTGAATATAGCTAATATGGATATCATTATCTTCTTTTTGACACGTAGATGATGTTTTTTATAGTTTTAGATTGTGTCGAGACTATTTGTGAGGGGAAGGCTCTGTGTTTAAAAATTCTAGGCTGGGATTTCGACACTTCGAGGTAGTTATGGCTTGAATTTCTTCAGACTGGGATAGGTAGTTAATGAACATGTAAAGTATGCTGCGAGTTGGGGAATTAGCCATGGGAATTATATTTTGAGACAATTATTTTTATTGTGTGCCCGTGTAGGGGCTTATTTGCATATTATTGTTGACTTGAGAGAATATATATTGCGTGTTACCCGTGTAGGGACTTGGTCTGACATCATAGACCTTATTTGTGCATTAAATGCCATGTTTATCATTGTGATACCCGTGCGGGGGCTCGAATAGATATTATAGTCCTTCTTTGAGCATTAATTGCCTTTATCATGATAGTAATACTCGAGAGAGGGGTTTTCAAAATGATATTTTGTTATCTAACATGACTATTTATCTTGGTGGTGCCTAGTAAGGGCTTAACTCATGAATCATTAACGTGTTGAGCTAATTTTTTGGCTCACTTATGTTGTATTGAATTGATCATTATCTTTATACTGATTGGTTGTGAGCATTCCCTTCTCATTATATCTATACACTTTATGAAATACTGCTACCACTGAGAAACACTTTATAAAACCCTTGATCGATGAACAATAGCCGAAGAGGTAGATGAGAAACTATGCAAAACCTTCAATTCGTGAAAATTAGCCAGAGAGGTGAATTGAGATTTGAGATTTAGATATGAGAAAGTATAAAGGTTGCGAACCCCCCATGGGTCCTTTCTTAAAGCGCAGAGGCTCGGAAGGCGTATACAAAAAGTCATGTGATGGATTATTTTACCATCATTATTGCATTTCATTGTTTACATTATTGTGTATTTCTTTAAGTGTTATCACTATGTATTTAGTTTCCTTTATTGCCTTTATATTTTAGAACTGCTAGTGGAGATGGTGTGAGCTACCGTTTGGAAAATTTTCTACTTGCAAGTGGCGTGCTCATAGTATATTTTATTTGTGTTGTTTTCTACTTTGCTCAGTCGGCCTATGATACCTACTTAGATTATCTGGTGATCTCCCCATACGGAGCCTTATTCTAGCCTCCATCTATCATTTTCTTGTCTTCATTAGTATTCAAAGACAAACTTGTATTTTCAATTTTTAGACTATGTATGAGATGCTCTTCAACTTATGACATTATTTCTAGGGATTATTATTTTGTTTAGTTTCTGCTATGTTATATATATTTATATATATGTGTGTGTGTGTGATTGCTCAACTTCATTCTAGAAGTCTCGCCTTTTGGGCATTCTTTTCGTATTTTACCTGTCTTGTATCATATGGTATTTGGCATATCTACTAAGGCTAATACTGAGGTAGGTGCCATCATGACCTCAACTTTAGGGTTGTGACAAATTGGTATCAAAGCTCTAGGTTCATCTGTCTCATAAGTGAAAGAGCAGGATATCTAGTAGAGTTTCTCCGATCAGTACGTAGACGTCCGTCTCTATCTTCGATAGGCTATAAGTCATCTTTAGGGAAAAAACTTCTCGAATTTGATTTCTTATCATATGGGTTATTCAAACCCAATATTCTAAATTTGTATTCCATTCTTTTTTGTGTAGATGGTGAGGACTAGGTCTAGAGATGTTAGGGATATTGAGCCAACATCCACTATTGGAGCCCTATTCAGGGGACAAGCAGGGGTCGTGGCCACCCAGAGGTAGAGTACAGGCACAAAGAACTGCCCCAGTGAGTGGACGTGCTAGGGAGGCCTCTTCTAACCCTAAGGTTGATTATACTGAGGATGACTATCAGACAGAGGGTGCGGGACAAGATCAGGTTCCCCTGAGTTCAATTGATACCCTAGTGTTATAAGATTTATTGATTCGTCTATTGGGTTATTTGGATGACATCCTCCAGATAGGTGTTCCATTGGGTGTCCCAGGTATTTCTAAAATTTAGGGAGGTATTTCACCATCGGGGCAGGCTCATACTTATAGTTTTTTTGACTTCAGGGGTGCATCCATCTTCTGTGATACCCCCTCATGTTGATTCACTGCCTACTACACTCACTGTTTCTCCTATTGTTTTAGGTCCCATGATGACTTCTGACGATCAAAAAAGAGTCAAGAGATTCATCTGTTTGGCTCCTCCCAATTTTAATAGTGTTGTTGGCGAGGATGCCTATGAATTTTTACTTGATTTCCATGAGAGGTTAAATAACCTTGGATCTCTTGAGTCCCATGGAGTTTCATATACTACATATCAGTTGACTGACGCTTCCAGACAGTAGTGGAGGTCTATTACGAGTTGTAGACCTTTAGGTTCACCTGCTATGATGTGGGCTCAGTTTTCTAAGTCTTTTCTGAAGAGGTTCATGCCTTATAGTTTGAGGTATTAGATGAGAGATAAGTTAGATCACCTAGAGCAGAGCTCCTTGACTATTGCAAAGTATGAGGCATTTTTTCATGCACTATCCAGATATGCCACCACCAGTATCTCCACCGAGTCAGAGATGATTAGAAAGTTTGTCAAGGGGTTGACAGGTGATTATCAGTTGGCTACAAACCAAACGGTTATTTCAGGTGCTTTTTTTCAGAGTATTATGGATCATGCTAAGTTGAATGAGTCAATTCAGCAGAGTACTCTGGATTGTGGTGGTGTTAAAAAGATCCACCAATAGGTTGAGTTTATGGGACATGTATTCTATGGTAGAAGCTTCTCTAATAGAGGTTCTCACCGTTACCATCGCAGACCAGTTCATGCAGCTTTACAGGGTTCATATAGTAGTGTTGTGGTTCCTATGGTTTCAGGCAGCCAAAGATTAGGTCATACAGGCAGGGACTCCAGTTTTGGTTCATTGGGACAGGGAGGTCGTTTTGGTTCTTCTGGACCCCCTCAACATGAGTCTAGTGGTAGAGCTTGTTACGTACGTGAGGAGATTGGTCATATGGCAAGGGACTGTCCTCGACGTGTTTATGGTTTTGCCTAGCAGGGTTCCCAGTTTCAGCTTTTTCCTACTCCAATTTTTGTGATTAAAGGTGGTTCTCAGAGTGACAGGGGTGGTACTAGAGGTTCTCTATGTGGAGCTCTGGGAGCTCGTGGTAGATGATGTGGGGTTGCTCAATCTGGGAGTGGACATGGTCAGTGCTATGCTATACTTAGGAGATTTGAGGTAGAGGCCTCCGATGCAGTTATCACAGTTATCATCCCGATTATCCATTGTTCTGCTTTCGTGTTATTTGAGCCTGGGTCTATATTCTCCTATGTGTCTACATATTTTGCTACTGGTTTAGATACTGCATATGAGTCTCTTATTGTGCCTGGATGTATTTCTACCCTAGTGGAAGATTCTTTAGTAGTGGATTGGGTGTACTGATCTTGTGTGGTGACCTTTGCAGAGCATGAGACGTGGGTAGACTTTATTATCTTAGATATGGTTAACTTAGATGTTATCTTCGATATGGATTGGCTAGCCCCCTATCATGGTAGTTTGGATTATTATGCCAAGACCATGACTTCAGCTACTCCAGGTATGCCAATGCTAGCTTGGAAGGGTACTCTGAATTCGGGTTCGAAGGGAGTTATATCTTTTCTATGTACTTTTCATATGTTACAAAAAAAATGGCAATCCTACTTGGCTTTCATTCGCGATACTAGTGTTGCTTCATCGCCTCCTTTGGATTTTGCTCGAGTTGTTAGGGAGTTTTAGGACGTGTTTCCTACAAATTTTCCTGATATGCCTTCGGATCGTGATATCGTGTTTGCTATTGATATTGAGCCGTGCACCAAGCCCATTTCTATCCCTTCCTATAAGATGGACCTGGCTGAGTTGAAGGAATTGAAGGAGTAGCTATAAGATTTGTTGAGTAAGGTTTTCATTAGACCTAGTGTGTCTTCTTGGGGTGCCCCGATCTTGTTTGTGAAGAAGAAGGATGGATATATGCGTATGTGTATTAACTATGGATAATTGAATAAGGTGAACATCAAGAATAAGTATCCTCTTCCTTGCATTGATGATTTATTTGACCAGTTTTAGGGTGTTGTAGTGTTTTCTAAGATTGGCTTGAGATTCGTATATCACCAGTTGAGGATTAGAGCTTTAGATGTTTCAAAAATAGCTTTTTAGACTTGGTACGGTCATTATGAGTTATTGGTCTTGCCATTTGGATTGACCAATGCCCCAAGTAGTGTTCATGGAGTTCATGAACCGAGTATTTTGATTGTATCTCAACTCATTTGTGATTGTATTTATGGATGATATCTTGGTTTATTCCAAGAATGAGGCTGACCATGTAAGGCACTTGAGGACTTTGCTTCAGAGGTTGCGAGAGGAGAAGTTATATGCTAAGTTCTCTAAGTGCAAGTTTTGGTTGGATTTTATTACTTTCTTGAGTCGTGTAGTGCCAAGGATGGCATTATGGTTGATCCGGACAAGATAGCAGTGATTTGTGACTGGGCTAGACCTACTTCTCCTACCAAGATTTAGAGTTTCACTAGTTTAGCAGGTTATTATCGGCATTTTGTAAAGGGTTTCTCGTCTATTGTGGCTTCTTTGACCAAGTTGACTTAGAAGAAGATTGTATTTCAGTGGTCAGAGGCTTGTGAGGTGAGCTTTCAAAAGCTTAAGGAGTTGTTGACTTCGGATCCTATCTTGTCCTTGCCCAAGGAGGAAGTAGGTTTTACCATGTTTTGTGATGCTTTCGGTGTCAGATTGGGCGTTGTGTTGATGCGAGAGGGTAAGGTGATTATGTATGCTTCTAGTCAGTTGAAGCCTTATGAGAAGAATTACCCTACCCATGATTTGGAGTTGGCCGCAGTTGTGTTTTTGTTGAAAGTGTGGTGATATTACTTCTATGAAGTCTATTGTGAGATTTTCTCTAATCATCATATCCTTCAGTATTTCTTCACCTAGTGAGATCTTAATATCAGACAGCGACGTTGGCTTAAGTTGCTTAAGGATTATGATATCACCATTCTTTAACATCAGGGCAAGGCAAATATGGTTGCAGATGCCTTGAGCTGAAAGGCGATGAGTATGGGGAGTTTAGCTCATCTTTTGACTCAAAAGCAGCCTTTGGCCTTGGAGGTTTGTTCTTTAGCTAGCCAGTAGGTTAGGCTTGATATTTTGACACCCGAGCATGTGTTAGCCTTTGTGGAGGCTAGATCTTCCTTGATAGAGTAGATTTGGACCCATCAGCTTGATGGTGATAGATTGAGAGTGATTTATGATAGAGTATTGAGTGGTGAGGCTAAGGAGGCATCACCTAATTCTGATGGTGTTTTGAGGATTAGTGGCCGAGTTTGTGTGCCGAGGGTTGGTGGATGGGCTAGATATTCCATTCATCCCAGAGCAGATATGATGTATCATGACCTAAAGCAGTATTATTGGTGGGGTGGTATGAAGAAGGATATTGTGGAGTTCGTGGCTAAGTGTTTGAATTGCCAACAGGTGAATATGAGCATCAGTGACCGCTGGTACGATGCAGAGAATGCCCATTCCCGAGTGGAAATGGGAATGGATCATCATGGATTTCATAGTTGGCCTACCTCCAACCTTAGGGAAGTTTGACTCTATTTGGGTGATTGTGGATCTATTGACCAAATTAGCAAATTTCATTCCAATGAAGGTGAATTATAATGCAGAGAAGTTGGCCAAGATCTACATTAGAGAAATTGTTCATTTGCATGGCGTACAAGTATCCATTGTATCTAATAGAGGTACCCAGTTTACCTCAGTTTTTTAGAGTACTATTTAGAGTGAGTTAGGTACTCATCTTGATTTGAGCACATCTTTTCATCCTCAGATGGATGGTCAGTCTAAGAGTACTATTCAGCTGCTAGAGGACATGCTCCGAGCATATGTCATAGACTTTGGAGGTCATTGGGACCAGTAATTTTCCCTAGCGGAGTTTGCCTATAAAAATAGTTACCACTCTAGCATTCAAATGGCATCTTTTAATGCTTTGTATGGATGGAGGTGTATATCCCCCATGGTATGGTTTGACTCATTAGAGGTGAGGCCTTAGGTTATAGATTTACTGAGGGATTTGATGGATTATGTAATATTGATTCAGCAGAGGCTATTGGCTGCCTAGAGTAGGAAGAAGAGTTATGCCGACCGTCGCACCCACGATGTATCATTCATGATTGGAGATCGAGTTTTGTTAAAGGTTCACCCATGAAGGGTATGATGAGGTTTGAGAAAAAAGAGAAGCTTAGTCCGTGGTTCACTGGCCCTTTCGAGATCTTTGAGAAATATGGTTATGTGGCATCTAGGCTAGCTTTGCCTCCACATATATTAGTTGGTCATCCAGTATTCCATGTTTCTATGTTGAAACCATTCAGATGATGTACATGTGGTTCGATGGGATTCTGTTGTACTAGACTATGATTTATGCTTTGAGGAGGAGCCTATTGCTATCCTAGACAGATAGATTAGGAAATTGAGGTGTAAGTATATTGAATCAGTGAAGGTCTAATGGAGACATCACCCTATTGAGGAAGCTACTTGGGAGGTCGAATCTTATATGAGGCGTAGATACCCCCAGCTCTTTACCGCTTCAGATGTTTTATTTACTTTTTAGCTTGAGGACGAACTAGTGTTTTAGTGGTGGATAATGTAACGACCAATGGTTGTGAAATTTTTCTTTTTATGTATTTTGATCATTTTTCCCTTTCCCATAATTGTTACATACTAGTTATAAGGTAGGGATGGTTGGCATGGTCCCCAATGCATTCGAGAATGATTTGGAAGAGTTTGAGGTTTTAAAAGCCACTTATTTAACTTTGGTCAACATTTTGTGTTTCAAGCACCGGATCGCGATTTTGTTAGTTCCATTAGATCCAGAATGTTGATTTTAGGCTAGTAACGGGGTTGGTTCAGGTTTGGAACCTTTATTTTTCATTTCGACCCTTCGTTTGAAAAAAGGTTAAATTAAGTATTTAGGGGTCTCGGGGGCTAATTTGTTCTAAACAACCTCTTTTCAAAAATACAACATTGTCATTGAGTTCGGAACATCAAAAATAGCCTAGTATCATATATGGTTTATTTCTGTGGGGTCCCAAATTAATCTCGAGGGTCTGTTCAAAGACATTCAACATGAAAAACTCTGTATTTTTGCTAATATCTGGTGCAGGTATAATCCTTCTTAGTGAATACGGGCCCCTAGCCATAAATTTGGAGAAGGATATCATCCTTCATAGCGATTATGATGGGGGTAGCTGCGATCGCAAAGAATAGTCGAGACTTGGATAGGTATTTCCTTTATCCCAAATGCGATTGGGTAGTCACGAATGTGATGGTCCTAGTTATCGGCCTTCACGAACGGAAAGGCCTGGCTGTGAATGTGATGGCCAATTATTTGGACAATTTAATGCTGACACTCGCGATTGAGAGGCTTGGATAGCGATCGTGAGGTACTGTTTACAGAATAATATAAATACTCCATTTTTGTGAATTTTCACCATTTTTGGATTGGAACTTCAGGAAAGGGTAATTCTTAGGGTTTTCTTCACCATTTGAGCTTGGGTAAGCTCCAATCTCTTATTCCCATTAATTTCCCTTGATTTTTATCTTTAAAATAACCTCAAAACCTTGATTTCAAATTGAATTTTTGGGGTTTTTGCCAGTAAAGTCTTAAATGGTTTTCTTCGATTTGAGCCTTGTTTTTAACTCATTTTTGCTTGGGTTTTCAACTGTAGACTCCTATAATCTTGGGGAACATGTTTCTAAAATAAAATTCTAGTTTTACCCTTTTTGTTTTTGAACTTATTTTTTGAACTAATTTTGGACCCATCTCGAATATAGATAATATGGATATCATTATCTTCCTTTTGACACATAGATGGTGTTTTTGATAGTTTTAGCTTGTGTCGGGATTGTTTGTGAAGGGAAGGCTCAGTGTTGAAGGATTCTAGGATGGGATTTCGACACTTCGAGGTAGGTTATGGCTTAAATTTCTTCAGACCGGGATGTGTAGTTAATGAACATGTAAAGTATGCTACGAGTTGGGAAATTAGCCATGGGAATTATATTTCGAGACTATTATTGTTATTGTGCGCCCGTGTGGGGGCTTATTTGCATATTGTTGTTGACTTGAGAGAATATATATTGTGTGTTACCCGTGTGGGGTCTTTGTCTGACATCATAGACCTTATTTGTGCATTAAATACCATGTTTATCATTGTAATGCCAGTGCAGAGGCTTGAATAGATATTATAGGCCTTCTTTGAGCATTAATTGCCTTTATCGTGATAGTAATACTCGAGAGAGGGGTTTTCAAAATGATATTTTGTTATCTTACATGAGTATTTATCGTGGTGGTGCCTAGTGAGGGCTTAGCTCATCAATCATTAACGTGTTGAGGTGATTTTTTGGTTCACTTATGTTGTATTGAATTGATCATTATCTTTATACGGATTGGTTGCGAGCATTCCATTCTCATTATATATATACAGTTTATGAAATATTGATACCACTGAGAAATACTTTATAAAATTCTTGATACGTGAACAATAGTCATAGAGGTGGATGAGACACTTTACAAAACCCTTGATCCATGAACATTAGCTGAAGAGGTGAATTGAGATATGAGAAAGTTTACGTGTTGCAAACCCCTCATGGGTCCTGGCTTGAAGCACAGAGGCTCGAAAGGTGTATATAAAAAGCCATACGATGGCTTATTTTACCATCATGATCACATCATAATTGCATTGCATTGCATTACATTATTTACATTATTGTGTATTTCTTTATGTGTAATCGGAAGGGGAGCCTTGGAGTAATTGGTAAAGTTGCTGCCATGTGATCAGGAGGTCATGGGTTCAAGCCTTGGAAACAGCCTCTGACAGAAATGCAAGAGTCACGCCTCAAATCCCATTGGGGCGAACATGGCACCCGAAGCCGTTAAGGCCCGAGAGAACCATTCTATACGTTCACATATTTTTCGTCAATGTGCTAGCTGTCACACCCCAAATCCCATCAAGGCATGATTGGCACCCGAAGCCGATATAGCCCGAGAGAACCAATCTTTACTCATGAACCTTCGTATGCATGCCCTCATATGAATCTTAATCTTCCTTATACAACTATGTGGAAATCATAATCATGGAAACATATGCAATAAACATATATAAAAAAAAACTTGGCCGTTGGAGCCATTACGTCAAACTGAACGTACATTTCTATCATTCACATACCCACATATGTCTACAAATGTCACGCCCCAAATTCCAACGAGACGGACATGGCACCCAAAGCCGACAAGGCCCGGGAGAACCAATCTTCGTCCATAACAACCCATACGCACCACTCAAAAGTCATCACCACCACAATTAAATATAAGAAGCCAAAAGCGGAATTTATGACAAATATAAGAGAAATATGAGACTTGGCCTTTAGGGCCATCAAGACAAAACATACGTTCATTACATACCCTTCGTCTGACCCACAACATCTACAAAGCCTCTACAGATGCACAACCAAAACCAACCTAGAGTCGGGACACACCCCGCTCTATATAGATATACACAAGACCAAAACAAATATACATAGGAAACTCGGAAAGCCCCGAACCAACTGGAGCTCACCAAATGTCCACAAAAGATCCGCAACCTACAACGGAGGTCTACTAGTGCCTGTGCCTGCAACAAGTAAGGTAAGTTCCCCCGAGGGGGTCAGCACGAAAAATGTACTGCGTATGTAAGGCCACAATAAAACTGTAGCAATAAGTGAGAACACCAATGTATATCAAGGATAAGAGAATAGGCAATATCGATAAACCAACATTTCATATGTGTGGAACCATGTACGTTACATTCTTTATTTCTTTTATCAATTATCTCAATATCAACAATAATCACATCATGCCCGGGACCAACTGATCAGTGGTAAATAACAATACTGGGATCGTCTCTAGCTAGGCTTATGCCCCTTTGAGCTACCACCCATAAATCAATAAAGCAGGTTCGGCCCTAGCTAGGTTTTCACCCCTTTGGGCTACCCCCTGTGTCCAATAATCAATCGGGATCATCTCTAGCTAGGCTTTCGCCCCTTTGAGCTACCACCCGTGATACATCGGGATCGTCTCTAGCTAGGCTTTCGCCCCTTTGAGCTACCACCCGTACTCAACCATATACGCATTACTTTCATTCTTTAATTATGAAATTGAAACATTGTTGGTTATCGCATTATTGGAACTTTGGGACAATGTTCAATGTTCAAGAGACACATGAATAAATATATGTAGGCAACCAACTTTACATGAGACACTTTGGAACATTTCGGCATAGGTACAAGTACAATGGCAAAGGAAGCAATAGGTGTTGCAGAAAGATACGGACAAGAATAACCTTACATACCTTAGCCTCTCAATAAGAATCCGCAATCCTAAGGAATATAATGATTCAGCCCCTTACTCTACAACACAAGCACATAACGGAGTTTACGTCAACATCTAACACCTTTCAAGTGTAAAAGACGACAAAAGGTACCTAATTGCCTATTACGTCATTTCCCCCTTTACAATAAAATTTCGGCATGACCATTCCAAAAATACTACAACATGCCATACATTGACCAATATCATAACCAATAGCATTTCGCAACAAAGCTTCTTCTTTACACTTTCTCATTCACACCATATCACAAAGAATCCATTAAATCACCTTAATACACCCCATAGCACATATCGGCCAAAATCTCATAATTTCCATAATTTTCATTTATAGACAAGAACAAATTTAATGCCAAAAATAACACCATACATGTTCATATTTTGTTCATGCCATACTTTTTCATCAAAGGCACAAGGCCTAATTCAAGTTCAAATCACCAAGACAACACATCTCTTACCAAAGGCAAAAAGACACTATTCACCATCTTGCCAACACAACTATCATAATATACATAATCCCCCATGCATATAATATGTTAATCCATGAGGAGAAATACTTACCAAGGCTTGGAATATGTTGATCTTGTCCAAAGAGTCCCAAGGAATATTTTGCTTTAGGGTTTGAAAATGAAAAAATGTTGAGAGAAATATCTTAAAGGCATGGAAGTCTTGAATGATTTAAAAATCTGATTTTTGGGTGCTTTTTATGGACCTCAAGTCATCCTTAGCCACACTTGGCACTAAATGATATGTCCACTTAGCCAATTCTTGCAAGAATGGATCATTTGTCTTTGGGCCAAGTCTTTTAATCCCATTTTGGGCCTAATTTTTGGGCCCAATTACACATATCCATGTACCCATCAAATATCATGTATTATTCACCATATATCTCGTGGTTACATAATTCCATAATGTCACGATAATATTTTCTTACGAGATTCTCATTCGTCGCCTTGATCGCAAAAATTAGAATTCTAGCCGTCCATGGCTTACTTGAACATTTTTGGCAAATTCTTGTGTTTCATGGTTTGATCATGTGGAAGTGTATCGAGGTATTTGAAACCTTAACAACGCTAAAATATCTCCAAGGAACCAAAAGAAAACATCCAAGAATCGTCGTAGAATTACGTCGCAAAACGGGTCCGGAAAGGCCTACTCCTTGTTCCTTGCGCCACACCCCTGAAACAGGGGTAGTGGCGCAGAAATGGCAGCCTCTCTGAAGTTTGTGCTGAGATTTCAGCACTTTGCTGAAATTTCCGGCCACTTATCCAATGTTTACGTATCGTCCAATCCCTTATTAAACACTACAAAATACTTACTTAGTGATCTTAACCATCAAGTAAACATGACTTAAAGTCACCAAATGAGGTTAGAATATGTACGAGTCCTCACTCAAATGCTTCTACGAAATCACAACACACCTCCTACGACGATCGAATCGCACATGTTAAGTCCGATATCAAATGTTTCACCAATGACACTATAAAACACATATGCATGGCATCTCAACACCTATGTAGATATGATCCAAAGTATCAAGTGAGGTTATAAAAGTACGGGGTGTTACATTCTTCCCCCCTTAGGAACATTCGTCCTCGAATGTTAGGAATATTATCTTATACCACAAATGCATCTTTACTTTAACAGACCTATACACATTCACATAATGCTTTTAAATACTTACTTGTTATTGTTCCACCTCCGCATTGTGAACTCCTTGGTCCATTTGAAATAGATGGGGATACTTGGCTTTCATCATTTCTTCCGCTTCCCATGTAATCTCTTCTACTTGTTGATTTCTCCAAAGGACTTTCACGGAAGCTATGTCTTTATTTCTCAATCTCTTCACTTGTCGATCTAGGATCACAATGGGTACCTCTTCATAAGTAAGATCCTCTGTAACTTGAACATCCTCTACGGGAACAATACGAGAAGGATCTCCTATGCATTTTCGAAGCATCGAAACATGAAATACCGGATGGACTGAGGAAAGTCCTTGAGGTAGTGCCAACTCATACGCAACTTGTCCAAATTTTTGAATGATCTCATATGGGCCTATGTAACGTGGACTCAATTTTCCTTTCTTTCCGAACCGCATTACCCCTTTCATTGGTGACACCTTTAAAAAGACCCAATCACCTATGGCGAATTCAAGCCCTCTTCTTCTCACATCGGCATATGACTTGTGACGAATTTGAGCCGTTTGTAATCGCTCTTGGATCACCTTAACTTTTCCTGATGAACAATATCTGGGCCCAATAAGGCAGTTTCACCCACTTCAAACCATCCAATTGGTGATCTACATTTCCTTCCATACAAAGCTTCATAAGGTGCCATTTTTATACTTGAATGATAGCTATTGTTATAAGCAAATTCGATAAGAGACAAATGGTCATCCCAACTGCCCTGAAAATCTAACGTACAAGCTCGTAGCATATCTTCAAGCGTCTGAATAGTATGTTCTGCTTGTCCATCAGTCTGCGGATGGAAAGCCGTACTCAAATCCACCCTTGTACCCAAACTCCGCTGAAAAGATTTCCAAAAGTGTGCTGTGAACTGTGCTCCTCTGTCTGATATAATAGAAAGTGGAATACCATGCAATCGTACTATCTCTTTCACATACAACTTCGCATAGTCCTCAGCTGTATAGGTCGTCTTGACCGGTAGGAAATGCGCTGATTTGGTAAGCCTGTCCACTATAACCCATATAGAATCAAACTTCCGCAATGTACGAGGCAACCCTGTAATGAAATCCATATTGATCATATCCCATTTCCAGACTGGAAGAGTGATACATTGCATGTAACCTCCCGGTTTCTGATGCTCCACTTTCACTTGTTGACAATTTGGGCACTGCGCGACAAATTTTGCAATGTTCTTTTTCATGTTGCCCCACCAATACACTTCCTTCAATTCATGGTACATTTTAGTAGCACCCGGATGAATGGAATAGCGCGAATGATGCGCCTCTGTCATAATTCGTGTCCTCAACTCATCTACGTCCGGTACACATAATCTCCCCTGACATTGAAGCACCCCTTCCGGTGTAATATCAAATGCCGTGGTCAATTTCTGCTGCACATTTTCCTTTAGCTGCAATAAAATAGAATCCGCAAATTGCTTCTCTTTCACTTCAGCTATCACGGAGGATTCCGCTGCATTCTGCACAATAACTCCATCTTCTGAGGATTCAATAAGGCGAACTCCCAAGCTGGCTAATTGATTCAAATCTTTGATTATGTCCTTCTTTTCTGTCAGCTGATCACTAGTGCCTCCCGTTGCCTTACGGCTCAATGCATCTGCTACTACATTTGCCTTCCCTGGATGGTATAGAATATCAACATCATAGTCTTTCAAGAGCTCTAACCATCTTCGTTGCCTCAAATTGAGTTCCTTCTGCTTGAACAGATATTGCAAGCTTTTGTGATCCGTATAAATATCAACATGAACCCCATATAAATAATGACGCCATATTTTTAAAGCAAACACTACTGCTGCCAATTCAAGATCATGAGTGGGATAATTTTTCTCATGGGGCCGCAACTGTCGTGAGGCATATGCTATCACCTTACCATGCTGCATCAATACACATCCGAGGCCAACCCCGGAAGCATCACAATACACTGCATAACCTTCTATGCCTTCGGGAAGTACTAAAACTGGGGTGGAAGTTAATTTCTCTTTCAGCTCTTGGAAACTTTTCTCACATGCGTTGTTCCACTGAAACTTGATTGCCTTGTGTGTTAGCTTCGTCAATGGTGCGGCAATAGAAGAAAACCCTTCCACAAATCTCCTGTAATAACCTGCCAAACCAAGAAAACTACGAATCTCTGTAGGCGTCGTAGGTCTTGGCCAATTCTTCACCGCTTCAATCTTTTGAGTATCGACCCGTATCCCTTCATCCGACACAATGTGACCCAAGAATGCTACGGATTTTAACCAAAATTCACACTTAGAAAACTTTGCATATAACTTACGATCCCGGAGAATTTGTAACACCTGTCGTAAGTGATTAGCATGGTCTTCTTGTGATCTCGAATAGACCAAGATATCATCTATAAATACCGTCACGAACACGTCTAGAAATGGCTTAAACACCCTATTCATCAAATCCATGAAAACAGCTGGTGCATTTGTTAGTCCAAATGACATAACTAAAAATTCATAGTGGCCATACCGTGTTCGGAAAGCTGTCTTGGGTACATCATTTTCTCTAACCCTGACTTGATGGTAACCCGACCTCAAGTCAATCTTTGAAAACCATTTGGCACCCTGTAACTGATCAAACAAATCATCAATGCGAGGAAGAGGATATTTATTTTTGATCGTTACCTTATTCAATTGTCGATAATCGATACACATCCTCAAGGTGCCATCTTTCTTCCGGACAAACAATACTGGTGCACCCCACGGGGACATACTAGGTCTAATGAAGCCCTTGTCCAGCAAATCTTTTAATTGCTCCTTCAATTCACGCAATTCTGCTGGAGCCATTCTATACGGAGGAATAGAGATCGGCTGAGTGCCTGGAATCACATCAATGCCAAACTCCACTTCCCGTTCTGGAGGTAAACCTGGAAGATCGTCAGGAAATACGTTGAGAAATTCATTAACCACCGGTACCGACTGAGGAGTTAGTGGTTCCATATTGATATCTTGCACTCTCACTAAATGGCATATATACCCCTTAGCTATCATTTTCCTAGCTTTAAGATAGGAAATAAATTTGCCTTTCGGTGCCCCCACATTACCCTTCCACTCAAGAATATTCTTTTGTGGAAAATGAAAATGTACCTCCTTGGCTCGGCAATCCACCGTAGCATAACAAGAAGCCAACCAATCCATCCCCATTATGACATCAAAATCCACCATGTCAAGTTCAATAAGATCCGCTAGTGTATCATGACCACACACAGTTACCACACAATTGCGATATACTCTTTTTGCAACAATAGATTCACCAACCGGCGTAGACACTTCAATAGACTTATCTAAGAATTCCGGTGTTCTTTCAAATTTTGCAGCAATCAACGGGGTAACATATGATAAAGTAGAGCCCGGATCTATCAATGCATATACACCATGTGAAAATATAGACAATATACTTGTGACTACATCAGGAGATGCCTCCGAATTTTGTCGGTCCACTAGAGCATAAGTGCGATTCTGTGCTCCACTGGAACTAGCTGCTCCTGCAGCACCTCTACCACGACCGGCAGGCTGCACACTTCGGCCTACGGAAGGAACCGATGATGAAGATGCAACGGTTGACCCCATAGGTCGTGCCACACCACTCAAGCCTCTTCGTGGACAGTCCCTCATCATGTGCCCTGGCATACCACACCAGAAACAAGTATTCATCCCACGTCGGCATTCCCCTGGGTGAAACTTTCCACAGTGCTGACATGGCTGACGGAAAAACCCCGTGGTCTGCGAGCCTCGAGCCCCACTGCTTTGCCCAACATAACCACCTCTAGACCCCCGAAACTGAGAGGAAGCACCTGCTATGGAATGAGAAAATAATGGTCTCTGCGGTCTAGGAAACATTCGGGGCCTAAACTCCCCTTGGGACACCATAGACTGCCCCATAGGTCTAGCCCGCTTTGACGGCCCTCGTTCAGATTCCTGTGTTCTCCTTCGTTGCCTCTGATCCTCCATCTTTTGTGCAAAGGCCTGGATCCTTGCAATATCCATGTCCCTGTTTAAAGCAGCAATGGTACAGTCCCTTACCAAATACGGCTCCAATCTGTCCACATATCGATGGATTCTGTCGGTCATTGTAGCCACTACGTTCGGAGCATATCGAGCCAAAGAATTAAACTGCAGACTATATTCTCGAACACTCATATTCCCTTGTCGAAGGTTTAGAAATTGATCTGCACGTGCTTCCCTGAGCTCATAAGGAAGATAGTGATCAAGAAAGGCCATTTTAAAGTCTTCCCAACCAGCTGGAAGTGCATCAATGCCCCTCGACCGTTTCCAGTCCTCATACCACAATATCGCTTCACCCTTCAACCTATAGGCCGCCAGTTCAACCGTTTCTGCACCAGTCACATGCATAACATCTAGGGCCCTTTGAACTTGGTCCACGAAGTCCTGTGGATCTGCCTGTGGGTCTGACCCAGTGAATATTGGAGGATCTAGTTTCAGGAAATCCTGCGTTCTGCGGCTCGCTATTCTAGTCACATCATCCTCATTTGTCGTTGGGCCAGCGCGTCCTTGTGTTTGTGCAGCAACTATCTGCGTCAACATATGCACTGCATTTCTCAAGTCCTGGTCAGTAGCATTCATAGGCGGGTCTGCGGGTAAAGTAGGAGAAGCCCGCGATGCAAACTCTTGTTCAACACCACCTTGATTCACCTGTTCCGGTGGTGGTCTACTAGTTCCCTCTCCAGCCAGTCTGTCTATTCTTTTGCTTTTACCTTTTCCTTTTCGTGCAATCGGCATTTTCTATCACATAAGAAAACCAATTCCAATGGTTAGATACAATTCCACTTACAACATAAGCTCTATCGCACGATCTAGAAAATGAAGAAAAGAAACAACTCCTAGATGTCCCGTAGCCTCCTACTTATAAATGTGGTGCACAACACATTGATAAGTAAGACTCTACTTAGACACGGCTTTGTAGACACCCTTAGGACGACCCGCTCTGATACCACTTTTGTCACGCCCCAAATTCCAACGAGACGGACATGGCACCCAAAGCCGACAAGGCCCGGGAGAACCAATCTTCGTCCATAACAACCCATACGCACCACTCAAAAGTCATCACCACCACAATTAAATATAAGAAGCCAAAAGCGGAATTTATGACAAATATAAGAGAAATATGAGACTTGGCCTTTAGGGCCATCAAGACAAAACATACGTTCATTACATACCCTTCGTCTGACCCACAACATCTACAAAGCCTCTACAGATGCACAACCAAAACCAACCTAGAGTCGGGACACACCCCGCTCTATATAGATATACACAAGACCAAAACAAATATACATAGGAAACTCGGAAAGCCCCGAACCAACTGGAGCTCACCAAATGTCCGCAAAAGATCCGCAACCTACAACGGAGGTCTACTAGTGCCTGTGCCTGCAACAAGTAAGGTAAGTTCCCCCGAGGGGGTCAGCACGAAAAATGTACTGCGTATGTAAGGCCACAATAAAACTGTAGCAATAAGTGAGAACACCAATGTATATCAAGGATAAGAGAATAGGCAATATCGATAAACCAACATTTCATATGTGTGGAACCATGTACGTTACATTCTTTATTTCTTTTATCAATTATCTCAATATCAACAATAATCACATAATGCCCGGGACCAACTGATCAGTGGTAAATAACAATACTGGGATCGTCTCTAGCTAGGCTTATGCCCCTTTGAGCTACCACCCATAAATCAATAAAGCAGGTTCGGCCCTAGCTAGGTTTTCACCCCTTTGGGCTACCCCCTGTGTCCAATAATCAATCGGGATCATCTCTAGCTAGGCTTTCGCCCCTTTGAGCTACCACCCGTGATACATCGGGATCGTCTCTAGCTAGGCTTTCGCCCCTTTGAGCTACCACCCGTACTCAACCATATACGCATTACTTTCATTCTTTAATTATGAAATTGAAACATTGTTGGTTATCGCATTATTGGAACTTTGGGACAATGTTCAATGTTCAAGAGACACATGAATAAATATATGTAGGCAACCAACTTTACATGAGACACTTTGGAACATTTCGGCATAGGTACAAGTACAATGGCAAAGGAAGCAATAGGTGTTGCAGAAAGATACGGACAAGAATAACCTTACATACCTTAGCCTCTCAATAAGAATCCGCAATCCTAAGGAATATAATGATTCAGCCCCTTACTCTACAACACAAGCACATAACGGAGTTTACGTCAACATCTAACACCTTTCAAGTGTAAAAGACGACAAAAGGTACCTAATTGCCTATTACGTCATTTCCCCCTTTACAATAAAATTTCGGCATGACCATTCCAAAAATACTACAACATGCCATACATTGACCAATATCATAACCAATAGCATTTCGCAACAAAGCTTCTTCTTTACACTTTCTCATTCACACCATATCACAAAGAATCCATTAAATCACCTTAATACACCCCATAGCACATATCGGCCAAAATCTCATAATTTCCATAATTTTCATTTATAGACAAGAACAAATTTAATGCCAAAAATAACACCATACATGTTCATATTTTGTTCATGCCATACTTTTTCATCAAAGGCACAAGGCCTAATTCAAGTTCAAATCACCAAGACAACACATCTCTTACCAAAGGCAAAAAGACACTATTCACCATCTTGCCAACACAACTATCATAATATACATAATCCCCCATGCATATAATATGTTAATCCATGAGGAGAAATACTTACCAAGGCTTGGAATATGTTGATCTTGTCCAAAGAGTCCCAAGGAATATTTTGCTTTAGGGTTTGAAAATGAAAAAATGTTGAGAGAAATATCTTAAAGGCATGGAAGTCTTGAATGATTTAAAAATCTGATTTTTGGGTGCTTTTTATGGACCTCAAGTCATCCTTAGCCACACTTGGCACTAAATGATATGTCCACTTAGCCAATTCTTGCAAGAATGGATCATTTGTCTTTGGGCCAAGTCTTTTAATCCCATTTTGGGCCTAATTTTTGGGCCCAATTACACATATCCATGTACCCATCAAATATCATGTATTATTCACCATATATCTCGTGTTTACATAATTCCATAATGTCACGATAATATTTTCTTACGAGATTCTCATTCGTCGCCTTGATCGCAAAAATTAGAATTCTAGCCGTCCATGGCTTACTTGAACATTTTTGGCAAATTCTTGTGTTTCATGGTTTGATCATGTGGAAGTGTATCGAGGTATTTGAAACCTTAACAACGCTAAAATATCTCCAAGGAACCAAAAGAAAACATCCAAGAATCGTCGTAGAATTACGTCGCAAAACGGGTCCGGAAAGGCCTACTCCTTGTTCCTTGCGCCACACCCCTGAAACAGGGGTAGTGGCGCAGAAATGGCAGCCTCTCTGAAGTTTGTGCTGAGATTTCAGCACTTTGCTGAAATTTCCGGCCACTTATCCAATGTTTACGTATCGTCCAATCCCTTATTAAACACTACAAAATACTTACTTAGTGATCTTAACCATCAAGTAAACATGACTTAAAGTCACCAAATGAGGTTAGAATATGTACGAGTCCTCACTCAAATGCTTCTACGAAATCACAACACACCTCCTACGACGATCGAATCGCACATGTTAAGTCCGATATCAAATGTTTCACCAATGACACTATAAAACACATATGCATGGCATCTCAACACCTATGTAGATATGATCCAAAGTATCAAGTGAGGTTATAAAAGTACGGGGTGTTACAACAAAAGCCTCTACAGATACATTGACCAAAACCAACTGAAAGTCGGGACAAGTCCCTGCTTTATACACTGATGTATAATACCAAAGCATCTGAACAACTGTGACACGGAGAAGCCCCGAACTAAGTGGAGCTCACCAAAACTCTGCAAATGATCCCCAGTCTACCGAGGAGGTCTACTAATGCCTGCACCTGCAACATGTAAAGTAAGTCCCCAAGGGGGGTCAGTACGAAGAATGTACTGAGTATGTAAGGCCATAAACAAACTGTATCAATGCGCAAGAATTTCAATGGAAAGGATTATAAGAGAAAATTCCACATATGGAACCATGTACCTTTCTTTCTCTGCTATCATCTCCAATGAGTCATACATAACAACAACAATGATGTATTCAACATAAATAAATTAAAGAATGTGGATAAACTCTCTTTCTGTATGTGGGATACCATGTACATTACGTTCTTTCTCTTCCTTGCCTTTACATTATTTTATTTTATTTTATTTTTACATTACTCAAATGCTGTTACTGTTAGGGCCCTCATCATGCAGGTGATCTTGTCACCCCATGGATAAAATCATGTCATCATACAGGTGTTCATTGCACCCCATGGATACATCATGCAGGTATTCTTTTTACCCCATGGATAAGATTATGTCATCATGCAGGTGTTCATTGCACCCCATGGATAAATGGCCATCATCATGCGGGTATTTGTACCCCATGGATAAATTAACATCGTCATACAGGTTTCGCTGCACCCCATGGATAATTTAACCAATATGCATTACTTCATTCTTACGTCATTTCTTTACTTTTGAGATTGCTACCTTACTTGTGAAAGATTGATACTTTTGATACTCATAACTTTACTTGAAACTTTGGATCAATGATCAATGAGTGAGAGACATATGAAGAACTTGGCAATATGACATTTTGGAAACATCGCCGTCATGGAAACATAACACTATTGGAACCATTTGGACAATACTCAATGAACACGAGACCTATGTATAACTTCTATTGGAATTTTGGATCATGACACTAAAGCACACACTTATATCCACCTTTCACTTCACTCATTTAACTCTTGAGATTGATATCCTCACTTATGAGGAATCATTATACTAACTTGTTCATCACCTCTCTTATTACTCTTATGAGATTGGTAATTTTACTTATGAAGGATTGGTACCAAGAAATAATCATCACACTCTAGGACTTTGGAACATGACATGATTGGAACAATACTATTCAACTAAACAAGCCCTCTTGAACTCATTACTCGTGGTGAGATAGTTCTCTTAGATTTTTCAACACTATGACAGCTTAGGAACTTCAGTCAATAAATAAGAACTAAGTGGGTCATAATTCGTCTAGGAGTAAAACACATTGAATAATAATATGTATCAACCTTAGTTGGAATACTACAGAACCCCTTTGGAATAGTACACTTTTGGAACCTTAGGATAATGATCATTTGGAATTCTTGACATATTAGCCAATGAACGTGGGTCAACCAATGAACATGAGTCAATCAATGAACATAAGTCAACCAATGAACATGAGTCATATAATTCACCATTGACCAATGAATAGGTAACATGTGAGTAACATTAGACAACTACCAAATACGGAATACCTTAGAGCATTTCGGAATCAAATAAGTACTACGACAATGTGGACAACATATGTTGCAGAAAGAGATAGAAAGGTAACCTTACATACCTTATCTTCCCAATGTAAGTACACAATCAAATATGTGAGCGCAACAAGTCCGCTCCTTCTTTACGTTTCACTCTACATCACAAGTACATAATGGAACCAACATTAACCACCAACTACCTTACAAATGCATACAATATCAATAAGTCACATGTTTGGCTTGAACATGTTATTTCTTTCTCTACAATACCATTTACGGCATGGTCATATCAATAATACCACAACATGCCCAACATTGACCATATGTCACCCCAAGTTCATACCTTCCACTCTCACCATCACAACATCATAATTATACCATCAATTACTTTACAAATGCATATAATATCAATGAGTTACATGTTTGCATTTCCCCTTGTCAAATCCATTGATCATACTAATATTCCAAAAATGCCATAATATTCCCAACATTGACCAACACATGACAATTGATACATTTCACCACAACATTTCTCCTTTACACTTTCTTATCCATAACACATCAAAAATAACCCATCAAGTGACCTTAATACAACTCATAACACATATCGGCCAAAATCCCACAAGTTACACTTTTAGAAAAATAACAAGTTTAATAACAAAATCACTCCATACATGCTCATATTTTGTCCATACCATTCCCTTTCATCAAGACATCAAGTCACCTTTGAAGTTTAATTCACAAAAATAACACATCTTTACCAAAACACAAAAGTGCACCACTTACACTTTTAGGCATAACCATCATGATCTACATGCTCTCCCATGCATATAATATATGAATCCATAAGCATAATTACTTACCCAAGCTTGCAAATGAGTGATCTTGCCCCAAAGATGACTTAGGGTTTGAAAGAGCCCAAAGGGAGCTTTCTTGAAATTTCTAGAAAATGAGAAAATGTGATGTGTGTCTTTATGAAATAAAATCTGATTTTTGTGCCCCTTTTATAGCCTCTAACTCATCCTTAGCCACTCTTTATAGTATTAAATACTATATCTCAACTTAGCCCACAAATTTTCATGCATAATCCCTCATATATCACATGTATAAATAATTCTATAATGTCACGACAATATTCTCTTACGAGATCCTCATTCGTCGTCTCGATCGCAAAATAGGAATTCTAGTCGCTCATGACTTCATTAAACATTTTTGGTAAGTACTTGTATTCCATGGTTTTATCATGTAGAAGTATGTAGGATTATATTGAAGTGTTTGAAGCCTTCACAATGCTCAAAGAACTCCAAAGAACCAAAAGAAACCATCTAAGAATCGTCGTAGAATTGCATCGCGAAACGAGCTCGGGAAGGAAAAATGTTTGTTCCTTGCGCCACTGCTGCAAAACAAGCCAGTGGCGCAATAAATGCACCCTCTCTGATCTCATAGGCTTGCGCCACACCCCCTGAAACAGGGCAGTGGCGCAAGTTTCCATGTCTTGCTGAATTTTTCGGCAATTTTTCCAACACTTGCGTATCGTCCAATACCTTATCAAAACACTATAAAATACTTACTTAGTGACCTTAATCATCAAGTAAACATGACTCCAAGTCACCAAATGAGGGTATAATGTGTACGGGGTATTACACAAATGCTCCACGAAACCACTAAACACTTCCTATGAAAGGCTCGTCACATGTACAAGGACAAAGTTTTAATTTGTCTCATCTTTAACATTTCCAAATACATACTTATAACTCTCCACACTTACGAAAACATTGTTCAACATCATCAAATAGGGTTGGGAAGATACGGGGTGTTACACTAGCATTCAATCACTTATGGTCACAACATATCAATAATAGAAATCTAATAAGAACATTTATATAAAATGAGACATGGCCGTTGGAGCCATATGGTTGAAAAAGTACCATGTTCCTTCCTTTAACTATACAACATCTACAAAGCCTCTAACAGATACAAAACCCAAAATATAGTCGAGATAATTTCCCACTTTATATACAATGCTTATGCAGCACCAAAACCACATATACATATGACTCGGAAAGCCCCGAACCGAACTGGAGCTCACCAATGTTCTGTAGATGACCCGTAGTCTACTGAGGAGGTCTACTAGTACCTGTACCTGCAGCACGTAAGGTAAGTCCCCCAAGGGACGTCAGTACGAAAGAATGTACTGAGTATGTAAGGCTATAAGTAACTGTATGAGATATAAGAACTTTAATGGAATTAAGTAAAAGTGAACGAACGATATAAATAGCTACCATATGGTATATGTGTGGAATCATGTCCATTGCTTCCTTTACTTTATTGTACTTTAATTTACTTCACTTTACTGTACATCATCAATCATCAATCATATCATGCCCGGGCCCAACTGATCAGTGGGAAATAACATAATAATCAGGATCGCCATCCATGCGGATGTTCCTTTTATCCTATGGGATACCACCCGTAATAAAGGGATCGACATTCATGCGAGTGTTTCTTTCACTCTATTGGATACCACCCATTTTCAACATTAACCATTACACAATTACTCACATTACTTCATTCTTTAGTTATAAGAGTGATACATTTATAACAGTGCTACTAATTCTAAAATGAGATATTGTACAACCCTTTGGGGATAGGACAAGTGTTATGATAATATGAATAATAGATGCTGCAGAAAAATGCGGAAAATAATAACCTTACATACCTTATCTTCCCAATACGTAAATACAATGATTCAGCTCCTTCCTTATGTGTTACTCTACAACACAAGTACATAATGGAGCAAACATTAACAGCTAGCTACATTATAAGTTCACAAGACGGTAAGTAGGTGCTTAACGGAAAGTAGAAACTGTCCAACCTCCAAAACATATTGTGCATCACTCCCCCCTTCATTATACTACCAAAAACCATTATTCCACCACATTATACTATAACTTACTGATTTTGCAAAACAACAACACCAAATCAGTCCACACACCACCAAAACAGTCCACAAACCAACATAACCGTTACAAACCGGTAGGATTACCTACCTAGTTTATCCTTTACATTTCCACTCCAAATAAACTCCATATATTCACCCCATAAGGTCACCATACTCCCTTACATAGTAGCATACCAAAATCATTCCACAACAGTTCCAAAATTCAGTTTAACATAACAAAAGAGTATTCTCTTTTCACTACAACAAACGTTCCATTTACCAACACATATAAACATTTCCATCAAGCCATACATAAAAGGAATGATTCAGGGGCATAACCACACTTCAATATACTGGAATTTCATCATCATAACTTAATTTCTTCAACACCTTAATCCCCTATACAAGTCCAAGCCACAAGGAAGACAAATTCATCAAAACCAACACAAGTGGACTGCCAACTTAATTAAGGGACTGCCCAATACATTTTAAACACCACCAACATGTTTTCCACAACCTATTATACATATATTACATTAATATATAAGGTTAAACACTTACCAAGGATCCAAAGTGGAGGATTCACCCAAGAACCCTTAAGAGAAATTAGCGGCGGCTGCTTTTGTTTTTGGGGTTTGGGAGTGGTTTTTTTTTTAAAGCTGAAATTTGCAAGTAAATGAATGGATAAATGAGCTGAATTTCAGCTCTTTATACTCCCTTTTAGCCACCTCCTTTAGCTCATTCTTATCCAATTTTTGGTCAAAAATAGTCCAAGTAGGTGATGCACCTACTTGGCTATATAAGCTGTCCAAAACAGTCCACTTACTTGGGCTAATTCTAGTTGGATCATAGCATGTTGGGCCTTAGTGATATTTAAGTGTTGGGCTGGTCATCTTCCCTATTTTATGTACTTAGTTTGGACCTCAATTCAGTCCATTAACATAAGTCCAAATGCAGCCCAATAGGTTAAATAGGTCATACACCGACTATCTTAATTAAGTCACGGAAGCACCTCGTTTATGTTCTCCCCTTTTTCCAACGTCTTAATCCTTCTACCTTAATCCACCACTTAACTTTAACTTTACATTCAAGTATGTCCTTATTATCTCAAGTTTAAATACTTTTATTCATGCTAGGTTGATCGTATAGGTTTTGAAAATGTACGGGGTGTTACATCCTCCCCGCCTTAGGAACATTCGTCCTCGACTGGTAGTATCATCACTATACAGCTTAAACGAGTTCAAGCTTAAGTTTAATCCTTCTACTACCATATAACACTCATATATTTATATACTTACTTGTTATTGCTCCAATTCTGCATCTAAGGCTTCCACTTCGATTTCAAATAATTGAGGATACTTAGATTTCATCATTTCCTCAGCTTCCCATGTGATCTCTTCTACCTGTTGATTCCTCCAAAGCACTTTTACGGAAGCTACCTCTTTATTTCTTAACTTCTTAACTTTTCGATACAGAATAGCAATAGGTATCTCTTCATAGGTAAGATCCTCCATAACTTGTACATCTTCAATGGGGGTAACATGAGATGGATCTCCTATACATTTTCGAAGCATCAAAACATGAAATACCGGATGAACAGTGGAGAGTTCTTGGGGTAGTGCTAACTCATACGAAACTTGCCCAAATCTTTTAATAATTTCATATGGTCCTATATAACGTGGACTCAATTTTCCTTTCTTTCTGAATCGCATTACCCCTTTCATCGGTGACACTTTTAAAAATACCCAATCACCTATGGCGAATTCGAGCCCTCTTCTTCTAATATCAGCATATGATCTATGGCGGCTTTGGGCTATCTGTAGTCGTTGTTGTATCACCTTAACTTTCTCCATAGCTTGATGGACGATATCCGGTTCAAATAGGGCAGTTTCACCTACTTCAAACCATCCGATAGGTGATCTACACTTCCTCCCATATAACGCTTCGTAAGGAGCCATCTTGATACTTGAATGATAGCTATTATTGTAGGCAAATTCAACAAGAGATAAATGATCATCCCAATTGCCTTTAAAGTCCAATGCGCACGCTCGTAGCATATCTTCAAGTGTCTGGATAGTACGTTCTGCTTGTCCATCTGTCTGAGGATGGAAAGTCGTACTCAACTTTACTTGTGTACCCAAGCTCTTCTAAAATGATTTCCAAAAATGTGCAGTAAATTGTGCTCCCCTGTCTGATATAATGGAGACCGGAATTCCATGTAATCTCACTATCTCTTTAACATACAATCTTGCATAATCTTCCGCTGTATAAGTGGTTTTGACAGGTAGGAAATGTGTTGACTTGGTAAGCCTGTCAACTATGACCCATATAGAATCAAATATCCGCAGTGTACGAGGCAAACCTGTGATGAAATCCATATTAATCATATCCCATTTCCAAACTGGAAGATTGATTCATTGAATGTAACCTCCAGGTTTCTGATGCTCCACTTTAACTTGTTGACAATTTGGGCATTGAGCTACAAATTCGTCAATGTCCTTCTTCATATTTCCCCACCAATACACTTCTTTCAAATCATGGTACATTTTGGTAGCTCCCAGATGAATAGAATATCGTGAATGATGTGCCTCTGTCATAATTCATTTTCTCAGCTCATCTACATTCGGTACACATAATCTGCATTGGCATTGAAGCACCCCTTCTTGTGTAAGATCAAAGACCTTAGTCAGACCCTGTTGTACATTTTCCTTTAGCTGCAATAACATAGGATCCGCAGACTGCTTTTCTTTCACCTCAGCTATCAATAAAGATTCCGCTGCATTTTGTACAATAACCCCTTCATATGAGGATTCGAGAAGAAGAACCCCCAAGCTGGCTAATTGATGTAGATATTTGACTAAATCTTGTTTTTCTGTCAGGTGGCCACTCGTGCCTCCTATTTCGTTGCGGCTCAATGCATCAGCTACCACATTTGCTTTTCCTGGATGATATAGAATATCAATATCATAATCTTTCAATAGCTCAAGCCACCTTCGTTGCCTCAAATTGAGTTCCTTCTGCTTAAAGATATACTGTAAACTTTTGTGATCAGTATAGATGTCAACATGAACTCCATACAAATAATGACGCCATATCTTTAAAGCAAATACCACCGCTGCTAATTCAAGATCATACGTGGGATAGTTTCTCTCGTGTGGTCGCAACTGTGTGAAGCATATGCTATTACATTACCGTGCTGAATTAATACACACCCTAGGCCAATTCCGTAAGCATCACAATATATTACATACCCCTATGTGCCTTCCGGAAGTACCAATACCGGTGTAGAAGTCAATTTATCTTTCAGCTCTTGGAAACTTCTCTCACATGCATCATTCCACTGAAATTTGATTGCCTTGTGTGTAAGCTTTGTTAAAGGTGCAGCAATGGAAGAAAACCCTTCAACAAACCTTCGATAATAACCTGCTAACCCAAGGAAGCTACGAATTTCCATAGGTGTCGTAGGCCTTGGCCAATTTTTCACAGCGTCAATCTTTTGCGTATCAACCCTTATCCCTTCATCTGATACAATGTGACCTAAGAATGCTACAGACTTCAACCAAAATTCACATTTAGAGAACTTTGCATATAACTTATGATCACGAAGACTCTGTAACACCTGTCGTAAGTGGCTAGCATGGTCCTCTTTTGATCGTGAATAGACAAGAATATCATCTATAAATACTATCACGAACACGTCTAAAAATGGCTTGAACACCCTATTCATCAGATCCATAAAAACTGCTGGTGCATTTGTTAGCCCGAAGGACATAACTAAAAACTCATAATGACCGTACCGTGTCCGAAAAGCTGTCTTGGGTATATCTCTTTCTCTGACCTTTACTTGATGGTAACCCGACCTTAAGTCAATCTTTGAGAAACATTTAGCACCTTGTAATTGATCAAACAAATCATCAATTCTAGGAAGCGGATATTGGTTCTTAATTGTCACCTTATTCAATTACCGATAGTCAATGCACATTCTAAATGTGCCATCTTTCTTCCGTACAAATAATACCGGTGCACCCCACGGGGACATACTAGGCCTGATGAAGCCCTTTTCCAGCAAATCTTTCAATTGCTCCTTCAATTCACGCAATTCTGCTGGAGCCATTCTATAAGGGGGAATAGAGATAGGCTGAGTGCCTGGATCTACATCGATACCAAACTCTACTTCCCGTTCTGGGGGCAAACCTGGAAGATCCTCTGGAAATACGTCAAGAAATTCATTGACCACTGGAACCGATTGAGGAGTTGGTAGTTTTGCATCAATATCATGAACTCTCACTAAGTGGCATATATATCCCTTGGATATCATTTTCCTAGCCTTAAGATAGGAAATAAATCTTCCTCTCGGTGCTCCTACATTACCCTTCCATTCAAGAACATCCTTTTGTGGAAAATGGAATTGTACCCTCTTGGCTCGACAATCTACCGTGGCATAACAAGAAGCTAGCCAATCCATTCCCATTATAACATCAAAATCTATCATGTCTAGCTCAACAAAATTAACCAATGTACCATGACCACCAACAGTGACTATGCAATCATGATAAACACTCTTTGCTATAATAGATTCCCCAACCGGTGTAGTTACTTTAATTGACTTAACCAGTAATTCCGGCGTTCTTTCAAATTTTTCAGCAATCAAAGGAGTAACATTGATAATGTAGAACCCGGATCAATCAATGCATATACATTATGTGAGAATATGGACAAGATACCTGTAACTACATCAGGAGATGCTTCCGAATTCTGACAGTCGGCTAGAGCATAAATACGATTTTGAGTTCCACTGGAACTAGCTTCTCCTCTAGCACCTCTACCGCGTCCAATAGGCTGCACTCCTCTACCTAAGGAAGGCACTGATGATGATGATGCCACAGTGGATCCCGCAGGTTGTACCATGCTTCCCGAGCCTCTTCGTGGGCATTCCCTCATCATGTGCCCTGTCATGCCACACCAATAACAAACATTCATCCCCAGTCGGCATTCACCTGGATGATATCGTCTGCAATGCTGACATGGTGGGCGAAAATATCCCGATGTCTGTGAACCACGACTCCCACTACCTTGCCCGGCTTGATTACCTCTAACCCTCGGAATTGAAATGAAGTGCCTGCCGTGGAATGAGAAAATGGTGGCCTAGGCGGTCTATTAAAACTCCGAGGCCTGAACTCTCCTTGGGACACCATAGACTGTCCTGTAGATCTAGCTCTCTTCGATGGCCCTTCTTCAAACCCTTGTGTTCTTCTCCGTTGCCTCTGATCTTCCATTTTCTGTGCAAAGGCCTGTATTCTAGCTATGTCTATATCCCTGTTCAACACAGCAATAGTACAATATCGAACCAAATATGGCTCCGGTCTGTCCACATACCGATGAACTCTATCGGTCATCGTAGCTACCACATTCGGAGAATAACGGGCCAAAGAGTTAAATCGAAGGCTATACTCTCGGACGCTCATGTTAACCTGCCGCAGATTCAAGAACTGGTCTGCACAAGCCTCTCGGACCTCATATGGGAGATAGTGATCAATGAATGCCATTTTAAATTCTTCCCAACCAGCTGGGAGTGCATCAATACCCCTCGACCATTTCCAATCTTCATACCATAAAATAGCCTCGCCCTTCATTCTATAGGTCGCAAGCTCAACCGTTTCCACACCGGACACATGCATAACCTCC
This sequence comes from Capsicum rhomboideum, assembly GCA_031232105.1. Classification (NCBI taxonomy): domain Eukaryota; kingdom Viridiplantae; phylum Streptophyta; class Magnoliopsida; order Solanales; family Solanaceae; genus Capsicum; species Capsicum rhomboideum. The sequence continues at coordinate 25,655,605 of CP124713.1, read as the reverse complement.
AAAGCCCTTTGAATTTGATCTATAAAATCTTGAGGGTCCTCATTTGGATCTGATCCAGTGAATATGGAAGGATCTAACTTTAGAAAATCCTGTGTCCGTCGACTAGCTGCTCTAGCTGCACTATCATCACTTGTCGTTGGACCACCTTGTCCCTGAACTTGTGCAGCAACTATTCGGGTCAACATTTGCACTTCATTCTTTAGATCTTGGTCAGTAGTATTTATTGGTGGTCCTGCAGGTACTTCTCTTCCTCTTGACTCTTCTGACAATGGAAGAGTGGACGAAGCCTGTGATGCAAACTCATTTTCAGCTTCACCTTCATTAGCTTGTTTAGGTGGTGATTTACTGGTTCTTTCTCCGGCAGCCATGTCTATCTTCTTACCTCTACCTCTACCTCTTCTTGTAACTGGAATTTTTACTATAACACAAGAAAACAATTCCAATGGTCAAATATGATTCCACCTACAACTTTAGCTCTATTGCACGATCTAGGAAATGAAGAAAAGAAACAACTCCTAAATGTCCCGTAGTCTCCTACATATAGATGTGGTGCACAACACATCTATAAGCAAGACTCTACTCAGACACGGCTTTGTAGATACCCTAGGACGACCCGCTCTGATACCACTTTTGTCACGCCTCAAATTCAATTGGGGCGGACATGGCACCCGAAGCCGTTAAGGCCCGAGAGAACCATTCTATACGTTCACATATTTTTCGTCAATGGGCTAGCATTCAATCACTTATGGTCACAACATATCAATAATAGAAATCTAATAAGAACATTTATATAAACATGAGACATGGCTGTTGGAGCCATATGGTCGAAAAAGTACCACGTTCCTTCCTTTAACTGTACAACGTCTACAAAGCCTCTAACAGATACAAAACCCAAAATATAGTCGGGATAATTTCCCACTTTATATACAATGCTTATGCAGCACCAAAACAACATATACATATGACTCGGAAAGCCCCGAACCGAACTGGAGCTCACCAATGTTCTGTAGATGACCCGTAGTCTACTGAGGAGGTCTACTAGTACCTGTGCCTGCAGCACATAAGGTAAGTCCCCCAAGGGACGTCAGTACGAAAGAATGTACTGAGTATGTAAGGTTATAAGTAACTGTATGATATATAAGAACTTTAATGGAATTAAGTAAAAGTGAACGAACGATATAAATAGCTACCATATGGTATATGTGTGGAATCATGTCCATTGCTTTCTTTACTTTATTGTACTTTACTTTACTTCACTTTACTGTACATCATCAATCATCAATCATATCATGCCCGGACCCAACTGATCAGTGGGAAATAACATAATAATCGGGATCGCCATCCATGTGGATGTTCCTTTTATCCCATGGGATACCACCCGTAATAATGGGATCGACATTCATGCGAGTGTTTCTTTCACTCTATGAGATACCACCCATTTTCAACATTAACCATTACAAAATTACTCACATTACTTTATTCTTTAGTTATAAAAGTGATACATTTATAACAGTGCTACTAATTCTAAAATGAGATATTGTACAACCCTTTGGGGATAGGACAAGTGTTATGATAATATGAATAATAGATGCTGCAGAAAAATGCGGAAAAGAATAACCTTACATACCTTATCTTCCCAATACGTAACTACAATGATTCAGCTCCTTCCTTATGTGTTACTCTACAAAACAAGTACATAATGGAGCAAACATTAACGGCTAGCTACATTATAAGTTCACAAGACGGTAAGTAGGTGCTTAACGGAAAGTAGAAACCGTCCAACCTCCAAAACATATTGTGCATCACTCCCCCCTTCATTATACTACCCAATAACATTATTCCACCACATTATACTATAACTTACGAATTTTGCAAAACAACAACACCAAATCAGTCCACGCACCACCAAAACAGTCCACAAACCAACATAACCGTTACAAACCGGTAGGATTACCTACCTAGTTTATCCTTTACATTTCCACTCCAACGAAACTCCATATATTCACCCCATAAGGTCACCATACATCCTTCCATAGTAGCATACCAAAATCATTCCACAACAGTTCCAAAATTCAGTTTAACATAACAAAAGAGTATTCTCTTTTCACTACAACAAACGTTCCATTTACCAATACATATAAACATTTCCATCAAGCCATACATAAAAGGAACGATTCAGGGGCATAACCACACTTCAATATACTGGAATTTCATCATCATAACTTAATTTCTTCAACACCTTAATCCCCTATACAAGTCCAAGACACAAGGAAGACAAATTCATCAAAACCAACACAAGTGGACTGCCAACTTAATTAAGGGACTACCCTATACATTTTAAACACCACCAACATTTTTTCCACAACCTATTATACATATATTACATTAAAATGTAAGGTTAAACACTTACCAAGAATCCAAAGTGGAGGATTCACCCAAGAACCCTTAAGAGAAATTAGGGGTTGCTGCTTTTGTTTTTGGGGTTCGGGAGTGGTTTTTTTTAAAGCTGAAATTTGCAAGTAAATGAATGGATAAATGAGCTGAATTTCAGCTCTTTATACTCCCTTTTAGACACCTCCTTTAGCTCATTCTTATCCAATTTTTGGTCAAAAATAGTCCAAGTAGGTGATGCACCTACTTGGCTATATAAGCTGTCCAAAACAGTCCACTTACTTGGGCTAATTCTAGTTGGATCATAGCATGTTGGGCCTTAGTGATATTTAAGTGTTGGGCTGGTCATCTTCCCTATTTTATGTACTTAGTTTGGACCTCAATTCAGTCCATTAACATAAGTCCAAATGCAGCCCAATAGGTTAAATAGGTCATACACCGACTATCTTAATTAAGTCACGGAAGCACCTCGTTTATGTTCTCCCCTTTTTCCAACGTCTTAATCCTTCTACCTTAATCCACCACTTAACTTTAACTTTACATTCAAGTATGTCCTTATTATCTCAAGTTTAAATACTTTTATTCATGCTAGGTTGATCGTATAGGTTTTGAAAATGTACGGGGTGTTACATCCTCCCCGCCTTAGGAACATTCGTCCTCGATTGGTAGTATCATCACTATACAGCTTAAACGAGTTCAAGCTTAAGTTTAATCCTTCTACTACCATATAACACTCATATATTTATATACTTACTTGTTATTGCTCCAATTCAGCATCTAAGGCTTCCACTTCGATTTCAAATAATTAAGGATACTTAGATTTCATCATTTCCTCAGCTTCCCATGTGATCTCTTCTACCTGTTGATTCCTCCAAAGAACTTTTACGGAAGCTACCTCTTTATTTCTTAACTTCTTAACTTTTCGATCCAGAATAGCAATAGGTATCTCTTCATAGGTAAGATCCTCCATAACTTGTACATCTTCAATGGGGGTAACATGAGAAGGATCTCCTATACATTTTTGAAGCATCAAAACATGAAATACCGGATGAACAGTGGAGAGTTCTTGGGGTAGTGCTAACTCATACGAAACTTGCCCAAATCTTCTAATAATTTCATATGGTCCTATATAACGTGGACTCAATTTTCCTTTCTTTTCGAATCGCATTACCCCTTTCATCGGTGATACTTTTAAAAATACCCAATCACCTATGGCAAATTCGAGCCCTCTTCTTCTAATATCAGCATATGATTTATGGCGGCTTTGGGCTATCTGTAGTCGTTGCTGTATCACCTTAACTTTCTCCATAGCTTGATGGACGATATCCGGTTCAAATAGGGCAGTTTCACCTACTTCAAACCATCCGATAGGTGATCTACACTTCCTCCCATATAACGCTTCGTAAGGAGCCATCTTGATACTTGAATGATAGCTATTATTGTAGGCAAATTCAACAAGAGATAAATGATCATCCCAATTGCCTTTAAAGTCCAATGCGCACGCTCGTAGCATATCTTCAAGTGTCTGGATAGTACGTTCTGCTTGTCCATCTGTCTGAGGATGGAAAGTCGTACTCAACTTTACTTGTGTACCCAAGCTCTTCTAAAATGATTTCCAAAAATGTGCAGTAAATTGTGCTCCCCTGTCTGATATAATGGAGACCGGAATTCCATGTAATCTCACTATCTCTTTAACATACAATCTTGCATAATCTTCCGCTGTATAAGTGGTTTTGATAGGTAGGAAATGTGCTGACTTGGTAAGCCTGTCAACTATGACCCATATAGAATCAAATATCCGCAGTGTACGAGGCAAACCTGTGATGAAATCCATATTAATCATATCCCATTTCCAAACTGGAAGACTGATACATTGCATGTAACCTCCAGGTTTCTGATGCTCCACTTTAACTTGTTGACAATTTGGGCATTGAGCTACAAATTCGTCAATGTCCTTCTTCATATTTCCCCACCAATACACTTCTTTCAAATCATGGTACATTTTGGTAGCTCCCGGATGAATAGAATATCGTGAATGATGTGCCTCTGTCATAATTCGTTTCCTCAGCTCATCTACATTCGGTACACATAATCTGCATTGGCATTGAAGCACCCCTTCTTGTGTAAGATCAAAGACCTTAGTCAGACCCTGTTGTACATTTTCCTTTAGCTGTAATAACATAGGATCCGCAGACTGCTTTTCTTTCACCTCAGCTATTAATAAAGATTCCGCTGCATTTTGTACAATAACCCCTTCATATGAGGATTCGAGAAGACGAACCCCCAAGCTGGATAATTGATGTAGATATTTGACTAAATCTTGTTTTTCTGTCAGGTGGCCACTCGTGCCTCCTATTTCGTTGCGGCTCAATGCATCAGCTACCACATTTGCTTTTACTGATGATATAGAATATCAATATCATAATCTTTCAATAGCTCAAGCCACCTTCGTTGCCTCAAATTGAGTTCCTTCTGCTTAAAGATATACTGTAAACTTTTGTGATCAGTATAGATGTCAACATGAACTCCATACATATAATGACGCCATATCTTTAAAGCAAATACCACCGCTGCTAATTCAAGATCATGCGTGGGATAGTTTCTCTCGTGTGGTCGCAACTGTCATGAAGCATATGCTATTACATTACCGTGCTGCATTAATACACACCCTAGGCCAATTCCGTAAGCATCACAATATATTACATACCCCTATGTGCCTTCCGAAAGTACCAATACCGGTGTAGAAGTCAATTTATCTTTCAGCTCTTGGAAACTTCTCTCACATGCATCATTCCATTGAAATTTGATTGCCTTGTGTGTAAGCTTTGTTAAAGGTGCAGCAATGGAAGAAAACCCTTCAACAAACCTTCGATAATAACCTGCTAACCCAAGGAAGCTACGAATTTTCATAGGTGTCGTAGGCCTTGGCCAATTTTTCACAGAGTCAATATTTTGCGTATCAACCCTTATCCCTTCATCTGATACAATGTGACTTAAGAATGCTACAGACTTCAACCAAAATTCACATTTAGAGAACTTTGCATATAACTTATGATCACGAAGACTCTGTAACACCTGTCGTAAGTGGCTAGCATGGTCCTCTTTTGATCGTGAATAGACAAGAATATCATCTATAAATACTATCACGAACACGTCTAAAAATGGCTTGAACACCCTATTCATCAGATCCATAAAAACTGCTGGTGCATTTGTTAGCCCGAAGGACATAACTAAAAACTCATAATGACCGTACCGTGTCCGAAAAGCTGTCTTGGGTATATCTCTTTCTCTGACCTTTACTTGATGGTAACCCGACCTCAAGTCAATCTTTGAGAAACATTTAGCACCTTGTAATTGATCAAACAAATCATCAATTCTAGGAAGCGGATATTGGTTCTTAATTGTCACCTTATTCAATTACCGATAGTCAATGCACATTCTAAATGTGCCATCTTTCTTCCGTACAAATAATATCGGTGCACCCCACGGGGACATACTAGGCCTGATGAAGCCCTTTTCCAGCAAATCTTTCAATTGCTCCTTCAATTCATGCAATTCTACTGGAGCCATTCTATAAGGGGGAGTAGAGATAGGCTGAGTGCCTGGATCTACATCGATACCAAACTCTACTTCCCGTTCTGGGGGCAAACCTGGAAGATCCTCTGGAAATATGTCAAGAAATTCATTGACCACTGGAACCGATTGAGGAGTTGGTGGTTTTGCATCAATATCATGAACTCTCACTAAGTGGCATATATATCCCTTGGATATCATTTCCCTAGCCTTAAGATAGGAAATAAATCTTCCTCTTGGTGCTCCTACATTACCCTTCCATTCAAGAACATCCTTTTGTGGAAAATGGAATTGTACCCTCTTGGCTCGACAATCTACCGTGGCATAACAAGAAGCTAGCCAATCCATTCCCATTATAACATCAAAATCTATCATGTCTAGCTCAACAAAATTAACCAATGTACCATGACCACCAACAGTGACTATGCAATCATGATAAACACTCTTTGCTATAATAGATTCCCCAACCGGTGTAGTTACTTTAATTGACTTAACCAGTAATTCCGGCGTTCTTTCAAATTTTTCAGCAATCAAAGGAGTAACATTGATAATGTAGAACCCGGATCAATCAACGCATATACATTATGTGAGAATATGGACAAGATACCTGTAACTACATCAGGAGATGCTTCCGAATTCTGACAGTCGGCTAGAGCATAAATACGATTTTGAGTTCCACTGGAACTAGCTTCTCCTCTAGCACCTCTACCGCGTCCAATAGGCTGCACTCCGTCGACTAGCTACTCTAGCTGCACTATCATCACTTGTCGTTGGACCACCTTGTCCCTGAACTTGTGCAGCAACTATTCGGGTCAACATTTGTACTTCATTCTTTAGATCCTGGTCAGTAGTATTTATTGGTGGTCCTGCAGGTACTTCTCTTCCTCTTGACTCTTCTGACAATGGAAGAGTGGACGAAGCCTGTGATGCAAACTCATTTTCAGCTTCACCTTCATTAGCTTGTTTAGGTGGTGATTTACTGGTTCCTTCTCCGGCAGCCATGTCTATCTTCTTACCTCTACCTCTACCTCTTCTTGTAACCGGCATTTTTACTATAACACAAGAAAACAATTCCAATGGTCAAATATGATTCCACCTACAACTTTAGCTCTATTGCACGATCTAGGAAATGAAGAAAAGAAACAACTCCTAAATGTCCCGTAGTCTCCTACATATAGATGTGGTGCACAACACATCCATAAGCAAGACTCTACTCAGACACGGCTTTGTAGACACCCCAGGACGACCCGCTCTGATACCACTTTTGTCACGCCTCAAATCCCATTGGGGCGGACATGGCACCCAAAGCCGTTAAGGCCCGAGAGAACCATTCTATACGTTTACATATTTTTCGTCAATGGGCTAGCATTCAATCACTTATGGTCACAACATATCAATAATAGAAATCTAATAAGAAAATTTATATAAACATGAGACATGGCCGTTGGAGCCATATGGTCGAAAAAGTACCACGTTCCTTCCTTTAACTGTACAACGTCTACAAAGCCTCTAACAGATACAAAACCCAAAATATAGTTGGGACAATTTCCCACTTTATATACAATGCTTATGCAGCACCAAAACCACATATACATATGACTCGGAAAGCCCCGAACCGAACTGGAGCTCACCAGTGTTCTGTAGATGACCCGTAGTCTACTAAGGAGGTCTACTAGTACCTGTACCTGCAGCACGTAAGGTAAGTCCCCCAAGGGACGTCAGTACGAAAGAATGTACTGAGTATGTAAGGCTATAAGTAACTGTATGATATATAAGAACTTTAATGGAATAAAGTAAAAGTGAACGAACGATATAAATAGCTACCATATGGTATATGTGTGGAATCATGTCCATTGCTTTCTTTACTTTATTGTACTTTACTTTACTTCACTTTACTGTACATCATCAATCATCAATCATATCATGCCCGGGCCCAACTGATCAGTGGGAAATAACATAATAATCGGGATCGCCATCCATGTGGATGTTCCTTTTATCCCATGGGATACCACCCGTAATAATGGGATCGACATTCATGCGAGTGTTTCTTTCACTCTATGAGATACCACCCATTTTCAACATTAACCATTACAAAATTACTCACATTACTTTATTCTTTAGTTATAAAAGTGATACATTTATAACAGTGCTACTAATTCTAAAATGAGATATTGTACAACCCTTTGGGGATAGGACAAGTGTTATGATAATATGAATAATAGATGCTGCAGAAAAATGCGGAAAAGAATAACCTTACATACCTTATCTTCCCAATACGTAACTACAATGATTCAGCTCCTTCCTTATGTGTTACTCTACAACACAAGTACATAATGGAGCAAACATTAACGGCTAGCTACATTATAAGTTCACAAGACGGTAAGTAGGTGCTTAACGGAAAGTAGAAACCGTCCAACCTCCAAAACATATTGCGCATCACTCCCCCCTTCATTATACTACCAAATAACATTATTCCACCACATTATACTATAACTTACGGATTTTGCAAAACAACAACACCAAATCAGTCCACGCACCACCAAAACAGTCCACAAACCAACATAACCGTTACAAACCGGTAGGATTACCTACCTAGTTTATCCTTTACATTTCCACTCCAACGAAACTCCATATATTCACCCCATACGGTCACCATACTTCCTGCCATAGTAGCATACCAAAATCATTCCACAACAGTTCCAAAATTCAGTTTAACATAACAAAAGAGTATTCTCTTTTCACTACAACAAACGTTCCATTTACCAATACATATAAACATTTCCATCAAGCCATACATAAAAGGAACGATTCAGGGGCATAACCACACTTCAATATACTGGAATTTCATCATCATAACTTAATTTCTTCAACACCTTAATCCCCTATACAAGTCCAAGACACAAGGAAGACAAATTCATCAAAACCAACACAAGTGGACTGCCAACTTAATTAAGGGACTACCCTATACATTTTAAACACCACCAACTTTTTTTCCACAACCTATTATACATATATTACATTAAAATGTAAGGTTAAACACTTACCAAGGATCCAAAGTGGAGGATTCACCCAAGAACCCTTAAGAGAAATTAGGGGCGGCTGCTTTTGTTTTTGGGGTTTGGGAGTGTGTTTTTTTTAAAGCTGAAATTTGCAAGTAAATGAATGGATAAATGAGCTGAATTTCAGCTCTTTATACTCCCTTTTAGCCACCTCCTTTAGCTCATTCTTATCCAATTTTTGGTCAAAAATAGTCCAAGTAGGTGATGCACCTACTTGGCTATATAAGCTGTCCAAAACAGTCCACTTACTTGGGTTAATTCTAGTTGGATCATAGCATGTTGGGCCTTAGTGATATTTAAGTGTTGGGTTGGTCATCTTCCCTATTTTATGTACTTAGTTTGGACCTCAATTCAGCCCATTAACATAAGTCCAAATGCAGCCCAATAGGTTAAATAGGTGATACACCTACTATCTTAATTAAGTCACGGAAGCACCTCGTTTATGTTCTCCCCTTTTTCCAACGTCTTAAGCCTTCTACCTTAATCCACCACTTAACTTTAACTTTACATTCAAGTATGTCCTTATTATCTCAAGTTTAAATACTTTTATTCATGCTAGGTTGATCGTATAGGTTTTGAAAATGTACAGGGTGTTACAGCAAGGTAAGGCTACGTACAATGCACCCTTGTGGTAGGTCCCTTCCTCGGACACCACGCATAACGGTAGCTTTAGTGCACCGGGCTGCCCTTTTTTTTTTCTTTATGTGCTATCGTTGAGTAGTTAGTTTCCTTTATGGCCTTGATATTTTAGAACTGTTAATGGATATGGTGTGAGCTACCGTTTGGAAACTTTTTTGCTTGCAGGTGGCATGCTCATACTATATTTTATTGTGTTGTTTTCTACATTGCTCAGTCAGCCTATCATACCTATCGAGTACAAGTGGACCGTACTCACTCCTAATGTTTCCTTTTGGTGCAGATCCTAGTTTGAGTACGACTCGCCGTAGCTGATTGTGTGGTGATAGCTGATCTTCAGAATAGTTGGTGAGCTCTCCATTCGGATCCTTGTTCTAGCCTCCACCTATCTTTATCTTGTCTTTATTAGTATTCAAAGACAGTCTTTCTATTTTCAGTTTTCAGACTATGTATTAGATGCTCTTCTACTTATGACATCATTTCTGGGGATTGTGTATTTTGTTCAGCTTCCACTATGTTATATATATGTGATTGCTTGATTTCATTCTAGAAGTCTCGCCTTTTGGGTTTTTTTCGTAGTTTGCTTGTCTTGTATCGAGTGGGTTTTAGCTTACCTACTAAGACTAATACCGAGGTAGGTGTCATCATGATCTCAACTTTAGGATTGTGACAGTCTTGAGCGAGTTTTATTTTCTTGAAAATTTGGGCAAGTCATGCCAGTCAAATTTGGCAAATTGTGGAGAATGCCTTTATTTGCTTTCAAGTCACATCATTCCCAATTTGCCATATTAATGCAACGAATTATGTGTTAGATCATGTTGACACTTGGGTGGGGAAGGACTATGGAGTGAAAGACTGTTGGATAAGTTGTTTTCAGTTGAATAGTTAAAGATTCGTAGGTATTTATTTAATTGAGGCCAAAATCATTATTCAGTAAGTATCAATAGGAAAGTTCTTTTGGAAATAGATAATAGAAAATTCTTATGGCATAATCTTGAAAAGAAGGTGTTCAAACATATTTATATTATATTAAAAGTGTGAAGGGTCTTATAAATATTGTTTAAACTTTTTACCCTTCATTAAAAGACTCTACTTTAAATAAAATCGTCTTTTTACAATTTGCCTAATAATATTTAATTAATAATTAAATATTTAGGACGTCAAAGCCAACTAAAATCGAATTCTTATTTTTCCTCTTCTTTTTTTTTAATTTTAAAAAAGACCATGAAGTCTATTTTGTATTAAATAAAAGGAAAGCAAAAGTCTATCAAGAACTAAAAAAGGTACAGAACGTCTTTAAACAATAGACAAAAGCTAAAACTCTTATTTACCATATAGCTAATTAAATAACTAATTATTGTATTCATTTTTACTATTTAAACAAATATCATATTTAATGTAACGTTTAAATTCATTAAAGTGAGGTACACGCGCGAGGCGCGTACACCTAAACTAGTTAAGATTAATAGTGGGTTGTACTCTTTCGATTATTTGTCAATTTGGAAACCTTCATCCCCTTTTAACACATAAGGTGTCGGGCCCGACATTATGTTGTTAGCCCCATCTCCATCCATAAAAATTAAAATTTAATCTAGTCCGAAAGATGGGCAAAGACATAGGTAGCCCCTTGAACTATGATCCTATTTTCAACTACACACCTTTTCTTTTCTGGTGTCCTATAACCCACCCACCCACCTACCCCCAACTACTTTAAAATGGAATAAAGACACCCTTATGTGATGAGGTGGCATAGAGAGTGTTTTCACTCTCTTGAGACAAGTGAGGAGCAAAAAAAATTTAAAAATTTATTAATATTGACACATAATTAATTCATGCACATAATTAGTTAACATTAATCCTTAAGCTGATATCTTTTAAATAATTTTAGTTTTTTTCTTTTGTGAAATAAATTCATATTTTATTAGCTTCATTTGATTAATAAAGTTAATTATTTTGATTTGTGCATCATTTTTAAGTTATCTGAAATAACCTTAATAAATTTTTTTCTTTTGTGAAATAAAATCAAAAAAATGCATTTTTTATTTAGTAAGTATTAAATTATAATATATCAAATTTATTTCTAATGAGACTCACTTATATATAGGAATTATACTGGATATTTAGCATTATGAGTAGAGTCGTCAATATAGGGTAGGCCCGTTGGGCTAGCCTGGCTCAGCCTATAATTTGATAGGGTTAGGCTATGATTTTTGCAGGCCATTTAAGAACAGGGCTTTTTAGTCCAGCCCGGAGAAGTCTGTTGGCTTATGGGGCTTGAGCAATATGGGTTGGGCCGGCACGTGGCCAAATAAAAAATATTTTAAAATAAAATAGAATACTAGAAATAACAAGAAGAGTCCAAACTCAAAGTCTACTTAAAACATTGTAAGTATGTAAATATTAATTATGCTTATAATAAAGGTAAATAATCAACATGCAAAATTCTAAAAAAAATTTAAGTATTACTATTTACTATTTAGGATTTAGTCGCTTTCCCTCTTGGCAGCAACAACTGTCTTCTTCTTTGTAGCACAAACCCTAGTCGTTGCAATCTCATTCTCCAATATTAAAAGTTTAGCCCATCACTATTGGAACAAAATTAGGTTAACATTTCTAGTTATCTAGTTATATTGTTTAATTTTGTTATTAGTATCTCTATTTGGTTCAAACAATATCATGTCTAAAGTTATTTAGTCTTGAAGATTATTAGGATTTTTTTTGTGAATTTGAGACTTGATTAGCAAGTAGTAACACCATTTCATATTATCTTATAAATATTTATGTTATTAACATTTTAAAATTTAAATTTAAATTAAAAAAGAAAAAGGAATTGATCGATAAAGTGAACAAACTCTTGGAACATCAATAAGCAAACAAAAAATAAGAAGAGAGTATAAAGATTATAAAAGATATACAAAGTTGTTGTATTTTTTTCACTCCATTCATAATTAGTAAGAAGTTGCATTCCGTCATTGTCCCCCATTTCGCTCTTTGTAAATTATGAATGATGAGAAGTAGACCATAAACGGAAATCTTCAAAATAAGGACATTATTGTATATACCATAATATGCAATACAGTATACAAATGTATACATTATTATAAAAAAAAAAATAGACTTCGTCTTCTTCCTTTAATCCAAGCATCAAATTTAATTTAAAATACCTCAAAACTACACCAAATCATCCAAAAAAATCGTGCTACAATTGTGAAATTGTAATGTAAATGAACAAGTTTCACCAATAGTAATGAATTTCATGAATTGAAATGAAATTTCGTGCTACAGCTATAAAATTGTAATGAACATACAAGGTAAGTTTTCAAACTGTACGAATCCAAAACACTATGCGAAGAGATTACCCAACTGTGTGAATACAAAAGCATATAGGAAGTTTTCCGCACATTTAAAGAATACCTTAATAATGAAGATAAAGATTAGAGATGTGTATGTGTGTGTGAGAGAGAGTAATAATTTGGCAAAAGATGTAAAGTAACTTTTTTTCTATAGACATGGGCCATTTTTAGGAAGAGCTTAAAAAGCTGGCCATATTTTGCAATGGAAGGTTGTGACATGAACTTTTATGTAATTTTTCCTAAATATATTATATCAAAAATGAAAATCTAACCCCTGGTCAAAAAGGAAAAATCGTTGCACAAGTACTTACTCCGGTTAAGTATGCCGGAGTTATCTTTTTTCGGCCATCTCAAATACCCTTATCATACTATTTCGACATTCTCCACACCCTCTTTCATCCACCTCACCCCTCTCATATGAGTACGTACTCATTCAAATTCCCCTCCAATAGAAATGACCCAGCTACTGTCCTTTGGTCCTCTCGTACAAGTTTGTTCCCCTCCAATAGAAATCGCCCATCTATTGTCCTTTATTAATCTCTTCCTTCCATTTGTTTTAGAGTTAACCTATAAAATATATAGGGGTTTAGGAGGTTTTTATCAGGAGGTTTTTTGGAGAGGTTATGAAGAGGCTTTTAAGAGGTCGAAAAAAGTTTTTTGGAGAAATGTTTTTCAGATAGAAAATAGGAGAACAAAAAACGTATGTTCCATTGGTGTCATAGTTTATTTTAGAGATTCATATTTTTGGTGAGTGACAAGTTCACTAGTATTATTTTTTGTGATCTTTTACTTTCTTTTATTGTCAAAATCCAACCCACTGGGTTGTGCCGGGCACCTACCTACACCTACTCCAGATAGGGCAGGAGAACCCTGAAATCCATGATTCAACTAATACGGAAGTTAAAGCAATATATAAATCTAGTCAACTTAATGATTATTATACCAAAATCTAATCAAGTGGAAATACGGTTACTCAATTCTTTCTTCCCTAACATGTTTTAATACATCAAAAATAAAAAATGAATTCAAAAAATAACAACTAGTGACTCCCCAGAACCTAGCCTAAACCGATACAAGAGCCCTAGATAAGGAGTAGGAACATCCATGACATAGCTTCCATGCAGAATAGAGAGGGCAGGAGTTGCTGCTGAATGATCGGCATTGCTATAATAGAAACTCCAACTAACCTGTACCATAGCTATACCCCCCCCCCTCCGATTAGAGATATAGTAAGTATAGCATTAGTACAACCACACATAATGGTAAGGCTCATCGGCTGGCCAGGATTAGAAATAGATAACACCAATAATACATAGGGAGAATCACAATATCAAGTAAGGGTACGATTTTAAATCCCCAAATTAAACAACTCCTATTACCCTATAATTAGCATCTATGCGACCTGCACTTAGCATCTCTGTGACTTACACTTAGCATCTCTGTGACCTACACTTAGCATCTTTGTGATCTACACTTAGCATCTCTGTGACCTACACTTAGCATCTCAGTGACCTGCCTGTCATTTAATATTTTAGTATATTTTTGTCCTTTGACAACCTATCCCAGCCGATACCTCAACCTCCAATACCGACTTATTCCTGTAGTATCTACAACCCCTTAGTCCTCACTCGTCCAAAATTTTGAGTCCTATCAATCATATACTTTTACCTCTGATCCTCTTAAGGGGATCGTAAAATTTTCTCAACTCATCCCACCTAGGGACCTAGCGTACCTTCATACCATATTTCACCTCTTACCATAACAACAACATGTATGAAAGCAAAATAAAATAATTATAAAACATTCAAACAGATGCAAAAATGCATGTATGCAAGCATACATCATCTCTCTTTATCCCTCCCCATCTAATCATCAACAACATCGCAACGTACTGGCATGGTACCCAACCCATATCATATTTGTACCATTATAGTACTCGACCCATATCACATCATACTATATCTGTATCGGTGTGGTAGCCGACCCATATCACAACATATTATCCCAATGCATGAATTCAACAAACCATAATTCATGCAAAAGATGATAACAATGTCAACTCACAACCAACATGGGTCAAATTAGTATACAGTTACATCAACCATCTAATCCATCATTTTGGTGACCTCATTCTTCACACATATACAACATATTCATGACTTATAAAACACCTCTATGGAGTGTCGTCACCAATTGTCATTAGTTCACACTTCCCCTCTAATCGAATCCCAACCTTGGGAATTTCACATTACCTTCTAAACTCTGGAAAGCATTGATCAAAAAACTATGACAAGTAATGCCAATGTTATAAATCGGCTAACCTCAATACCTTTTTACTCAATATCTGGACTCAATACCTTTTTACTCACTATCTCATCTCAATACCTTTTTACTCACTATCTTGTCTTCTAAATTCTGGGAAGTATCAATTAAAACTATCAAGGTATTAGAATTTTACAAGTCTATCTAACGCAATTCAGGCATTTTTAAGTGGTTATAAATTATTCGAGTTACCTAAACATTTTCGTTTTACCACTTCACATTATTTTATTTAACTTTCCACTATACTCAACCCTAAAAGATAATAAATTACGCACACCTGCTCTATCTTCCCATTCACATCTTAGTCCAAACCAACAATTACATACTTTAAGTAATTTAATGAAATCAAACCTATCCAGATTTAAAACATGTTAATCCACTCAACTTCATTCCCGAAAACCTAATGCATGATAATCCCGACATCATTATTGACATTAAATGCATCTAGCCTAAGTCTAGTTGCTACAATTAAAACCTTAGCTTACCTCTTAGGCAAAACATACTGCTGCGCAGAGGAGTGAGTTGTCCCACACGTGCTAACTGTATTCCCATGTCGATTTCCCTTTGGGTGTGCCTCAAAATTGCTCTCATGAACCTTGGCCTTTTAAATATCATGGTTGGGAAGTAGAGTTTCTTAGGGTGTTTTTGGAGGAAGGGGGCGACCTGGAAAAATAATAAAAGAAAGAGTTTTTAAAAATCCCTTGGTTAGGCAACTGCCTATTACCGCTGCAGCGAAAATTTTACATCTGCAACAGTTATTCGACTGTTGTAGTGGTTATCGACAGGTCGGCCCAGTTTTTTATTGGGCCTATTGGCCCAATTCCCTTTTGCCCCAATTTTCTTTCCCGATTAAATTTTTCCCAGGTTCATTTTGAGCTCATTATTCATAGTAAATTATTCTCGGAGCATTTTTTACACGTAACGATGATTTAGGTCGTTACATTAGATACCAATTTATCCATTGTTTGTCTCCGAACAGCCCTAAGGATGAAGTCGGAACATTTACACTAGCGCTCGATGAATTTCTAGCTACAACAAGCCACTAGGGAGAATTAATCTATGCCAGCTCATTATACAACCATGTCCCTTAATGGGCGATCATTATGACATTGCCTAATCTAAGCTCGATGGTTATTTCTAAGTTTTTCCACGAGTAAAGGTGAGTAATTAATTTGTGGGATAATTTCCAATTTCGATTACCTCAACATGGTATGACACCATACACATGAAAAATCGAGACTAAATTGATTTCAAAGAATTTTTACTGCTGCAGCGGTACCGTTGCAATGGTAACTAAATGCAGCAGTAGTTCGCGGAAATTTTATATGGGGAAAATCTCATTTTCCCCCATTTCACTCTACTCTCTCTCAAAATTCTCTCTCTTTGAGAAATCTCCCCCCGTCAACAAATTTAAAGTAATTTTTTCATCCTTGCTACTTACTTTACGTACTTTCCATTGTAGAATCATAGAATTACATTATAATAGGGGAAATTTTGTTATTGTTGTGGTGCAACTTTTGAACTTGAATTTTGTTAGTGTTCTTGAGTATATTGGTTGGCATGCTTAGTTTTCTTACATTTCCAACGCTCCTATAGTATTCGAAACGTAAGATTGACATAGTTCATGGTGGTTTCTGATCATAGGATGGTTTAAGGTGAGAAGTCATCTTATCCAATGAATTCCATCGAAATGGGCTTGATTTTGGGTGTTTCACACCCTCATTTTAGTGTAAAAAAGATTCACACAAACTTCCCCAAGCTCGATCTGTGCTAAATTTTCAAATTTATAAGGAAAAGTTGAAATTCTTCCATGGGATGGGAGGCTTGACGGTTGAAAATGACACTCCACTACAGCAGTAACTTTACCACTGCATAAGTAAGTACCATCGTTGTAGTACCGCTGCAGCGGTTAATTGGGCAGTGTTCTCCCAATCTCTGTTTTTCTAAAACTTTGAATTCCATTTCCCTCCCTTGGTACCTGATATGGTTCTAACTATTTTTCTTGGTATTTAAAGGATCAAAATAGCCCAACAACCCACCTACTGCCGATTTGCCAATGAAGAATGTTATGACCGCTATGAGGAGGGATTGCATAGCAAGGGTTTCCTTCTCGAGTGGGGTATGGTGATGAACTATGTGGAAGAAGATTTATCGGGCTTCTATGCCCAACTAAAGGCCTTCAGGTGGGAGGTGTTGATCGAGCCTGTTCCTCAACATAATATGGAGTTTATTCAAGAGTTTTATGCCAATATCCTAACCATGGACTGGTCAGTGCCTCATCCTACTGTCCTTGTTCGAGGTAAGAGGGTCTTAGTGGATGCAGTGACCATCAATAATGTTTTGGGTGTCCCAAGCCCTTCCAATACTGCTTGTAAGGTAAGGATTTGAGAATCGAACTTGGACTGGGCGACCGGGATATTGGCGTCGGTAGGATGGGTTACTGAGGTGAAATGGCCTAGCACCAAGGGGAGGAAGAGCACTTATTTTTCAGCCGAAGCCAAGGTGTGGTTACAGGTTTTGTCCCGGAGGATACAACCCTCAATAATTGTCACAGATGTGGCCTTCCACAAAGCTATGGTGGGCATCCGAGTAAATGTGAGGGCCCAGATTGCAGATGAGTGGAGGTATTTTTATGTTTGGGAGAGGTCGACACGATATCTTTTCCTGCCTTCTTTGGTTACCACACTCGGTGATAGGATGGACATGCCTCAGGAGATCCAAGACACCATGGACGACTGTGAGATGGCATATAACTGCATATGGGGTAGGGGCATTCTGAGAGGATGTAAAAAGAAGAGGAAGATGGGAGAGGAGGGTGAGAGCAGTCGGGCTGGTAGGTCTGGGAGGTCGAGTGTCTCTTCTACTCAGGCTCCCGCATCTCTAAGTGGTTGGGAAGATGATCTTGCCGCATTCTGAGGTATCCTACAGTGGTCTCACCTACCCCCTCTCAGAGTGGCTCCTTCGAGCTTTACTGCCCCACCGAACCCAGCCAGAGCTTACGCAAAACTTGGAGAAGAGCTAAACAAAGAAAAGAAAAAGCATCGCTCCCGTGACCGCATGCTTGTGATAATGTGGAAGGCGGTCCAAGTGATGTTCAGGTGCGTTTCTCCTCCCAAAAAGTTACCAAAGCTAACCAGGAAAGATGCTGAGGAATTCTCCTTCCTTAAGTGTATGGAGGAGGAGGGCTCGGATACCTCAGATTCTGGAAGACAATGCCAACAGTTAGTGGTTCCGCCTTTCCCCCACCCCCTCTTGGGTTACATTTTATGTTTTTGGTTTTGGGTTGCCCCCGTTTGGTTCATGTAACAAACAATTTTATATTTTTATTTTTCTTACTTTTAGACCATTTTATTCCCCCGCCCCTTTAATAATATAAATTATTGTGTCTTATAATGCATACTGGATAATTATTATCTCTTTATTGCTTCAAAAACAGGGTTGCTTTGCAACAATTGTAAAACTGCAAAATAGGGGAATGCCTGGCAGGATTCTGCCTGGAGCCGTTACAACGGTAGCCTCCAGTAGCTCCGCTTTGATTTTTTCCTTACCCAGTCTTAGGTTCTTCCTATGCAAAGCTCTTTTTATACATGTTCAAGTAGCGTAATAACATCTTGACATACTTCATATAACTCAAATTTGCAACTCTACTGCCCCCGAACCTTGATCGACAAAATCCTTCATCTACCAAATTAAATAGTGTTACACTTTTATCGACCTTCTTACTTACTCAATTCACTATCCTCAAGAGTGCTCCACCAACATTCAACCATCCAGGTGGTTCATACGGGATTGGCTAGAAGACAAGTAGTACTCCTAATCATGGAGAGATGAGTTGTAGCTCAAGTCACGAAAATAAATACACTCTCAAGATCACACCCGGTCCTTACTTCTACGAGTCTGCTTGGCTATACATTATCCAACCACACACACACACTCAAAAATTATATTTGGGAACTTAAACATCACCAAGCAAGCTACCATATGCTACCATCAACAACAATATACATAATAAATTTCAACTCATCATTGCATTATCTCAAATACCTAATACCACATTGAACACAACATAACAGTCCATTTTTATGTTTGTTCATTAATCACTATCTGTTGGGTGTCTTATCCCAACTCTTCGCATTATGAGATACCAATTGGGACCAACTAGTCCTAATTGTGATGAGTGAGATACCAATAGAAATTGACTAGGTACCAATTGAACTCAACTCGAAAATACAACATTGAGAGGGCACGATAGGAAAGAAGAAAATACGACAGATTCCTAGATGCCTTGTAGCTTCCTACAGATTTGATGTGAACGTCAACACACTAATACGTAGGACTCTAATCAATATTTGCTCTTGTACTGGGATACCGATAACTTGGGCTCCGATACCATCTCTGTCATGACCCAACCCACCGGTTCGTGTTGGGCACCTACCTACACCTACTCCAGATAGGAGAAACCTGAAATCCATAATTCAACTAATGCGAAAGTTAAATCAATATATAAATCTAGTCAACTTAATGATTATTATACCAAAATCTAATCTAGTGGAAATACGGTTACTCAATTCTTTCTTCCCCAACATGTTTTAATACATCAAAAATAAAAAATGAATGCGGAAAAGAACTACTAGTGACTCCCTAGAACCTAGCCTAAACGGGTACAAGACCACTAGATAAGGAGTAGGGAAATCCATGACACAGCTTACATGCAGAATAGAGAGGGCAGGAGTTGTTGCTGAATGATTGGTATCGCTGCTATAGAAACTCCAACTAACCTGCACCATGGTTACACCCCCGATTGGAGATATAGTAAATGTAGAATCAATACAACCACACGTACTTGTAAGCCTCATCAACCGACCAGAGTTATAAATAGATAACATCAATAATAAATAGGGAGAATCACAATATCAAGTAAGGGTTCGATTTTAAATCCTCAAATTAAACGACTCCTATTACACCACAATTAGCATTTTTGTGACCTGTACTTAGCATCTCTGTGACCCATACTTAGCATATTTGTGACCTACACTTAGCATCTCTGTGACCTGCATTTAGAATCTCTGTGACCTGCCTGCTATTCAATACTTTTGTATATCTTTATCCTTTGACCACCTATCCCAGCCGATACCTCTACCTCCAATACTGACTTATTACTATAGTATCTACAACCCCTTAGTCCTCACTCATCCAAAATTCCGATTCCCACCAATCATATACTTTCACCTCTGATCCTCTTAGGGGGGATCGTAAAATCTTTTTCTCAACTCGTCCCACCTAGGGACCTAACGCACTTTCGTACCACCTTTCACCTCTTACCACAATAATAACATGTATGAAAGAAAAATAAAATACTAAAAGATTCAAACAGATGCAAAAATGCATTTATACAAGATACGCGCATCATTACTCATTATCCCTCCCCATCTCATCATCAACAACATCATAATATACCGGCCTGGTACTCGACCCATATAATATTTGTACTGGTGCGGTACCCGAACCATATCATATCATACTATATCTGTACTAGCATGTTATCAACTCACAACCCAATATGGGTCTAATCAGTAAATAGTTACATCAAGCATCTAATCCATTATTTTGGTGAACTCAATATCTTTTTACTCACTATCTCGACTGAATACTTTTTTACTCACTATCTCGACTTAATACTTTTTTACTTACTATCTCATCTTCTAAATTCTGGAAAGTATCAATTCAGACTATCAAGGTATTAGAATCGTGCAAGTCTATCCAACGTAATTCAGGCCTTTTAAGTGATTATAAATTAGTCGAGTTACCTTAACATTTCTGTTTTACTATTTCACATTATTTCATTCAATTTTCCACTGTACTCTACCCTAAAAGATAATAAATTACGCACGCCCACTCTATCTTCCCATTCACCTCTTAGCCCAAATTAACCATTACTTACTCTAAGTAATTCAATGAAATCAAGCCTATTTGGATTTAAAACATGTTCGTCCATACAATACGTACCCGAAGGCTTAATGCATGATAATTCCGACATCGTTATTGACATTAAATACATCTAGCCCAAGTCTAGTTGCTACAATTAAAACCTTAGCTTACCTTTTAGGCGAAGCATACTGCTGTGGAAACGAGTGAGTTGTCGTTCGAGTGCGAACCGTATTCCCATGTCGGGTTTCCTCTAGGTGTGCCTCAAAACTACTCTCATGTACCTTGGCCTTTGAAATCTCATAGTTGGGGAAGTAGAGTTTCTCAGGGTGTTTTTAGAGGAAGGAAGCGACCTAGGGAAATAATAAAAGGAAGGGTTTTTAAATATCCCTCGGCTGGATTACTGCCTATTATTGCTGCAGCAGAACTTTTACCATTGCAATGGTTATTAGACCACTGCAACAATTGTAGGCAGGCCGGCCCAGTTCTTTATTGGGCATCTTGGCCCAATTCCCTTAGGCCCCGATTATCTTTCTCGATTTAATCTTTTTTTTTTGCTCCATTTTGAGACCATTATTCGTCGTAAATTATTCTCGAAGTATTTTTTTTACACGTAACGACTGTTTGTTCGTTACATTTATGGTCTACTTCTCATCATTCATAATATATAGAGAGCGAAATAGGGGACAATGATAGAATGTAACTTCTTACTAAATTAAGAACAAAGTGGAAAAAATATAGCAACCCTGTATATCTTTTATACTCTTTATACTCACTCATTGTTTTTGTTTGCTTATTGGTGTATGTTCAGTAATGGATTCCAAGGGTTTGTTCACTTTATCAATTTGTTCCTTTTTTCTTTTTAATTTAAATTTAAATTTTAAAATGTTAATAACATAAGCATTTATAAGATAATATTACATGGTGTTACCACTTGCTAATCAAGTCTCAAATTCACAAAAAAAAAAATCTTAATAATCTGCGAGACTGAATAACTTATGATATGATATTGTTTGAACCAAATAGAGATACTAATAAGAAAATTAAACAATATAACTAGCTAAATAGAAATGTTAACCTAAGTTTATTCCAATAGTGATGGGTTAAACTTTAAATATTGGTGAAAATAAACAAATATTCCAAAATATTGATCTAAAACTAAATCTACAAAGGTCAAAACCTAAGCTTAAAAGTCCCAGCGAAGTCGTCGCGCTGTTGCACCCTATTTTGAATCGGTCAAAAAGTTCACAACATGAATTGTTTGTGAATCTCTGATTTTGACAATTCATTTTAGAGTCGCCACCTAAATTTTAGAAAAGATTATTGGAAGTTTATTGTACAATTAAAGAATACCTTAACAATGAAGATTAGAGATGTGTGTGTGTGTTAGAGAGAGAAAGACTAATAATATAATGATCCTCGTTATGATTTTTTGAATTTTCTATATTTTGACCATTTTGCCCTTCTCCATTATTGTTTTATCTCATTTAGTTGTGGAGATGCTTTGTACGGTCCCCAATATGTTCAGGAGTGATTTTTATGAGTTTGTGGTTTTGAATATCCTTTAAAGGGATTAGTTTGACTTTGGTCAAAATTTTGTGATTCGAATTTCAGATGGTGATTCTGATAGTTCCATTAGATTCGAAATATCGATTTTGGGTTAGTAGCATTGTTAGCTCGGGTCCCGAGCTTTTATTTTATATTTTGGACCTCTTAATCGAAAACTAGTTAAATTTGGCCTAAAGGGGTCCCGAGGGTTAATTTATTGCAAACGACCTTTTTTTTTATAAATTCTATGATTTCATTGGGTCTATAATGTGTTTTAAGATCAATTTTCACTATTGGTTCATGTTCATAGGAGTTTGGATGAGTTTCGAGGGTCAAAAACAAGTTTTTGAAATTGTTGGTGCTGGTGAAGCTGCTAAAGCGGTTGGTTGACTGCTTTAGCGACCATTGACCATTTTAATGGGACGCTAAAGTGACCATTTGACAGATTTAGTGGTAGTTTGATCCTTTGAACAGGACGCTTTAGCGAACAAAGTGCTGCTTTAGCTGTAATCACTGAGTTTAAGACCAAACCGAACCCATTTCGTATTTTTGACATTTTGGGAGCTAGGAAGCTCCATTTTTGTGATTCTCGATGCATTTTTTTGTATAATAATTGGCTATGTGATTTTACCTTCACTTCTCCCATTTTCTAAGAATATGCATTTCGTTTTTTTTGATTTCTAACCAAAGTTGAGATTCAAAACCCCATTCCACCCTTTTCAAAGCTTCCAAGATCATATTTTTGAGAATCAAAGTGAGTTTTCAATATTGGAAATTTAGGGGAGCTTCTAAACTAATATTTCATCATTTCCCATAGATTGATTTGTGCTTTTGTCTATAAATCTTAGCTTTTAAACTTGAAATTTGGGGTTTTACCTGGTAAATTCTAAAATTGGTTTTTCTTATATTTGAGGTTCGATTTCAACTCATTTTTGGTTGTATTTTCATATTTAGATTCCTTTTGACATGGGAAACATGAATCTAAAATAAAATCATGATATTATACTTGTATTTTCAAAGATGATATTTAAAGCGGATTTTGGACCCGGAACAAATATAGTCGATATGGGTGTCGTTGGACTCCTTTTAACTTTTAGATGTCAAATTTGATTAGATTGGCCATGTTTGGAGATGATTTTATTTTTTAATTTTATTTTTATGTTTGAAGATGATTAGATGAAGTAGAGCTTCCGATTGATGCTTTAGACTATGTTTTGGCTTGCAAATCTTCTTTAAAGGTAAGTTAAGATGTACCTTGACATTCTCTGAAGTGTTTATGTGTTGTATGTTTGTTTTCTCGCATTTTGTGAATCGCTTAGGATTGGGGGTCCCGCTTAAGTGAAATGGCAAGCATCTTTGTGGGTACTGGAGTCTTTTGATGGTTCGTAGTTATTTATTGCTTACCTTAGTTAGTCTTGTTACTTGTGATTATGCATAGGATAGATTGTAGATAGTTAGATCATTAACCTTGAATAAATTGACAGTGGATACCTATTTTAGAACTTGAATCACATTTAGTGGACTTTATTGTGATGATCGGAGCTTAGTGACCTTTTAGGGGATAATTATATTATTATTGTTAGTGATGGAATGATTGAGGTTCAGAGAATACTTAGAGTATAAATAGACTTGTAATAGTCAATGTAATTATTGAGGTGTAGTATCTCTCATTAGAGCATGTTGTTATCTAGCATAGCTTTCTTTTTTTGTAATTTAGGATAATGATATTATCTTTGGAAAAGATGGACCTATTGTATGGAACAAGCTAGGTTTAGGTAGTTTTGCGATATATTGTTAGTGGGATTGTTGTTAATTTTGTGTTGCCCATGTGAGAGCTTATGTGAATATTATTATTGACTTGAGATATTAATTATTATCGTGTGCCCAAGTGGGGGCCTATATACATATTATTATTAACTGGAGATAATATATTGTTGTGATGGCCGAGTGGGGGCTTGAACTGATATTATTGGCCTTGATTATGCATTAAATTGTCATATTTATTATTGTGTGGTTTGGGTGGGGCTTGACTTGTTATCATAGGTCTTATGTGTGCATTAAATTGCCTTATCATATTGATGATACCCGAGTGAGGGATTTGAAATGATATTACTGATGTCTTACATGACTATTCATTCTAGTGGTGCCAAGCGAGGGTTGATATCATGAATTATTGACACATTGAGTTGATTTTGAGATCACTTTTACATATATTGAATGGATTATCATCTTCATACTGATTGTTTGTGAGCATTACATCCTCATTTCATACATACATATTCATGAGATATTGCTACCACTGAGAAACACTGATTTTTAAGGAAAATAGAACACTTTATGAGAACCCTTGATCCATGAACAATAGCCGGAGAGGTGAACTGAGATTTGAGAAAGTATACAGGTTGTGAACCCCCCATGGGTCCTTTTTTGGGAGCGCTGAGATTCGGTAGGTGTATACAGAAGTCATGCGATGACTTTCAACTATTTACCATGTTCCGATTATCACTAAATTGCATTGCTTTACATTGCTTTCTTTGGTATGGTTTGATATTGTCGTTGAGTGTTTACTTTTGTAGTTAATTAATGCAATTGAACCTTGTTTGTGATATTGGGTATTCAGCATTCATTACACTTTATTACATCATTGTATATCATCTTTTGTTAACTTAGAGATTGAGATATTATAAGATGTGGGGTATGTCTATGGCTTGATCTGAGAGACTGTTATGTCACACCTTTTGGTAGCATAATACACACTTTTATATAAACTCTCACTATTTTATCCTAGATCATTGGTTGAACATGTTAGATTAAACCTGATATACTGTGTTAGTGAGTCTCCTTCATAAATGACTTCCCTTAACTGTTGATCATAAATAACTAGTATTGAGTCACCTAGACCTATGTGTCTACCCTGAATATTAATGATCTTATGACTGTTGTGTTGGGTTAACCTGATAGGATGAAGTGGTGTATTTATTGGTTATAGATCTATTTAGAGAATCCTTAGGTAATTGGGGTGGTGGTTCTCGCCATCACTTTGGATTAGGATCAGTTATCGATGATGCTTGTTGAGTACACGTGTTTCGTACTCAGTCTTGCTTTTTCTTTCTTTTTTCTTGTTTTCTGCACCCTTTTTAGGTATTGGACCTAGTAGCAGTTCGTAGATTGTGTTTCTTCCCTTTGCCGTTGCAAAGATTGAGGTAGTGGCCATCAGACTTTGGAGCTTACTCGGATCTCTCCTCTTTTATCTTGTGCTTATTTCCACATTTAAGATACTTTAGTTTATTGATATCATTATGTATTTGGAGTCTTGTACTAGTGACAACCAGGCTAGGGATGCATCTTTGAATTATTATTTTATCTTTAATTATTTTGGGATTATTCTATTCTTCTTTGTGTCTGATTTACTTTTGAGTATTGAGTTTGGGTTGGTATAGGCTTACTTGTACCAGAGAGTGTGACAGGTTCCAACAAGTACTCTATTTTGGGTCGTGACAAATAATTTGGCTCAAGATGTAAAGTTACTTTTTTTTTTGTATAGACATGGACTATTATTGGTAAGAGCTTAAAAAGTTAGCCATATTTTTCAATGTAAGGTTGTCGCATACACTTTTATGTAATTTTTCCAAAATATATAATATCAAAAATGAAAAATCTAAGCCCTAGTTAAAAAGGAAAAAATATGTTGCACAAGTACTTTCTCTGGTAAAGTACGTCGGAGTTATCTTTTTTGGGCCATCACAAATACCCTTATCATACTATTTCAACATTCTCTACACCCTCTTTCATCCACCTCACCCCTCTCGTACGAGTTCGTACTCATTCAAATTCCCCTCAAATAGAAATGACCCAACTACTTTCCTTTGGTCCTCTCGTACGAGTTTGTTCCCCTCCAATAGAAATTGTCCATCTACTGTCCTTTGTTAATCTCCTCCTTCCATTTGTTTTAGAGTTCGCTTATAAAAGATACAGGGTTTTAGGAAGATTTTATCAGGAAGTTTTTTTGGAGAGGTTTTGAGAAGGTTTTTAAGAGGTCAAAAAAGGTTTTTTTTGGAGAAATGTCTTTCGGAGAGAAAATAGGAGAACAAAAAACTTATGTTCCATTGGTGTCATAGTTCATTTTAGAGCTTCATATTTCTGGGGAGTGACAAGTTCACTACTATTATTTTTTGTGATCATTTGCGTTCTTTTATGGTCTACTTCTCATCATTCATAATTTACAGAGAGCAAATTAGGGGACAGTGACACAATGCAATTTCTTACTAAATTACGAATAGAGTGAAAAAAAATACAACAACTTTTTATAACTTTTATACTCCTTATACTCTCTCCTTGTTTTTGTTTGCTTATTGATGTATGTTCAGTAATAAATTTCAAGAGTACATTTACTTTATCGATCTGCTCCTTTTTCCTTTTTAATTTAAAATTAACTTTTAAAATGTTAATAACATAAATATTTATAAGATAATATTATATGGTGTTACTACTTGCTAATCAAGTCTCAAATACACAAAAAAAATCCTAATAATCTGCGAGACTGAATAACTTTTGACATAATATTTTTTGAACCAAATAGAGGTACTAATAAGAAAATTAAATAATATAACTAGCTAAATAGAAATGTTAACCTAATTCTGTTCCAATAGTAATGGATTAAACTTTTAAAAAGTAAAAATAAAAAAAGTTCACAACATAAATTGCTTGTGACTCTCTGGTTTTGAAAATTCATTTTAGAGTCGCCACTTAACTTTTAGAAAAAATTCGAAAAATCATTTTTTTTGTAAAACTCTGTTTTTGATTTTTTTTTTTTTTTTTTTTAAAATGAGATTCTGGTAAGAATTTTGGTTACTCGAAAGGAAGGTGTTCAGCATCCCTCAAAGCATATCCAAAGATAGTCCTTAAACTTAGTTTTAAAAAAATATTTGTGAAATATTTGTTTTAAATAAAGATAATAGTTATATCAATAATGTTTATTAAATTTAAGAAATAGAATCGCACAAAGTATATAGACATATGCCTACAATATAGTTATCATAAAATATATATACGTAAATATGTATCTCAAAATATAGGACATTTAATAGTAATATTTTATCACAAGAACAAATACATGTACTAAAATATATGAAATTTTTATGATATAATAAAAATGCATGCTTAAGATTATACTCAATTTAAAGATATGTTTACGTAAATGTGCTTAACGTAAAGTGAATATGTATTAAAAAAAAAAATTTAAAAAGATGTGAAAACATATTAACATATTAGCTAGATAGTGAAATAGACTTGTGTATATTTAAATATAAGAAATCATGCTAACATTCATTTATTTGTAAAAAATTAATAGATGAAACTAGATAAAAAATATAATAGTTAAAAGTAGATAAAAATAAATGTAATTGTAAAATACACAAATATAAATATGGAGTTGAAATAAAGTGTAAATAATATGAACAATAATATACCTTGTATATGGTAGCGTGTATATATATACCATGTGTTTTTGAGTCTTTTTTTTAAAAAAATTGAAAACTCAAAACAAATATTAAAAAATAAATAGAGTAAAGTAAAATGCTAGGACTATTTAATTTAATGATATAAATCGAAATTGATAAAACATACTCTTTCAAAATCTGAACTTTAGCAACTTACTCTCCTTCCTAAATAATATTGAATTCTCATTTTTTTTTAAGAATACATTGAGGTTACGACGTTCATTCTTATTGTTTTTTAAATCATTTTTAGGATAAATATTACTCCCTTTGTTTAAAAAAGAATGACCTATTTTTCTTTTAGTCTGTTTCAAAAAGAATAACCCTTTCCTTTTTTGGCAATACTTTAATTCCAACTTTCCACATTTTATATTTAAGACCACAAGATTAAAAGACATTTTGGTACATTTGACACAACTTTAATTTATGACCACAAGATTCAAAAATCTTCTTTATTTTCTTAAACTCCGTGCCAAGTCAAAATAGGTCATTCTTTTTTAAACGGAAGGAGTAGTTAAAAACTTAGCCAAATTTTAAATTTTGCTAGAGCCTTTTTCCAAAGCAAAATCTATCTTTACGAGTTAACTAATCATGTGTTAATTGTCAAAAATGTGAGAATGTTAATTTACTTTAAAGGTAATTCGCAAATATTAAAGCAATGTAAACGTAATATATAAATAATAATGCTTTAAGCAATTCTAAATTTCTAATAATAAGCAGAATGATTAGTTACCATTCCAAGCTTCAAAAGACAACTAACATAACATAAATAAAAGAGAAAAGGGACTAAGAAATACTAGACTCCTAATGGAGTTGAGCGTCTAATCTACGAGACTCCGAAGTATTGCGATCCTAGTAGCTTGACCCGATATTTGGATCGAAATGGAGTTTTAATCGAAACTCCAACTCTCAAGTTCACATGAAACAAAGAAGATAATAAGGATTAAAAAACTAATCAATCAATTAAGAAGGATATTAAGAAACGGATAAGTAATGGCATGCTAGCAAAGACATGTCTCAAATAATTAAAATCAAGAGCTTAAGTTATTTATTAGCATGCGAGCTTTGTTCCAGAATCATACTTAAACAGTGATGAAAAAAAAAACACTACCTAGTACTGAGACAACATTATGACCTTCACCAACTATCAATTTAAGAAAAGAGTTGCATCAACTAGTAACAACCAAATAACAAAGTTTAACACCTCATGATGCATTCAAAAATTATGAGAACATAATGACCCTTAAAATTGTTCTCTCAACTAAACTTCAAAGTGACCAAAATGCTTGTTAATTTCAGCAAGTACCACTCCAAACGTTGGATATTCCTATGTTTGATAGAAAAGTTTTCTCAAATCCAACACTTAAAACAAATTTGATTTAGAATCACAAATAATGTTTGGCCGATAGATTCTTGAATTTTTAGTTGGAACGATGGATCTAAAGTATCATGAAATAAGATGAAAATAATCCTTTCACAACTTTGAACATATATTTGAAAACCAAATAACACAATAATTAAAAGCTAAGCTAAATGATGGATGTCTATTAATGGGAACACAAAGCCAACAGATTCTTATGAAACCCATAAGCGAATGATTTGTAAATCTTGGACAAAGAGTAAACCAAAATATATTCACCTATTAAATGACGTCGATCATGTATTGAAACTCCAAAAAAAATGAAACGACGGGAAGAGGACTACCCATATTTGGTTCATGTTAATACTCTTTTTCTAAAATTGAGGCAGAATCATATTTGAATAATAAGAAAACGGAATCAAAGCAAGGAGCGAGTTTTCAAATTTCAAACGCAACTCGGACTAAAAAAAAATAGCCATACCTTGAAACAAATTAAGATGGAATCATATTTTACTTGATTTCACAAAGAACAAATTGCAGCACCACAATAACTCTTGAAAATCAAATAGATCACATATTCACATACTTACAGACTTATATATTCACACACGAAATAACTTCACAAAAATCAAAATTATATTTTATCTACAGAGGTAACGAAAAGCAACAACAATAAAATTTAAGACTAGAACAAATCACGTATTCACATAATCAAAATAAAAAAAAAAAAAGAAAGGAAGATGAAAGTGAAACTAAAGGGGGCAAATTCGCACCTTGTTTTGGGTAACAAACTGGAACCCCACCTTGTTTTGGGTAACAAACTGGAGCCCCAACGTTAAGAATTTCCCGGCTACCAAACTCAAGCTCTAGGAGCTCAAACTCAGACCAAAATCAAGGAGAAACTAGTAATTTTAGGACACTTTGCTTGTGAACGTTAACTTATCTTTTGTTCGAATGTTCACTGGTGGTTTTTTTGGCGAGTGTTAACTGTTTTTTTGAATCTTCAACTGATTTTTGTGGGAGGTCGAGACCTATTTTTGTGGGGATGAAGAAACCCTTATTTGTAGGTGAAATGCGAACTTGAAAGTCCAGATTTAAAATAATAATTTGGCAATAATGTGAGAACCCAAAAGGGATTTGAAAATTGTAATCAAATCTCTGGAAAAAAAAATCTTCTTTCCCTCCATATCTTGGACGATATTGAGCACTTTAATGACGAATGGGAAAATATTGGCAGACGAGGGGCAGAGGAGTGGCAACTATGGAGGAGGCTAAGTTTTCCTCTTTGGTGATGGAGAAAATATGATACAAGAAAGAAGACGTGGAAGCTAAAAGAACAAAGAAAAACAAAGAAACAAAAGGGATAGAAAGGTAGACACAAAAGTGGAATCAAAGGCAACCAATTCTATAAAAGGAAAAGACCTCATTCAAATATCCAAAATCACCTAAACCTATGAGAAAGACCTCAAGGGAATTAGATTCCCAAGCAATCCACCTTTCTAAACTTGAAACAATCAAAAGCTTCAACAAGCTGTCAAACTCTCAAAAGAGTATTTAATATTCAATATTCATCAAGATAATCTAACCTTAAAATGAGTTATTCCCCCTTATTTATAGCCTTCACTAATAATTACAAAAATACCCTTAATGAAATAAGGGTCTTCTTTAGCATGAGGCTTGAATATCAAGAATAGACACTTTGCGTCTATAGCCTCTTTCTCTCATTTTCGCCTTTCTTTCTTGTACTTTCACTTTAGCATATTCTCGAGCTTCACTCTTCATTCCATGCTATTGATGAGCTCGACTTGCACCATTCTCCCTTTCTTGAAAAGGATTTGTCCTCGAATCCAAACCTAGCAAAACCATAAGGAAGACAAACAAGAACAATGGCCTCATAGCATGAGGATTAGCACAAGGGTTAATAAATTCACCAACACGCCAAGGATGCACAAACTTGTTATATAACCAAACATCAACTAGTCTCATGAAGAATAAATCTTCACATGTAGCACAAAGTACTTGGCTAGTCCAAGGATCAATAAATAAGGATATCATCAAGGAACCAGTAGGTTTGAAACACCAACTAGGTACGAACACATTGGTTCTATACACAAAGCACAAACGATCTTCTATTTCAAGACAAAATCATTTTTGAGATGGATCCATGGCCAACTCCCACACATGTAAAGTGTCACCGGGGTCAAAAGGAAAGATTACCTGTGCATCTTGATCAAGGAAACAACCATTTGCCCTAAATAAACTCCTATCAATATACGACGTACCCTCCCCACAAGAATGATCATCATCATATGTAAATAAATAGTAAAGAAAGGTATCATGCAAAATAACTTCATCTAAGGTGTCGTCTCGTGTAAGATCACTAGAAGACTCAAGAATATCAAGTATACTATCAAGAATTGGAACACTCAAAGAAGAAGTAGCAATTGATGAACACACATCACCTTCTTTCTCAACATCCCATAGTGGGTTATCATACAAAATATAGCTCTCATGAAGAGCTACATTACAATCACTATTCACACTAGGCACCAAACTAGGAGGGATCTCATCATCATCAAACAGGACATTATACTTAAAGTGAGAAGAATCAATGAAAGATGGAGAATTAAAGCATGTAATCTCATTCTCAAAAAGATAAATGTCATCTTTTAAGGCGGTTTCAAGCACATGATTTCTATGAGCAGAACAAGCAATAGAATCTTCCATAAGAGATATGCTCAAAGAATCACTTCTTTTCAAATGACCAACTTTATCAATGACATCACTAATTTGAGGCTCAGTAATTAAATCACAAAATCCCTCAGTCAGTGAAGTAGAATCACAAACAAGTTGATCAACATAAATTTCACATGATAATGTTCCATCAAGCAAATCACAAGTGCCAACACTAGGTGGACACAAATCAATCTTGCAAGAAGAATCAATTTGGTCATCAATTGGATTAACTAGTGTATGAACACTCTCAAAAAATACATTATCTATATATGAAAAAGAATCACATGACAATGTTCCATCAAGCAAATCACAAGTACCAACACTAGGTGGACACAAATCGATCTTGCAAGAAGAATCAATTTGGTCATCAATAGGATCAACTAGCGTATAAATACTCTCAATAAATACATTATCATTATGTAGCAAGGAATCATTAAGCTCACACAAAGACAAGCAATCACTCGTACTTTGTTCATTGGTAAATTTTTAAGTGTCGAATTTAGCTATTTTACCTTGAAGCTCACAAGAAAGATCCCCTTTGCCTTGTATTTCTCCATTTGCCATGTTTGTACCTATACAAGAGTCCTTACAAAAAGAAGGAATGCCTAAAGTTCCTTGATGAGTATTAGGAAAAGTAGGTAGAAAGTGAAGTTGCAATCGATTTATTCGAGTACTCAATCAATCCAACCGTCTTTCCATTCGGGTAGAGAGAGTGGTCAACAAGTTTAACAACTCACCCAAAATGGGTTCCTCGGTGGGAACTTGGCTTTCCTTTTCATGATGCGCCACTGGTACCTATTGAAGTCACTCAACCAAAGAAACCAAACACATAAGGTTAGTTTAAAAAAAAAA
Source organism: Capsicum rhomboideum (assembly GCA_031232105.1). Lineage (NCBI taxonomy): Eukaryota > Viridiplantae > Streptophyta > Magnoliopsida > Solanales > Solanaceae > Capsicum > Capsicum rhomboideum. Next base: position 25,622,355 of record CP124713.1, on the reverse strand, counting down.
GCTCACAATCACCCAAGAAATCACACCTTTGTTTGCCTCACAAATTGCTTCGGCCAATGATTGTATCTTGTTTAGTCCGATGAGTTGCAAGGGTCCAATCTCTACTTAAGGTTAAGAATGAATTCTTGTTGACTCGATAAAGAAATTTCAAAAGCTAAGGACGATGACCAAGAAGTTTTCAAGGGAAAATAAAGAAGAAAAGCTAAAAGAAAGTAGCACGAAAAAAATTGGACTCAAAAATAAAGTAACAAAAGTAGAAGGAATTACTTATTGTTACTTAGTATGAAGGATCAAAGAAGAGGATTTGATGTTTAAAACTAGTTAAATAGTGATTAAAGATGTTAATTACTTGTTAAATAGTTGAGGGATCGAAAGAGAAAGAGAACAAAAAATGAATCACGAAATTTGGACACTTAAAAAAAATTTTAGGTCTAAAAAAATTTAGCAGCCCCCCCAAAAAATTAAGTGTCAAAAACCTGCAATTTTAGCTCTCTAAAACTGTCCAACACGCGCTGCTGGCGTGACAATTTTTTTTTTTTCAGATTTTGATTTATTTTTTTTTCAACTAATTGCCACTTGGACCCACAAACATCTTTGACCTACTTTGACTTGAAGATTTTGGATCAAAGTATACTTTTTCTATCTTCTTCTTTAATAACAAGATGAAGATGTACAAGAACACAAGAAAAATCACAATCTTCAAATATTCATAACTTCTTCATTTTTTGTCCAAATTCAATGAAAATTTTGCCCACGTGCTCCTTTCAACGCCACTAACAATCTCCAATAAATTTTAGCTCTCAACTTCAAGACATAAATAAACCCACTTTTCAAGTTTCAAAAACTCAAAAGCTTATAAAACTCTTTAATGGTAACTTCACTTCTACAACTCCGATTTGAACGAAATTTGAAATCTAAACTAAAAAAACACTAGGGAATCAAGATCTAGCGTCAAAAATAACAAATTAAAACAAAAAAATTGGAATTTTTTTTTTTTTTTTTTTGGATTTTTGGATAATTTTTTTTTCTTTTGAATAGATCAATATCCCAAAATTAAAATTTGTGAAAACAAATCTTAACCTAGGCTCTTGATACCAAATGATATAGGAAAGAAGACGCGGAAGATAAAAGAACAAAGAAAAGCAAAGAAACAAAAGGGATAGAAAGATAGACACAAAAGTGGAATCAAAGACAACCAATTCTATAAAAAGAAAAGACCCCCTTCAAATATCCAAATAAGAACCTAAACCTATGAGAAATACCTCAAGGGAATTAGATTCCCAAGCAACCCTCCTTTCTAAACTTGAAACAATCAAAAGCTTCAACAAGCTCTCGAACTCTCAAACTCTCAAAAGAGTATTTAATATTCAATATTCATCAAGCTAATCTAACCCTAAAATGAGTTATTCCCCCTTATTTATAGACTACACTAATAATTACAAAAATACCCTTAATAAAATAAGGGTCTTCTTTAGCATGAGGCTTGAATATCAAGAATAGCCACTTTGCGTCTATAGCCTATTTCTCCCCTTTTCGCCTTTCTTTCTTGTACTTTCACTTTACCATGTTCTCGAGTTTCAACTCTTCATTCCATGATATTGATGAGGCTTGGCTTGCACCAAAAGAGGTGAAGAAGAGAGAAGGAGATGAGGTTTTCGTATGTTGTTGTTTTTTGGGAATTTGGTGATGGAGATGGAACGCTGATTTTGGGGGAAGAGGAGAAAATGTGTGAAAGGCATTGGGGAAGAGAGGAAAGAGCGTGTATTGGTTTTTCGGATTTGACTATAATTTGGACCTTCGAATCATTTGATAGGACAGTTTAGAATTAATCTAAAAATAATAATAGTAAATAATATATATATATATATATATATAAGCTGAGAAATTCATGGCTCTTGGATCAAAAGAATTTAAATGGCCAAGATGAGTTTGTGTTTGTTGGTAAAGATTGTGTTTCTTTGCGGACGTGTCAACGTGTGATTAGTGGAGATGGTGTGGCAAGGATTGATGACTTAAATGTGGAGTTGGTTGAATTGGGAGTTTATTGGATCGGGTTTCGGGCCAAGTTTGGGCGAAATTATGGGCTTCCTTGGTCCGAAAATGATAAATAAATTTGGGCTTGAATAAATGTAATTAGAATTGAATTTAAAAAGTAACTCAAATACTTTATTTTTCATTAAATTAATTTAACAATGCTTGTTTTGTCCTAATTAATCTTCTATAATATATACCTATATAAATTATATAAAATAATTTAGTATACGTATTTAACTTCAATAATTTTGTAACAAAAATATAATAATAATATAGATAGAAAATATAATTAAAAGAAATGCAAGAGTGTGTATCAAAATATAAAATAACTAATTATATTTAATTAAAATATTTAAAACAAGGTAGGGGAAGACAACCCCTCTCTATTTTTTCTTTCTTTCAAAATTCATAGAAATTAAAATACGAATTTATTTGGTAAATTGTTTAGGACTATGAAACATCAAAAAATTGATTGAAGGAAAATATGGGTCAAAATTGGGTGTCAACAGTTGCCCCTGTTTGATTGAAGATGATATAAGAGTGTTTGGACAAATAAGTTGACGTAGTAGCCAATTTTGTCTCGAGTGAAAAAGAAGGTTTGAAAGATTATGGCCAAGCTCCGATTTTTGAGCTACCTACATATCTTGACTTTCAAGAGAAGTCAGGTCATTTGTATTTCAAATCATAGCAAATTTTGATCAACTTTAAAATTTGCTCCAGTGTAATATGGTAACACTGAGTTCTTTTGGTAGTGACTGTCAAGGTTTTAGCACGAATGGAGTTGATACAGCCGTGGTTAAGTTAAGCATAGTTACATATCCCTGAATATGGGAATCAGGACGGATGCAATTCTTGGAGATAGCTTAGAATGCAAAACGCTTGATAGCAGTTTTTGCTGAGGATTTTGGAAGGAAAAATGATCGTGGACTTTCAAAAATTGCCCTAGTGTTGAAATAAAATGACACTAGGAAGTGACACTAGGATGTAAAAGAGTTATGAAATTGAGTCGAGTTGAGTTTTGAGAATGAATCCTTAACGTAGCTAGGGATGCTTGACATTTCACTAGCTTGCCCCAGTTTGCTGCTTAGAGGGTAGTTCCACATTATAGTGTGTTGTCCAGCAAAACAGGTAAAAGGGTGAAAAATACCTGTTGCAGTTCAAAAATTTTAAATTGAAATTGTAATTTAAAGAGTAGAATGTAGATATTCAAACTAGTGTTGTAATCTCTGTTATATAGAAGCCTCCGACTGGTGGGGCAATTGCTGGAATGTAAAAAGGTCTGTCGGCAGAGCAATTACTGAAGAATAAAAGCTTCTGACTGGAGGGACAATTGCTTAAAAGCAAAAGCCTCTGACTGGTGGGGCAGTTTCTTAAAAGTAAAAGCCTTCTTAAGGCAATTAATTGAATGTTAAAGCTTTCATCTGGTGAGGCAATTTCCAACCCGAATTCGGTGATGATTTTTCTATGGGAATCTGATGTTGCTACTATATTGGATTTATGATGTTGCTTTGCTATGGTGTGAATATCCGATTGGCAGAGCATGCTTTGCTTGCTGAAGTATAATTCTCTGATATGGTGGAGTGTCGTTGTGCTTATGTACATCCTCCGATATAGCGGAGTGTCACTTTGCTCATGTACAATGTTCGATATGGCGGAGAGTCGCATTGCTTATTTACATCCTCTAATATGGCAGAGATTCACTTCGCTTGCTTATGTATAATCTTCAAAATATGGAATTTGACTTTGTTTGCTTATGTTCGGTCCTCATCATGTGGGAGTTTGACTTTGTTTGCTTATGTATAGTCTTTGAGATGTGAAGTTTTATCTTCTGTCACGACCCAACCGGTCATGATTGGCACCCATCCTAACATATGGCGAGAGAATCATACTAGTCTCACCTTTACTCACTTAAGTATTACTCTCTCGTTCACATTACATAACTCCCCAAATTTTAATTAGATTCAGAAAGGTTTTCATTTAAGTAAGCATCTTAATCAAACGATATCATCATCCATAAAACGAATAGAGTGCAGAAACCTCTATTTATTGCAATTCCCTAGACCTGAAGTCACCGTACAAGAACATCTAAAAAGAACAACTAAGTCTGAAACCAACACGAATATCCAAAACATAACAAAAGAGGAAATTGTCTTAGTCCCGAACCAAAGGACATAAACATCATAAGAAGATTTGAAGGTTGCCCAGACATAGTGCTCACCCTCAAAATCAGGTCTGAATTACTAGGTAGAGCTGAGGTCGTGTGTCAACCGCTGAAAGATGATTTGCACTCCACAAAAGAAGAGTACAGGTAACATCAGTACATAAACAAGTACTGTTAAGTATCATAGGTCGACTAACTTAACAATGTATAAGTAAGCAGGTCAAACAAGTATAAAAGCAATCATAACAACACTCATAACCAATGATATAAATCAGAAAAACACATCATGAATCATCATATAATTACAACTCACAAGTTCACGTTCACAGGCTTTCATACTTAATCATTTTCATCAACCATTCATCATCACATATATTCATCAAAATAGCACTCAATGTATATGACTGAGTGCATGTATGCAAGATGTGCGCATCATCTCTTACCCTTCTCATCCTCATCATCAACATCATAAGGTACCAGTGTGGTACTCGATCCATTATCATAATATATCATATTGTACTAGCGTGGTACCTGACCCATCATCATAACATATCATATTGTACCGGCGTGTTATCCGACCTATCATTATAACATAGCATATTGTACCGGCGTAGTACCCGACCTATCATCTTAACACCTCGTCACAATGCAATGAAAATGCAATGCAATCATCAAATCATAAGTCATGCTAGAAGGCAATCATAGATGTTTAAATCACAAACAAGCACAAATCCAAGAAAGTCTAAGTGCTACACAAAACCATAGCCTACCTCAACTCCTTTGCTCAAAGTCACCTTTAAGTCACACTTTTCTCTTTTTATTCTCGTTTAATTTGTTCTTGATCTATAAAACTACAAAATATACATATATTCAATAATTCATCCTTTTTCAACTACTAAGGATCAAAAGTCACTGATTTTAGCCATAACTTACTTTATTTCATCATCATAGGGTTTTCTTATCATTTAAACTTCATGAACATCATGAACACCACTTGAATTAGCATAAATAGTTGTAATTATAGTCCTATTAGTGTTTTCTAACACCCTAGGATCATTATATATTGAATTTATTCACATTTCCACTATTTTTCATCAATTTTTATGAACTCAGGGTTAAATCCCAATTTCCACCATTAATCCTCTTTCTAGTGACTTTTCAAGGTTAAACGAAGTAAATTCAAGTCTAGAACATAATTACTTACCTCCAAAGATGAAAAACCTCAAAATCCCTCTAATTATCGCCTTTCCCTAAAGCTTTAATGTATTTTTTCAAAAATTGGGGGATGAAAATGTTTTTTGAGTTTTAAAACTAAAAACTTACTGTGTGTTACCGCTGCAACAGATAATTACTGCTACAGTGGTTCGCGCCCGTTTTAATAGAGGCCGCTGCTGTGGTTTTCCTAAATGCTGCAGCAGTTACTTTTTCTACTACAGTGGTCCAAGATAGAAACTCAGAACCTCTCCTCAATTTTTCTAATTTTACAACACACACCACGAATTTCAACAACGCGAACCAACCCCTTCATGATAAATGTTATAATTGGAGTTCTATAACTCTGTTTTAGGTGCTGAAAGCTGCTTCGACTTCCTATACTCATTGGCTACCCAACTATCTAATCAAACCCAACTATTACTAATCACATCAATACCAGCTTTTTTCAACTACCACATCCTCAAAATTAAGCCAAAACTAGACTAGCCCTAAATTTCTCAAAATTTAGCTAAGGGGAATCTAGGTGCAACGTTTACCTCCTAATTCAGTGTAACGATATTTTGGTTCATTATATTAGATACCAATTTACCATTTGTTCTTCCCTAAACAACAATTGTCCCAAAAAAGACATAACAACTCGAATAGAGTGTACCTGAGCCAATGAACAAGTGCAGATACCACTTACGTATGTTCGCTTGTATCTTCTATGTGGCTTACTTACTGGTACGGTTCCTCCACTAAACCTTAACAGAAGGAATAACTTGTGTCCTCAACTTCCTCACATCTCTAGCTAGAATAGTAATCGATTCCTTTTCATAGGATAATTCCTTATCAAACAATTTTGCGTCCCAACGAATAATATAGTCACCATCCCCATGGTACTCTTTTAACATTGATACATAGAATACGGGGTGAACCCCGAACATACTAGGGGGTAAGGCCAGCTTGTATGCTACCGAGCCCACTTCATTCAACACCTCAAAAGATTCTATGTACCTTGGGCTCAACTTGCTCTTCTTGCCAAATTGCATCACACCCTTCATTGGTGACACCTTTAAGAGTACTTTCTCCCTCTTCTCAAACTTCATGTCTCTTACCTTTTTATCCGCATACTTCTTCTGTTTTATTTGAGCCACTATGAGCTTCTCCTGTATGAATCTCACTTTTTCCATAGTCCTTAAGCATATCAGTGCCCCAAGGCCTCAGCTCAAATGCGTCAAACCACCAAATTAGGGACCTATACCGTCCACCATATAAGGCCTCAAAAGGAGCCATGTCAATACTAGAGTGGTAGCAATAGTTGTTGGAAAATTCACACAATGGCAAGTAGTGGTCCCATTGACCCCCAAAGTCCATAACACAAGCCCGGAGCATATCCTCAAGCACTTGGATTATCCGCTCGAATTGATCATCAGTTTGTAGGTGGAAATTTATGCTCAGGTCTAACCTAGAACCCAACTCGAATTGAAACCTCTCCCAGAAATTAAAAGTGAACTGAGTACCCCTATTGGACACAATTGACACTCGTACCCCGTGAAGACTTATGAGCACCTTCACATAGATCTTGGCTAACTTAGCCGCTTTATAATCAACTCTTACCGAAATGAAAAAGGACGACTTAGTCAATCGGTCAATAATGACCCAAATTGAGTCGCATTTACTCATAGTTTTTTGAAGACCAACCACAATCTTCATCATTATTAGTTCCCACTTCCATTTTGGAATGGGCATCTGCTAAAAGGTACCACCAGGCTTCCGATGTTGGTATTTGACCTGCTAGCAGTTTTGACACTAAACCATAAAATCAACAATGTCACGCTTCATCCTTCCCTACCAATCGTTTTGGCGCAAGTCCCTATATATCTTGTTGGCACCCAATGTATGGAGTAATTAGAATTATGTGCCTCTTCCAGAATGGTGGGAATCAAGTTACTTATCCGAGGTACACATAATGGACCTCAAATTCTCAAGGCCCCTTCATCATCAAGGATGACCTTCTTTGCCTCCCCTTGTAAGGTCTTTCTCTGAGGTTGTTTAATTTCTTATCTTCAAACTGTCTACTCTTAATTTGATCATAGAATGTATACCTAGCCTCCATATGTGCCAACACCTTTTCTTATCTAGTTTTCTGCAATCTCAGAAAATCGTTAGTCAAAGATTGTACCTCTCTCACCAATGGGCGTCTAGACACCTCCAGAAATGCTAAACCCTCCATGATCACTGGTTTCTGGCTCAGTGCATCCGCCACAACATTGGTCTTACCTAGGTGATACAAAATTGAGATGTCATAGTATTTAATCAACACTATCCATCTCCTCTATCTCAGATTTCAAATTCTTTTACGTGAACACGTGCTGCAAGATGCGGTGGTCTGTGAACACCTCACACTTCACCCCGTAGAGATAATGTCTCTAAATTTTTAAACAAAACACCATGGTTGCCAATTCCAAGTCATACGTGAGGTAATTTTTCTTATAGGGCTTTAGTTATCTCAAAGCATAAGTAATCACATTCAGATCCTGCATCAACACAACACCTAAACCCAAATGTGAGGCATTACAAAATACAATAAAGTCCTTACCCTCAACAGGCAGGGTTAGTACTGGAGCCAAATTCAACACAATTTTGAGCTTTTGAATGCTCTCCTCACACTTTTCATCCCATTCAAATGGAACTTCCTTCTGAGTCAAACTGGTCAGGTGCGAAGCAATGGTAGCAAACCCCTTAACAAACTGATGGTAGTAAATGGACAACCCCACAAAACTACAGATTTCTATCACGTTCGTTGGTCTGGTCTAATTCTTAATTGTCTCAACCTTTTGCAGGTCTACCATAACCCCTTCTTTAGAAACCATGTGCCCCAAAAAGGACACCGAAGAAAGCCAGAATTTGTACTTAGAGTACTTAACATACAATTGCTTCTCCTTTAACAACTTCAACAGAGTACGCAAATGAGCTTCATGCTCTTCCTCACTTTTAGAATAAACAAGTATATCATCAATAAACACAATAACAAATGAATCCAAAAAGGGCTTAAACACTACATTCATCAAGCTCATGAAAGCAACTGGGGCATTGGTCAAGCCAAAAGACATAACCAGAAACTCGTAGTGCCCATAACAAGTTTGTAAAGCAGTCTTTGGGATGTCCTCTGCCCTAATTTTTAGCTGATAATAACCCGACCTCAAATCAATCTTAGAGAATATTGCAGCTCCCTGTAACTGGTCAAACAGACCATCTATTCTTAGTAAAGGATATTTGTTATGAATGGTCACCTTATTCAACTAGCGATAGTCTATACACATCCTCATAACTAGCGATAGTCTATACACATCCTCATATTACCATATTTATTCTTCACAAACAACACGAGTGCACCCCAAGGAGAGACACTTGGGTGTATAAAGCCATTTTCTAGCAACTCTTACGATTGAGATTTCAACTCTCTCAACTCTGCAGGTGCCATATAATATGAAAGAATAGAAATGGGTCTAGTTCTCGGCTCTAGGATTATACAAAAGTCAACTTTTTGATCTGGAGGCATACCCAAAAGATCATCCAAAAACACTTCTAGAAATTCACATACCACTGGAACTGATGCTATAGAAGGGACTACAGATTTATCTTTTCGAAGATAGGCTAAAAATACCCTACACCCCCTATTTACTAATTTCTGGGCACAAATTACGGACACTACCCTCATAGGATTAGGCTTAAAGGTACCCTCCCACTCTAACTTCTTTCTCCAGGGAATTTCTACAGTAACAGTTTTGGCATAACAATCAAAACTAGCATGATAAGGGGACAACCAACTCATCCCTAAAATAACATCAAACTCCTTTATGCCTAAAATAACTGTCACGCCCCGAATCCCATCAAGACATGATTGGCACCCGTAGCCGATAAGGCCCGAGAGAACCAACCTTTGCCTATGCTCAATCATATTCATAACCACCATTGCATAATATTATGACATACGAATAAAGGAGAACAAGGGACATATTTAGGCATACATATGAAACTTGGCCGTTGAGGCCATCCAGTCAACACAACATGTGTCTTTTACACTATTACACCCACATCGGTCTACAAAAGCCTCTAACAAGAGCATTGACCAAAATGAACCATAAGTCGGGACAAGTCCCCGCATTATACAACATGTACAATACCAAAACATATATACACTTTGACTCGGAGAAGCCCCGAATGAGCTGGAGCTCACCAAAGAACCGCTAACACTGGCAGTCTATTGAGGAGGCCTACTGGGACCTGCGCCTGCAGCAAGTAAGGTAAATCCCCGAGAGGGGTCAGTACGAAATAAGTACTGAGTATGCAAGGCTCAGATGAAACTGTACAACACATGAATATTTCAATGAACTCAAAACATATGAATAATCAATGTGAATAAGTCACCATGTTACGCTTTGGAAACCATGTGGATTGCTTTCATTATTTTCATTACTTTCTTTATCTCACTGCTCACATGCCATGACATATCACAATGTGCCCGGGCCCCGACTGATCAGTGGGTCTTTCATATCATCATATAGGGATCGAGTCGAGCTAGGCTTATGCCCCTAGACTTGCCACCCTTGGGATCGAGTCGAGCTAGGCTTACGCCCCTAGACTTGCCACCCATAAATCCATATCTCGGGATCGAGTCGAGCTAGGCTTACGCCCCTAGACTTGCCACCCGTACTTGATCATTGACCACATTTGCATTACTTTGTTCATTACTTTGAGATTGATACTTTGATAATCATAACATCACTTTGGAACTTTGGAACACAACATTGTTGGAAACTTTGAATCATTGACCAATAAGTGAAGAACATGTGAACAAATATCAATGAGAAATATAACATCACTAGCACCATGATACTATTGGAACCATTGGACAAGAAGCCATGAACAAGAGACACAAGTATAAGCACTATTGGAATATTGGAACATAGCCTTCTTTGAACTTTTGGAACATTAATCATGAATATGAGAAATGAGATTCACAATTGATCAATGAGTAGGAAATATATGACAATGACCATAGATAATTGCATATGGAATACCTTAGTATATTTCAGAATAGAACTAGAGAAATGTCAATGTGAACACTATTGGCCGTAGAAAGATACGGACAAAGTAACCTTGCATACCTTGGATTCACAATACGAATATACCACCTTTGATGCGTATACAATAGTCCCTCTCCTTCTTTATGTGTCTACAAATACATAATGAAATTCACATTAACCACCAATTACTTTACAAATGCATACCATGTCAATGAATTACATGTTTGGCTTTCAACATGTCATTTCCCTTTGACAAAACCATTGATCATACTATTATTCCAAAAATTCCATAATATTCCCAACATTGACCAATACATGAAAATCAATACATTTCACCACAATACTTCTCCTTTACACTTTCTTATCCATAACACATCACAAATAATCCATCAAAGCACCTTAATTCAACTCATAACACATATCGGCCAAAATCCCAAAATTCCCACTTTTAGAAAAGAACAAGTTTTATACCAAAAATAACACCATACATGTTCATATTTTGTCCATACCATGCTTTTTCATCAAAGGCACAAGGCCTAATTCACACTTGAATTCCATATACCACAAATCTCATACAAACTCACCAAGTACCATGACCAACTTTTCCAAGCACAACCAACATGATATAGATATTCTTTTATGCATATAATATGTTAATCCATGAAAATAAACACTTACCAAAGCTTGGAATAGGATGATCTTGTCCAAATATGCCTTAGGGTTTATTTGCTTTAGGGTTTGGAAATAAAGGAAATATTTGTGATATTCTCCAAAAGTGATGAGAGACTTTGGGAAATAAAAATCTGATTTTGGGGGACTTTATATAGACCTCAAGGAAGCCTTAGCCACACTTGGCATTACATGATATGTTCACTTGGTCAATTTTTGAAAGAATGGGTCATTTTTGCCTTTGGGCCTTATCTTTTGTTCCATTTTGGGCCCTAATTTTGGGCCCAATAACACATATCCATGTAACCCACCAATTTTCATGTATTATTCACCTTATATCTCATGTTTACATAATTCCATAATGTCACGACAATATTCTTTTAAACATTTCTCATTCGTCCTTTCGATCGCAAAAATTGGAATTCTAGTCGCCCTTGGCTTCATTGAACATTTTGGATCACTATTCACATTTTATGATTTGATCATGTAGGAGTATGTAGGAGTGTATTGAAGGGTTTGACTCTTATGCTCCATGAAATCACAACACACCTCCTACGACGATCTAATCGCACATGTTACGTCCGATATCAAATGTTTCCCCAATGACACTATAAAACACATATGCATGGCATCTCAACACCTATGTAGATATGATCCCAAGGTATCAAGTGAGGTTATAAAGTACGGGGTGTTACAATAACCAAGTTTGCCAGTGTCTTAAACCCCATGAACATAACAGAACATGCACGATACACATAGTCAACACATACAGACACCCCAACCGGTGTAGACACATACATTAAAGTATCAAGATATCCACAGTCCAAGTCCCAATCCATAGAGAATTTCATAGACATATAAGAAAAGGTAGAACCAGGATCAAACAATACCGAAGCCATACTCTCATAGATAATAATAGTACCTGTGATCACCGCATCGGAAGCTTTCACCTCAAGACTAGCCTAAACTATGTAAAGATACACCTTATCACCACCCTGAGCTCTATTTCTACCAATTTGTCCTCCACCTCAGTTATCCTAGTTACCACCCCTAGCCTATCCACCACGCACCCTATGGACGACCCCTACCATTTTCTGCTCCATCATAACCTGTCAGAACAAGAGCAGTAGAAGCTGTATACTATGTCAACTGACCTGCAGATAAGAAATTTGGACAATACCCCCTGACATGTACTAGACCTCCACACTCAAAGCATTTGGGCCCCAAATTAGGCCTTTCAACTGAAAAGAAAAAAGGTGTGTAGCTGCCGGCTTGGGAAGGCTGATAACTGGCCCCAAATGAGTCCCCCTGCAGATACTGACATAGATGAATTGTAGGGCTTAAAATAACCACGCCTCTTTGATAAAGTACCACTGAATTGGCCCAAGTTCTATGCCTTCTTATCTTCTGCTTCTACCTCCCCTTGTTTCTTAGGTGCTTTAGCCTTCTTGGTAAATTCAACAACATCCTGAAAAGACTTACCAAACACAGCCACAGATAAAGTAGCCAACTGAATCCTAGAGTTTAGATCTTTCACAAAATACTTGATCCACTCCTCTTCTGAGGTAATCAACTATAGTGCATAGCGAGACACAACATGAAACTTGGCCTCATAGGCCGCCACAGACATATTACTCCAACCTTAGAAACTCATCCTTATTCTGGTCACGACAAGTATGGGAAATATATTTCTCAAGGAATACATTCTGAAAATGAGCCCAAGTGAGTGAAGGTATGGTAGCTCTGCACTCCACAAATGATCTCCTCTATTGCTTGGCTTCGTTCTACACCTGAAAAGAAACAAACTCCACACTATACCTTTCAACAATACCTATCTTATGCAAACGTTCGTGACAAGCTATTAAGAACTCAAAAGCATCATCAAATTTTGTACCTTGGAATACCAAGGGCTTCATCTTCATGAACTTACAAAATATCTCATGCTCATCATCAGTCATCACCGATCCAAGTACCTATTGGGGATACACCCATGCTTCAGATCTTGTATCTATCCTTAGTGCTACAACGGCTACATGTTAAAAGGATATGGAAGGAACAGTTGGAACAACTGGAGTGTATCCAGTGCCAGCCAAGCCACCAAAAAACACCAACACTTGTTGAATCACCTCTGCAGACAAAGGCACATATGCTGCCCCATTTGGTACTGGCACCATAATATCTGGAGCTATTATTTCTCCTTTCTCAACTACATCATTTTCATCATAAGTATGGCCTGGAGCATCCTGCGGTGGGTGAGGGGTCGGTGATCTCTGTCTTATCGGTCCCTCAGTTGCCTATGCTTCACCCCTAATAGGCGTTGCTTCCTATCCTCCCCTTCTTGCTCTGTCCCTAACTCGAGGCATACCCCGTACAGCAGTCTCAGAGGCTGATGCAAGCACTATTGTAGGTTCTGCAATGGGCGTTGCTGTTGTAGCTCTGGTGGAACGAGTATTCACCATCTGCAAACAAGAGTGAAAGGATTAGATACCAATTTAGATCGCCAGATGCCAATTGGAATCAAGTAGTAGCACGACAGGAAGAAATAAAGGAAATTCCTTTCCTAAAGCCCTATAGACTCCCAAAGAAAAGTACAGACGTCTCCGTACCATTTCGTAGGACTCTACTAGACCTGTTCTTGAATGACGAGATCTAAGAACCTAGTGCTCTAATACCAACTCTATCATGACCCAACCGGACATGATTGGCACCCACCCTAACCTATGGCGGGAGAACCATACTAGTCTCATCTTTACGCACTTAAGTATTACTCTCTAGTTCACATTACATAACTCCCCAAATGTTAATTTGAATCAGAGAGGTTTCATTTAAGTAAGAATCTTAATCAAACGACATCATTATCCATAAAATGAATAAAGTGGGGAAACCTCTATTTATTACAATCTCTGGGACCTAAAGTCAACATACAAGAACATCTAAAAAGAACAACTAAGTCTAAAACCAACACGAATATCCAAAAAATAACAAAGAGGAAATTTTCTTAGTCCCAGGTCAAAGGACATAAACATCATAAGAAGATCTGAAAGTTGCTCAAACATGGTGCTCACCCTTGAAATCTGGTCTGAATCACTATCTAGTGTTGAACTCACGTGTCAACTGCTGGAAGATATTCTACACTCAACAAAAGAAGAGTACAGGTAGTATCAGTATATCAACAAGTACTAGTAAGCATCATAGGTCGACTAACTTAACAATTTACAAGTAAGCAAGTCAAACAAGTATAAAAGTGATCATAACAACACTCATAACCAATGATATAAATTGGAAAAACACATCATGAATCATCATATAATTGCAACTCACAAGTTCATGTTCATAGGCTTTCAGACTTAATCATTTTCATGAACCATTCATCATCACATATATTCATCAAAATAGTACTCAATGCATATGAATGAATGCATGTATGCAATATGTCCGCATCATCTCTTACCCTTCTCATCCTTATTATCAACATCATAAAGTACCGGCATGGAACCTGACCCATTATCATGACATATCATATTATACAGGCATGGTATCCGACCCATCATCATAACATATCGTGGTACTCAACCCATCATCCTAACATAACATATTGTACCAATGTGGTACCCGACCTATCATCTCAATATCTCATCACAATGCAATGAAAATGCAATGCAATCATCAAATCAAAAGTCATACTAGAAGGCAATCATAGATGTTTAAATCACAAACAAGCACAAAGCCAAGAAAATCTAAGTGCTACATAAAACCATAGTCTACCTCAACTCCTTTGCTCAAAGTCACCTTTAAGACACACTTTTCCCTTCTTCTTTTTTCATTCAATTCGTTCTTTATCTATACAACCACAAAATATACACAACTTTCAATAATTCATCCTTTTTCAACTCTAGGGATCAAAAGTCACCGATTTTAGCCATAACTTATTCTAATTCATTATCTTAGGGTTTTGTTATCATTTAAACTTCATGAACACCACTTAAATTAGCATAACTAGTTGTAATTCTAGTCCTATTAGTATTTTCTAATACCCTAAGATCATTATATGTTGAATTTATTCACATTCCTACTATTTTTCATCAATTTCCATGAACTTAAGGTTAAACCCCAATTTCCACCATTAATCCATTTTCTAGTGATTTTTTAAGATTAAATGAAATAAATTCAAGTCTAGAACGTAATTACTTACCTCTAAAGATGAAAAAACTCGAAATCCCTCTAAAAATTGCCTTTCCCTAAAGCTCTATTGCATTTTTTGAAAAGTGTGGAATGAAAATATTTTCTAGGTTATAAAACTGAAAATTTACTGTGTGTTACCGCTGGAACGGATAATTACTGCTGCAGCAGTTCACGCCTGTTTTACTGGAGGTCGCCGCTGCAGTTCCCCTGACCTTTGCAGCGATTACTTTTTCTGATGTAGCGGTTTGAGATAGAAACTTGGGAACTCTTCTTAGTTTTCCTCATCTTACAACACACACATCATGAATTTCAACAACGCGAACCAACCCTCTACAATAAATGCTATAACTGGAGTTCTGTAACTCTGTTTTAGGTACCGGATGTTGCTACAACTTCCTATACTCATTGGCTACCCAACTATCTAATCAAACCGAGCTTTTACCAATCACATCAATACCATATTTCATTCAACTATCACATTCTCAAAATTAAACTAAAACTAGATTAGGCATGAATTTCCCAAAATTTAGCTAAGGGGAGTCTAGATGCAATGTTTACCTACTAATTTAGTGTAATGATATTTTGGGTTGTTACATCTTCGTTTGCTTATGTACAGTCCTCAAATGCAGGAGTTTGACTTTATTTGCTTATGTACAGTCTTTGAGATATGGAACCTTTGATGAAATTAGACGGTATTCTCTGATTGGCGAAGTTATTTGATGCAGCTAAACTATAATTATTCGATTGGCAAAGTTATTTAACACAGTCAGGTGGCAAACTCCAATTAGCGGAGTTAATTTGGAAGAAGTAAAATAGCCTATTATCTTATGAGGATCGTCTACCTTCAACCTTTTGATCCAAATCTTGGACGTATATGAAAAATATAATAAAAGAAACTTGTTAGAGCTTGTGAGGGTCAGTATAAGATGTTTTCAAAAAATAGGGTAAGGAGAAAATATTATGGCTCATGCTGTCATGATAAGCCGCATGATGTTTCCAATCATTTCCAGGAGCTTAACTTGATATCGTCTTTCTTGATTCCTATTTTCCTGTGCTCAAAGAAAAATTCTTAGCTAGGAGGGGGTGTTGATTTGTGTAGACTTGATATCACACCCCGTACCCCAACGGGATGGATTGGCCCCCGTAGCCGATAAGGCCCGAGAGAATCAAGCTTTGCTTCTATTCATTCATATGTATGCCATAGGAAACTCCACTATCACGTAAGAACATACAAGGCTAATAACGAAAATCATGGAACATGTGATATAGATATATACATATGTGAAACTTTCCCGTTGAGTCCATTTAGTCAAAGACGTCATGTATCATCTTACATTCATACACCCACATACGTCTACAAAAGCCTCTAACAGATGCATTTAAAAGATCAACTGAAAGTCGGGACAAGTCCCCGCTTTATACAACATATACATTACCTAAACACATGTACAACTGTGACTCGGAGAAGCCCCGAACTAACTGGAGCTCACCAAAGATCCATAAACAATCAACAACCTACTGTGGAGGCCTACTAGCACCTGTGCCTGCAATAAGTAAGGTAAGTCCCACAAGGGACGTCAGTACGAAGAATGTACTGAGTATGTAAGGCTCATAAGAAACTGTATGACACATAAATACTTCAATGAGCTCATATAAAATAGAATAACCAAAATGAATAAGTCATTATTCTGTATGTTGGGAACCATGTATATTGCTTTAATTACTTTCTTTGCTTCTTTACTCCCATGCTTATTCTTCATCACTTGTGTCACAACGTACCTGGGCCCCGACTGATCAGTGGGTCTTTACATAACATAGCGTTATGTTGGGATCGTCTCGAGCTAGGCTTATGCCTCTAGAGCTACCACCCATGAATCAATATATCGGGCTCGGCTCGAGCTAGGTTATTACCTCTAGAGCTGCCACCCATACCAACATCTCAGGTTCGGCTCGAGCTAGGTTATTACCTCTAGAGCTACCCCCCGTCAGAATTGGTCCGAGCTAGGCTTATGCCTCTAGGACTGCCCCTTGATCCAATAATCTCGGGATTGGCTTGAGAGAGGCATTCCACCCCCAAAGCTACCACCCATACTCAATCATTAACTACACATATGCATTACTTTATTCTTTACTTTTGACATTGATACAATGATAGGCATAACCTTGTTGGAAACATAACATTATTGGAAACATAATATGATTGGAACCATTGGACAATAATCAATGAATAAGAGACATGTGTATAACCACTATTGGAACTTTGGAATACAACCTTATTAGACTTTTTGGAACATTAGTCAATGAATATGAAACATGTGACTCACAATTGATCAATGAGTAGGAAACATGAGATAATGACAATTGATAACCAGATTTAGGATACCTTAGCACATTTAAGGATAGGACAAGTGTAATGTCAATGTGAATACTATGTGCTGCAGAAGGATACAGATAGAATAACCTTACATACCTTGTATTCTCAATATGAATATACAATCTTAAATGTGAATAAAATAGTCCCGCTCCTTCCTTATGTTTCACTCTACAACACAAATACATAACTGAGTTTACATTAACCACCAACTAACTTACAAATGCATATGACGACAATGAGTTGCATATTTGCCTTTAAAATGTCATTTCCTTCTCTACAATACCATTTACGGCATTGCCATACCAACAATACCCCAAACATGCCATACATTGACCACAACATCATATACCAATAGCATTTCACAACATAGTTTCTCCTTTACACTTTCTCATGAACACCATATCACAATTAACCCATCAAGTCACATTAATACACCTCATATCACATATCGGCCAAAATCCCATAAATTACATGTATGGAAAAATAACAAGTTTAGAAACATAATCACACCATACATGTTTATATTTCATCCATACCATGCTTTTTCATCAAAACCTCAAGTCATCTTTCAAGTTTAAATTCCATAGATGACATATCTTTTAGCAAAAAGCAAAAATGCATTATTTTCACTTTTATACATAACCATCATGATCTACATACTTTCCCATGCATATAATATATTAATCCATAAGAATAATCACTTACCCAAACTTGCAAATGAGTGATCTTGTCCCAAAAGATAGCTTAGGGTTCTTAGGGTTTGAGAGAAATATCTTGTATTTTGTCTAAAAGGCATGAGAGTTTTGATTGAATAAAAATCAGATTTGTTCCTTTATATAGTCCCTCAGGTCATCCTTAGCCAATTCTTGGCATTTAATGCTATGTTTGGCTTGGCCAATGGAAGAATGGGTCATTTGACCCATTTGGCCCATGTCTTTTGCCTCATTTTGGGCTTTTATTGAGCCCAATCGACTTAACCCAATAAAATCAATAATTTATCATGTTTAAATCATTTCATACATGTTACGACAATATTCCCACTCACGCGATTTATATTCGTAGCCTCAATCCCAAAAATAAGTGATTCTAGCCATGTATGGCTTATTTTAACCAAAAGGGTAAAAATGTCATTTGGATGCCAAATTCGTCCACGAATAATCTTATCAAAATGGAATACCAATATTTCAATTATCCCATGTATAGGCTCGTGGTTGTAGAACAAATGTGGCAAAAAGGGTACGCCCCCGGGCACCCTTGGGACTTAGAAAAATTTCCAACATTTGAAAGGTGTGCACAAGCAGCCTGGGCATGCCACCTTGCTGCTTGTGCCCAAAAATTTTGGGCAATTAGCGGCCTGGCATGCCCTCTGGGGAGCCTGGCCCAATGTTTTTGAAAATTTTTTTTCTTCGACTTTTCTTTGCGGATTTGGTTAGATACTTCAAGTTCTATTCTTTAACTTACTTCTTACCTTTAATATCCTTTGTTTGGAGGTCCTCCAAGCCTCATTTTCAACCCCACAAATGCTCCACGAAGTCACAAAACACCTCCTACAAAGATCTAATCACATGTACGAGGCCCAATATCCATTATCTCATCAATAACATTACAAAATACATACTTATGGCTCTCGACACCTAGGTAAACATTGTTCAACATCGTCAAGTAGGGTTGGGAAGGTATGTGGTGTTATATTCTTCCCCCCTTAGAAACATTCATCCTTGAAAGTTAACAATATCGCTTCAATTATAATAAATGCATCTCTATATTAGCATACATATACATAAACACTTAAGGCTCATGGATACTTACTTTTTATTGCTCCACTTCCACACTTTGAACTTTTTCTCCCATTTGAAACAGATGAGGGTACTTGGATTTCATCATTTCTTCAGCTTCCCATGTGATCTCCTCTACTTGTTGATTTCTCCAAAGGACTTTTACGGAAGCTATGTCTTTATTCCTCAACCTCTTTACTTGTCGATCTATAATAGCAATGGTTACCTCTTCATAAGTAAGATCCTCTCTAACTTGGACATCTTCAATGGGAACAATACGAGATGCATCCCCTATGCACTTTCGAAGCATCAACACATGAAATATGGGATGGACTGAGGAAAGTTCTTGAGGTAGTTCTAATTCATACGCAACTTGCCCAAATCTTCTAATAATTTCATATGGGCCTATATAACATGTACTCAATTTTCCTTTCTTTCCGAACCGTATTACCTCTTTCATCGGTGACACCTTGAAAAATACCCAATCACCTATGGCGAATTCAAGCCCTCTTTTTCTAACATCAGCCTATGACTTGTGGCGACTTTGGGCCGTTTGTAACCGCTGTTGGATCACTTTAACTTTCTCCATAGCCTGATAAACAATATCTTGCCCAAGTAAAGTAGTTTCACCCGCTTCAAACCATCCAATTGGTGATCTACATTTCCTTTCGTACAAAGCTTCATATGGTGCCATTTTAATACTTGAATGATAGCTATTGTTGTAAGCAAATTCAATAAGAGGCAAATGGTCATCCCAACTGCCTTGAAAATCTAACGTGCAAGCTCGTAGCATATCTTCAAGTGTTTGGATAGTACGCTCCGCTTGTCCATCTGTTTGAGGATGGAAAATCGTACTCTGATTCACCTGTGTGCCCAAACTCTGCTGAAAAGATCTCCAAAAATATGCAGTAAATTGTGTTCCTCTATCTGATATAATAGAGATCGGAATCCCATGTAACCGTACTATTTCTTTAACATACAATATTGCATAATCCTCAGCTGTATAGGTGGTCTTGACTAGTAGAAAATGCGCTGACTTGGTAAGCCTGTCCACTATGACCCATATAGAATCAAATTTTCGTAATGTACGAGGCAAACCTGTGATGAAGTCCATATTAATCATATCCCATTTCTAGACTAGAAGATTGATACATTGCATGTAACCTCCCAGTTTCTGATGCTCTACTTTCACTTGTTGACAATTCGGGCATTGAGCGACAAGTTCTGCAATGTTCTTCTTCAAATTCCCCACCAATACACTTTTTTTAAATCATGGTACATTTTAGTAGCACCCAGATGAATAGAATAGCGTGAGTGATGCGCCTCTGTCATAATTCTTTTCCTCAACTCATCTACATCCGGTACACATAATCTTCCTTGACATTGAAGTACCCCTTCCTGTGTACGATCGAAGGTCGCGGTCAGACCCTGTTGTACATTCTCTTTCAGCTGCAATAACATAGAATCTGTAAACTGCTTCTCTTTAACTTCAGATATTAGTAAAGACTTAGCGACATTTTGTACAATAACTCCATCATCTGGGGATTCAAGAAGACGAACCCCCAAACTGGCTAATTGATGCAGATCTTTAATTATCTCTTGATTTTCAGTCAGCTGGCCACTAGTGCTTTCTACTGCCTTGCGACTCAATGCGTCAGCTACCACATTTGCTTTGCCTGGATGATAGAGAATATCAATATCATAGTCTTTTAAGAGCTCTAACCATCTTTGTTGCCTCAAATTGAGTTCCTTCTACTTAAAGATATATTGCAAACTCTTGTGATCAGTGTAGATATCAACATGAACTCCATATAAATAATGACGCCATATTTTTAAAGCAAAAACCACAGCTGCTAATTCAAGATCATGTGTGGGATAATTTTTCTCATGTTGCCGCAACTATCGTGAGGCATATGCTATGACATTTTTGTGCTGCATCAATACACATCCGAGGCCAACCTCGAAAGCATTACAATACACTACATAACCTTTGGTGCCTTCGGGAAGTACTAAAACTGGTGTGGAGGTTAATTTATCTTTCAACTCTTGGAAGCTTTTCTCACACGCATCATTCCACTGAAATTTAACTGCCTTATGTGTAAGCTTTGTTAACGGTGCAGCAATGGAGGAAAAACCTTCCACAAACCTTCGGTAATAACCTGCCAATCCAAGAAAACTACGAATCTCTGTGGATGTCGTGGGTCTTGGCCAATTTTTCACTGCTTCAATCTTCTGTGTATCAACCTGTATCCCTTCATCTGACACAATGTGACCCAAGAATGCGACGGATTTTAACCAAAATTCACACTTGGAGAACTTTGCATACAACTTACGCTCATGGAGAATTGTAACACTTGCCGTAAGTGATTAGCATGGTCCTCTGGTGATCTTGTATAAACCAGGATGTCATCTATAAATACCGTCACGAACACGTCTAGAAATGGCTTAAACACCCTATTCATCAAATACATGAACACAGCTGGTGCATTTGTTAGTCCAAATGACATAACTAAAAATTCATAATGGCCATACCGTGTTCGGAAAGCTGTCTTGGGTACATCTTCTTCTATAACTCTAACTTGATGGTAACCCGACCTCAAGTCAATCTTTGAAAAACACTTGGCACCCTGTAACTGATCAAACAAATCATCAATTCGAGGGAGGGGATATTTGTTCTTGATCGTTACCTTATTCAATTGTCAATAGTCGATAAACATTCTCAACGTGCCATCTTTCTTCCGTACAAATAATACCGGTGCACCCAACGGGGACATACTAGGCCTGATGAAGCCCTTGTCCAGCAAATCTTTCAACTGCTCCTTCAATTCACGAAATTCTGCTGGAGCCATTCTATATGGAGGAATAGAGATATACTGAGTGCCGGAAATCACATCAATGCAAAACTCCACTTCCCGTTCTGGGGGTAATCCTGGAAAATCCTCTGAAAATACATCAAGAAATTCATTGACTACTGGAATCGACTGCGGAGTTAGTGGTTCCACATCATTATCTTTCACTCGTACTAAGTGACATATGTACCCCTTGGCAATCATTTTCCTTGCTTTCAAATAGGAAATAAATTTTCCTCCTGGTGCCCCCACATTTCCCTGCCATTCAAGAACATTTTCTTGCGGAAAACAAAAATGCACCTTCTTGGCCTGGCATTCTACCGTGGCATAACAAGAAGCCAACCAATCCATCCCCATTATCACATCAAAATCCACCATGTCTAGTTCGATGAGGTCGGCCAGTGCATCATGACCACACATAGTTACTACACAATTTCGATCTACTCTTTTTGCAACAATATATTCACCAATCGGTGTAGACACTTCAATTGACTTAATTAATAATTCTGGTGCCTTTGCAAAATTTGCAACAATCAATGGAGTAACATAGGACAATGTAGAACCTGGGTCAATCAGTGCATATACATTATATGAAAATATGGATAATGTACTTGTGATGACATCAGGAGAAACCTCCGAATTCTATCGGTCCACTAGAGCATAAGTATGATTCTGGACCCCACTAGTACTGGCTGCTCCTCTGGCACCTCTACCATGACCAACAGACTGCACACCTCGGCCTAAAAAAAGAACCGATGATGATGACGCAACGGTCGATCTCGTCGGTCGTGCTATGCCACCCATACTCCTCTGGGGATACTCTTTCATCATGTGTCCAGTCATACCGCACCAAAAGCAAGCATTTGTCCCCAATTGGCATGCACCTGCATGAATATGTCTGCAGTGATGACACTACTGACGAGGAAATCCTGTTGCCTGTGATCCGTGAACTCCACTACTCTGCCCAGATTGACCACCCCGAGACCCTCAGAATTGAGAGTGAGCACCTGCTGTGGAATAAGATAATGATGGTCTAGGCGTTTTGGGAAACATCCGAGGCCTAGATCCTCCTTGTGACATCATAGATTGTCCCATAGGTCTAGCCTTTTTGGACTGTCCTCTGTCAGATTCATGTTCCCTTCTTCTCTATCTTTGATCTTCCATTTTCTGGGCGAAGGCCTGTATTCTAGCTATGTCCATATATTTGTTCAAGGAAGCAATGGTGCAGTCCCTTGCCAAATATGGCTCTAATCTGTTCACATATCGATGGACTCTATCTGTTATTGTAGCCACCACATTTGGAGCATATCGAGCCAAGGAATTAAATAGTAAACTGTATTCTCTAACGCTCAAATTTCCCTAACGGAGATTTAGAAACTGATCTGCACGTGCCTCCTGAATTTCATATGGGAGGTAATGATCAAGGAATTCTTCTTTAAATTCTTTCCAATTTGGTGGCATTGCACCGACACCACGAGACTTCTTCCAATCTTTATACCATAATATCGCCTCTCCTTTCAATCTATACGCAGCAAGTTCAACTGTTTCTACCCTAGTCACGTGCATAACTTCTAGAGCCCTCTGAATTAGATCCATGAAGTCCTGTGAATCTGCTTTCGGATCTAACCCAGTGAATATAGGAGGTTCCAGTTTCATAAAATCCTGTGTTCCGCGACTCGCCACTCTAGCCGCATCATCCTCATTTGTCGTCGAACCAGCTCTTCCTTGACTTTGTACCGCCACTAACTGATTCAACATATGTACTACATTTCTTAGATCCTGATCCGTTGCATTCATTAGTGGTTCTGCGGGTACTTCTCTACCGACTGGCTCTTCCGGAGCTAGAAAAGTAGAAGAAGACCGCGATGAAATTTCAGCATTTGCTTCACCTTGACTAGCTTTGTCAGGTGGTAATCTACTCATTCCTTCTTCAGCACGCATATCTACCTGCTTACCTTTACCTCTACCTCTTCTTGTAATTGGTATTTTACTATACCAAAGAAAAATAATTACCATGGTTAGATACAATTCAACTTACAACACTGGCTCTATTGTACGATCTAGAAGTGAAAAAAAGAAACAATATCCTAAATGTCCCGTAGCCTCCTACTTATAAATGTGGTGCACAACACATCGATAAGTAAGACTCTACTCAGATACGACTTTGTAGACACCCTTAGAACAACCTGCTCTGATACCACTTTTATCATGCCCCGTACCCCAACGGGGTGGATTGGCACCCGTAGCCGATAAGGCCCGATGGAACCAAGCTTTGCTTCTATTCATTCATATGCATGCCATAGGAAACTCCACTATCACGTAAGAACATACAAGGCTAATAACGAAAATCATGGAACATGTGATATAGATATATACATATGTGAAACTTTCCCGTTGAGTCCATTTAGTCAAAGACGTCATGTATCATCTTACATTCATACACCCTCATACGTGACCAACTGAAAGTTAGGACAAGTCCCCGCTTTATACAACATGTACAATACCTAAACACATGTACAACTGTGACTCGGAGAAGCCCCGAACTAACTGGAGCTCACCAAAGATCCATAAACAATCGACAACCTACTGTGGAGGCCTACTAGCACCTGCGCCTGCAATAAGTAAGGTAAGTCCCACAAGGGACGTCAGTACGAAGAATGTACTGAGTATGTAAGGCTCATAAGAAACTGTATGACACATAAATACTTCAATGAGCTCATATAAAATTGAATAACCAAAATGAATAAGTCACTATTCTGTATGTTGGGAACCATGTATATTGCTTTAATTACTTTCTTTGCTTCTTTACTCCCATGCTTATTCTTCATCACTTGTGTCACAACGTACCTGGGCTCCGACTGATCAGTGGGTCTTTACATAACATAGCGTTATGTTGGGATCGTCTCGAGCTAGGCTTATGCCTCTAGAGCTACCACCCATGAATCAATATATCGGGCTCGGCTCGAGCTAGGTTATTACCTCTAGAGCTGCCACCCATACCAACATCTCAGGTTCGGCTCGAGCTAGGTTATTACCTCTAGAGCTACCCCCCGTCAGAATTGGTCCGAGCTAGGCTTATGCCTCTAGGACTGCCCCTTGATCCAATAATCTCGGGATTGGCTTGAGAGAGGCATTCCACCCCCAAAGCTACCACCCATACTCAATCATTAACCACACATATGCATTACTTTATTCTTTACTTTTGACATTGATACAATGATAGGCATAACCTTGTTGGAAACATAACATTATTGGAAACATAATATGATTGGAACCATTGGACAATAATCAATGAATAAGAGACATGTGTATAACCACTATTGGAACTTTGGAATACAACCTTATTAGACTTTTTGGAACATTAGTCAATGAATATGAAACATGTGACTCACAATTGATCAATGAGTAGGAAACATGAGATAATGACAATTGATAACCAGATTTAGGATACCTTAGCACATTTAAGGATAGGACAAGTGTAATGTCAATGTGAATACTATGTGCTGCAGAAGGATACAGATAGAATAACCTTACATACCTTGTATTCTCAATATGAATATACAATCTTAAATGTGTATAAAATAGTCCCGCTCCTTCCTTATGTTTCACTCTACAACACAAATACATAACTGAGTTTACATTAACCACCAACTAACTTACAAATGCATATGACGACAATGAGTTGCATATTTGCCTTTAAAATGTCATTTCCTTCTCTACAATACCATTTACGGCATTGCCATACCAACAATACCCCAAACATGCCATACATTGACCACAACATCATATACCAATAGCATTTCACAACATAGTTTCTCCTTTACACTTTCTCATGAACACCATATCACAATTAACCCATCAAGTCACATTAATACACCTCATATCACATATCGGCCAAAATTCCATAAATTACATGTATGTAACAATAACAAGTTTAGAAACATAATCACACCATACATGTTTATATTTCATCCATACCATGCTTTTTCATCAAAACCTCAAGTCATCTTTCAAGTTTAAATTCCATAGATGACATATCTTTTAGCAAAAAGCAAAAATGCATTATTTTTACTTTTAGACATAACCATCATGATCTACATACTTTCCCATGCATATAATATATTAATCCATAAGAATAATCACTTACCCAAACTTGCAAATGAGTGATCTTGTCCCAAAAGATGGCTTAGGGTTCTTAGGGTTTGAGAGAAATATCTTGTATTTTGTCTAAAAGGCATGAGAGTTTTGATTGAATAAAAATCAGCTTTGTGCCTTTATATAGTCCCTCATGTCATCCTTATCCAATTCTTGGAATTTAATGTTATGTTTGGCTTGGTCAATGGAAGAATGGGTCATTTGACCCATTTGGCTCATGTCTTTTGCCTCATTTTGGGCTTTTATTGAGCCCAATCGACTTAACCCAATAAAATCAATAATTTCTCATGTTTAAATCATTTCATATGTGTTATGACAATATTCCCACTCACGCAATTTATATTCGTAGCGTCAATCCCAAAAATAAGTGATTCTAGCCACGTATGGTTTATTTTGATCAAAAGGGTAAAAACGTCATTTGGATGCCAAATTCGCCCACAAATAATCTTATCAAAATGGAATACCAATATTTTAATTATCCCATGTATAGGCTCGTGGTTGTAGAAGAAATGTGGCCAAAAGCGGCCCGGTACGCCCCCGGGCACCCTTGGGACTTAAAAAAATTTCCAACATTTGAAAGGTGTGCACAAGCAGCCTGGCACGCCCTTGGGCGCGCCACCTTGCTGCATGTGCCCAAAAATTTTGGGTAATTAGTGGCCTGGCACGCCCTCTGACGCGCCTGGTCTAACTTTTTTGAAAATTTTTGTTCTTTACTTTTCTTTGCGGATTTGGTTAGATACTTCAAGTTCTATTCTTTAACTAACTTATTAACTTTAATATCCTTTGTTTGGAGGTCCTCCAAGCCTCGTTTTTAACCCCACAAATGCTCCACAAAGTCACAAAACACCTCCTACGAAGGTCTAATCACATGTACGAGGCCCAATATCTATTATCTCATCAATAACATTACAAAATACATACTTATGGCTCTCGACACCTAAGTAAACATTGTTCAACGTCGTCAAGTAGGGTTGGGAAGGTACGGGGTGTTACACTTGAGGATCTTGGCTTTGTCATCAGCATTCTTCAATACTTTCTCGGCTGCTCAATCTTCCCAATCTCAGAGGCTTGGTAGATGGAAAAGTAGGAAAATATTTTTAAAATTATATATATATATTTCTTGCAAATATATTACGTATATATTGAGTGTATATGTATAGTAATCCTCTATCATTTTTAGATTATGACATGTTTCAAAATAAATCCATTGAGCCTCTCCATCTATCAATCATATACCCTTATAGCTTTATCCTTCGGATGATGCTCCTTTCGCTTTTGCAAAGGCCAAGATGATTCCGATTGTGAGATCTCTTATATTCTAAGGCTATGCTATTATCAAAGTGGGGTTTCCCTAAGGGTATAACCGAACCTTTAAGGTTACTTACATAACCTTAAATGAAAATTAGGTTTGTATGTAGTTTGAGGGTAGAGAAAGAAATACGAGATATAAAGACCAAGCCTGACTCATGCTGCCTATGTATCCAAATGGAATTAGGTTATGACGTAATTCAAGTACAAGGGGAGAAATGAAAAATATGAAATGCAATGACCGAGTCTAACTCAGGCTACCTACGTATCCAAGTGGAATCAAGTCATGACGTAGTTCAAGTACAAGGGGAGAAATGAAAATATGAAATACAATGACCAAGATTGACTCGGGATACCTACGTATCCAAGCAGAATCAGGTCATGACGTAGTTCAAATACAAAATGAAAGTAAAATAATGCAATGATCGGGCCTGACTCAGGCTGCCTACGTATCTAAGCGGAATTAGGTTAGGCCGTAGTTCAGTATAATAAAAGAGTAAAATATGAAGGGAACGAATACGATGAGTATTGCCTATGTATCCCACCAAGGGAAGTTAGGTCAAGTGTAGTTCTGAATATATGAAGGATGATGATTTTGGTTTTTCTAAGGGAGACCGGACCCAATGTGGGTTGCCTATGTATCACGCCATGGGAAGTCAGGCTAATACGTAGTTCTGTTACATTAGAGAAAAATGAAAATTACAATAAAATATTAACTAGTCCTGATTCCTTCAAATATAGTACTTCTTGATAGCATTTGAATTGATCGGCTTCGTGTTCACTGTGCCATCTATTTTTGCAAGGATTACCATTCCTCCTAAGAGTATTTAGTGAACCATGTAGGGACCTTGCCAATTTGGAACAAATTTCTCCTTAGCTTCATCTTGGTGAGGGAATATTTTATTCATTACTAATTGTCCTGGTGCAAATCGTTGAGGATTTACTTTTTGGTAGAATGCCTTGATCATTCAATTTTGATAGAGTTGACCATGACAGACTATGTCCATTCTCTTCTCATCAATAAGCATCAATTGTTTAATCCTATTGCAAACCCATTCCGTGACATCTAGACCAACCTCTTGGATGATTCTCAAGGAAAGTATTTCTTCTTTTGTAGGTATCACTACTTTCGAAACATAAATCAACATATAAGGAATTGCCCCAGTGGATTTTCGTGGTCCGATAGCCGAGCAAAGCTTATGGTAGTTTCTCATGCCATTCTTGGTAACTGTCCACTATCTTTTTCAAGATCCTCTTGATATTCTTGTTTGCGGCCTGAACTGCTCCATTCATTTATGGCTGACGTGTTGTGGAATTTTGATAAGAGATCTTAAACCTTTCACAAGTAATTCTCATGAGATCGCTATTGAGATTGGCCCCATTAATTGTTATGATTGACTCTGGAAGCCCAAACCAAAAAATTATGTTATTGAAAATGAAATCTTCTACCACCTGCTTTGTTACTATCTTGTACATTAAAGCTTCAATCCATTTTGTGAAATAATCGATAGCTACCTGGATAAAATGGTGTCCATTCTATGCGGGAGGCTCTATGGGCCCAATAACATCCATGCCCCAAG
This sequence comes from Capsicum rhomboideum, assembly GCA_031232105.1. NCBI lineage: Eukaryota > Viridiplantae > Streptophyta > Magnoliopsida > Solanales > Solanaceae > Capsicum > Capsicum rhomboideum. The sequence continues at coordinate 25,592,981 of CP124713.1, read as the reverse complement.
CAGCAAACGACCAAAGATAACCCATCACATTGAGCTTATTTGGTGGAACCATATAAAATCCTCATGAACTTGACACTGATAACATTTATGCACGTATCGAATGTTATCCCTCTCCATGGTCATCCAAAAGTAATCAACTCTCAAAATCTTCCTTACTAGCATGAACCCATTCATGTGGGGTCCATAAGTTCCTGCATGTATTTCTTCTAATAGTCTTGTTGCTTCTGTGGCATCGACACATCATAGCAATTCTAAATTCGAATTCCTCCTATACAATATTTCTCCGTTGAGAAAGAAGTGATTGGACACCTTCTTAAAGTCTGCTTCTACTTGCTAGTGGCTCTTTCTGGATACTCTCTTGCTTCGAGCAACCTTCTGATTTCATAATACCATGGCCTTCCATGTGGTTCTTAATCTACATAGAAATAGTATGCATATTTATCGTGTATCTCCACCTTGATAGGATCAATGTAATTCTTATCTGGATGTTGGATCATTTAATATAGTGTTTCTACGGCATCAACAAACTCATTTAGAATTCGAGGGACATGTTTGAACTCAATCTTTGTGAATCTTTTGCTTAGTTCCTTCACACATTGTACATAAAGAAGGATCTTGACATTCTTAATGGTCCATTCTCCTTGTACCTGATGAACCAATAAATCATAATCTCCTATCACCAATAGCCCTTTGATGTTCATGTCTACCACAATCCTGAGTTTGAGAATGTAAGCTCCATATTCCATCATGTTTTTGGTGCAAGGAAACCTAATCTTTGTTGAGATTGAATAATGTTGACCTATTTCCAAAACCAGGACTTCCCCGATTTTGACTCCTTTAAAGTTTGATGCTCCATCAAAGAATATCCTCCATCCATCATACGACCCTGAGATGTTCTCTCCTGTCAACAATACTTCTTCATCGGGGAAGTAGGTCCTAAGTGGATTGTAATCTTGATCCACCATATTTTTCGTGAGGTTATCAGACAAAGCTTATCCTTGAATGACTTTTTATGTCACGTACACATTATCAAACTTGCTCAACAACATCTACCATTTTGCCAATTTTCCAATAGGCATTGGTTTTTGAAAGATGTACTTAAGTGGATCCATTCTTGAAATCAAGTACGTGGTATATGTGGATAGGTGGTGCCTCAATTTTTGTGTAACCCAAGTCAACACGCAATAGGTTCATTTCGACAGTGTATATCTTGCTTCATACATTGTGAACTACTTGAATTGAACTTCTTGCTCACGTAGTAAATGGCTTACTCCTTATTTCTTGTCTCCTCATGTTGCCCTAACAAACATCCAACTACACCATCCATAACGGATAGGTACAATAGCAAAGACTTCCCGTGGATTTTGTGGAACCAATACCGGTGGGTTGGATAAGTACTCCTTGATTCTATCAAAAGCCTTTTGGAATTCTTCCATCCATCCTGTGATGGAATACTTCTTTAGTAACTTGAATATGGGTTCACAAATTATCATAGACTGAGTTATGAATCAATTGATGTAATTGAGCCTCCGTAAGAAACTCATTACGTCTTTCTTGGTCTTAGTGGGTGGTAATTCCTAGATTGTCTTGATCTTGGATGGGTCCAAATCTATACCTCTCCTGCTAACAATAAACCCCAATAATTTTCCCACAAAAACTCCAAAATTGCGTTTGGTTGGATTCAACTTTAGGTTGTACCTTCTCAACCTTTTAAAGAACTTTCGTAAATCATCCAGGTGATCAAACTCCTTTTGGACTTGATAACAACATCAGCCACATACACCTCAATCTCCTTCTAAATCATATCATGAAAAATGGTAGTCATGGCCCTCATGTAAGTTGCGCCGATATTTTTGAGTCCAAATGGCACCACCCTATAGCAATATACTCCCCCACGGAGTGATAAAGTCTATCTTCTCTACATCATCCTCATTTATCAAGATCTGATGATGTCACATAAAGCAATCAACAAACAACTACAACTCATGTTTTGCACAATTATCAATGAGTCTATAGATGTTTGGAAGAGGAAAATCATTTTCAGGACTAGCCTTGTTGAGATCTCGATAGTCTACACATATCCTTATCTTCCCATCCTTCTTAGTCACTGGCACGTACATTTGCCTCTATCTACTTGGTCACTTCCTCCTTGATTTTCAGACTCAAATCGGTTTTGAATTTCCTCGTCATTTGCTTCACAGGCGGACAAGCAGGATCAATTGGCAGCTTGTGTGAGATGATATTGGTACTTAACCCTAGTATTTCATCATAAGACTAAGCAAACACATCAACATATTTCTTGAGCAATTTTTTCAAATCTTGCTTCCTCTGAGCTTCCAAGTGTATGCTAACTCGCGTTTCCTTCACCGTTTCTTTATCACCCAAATTGACACTTTAGTTTTATCTATATTAGGCTTCTTATGACTTTCAAGTTTCTCGATCTTCATATTCCTCATAATCCTGATCATTGCTTGTATTTTCCTCAGTAGATTCATTACATGTCATAATCGTTGAATGGGGATTTTACTAATATTAGAGCTGAAAAGTATAAAAGATGAGTAAAATAAATAGATATTAAAGAAAAAAATAGCGATAATAACCTTTTTAGAAAATAAAGACTTTTATTAAGAGAAAAGCGCTATGCTTTTAGCAAGAGGCTGAGTAGCAAAAAAAGCTTAGGCATAATTCGAGCCTCAATTGATCTTGCAAAAAAAACATTGAAATCGATAATAATTCCATACTACCAAGACTCATATCAAAACAAGGATGGGCTGATGGTCCAATTCTACAAGCCTTCTCTAGGCTCGGCATCACGGATGGTCAGTTTCTTGAGATCTATCTCCAATCCTTTATCTATCACGGTTACAAATAGATTCCTGTTTCCCTCTATGATATCTTTATCAACTTCTTTCTCTGAAACTGGTTGGACTAGCATGAACATTGTCTTACCTGATCCTTCATTGCAGACTCTTTTCGAAGTGGGCTTATACCCAAGCACGATGGTACCTCTCTAAAGTTTCAATTGGATTGGCTTAATTATATCATTGGCTTTCGACCCTAGTCCTGTCTTCGGCTGCTACCCATATTTCAACATCTCTGATGCAACCATCTTTGCTGCACTAGACATTTTCACTTCAACCGACTCTACCTTCTCATCGATCCTTATAGCTTGCATGATCTCCAGAGTATGGAAAGTGGCTCCAGCTAACTCCTCGAAGACTGGAATAGAATTAACAAAATAGATAGGGTGACTGAACTCCCCATAAATGGTAACTTTAGTGCGACCCCACTCAAACTTCACACACTAATGAAGAGTGGAGGGAACTGCTCTTGCTATGTGTAACCATGGCTCCCCAGCAATAGGTTATAACTGGATAAACATCCATCATTTAAAATAGGATAAGGAATTTAGGTAACCCCACTTGCAACGTTAGGTAGATTTCTCCAATGACACTCGTTTGTGATCCTCAAAAGCTCTAATCTTCACCCGACATACCCTTATCTCTCCAATATTCACATCCAAATCTCTCAAAGTGGAGAACGAACAAATATTACAACTAGAACCGCCATTGATTAGAAACTTGGTCAATATCTTGTTACAATATTTAACTGCGATGTGAAGTGCTTTGTTGTGCCCAGCCCTTTCTGATGGTAGCTAATCATCATGGAAAGAGATCTTATTTACTTCCACCATACGTCCAATTGTTGCAGCTAAAGTTTCACTTATGGTCTCTTTTGGTATGCTAACTCCGCTTAACACTTTTGTCAAAGCATTCCTATGGGCTTCAGAACTCATAAGCAAAGACATAATGGATATATGGGCTGGTGTTTTCTTTAGCTTCTCTTCTACCAAAAAGTCCTTACGTTGCAGCTTCATCAAATATTCTGCATCTTCAGTATCTATAACTCCTCGATTAGATCCTTTAGGGAGTAACACCTTCCCGACTTGGTCATTCCATGAGCCACAGTAGCATTTATGGTCTTGCCCTTAGCTTCCACTCAGTAGTCCCATAGGACTGCTTTAGAGTCATAGTCAGGCTTCCTATTAGCTATAATGGTTACTACAACTCTCGACAGGTAGGTTTGAACAATCAAAGGCTCCCTCAACTAAATAGTGAAAACAAGTTGTGTTGGAGATATAGAAGAAATTTCTTCTGTGTTCCAAACAGACACAATGGTTCCCCACAAGTCATACTCTTCCTCTAGGGTAATCACAATGACTTCTCAATTCTCATGATTTGGGAAAGGGTTATTGTTCATATTTGGAGGAGCTGTGGAGCATTTTATTACTCCTTTTCTGATTAGAGACTCGATCTAGTTCTTCAAACTAAAACACTCTTCCATGTCATGCCCTTGGACTCTTGAGTGATAAGCACATTGCTTGTTTCCATTAATGTTTTGAGAGGTTGGATCAGGGGTTTTTCCCTCAATTGGGTGTAACAACCCTGCTGCCCTCAACCTTCAATTAAGCCAAAGGTTCAAAAATAGATATATAAGTGTGAGTATTTCTAGTGTCACGACCCAAATCATGAATCGTGCGGGAACCTACCCAAATCTACCCTAGATAGGAGAACCCTTACCACCCAACCATTCAATTAAGTGGTGAAATTAGGTGAAACAGTTTTTAAAGGAAATAATCATGTAATCAAAATGAAACTCTTATCCAAATGCATTTGTTGACTAATTACATTGCGGAAGTAAAATGATATATTTCCAAAACCTAATCTAAATCGATACAAGAGCACTAAGCAATTGGAAGGATGATCTGAGACACAACATCCATGTATGAGTAGGATGACAGATGCTGCTGAAGAATAACCACCGTTGTACCTATAGAAACTCTAACTGACCTGCAACATAGCTATACCCCCAAATGGAGATATAGTAAGTTTAGTATCCACAACCATACGTACTAGTAGGTAACATTGGCCGATCAGGGTTAGAAACATATATTAACATATAGAAAACAAAAAGAAATCATAACAAGTATACATGTTAAATAACTAAACATACTTATCCTGCTTCAACTTCCAACCTTACCGCCTTTCCTTTATCATAGCATTTTAATTTACCCTTAGGGCTTGACTAACTAACTATATTCCATGAATTAATCTAACCCACACTTCTTATGAATTACCTTATTGCAACAACTCTATATACTTCACTCTCTGTCTATCATTAATCCTCTTTCGTGACAACCCTCGCTCCCTATTATACTATCATTAACTATCGGGATTGCAACAACTCAGACAATTATTAACATCACCAACATAATCATAAAGGGAGCTATAATGTACATCACATATATAACTAAATACACAGGAGAATGATAATTATACATAATCCTAGACATACCTTATAACTAAATACATAGAAGAATGATAATTATACTTAATCCTAGACATACCTTATATTCACACCTTGCTATAATGCACAATCATAACCATTAACATAATCGGTCCGCTCAAGGAACCATAATATCTCATCAAATAACTGGTCCACACAAGGGACAAAGATATATCATTAACATAACTCGGTCCATTCAAGGAACCATCAAAAACATATAAATATAAATGTACATTTAAATGCATATGATGAATGTTGTTGCTAAGAGATCGACATCACTGCTATAGAAACTTTAACTAACCTGCACTATGGTTATACCCCTAATTGGAGATATAGTAAGTATAGCATCAGTACAACCACACGTACTAGTAAGCATCATCATCGGCCGACTAGGGTTAGAAATAAATAATATCAATAATAAATAGGGAGAAATCACAACATCAAGTAAAGTTTCAGTTTTGAATCCCAAATTAAAAAACTCTTATTACCCACATTTAGCATCTCTATGACCTACACTTAGAATCTCTGTGACCAATACTTAGCATCTCTATGACCTACACTTAGCATCTTTGTGACCTACCTGTCATTTAATATTTTCGTATATCTTTGTCCTTCGACCACCTATTCCAACCTATACCTCTCCCTCCAATACTAACTCATACCTATAATTACTTAGCCCACATCCACCTGAGTCCCTTGGTACTCACTGTCACAAACATCACCACACTACATCCTATGAAATTTTGGATCCTACCAATCATATTCTACCATAACCGGTCCTCTCACGGGGACCGTCGAATCTTACCTCCATCCCATACCACCTAGGGACCTAATGTAACTTTGTACCATATTTCACCACTCACCATAACAAGAACATGTATGAAAGCATAATAAAATAGAAATACATTCAAAATATATGCAAGAATGCATGTATGCAAGACGTGTGCAACATATCTCCTTATCCCTTCTTATCTCATCACCAACAACATCATAACGTACCGACGTGGTACCCGACCCATATCATAACACATCATATTTGTACCAGCGTGGTACCCGATCCGTATCATAATACATCATATCTGTATCAGTGTGGTACCCGACCCATATCATAACATACCATCCCAATGTATATGAATGTGTGCATGAAATCAATAAATCATAATTCATGCAAAAAATAATCACAAATGTCAGTCTATAACCCAACACGGGTCAATACAATCTACAGTTATATCAACCATCTAACTCATTAATTTGGTGACCTTAGTCTTCACATATATATCACAATCATAACTTACAAAACACCCCTATGGGGTTGCTGATGCGCCATGGTAACATGACACTTTCGACGCTTAAAACAAAGGAAATATGCAATAACTTGGGTGTATTTGGTAGGTATGATGTTTTTTCTGTCCTACTTTGCAGGAAAATAGGTTTCAAAGGCAAAATGATCAAAAAGGAAGAATCAAGCCCAAGAACGAAGTATCGGAAGAAGAAAGAACAAGAATCTACACCAGAGAGGGACTCACGACACCACTCACGTGGAATGCCTACCACTCACTTGATGTGAGTGGCTGGCATGAGTCCACTTCAGAGATCAAAGAAGGGTTCTAATTTCCACGCCAGCCAGTCACGTGGCGTGACTACCACCTACGTGACGTGATTTGATGGCGTGACTCAACTTCTGAAGACGTCTAATTGATCCTGATTTCCATGACACCAACCTACGTGGCGTGACTTGGTTCCCCGACACCAAGTCATGGTACCGTGGAAGTTGCCTACTCTGTTCTCCTATTTTGATTTGGATAGGATTAGCTTTGTATCTAAAAATACCTTTGTATAGTCCTATGTGCGGGAGGGGTTGAGTATATTGTTTTGAGAGCTATTTCATATTATTTTTGAACTTATAAACATATTCTTGGTTTTGTAGTCACAAACCCTAATTCCAGTTCTATTGATAATTGAGATTTCCATTTTTCTTCATTATTGTGAGTGTGCAATTATGTTTTCATCTCTAAATTCTTATTGTGTTCTTACAATTATGAGTAGCTAAACTCATCAACTAGGTTTTGTGAACCATGAGGATTTAACAAAATCGGTTAAGTGTAAAGCAACTCTGAATCATTGTGAATGCATATATTGTTGTTTCCTTCGCTTTGATTGCTTTCTAACGGTTGCAAACGTTAGAAACTCACCTGTATTCTATAATTTCTTGAGAGAGAGGTAGAGATTGGTAAAAGGAGATAACAATGGAGATTTGAAGCTATCAACCTTCATCTAATAACTTCAGCCTTAGCGGGAATAGTTATCTGGGATCCAGGACAAGGGAGTAGTGCGATACTCGAAGACCGAGAGGAGAAGAGTGAAATTCATCTAACCAAGGTCGAGATATGTTTAGATGAACATATCTTGCCAGATTTTGCATGCCACATAGAGGGACGGTTTTGTAAGCACAAATAATTGGTGGAGTTAAGGAATCATTGGGGATCATAGTCCTAGTGTATTTTTCTCATTGTCTACAAACTCGATATAACCAGCAATTGTTACTGTCACTTTTTATTCACAAAAAACCCTCTGTTTTACTTACTTTCCAATTATTCCATCTAGTATTCTAAACAGACTTCTACCTATTCCCTGTGGGAATGACCCCAACCTAGTTGGGTTCTATATTTGACAGCGACCGTTTTATACTGCTTAGGAGGCATATTTTGGACAACATTAGCTGTCGTCACCCAAGTTCACATTATTACACATTTTTTCTCTAATTGTGTCCCAACCTCGAGTTTTTCACATTACCTTCTAAACTTTGGGAAGAATTGGTCATGAAAATATGACAAGCTATGCCAACACTGCAAACTGGCTAACCTCAATACCTTTTTACTCACTATATCATCTTCTAAACTCTAGAAAGCATCGATCTCTACCACATACTTTCCAATATTCCCTAACTACTTCTAATAGGAATTTTATTCTTTACTTCACAGTATTGTTCTCTTACGTTCACATGTTAAATACGGGATTCAATTATGTAATTCAAAAATCTCGGCTTATCTCACCCCACCGTTTAGTCATTTCCCTTAACGTAATTCAAATAATTATAACATTTATAATTTAGTCGAGTCACCTTAATTTCCCTTTTTTTCCATTTCACACTATCCCATTCAACTTTCCACTATATACCTTTTGGAAAATAATAAACTATGCACATTCGCTCCAAATTTCTATCCCTCCCTTATCCCAAGTAAACATTAATATAATATGCAATAATTCAACATATTCAAGCCTATCTAGATTTTAGACACGTCCATCCATTCAACTCCATGATCGAAGGCCTACTGTATGATACCCCCAACATCACTATTAACGTTAAATGCATCTAGCCCAAGTCTAGTTGCTACAAAAAAAACCTTACCTTAACTTTTAGGCGAAACATACTGCTAAGGAGAGGAGTGAGTTGTCCTATGAATGCTAGATGTATTCCCATGTTAGGTTCCCTATAGGTGTGCCTCGTAACCTCTCTCATGAATTTTGGCCTTTGAAATCTTATGGTTGGAGGAATAGGGTTTCTTATAGTGTTTTTGGAGGAAGGGGGCGACCTGGGAAAATAATAAAAGAAAGAGTTTTTAAAGATCCCTCGGTTGGGCTACTACCTATTACCGCTGCAGCGGTACTGCTGTAAAGATTATTCGACCGCTGCAGCAGTTTTCGACAGTCTGGCCTAGTCCATTATTGGGCCTATTATCCCAATTCCCTTAGGCCCCAATTTTATCCCAGATTTAATTTTTTTCGGTTCCATTTTGAGCTCATTATTTATCATAAATTATTCTCAAGGTTTTTTCACATAGAACGACGGTTTGGGTCATTGCATTAGATACTAATTTACCTATCATTCATTCCCGAATGGCCCTAAGGGTGAGGTCTGACATTTCCGTGAGCGTTGGACAACTTTTTAACTATAATAAGCCACTAGGAAAATTACTTAGCATATGCTATATCATTATATATCCTTCCCCAAGATGAGTGATTACCCATGTATTGGCTAATCTAGGCCTGACAATTGTTTCCACATTTTACTCAAGATGGACCACTGATGTGTCATGGTTACATGGCACTGTTAATGCTTAAAACAAGGAAAATATGTAATAACTTAGGTGTGTTTTGTTGGTAGGATGTGGTTTCTATCCTACTTTGCAGGAAAACAGGTTTTAAAGGCAAAATGATCAAAAGAGAAAGAATCAAGACCGAGAACGAAGTGTTGGAAGAAGAAAGAACAAGAGGTTGCACCAGAGGAGGAGTCACGCCACTACCTACTTGACGTGGAAGCCACTCACGCCACGTGAGTGGCTGTCGTGACTCAACATCAGAGAGTGAATAAAAGGCCTGATTTTCATGGCAGGGGTCACGTGGCGTGACTACCACCCACGTGATGTGGAAGCCTGCCGTGACCCAACTTGTGAAGACTGCCAATTGAGCCTGATTCCCATGACATCAACCTACGTGGCGTGACTTGGTTCCACGATACCAAGTCATGATACCGTGGAAGTTGCCGACTCTATTCTCCTATTTGATTTTGGATAGGACTAGTTTTGTATCTATAAATACTCATGTATAGTCCTAGGTGCGAGAGTTAGACAATATACTATTTTGAGAGTTATTTCATACTGTTTCAGACATATTCTTAGTTTTGTAGTCACAAACCCTAATTTGAGTTTTATTGATAATTGAAATTTCGGTTTTCATTCATTCTTGTGAGATCATAATTATGCTTTCATCTTTGAATTATTCTTGTGTTCTTACAATTATGAGCAGCTAAACCTATCAACTAGGGTTGTGTGAACCATGGGGAATTAACGAAACTGGTCAAGTGCAAAGCAATTTTGTACTGCTATGTATTCATGTATTGTTGTTTCCTTCATTGTGATTTCTTTTCTAACGGTTGCAAACGTTAAAAACTAAACTGTATTCTAGAATTGCTCGAGAGAGAGGTAGAGATTGGTAAAAGGAGATAACAACAGAGATTTGAAGCTATCAACCTTCATCTAATAACCAGAGCCTTAGCGGGAAAGGTTATCTGAAATCCAGGACAAGGGTTAGTAGTGCGAAACTCGGAGTCCGAGATGAGAAGAGTGAAATTCGTCTAATGAAGGTCGAGAGACAGTTAGATGAACCTAACTTGTTAGATTTTGCATGCAGTGCAGTGGGGCAATCTTGTTAAGCATCAGCAACTGGTGGACTTAAGGAATCATTAGGGATCACAGTCCTAGTGTATTTCTCTTATTGTCTACAAACTCAATACGACCAGCAATAGTCATTGGTACTATTCATTAGCAAAACCCCTCAGTTTTATTTACTTTCCAATTGTTCCATCTGGTATTCTACTCATACTTCGACCTATTCCCTGTGGGATCGACCCCAACCTAGTTGGGTTTTATATTTGATTCAGCGACTGCATTGTACTTTTTTGAAGATATATTTTGGGCGACATCAACCACACAATTAATTATTAGAATAACTACTCGAACACAATATGACATCTCAAAGCACGAAAAGTTGAGATGAAGTTGGTTTCGAAAAAAGTTTATCGCTACAATAGTTAATTACTGTTGTAGCGGTAACCAATTGAAATAGTGGTTCGCGACAGTTAAGTAGGGGGAAACTTCACTTTCCCCTATTTTCACTTTATTCTCTCAAATTCTCACAACTCTCCTTGTAAAAATCTTTCTCCGTCAATGAATTCAAGGTATTTTGTTCGTCCCTTCTACTTACTTTACGTATTTCTCATTATAAAATTGTAGAATTACGTTAGAATAGATTGGGTGCTTTGTGTAAAGCTTTTTGAACTCAAATTTAGTGGTGTTCTTGATTATATTGGTTGGCATTCAAAGTTTTCTTACATTTTCAATGCTCCTATAGAGTTCGGGACGTAAGATTAACCTAGTTCATGGTTGGTTTTGGCTATGGGAGGGATGAAAGATGAAAAGTCATCTTCTTTAATGGTTTCCTTCTATTTGGGTTTGATTTTGGGCGTTCCACACCCCCATTTTAGTGTAAAAAGGTTCAGACACACTTCCCCAAGCCGATCTATGCTTAGTTTCAAAATTTTGAAGAAAAGTCAAAAATCCGCCATGGGAGGGGTGATTAGCAAGTTGAAGATAACGAACTACTGCAGCAGTAACTTTTTCCACTGCAGCGGTATCACTGTAGTGGTAAGTACCTCCATTGCGGTACCACTGCAGAGGTAAGTACCGTCGTTGCGGTATTGGGCTATATATCCCCAGTTTTTTCATCCTTTGGGAAATGTTACAGACGTGGTGTTCCACTCCGCTATGGTAGTGGTGTGCATTATAGCGGGGGTCGAGGTGAATTTGGGGGCATAGATCATGGACGAGTGGTAGTACTTCTACGCTAGGGAGAGGTCCGGAAGGGATCAATTCTTTCCTTCCCTGATTATGAAGCTGTGCAAGCGGTTGGATGTCTCCAGGGAGGACCTATAAACCCCTAAGAAGGAAGGATACCCATTGTAGAGGCAAGACAAAGAGGAAGACAGCGGAAGAGGGTGAGAGTAGCAGAGCTGGTGGGAATGGAGATGCTCCCTATTCCTGGACAACTGCTCCTCCTAGCGACTGGGTGGTTGGTTTTGCTGCTATGCAAGGCTACATGGAGAGAAACCAGATGTCCCAGCTGGGGTTGGCTCCTCTGAGCCCTACTATCAAGTAGACCCATCCCGAGCCAATGCTTAACTCCGAAGGGAGTTAGATGAGGATAAGAAGAAATTTTGTTCCCGGGACTCCATGTTAATTAGGATGTGGAAAGCTGTGCAGGTCATGTTCACGTGCACGAAAATAGTAGTAGCAGCAGTCTCCCCACTAATTCAAGCTTACAGTCCCAACCAAGTCAAAGAGTCCGGTACTAACAAAGGGAATCTAACAGTCAAGGACGTCAAGAGTTCTTCTTCCTTAGCAGCGTAGATGAGGAGGGCCCGGATGCCACAAGCCTTGGAGATGATGTCACAAGATAAATGTTCCCCTTCCCTCTCTCTTGGATACAATGTATTGGTTTTTGGATTTGGGTTGCCCCCATTTGGGGAATGTAACAAACAATTACTTTTCTTTATTTCTTGCACTTTGCAGACATTTTTCCTTCCCCCCCCCCTAAATAATAATCACCTTATCTTATAATGCATGTTGAATGTATTTTTATCACTTTATTTCTTCGAAAATAGGGTTGCCTTGCATGGTTGCAAAATCACAAAAATAGGGAAATAACTGGCAGGACACTGCCTAGAGCCGCTGCAGCGGTAGCCTCTAGTAGCTCTGCTTTTCATTTTATTTACCCAGTCCCAGGCCCCTTTTTCTACACAACACTTTTTTATGTCTGTCCTAGTAGTGTATTCACTTCTTGTTTATACGTAATATACATTAAATTTGCATTTTCCATTGCTTCCAAACCAACACCAATACAATCTCCGTTTTTCAAACAAACAGAGCTACACTCTCATCAATCATTTTAATTTACTTAACTCGTTACCCTCAAATGTGTTCCACCACAGCCAGGCATCTGGGTGGTTTGTACGAGATCGGATAGAAGATAAGTAGTAATCCAAATTATGGAGAGACAAGTTGTAGCTCAAATCACGAAAATGAAGGTACTCTCGATATCACACTCGAACGTTAAGTCCACCAGTCTATTTGGTTGTACGCCAACCAACCACACACTCACTCAACAATCATATTCGAGAGTTAAACATCACAAGTAAGTTACCATATACTACCATCAACAACAATACACATAGCACATTTTGACACATCATTGCCTCATCACAAATACTTAACACCATATTGAACTAAGATAATAGTCCATTTCCTATGTTTCTTATTGACCTCTATTGGTTGAGTGGCTTATCCCAACCTTCCCACATTAAACGATACCAATTGGGACCAACTAGTCCCAATTGTGATGATTGAGATACCAATTGGAATCGACTAGATACCAATTGAACTCAACTTGGGGATACAACATTGAGAGGGCACGATAGGAAAGAAGAAAGTGAGATACATTTCTAGATGCCTTGTAGCTTCCCACATATTTGATGTGGACGTCACACACCAATTCGAAGGACTCTACTCGACATTTGCTCTTGTACTAAGAGACTGATAAACTGGGCTCTGATACCATATTTGTCACGACCCAACCCACCAGATCGTGTCGGGCACCTACCCACACCTACCCCAGATAGGAGAACCCTAAATATCCCACCATTCAACCAATAAGAAAGTTACTACAATATACTTTTAGTCAATTTGATGTCCACCATATGAATAACTAATCAAAGTTGAAATGTGATTACTCATTTAATCTGTTCCATAACTTGTTTTAATACATCAAATATGAAAAGTAAATGCGGAAAATAACTACAAGTGATTCCCCAGAACCTAGCCTAAATTGGTACAAGAGAAATAGACAAGAAGTAGGGACATCCATGATGCAGTATCCATGTAGAATAGAGAGAACAGGAGTACTACTGAGTGATCAACATCACTGCTATAGAAACTCCAACTAACTTAAACCATGGCTATACCCCCAATTGGAGATATAGTAAGTGTATAATCAGTATAACCATATGTACTGGTAAGCGTCATCAGCCGACCACAGTTAGTAACAAATAACATCAATAATAAATAGGGAGAAATCACAACATCAAGTAAAGTGTCAATTTCGAATCCCAATTTAAACAACTCTTATTACCTACATTTAGCATCGTTGTGACCTACACTTAGCATCTTTCTGACCTACACTTAGCATCTCTGTGACAAACACTTAGCATCTTTGTGACCTACCTGTCATTTAATATTTTCATATATCTTTATCCTTTGACCACCTATTACAACCTATACCTCTCCCTCCAATACTAAATCATTCCTATCATACCTATAATTTCTTAGCCTACATCCACCCGAGACCCTCGATACTCACTATCACAAACATCACCACACCATATCCCATGAAATTTGGATCCTACCAATCATATTCTACCGTAACTGGTCTTCTTAGGTGGACCGTAGAATCTTATCTCTATCCTGTACCACCTAGGGACCTAACATACCATTGTACCATATTTCACCATAACAAGAACATGTATGAAAGCATAATAAAATAGAAATACATTCAAAATATATGCAAGAAACATGTATGCAAGATGTGTGCAATATCTCTCCTTATCCCTTCTCATCTCATCACTAACAACATTATAACATACCGGTGTGGTACCCGACCCATATCACAACACATCATGTTTGTGCCGGCGTGGTACCTAACTCATATCACAACATATCATATCTATATTGGTGTGGTACATGACCCATATAACAATATAACATATCTATATCGGCGTGGCACCTAACCCATATCATAACATACCATCCCAATGCATATGAATGTGTTCATGAAATCAATAAATAATTATTCATGTAAAAGATAATCACAAATGTCAGTCCACAACCCAACACTGGTTAATCCAATCTACAGTTACATCAACCATCCAACTCATTAATTTGATGACCTTAGTCTTCACATATATATCACAATCCTAACTTACCAAACACCCCTATGGGGCTGCCATCCAAATTCGTATTATTACACACTTTTTCTCTAATCATGTCCCAACCTTGAGTTTTTCACATGACCTTCTAAACTCTGGAAAGCATTGGTCACAACAATATGACAAGTTATGCCAACACTGCAAACGGGCTAACCTTAATACCTTTTTACTCACTATCTCATCTTCTAAACTCTGAAAAGCATCGGTCGCTACCACATACTTTCTAATCTTCCCTAACTAATTCTAATAAGAATTTTATTCTTTACTTCACAGTATTCTTCTCTTACGTTCACACGTTAAACACGGGATTCAATTATGCAACTCAAAAATCTCAGCTTATCTCACCTCACCCTTTAGTCATTTCCCTTAACGCAATTTGAACAATTATAATATTTATGATTCAGTCGAATCACCTTAATTTCCCATTTTTTTCCATTTCACACTATCTCATTCAACTTTCCACTATATACCCATTGGAAAATAATAAACTACGCACATTCGCTCCATATTTCTATCTATCCCTTATCCCAAGCAAACATTAATATAATATGCAATAATTTAACATATTCAAGACTATCCAGGATTTTATACATGTCCATCCATCCAACTCCGTTCCCGAAGGCCTAATGTATGATACTCCCAACATCACTATAAACGTTAAATGCATCTAGCCCAAGTCTAGTTGCTACAAAATAAACTTTAGCTTACCTCTTAGGCGAAACATACTACTACGGAGAGGAGTGAGTTATCCCGCGCGTGCTAGATGTATTTCCATGTCGGATTCCCTCTGGGTGTGCCTCGTAACCACCCTCATGAACCGTAGCCTTTAAAATCTCATGGTTGGAGTAGTAGGGTTTTTCAAAGTGTTTTTGGAGGAAAAGGACAACATGGGGAAATAATAAAAGAGAGGGTTTTTAAAAATCTCAATCCCTCGACTAGGCTACTACCTATTACCACTGTAACAAAACTTTTGCTGTTGTAACGGTACCGGTGCAGCGATTATCCGACAGCTATAACGGTTACCGATAGTCTGGCCCGATCCATTATTAGGCCTATTGGCCCAATACACTTAGGCCCTAATTTTCTCTCCGATTTAATTTTTCTCGGGTCCATTTTGAGTGCATTATTCATTGTAAATTATTCTTAGGGTGTTTTCACACATAACGATGATTTAGGTCAATACAATTAATCAAGTATCTATTTTAGGATTGCAATTCCATCAAGATTGATGTCTACACTCTAATTCATCTCATCCTATTTCATTCACCAATCTAACTCTATTTTATTCATATTTAAAACTGATAAATTCAGTTACTAACTAGTAACCTTTACACTCAAGTCATCACTAAGTTCAACACACTATCCCTTTTAGTCGATCATTCAACTATTCGGCTCTATTCAACTTACAATTTTAGCTAGAGTCATACACCTTTACACATCTTACTTTCTAGCACTTAGAAAACTTGAATTTAGGTTTTTAAGATATATCATCACCTCCTCTTATCACAATCAATCCTCCTAACTATCTTCTAACAAGAATATCCCATATTTCAAATATACACGATATAGGGTTCACCCTCTTTAAGGTATTAAAGACCAACTCTATTGATTAGAAGGTCACCTAATTCTTCTATCATTATTCACATTCACATATTAAACTCTATAAACTATAGAGTAAGTCATACAAATACAACCACCCATCAAGGGATCCTATACAAAATACAATAACATATAATTATATCACTATTACATTAATTTCATATTTTATCCATCAAAACTCTATGCCCGCAGGCATAAACATGAAATCTCCCATCAATTATAGTTATTATATGCAACTAATCCAAGTCTACTACACATTAAACTATAACCTACCTCGACCGAAGATATTAGAAGAAGCAACCTGCACCAAGGTTGCTCTTTCCTTTCCTTCATGCTTCCATTAACCCAATAATCTAGAAATCAAATAATTATAAGACTAATTAGTCAATTACTCTTTGAATAACTACTTTGGAAATTCAACCCACTAATTCTATCTTTATTCATGGTCTAAATCATTACCCAAGATCAATAAACTTTTAACTAGTTCTATCATACTAAACCCATCTCAATTAATGGAGTTAAAAGCTAAGGAATTCCATTTTTATTGAATTCAAGATTTCCAAGAATCAAATTTCATGTTTTAGAATCACCAATTCATCCTAGGAATTGTTAATTAACAATCTAGAAGTAATTATAGGTGATATTAACCCAACCCATAGGTTTTCCATAAAATCTCATGAACTTAGGGATTAAATCCCCAAGAATTCCACCATTAAAGATCGTTCTAATAATTCTAAGATGTTAAAGGATTGAAATACGAAGAAGATGACAAAAGAACTTACCTCAACGAAGAATTTCACCCAAGAAGTTGGAAAATCGCCCCCCTAGGGCTTTAGGATAAAGTTTTTGAGTTAAAACCCAAAAACCCATCCAAAATTAACTTAAAAGATGCCCAGTTACTCCTGCAGCAGTAAAATTACCACTGCAGCTGTACAACTGCGATGGTTAATTTTTCAGCTAAGACAATGTTCAGTAAAATGGCCAAAACCTTTTACTACGAAGGCAGATTAACAAACGATTAGATACGTTGGAAAGAAAACTCAAAGATCTTATATTTGGTGGGTGTTAGTCCCATAAATTTTTGTATTCTAGGAGATATTCTCATTTGAAGTTAACCCTAGTTTAAACTTATCTCGAAATTTAATTGGTAAGAACATTTCCAAATTAACTTCGTGCTAGGGGTATTGTATGACCTTAGTTTATGTCTAATGTACTCCCATACTAAAGAATTGGTACTATAACTTATGATTAATGAGGTTATTATGCTTTTACCACAGATATTTTTAGTAACAATAGAATGAGTCGTTATATCTAGCTTCAAGATTTGGACGTGGTCTTAGTGCATATACTGGTCAATTTTGGTGAACTGGAGCTTGGGCAGGGGCATATGGTCTTGGCGGATTTTGGTATGCTGGAGATCGAAGTGGGATTTAGTGAGGCTGGGTATTATATATCGGAACATATAAGGTATGCACGATAATTTAGGGTTTGCTAGGGTATTGGTAGGAAGAACTTCCAGGTTAGTAGCATGGTGTGATAGTTGAGATATCTTTCTTCTTATTCTTGTTACCACCAATGGAACCTAACTGTTTGGCTTTACTTGTTACTTACTATGCAACCATAGACTAAATCTTTCCTGACTTGATGCCATCTTCTATGAAATCTTTCATCTTGACCAATTCTGCAAACTTCTGGCCCATCATTGACATCATCTTGTAAAAGTAAACACCTACTTGAGCTCAGAAAAAATACTTGGAGAGCTTACTCTCATCTAGTGGGGTTGGATCCTAGCAACCTCAGTCCTCCACCGCCATACATATTCCTGAAATGACTCTAATGGTTTTTTCTGTATGTTGGCCACGAGAACCTGTTTGGGGTGATTTTGGTATTAAACCTGAAGCGACTCATGAATTTATCTCATTTTTACCAATCACGCCATTTGTGAGGGTCTTGGAAAGTGTACCAAGTCAACGCTTCTCCAAACAGACATCGAATGAATAACTGCATCCTCAACTTCTCATTCCTTCTTACGTCGACTAGCTTGTCGCAATAGGCTCTTAAGTGTGTATGAGGATTACCCTTTCCATCAAATACATAGAACTTTGGTGGTTTGTACCCTACCGACATATTGATGTTTGGATGGATGCATAGGTCATCATAATCCAGGCCCTCGATTCCCCTGGTGACTTGCATGTTTTTCAATGCCCTTCTCAGATTGTGGAGTTGAGTTGCTATCGATTCTTTTTCTTTCATTCGAGTGTCCTTCTCTGATTCCCCATATTGATCAACCTCAAAAGGGACTTTGACTGTAGTAGATATTGTAAAAGTATGAGCTTCAGTAGCATATACCGGTGGCATAGGTATCTCATAAGCGACATGTGCCCTAGGTATGCCCTGCATTATTGGGTGAATGGGAACAGTGCGGTTCTAAGTAGGCAATGAAAGATCAATGTAGCCTTGACGGTAAATGGAGGAATAGGTGGAACTTGAGCATAAATGGGAGCATGTGGGGTTTGTTGAGCCAAATTTGTTAAGTTGGCGGGAGTGACTGGAGGTAGTTCGGCATTTGGGAATTGGAATTGAGCGGGGAAAGTAGCGGTCATAAGCTTGGTTAAGTCCCATACTTGGCATAGTTCTTCCTTAAGGATCTCGATTTCTTGTGTCATATTTGCCATTTGCTGGTCATTATGGGTGTCTAGCATCTTTTGAAAACTCTCGGTACCATCTACTGGTACCATTGAAGCATTATTGGATACTTCAGTCATTTTTATTTTGGATCAAAGGTTGTACTGTGAGTCAGCCAGTTTGTGAATCGACACAAATCAACCTTCTTTGGGGAATTAAACATAAACATAAAGAAAAAGGGAAACTATGTTAGTTTGGAAGATACTGAAAAATGTAACAAATATATTACAAATATATACGCCAAGTTGGTGACATTCACAAAATACGTCCTAATATGGAGCCTTTTTTCACCAGAGGTAGGCCTACGTAATATACAATTTGATTATAAATGATCCATTTAACACATTACAGATTTAGAATAAATGTGACTTTATTTAGCAAAAGTACATGGGTGGCCACGAAAGTGTACAATGGGAAAGTCCATGAGGCACTTTTAGGTAAATAAAAGGGTTTAATAAAGAAGGATAATCTAGGGCCATGTGGGAGAATTTTCATCATCATCATCGCTCACATCATAATACGACCTTGGGAGGTACTCTAGGGATCCATCGGGGTTATACTCAGGCACTGAGTTTATATCCATCACCCCTCTGTCTTCTGGATCATAAATGTTGGAACCAGTTACCGAACCCTCCTTAGGGTCCTCTTCAATCTATTCCTCTAGGTCTTCTTCTAGGTCTTCCTCCGGATCCTTTTTCTCTTCTTCCTTTAGCTCTTCCACATCTTTCTCTATAGCTGGTATTAAATGATTGGCAAAGCCTGGAACTATTTGATTGTACATATGTGTGGTGGGTTCCATACGAGGGAGTACTTCTGCATTAACCCACTCAACTAACCAGGTATCTATGAACCCTCTGAACCCCTCTGCACTCGATTAGGCCATATGGCTTATAGTAGTCCGCCATGCATAATACACTGGCATGCACCATTTTTATTCCCCCATGTTCAATATGATTATATAATCCCACTCTGTTTGCAGGTTTCATACTCATATTATTGGGATCAAGGCTCTATAACCATCCTCATACAGCACCATGATCGATCATAATGGTATATCCTAAATAACACCAAACTGCCTTAGAACTCGAAGAGGCATATATGGCTGAATACCTCCTAATTCGATCAACTCAATGAAATACAAGTGTCGAGTCCTAACAAAGGCCTTGTCTTCCATCCAAGGATATTTCCATTGGATGAAGTCTCATGTAAGATTGGTCAAAAACATGTGTCGCTCTTCCTCTCCAGTGGGCGCATGCCAATACCTCAAATGATTCTCATGGCTCTGGATCCTGTTGTGTGTGTCGATGCAGTAATCCATCTGTGGGTGATGACGATAGAAGTGTTTTATTGCCCAGATTTGTAAAAATAAGTTGCAACCCTTAAAGAAATTATGCCCTCTAGTGCATGCCGATAATGACCGGAGTATCTTAGCGAGAATCATATGTAATCACTATTGGTAAGAGGTTGATGCTCATACAGTGAAGCTCTCGAGACAACCAGCTTCACTTTTCCACTTTATACAATCCTCAATGATGAAAAAATATATAACCCTAAGAGCTTTAGGAAATCTTCCCTCATTATGCATGACGGGAGCACTGGTATTTTTCTTCCGAGCGGTAGTTCCGTAAACCACTAATCTCCTCCAAGGTGGGGTGATCTCGAAATCCAAGAATTTGAAAGTCATTATAGCCGGATTCCAGAATTCCATCAACAAGGTAAGGAGTGTTTTGTTGGCTCAGATCCCCATGAGTGATACCAAAGAACCCAAGTGTTCTCTGACCTCAGCCCCATGCGTCACACGAACGTTCCACCACAGTTTTGTAGGTTATGGGGAGCTGAGACAACCATTTGGATATTTGACAAGTTCTGATTGATACTCATCTGAAAGAAGAGTAAAGGGTATGATAAATTTGTTTGCTCAAAATTCGTCATGTGTTTACGTTTAAATCATTTACATCAATCTCCACATAAAAGGTATATCGTTTGGTTTATAACCTTTTGACAAAAAGGTGGTTTTCTAATTATGGAGACGATGTCTTGGACATCCCACCTAAGGTGTATGCAACATGACCTATTTCTAGAGTAAGAGTTTTTCCTAGATGTTTAAGAGTGGACTGAATAACTGCGAGAAGGCACACTAACCTAATTGCACCGACACTGAAACTAAGAAATCCAAAAGAAGGTTTGGGGGAGTGTGTGACACCCCTCACATGAACTACAGTGTGTGAAGTGTAGAACAAAAACTCGATAGAAAGTGCAAATGACATTATAAAAAAAGCAGTAACAAGTAGTGTTTTCAAATAAATAAGCAATGCAAGTTTGAATTTGACTTGCATCTTTCAAACAAAGCAGTATATATTTCTAATAGGCATAAATAAAGTAAATAAAAAAAGTGAAAATAAATAAATATTCCCAAATATTGATCTAAAACTAAATCTGCTAAGGTTAAAACCTAAGTTTAAAAGACTTCAGTGGAGTCGCCATGCTATTGCACCCTATTTCAAACCGGTTGAAAAGTTTACAACAAAAATTTCTTGTGACTCTATGGTTTTGAAAATTCATTTTAGAGTCGCCACCTAACTATTAACAAAAATCATTCTTTTTGTAAAACTCTATTTTTGGTCTTCTTTTGGAAAGCAAAATTCCGAGTAAGAATTTTAGTTACTCAAGGGGAAGGTGTTAAGCATCCCTCGGATCCTATCCGAAGATAGTCCTTAAACTTAGTTTTAGAAAAATATTTGGGAAATATTTAAAAAAAAAGAAAGAAGACAATAGTTACATAAGAAATGTTTACTAAATTTAAGGGGGGGAAATCGCACAAGGTATATAGACATATACCTACAATATAGTTATCATAAAATATATATGTATCTCAAAATATAGAAAATTTAATAGTAATATTTTATCACAAGAACAAATACATGTACTAAAAAATATGGAAGTTTTATGATATAATAAAACTGCATGCTTAAGATTATACTCAATTTAAAGATAATTTTTACATAAATGTGCTTAACGTAAAGTGAAGATGTATAAAAAAAAAATTAAAAAAAAAAAGATGTGAAAACATATTAACATATTAGCTAGAGAGTGAAATAGACTTGTATATATTTAAATATAAGAAATCATGCTAACATTCATTTATTTGTTAAATTTTAAAAGATGAAACTAGACTAAAAAAAAAGGTAATAGTTGAAAGTAGATAAAAATAAATGTAATTGTAAACTACACATATGTAGCTATGGAGTTGAAATAAAGTGTAAATAATAATAATAATAATATACATACACACACACATATATGTGTGTGTGTAGGTATATATACACCCCTTGTGTTTTTGAGTCTTTTTTTAAAAAATATGAAAACTCAAAACAAATGTTGAAAAATAAATAATGAGTAAAGTAAAATGTTGGGACTATTTAATTTATTGAAATAAGTCGAAATTGATAAAATAGACTCTTTAAAAAATCTGAATTTTTGCAACTTGCTCTCCTTCCAGAATAATATTGAATTCTCATTTTGGTTTTAAGAAAACTGTGAGGTTACGATGTCCATTCTTATTTTTTTTTAAAAATCATTTTTTAGGACAAATAATTAGTTAAAAACTTAGCCAAATTTTAAATTTTGCTAGAGCCTTTTCCAAAGCAAAATCTATCTTTACGAGTTAACTAATCATGTGTTAATTGTCAAAAATGTGAGAATGTTAATCTACTTTAAAGGCAATCCGCAAATATTAAATCAATGTAAACACAATAAACAAATAATAATACTTTAAACAATTCAAATAGCGGAGCAGTGGTTGTGGCCTGCTACCCGTTATAGCTGGGTAGGCGAGGTAGAAATTTAAAATTGCTTCTAGTTTTGTCAGTTTTGCAACACACCCTCAGATTTTGACATTTTGAACCAACCCTTTACGTCAAATTCAATATCAGGAGTTCTACTCACCTGAATTCACTTTCGAAAATTTCTACGAATTTGTTTTCATCTTAGCTATCATAAAATCACCTCGAATTCATACCCTTTAACTAATCAATTCCCGGATTACCCTAGACCATACCACGCTTGGATTTCATCCAAAACTAGCCTAGCCTGAAATTTCTAACTCTTAATTTGGGGAAAATCTTAACCCAAATTTTGACACGCTAAGCTTACCCGTAACGACGGAAAGGGTCATTACAACAGATACCAATTTACTCATCATTCATTCCCGAACTATCAAACAAGAAAAACAAGGAAAGTATAAAGGAAGAGAGTACTTGTATCAAGTGAGGGTACTTGTCCCGCATGTCCCTCTCGGTTTCCCAAGTAGCTTCTTCAATAGGACGATGCTTACATTGGACCTTTATCGATCAAATTTCCTTTGTTCTCAATTTCTGAACCACAAATAATAAGCAGAAGCAAAAGAGATATACATACAAAATACACCGAATAAGAGAGGGAAGAGAATAAAATATACAAAAAGAATCCCTCCCGAGACCTATTAAGGTCAGTACAAGAGCCACTATATCCAAAAAGAGAGTACTAGACAGTATCCAAAATATATATATATATATATATATATATAGATAGATAGATAGATATACATAGTAGTCTCGGAATATACAAAAAGACTATCACTGAAGTAGAAGGAGGAGGATCAGCTCCGGACTCTAGAAAGCTCACCCTATCTCCGAATCAGAAATGCAACTCAAGGCTAATGTCAACGACGGCGGCTCATACTAGGATTTGCATCAGGAAGAAGATGCAGAAGTGTAATATGAGTACCAAAACCATGGATTCTCAGTAGGCATCATCGGCCGACTGAGCTCAAATAAAGTAAAAGTATAAATAAAGTGTGAGAATGAAAGCTAATGTTAATACTAAGGACAGGAACGGAAATAATAGGCTATACTAGGCAAATGCGTTAAATAAGAAGTAAGTGACTCAAAAGCGAAAAATAAAGACAAGCCATAACCTAATTGATTCCCCATAAGCCTAGAAGACACACACAAGAAGACAAATAACCCAATCGAGCCCTCATAAGCCCAGTGGGTGCAAACAAGCAAAAAACTAAAGTAAGAACCATCAATAACAGTAATAAACATAAAATAAACCAAGGTGGACGATATGGGTACCGTATGCTTCTCTCTCAGCTATAACCGTAAACCTTACCAGTCTCAAATAAACTTCCAATCCCAGATCCATAAAGATAAATATGCACCAGACTTGAACCGAAACTAATGGATAATAACAAGAGGCCAGATAGCGGACTCAAATCGAAAATAGTGGGTAATAACAAGAGGCTAGATGTCGGACTCAAATTGGAACTCATAAACAATGAACCATAACCATAAACTAATGTCGGACTCGAACTGGAACTCTTAAACAGTAAGCCATAACGATAATAGATGTCGGACTCAACCCGAACTCATAATGATAACAATAAAGCATATGCCCTACTCGAACCAGAACTCATAGAAAAGCATGAAAATAACTAATGGTATCCCAAGTTTTTCACCTATCTCCAACCCAATTATTCAAAAAACTCAATCTCCGGAGATCAAAACCATTAAGGCCAAGTGGGTTCCACTTAATAAATCAAGAGGCGCTGTTTAAGGTCTGATACTGCCCTACCCGGGGGTAACGAAGCTAAATAAGCATGAAATCAAGTTTAAGTCAACCCAAACCCAGGTAATAGCCTAATAAAGCAGTCATAAGCCCATTTGAGTCTAAAAGAACGTCATTCGAAGCATTCTATCTAAAAAAGGTAGTTGAGCCTACTACAAGATCTCGATAACCCAACCTAAGGCAAGCTCCTACCCGAACCTAGGATAAGGCTTCTCAATCTCGACCCAAGGCACTAAAAGCTCTAAGTCTAAACATAAGGGACAACCGTATACTAACCTAAGGGAAAACGGGCTCGAATTCTATAGAAAAGGGCCCTTAACCAGCTAAATAAGGCAATAAATACTAAAAAGAACAACTGAGTTGTAAATACCCACCCATATCTAGCACAAAACACACTACCATAATGAAGAACAGTCTAGGAGAAAGGTAGGCCTAGCCTACCTGGACACCGCTGAAAGCTCGTCAAATCCTCTACATTTGAGCTTTTCCCTTTTGAGAAGCCTCCGACCGTAGGTACGCTATCAAAACAAGGTTCTACACGTCAAGATAAGAAAATCGATACCCATATTGCGTGTTAATGCTCAGGGTCAGAAATCAGACTAAAAATCTCATGTGGAACCCACTTGCAAAATCACAAAATTAAAACCACCACAGTGTCCTTCTCAGCTTAAGGATCCATTGCCCCAAAATTGGTTGTAATTCGAGGCCAAACCAGACCCAAAAAGTCCTATAAAGCTAGGAGAAACAAGAATTTTAACTACTATTTTAAACGAAAATTTAACCGAATACTTACGAAATTGACGACGAGGGGGTGATCATAATAATAATCTCGAACTAATTTCAGCTCCAACTCTATGTTTTAATTACCAATTTGAGCTCCCACAACCTCTAATGGCAGTTTTAAACTTAGACAATGGCTGAAAACTAAGGAAAAAGCCATGTATACACTACCAGCGATGGTCGCGCCCTTTAGCGACTAAATGACCGCTAAAGCGGTCACAGCTAAAGCAGCGAGGAGGGCGCTAAAGCGACCCAGCCTCCTCTTAAGCGGATTCTTGGCAGCTAAAGCGGATACAACTTAAGCGTGTCCTCAGTCTCTAAAGCGGTTGCACCAACAAGGCTAAGTCCTAACAAACTCTGATCGGGTGCTCGGGATTGGTTCGGAATCCCGTGCATGCAAATGAACTATGCTATCCTATCAAATTCGGCATTCTGAACTCAATGGAACCATTAAAATTCTCATCCGAGATCGTGTCGACAAAAAGTGAGTCCCACACCCAAGGTTTCGTTTTAACCTGAATCCACCCAATAGCCCAAAACGAGTTCGGAAGCCTCGGGACCCGGACCAACGGTCCCCATAGCCTAAAATTGACATTCCAGAACTGATGAGACTGTTAGAACTAGCATCCGAGGCCGTTTAGCTGATGTTTTGTCCTGAGACCCATTTCTCAACTTCGAAAGCTCCAAAACAGGGAAATGGCTCTAAAAATCAAACGAACTGCCTGGTAACTAAACTGTCTGTCCCAACAAGTCATAAATGACTTGGGACAGCTATAGGAACGATCTAAACGCAGAAAAAACATAAAAGCGCAGAAAATGACCTGAATGGTCATTACAATATCTTATTTTTCTCAACTTGCTTTTGTGTTCACGGGGGTAATGGGATATGGTTAAGCGTCAACGACTAATTAAGTGCGAATAACTAAATTCTTAACTTACAAAAAGTTTTTGCAAGAACTTTTTATTTTATTAATGAAGCGTGCTAGTTGTAATAAAAATAGATATCCTTTAGAAACAAGAAAGTGCTTCGAAAGGTGTTAACTACCTTCTAATTAACCAAAAAAAAAAATGCATGTTGGTATATTCAATTAGAAACGCAGCTATAGCGCTAAATGAGCCACATACAGAAAAACTTACACGTGTTATTAGGAATTTTGATATTATTGTACAAATATGTTTAAATACCCGTAAATTGTAATGGAGTGAGATTATTATAGAATAATATCGCATGAATGAAGACTTGGATGGCTAACTTTTTCGTGGCTCGACTACTCATTTTTTTGTTCCTTTAAAAGTAAATCTTTTTTCTTTTGGCAATCAAATGTCCCTACAATTGTTCTTTCGCATTACCTCTAAACTAGCTGGTCTGGTCTAGCCTCGTCTGTTGATACTACAAAATTAAGAAGCAACTTGAATCACCGGCAATGTCAAAAAAATACTTGAATCGCTTATTAGGTAAAATTACATTCGTATTTATTATTTTTTAAGGGATGCGCCAAATCAAATGTGGATGATATAATATAGATGGAGGGAGTAATATGTTTTGAAAATACTTAAATGATTCTTATTGAAGGTGCATGTAACATATGCATCTAATTTTATAATTGAAGCATCTCTATCAATAATGTTTTACCAAAAAAATTTTAAAAAATACTATTTTCTCCTTTTAAAAAAGAATGATCTACTTTCTTTTTTAGTTCATTTCAAAAAGAATGACCCCTTTTCTTTTTTAATAAATTTTTAATTCTAACTTTCCACATGATATGTTTAAGACCACAAGATTAAAGAGCATTTTGATACATTTGATATATCTTTAATTTAAGATCAGAAGATTCAAAAATCTTTTTTATTTTCTTAAACTTCATACTAAGTTAAATTAGGTCATTCTTTTTTTAAATAGAGGGAGTAGTACAAACTACAAAGTAAAGTGATAAGCAACTTAGCAAAGAGTAAAAATAACCCATCTCGAGAATCTTACCAAATTATTACGTTTCCAACGTTCTGTCCCTCGCACGAAAAGGAGGGGGCAAAAAATCAGTAGTGCCAAAAAATGCAGTAGTTCTGTTTTTTTAATATTTTATTAAAAAGGAAAAATTACTCCCATTAAAAATAAGAATTTATTTTATTTGTCTAATTTGAAAAATTAAGAGATAATCTTTTATTTTCTTTAGTTTCAATTTATGTTGTATTATTGATATTTCGAGATTCACATTTTAAAAAACATTGATCGTAAATTTAGAAATTTGAAATAAAATTTATATATTTGAATTCTATGTAGAAGGTACTATAAATTTTTGGGCCTGAGTATCTTTGTACATATTTTGGTTTGTTTTATTTATGAATAAGACCACCTTGGTGGTCATTTGATTAAAAAGAAACTATAAATTATAATAATTAATTATTTAAAATATTAAAAAGGTAAGAAATTTTAGTTAAAAAGTTTTAGTTAACTCTCAAAATTTTAACTGTGTCACATAAATTGAGACATAAGAAGGACTTAATTCTTAATGTACCCTTATTATTAATTATAGTTATTTTTTACTTTCCAAAATATTGAATTCATTATATCTAAAGTGTGACGATAAAATTGTTATTATTATTTATCGTCCCACAAGAAGTAAAAATGGACGGAAGGAGTTAAAGTGTTACGTAGAACTATACAAATTACAAGGTGAGTGTAATTTTCTTGAAAAAGAGTAAAACAAATCCAGAAAATTTACAAATTATTACAATAAGAAGAGTTAAAAAGTGTAACTAAAAGACTATCAAGTTAATTTGAACCAAATAATATGTAATTTGTTGGATCATTTCTGCATTATCTAAAGTGGAGAGTAGATGAAAGAAAGGAACATGAATGAGTACTCTTTAAGGCATGAAGAGTTTGTTGCCACACTTGCACCTCCAAGCTTCAGGATAGTACTCCAAAGTAATAGTAAAACCAGGGTGAACAGAGACTCGAACCGGTTTACATGGGGAACAACGTCCGCACTTGGATCTACAGGTGGGGGGAAATGAACCCGGTCCACTGAGTTTCTGCTGCTGATTAATGAATACTCTTTCAATCAACTCTGCTTCACAAAACATAATTCAATTAGTAGAAAAAAAAGCGGCCGTTGCACTTAATTTGCCGCTATGTGCATTACGCGGAGTTGGGAGAAGAGTCCAACCATAACGGTTTAGTGTACGCATACAGCTTTGCCTGACATTTTTACAAGAGGTTGTTTCCACGACTTGACAACAACTTTACCAGTAAACTTAACTAATCACAAGCCAATAACTAATTAAGAAGTAAAGCAATTAAATGGAACTTACTGAGTTTGGGAGTTGGATTAATTAAGGGTAGAGCTGAGATAATTAGTAGTGAAGAAATTAGCAAAAGAAAGGTGAATGTGGATATAGTTGCATAGTTGGAGAAGGAAGGTTTATGGCGGTGGCGTAATACGCTCATCGCCAAGTTGGATTGGAGCTGCAAAACTATATAGTATGTATGTATAGTGCAAATAATTAAGTAGTGGTATGAAGGAGTGTTAACATGGAGAACAAGTATGGGAATTGCAGTTGCAGAGGCAGGGGGAAGGTGTCCAGGTTGTTGCGAGGTCTATTATTTAAAGTGTTGTGTCTACGTGAGCAGTGATGGAGTTAGAATTTTTCATTAGAAGTAAACACACTAAGAAGTCAACGAGGTTCAAAATCTACTTTATATACATAAAAAAATAATTTTAATCATATAGAAACAATGCAATTTTTTTCGTCGAAGGAGATTTGAATGGCCCCCTCAGTCCTACCTAGTTCCACCTCTGTTTGTGGGTCTTCACTCCAAGTCAAAACACCAACACTCTCGGATGTTCTGAGATAAGGTATACGAAAAATACAACACAGAGATTAGTAATATAGAGATTATTTTTGGTTAGATATTTGATTTATTGAACTAAAATTAGATGTACAAGATATTATTTAAAATTTTATTTATTTTTAATATTAAAAGGTGATGAATTTATGATTATATACTTGAATATTCTACCTTCATTGAATTTTATTTTTTTAAAAAAAGATAAACGAGTAGTTCTATTCTTTTGTTACTTTATTCATGTATATGTAGGGACATTGAATTATAAACAAAGGAAGTAGTAAGTTAATTTTGACTCTTCTAAAATGTGACAAATAAATATGAATGGAGGGAAGTAAGCAAAAAGGATTGCTAGGGACAGAAATCAATTCTAATTAAAAACGCAAATTAAAGGTTCACTCAGTCTGTCTGCCCATTCCCATTTTACACACAGTGTCTATACCACCTAGTTTCTGAAATGATGAATTATTTAAATATAGGGAATTAGTAACTTTTTAGAAAAAGCAAAAAGAAAAAGAAGGGGAAATGACTTGAAGTGATGTTCGATTCGTCTATATCTGTATGTAGTCACTGCAGGTTACTTTAGAGCGTATTATATTCGAATAGGAGGAAATATTATCATTTAAAGTTTAACGGTGAATTTTGATTTTTACACTACTATTGGAGGGGAAAAAAAAAAAGAAGAATAAACAGTGCTATGGAATCAGGTCTTTGATCTTTTGAAGTCGAGAAAACCTCATATAGGATCATATCTTCATATAATTATATCAAGAGAGTATTATTTACAATACTACTATGGAACTCAGTTAATAACAACTATCCAATCAAGCTGTAAGTGGAATGACACTGAACATTGAATAAGCACAAGTGCAATAGTTATGAGGAAATTTTATGGTCATCGGATCTAGAGGCGGAACTAGAATTTTGAAATTATGAGTTTTGATTTTTTTAATTGAGTTCTTGATCAATTATTTATATGTATTAAGTGAATTCTTTTAACACTAGTGCAGAATTTACACCAAGCTACTGAATTCTACCTAGCTCTGGTAAGCGAAAACAGTAACTCCGCCCCTGACTGGATCAATTATGTCTCCATAATAGTCGAGCACGTCCGCTAGGAGCCGAATCTTAGGAAGAAGAAACTAAATCAAATCGTTATCAAGCTGCTTGAGTAAAAATAAAAGGTCCTCCTTCCATTTTAATTTTAATTTATATTACGCTAGTAGTCATGGAAGAATATAGTTAAATTCTGATTGAAAAGTTAGCTTCATAGGAAAAACATCACATCATAAGTTTAAATTTGAATAATTTAGTGGATTAAAATTCTTGGGAGTTAGTGTAAGTTGGATAAAATTAGAAGGATTCAAAATTTAGAATGTTCCAAAATGAAGAGACAGTCATGTTAATCAAAACAACGAAGTATTCTAAGGATATTCTGCACCCCGCAAGAGATTATTGGTGGTGTCGATGCCAATGTCACAAGAAAAGAATAAGATATATAAAAGAAAGTTACGAGTGTCTTAGTAGCCAAGAGCCCTCTTCCTATATGTACTTAGGTAAGGAAAAAAACATGATCATCATAGATTGGTCGAGATAGATAATATTACCTTTCTCTCCTAATTCCTTACCACTAGCGCAATCTTCTCTCATGACCTTCACCTCCCACTCTACTTGAATCTTCTCTTGTGACCTTCACCTCCCACTCTGCCTTCAAGTGCTATGAAAGTTAACAATCCACCAATCAATCTTTCCATCTATCTCGAATTATTAATCAAGAGCAACATCTTTAGGTCCTCAATTCTATGAAGCATCCGATCTAGACTAAGTTCTTCCATTACATCTATGATTTATCGAATCGAGCAGGGATTATTGAGACAACAAATATAGGTAAGCATTTGTAGCTGGACTGTCCTTTCTTCTCGAACCTTTTAGGACTGGACGGAACAATTTTCTCACTGTTACAAGTCATTTTCTCATTGTCTCTCATTTTCTATTTTTGTACCAACCACACGAAGCCAATATCGAGATTGAAAACTTTGTGCTCGCTGCATGTAGAACACTAGCCAACTTGGGAAGTGGATATGAGCACGAACGTAAAGAAATCACTACTGTTTCTGTTTAAGTTACGTAACAAGCATCTATCACTAAAGTTTAAGTCAAACTAGTAAATTTCAGTACTATGTACAACAAAAATATTTCCCCAAAATATTTCTTGTATGACCAACACTTGCGCTCTATTCAGCAACCTCGTCTTTTCCCTATCGGGAGCTTCTATTTTGTCTGCACCAGTTACTTGTTCAACTTGCATTTGGGTTGGACGAGGCGGCAACAACTGCACCACAGTTTCCACAAACTCTTCCATTGTTTCTGCAGCTTCCCCTAAACGGGTGTCATATTCCTCTATTATCTGCATACATCGAGAGAAACAAATATATATCAGAACAAACACAACAAAAACAACAACAACAACCCCTATCTGGAGCGTATATTTGGTCTGTACCAGTTACTTGTTCAGATTGCATTTGGGTTAGACGAGGCGGCAACAGCTGCACCACATGAGTTTCCACACACTCTTCCATTGTTTCTGAAGCTTCCCCAAAACGGGTGTCATATTCCTCTATTATCTGCATACGTCGAGAGAAACAAATATATATCAGACAACAAACACAATAACAACAGTGTAGTCCCACACTGTGACATGAGAACCTCAAGAAAAATCAACATAACACGTTAATGGAAGGGTGACTTCAATGACACTATTTGGTTTGAAAGTATAACAGAGTTTTAACCCATTTTCTTTAACATACCCAAGGATCCCAACAATTACCTCAATAACCAGGTCACCCTCTTCGGGCTTACCAATGTTAAGGATTAAACCATGATTGATGCACCACTATTATTTGCTCAAATTAGATAAGTGAACCAGGGGGTAGAACCATATCTTCCGTTTCCTACTTTCTATCCATTGGGGAAATGTCATTTCTCTTTATTGTATATTGCTTATAAGTATTAAAAACCCGTAGTGTGCAACAATAATACCACAGTTCACACGTATCTAACAAGTTACAATGCTGCATTTTTAATTAGTCAATATACCATGAAATTACCGGGTAAAGTTCCACGAGTGAAGATGGCCTGATATTGATGATGTTAAGGATCTCAGCTTCACGAGGTTGATACTTTTACACTTTGCCAAGAATTCATCAGTCACTTGTCTTGTCTGATTGCAAGCAGCACTTTGCTCTAAATAATCGTACACCTAGAAGATCAGAAACATCAGGCATTGTCAGGCACAACAAAATACTCTCAAAGAAGAAGTTGGATAATGTAACTTCCAACCTTGAAATCTGATGGCGCAACAGGAACTATGATCCGCGTAGGATCTCTTCCTGCACCTCTGGAGCATAGAAAGTCAAGCACCTCAAAATTTGTGAGAGCACATGCATTTGCTTCAAGGCTGCAAAAGACATTGCATGAGAAATTGCAACTACCCAATAACAAAGACCAGGAACTTAGTAGATCAATGAAGCAATAGGATTCAATAAGGAACAAGGACATAAAGAGTTCATACATCTTCACCAGCAGACGCTAGAACTCCGTGTTCAAATTACTACTCTTCAATCACTCACAAGAAGCTGCTTGCAGTGGGGTGTATCTGTAATTTGAAAATAACAAGCGTGAGCCTTGCTTTTCCACTTTTTATTCATGGGAAGAAAGTGTTTTTATTTAGTCTTTATCTTCCTTGGTACATAATCATTAATCAACATTTAAACAATGTCTAATAAGTTGTCCACCTTCTAGACTTCCTGGATATGGTATTGAGCATAATTGGACCAAATAGAGCATATTTTGGGAGTTGTCGTATTAGGGGGACAATAAACTAAGACATAATCTTGATGTGATGCACATTGAAAAAAATTCTTTTGACAATTTGTTCAGCACAATTATGGATGTTAAGGGCAAGACAAAAGACAATCCAAAAGCTAGAATAGATATAAGGGAATATTGCATGATAAAGGAGTTGTGGTTGCAGGAAAAAGAAAATGGCAAAGTATTTAAACCCAAGGCTAGTTTTTCATTCACATTGGATGAGAAACGGGAAATGTGTGAGTTGGTTAAGAATTTGAGGATGCCCGAGGGCTATGCTTCGAATTTAGGAAAATGGGCAGATATGGAAGAAGGAAAGTTGACTGGTATGAAAAGTTATGATTGTCATGTTTACATGGAAACCCTGATTCCTATCGCATTTAGCCACCTTTCCGAGAGGATATGGAAACCAATCACAGAGATAAGTTTGTTCTTTAAAGATTTGTGTTTGGAAAAGTTGTTGGAGAGTAACTTGGACAGAATGAAGTAGAATATTTTGTCACCACCACTAAGTTGGAGAAGATCTTTCCATTTGGCTTCTTTGATGTGATGGAGCATCTTCCAATTCACCTTGTAGAAGAGACACGTCTTGGGGGATGTGTCCATGCGAGAGGTAAATTTTCTTTTAATTATTGATTTTGTTATTTCTTAAAAAGAACTTTTAACTACGTAACATATAATTATACTGAAAAATTGGCGAATGCAAACAAACTACTAAGCAAAGGGTAAAGATTGAAGGATCAATTTGTGAAGCTTATCTTGCAAAAGAAACTGCTCATTTTTGTTCTTACTACTTAAGAGATGAAGTGTCATGTAAGAGAAATAGGTCCAATTCAATTTTTAACTAATCGAGCAAAGGATCAATTGACCTACATATGATAATACTAATATAAAAATATTCTAAAGTTATTGAGAGAATACATCTCCCCTTAGGTAAAACTTGTTTTTTGGTAGAAATAGATATTTATATATATAGAACTTAAGGAGGTTTACAAGGAAGAACAGTAGCGTTGTGGCTGCTATCAAGCCTTAACAAAACAGAATTAGTACTAGAGCTTGGGCTCCTAAGAGAATCCAGCAAAACAAAGTCATTACTACTAGTATTATATATTACAGATTGGTTCCCTAAACAAACTAACTTATTATATGATGACCATGAAACTAGTTTACTATATAGGGATCCTTCACGATCTTGCTTCAGCTGGGCTTTAACATCGTCGAGAGGAGATAGCAAAATATGATTAGAGCTGATCCTTGTTAGTTGAGAACCTAATCTTAATAACCCATCCGCCACTCGATTCGCTTGTCTGAAACTATGCAGCACCGCTGGATTCCTCAAGCTCCTCAACATTGACCTACAAAAATTTACAATATGAATATACGGGGAAATGGGTTGTTGAAGGAAAGTAATGGCTTCCACTGAATCTGATTCAATCTCTAGGGGGACAAATATTGTGATTTTGAGCTAATAGTAAGCCTTCATAGAGAGCTTCTAGTGCAACCATAACATGGCAGTGAGCCTTGCTTTTATTGTAGTAACCAACAATCTATTGGCCATTGGCATCACGAATTACACCACCAATGCCATTACAATCATGAGAATTACAGATAGCTTAAAACAACCAGGTTTTGGAGGAAACCATTTACTCCCTCCGTTTCAAAAAGAATGATCTAGTTTGACTTGACACGGAGTTCAAGAAAATAATGAAGACTTTTGAATCATGTGGTCATAAATTAAAGTTGTGTCAAATGTACCAAAATGCCCTTTAATCTTGTGGTCTTAAACATGCCACGTGGAAAGTTGGAATTAAAGTATTGACAAAAAAGGAAAGGGTCATTCTTTTTGAAACAGACTAAAAAGGAAAGTAGGTCATTCTTTTTGAAACAGAGGGAGTAATATTTATGGTGGTGCTGCTGATTTGGTTACTTGGCACCCGAGAATGAGCAATGTAATCAATGGTGTTGCTACGAACTAAGGTCGTTTTAGGGAAATTGCTTTTATGTTTGAAAACATTTTGATTCCTATTTAACCAAATATTCCAAATAGCAAAGGAAAAGATATCTAGCCAATCCGGCGAGTCCTCATGGAAGGGAGGATTTAAATTCTTTACAGTATGAAGCCAGTAAAGGTGGTGTGTATTTATGCAAGAGATGTTGATACCCATGTCTAGCCAAAACTTCTTTGCTATTAATGATGTGACATGAATTTACGGCACTTGAAACGCTTAAAACAAGGAATAATTATTAGTTGAAGGGTACTTTTTTTATAGATTTAATGTGTTTGTTAAGTGTTTGCAGGCTGTGAAAGACTTAGAGAGGAAAAAGAGAAAATTGGACCAAAGTGGGATCAGACGAGCCCTACCACGATCATAGAATCTCACCACGATCGTGCCTAGGCTGTCGTACATTGAAGCAGAGATGTCAAGTGCAGTAGTTCATCAAACGGAGAGGTTATATGACTGTAAGAAGAAGGAAAGATCATACATTATGATCATACAATATCAATGAAAATCAACCTGTAGGAGTTAAGTGTGCCATGATCAGACGATGAATCACACGACCGTATAATGATTGCACGACCATACAATGTGGTTGTGGGATGGATGATCTGAAAAGCAAAAAAATCCAGTATGAAGGCACGATAGGGAAGGCACTATCGTATTTTCAACACACGACCGTACAATTCTCTCATCCAGAGCAGCCGACATTAGTTTCCTGTTTTAGTTAGGATTTGAATTTTTAAGTCTATAAATACTCTTTTAGGGTTATTCTTACGCGTTGGACAATATTGTTATTCTGTTGCATTGTTCTGTGGGATTCCAAGACAGTTTTATTGGAATTTTACAAGTATTGCTTTTACGGTTTTAACTCAAGTGGAGATTTTGGAGTTTATCCATCTTTGCATGATTCAATTTATGCTTTATTCCATGAATTCTTCTTGTGTTCTTGCAATTATGAGTAGCTAAACCCCATAACTAGGGTTGTGTGAACCTCATAACAAAATGGGTTAAGTGAGAAGCAATTCTGAACTGGTGTGACTGCATGTATTGTTATTTCCTTCATTATAATTGATCTTCTAACGGTTGTAAACATTAGAAACTCACCTGTATTCTAGACTCGCTTGAGAGAGAGGTAGAGATTTGGAAAAGGGAATAACAATAGAGATTTAAAGCTATTAACCTTCATCTAATAGCTTGAGCCGTAACAAGAATAGTTATCTGAGATCCAGAACAAGGGTTAGTAGTGCGACACTCGGAGACCGAGAGGAGAAGAGTGAAATTCATCTAACCAAGGTCGAAAGACGTTTAGATGAACCTATCTTGTTAGATTTTCCATGCAACGCAGTGAGACAGTTTACCAGTATAAGTAACCGGTGGAGTTAAGGAATTTTGGGGATCACAGTCCTAGTGTATTTCTCATACTGATCACAAATCTGACAATCAACAATTGTGCCTGTTACTATTTATTTACAACCCCCCCCCCCATTTTTTACTTAATTGCCAATTACTCAAACAAACATTCGACAGACTTTCGTCCTATTCCCTGTAGGATCGAGCAACCGCGTTATACTTTTCTGGAAGTATAGTTTGGGCGACATCAAATTTTGGTGCCGGTGCTGGGGAATACGGTTACGGAGTTGATTAGTTTGCTTTTTGGAGTTGATTGGTTTTATTTTTCTATACTTTTGAAGGCACATGCCGATGTATGCCCAACACTAGGAGTCAAGGCAATCCCCTGATTCTACTTGATACTGAGATAGAAAGAACACTGAGAGCAAATCGAAGAATGGTGAACATCGACTGGGTTCAGGATCCTGCAGTTGCGGGAGACATTCATAACCAGCCACCAATTCATCCGGCTGGTCATGAAACTGCGAAGCAAATCACTGCTCGATTAACGGCTGAGGAGAATGCAAGACAAGTAGCTCTTAGACAAGCAGATAGAGATCATCAAGGAATGCAAGAAGCAACACAATATCTTGTTGTACTTGAAGAGAGACAAAGAAGATTGAGGGTGCAACAACCACCACAAAGACCTTATGTGCCGGTTTATGATGATCCCGAAGAAGAAGATGTGGCTTATTTCAAGCCGGTTGAGACTGGTGTTATTATTCCACCAGAGTTACCTTGGGGCACTAAGTTCGACATTACAAGTTCCATGATCCACCTGTTAAACTTGAAAGGCGTATTCACCGGTCTTCCTACAGATGATCCGAACATGCATGTGATGAACTTTGTGGGGGTATGCACTTCATATAATTTGCCTGGAGTTGACCAAGAGGCTATTTGGTTGAGATTGTTTCCATTCTCTCTAGCAGGAGAAACGACTTTGTGGTTGGTCGAGTTACCGCAAGGTTCCATCATTACTTGGCAAGAATTGAGAAATCAATTTCTGGAGAGATTTTTCCCACCCTCAAAGATGATACAGTTTAAGGATGAGATTTACACTTTCAGATAACTATATTCTGAAGAACTTTACGAGACTTGGCTTCGGTTCAAGAAAAAATTGCAAAATGTTCCAAACCATAGGATGAATGATTGAAATTTACTTGAGATCTTCTATAGAGCATTAAATGTCAATACCAAGGCTGTAGCAGATACTATCACTGGAGGAGCATTTATGAGTCTGAGGTGGGAACAAGCTTCAGAGATTTTTGATCGTATCTCTAAGACCAACCGAGGATGGCATACTCGATAGGCAGATACACCTGCTAGGATGTATGCTATTGGAGCCTCGGTAGAATAATGGTCTTTGGATGAATATGTAGATCAAGAGGTCGCATAATTAAGGACAGAAGTTGGCTTGCTAGCCAAACAGATTGAGACTGGAGGTGCTAAGAAGGTGCATGTCGTAGGTGCACAAGGCAAAACACCTAGGCATGACGATTATGAATCTGATGAGCAGGCTAAGTACTTGGATCGAGAGGTGGTGGGTTTTTGAGCCAAGGGCCAAAGTTCTAACCAAGACTCTTGGAACTCGAGCCAAGGGAATCAAGGTCAGAACTATTATGGAGACAACTACAACAAGTTAGGATATAGAGACAGAGAACGAGATCGTGACAGTGAGTGGAGGCGAAAGGATGATTACAAAGAGAAGAGTGATGCATATGTTCCACCGGGGAACCGTGGTGTTGATTCTAGAAATTCAAGAATGGAAGCCCTTCTTGATAAACTAGTTAAGGGGTCAGAGAGCCAGGAGAGTTGCTTGAAGGAGATTAGGTAGGACATTTTAGGAATAATTCAAAAGGTAGAATCTCATTCGACTGCCATAAAATAGTTGGAGCAACAGTTCGGGCAGATACGGCATTGAACCAGCATCAACCAGGCACCCTTTCAAGCAATACCGTCCAGAATCCGAAGAACGATGGTCATTGTTTGGCCATTACTACTAAAATCAGGAAGTGCACGACTGACCCAGCTATGTCTAAGGATAGTAGTAGGAAAGATGAGCCGGTGGTAGTTGATAAAGAGGTTGAAATAGAGCCAAAGAATTCAGAGGTTGATGGCAACACATCTCACAAGCCCCAAAATATTGATAAGGAAACTAAGTCTGAAAAGAGGAAGGAGAAGGAGGCTACTCAAGTTCTAAAACCCATTCCACGACCTCCTCCTTCCTTTCCTTAGAGGTTGAAAAAGAAAGCTGAAGAGGATAACTACCAGAAACTTATTTCAATGTTAAAGAATTTATCGGTAAATATCCCTCTTGTCGAGGCTTTGGAGCAGATGTCAGGTTACACGAAGTTCATAAAATATTTGGTGACGAAGAAGAGAACTGCCAATTTTGAGCCGGCGGATAATTTACACCATTGTAGTGCAATTGCTTCTCGTTCACTTATTGAGAAAAAGAACGATCCAAGAGCTTTCACAATTCCTTGTACTATTGGGTCTTACAACTTTGCAAAGGGACTATGTGATTAAGGTGCTAGCATTAACTTGATGCCACTAGCCGTGTTTAATTACAATTTGGAGCACCAAAATTGACTTTGATGAGACTTTTTATAGCGGATAGAACTGTGAAAAAACCAGTTGGCATTTTATATGATGGTTTGGTAAAGGTGGGATCTTGCATCTTTCCAGTTGACTTTGTAATTCTAGACTGTGAGGTTGATTTCGAGGCTCCCATAATCTTGGGAAGACTATTCCTTGCCATCAACTGTGCATTAGTTGATATGAAAACTGGACAGATAAATTTCAGGTTGAATGACGAGCAGGTTATCTTTAATGTTTGTCATTCCATGAAGCAACCAAGAGACATGCGTGTTATTTTGGTGATTGATACAACTGAAGAAACAGATTTGGAGATTCCTAACGAAGAAAGGTTGGGAGTTGAAGCCCTTGCTGTCATGGTTATGAATTTTGATAGCGATGGTATTGATAAGTACGATGAGATGGTTGGTGCACTTGTTGGTAAGGGATCATACACTTATGCTCCAAAGAAACTTGATCTTGATTTGAATAATTGGGATGACCCCACCGGCTCGTCCTTCTATTAAGGAGCCTCCAGTTTTGGAGCTTAAGGCTCTTTTGGCTCACCTTCACTATGCATTCTTGGGAGCTAACAACACCTTGCCCGTTATTATTTCTACTGAGTTAGTAGAGTGGAAAGTATAGGCACTTGTTTCGATGGTGAAAAGGTTTAAGAGAGCCATTGGTTGGTCCATTGCTGACATTATCGGGATTCTACCCAGCATTTGCACTCACAAAATTCAGCTAGATCCTGAGTGCATACCAAGCATTGATTATCAACATCGTCTAAACCCACCTATGCAAGAAGTTGTGAAGAAAGAAGTCATCGAGTGGTTAGACGCGGGTGTGGCTTACTCCATTGTTGATAGCAAGTGGGTGAGCGTTGTTCAGTTTGTGCCAAAGAAGGGAGGAATCACTATGGTTCCAAACTACAAGAATGAGTTAATCCCAATGAGGTCGGTTACTAGATGGAGAGTTTGCATGGATTATCGAAAGCTAAATTCTTGGATCGAAAAGGATCATTTTTTATGCCCTTCATGGATCAGATGTTAGACCGTCTTGCTGGTAGAGGATGGTATTATTTTCCTGACGGTTATTTGGGGTATAATAAGATTTTCATTGCTCCCGAGGACCAAGAGAAGACCACTTTCACTTGTCTATATGAGACATTCGTAGTCAAAAGGATGCCTTTCAGTTTATGTAATACACTAGCCCCTTTTCAGCGTTACATGATGTCCATTTTCTCTGACATGGTGGAAGACACTATTGAGGTTTTTAAGGATGATTTCTCTGTAGTGGGAGACTCATTTGATGACTTCTTGTCCTACCTTGCTAATGTGTTGCAAAGATGCGAAGAGTGCAACTTGGTGCTAAATTGGGAAAATGTCACTTTATGGATAATGAAGGGATCGTATTGGGGCATCGAATCTTAAAGAATGGTCTTTAAGTTGACAAAGCCAAGATTGAAGTGATTAAAAAGTTACCTCCAACTATTTCGGTGAAAGGAATTCAAAGTTTCTTGGGACATGCAGGGTTCTATAGAAGATTCATCAAGGATTTCTCTAAGATTGCACATCCATTATGCAAGCTTTTGGAGAAGGAGGTGAAGTTTGTGTTTGATGAGGCTTTCCTAAGAGCGTTTGAGTATCTAAAAGAGAAGTTGATTTCAGCCCCTAAGGTTATATGTGATGCTAGCAGTGTGGCCTTGGGTGCAGTCCTTGGACAAAGGCGTGAGAAGATTCTACATTCGATTTATTACGCTAGCAAAACACTTAATCCAGCTCAAAAAAATTATACTTTAGCTGAGCAAGAATGGTTGGCAGTGGTCTTTGCTTTCGAGAAATTTTGATCTTATTTGGTTGGTATGAAGGTGATTGTGCATACAGACCACGCAGCACTTAGATATCTTATGTCAAAGAAGGAAGCCAAGCCAAGACTTATTCGGTAGGTGCTTCTATTATAAGAATTTGATTTTGAGGTCAAGGACTGAAAGAGGACTGAGAATCAGGCTGCAGACCATCTTTCACGCCTTGAGGAGGAGGCGATGCTAAAATTAAGGAATGATCTTGATATTGATGATACTTTTCCAGACGAGTAAGTGTTGGCAGCATCACAAGATTTAATCCCTTAGTTTGTAGATTTTGCCAACTTTTTGGCAAATGATCTAGTCCCGAAAGATATGTCGTATCAGTAGAGGAAGAGATTCATGCATGAGGTGACTAGATACAATGTAATGCCATATATTGATTCCATTGTGTTTTAGTACTTGCAAAACACATACACTGCATTGATTGTTTTGGGTAAAATTAGAGGATTTTAACTGTGTTGAAATGGTTTACATGTGTATTTTCAAAAGCCGACTTTCTTAGTGATCTTGATGTTGCTCTAGGTTAAGCGACGTAGTTAGGTTAAGAATTTTATTTGCCCGAGGACATGAAAACATTCTAAGTTGAGGGTGTTGATGTGTCGTGAGACGCTTAAAACAAGGAATAATTGTTAGTCAAAGGGTACTTTTTTTTGGATTTAATGTGTTTGTTAAGTGTTTGCAGGCGGTGAAGGACTTAGAGAGGAAAAAGAGAAAACTGGACCAAAGTGGCATCAGATGAGCCTTACCACAATAGTGGAATCTCACCACGATCGTGCCTAGACTGTCGTACATTGAAGCAGAGATGTCAAGTCCAGTAGTTCATCAAATGGAGAGGTTGTACAATCGTAAGAAGAAGGCACGATCGTACATTATGATTGTACAATGTCAATGAAAATCAACCTGTAGGAGTTAAGTGTGCCATGCTCAGACGGTGGATCACATGACCGTACAATGTGGTCTTAGGATGGATGATCTGAAAAGCAAAAAAATCCAGTATGAAGGCACGATAGGGAAGGCACGGTCGTATGTTCAACACACAACCGTACAATCCTCTTGTCCGGAGCATCCGACGTTAGTTTCCTGTTTTAGTTAGGATTTGGATTTATAAGTCTATAAATATTCCTTTAGGGTTATTCTTACGTGTTGGACAATATTTTTATTCTGTTGCATTGTTCTGTGGGATTCCAAGATAGTTTTATTGGAATTTTACAAGTATTGCTTTTACTATTTTAATTCAAGTAGAGATTTTGGATTTTATTCATCTTTGCATGATTCAATTTATGTTTTCTTCCATGAATTCTTCTTGTGTTCTTGCAATCATGAGTAGCTAAACCCCATAACTAGGGTTGTGTGAACCATGAGAAATTAACGAAACGGGTTAAGTGCGAAGCAATTCTGAACCGGTGTGACTACATGTATTGTTATTTCCTTCATTATAATTGATCTTCTAACTGTTGCAAATGTTAGAAACTCGCATGTATTCTAGAATCACTTGAAACACAAGTAGAGATTTGGAAAAGGGAATAACAACAGAGATTTGAAGCTATCAACCTTCATCTAATAACTTGAGCCGTAACAGGAATAGTTATCTGAGATCCAGAATAAGGATTAGTAGTGCGACACTCAGAGATTGGGAGGAGAAGAGTGAAAGTCATCTAACCAAGGTCGAGAGACATTTAGATA
The DNA here is from genome assembly GCA_031232105.1 of Capsicum rhomboideum. Taxonomy (NCBI): domain Eukaryota; kingdom Viridiplantae; phylum Streptophyta; class Magnoliopsida; order Solanales; family Solanaceae; genus Capsicum; species Capsicum rhomboideum. Next base: position 25,550,139 of record CP124713.1, on the reverse strand, counting down.
AACCTATCTTGTTAGATTTGCATGCAACGCAGTGGGACAGTTTGCTAGCACAAGTTGTCGGTGGCGTTAAGGAATTTTGGGGATCACAGTCCTAGTGTATTTCTCATTTTGATCATAAATTCGACAATCAACAATTATTATTGTTACTATTTGTTTACAACCGCCCCCCCCCCCCTCTCTTTACTTACTTGCCAATTACTCAGAAAAACATTCGACAAACTTTCGTCCTATTCCCTGTAAATCGATTCCAACCTAGTTGGATTCTATATTTGATATAGCAACTACGTTATACTTTTTTGGAAGTATAGTTTGGGCGAAGCAATGAATAAAAACATGAGCAGCAGTCTCTGGTTCCAAGTTATACATAGAGCAATAGGGATTCGGTGTTAAGCCTATGTAATGAAGGTAGGCAGAGGTAGGGATTTTTCCATATGTGTAAAGCCAGTGGAAATTTTTTATCTTGTTCAATGTTCGGAGATTCCATATCCAAGAAAATTCATAAGAAGTAACATTAGGGTTGATAAGGGAATCGTAAACAGATTTGTTGGAGAATAAACCATTCTTATTGTAAGCCCAATAAGGTTTGTCCCAGTTACCAATAGAGTTATTTGGTCGGATGACGACGACTTTAAGGATAATATCATTCTAGATTATAAAGGAAACTTTACTCCAATCCCAGCAAGTCCCATTCCAAATGTCAGATAAACAAAGGTTCTCTTCTCTTTGATGTAGAGGTCCATGGAGAATATGTCTTAGGAGAGGGGTATCGGGGACCCAACGATATGTCTAAATATTAACAGTATTTCCCATGGCTGGAGCCCAAGCAGTGGCTTTGTTACAAATGGCTCCTCCTAAAAGGGCATTCTTCCAAATAAAAGAACGGGAAGAGGCTACTTGACGACTATTATACTTAGAGATTAGAGTATGAGTCCAAAGAGATGAATAATTGGTGAACAATCTCCAAGAAAGGCTAGTGAGGATAGCTTTGTTCTTATTTTCACAACTTTGGAGGCCAAGACCCCCACTATCCTTTGAGGAGGTAACTTTTTTCCACGCTATGTAGTGGATTTTCCTTTTATGAGAAGTAGAACCCCAAAATAAAATCTCTTTGAATTTGATAGATGGAGTTAAAGATTTTCTTGGGAAGTTTAAAATATTGCATGGTATATGCTGAATGGCATTTAGGTTAGACTTAGCAAGTATTAACCTACTAGCTTGAGATAGAAAGTTAGTTTTCTAGGATGAGAGATTTTGCCTGATATTATCTAAGAGAAATTGAAAGTCCTTACATTTGGGTTTTTGGTTAAGGATTGGAAAACCCAAGTAATTTCTAAAGGTTTCCAATGGAGTAATATTAAAAAGGTCCTTAACAAGGTTCTGGATCGAATTGGGACAGAGCTTGAAGAAGATGTCTTTAGATTTGACTGCATTAATGTTTTGTCCCAATAGTTTGCAAAAATAGTTCATGCAGTTGAACATAGTATGTATAGACTTGTGATTGGCTCTAGTGATGAGAGTTAAGTCGTCTACGAAAAAGAGATGAGAGAGAGGAGGTCCATTGGTACTAAGGGTGATAGGGTCACATCGGAGAATATCCACTTGATAGTTTATGTAAGTAGATAAAAGCTCTATGCACAGGATTAAAATGTATGGGGATATGTGATCCCCTTGACGACTGCCTCTTGAAGGAGAGAAATAGCTTGTTTGGGAACCATTGACCAAGACAACAATATTGCTCGTAGATATACAATTCATTATTAGAGTAGTTATTTTGGGTAAAAATTTAAAGTACAAAAGAGTACGATAGACAAAGGACCATTCAAGGCGGTCAAAGGCTTTTTCTAGGTCTATTTTAAGCACGAGACTACCTTTTTTGCTATTAATGTTTCTAAGGTAGGTCATAAGCTCCTGAACAATAATCGCATTATCATAAGCTCTACCACCTTTGAGAAAGCTTGTTTGGTAAGTTCCTATTAGACTAGTAAGATGCGGCTTGATACAATTGGCAATAATTTTGGTAATAATCTTGTAGGTAGTGTTACACAAGCTAATAGGGCAATTTTTTTTTAATTGATTAGCATTTGGGAATTTGGGGATGAGACATAAAATAGTATCGTTAATGGAATTAGGGAGCATTTGGCTATCGAAGACCTGATAACACAGATTCATGACGGATTTCCCCACAATTTTCCATTGAGATTGGAAGAAGTGAGGATGGAGACCATCCGGTCCCGGGGCTTTAAAAGGCTTGAAGGAGAAGATGACTTGGGTAATTTCAATATCCCTAAGGGGTTATCTAGACTAGTGAGATCAAAGTTATGGAAACTAGTAGGGGATCTTTTGATATGCTTCCAATCGGAGGTAGAGAGGTTAGTGGTGAAGCAGATTATAAAATAATTATACATATGATTAGCAATCTTAGTAGGGTCCGTAATCCAATTATCCTGAGCATCCTTAAAATAAGAAATTTTATTTCTTCGTCTTCTATTAAGAACTGAAATGTGAAAGAATTTAGTATTAGCGTCCCCTTGAGTAAGCCAATTTATGCAAAATTTCATATGCCAATAATCCTCTTCCATTTTCAGAATTTCACTATAGTCGAACTGGAGGCTTTTTCTAGGGTCTGTAGGAAGTTACTAGTAGCGTAGGCAAGGGACTTTTGAATACCATTCAAACGGGAAAGAATATGCTTTTTATTTCTAAGGGTATTACCAAAAGTTTTTTTTATTCCAGTTAAGGATATTTTATTTAAAAACAGGTAAAGCATCAAGGATATTCCTATTATCCCAACTAGCCAAAACAATATTATTAAAATCAGGGTGATCCATCCAATATTTTTTTGGCCTAAAAGGTTTACTATTTGTACTAACACAACCATTATTAAACGTAATAAGGAGAGGGCTATGATCGGAGTGAGTTTTTAGGAGGTGGGTAATATGAGCATTAGGCCACTTATCAATCCACTTATTATTGGCAAAAGCACGATCCAATCTTTCAAGAATAACGTCTTTGCTATTTTTTCTAAGATTTGATCAAGTGTATCTAGGACCTTTGAAACCAAGATCTAATAAATTACAACTATTAATACAAGACCAAAATTCTAAACATATATGATTATTAATACCTCGCCCACCCCATTTATCATTATAGGTCAGAATTTTGTTAAAATCTCCCACAATCATCCAAGGGCAGTCAATGGAGTTCGAAATATCAACTAAATTACTCCAAAGAGCTTTACGCAAATAAAAATTTGTACTAGCATAAATTGCAGAGAACAACCAAGGAGTATTATCAGGGATTACCTCAATCATAGCATGGAGTTCCTGAGGAGCTTGTTTCTTGCGGGTAACACTAACATAATTATTATTCCAAAGAAGCACAATTCCACCAGACCTACCCTGGGCCGGTACCTCCCGATAATCATCAAATCCAAAGCTTTGTATGAGACCCAAATGATCATGCAACTTTATTTCAAGAAGAGCAACAAGACAAGGGTTGTGGGTATTAAGAAGTTCCCTAAAACTGAACCTGAATTTATCATTATTCACCCCCTTAGTGTTCCACACCATTAAACTCGTAGCTTGACTCATGGGAGAATAGTAAGTAGGGTGAGAAGTAGGATTAGCCCCTACTGGAAACTGATTGGATTTAAGAGTTGGTACCATGACAACTGCGTATTTCGCTAGGGCACTATTTATGGCCGGTCTTAATTTGAAGGAGCTCTTGAGTAGATATTGGGCATTGATGTATGTACCTCTTGTCCTCGTCCTCCGAAAAGATCATGAGAGCCTCATTTTTGAAACTTGAGATTTTCATGATCGAAGTCATCCTCCTCGACATTACCTCTATTTCTTCTTTTGCCAGAGCTATTGGATGTGGTTTCAAAAAGAGAAACTGTCCATGTTGAACTGAAAGAGGGTTCCATGGGAAAAAAAGAGGACTAGCATTGATTGTTTCTTGTAGAGTGAAGAAGGGGAGTTGAGCTACTGCATTCATATTCGAGTATTGAGTTAGAAGGTGGGGAAGATTCCAAAGAGTTTGTAGTGTATGAATAAATTGAGCAGTGACAGATGGGGCTAATGGTTCCATTACATTGGTGAGCCACATTTGGTTCACAAAATACTCTATTGATATTTTCATGCCCTCGAAGATCAGTTGAGCAAGGAAATTTTGGTTTTGGAGAATTATCATTGTGTCCACACTGTTTTGGTCCATCGAGAACAGAGTTGCATGGCCCTATAGCACCTTTTCAATCCACGTACGAGGCTGATGAAGAGGATGGACGGACTGGGAAGCGAAGAGGAGAGGATTCTGAGCAGCCTAGGGGAATTGGGAGGGTTGCTCATATTTTGATAATTCATGGGATGGCGTATTGGAGAGAGATGAATTTTTTTATGGATGGGGAGTACAAACCTGTTTATTTTCTGAATGAGGAGAAGAGGAATTTAAGTAAAGTGGATAAGAGTGTGAAGAGTGAAGTAATGATTGACAATTTGTGTGTGGCAATGGTAACGAGGGTTTAATAATAGCTATGGCGGTAGATTTTAATGAAAGATTTGGATTGATATATTTCTGCAAGTAATCTTCAGGTGCCAAGTGTTTTGAGGTTAAGGACAAGTGGCCAGTGGAGTTGTCAATGAAGGGTAAAAAGGTAATTTTCGTGGACAGATCAGCCCTAGAAATAGTAAGTTGCAGAGAATTATGATAGCTAGTAGTAGGGAAATAGTTAGGGCTTGCTGTTGGAGAAGCCACGTAACCGACAGAATGAAGGATGTCAGGAGGGCTTTGCATAGTTTGTAACAAGGGGGCCCAATTTCTTTTCTTATTTTTTGTAGGTACCTCATTTTTTGCTAAGGAAGGGGCCCTATCAGTAGTAGTGTTATCAGAGGAGGTAATAGTAGAAGATATGGACAGATCTTCCTTTAATATATCAAATTTATTAGCATGATTTTCTGTGTAGTTTCTAGCCACTTTATTGGTCAGACTAAATTTTCTCTTAGGGATATTAAAGTTGCTTTTTTTTAGTAGTAGAGTGTAGGGACTTTTCAGAGAGACTATTAGTATTTGAAGAGAAGACAAAAGGGTTAATATGCTTACCAGATTTATTAATAATATTATTCGCTACCTCAGTCCCTGGAGGCTTGAAGTTTTTGGCAGGTGACTTGTCCATTTTGGCAGGCGATTTGTCCATTGTTGGTGGCGTAGTTGAGTTATTTCCAGTGAGGTGCCTGTGTTTTGGAAGAAATTTTACCGTTTGTCATTCTTGTTGTAACTCCGAAGGGAGCTATACTGGTGTTTTCGAAGTAGAACTATCCTACTTTGTTAGCTCTGGTAGAGCTTGAGATTGGGAGAATTGACATTTTTCTTTAGTGTGTCCAAAACGACCACACCTAATATAGAGAAATCCCTCTCCCTTGTATAGGATAGCTTGTTTATGGCTTCCAATTTGGATGCAGTTTAAAACCAGTTCGTCCATGGGAATTTGAACACAAAGACGAGCATGTCTTCCTCTTAATGTAGAGCTAGTACATGCGTTTACTTATAATAATTCACTGATGGCATTTCCAATTTTTTTGAGTATAATCCCATCATAAAATTCAGTTGGGAGTTGAGGAAGACGTACCCATACAACAGAGTATGTTAGTTTCTCCTTTTCAGGGATAAAATTTGGCTCCCATTTTTTAACAGATAGATATTGACCATTGATGAATCAAGGACCATTCTGAAAAACTTGAGAAAGGCTTTCGGCTAGTGTGAATTTTGCAATATAAAAATCAAGACCCAAGTCAATAAGTGGAAATGTTTCAGTTACTTTCCATAGTGTAACTAGCTTTTCACGGAGGTATTGATGAGAGACTTTTTCCCCTAATAGTCTAATGATGATTGAATATTTCCAAGGAGAATAGAGCCTATCATTTTCTTCTTTGGATAGAAAAATGGTTTTTATGCCATTGACTATGTCTCCAATATCATCATGAGATTGTTCTGTATTGTGTGAATCATTTAAATCCACACAATCTTCCATTTGTAGATCAACTAGGTGCTCAGAGGCCAGTAACTTTGATTTAAAAGTTTCTATGGGGGTATTTTTCGAGGGGTCTGGGTGGGTTTCGGAGGGATTTGGTCTGTACAAAGATGCGGTGAGAATGATTGGACTGGCATGGTGATAAAGGAAGAAGTTATGAATTTAGAGAGAAGGTAGAGCGTCTCTCACTAAAAAAATAAAGCAATTGTGGTAGAATCCAAATAAGGTGGAACATTCAGACAAATTCTAACACTAGTATCAATTTTTCTATCATCAAGTTGTTTCAGTGTGAAATGATAAATTTAACTGTGCAATTACAATATACAAATCAAAAAAGCATCAAACTGTTAATGAAGAATCTGGAAGTTCATATGTAATATCTTATAGTAATTCCAATATAAAGGATCAATGCTCATTATTTCATGTCCCCCAAAGGAATAATGAAAAAGAGGAAGATGTTCTAGTCTAGCTTGCGCTTTAGTTTTAGGTGAATTAATAAGCAGTCAAAAATTTTCAAGCTGAAAGTACAACTATATACAACTTAAAATCCATGAAAACAAGCAATAGAAGAACTTACAGTTATCGTCGATATGCAACTGAAATACCAGAGATTAAAAGAGTTTTTTTTTTTGGACTTTTCTTAGTGAGGGGAACTTATTAGGAATGAAAGGGTAAATTACTGGCCAAACAAAATGGCTTAAGCCAAAAAGCCTAAAAAGTTGATAGTTATAAAACCTTTGCAGGGTTTATGGAACCAACAAAGAGAAATCAAAGAGGGAAACAAAAACAAACGTTCAATTTGGGGAGGAATGAATAAGATTTCATCCACGTTAGCTTACTTTCTGATGTTCATTCCATATTTCTTGATTTTGGTTCCATTTTATCAGCTTGAAGTAGGGGTGGGCATAAAAACTGGAGAATCAAAAAATCGTACCGAACTTCGGTTTTGATTTTTTTTTTGATAGTTCGGTTCTTCTGTTTGATGTTCGGTTTAGGGGTAATGCACCGAAGAACCGAAGTTTTATTAAAAGTTTTTTTTTTAATTTTCATTTAGCTCATGTTTGGCCCAAAACTTTTCAAGACCAAAGCCTTAAAGCCCATATCCAATTACCCCATCAACATTTACCTTCCATCTTTATTACTTTTACATTTTCCTAATTTTTAATTTTAATTCCTAATATACTTATATTTCTAATTGTAATTCTTAAAAAATTTCACACAAATACTTCTAATTTCTAACTATAATTCCTATAAATTTTCACATAAATACTACATCATATTGTGATATGAAAAATGGAGCACTACAATGATATGTATTTGAAGTTGTCCTCACTTGATAGTCTATTTACAATGTTTTAGATATTTTAGAGTCTTATATTTTGATTCGGTTCTTATTTTATTTTTTTATTTTGCACCGAAAAATTAATTTAAAAATACAAAACTAAACCGAACCGAACCGAATTAGGTTGATTCGATGTTCGGTGCACACTTTTTCAAAACCAAAAATTGAAGAACCGAACCAAAATTTGATAAAATCGAATCAAAGAATCGAACGCACACCCCTAGCTTGAAGTATATATTTTTTTTCCCTTTTGCTTTGCTTTTTGTGACCCAGTATTTAATTGGTTAATCAAAAGAAAAACCTTTTTTGTTGTGTTAGTTATGACATGATTTATCACTGTGATATAACTTTATATGTGTAACACTTTGCTTGGTTGGTTACCTATGATATAGTATGGTATCGTTACTGGCTGTGTATGTATGGAGGAAAATGGAAAATATTTTTCATGGAAAATATTTTCTAGGAAAATAAGTTATTTCATACTTATTTTTTTGTGTTCGTTACGCAAGTAGAAAAATATTTTCTAAAAGCATTTGTATATATTTAAAACAAAACAATGAGAACGAATAGGGGGTGGGCTTAGTGTTTTAAAAGGCGGGGGCATAAGGCGGGATGTTTTACTTAGCACGGGGTGAGGCGTTAGCCTTGAGGCGATGGGGCGTAAGCCCCATGGATCTTTAAATTTTTAATTTATAATATAGTAAAATAGCAAAAATTATAATCCATAAATTTATAGTTTAAAACAATTAAAAACATGGTCAAAGAAAATAAAACTTCTAATATAATTTTACAAGTATAAATAAAGAAATGATATGAAAGCTACTACTAGATGCAACTCAACTCTAACATCTTAAGTTTAAAATAATAAAAGAATCACATTTTTGTAAAATATATTACCATCGTACTATGTAATTTTCATCCCTAAAAGAAAATAATCAATGAACTTTATTAGTACCCTCACGGTAAATTTACTTTCAAATAGCAATTATTTTGATACATATGACAATAATAAAATATGATAATTTTGAGATGTAAAATTCGGCTAAGTATCTTTCAAAGAAATGTTAAGTGATATTCACCCTCACGGTATTTTCAAATAGTAAATATGCAATACAATGACTTGTTATTTGAGTTATTCTCATTCTTTTTATTTCTATAGATGAAAAGGGCCCATTAAGAATTATTTATTTATTAGAGAATTATAAGGTCAACAATGTTAACTAAGGAATTTGACACATAATTTACGTAAGATCTGTTAGGCGACCCTAAGTGTTGGGCGTTAGGCGTACTTAAGGTGTACAGTCAGGCGCATAAGGAATAAGACTCACTGAACTAAGCCCCATACCAGTGCCTCGAGGCATTTTACCAGTGCCTCGTACCGGGGGAGCCACTAGGGAAGCCCCAAAACTGCCTTTTAAAACACTAGGTGGAGTAAGAAAAAAGAAATTTTAAAAATTAAAAAATATTTTTTGGGGGGCGGGGGATTAGTAGTGGTCGGTGGTCGGAGGTATGGGGTAGGGTAAGAAAAAAATTTGAAATTAAAAAAAAATTAAATTTTTTTAGGGTGTGGTGGTAGGGGTGGGTAAGAAATTTTTTATTGGACATAATGGGGTTATTTACAAAACTTCTCTTAACTTTAAATTAAATTACAAAATATACCGAGGTCGCGTGTATCTTAGGGGTAGCGTGTATCTCAAATACACAGACTCACGTGTATCTGAGACTGTGTATCTAAGAATGAGATACACGGATACACATTAATTGAGTAAAATACACGGTTAGAGACCTACCGTCGTCGTTGTCAAAATTCCATGGATCTCGACGGAAAATCCGTGGATCTGGCTGGAATTCCATGGATCTCGCCGAAAAATCCATGGATCTGGCCGGAATTCCATGGATCTCGCCGTAACATCAGTGGATCTCATCGAAAAATCCATGGATCTCGTCGGAATTCCATGGATACATGCAATTTTTGTTGTGTGTATCTAGATACACCCGACTTTTGCTTGTGTATTTGCGTACTTATTTTGGTATGTCTTGTGATTAGGAACCAAACTCTCGGTATGCATTGTAATTAGGGGTCAAACCTTCTATATTTTTGTTGTTTGTCCTTTTTTTTTTATGGGTGAGGGTGGGTGATTTTGAGAGTGATATGAACATTGCAACTTGTTTTCCCTACTTTGACTAAGGAAGTCATTTTCCTTAGTTTGAAGGAACTTGTTTTCCTAGGAAAAATATTTTCTAGAATTATTAGTCAAACAAACAAGAGAAAATAGGAAAATATTTTTCAGAAAATATTTTCCTTCGTACCGAACACACCCTAAGAGTATCATGTGTTGTTTTGATTGTTACTTAAAATATATGGTATGGTATGGTTTGATTTCATGGTTAGGTAATCATGAAAAAACTCACTTTTTGAAACCACCGATTTGGTGGTATCCCATTGCTACCTAATTTTTGTTTACAATTATGCCCTTACTTAATATTGCATAATCTAGTGAATCCCCTAAATAGTCACTTAAAGTTTTGGAAATTTCCTTCAAATATCACTTATGTTTTATTTATGACCATAATATCACTCAACTATCACTATTTTCCTAAAAAAAAAAAAAACTAAACACCTCAAAAGCCTTCTTCTCTCTTAGTTGGCATAACATGTCATTAAAATCTAATTTTTTTTAAATACAAAACTATTTAATTCATCAAACTCATTTAACCAAAATTAAAATTTTATTCTTTTTTTTTTTTTTTAAAAAAAGGCATTGCTTTATTTTTCATCCTTAGGAATTCTTTAGCACACTTAAACTTTACCATATTACTTTACATGTGAATTAAAATTCCTAGATAACTTATTTAATTTAGTAATATTATTGTCTTTAAAAAAAACAAGTGATCTTTGTAGGTAATTATATATGAAAACATGAATGACCATCTAAGAAAATAACTCTAGAAAAAAAGTGTAAGTACCTAAGTATGAGAATTTCTTCTTAATAAACTAATGTAATTTTTTTAAAAAAATAAGATTATAATTTTGGTTAGATGAGTTTGTTGAGTTAATAGGTTTATTGTTTAAAAAAATATGATTTACTAATATGACATGTCAATTAGAAGAGAAGGAGACTTTTGAGGTATTTAGTAATTTTTTGAGAAAATTATTGATAGCTCAGTGATATTATTGTCTTAACAAAATAAAAGTAATTTTTGTAGGCAAGTCCCAAAACATGGATGACCATCTAAGAAAATAACTTTAGAAAAATTAGAAAGTGTAGGTACCGGTAAAAGATTTCCAAGCATAAAAATTCCTTCTTAATAAACTAATGTATCTTTTAAAAAAGAAAAGAATAAGAATATAATTTTGACTAGATAAGTTTGATGAGTTAAATGACATGATATGCCAATTAGAAGAGAAAGAGACGTTTAAGATATTTAGTGTTTTTCTTTAGAAAAACAGTGATAGTTGAGTGATATTATTATCTTAAAAAAAAAAAATTATATGCAAGTCAAAAATATGAATGATCTTTCAGAAAAATAACCCTTGAAAAATATGCAAACTTTAAGTACCGATAAAAAAATTTTAAGCATAAAATTTTTTTCTTAATAAATTAATGCATTTTTTTCAAAAAAAAAAATATATAATTATATTTTGGTTAAATGAGTTAAATATGTTTAGTATTTTTTTTTTTAAAGAAAAGAGGTTTTAATGACATGGCATGTCAATTAAGAGAGAAGAAGGCTTTTGAAGTGTTTAGTATTTTTTAAGGAAAGTAATAATAGTTGAGTGATATTGTGGTACTAAATGAAACATAAGTGATACTTGAAGGAAATTTCCAAAACTTGAGTGACTATTTAGAGAATTCACTCTACATAATCCTATTTTACCCTTAACCAATAGAAAATCATATTGTTTTTTTTTCATTTTTTGGTATACTTTTTCTATGCAAACATTATTTTGCTCTTCTTCTAATGAAATTTATTACTATCAAAGAAATGAATACGACTACATTTATTTTGAACTGTTTTTTTTTAATTAATTTTTTTAGAATTTGCATAAATTTAACAACTTAATATATTTAAAGGCATAATGTGTGACAAATTAGTAGAAAGAAAATTGTCTTAAATTATTTTATTAGAAATTATTGATAAATTTAACATTTATAATAATTTGGGGCATTTTAGAAAACTTACCAGTAACGATACAATACAATACAATCAAACCAAACAGTAAAAATGTTATTAAACAACAAATACAGTCTATTCAAACATTGTATTTATTATACAACTAGTATTGGTACCCGCGCGATGCACGGAATATTTTTTAAAAAATATTCATTAATAGTATATATTAGCTTATTCACTTTGAAATAATAAAATTAATCAATTTTTATTGCATCACATTAATATATTTTAAATTGATTATGAAATATTAAAATAACTATTAATAGTGAAACTAATCATAATTGCAATTATTTTAGATGGTTTGATATAAAAAGAACAATATTAGTATTTTTTAAAATCATATTCCATTGATTTGTTTTTAAAAATAATAAAATATAAAATATTAGATGATTGTTAATTTTATTGTTGGATTTTTACCTTCATATTTTAAATCAATTAAGACATATAATTATATTTCTTACCTTCCGTTTAAAATTTCACTTTTTTTTTGTCCATCAATTCAACAACTAACTATAGTTTTTTTTTTTAAAAGTACTTATTTGTATCAATTACAAAACTTCTAATTCCAAATTTTAAATTTCACCATTCTCAATTCAAAAACTAAGTACATACAATTTATTATTTTCTTTTAGATTTTCAGACTTTGTTCTACTGTTCATAATTTTTCTTTGTTTGATTTTATCATTTACATCTTTAAGTATTTTATTTATACTTGTTATTATATCTTGTAAATTAATTCAATTAAAATCTCTCATAACACTCTCAAAATCACTCACCCCATCTTTACCCCACCATCCCCACCACCACCACTACCACAAATTTTTTTAACTTCTCAATTTTCTTTTTAAAAAAAATTCCTGAGCCCAGTTCCCCCAAACCCCCCCCCCCCTCCCCTAAGAAAGGAAAAATTAAATTTTATTTTAATATAAAAAATTATTTATTTACCCCACCCATCCCCTACCCCTACCCCCACCACCAACACCCACACTGACCCCCGAAAAAATTCTACTTTTTTTTTTATTTTTGAAAAAAAAGTTTCTTACCCCCCTCCCCCAACCCCACCACCCTACGCCGACCCCAGAAGTCTTAAACTTTTTAATTTTTTTTATTTTAAAAAATTCTTTTTTCCTATCCCACCCTACCCCACCCCCACCTATCCCACCTCGGCCACACCCCCACCTACATTCACCACCATACCTACCCTCTACCTATTCCATCCCAGCCACCACAATCCCCTATCCTCCCCCTCCCTCATCACAATATACACTCTGTCCCTACTAATTTTTATTGTTTTGTATTAAATATCTATAAATACTTTAATACTGAGATAATTTAAGAATAACACTCTTTACTTTTGCTTTATCATCATAATATTCTTCAATAATATGTTATCTTTCTTATTTTAATTTCTTTATGAGATTAATTTCCTTTTTTTGTATTTTCAAAATTATCAGATTGTATTTGAATAATATTTTTTGGTAACTAATAATAGCATTATATTATCAAATGAGTCAATGTATAGCCTGACAAAACCTGCAGGTTGGACATTCAGCCCCAAACTTGCATCCATCAAAACTCAATCACACTTATATCAGTAGTCGACTAAGGATAAAAATTTAAAGTTGACATATAACTAGCTAGTCTACTCTTTGTAGAAGCCCTCAAATGGACCTTTTGTATCACCTATCCAACCACGAACTCCGCTTTCCTTGCTTGTGTATTGAAGGCCCTAGCATTCCTCTCGGACCATATGTGATATATACCACAGTCATTCTGAAGACCTCCTGCCTAGCTGTTTTGCCCTTTGCAAACTGTACGACTCATACCATCTCTTCTTGCCAGTCACCTACGCCCTTGTGTATCCCTTGACATAGTAGTAGTTTCTCCCACACTCGTTTGGCATACTAACAACTGAATAAAATATGGCCTATGTCCTCATTTTCAATTTGGCACAAAGGGCACTCCAGATCATCTAAGTTTGCCCATCCTGCAATTTTGTCCTTAGTTTGAATTCTTTTGTGCAGCACGAGGAATAGAATGAATATCCCTTTAGAGGCCCCTGCATTATTGCAAATCATTCTTCTCCATGTCACCTTTGGGTATACCTCTCTACTTCGGACATACATCTTTTTAATAGAGTAATTACCCATTTGCATCACATCATTCTTAGTAAGCCTAGCTTGATAAAAAATTCTTCTAGCTTTAAGTATCTTCTTGACCATCCACAAGGCCTGGACAGCCTTGGTGTCACGCCCCGAATCCCAACGAGGCGTGATTGGCACCCGAAGCCGATAAGACCCGAGAGAACCAATCTTCGCTCATGTACATTCGTATACATAACCTCATATGAATCTCATTACACCTTATGCAACTATGTGGAAGTCATAGACATGAAAACATAAGTCATAGCTATACATGTAAAACTTAGGCGTTTGAGCCATCAAGTCAAAACGACATGTACCTTCACATTTATACACCCACATCCGTCTACAAAAGCCTCTAACAAATGCATTGACCAAAATGAACTAAAAGTCGGGACAAGTCCCCGCTTTATACAACGTATACAAAATCAAAACACATGTACAGTAGTGACTCAGAGAAGCCTCGAACTAACTGGATCTCACCAAAGATTTGCAGCACTGACACTCTACTGTGGAGGCCTACTAGTGCCTGCACCTGCAACATGTAAGGTAAGTCCCCCGAGGGGGTCAGTACGAAGAATGTACTGAGTATGTAAGGCTCATAAGAAATAGCATCATACATGAGAATGCCAATAAATAAAATAGGAGAGAATAGTCAATGTGTATAAATCATCATTATATGTACTATCGTTTATAACTACTCTCCTTCAAGGGAAATCACTTTCACTCAAGAGACTTGTCTCCAATAGATTCTTTTATGCCCAAGAGACTCTTTCTTTCTTCTATGTTCACTACCACTATTGGTCATCTACTTGTATACATCCACTTTCTTAACGTACATCCACGCTAGTAACGTATATCCACTCTAAGGTGGGAGAACATACAGCCACTCTATTAACGTACATAACCTACATCCACTCTCATGGTGGGAGAACATACATCCACTCTATGGTGGGAGAACATGCATCCACTCTATGGTGGGTCAACATACATCCACTCTTTGGTGGGTCAACATACATCCACTCTTTGGTGGGTTAGCATACATCCACTCTTTGGTGGGTTAACATACATCCACTCTTTGGTGGGTTAATAACATACATCTACTCCATGGGTAGGCCAACGTACCCATTACTTTCATTACTCTACGTGTGAGGGATAGATACATTAACTTGCACATTACTTTCTCATTACTTTTGAGAGATGGATACATTTACTTGTGAGAGATTGGTTCATTTACTTGTAGAAGATTGATATATTCACTTGCCATAACATTATTTGAACACTACATCTCGGAACCATTGGAACAATAGTCAATGCATAAGAGACATATGTATAACTTCTATTGGAACTTTGGTTCATGACACTAATTGAAACACACCAATATGCTTTACCTTACTCTTATACTTCATGAGATTAACACCTTAACTAAGCATGCACTTATATGCACATCTCACTTTACTCCTTTACCTCATGAGATTGACACTTTCACTTATGAGGAATAATTATACTAACTTGCACATCACCTCTCTTATTACTCTTATGAGATTGGTACTCTTACTTATGAACAATTGGCATAAGGATAATCATCAAACTATAGGACTTTGGAACAAGACATGACCGACATAATGCTATTCAAACTAAACAAGCTCTCTTACCTCATTACTCTCGTTGAGATAGTTCCATTAGAATTTACAACGTTATGACATCTTTGGAACTTCAATCAATGAATAAGAGAAGTGAATCATAATTCATCTAAGAGTAGGACACATATGAATAACAATATACATCACCCTGAATTGATATACTTCAAGACCCTCGAAATTGAAACAAGCCCAATGTCAATGTGAACAATATGTTGCAGAAGAATATGGAAAAAGGAACCTTACATACCTTGTATGCTTAATATGACTACACAATCTTAGACGTGCATACAATAGTCCCGCTCCGTTCTTGTGTTTTTGCTCTACAACACAAGTTCATAACGAAACCAACATTAACCACCAAGTACCTTACAATGGCACAACATAACAATAAGTCACATGTTTGGCTTTAACATGTTGTTTCTTTCTCTACAATACCATTTACGGCATGGTCATATTAATAATACCACAACATGCCCAACATTGACCAAAGTATCATAAACCACTAGTATGTCACACCAATTTCATACTTTCTCGATTACTTTACAAATGCATATAATATCGATGAATTACACGTTTGCTTTTAATCATGCCATTTCCCCTTGACAAAACCATTGATGAAATTATTATTCCAAAAATCCCCCAATATTCCATACATTGACCAATACATGAGAATCAATACACTTCACCACAACACTTCTCCTTTACACTTTCTTATCCATATCTCATCACAAAGAAGCCATCAAACCACCTTAATGCACCTTATAGCACATATCGGCCAAAATCCCACAATTTACACTTTTAGAAAAAGAACAAGTTTAATAACAAAATCACACCATACATGTTCATATTTTGTCCATACCATTCACTTTCATCAAGACATCAAGTCACCTTTTAAGTTTAATTCACAAAAATGACACATCTTTACCAAAACACAAAAGTGCACCACTTACACTTTTAGGCATAACCATCATGATCTACATGCTCTCACATGCATATAATATATTAATCCATAAGCACAATTACTTACCCAAGCTTCCAAATGAGTGATCTTGCCCCAAGAAGTGCTTTAGGGTTCTTAGGGTTTGAGAGAACCAAAAAGAACATGTCCTTTAATTCTCAAAATGTGTTGTGTGTTTTGAAGAATAAAAATCTGATTTTGGGTCCCTTATATAGTGCTCAAGTCATCCTTAGCCATATGGGGAGCAATAATTGAGTAGTAATGGCAAGAATGGGTTATTTGACCCATTTGGGCCAAGTCTTTTATTCCATTTTGGGCCTAATTTTGGGCCCAAGAACACATATTCATTTTATCCTTCAACTTTCATGTATCATTCACCATATATCTCATTTTTAAATAATTCCATAATGTCACGACAATATTCTCGTACGAGATTCTCATTTGTCGTCTCAATCGCAAAAAATAGAAATTCTAGTCGTCCATGGCTTCCCTAGACAATTTGGATCACTATTACTGTTTCATGATTTGATCATGTAGGAGTATGTAGGAGTGTATTGAAGTGTTTGAAGCTTTAACAATGCGCAAGGAACTCCAAAGAACCAAAAGAAACCATCCAAGAATCGTCGTAGAATTGCGTTTCAAAACGAGTCCGGAAGTATGTGCCTTGCGCCACTGCTGAAAAGAAAGGCAGTGGCGCAAGAAATCAATTCCCTCTAAATCAGTGGCTTGCGCCACACACCCTGAAATAGGGTAGTGGCGCAAGTTTTCATGCTTTACTGAATTTTCGGCCATTTTTCCAACACCTGCGTATCGTCCAATATCTTATCCAAACACTACAAAATACTTACTTAGTGATCTTAATCATCAAGTAAACATGACTCCAAGTCACCAAATGAGGTTAGAATGTGTACGGTGTATTACACAAATGCTCCATGAAATCACAAAACCCTTCCTATGAAAGTCTAATTGCATGTCCGTGGACAAATTTCAATTTTTCTCGTCATTAGCATTACCAACTACATACTTATATCTCTTGACACCTAAGTAAACATTAATCAATGTCATCAAGTAGGGTTGGGAAGGTACGGGGTGTTACACTTGGTATCCCACACATTTTGTCCCTTAACATAATATGAATGTATCCATCGAACCCACAATGTTTTTTTTTTCCTGCAAATATTCCATAGAAGTTTAGCAATCGCAGCCTGATTCCACTTGTAAACATCAAGGATGTTTAAGCCCCCAGCAGTCTTTGGCAGATTTAACCTCTCCCGCGCAACCAAAGATTTTCTAGAAATATTCACTCCCCCGATCCATAGGAAAGATCTACATGATGTTTCTACTATTTGGACCACCTTCTTTTGCAATACATAGACTTGTGACCAGAACACTTGTATGGAAAAGAGGACAGAGTTCAACAACATTAACCTACCGGCATAGGATAAAAATCTGGTTGTCCATGATTGAATTCTTGTAAGCATTTTGTCAATAAGAGGCTTACATTGCATAACAGTAAACCTCTTATTATTTAAACTCAAGTAAAGATCTTCATGTGTAGCGTGATAAATAATCCTAGAAAAAATTGATTGAGACTCTCTCCATGGTCAAACGAAGAACTCTACTTACTTGTCCAGGACAAGTGAGATCTTTGGTCTACGTGTCTGGGAGCAGCTCAAACAAAAAAGAGTCTGGTCCTGTCTGAATTCAGGCACGGCCCACCCGTCTGCTGCTAGGTCTAGAAATGGCAGCGGGCGAGGGTGCCGCTACGCCCCTTAATGAATTAAATGGTCCTTCGACTTTCGTTTGATTTAGATGGACGGCATAGAGCTCATGAGACCGCCCCACTATTACTACAAAAAAGCCCTGCCGTCTTCTTACAGTGGCTTTCAGCTCCTTTTCTTCACTACTAGGAAAGTAAGCAACTTCTATTAGTACTGAACCTTGAGTCGAATTGATCTTCTCATGTGCAACATTCATCATTGATGGTTCATTAATGTCCATTGATTAAGACTCTTTCCCCCTTATCAACTACGAAAAAGATTGAGAGGGGCCCAAAAGCCCCCAAAGAACGGAAATGAAATTCGATTCACTTCCCATTCTCTCAACAATAAATAAAGCTCACCCTGGGCTGGGTCTTTTCTTATTGTTCTGTTCCAGCCACAAGAAAGACGCACGAAAGAGGTATTCCCAGCTTGCGGAGGATCTGTTGAGAGTTTGTCTCGGAGCGCTTGTTATCCTGACTTTTCTCTCTGCTGGGGCCCTTCCATTGCTATAGCCATAAGCTATGGCAGCACCAACTCACAAACATAGGGGCCCACCCCGCGAGGCCAGAGTGGGCTCAGCGGTCAGCCTCTATTCGAATTATGTTAGGGGGTCTTTCGCTTTTGCCAGATCTAGAGTGATACTACAAGCCCTCCATCCCAGATTCCATCGCTGTGACCATCTGGTTCACCGGTACTACCAAAAAGTCTCATGCTTACGTTACTGTTATTGATGGTTTGATTATCTTGGACCACGAGGACCTCAGTCGTACTTCTGGTTTCCATTCCAATCATCATATTGATGATAAATCTCCTCGTGCTCTGCTATAAGAACTTGAAGTTCGTATCATGGTGAAGATAAGGTAAGGCTGTGATTCTTGCTCAAAAAATAGACCGAAAGCCTTTGAGTTATTGGAGCGTACAACCCAGCAGCATTCATGAGTCACTCGTTCAACTGTCCCTCATAAATAGGGTCGAGAAGTACCATGCATTATTGCCCCCCGTCCTTTCTTTCTATCAGTCTCACCCAACAAGCCACCCCAACCCTACATCTAAAAAAGGTAAGCACCTAGCGCGAGCCTTATTTATTAGTTTAGTAAAGTCAAGCTTTGGCTCTTTAAAGACAAAAGAAATGGATTAAAAGGGTGGGGGGTGGGGGACTTATGCAACGGGCTATGCTACCCAAACCAACTGAGGGAAGTCGCATCCGTCCCATCGCAAGCACCTACAATGTCATGATCACATTGGTTTACCCTAGTTTCTTAAGTAGTTTAACGTACGGTCGCCCCTCCAACAAGAAAAGGTATAAATATGGAAACTTCTTTGCCATTTGGATCAGAGAATTTATGGAGGAAACCGGGTTTTAAATTCCCAGAAACCGCATGATTATATAGACAAATGGAATAGGGCGCGCCTAAAACCATCCCAAACGCTGCTAATGTGGCTACTGGGCTATTTCTTGGGAAAGCTCCTACTAAGATGAGAAATTCCCCGATAAAGCTGCTAGTACCAGGTGAACTCATATTGGCCAAAGTGGAAGAGAAGAAAATGGTGGAGAGATTCGGCATGGTACTCACCGAACCTCCGTAATATCTAACAAGTCGAGTCTTATGCCGGTCATATAGAACACCAACACATAGAAAAAGGGCTAAAGAAATCAGTCCATGACTTGACATCGGTAGAATGCTACCTCCAATTCCCTATATGTTCGATAGAGCCAAATAAATTTGAGTTTATTTGATAAAGAGTTGATATGATGTTGATATTTGAGAATGATAAATTAATATGTCATTTAATGAATAAATGAATAAAATTATGTTTGATTAGATTTAGACTTTTAACTATATCTTTACAATGATATTTTGAACTTAAATTTTTATGCTTTTTTTCTTTTCTTGTTCTTCAAGTACAAAACTTTGTATCTTTAAAAAATAAAAAAAATATATTTTAAATATATCCCTTACACTATATATTTCAATTGTAATGTTATTGCATTGTTTCTTTATACATGGTCTCATAAAGTATTACATGACATTTGAAATTGTAGTATTATATACAGTAAATAAATTAAAAAAAATATGAACAACTATTTTAATAAAATGATAACAATTTTTTTTTTTGGTCGAAAAAGAGAAATTTTATTCAACCAAAGTGATCCAATTTACAACTGCCAGTCCATGTGTATGCTAGAACTAGACCTCAGAATAATGAAAACACTCCTAAAATAAAAAGCAGCCTGTACTACTATATTTTTTCCGAGTAACTATTAAGTGTCTCTAGCATTAGCTTCCATTTAGCTTGATGAACCCCTCAGAGGTGTAGCTAAATTGTTATCTCCTTCACTCTATCAGAACACTCTCGCTGCAGCCCTTGGAATCGCCTGGTGTTTCTTTCCAACCAAACGTGGTAAACTGTTGCATTAAAAAGGAACCTCATGACTTCAGCTTTGGGTTTTTTACTCTTTTAACTCTTTCCTCCAGCCATCTAACTTTAGTTTCCCATCATGTAGTTTGCCTTGTGACATTTAACCATTTCAATAAGCCCCTCCAGATTGTGCTAAAGTATGTACAGTCATAAAAAAGGTGGGAGAATGTCTCCTCCAATCGAGTATCACATAATACACATTCTTTGGATACCTGAAGCCCCCATCTGGATAATCGATCTACTGTGGCTAGCCGTTGTTGAAGTGCTAACCAAGTTATGAATTGATGTCTCGGGATGATACCAACTCCTATTGTGATACTCTTCCATGTAACTTTGGGGCATTGAGGAATAGACTGGTAGGCAAGTTTGATGCTGAATTTCCCCTTCTTACAGAAGCTATTCAGTTCTGCCTGCACATTTCCATTGGGAAACCACTTTGGCACCAACAATCTTCCTTACAATCCAACTAGCTCTTTTGGGAATTGAAGTAGTAACAATGTTGTTATGCTTGATGTAATATGCATGCACCCACTGTATCCATAATGTGTCCTTCTTCGTAGTAATAGCCCATAGCAATTTGCATATCGTTGCTCTATTCCATCGGTAGAAATCAATGATATTCAACCCTCCCTCTAACCTAGGTAGGCACAACTTATCCCAAGCTACTAATGCTTTTTTTGAAGCATCAACACTCCCGGTCCATAAAAATGTTCTGCACACACAAGTAACTAGTTCGGTAATCTTTTTGGGTAGTAGAAATACCTGTGCCCAATACCTCTGCATCTCGAATAGAACACTCTTTATAAGCTACATTCTGCCACTATATGAGAGGAGCTTCGTAGTCTAACATTTTATCCTTGCTACCATTTTCTCAATCAAAGTCATACATTGTTGGATACTCAATTTCTTAGAAGATAAAGGCACCCCAAATAGCGAAATGGCATTTTCCCTTCTATGAACTGCATATCAGTCAAGATTTGATTTTTGACAACCTGAGAGACACCTGCCAGGTAGATGGAACTCTTATCCAAGTTGGCATGTAGACCTGACACTTGAGAAAAATGAGTAAAGGCTTGTAGCATAAGCTGAATAAAAGTATGGTCAGCTCTACTTACTAGATATAATTTCTCACACCGAGGATGGTAATTGAAATTAGGAATGTGTCTCAATTGTTTGAGAGTTCTGTTAAGATATTCCATGGCAAGCTCAAAGAGGTAAGGGGACATTGGATCGCCTTGTCGCAACCTGCATATTGTTTGATTTCAGGCTGCCGTTTTCAAAGTTGATTGATTTTTTCAGAAACATATCTCTATGAAAGCAACTTAGTACAATCAAAGAAAACAGATTAACGTCCAATATATATAAGAGTATTTCATGATAATCATTGATCCTAATAAAATAATTTACGGCAGATTAACTCTTTACTACCAGATAACACAAACTATTAATAATTTATAAACAAATAATCTAAAGTTAGGCTTTGAGTAGTAAGCAAATTGCGCACAAATACATTAATGTAAGCATGTGTCAATCATGAATATTTTTTAACTAATAAACGAATCTGATTGAAGAATTAAAGAATAAGTTCAAAAGAGTTTAGAGAATAAAATTAGAAGTTTGATTGAAAAAATAGTTTATATAGGAAAGAGTTAATTGAAATTCGGCTTTATCTAGTATAGAGTTAGTTTTCAATTCGAATTCTAGAAGAACTTGCAACCTACCGTTCAAATTCAAAAATTTAACACTAATAAAAAATTAAACTTTATCCTTTTCTTTTATGCTCTTTTTTAAGAAAACTAGTTTAGGGTACGCGCCCCGCGCGTGTACCTCGTTCAATGAGTTCAATTTTATAAAATCACTTCGATACTATAAAAAAAATATGTCTTGATTAATATGTAAAAAAGACACAGACAACCTACCTTTTTAGTGTTGTCTACGTATACTCTATCTTTCCTACACTCCACTCAGTGAGATTACATTGAATATGTCGTTATTGTTGTTGCTTACAAGTTTACGGTATTTCGAAAGATTCTAATCAATAAGGACTTTAATTTGCTTTTTAATTGTTAGATGTAGGAGGAAGGACGATATGCAGAATACTTCGCAAATTATATGAAGCTGGTGGTGGTGGATAATCCCACTCAACATGGTCATCAGCAGACTCAATTTTTTCATAACACAACTGAAAATTCACCTTTAATGTCAAATCCAAAATAAGCACAAATACAATAGCATTATGGCAGACGCAGCAGGCTAAGTCATTGCAAATATTACAGAACTCATCAGCTCAATCACTGCACAACCTTTATTTATTTCATACATATCACCCTGTAGTAGTTCTCTAGAATTAGATAAGTAAAGTAAGGTAAAATAAGGAGCAGAAAATTAAAATAAAGAACCTAACATTGTGAACTAATGGAACGAAATTGTACCATATCTCTCCCAATTATAATTTGCATAAGAAAACATTAAATTAACTTCCTCAAGCATGTATCCAAATCATGAAGTAACATAAAAAATTTCAGAGAGTTAATTCACAAAACAAAAGAATAATATAAATGAAGAAATAAACATCATAACTTTAAAATTTTTTGTTAATCTTAATGAAAAATAAGTACATGAACAAATACATACACAAGAAATATGACAGAATAAAAATTCAGAAGCCAAAAAATAAAAAATATTATAATGTGATCAAACTTAAAAACATACCACCATTTTGATCTTTGCGATATTGTTCCCTTGTCTTCATCAAGGCACAACTCTTAAAGAAAAGAGACATTACTCTATGGTAAGTCTCGAGCTTGACCAGTTTGCATGTGTTAACAGGGGCGGACCTACATTGGTTCAAGCGGGTTCAATCGAACCCGCTTCGTCGAAATTTTTGACTTTTTATATGTATAAATTCACTGCAAAAACGGTATATGTAAATAAATGAACCCACATTGATCTAAGGAGAAGCATAGCTTGGTGGTTTTTGCGGGTTCAATTAAGTAAGAGGACTTGGGATCAAACCTGGACATCTACACTTTTGTGGTTTTTTTAATCCCTAGTGGTGGGTCCACACTAGACATTAATTATAGTGCTACCCAGTGATGAGTAGCGATTAGTTCAAGTTTTCCTTTTAAGTTTGTTACATGAAGTTGGTTTAAATTGTTAATACTAATAATTCAGATTATAAATTTATAGCTTATACTTGTTATTTGTTATTGTAGTTAGTTTAAAATCTTTTGTATACAATGTTGTATATTTTTTTTCCTTCTTCCTTGGTATACACAAATGTTAGGTTAGTGTATCTCCATTTTTTAATTACTTTACTAAATTATTTTGTTGCTTTATTTATGATTTTTCAAAATTGCAAGATTTTTATTGTTATTTATAAGATTAATACTTAACATTTTAAATCAAAGAGCAGTTAAAATGATAAAGTATATTTTTTGTTAGAAAATGATATCATTTTTCTAATTATTTTTTTCTTTTTAAATTGAATACGGCCCCAAAACAATATTAGGGGAATATAAGTTTTAATTTTAATATATATATATATGTATACACACACACACACACACACACAGAGTTCTTCATTTCTTTTAGAATTAAAATAATACCCAAAACAATTTTTTCAGGGGTATTATGGGAAATAGGAAAAAATTATCGATATGTCCATCATGGTTCATTGTAACTTGAACCCACTTGAACAAAATCCTAAGTCCGCCACTGCTTGTGTATATTGTAAACTCGATGAGTTTGCTTGTATGCATCTATGAATGGGGAGTATCATAATTGTAGATTAAAAAACTATTACATTCAAAACATTCACGAAAAAGATATACAAAAAGTCACGGCTTGAACCCTCAAAGAGATAAATCTTTGAATTTTCTGGCAACTTTATGTGGCAACAACATACTTGTTTCATCCAGTGTATTCGATTAGAAACTTTCAAAAGAAACAAAAAAATACAAAAAACCATCATAAAGAAAAAATTAATTGTCAATTATTGATTAGTTCATATATAATTTTTACAATTATCAACTTTAAAAAAAAAAAAAAAAAAAAAAAAAAAAAAAAAAGAGCAGAAAGGATGATGACACTGAAACGAAGAAGACAACTTAAACCAAAATCAAAATAAGAAGAAAACTTAGAGGTACTTAAATAGAATTACAAAGATTCTTTTCTATATAAGGTAAAATTTTAATTGATATAAAAGCTTTAAATATTATATTTCTTTACATATAATATTTTAAATAATTTTTTTTTTTTTTTTTTTTGGTAAAGTAAATAAAAAATAGTTAACTACATGTACGTAAACACATGCTATTTGATATCTTTTATGGTTAAAGTAGTTGCTTAGTTTTTTTTTTTCCTAGTTTACAATTTAGGAGTAGGATTTTAGGTTTATAAAAGTCTCTATATTGACGGCTAGTTTTAGGACGGCTAATTGTGAATTAAAAGTTTATTTATTAGCATTAGGATTTTAGTGGAACAAACCCTAATAAAAATGATATTACTTGATTTAATTTATTAATTTGAGAAAAAAGTGAAAAAATAATTTTGTCTATTCAGACCCTTTTAATGAAGGCAAAAAGTTCAACAACATTTATAAGGACCTTCACATTTTTAATATAGTAGAGATAGAAAATGTGTTTATCCTATAAAAATAATTCACCCGAATTAAATGTAACAAACGTAAGTTTTTTAAAAAAAATTAATCAGAGTTTAAATGGATAGGTAAATTAACTTAATCATTTTATATTCAAAATTCAAAAAATTTATTACAATGATAGTTAATTTAATAATAATGTGAAGTGACTTCTTCTTCTTATTATTATTATTATACTTATTCTTATTCTTATTATTTTTATTATTATTATCACATTTTTAATATAGTATAGATAATTTAATAATAATGTGAAGTGACTTCTTCTTCTTCTTCTTCTTCTCCTCCTCCTCCTCCTCCTCCTCCTCCTCCTCCTCCTCCTCATCATCATCATCATCATCATCATCATCATCATCATCATCATCATCATCATCATCATCATTATTATTATTATTATTATTATTATTATCCTACTCCTACAGACTACGTACTACTACTAATTATTATTATTTTAATAATATTTTTATCTTTCATTAATATGTAAATAAATTATATTTAAATATATTTTATAACATTTAAATTTTAAAAGAGATAAGTTTGAAATAGTAAATGTCTATTAGAACTCTTCAATTATGAGTTTCTATTTTTAAGATAATGATTTATTTTTTTAAAAAAAAGGATAATGTATTTCAAATTAAAATATTTTATCTTTCAAATCAAAACTTTTATTACAATATTTTTTTTAACTTTGTCTTAAAACTAGTATACGTACCCGTGCGATGCACGGATAATGTTAAAATATTATTTCCAATCATTTTATATTAGAATGTCTCGTTCGAGCATGTTAAATCATATTACCTTAAAAAAAGTTCAAGTATCATATTATTTCTTCATGAAATGCGAAAAAAAATAATGTTTTTCTACCCCCACCTTCCACCTCCACCCCCGCACCCCACCCTTCAATTTTAAAAAATAAAAATAAAAAAAATCTACCCCCCTCCCCACACGCCTCCACCCCCACCCACCCCTCCCCCACCCCAATCACCTCACTTCTAATCAAATCTATACGAAAGAACAATCATGTAATTGTAAAAAAAAAATTATGCTTCAAATTTTTATTTATTATACTATTCACAATTTAAAGATATTATGTTAATATTTCCATCCCCCCCCCTTTCCGGTTTCCCATCTCTAACCAAATCTATATGAATAAAATCAATCATGTAATTACAAAAAGTTTTTATGTTTCATTTTTTTTAATTATATTATTTACAATTTAAAGATTTCAGATTGTCAAAAAGAATTTAAATTTTTACTCTACTGTCTCCCCCTCCCCCCCCCCCCCCCTCCCCAATTTCGTCCATTATAAATTTATAAATAATAATATGTATGTTATCTAATTACTTCATTATATTCTTAAAATTAATTCAAATTCCCTCCCCCTCCCCCTCGCCCTGCCCCCCCCCCCCCTCCAATCATCGGTGTATATTTTTTTCTATGATTTTTCTCTAATTTGACTTTGAATGAAATTATTTTTTTTGTGTTACATGTATAAGTAGTTGAGCTTTCTTTTGTCATTTCAAAAGAGCATGTTTTTACTGAAATAAATTTTGCAATAAAGATAAAGTCAAAAAATATATTTTATTAAATTTTAAATTTTTTTTAACTATCCATATGGTTGAAAAGTTGAAATAGCTTTAAATTTAAAATAATAAATAATATTTATTTAAATTTCAAAATAATGTACAAAATCTTCTTCTATTTGATTTTCAATACTGTCAAACACATGTAAATTTAAATTGTTTTGAATGACGATAACAAAGCATCATCACAAATAATAGTCCAATCATTATCTGAAATAAGATTTGAATACTTAAAAGCGTATGTTGTTAATGCCTCTGTACCTATAATTGAAATTTTGAAAAAGTTTATAAATAAAAATAATTGATATACGTTACTCCCTTTTCCACCAAGGATTAGGTACAAAATATACATAGTACAAAAAATATCATTGATAAAATGATCTACGTCGGATAAGATTATCAAAATTTAAAAGAGTTTAAATCTAAATACAAATTTATTATATATTTTTCTAATAATAAACTATTAAATGTATTATCCTTTTAAAACAATTTATGTATATTAACATTATCCTCCTCATCACTTAGATGATTTTTATTTGAAGAGAGATTCAAATATAGAATACATATTTCATTAAATTTCAATATATAATCTGATTATAGAATGCATATTTCATTAAATTTCAATACAAAAATTATATATATGAAAAACACCTTAAACATATTAAATTGTCAATATTGATTGTTTTTACTTTTAAATTTTTATTCTATTGTTTCCATCTCTTCCATTTTTGAATTTTTGAATAGTAATATATGTATTATCTAATAATTACTTCATTATATTTATAAAATTAGTTCAAATCCCCCCCCCCCCTCTTCTACCTCTAACTAAATATATATGAGTAAAAATAATCACGTAATTGCACGAACCCACGCGATGTGCAGATGAAAGTATTATTATTTCTACTTTTTTCAGATTGTGATGTCTTGTTTGAGCATGTTAAATCATATTACCTCATTGGTTCAAATTTATCTCATATTTCAAAATTTTATTTTTTTATTCAATTTTAAAATTTTATTGACTTTGTTCCAAGAGATATAAGGAATTCAATAATGTAAGGAAATTTCTTGAGTATGAATTTAAAAAACAAAGGTCAAAATAAAAAAATTATTCTATACAAAAAAAATAATTATGTAATCTGAGTACATCATGTTAATTTATACTCTAAGCTATTATATTAAATATTTACCTTTTAAGGCTATGATTAATCTTTGTGTTTTTTATATTCTTTCTTTATATTCTGAAACTAAATGACGCTCAAAATTACTACCAAAAAATTGTAGATAAATGTAAATTTGCAAGTAAAATTAAAAGAAAATAAATAAATAAAAATATCTATAAATCTGTTTTATAATTCTCTTAAAAAAGTAAATATGTGAATGTAATGTTTAATAAAGAAATCGGACAATTATGAATTGCATACAATTGAATTAAATACAGAAAAAATATGAAATAAAATAATATTAAAAAGAAGAACAATAAATACATATTTTGAAAATCTTAACCTCGTCAATTATAACAAAAGAACTTCATATTTCTGCAGTTATCTATTATTTTTCTTCTCTTCATTCTTCTTTATCTCTTCTGCAAGTCAACAATAACAACAAAATTATCACTAAAAATTAGAATAAACTTTCAAGGACACTTCTTCATAAATTAAACAATAGGAACGATATTAATTTGAAATCGGTTTACCTATGAATCTTTTACTTATCGAAATCGTGTCATTTCAATCATTACTGGTTTCTTTTTCTCCATATCTTCTTGGAAGGTTTTACTATTTGTAGTAAGAGACGAAGAACCGCGAGAAGTAGATGGAGATAACATCAATGGATGCGAACTTTTTTCTCTTTGTTTACATTAACAAAGGAAGATGAAGATGAAAGAGTCATATCATTCCTGCATATTAAAAAAAAAAAATTAAATCAATTTTTTTTTTATAAAATGAAGACTATAAAGAATGCAGTAAACAAATTCACCAATAAAGCTAATGATATAAGAGTATATATAAGAGAGGAGAAGAATCTAGAATTCTATTCCAATTCAAATTTTATTTAAATTCAAATTTCAAATATCATTAATTTGTTAAAAGAAGATTAGTTTGTTATTCTTTCTTATCCATACTTTTTTCAAATATGATGTATATTTATCTAATAATTTATATATTTGAATTGAGATAAATATTTGAAACCAATGGTATAATAATTATTATCATTATTTTTGTTACTACTATTATTATAAACATTTTTGACAAAATAAAGATTCAATAATAATTATTTACCTGGTATAATATTCAAAAAGAGTCCAATAAGAACTCTTTTTATTACTATCTCAAACTATTAATAAATACCTACTACTTTTTGTTAACTATTATTATTATTATTATTATTATTATTATTATTATTATAATATATTTTATCTTTCATTTAATATTTAATCTAATGTATTTAAATGTAATATATTACTACTTCCACTAATAATAATAATAATAATAATAATAATAATTCTTATTCTTATTCTTATTATTATTCTTATTCTTATTATTATTATTATACTATTGATTCAAATATAATATACTATTTCTACAACTGCTACTACTAGTATGTTACCACTACTATATTATTATTATTATTGTTATTAGAGTATTTACTAAGTACTATTACTATTACCACCACATATGAACTACTATTATTTATTTATACATTATTATTATTATTATGATGATGATGATGATGAAATAGTTAGAGTTTGTTTAGGACTCTTCAACTATAGATTTCTAGTTTTAAGCTAATGAAAATTTAATTTTTTTCTTAAAAAAGTCAAATATTTTCAAATTCAAATAGTCTTTAGCTTTTAATTCAAATATTTTATTACAATATTATTAACCTTGTCCTAAAAACTGACACATGGCTTCTCAGTAGCCTGCCACTTGGCTAATTGTGGTGCTTCGTCCCCTGCTTTATAATATATATAGATTGCCACTTGACTTATTCTTATGCTGTCACTTGGCTTCTTCCGATGCTTCTACCTTTGCTTTTTTTTATATATATATATATATAGATAGATAGATAGATAGATACAATACAATACAGTACTATATATATGAAATCATGGATAACCACCATCCAAACAGTGTGACATGTTACTCACTTAACCATCAAGATTTTCAATATCAGTAACATAAAAATTAAATTCCACAGTTAGCTATATATGTTCTTATGTTTCCTTAATTTTATTTCGATTGTACACTTTCTGTAAAGTTACTCTTTCTTTCTTGAGTAGCTATTTATTGGTTTCTACAATAACATTGTCACTTCTCTTTTGCTGATCTAACCTCTTGGTAAAATTGGGCCTTCATACTACTCACCTTTGAGTCTTCTCAATCCAATTACATAAGAAAATGAGGCAATTGCACTTCATGTTTTGATAGGGACATCATGTTATTTTATACTTCATCAGAAAGAAAAGAAAATGGATATCATATTTTGTTGGGTTCTAGTGCAAAATGTGAATGGAAAATGGAGGGAACAAATGGAGGAAAGAAGTGAATTGTGGTTTCACTTTAAAGAAGTAAAGTTCTCCCACATTGGTGGGAGAAAGAAACTTTGTTATGCATATATTGAGATGCATTCCTTTATGTGGATAGTGAGGCAAGAACATGACAACGATTTGTCACAACACATCTCGAAGGGACGCGTCCATTCGAGGAAAAGACACACTGGTTGGCCTCGGAGGAGCGACCTGCGCACGCACTTGGCAGCCTGCGGGCGCAGGTGGAAAGCAGGCCACTGGCAGCTTCTGAAAATTGTTGAATTAAGCACCTGCGGACGCAGGTGGGCCTCCTTCTAGCGCAGGTGGTCGAAACGTTTTAGAAAGTTGTCTCTTTTCATGAACCATTGCTTCTCTTCTGAAGCACCACCTTTTGGCTATAAATACCTGAATTTTTCCTCAGGTATAGTGACGAATTAAGTGAAAGAAAAACACTCTCTTCTTCTTGAAAAACTCAAGTGTGATCATCAAATCGTTGAGTGAGTTCGTTGTTCGGTAGAATTTGAGATACCACTATTCTACTGAAGTGAATCATTTTATCCTGGGAGGAAAGATTCCATAACCTCGAGTACTTGAGGAGAATAAATTCTTAAGGACATACCATGAATTCAGAGGACTTGATTCTCCATTTCTGTCTTCATCTTTTTCTTATGGTTTTGCTATTTTCCAGAAAATAGTAGAAACTTCATTTTGATAGTTCAAAGTTGTTGAACTTGTGTTTGAAGTTGTTGAACTTCTTTAACCTGTTCTTGAACTTAAAGTTGAAGTTCTTGTTGTTTAAATACAAAGTTACAACTTCATGTGATCGTTCTTATTTTACTTTGAACATGTGATTGATGTTATTATTGGAAAATAGAGATTTTACCAAACCCGAAAAACAACAATCTTAAGGAATTTAAAAGTACTTAGTTAATCTGTATCGCTATGATTTTGTGGAAACTAAATCTTTTGATTTCCACTCCCTCGGTTAGAAGAATAGTAAAAACTTCATTGAGAAATCAGTGTGGGAATCCGGTTCGAAGAATATAAAAACTTCACCAATTCGTTGAACTCTTTGTATTAGTTTCTGGAGTTTAAAATCTATGGATTTTTACTCTGTTTGAATTTATTTTTGATTTGAAGAATATAAAAACTTCGTCAGATTTCAAAGTTCATTCGGTTGATAATTTGAAGACATAAAAACTTCATTGTTGACTAGAAACAAGTGTTTAAAGATTAAAGTCTTTATAGTTAGTATTCTGAAATACTAAAGTGTTTGTCAAAGCTTGACAAGGAAATGACGAATGAAACTGAACAATAAATTGATTCGGTTGTGATTGGTGTTGTCCCAAAGGCAACCAATGTTGCGTCATTAAGTCGTTCAGATATTGCTGAAGCAATGGAAACTATAGAGAAACCGAAAAAATATTCTGGTGTGAACTTCAAAGAATGGCAGCAAATGATGTTCTTTTGGCTGGCCAAACTTGAAATGCAAATGTTCACAAGTAGATATCCTCATGTTCCAGAAAAAGGAATGTTTGAAAACCAAGTGTTTGGTTTAGAAGATCTTGTAGTTATGTGAGAAATCAGCAATGATGTGTGTACATCTTGTTAAAGGTAATGTTGCACATAATATGAAGAGGAAGAATTCTTCTAGACAAGAGAAAGAGCAAAACAAGAAAAAGTTCAAAGGCAAGTGCTACAATTGTAGTAAAGTTGGCCACAAAGCTCTAAGTTGTCAAGTTCTGAAAAGGAACAAGAAAAGAAATAAGATAAACATGTTGAAAGCAACTGGAAAGATTGAAAAGCTATGTGCAATGATCACAGAATATAATCTAGTTGGAAATCCAAATGAATGGTGGTTAGATTCAGGAGCCACTAGACATGTTTGTGTGGATAAAGAAGATTTTGCTACTTATGATACCGTTGGTCCCAAAGAAGTGATCTTAATGGAAAATAATTCAACAGCCAAGGTTGAAGGAAGTGAGAATATATTCCTAAAAATGACTTCCGACAAAGTGTTGACTCTCAATAATGTTCTCCATGTTCCTACTATTAGGAAAAACTTAGTGTCGACAACATTACTCGTTAAAAATGGATTTAAATGTGTGTTTGTTTCGGAGAAAGTTGAAATAAGCAAGAATGAAGTGTATGTAGGAAAGGGATACCTCAATGAGGGCTTTTTCAAACTTCATGTAATGGCTGTTGAAATGAATAAAGCTGAGGCTTCTTCTCACTTGCTTGAGTCAAATGAATTATGGCATGAACGTTTGGGACATGAAAATTACAAAACCTTGCGAAAACTGATAAACTTGGAAGTTTTTCCTAACTTTGAGTGCAGTAAATCAAAGTGTCAAACATGTGTTGAATCGAAGTATGTTAGGCATCTAAGTCTGTTGAAAGGAATTCCAATCCCTTAAACTTAATTCACACAGATATTTGTGATATGAAGTCGACACCATCTCGTGGTAGGAAAAAGTATTTCATAACTTTTATTGATGACTGCACTAGATACTGTTATGTCTATTTGCTGAATAGTAAGGATGAGGCAATAGATGCATTTAGGAAATATAAAACTGAAGTTGAAAATCAGTTGGATAAAAGAATCAAAATGATAAGAAGTGATAGGGGTGGAGAATATGAATCTCCTTTTGCGGAGATATGTTTGGAAAATGGAATTGTCCATCAAACTACTACCCCTTACTCACCTCAATCAAATGGGATTGCGGAAAGGAAAAATCGAACCTTAAAGGAAATGATGAATGTCTTACTTATAAGTTCAAATTTATCGCAAAACTTATAGGGAAAAGCTATCCTTACAGCTAATCGAATACTCAATAGAGTGCCCTATAGAAACACATAATCTATTACATATGAGAAATGGAAAGGAAGGAAACCCAACTTGAAATATTTCAGAGTGTGGGGGGTGTCTAGCGAAGGTCCAAGTTCCTATACCCAAAAGGGTGAAAATAGGACCAAAGACTGTGGATTGTGTTTTCATTGGATATGCTACAAATAATAAAGCATGTCGACAATCATAAATCCAAACATTCGGATATCCATGATAATACGGTAATTGAATCAGATAATGCTGAGTTTTTTAAACACATTTATCTGTATATGACTAGACATGAGTTGTCTAGCGAAGGGTCTAAACGACCTAAGGATGAACCAAGGGAGAATATACTTAATGAAGAGAATCCAAGGCATAGTAAGCTACAAAGAGTGTCGACTTCCTTCGGATCAAATTTTGTAACATTTATTTTTGAAAATGAACCTCTAATATTCAAGGAAGCGATGTCGTATGCGGACTCATCTTTTTGGAAAGAGATTGTCAATAGTGAGATTGATTCAATCTTGAGCAACCATACTTGGGAGTTGGTTGATCTTTCTCCAGGAAATAAACCTTTATATTCTAAATGTATCTTCAAAAGGAAAATGAAAGTTGATGGTACTATTGAAAAATACAAGGCAAGACTTGTTGTGAAAGACTTTAGACAAAAAGAAGTCCTGATTATTTTGACACATACTCGCCAGTAGCACGGATAATGTCTATTCGGATGTTGGTTACATTAGCTGCGGTATATGGTCTTGAAATCCATCAAATGGATGTGAAAACTGCATTCTTAAATGGAGAATTGGAGGAAGAAATTTACATGGAACAACCTGAGGGTTTTGTGATTCCTGGTAAAAAAAAAAGTGTGCAAACTTGTTAAGTCACTCTATGGACTAAAACAAGCACCCAAACAGTGGAATACAAAGTTTGACCAAACCATTTTGGCCAACGAATTCATGATAAATGTGTTTACATTAAAGACACTCCAAATCACAAAGTCATTATTTGTTTGTATGTGGATGATATGTTGATCATTAGTAGAGACATTTCCGACATAAATGCTACAAAACGAATACTTGAGAGCAAGTTTGATATGAAAAACCTTGGAGTTGTGGATGTGATCTTAGGGATAAGAATTCATAGAACTCCACAAGGGTTGGCATTGTCACAGTCTCATTACATTGAAAGGTACTTGACAAGTTCAAGAATTTGGATTTCAATATTGCCAAAACTCTATTGGATGTGAGCTATGCACTTCAAAAGAATGAAGGTGAAAGTGACTCACAATTGGAGTATGCAAGAGTGTTGGGAAGTTTGATGTACATCATGAATTGTACGCGATCAGATATAGCATGCACTATTAAATTGAGTCGATACATGAGTAATCCCAATCAAACTCATTGGATGAAAATGAAAAGAGTTTTGGGGTATCTAAAACATACTCAAAACTATGCTTTGCATTATAACAAATATGTTGCGGACTGCGGTAATTGAAGGATATAGTGATGCAAATTGGATAACCGGATCGAATGAAGTAAAATCCATAAGTGGATATGTATTTACTTTAGGTGGAGGAGCAGTCTCTTAAAAATCATCCAAACAGACATGTATTGCCCGTTCTACAATGGAATCTGAATTCATCGCGATAGATAAAGTTGGTGAAGAAGCTAAATGGCTCTAAAATTTCTTGGAAGATACTCCTTATTGGCCCAAACCTTTGGCACCAGTGTTCATACATTGTAATAGCCAAACTGCGATAGGTAGGGCAGAGAGCATAATGTACAACGGTAAATCTCATCATATAAGATGGAGACATAACACCATTAGAGAACTTCTCTCTAGTGAAATTATCACGATTGACTATGTAAAGTCAAAGGATAATGTGTCGGATTCACTTACAAAAGGCCTGTCTAGAGAGGAAGTTAAGAGATCATCGAAGGGAATGGGTTTACGGCCTAGGACAAGTCATGAAGGCGGTAACTCTACCTAGCGGACTGGAGATCCCAAGAGCTAAGTTCAAGGAGATCAAAAAAAGTTGTGACTGACAGTTTAACATTGTCAATAAAATCAACCCATTCTCATGATGAAGACAATATTCAGGAAATAAGGATAAGACTTATGAATGGAAGTCTTTTAATGGTTTCTAAGTTTGGCATATTTGGCCAAATAGTTTGATCTATAGGATTAAAACGTTTAAGAATCATCTATGTTAGGGTGAAATGGAAGCCGCTTCAAGAAGAATGATAGTAAAGGTCTATTCTCTAAGCTCTCATGAAATCAGGTTGTGTTCATGGCTGAAATGAACAAAACCGTGAAAACCATAAATGGTAAAAGGCTGGTTGGGTGACTTGTGTTGTCTAGCTGTACACTAAAGTTCGACGGTTCAAAGATATCACATCTACCGATTGACCAAATGCATTCGATGCAAGTTTACTACGGAAAGTTCAAAGGAAACCCTACTTATCCAGATGCATTTAGTCTTTGTTTGTAGATCACACACTTGTACGAATATTATTTAAATGAAATAGCCATTCCCCATTCATGAGGGGGATTATTGGGTTCTAGTGCCAAATGTGAATGGAAAATGGATGGAACAAATGGAGGAAAGAAGTGAATTGTGGTTTCACTTTGAAGAAGTAAAGTTCTCCCACATTGGTGGGAGAAAGAAACTTTGTTATGCATATATTGACATGCATTCCTTCATGTGGATAGTGAGGCAAGAACAAGACAAGCCTCGCGCCGTCATCGTCGTCGCTTGCTCGACTCGACTTCGGCTTCGGATTTGGATTTGGATTTGGATTTGGAAAATGATCGATCGAGAGACTATCTTTTTGGACAAAATTCATGTGAAACTCGAAAAAGAGTGATGTTTTTAATCCAAAAATCCAATACGAAATTTTCTCTATTTGCGAACGTACCAGAGCATGTACGGACGCATGTCACAACACATCTCGAAAGGACGCGTCTATTCGAGGAAAAGACACACTAGTTGGCCTCGGAGGAGCGACCTACGCGCGCACCTGGCAGCCTGCAAGCGCAGGTGCCACACATACCACTGGCAGCTTCTGAAAATTGTTGAATTAAGCATCTGCGGACGCAGGTGGGCCACCTGCCTGCGCAGGTGGTCGAAACGTTTCAGAAAGTTGTCTCTTTTCATGAACCATTGCTTCTCTTCTGAAGCACCACCTTTTGGCTATAAATACCTGAATTTTTCCTCAGGTATAGTGAGAATTAAGTGAAAGAAAAACACTCTCTTCTTCTTGAAAAACTCAAGTGTGATCATCAAATCGTCGAGTGAGTTCGTTGTTCGGTAGAATTTGAGGTACCACTATTCTACTGAAGTGAATCATTTTATCCTGGGAGGAAAGATTCCATAACCTCGGGTACTTGAGGGGAATAAATTTCTTAAGGACACACCGTGAATTCGGCGGATTTGATTCCCCATCTCTGTCTTCATCTTTTTCTTATGGTTTTGATATTTTCTAGAAAATAGTAGAAACTTCATTTTGATAGTTTATAGTTGTTGAACTTGTGTTTGAAGTTGTTGAACTTCTTTAACTTGTTCTTGAACTTAAAGTTGAAGTTCTTGTTGTTTAAATACAAAGTTACAACTTCATGTGATTGTTCTTATTTTATTTTGAACATGTGATTGAAGTTATTGTTGGAAAATACAGATTTTACTAAACCCGAAAAATAACATGTTTTTATATAGAGAATACCTCAAAGTTGTTCTTTTAAGTCTCTCTTCAGATGGTCTATTATTCTTCCACCGTGTTGGATCAAGGTCTTCTGGATCTCTCTTGTGAACAATGGTGCTCAAGCGATCAGTTTGAGAGAGAAGCACTGGATTGCTTGTGACGTTAGTATGCAAATTCTGCTTTCGTTCTGAATTCTAGTTTGACATCAATTTTAAATCCTTATATATGTTTTTTCCTCTTTGCAGCTTGGGTTGCCATGCTTTCCAAGGGAATTCCCCGTGTGCAACACATACTCTTGTTTTATGGCCTTGGAGGAAGCTGCTTATGATGAAAAGCCTGAGCTCCGTTCTCTGCACACAAGGACTTGGAAAGTTCCAGTTTCATCTCCATGGGATAGTGTCCGCTTTGCTCTTGAAGGACTCAGTGGGGCAGGTCATGGTCGGATACAACATGGACAACTTTCTCCAAACGATATGGTAAAAAAACTTTAAAATGGATACTCCATACCCGAGGATGCAAAACAGACACATTGAGTAGTTGCAGTGCTTCATTCGAGGGACTTGTGGCAAGGCATCTTATGTTCTGACTCAGTTGCTGGATGAGATCAATGGCAGTCATCTACTTTTATCTCCCGAAGTGCTTCACACGAAGAAGTGCATATCCAAATTTATGAAGGACGAAGGAATACTCATGAGGATACAGATAGGGCCATTTACCAGATACATCGGGACCAAAAACTGCGTTTGGTCAGAGTTCTTCTCAGAAGCAATTATTGGCAGAATTGGGAGAACATCATTTTAGAAACACATTCATGTATGAGGCTCTAATATTTGGCGATCGGTAGATGCATTAGCGCTGTTCTATACTTAATCACCAATTCTAAGTAAGAGGGCACTTGGCATGGAAAGTTATGAAGGGGAAAATTTATGGTTCTTTTGTAAAACCTTTAGTAGTAGGTTTGTGAGTATCTAGTCATTTTTCTTCATTTTGCTTTTTCCACAATATCAGGTCTATGAGAGGAATCATTTACCCAGAGAAGGACAGAGTTATATCACCTTTGCTAGCTAGAAGTTAGCATATATATAAGTATAGTAGTTAAGCGTACTAAGTAGATTGTATATGATCTCTTACTGTTATTTTGGCCTGTGCTTTTCACTTCAACTAAAGTCGGGAAAGGCAAATAGCCATCTTGAAAACTCTGTTCAAGACTTTTCACATGTTTTCATCTGTAGCCGTTATTGTGAGATCATGCATCTCCCAGCAAGCAACTGATAAATGGGAATTTCAGGATCCTGCTGCCGAAGAATCTTATAGATTACCGATTGGCTTTATTACAACGGGATTTGTTCGAGGAAGGTCAGCAACTTAAATAGTAATTCTGGATGTAGTTGCAGCATAGTCATTCAGATAAATTTTATCAAATTAGAAGAAAATTGTCTTTGCTTCAGTTGTGGCTCGTTCTTTCATTTTGGCACCGAGTTCATCTGAATTTAATCCTGCAGTAAGAAGCCTGTGAAGCTGTCTATCTTGCTCACCTGAGAGAGGAACAGTGGAAGGCTGTAGGTGCTAGGAAGAGATGGAAGGAGATCTATGTCCTGGTTAGAAATTTATTAAGGTCCAACGCATATAGACTTGCACTTGCTTCTATCGTCCTGGAACAACGGGAAGATGATGTTGGGTGCATGTGATTAGACGTGGGTTCACTTAAATTATTTACAAGATTTATGCAGAAAACTCTTCCTGAAAAAGAAAAGGATGACAAATTCCAATCTCATGTTTGATATGTATTTTCTTCTAGATTGTATTTATCGAAAAACCAATTAGTCTAGTTGAAATTCTTGGTGAGACTTGGCTACATTGTATTTGGTTGCATCATGTGTGTAGTGTTTCTGTAGATTATGTCACTCCACAAAGGAAAGTACAACTTATACTATGGACTGTTTCATTCTCTTAGAAATTTCCTGCAAGCTAACCAAGCTTACCAATTGTAACCACAACCAAAGTTCTAAATCATATCCCATAACT
The DNA here is from genome assembly GCA_031232105.1 of Capsicum rhomboideum. Lineage (NCBI taxonomy): Eukaryota > Viridiplantae > Streptophyta > Magnoliopsida > Solanales > Solanaceae > Capsicum > Capsicum rhomboideum. Next base: position 25,511,345 of record CP124713.1, on the reverse strand, counting down.
TAGACAAGAAAATCAGTATCTTGGAGCTCTACAGGTAGTGTGACATGCCCATCTCTAATATCTATCAAGTCGCTCGAATTTCCTTCCAGATAAGCTTTCAAAAATGCAACCAAAACCCCTCCAACAAATCTCCTCATGGGTTCTCTAGATTTCCCTTTCTTGCACAAACAATAAGTGGCCTTGCCTCGAATCCCTTTCGTTTCATCATCTAACATATCATTATGTCCATAATCCTTTGCCACAAAGTAACAAGCTGGCTTGCAACATTCATTGTAGAAATCACGATGATTCACCCCTTTCGGAGCACAAGCTGGGAAGAGAGGATTCTTTTTAACTTCTCCCAAACCCGAGCCAATTACCATCACAGGCGTATCAAGATTATTGAAGGAATGTGGAATGTAGGTGAGAACTGAGGGTGGAGTCTGCTTTCCTTTGTCCATGCCATCAACAGGATCAACACCGATCAATGCTGAGAATTTCAGGTCAGTAGAAATATTAGCAAGTCTGCCAAGAGCTAGCGCGAATGCAACTTTTCCTCCACGGCTGTGGCCTGCTAGTCCAAGTTTCTTCAAGTTTGGCTCAACTTCAGGTGGAAGGTAATGCTTCAATCCTTCAGCTAACCAGTTTGTGATTTCAGCTGTGGATTTGATATCCTCAGTTGCATCTGCTCCTTCCACCAAATATAACTAGTACAAGGCAAACGAAATCTCACATGAGAACCAGAAATGAAAATGGATTCAAATTACAAACAATGACAATATAAATATTTTTTTACACTATCAATGCAGTTTAACCTGTGATAGCAGGTTAATTACCTTTTTAACTAGGTTACCAATTATTGTAATACATCTATTGTATAGAGATTTACCGGTAATTAACTTATAAGTGATCTGATTGTGTAAATAATTTTAAAATTGTCAATCCATACAACTTAAACACTAGCAAAAATTTATACAAACTATGCTGTAATGGTTGATGATTTATTTAAATCAATATCCTGGCAGTTCTTAGAACCAACTAATTTCCTAATCTAATAGCAAGTACTAGCTAAACTCTGCTTCCCAAGAGCCTCATATTGCCAATATTTCCTTTTCCACATTTCCAACTGTTTAGAAGAGGATATCAAGAATAAGGAAGCATAGTTGTATTTAATTTTAGGATTGTAAGAATCCAAATTCACAATCAATTTCTTGGAGCACACTATGAGCATTATTATTTATTACTACTAAAAAAATGATTAAGGAAGAAACCTGAGGAGCCACAACAATGAAGCCATGAGAAGAGAGATGTTGGATAAGCTGAGAATAGAAAGAATTGTAAAGAAGATAGCCATGTCGAAATATCAATACTGGGAAGCTTCCTGCTTCTGATGGTGTCCCAATCAACAGGCTCTTTGGAGGAGAAATTTGTTTGGTACATGTCTGTGCCTCAATTTTCACCAACTTAGTCTTATAATTTCCAATATCAAAAACAGTAGTAGAACAAGTAACAGAGGAAGTGCAAGTCATCACCATTTCTGAGTTCTTTGAATTTTTTGAGTCTAATGTGTGTGTTTTTTAATGTACAGTTTTTCCTTCTTTTCCCTTGTTGGTTAAGATAGAGTTCAGTTTTGTGGTCCTCATAGGTCCACCTTAGTGTGTTTTCTAGTGTTTGATTGATGACTAGGGACTTTGACAATGGGAAAGCTAGAAACTAACTAGAATCTGCTAGCTAGATATTTGTGGCATTTTTGTCCACGTGAAATGGACACCATTTTATTGGACCCTCTGCATTAGAATGAGTAATTCTTAAATGAAGCAAGAACTACAGTCATTTTGGATTGACTTAACTGTGAAGTACTTTTAAGTCAAAATAGTTTTTAAGCACTTTTTAGTATTTGAATAAATTAAAAAAGTGTTTATAAACTTTTCTCATGAGGAAATTCCATGTCTTCCAATGCTATATATATTTGGAAAAAAGGTCTAATATACTTGAGTTATTCAGAATGGGTCAAATTTACCTTTCATTACTTTTTGGCTCAAATATGAAATAGCTGAAAATACCCTTGTTACTAGAGGTTGCTTTACTCGGAGATGAAAGTTCTACGTGTTTGTCCGTTTAGTTGACATCAATCAACTGTTATAATTAAAACTAAGGGGCCAACCAAGACGACATGTTAAAACTTTTTCGATAAGGTAAAACAATTCGTTCCAACAACTTCAAATTAATATAACCCTTTTTAATGAAGTGATCTTATAAGATTGATCAGACTAACTGGTTGGAAAGGACGATTTGCGGAGAAAAGAATTGCTATATAATTTGGCACAAGTTATGTATAAATTTCATGAGATTAATCGATCCACAATTGGCAAGGAAGAAGAAAATGTTTAACAATACCAATATCCATAACAAGATATCTTCCTTTGTAATCCTTAATTATCCAAATAGGTAAATATTAATTTGCCGCCTTATTATTTCTCACGATTAATAGAAATATCAAATCCAGTACTACAAATGATGTGAAAATTAATTATTTCAATAAATTGAGTTAGTTTAAAATTTAATCATAAGAAAAATATATAAACATGAACGGTCTAAATAGATTGTATTCATCTAATACACAATAAATCAATAATGCGTTGACTATACCAGTAATCAAGGACAACCTATGAATTTTCCCTTTCTATAAAAGCATAATTGTCTCCTCTCCACAAATCCACCTAAAACTAATTCAAGCCTCAAAAGCTACAACAGTCCACAAGTTTATAAATCCCAATGAACATTCAACTAGATTAATACATTACATTTCATTCAAACAATAATATACTCACTTGTGTCGCACAAAAAAAAAATAATCAAAAAATAGTCAGAAAAATGGCATCAAACAAGGTTATTGCTGTGTTGTTCATCGCCATGGTGACATTATTTGCTGCTTCAAACGTCGTTGTGGCCGACGATGAAGTTGCGTATAAAGATTGCTACGAGAAAGGCATGAAACTTGGTGCGACCGAAGAAAGTGTGAAAAGAGAATGCAGAAATATCGCCAAGGAACATGACCTACAAACATAAGGAAGTGATATATTTTTCACTTTCTAATCTTTTTGATATGCTTTTGTAATTCTCTTTTATATATGTTGTTTGACAACCAAAAGAAAAATGTAAAATAAAGAATAATGAAAAAATAAAATTTTCAATTATATATTTTCCCTTCTTCAAGAGTTTTCCTTCTAACACTTTATATTCGCAAAGATGAATGTTCATCCCTACAGCTCGGTTTGAATTATGAAAACTTTGATTTGGATTTTCAATTTTGAATTTAAGAAATCACAATACAAATTCAAATCATATAAGCCTGGCTTGATTCAATAGAGTTACGTTTAGCTTAGAATTAATCAATTTGATTATTTTGAATTTTAGTTTTGAGGCTATAAATTTGGCTTCCTCTAGTTGCAAAAGAAATAATAATATAAACATCAAAATAAAAAATAGAGATAAGGCACAAGTACCCCCTTAAACTATACCCCCTTAAATTTGGCTTATAAGCGTAACTCATGAGAAAATTCCATGTCTTCCAATGTTATATATATATATTTGGGAAAAGGGCCTAATATACCTGAACCATTCAAAATGAGGCAATTTTACCTTCCATTATATTTTTGGCTAAAAAATGTCCTAGCCGTTACGTTTTTTTTTGGCTCAAATATGCCTTCCAACTAGCAAAATAGCTGAAAAATACCCTTGTTACCAGAGGTTGCTTTACTCGGAGATGAAAGTTCTACGTGTTTGTCCGTTTGGTTGACATCAATCAACTATTTTAGTTAAAACTAAGGGGCCTGTTGTTTTCCGTGTTTGGTAAAATCTGTATTTTTCCAACAATAGCTTCAATCACATGTTCAAACTAAATAAGAACAATCACATAAGGTTGTAACTTTGTATTTCACAACTTTGAACTTAAAAATAAGTTCAACCCAACTTATGAATATCAACAAAATGAAGTTCAAACTATTTTTCTGGAAAATAGCAAAACCAACATTTAGAAAGAGATGAAAAATGAAGATTCAAGTCCACCGAATTCACGGTGTGTCCTTAAGGAAATTATTCCCCTCAAGTACCCGAGGTTCTGGAATATATCCTCCCAGGATAAAATGAATCAATTCGACAGAATGGCGGTACCTCAAACTCTGTCGAACAACAAACGCACTCAACGATTCGTAAATCACACTTGAGTTTTTTATGAATAAGAAGATGTTTTTCACTTCAAAATTTCGTCACATACCTGAGGAAAAATTCAGGTATTTATAGCCAAAAGGTGATGCTTCAGAAAGGAAGCAATGGTTCTCAAACGGATGCACTGTTTCGAACAGACGCGACCACCTGCGCCCGCAGGTGGTCGACCTGCGTCCGCAGGTGACATAAGGCCCGAAGCAGAAGCATCTGTGTTGGCCACCTGCGCGGGCAGGTCGGCCTTTTCGTCTTCAAATAGTGCCTCGAAGGGTCACGTCCCTTCGAGGTGCGTTGTGACATGCGTCCGCACTTGCCATGTGCGTCCACAAATGGAGAATATCTCAAGTTTCAAATGAATTTTGTCCAAAAAGATAGTCTCTCGATCGATCATTATCCAAATCCAAATCCGAAGTCGAGTCGAGCGAGTGAGGACGACGACGGCGCGAGGTATGTCTTGTTCTTGCCTCACTATCCATATGAATGGGAGTGTTCCAATATAAACACTAAGAAGTTTCTTTCTCCCACCAATGTGGGAAAACTTAACTTTCTTAAAGTGAAATATTACTCTTTTACTTTTCCTCTATTTTTCTTCCCTCCATTTTCCATTCACAATACACTTAGAACCCAACAATTCCCCACATGAATGGGGAATGGCTATTTCATTTAAAAAAATATTCGGACAAGTGTGTGATCTACAAGCAAAGACTAGTTGCTCTGGATAAGTAGGTTTCTCTTTGGACTTTCCGTAGTGAACTTGCATCGGATGCACTCGGTCAATTGGTAGATGTGATATCTTTAAACCGTAGAACTTTAATGTACACCTAGACAACACAATTCACACAACCAGCCTTTTACCGTTTATGGTTCTCACGATTTTGTTCGTTTCAGCCATGAACACGACCTGGTTTCATGAGAGCGTAGAGAATAGGCCTCTACTATCATTCCCCTTGAATCGGCTTCCACTTCACCCTCACATAGGTGATTCCTAAACATTTAATCCTATAGATCAAACTATTTGTTCAAATCTGCCAAACTTAGAAACCATTAAAAGACTTTCATCCATAAGTCTTATCCTTGTTTCCTAAACATTGTCTTCATCATGAGAATGGGTTGAGTTTATTGACTATGTTGAACCGTCAGTCACAACTTTATTTTACCTCTTTGAACCTAGCTCTTGGGATCTCCAGTTTGCTAGGTAGAGTTACCGCCATGACGACTTATCCTAGGCCATAAACCCATTCCCTTCGATGATTTCTCAACTCCCTCTCTAGATAGGTCTTTTGTAAGTGGATCCGACACATTATCCTTTGACTTCACATAGGCAATCGTGATAATTTCACTAGAGAGTAGTTCTCGAACGGTATTATGTCTTCGTCTTACATGACGAGATTTACTGTTATACATCATGCTCCCTGCCCTACCTATCGCAGCTTGGCTATCAAAGTGTATGCATACTGGTGCCAAAGGTTTAGGCTAATAAGGAATATCTTTTAAGAAATTTCGGAGCCATTCAGCTTCTTCACCGGCTTTATCTAACGCGATAAATTCAGATTCTATTATAGAGCGGGCAATACATGTCTGTTTGGATGATTTCCAGGAGACTGCTCCTCCACCTAAAGTAAATACATATCCACTTGTGGATTTTACTTCATTTGATCCGGTGATCCAATTTGCATCACTATATCCTCCAATTACCGCAGTATATTTGTTATAATTCAAAGCATAATCTTGAGTATGTTTTAGATACACCAAAACTCTTTTCATTGCCATCCAATGAGTTTGATTGGGATTACTCGTGTACCGACTCAATTTACTAATAGTGCATGTTATATCTGGTCGCGTATAATTCATGATGTACATCAAACTTCCCAACACTCTTGCATACTCCAATTGTGAGTCACTTTCACCTTCATTCTTTCGAAGTACATAGCTCACATCCAATGGAGTCTTGGCAATATTAAAATCCAAATACTTGAGCTTGCCAAGTACCTTTTCAATGTAATGAGACTGTGACAATGCCAACCCTTGTGAAGTTCTATGAATTCTTATTCCTAAGATCACATCCACAACTCCAAGGTCTTTCATATCAAACTTGCTCTCAAGCATTCGTTTCGTAGCATTTATGTCAGAAATGTCTCTACTGATGATCAACATGTCATCCACATACAAACAAACAATGACCTTGTGATTTGGAGTGTCTTTAATGTAAACACATTTATCACATTCATTAATCATGAATCCGTTTGCCAACATGGTTTGGTCAAACTTTGCATGCCACTGTTTGGGTACTTGTTTTAGTCCATAAAGTGACTTAACAAGTTTGCACACTTTCTTTTCTTTACCAGGAACCACAAAACCCTCGGGTTGTTCCATGTAAATTTCTTCCTCTAATTCTCCATTTAAGAATGCAGTTTTCACATCCATTTGATGGAGTTCAAGACCATATACCGCAGTTAATGCAACCAACATCCGAATGTACGTTATCCTTGTTACTGGTGAGTATGTGTCAAAATAATCAAGGCCTTCTTTTTGTCTAAAGCCTTTCACTACAAGTCTTGCCTTGTATTTGTCAATAGTACCATCAGCTTTCACTTTTCTTTTGAAGATCCATTTAGAACCTAAAGGTTTATTTTCTGGAGGAAGATCAACCATCTCCCAAGTATGGTTGCTCAAGATTGAATCAATTTCACTATTGACAGCCTCTTTCCAAAAGGATGAGTCCGTAGACGACATCGCTTCTTTAAACGTTAGAGGTTCATTTTCAAGAAGAAATATTACAAAATCTGATTCGAAGGAAGTCGACTTTCTATGTCGCTTACTACGCCTTGGATTCTCTTCATTATGTACATTCTTTCTTGGTTCATCCTTAGGTCATTTAGACCCTTCACTAGACAACTTATGTCTAGTCTTATACGGATAAATGTGTTCAAAGAACTAAGCATTATCTGATTCCATTACATTATTATCATGGATATCCAGATGTTCTGATTTATGAACCAAAAATTGACATGTTTTACTATTTGTAGCATATTCGATGAAGACACAGTCCACGGTCTTTGGTCCTATTTTCACCCTTTTGGGTATAGGAACTTGGACTTTAGCTAGACACCCCCACACTTTGAAATATTTCAAGTTGGGTTTCCTTACTTTCCATTTCTCATATGGAATTGATTGTGTCTTTCTATGGGGCACTCTATTGAGTATTTGATTAGCTGTAAGGATAGCTTCCCCCCACAAGTTTTGCGGTAAACCTGAACTTATAAGTAAGGCATTCATCATTTTCTTCAAGGTTCGGTTTTTCCTTTCCGCAATCCCATTTGATTGAGGTGAGTACGGGGTAGTAGTTTGATGGACAATTCCATTTTTCAAACATATCTCCGCAAAAAGAGATTCATATTCTCCACCCCTATCACTTCTTATTATTTTGATTCTTTTATCCAACTGATTTTCAACTTCAGTTTTATATTGCCTAAATGCATCTATTGTCTCATCCTTACTATTCAGCAAATAGACATAACAACATCTAGTGCAGTCATCAATAAGAGTTATGAAATACTTTTTTCCACCATGAGATGGTGTCGACTTCATATCACAAATGTCTGTGTGAATTAAGTCTAAGGGATTGGAATTCCTTTCAACAGATTTATACGGATGCCTAGCATACTTCGATTCAACACATGTTTGACACTTTGATTTACTGTACTCAAAGTTAGGCAAAACTTCCAAGTTAATCAGTTTTCGCAAGGTTTTGTAATTGACATGTCCCAAACGTTCATGTCATAATTCATTTGACTCAAGCAAGTAAGAAAAAGCCTCAGCTTTATTCTTCTCAACAACCATTACATTAAGTTTGAAAAGGCCCTCATTGAGGTATCCCTTTCCTACAAACATTTCATTCTTGCTTATTTCAACTTTCTCCGAAACAAACATACATTTAAACCCGTTTTTAACGAGCAGTGTTATCGACAATAAGTTTTTCCTAATAGTAGGAACATGGAGAACATTGTTGAGAGTCAACACCTTGTCGGAAGTCATTTTTAGGAGTATCTTCCCACTTCCTTCAACCTTGGTTGTTGCATTATTTCCCATGAATATCACTTCTTTGGGACCAACGGTATCATAAGTAGCAAAAGCTTCTTTGTCTGCACAAGCATGTCTAGTGGCTCCTGAATCTAACCACCATTCATTTGGATTTCCAACTAGATTATATTCTGTGATCATTGCACATAGATTTTCAATCTTTCCAGTTGCTTCCAACATGTTTATCTTATTTCTTTTCTTGTTCTTATTCAGAACTTGACAGCTTAGAGCTTTGTGGTCAACTTTACTACAATTGTAGCACTTGCCTTTGAACTTTTTCTTGTTCAGCTCTTTCTGTTGCCTAGAAGAATTCTTTCTCTTCATATTATGTGCAACATTATCTTTAACAAGATTTACACACATCATTGCTGATTTCTCATGCAATTTAATGTCCTCTTCTATCTTGTGACGAATCACAAGATCTTCTAAACCAAATACTTGGTTTCCAAACATTCCTTTTTCTGGAACGCGAGGATATCTACTTGTGAACATTTGTATTTCAAGTTTGGTCAGCCAAAAGAACATCATTTGCTGCCATTCTTTGAAGTTCACACCAGAATATTTTTTTGGTTTTTCTCTCATTTCCATTGCTTCAGCAATATCTGAACGACTTAGTGACGCAACATTGGTTGCCGTTGGGACAACACCAATCACAACCGAATCAATTTGTTGTTCAGTTTCATTCGTCATTTCCTTGTCAAGCTTTGACAAACACTTTAGTATTTCAGAATACTAACTATAAAGACTTTAATCTTTAAACACTTGTTTCTAGTTTAACAGCGAAGTTTTTATATTCTTCAAATCGTCAACCGAATGATCTTTGACTCGTGATGAAGTTTTTATATCTTCAAATCACTATCAAGTTCAGACAGAGTAGAAAACCAAATGGTTTTAATCTCCAGAAACCAAAAATACAGATTATCAAGTACTAATAATTTCCTTAAGATTGTTGTTTTTCGTGTTTGGTAAAATCTGTATTTTTCCAACAATAGCTTCAATCACATGTTCAAACTAAATAAGAACAATCACATGAAGTTGTAACTTTGTATTTCACATACCTGAGGAAAAATTCAGGTATTTATAGCTAAAAGGTGATGCTTCAGAAAGAAAGCAATGGTTCTCAAACGGATGCACTGTTTCGAACAGACGCGACCACCTGCGTCCGCAGGTGACATAAGGCCCGAAGCAGAAGCATCTGCGTTGGCCACCTGCGCTGGCAGGTCGGCCTTTTCGTCTTCAAATGAATTTTGTCCAAAAAGATAGTCTCTCGATCATTTCCCGAAGCCGAAGCCGAGCGAGCAACGACGACGACGGTGCGAGGTATGTCTTGTTCTTGCCTCACTATCCATATGAATGGGAGTGTTCCAATATAAACACTAAGAAGTTTCTTTCTCCCACCAATGTGGGAGAACTTACCTTTCTTAAAGTGAAATATTACTCTTTCACTTTCCCTCCATTTTCCATTCACAATACACTTAGAACCCAACAGGGCCAACAAAGACGACATGTTAAAACTTTTTCGATAAGGTAAAACAATTCGTTCCAACAACTTCAAATTAGTATAACCCTTTTTAATGAAGTGATCTTATAAGATTGATCAGACTGATTGGTTGGAAAGGACGATTTACGGAGAAAAGAATTGCTATATAATTTGGCACAAGTTATATATAAATTTCATGAGATTAATCGATTCACAATTGGCATGGAAGAAGAAAATGTTTAACAATACCAATATCCATAACAAGATATCTTCCTTTGTAATCCTTAATTATCCAAATATGTAAATATTAATTTGCTACCTAATTATTTCTCATGATTAATAGAAATATCAAATCCAGTACTACAAATTATGTGAAAAATTATTTCAATAAATTGAGTGAGTTTAAAATTTATTCATAAGAAAAATATAAAAACATGAATGGTCTAAATAGATTCATCTAATACACAATGTCTTGACTAAACCAGTAATCAAGGATAACCAATGAATTTTTTCCCTTTCTCAAAAGCATAACTGTCTCCTCTCCACAAATTCAGCTAAAACTAATTCAAGCCTCAAAAGCTACAACGGAGACACAAGTCTATAAATTCCAATGAACATTCAACAACATTATCTCATTCAAACAATAATATACTCACTTACTTGTGTCGCACGAAAATATAAAAAAATAGTCAGAAAAATGGCATCAAACAAGGTTATTGCTGTGTTGTTCATCGCCATGGTGACAGTATTTGCTGCTTCAAACGTCGTTGTGGCCGACGATGAAGTTGCGTATAAAGATTGCTATGAGAAAGGCATGAAACTTGGTGCGACCGAAGAAAGTGTGAAAAGAGAATGCAGAAATATCGCCAAGGATCATGACCTACAAACATAAGGAAGTGATATATTTTTCACTTTCTTTTTTTTTTGGATATGTTTGGTAATTCTCTTTTATATATGTTGTTTGACAACCAAAAGAAAAATGTAAAATTAAGAATAATGAAAAAATAAATTTTTCAATTATATATTTTCCCTTCTTCAAGAGTTTTCCTTCTAACACTTTATATTCGCAAGGATGAATGTTCATCCCTACAGCTCAGTTTGAATTATGAAAACTTTGATTTGGATTTTCAATTTTGAATTTAAGAAATCACAATACAAATTCAAATCATATAAGCCTGGCTTGATTCAATAGAGTTACGTTTAGCTTAGAATTAATCAATTTAATTATTTTGAATTTTCGTCTTGAGGTTAAAAATTGGCTTCCTCTACTTGCAAAAGAAATAATAATACAAACATCAAAATAAAAAATATATATCAAACGCCTTTAATAATCATTATCAGAATTTCATGTACCATGATCATATGAAAATTTAGCAACTAATAAGTATAAATACAAACCCTCAACATTAGGAAAGGTATTAATTACAAGAAGACACCATGTTCATAAGTAGATTGTTGGCCTTACTGATGATCTTTTTAAGGAAATTTTCATAATTATGCACGTCTAAAATACACTTAATAAAACAATAGCAATATTTAGAAAATATCAGCAAATAGTCGTACTTAGCTTTCATCCTATAGTAGAAACTGATCAAATTTCATTATTACATGAATACTAATTAATAAACCCTAAAAATAAGTAAATTGTTGTCGTCTGCCATGACCTACTTTCCTGCAAAGCAAAACATAGAAGCTAAAACCCACACAATGGTGGGGGCCAAACTATTTACCGTCGATTTGGGATAGTTAGATTTGGAGGTGGGTAAAGAGCACGCGTTACGGTTTTAGCTTCGAGTTTGTAGCGAGACTTTTCCAGGTATAATAAATAGACAAAGCAAATAATACAACTGCTAAGCAAAATAGTGGTCAAAAACAAATCTGAAATGACAACGTAGTCCACAGTTCCTTAGCTACGAGCCGATCTTAATCGTAGTTGGTGTTTTACTTAGACATCGAGCGTAATAGGCAAAAATAGCTAAGGCAATAGAGAAAACTTAAGAACAAAACTAAAGATTTTTATTGTTTGAGGATAGAGATGAGCAAAATACGATCTCGTTACAATGGGGAGAGGGTGCCTAGTTATAGGGTACAAGGACTGTTTTCGATCAATAGGAGAATGTCATTTGAACCCTACAGTACAACCACCAATATCCAAGAGCCACTTGCCGTTGGGCCGTTGGAGGATGCCCTCCCAATATTGCATGTCTGACGCGGTGCCGCTGAGGGTCGCCTGTGCACCTGAGAGCCCTGACACATGATTGTCCTTCTGTACGTCCTTTCGTGCACTGTCACCATCGTTGTTAGTCTCGAGCCATTCTTTTCTTGCCCGAGAGGACGTTCTTTCGCCTTGCTTTTGTTCTCGGAATGATGCCATTGTGGGTCAATTTCAGTTTTACCCGACCCAAGTCGGCCCAATCTTTATCAAAACTATTTTACCCCATACAACTACCTTATATCAAACCAAACTGTAATTGTATTAGTTGTGCCATGAAATTAATCTTCTTTTTTATTGAGTAATCATATTTTTGTTTAAACCATTACGTACGAGACTTACTTATTTCCTTTACAGATATTAAGGATCGAGTTGTATCAGCTGAAGTAATTGGGAAGATGAGAGAAAATTGTATAAGATGTATGATATATTAGTTGAATTACTGGTGCTGTCAGTTCTATTCTGCTAGTGATTTTACTGCTTTCTTTACTTTTATGGATTGAAATTGCGTGAAATGGTTAATAGATATCATAAAAGGATGATATTTCCATTCTTTTACAAGAATTTTTTTTATTTATCATCCATTATTCAATTTGTTACGTGCTTTATTTCCTCTTTATCATGTTGTGGCTAGTTTTGAGTTTTTTAGGCCTCGACTATTCTCACGATAAAATGAAATTCATATGAAAGAGATTAGGTTCGTTTAAATATTCATCAGAAAGCTACCAAATTTGTATGGGAAAGTACGGATCAAATTTGTACAAGAATGAGTTTCGGATTTGAAAAAAAAAACTGTCTGAGAGACTATTTTCTCTGAAAGCTTAATGAATAAAATAGTTACAACTTACATCTCAAAATGTGATAAAAACTGAAGGATTTCCAGTTATTAGTAACTGGATCAGAGCCTTGTCTTGAATCTCTTTTTCACATATTTTATGACATTATTTTTCAAATTATCATAACATCATTTTATTATCATATGACTCCTACTTCTCTTCTTCTGCATCTCCTTTCATTAGGTTTTCTAAGTAAAACTTTCATTTTTTTTTCTTTCTTCATCCACAAGTAGATCAATGATGCTCCAACACTCTGTCTCAAATTCGTTATCAGGTATGTTGTCGATTCAATGTAAACTGAAGTCTAAGTATAAAAATTTCATTTTCTTCTTTCTAATTGCTTCTTAGTTAGGAATACGAGGAAATCCAATGACATAGTGAAAGTGAACTCCAAAATGTATGTATGTCTTTGCCTCTGCTTTAGAACTCTTGGATTTTGGAATTGACACAAATTTTGTTTAAGACACTAATTAAGCATTAGCATCACTAATAAGGGATCCCAATAATCTGATTTATTAGTCATGATTTGACTTTTATGGTTGCATACTCCTAAATGAGCAAAAGATAATTATACAATTCATAATTTATATGGAGCTTTTGATTATTCAGTATTCACAATCAAGCTTTCGAGTATTTTTTTTCTGTTCTTATTTTAATGATAAAAGATAATGTTGCTCAATAGCTTTGTAATGGCCACTAGTTTTTAAATTTATAATGTTGTTGATGTTTAAACACGTTCTTTCTACATTAGCTTATTAAGTAGACTGTATGAAGCTTACAATTTCTTGTGTTTCACTTATTTGCTCTTCATAGTGAAATGAAAGAACTATCATTTATCAATGAGTATGATGATTCTTTCATGCAACGAGAGGAGAAGTATTATTCACTATCACATCCTCATTCTCTCTACCTCATTTCATAAAACAAGAATCTATTTGTTATAAATGAACGGTGATCGATGAATGTTGCTCATGTATAGTATATTGTTGTTGTTTCAACTGTCACATCATCATCAAATAGGAATACATTCTTATCGGGTAAAAAATTCAAGTAATCATGTGTGTTTTGTATTGAAAATAATAAGAGGAATTCAATTAATCGATCAACAACCTAACAATTATTACAACTCTGATTGTGGTTGATAGCTAGTCAATATGGTAAACAAGACAACATAAATAGCTAAACTAATTGCAGAACAAACTGACTTAATCCTAATTAATTGACTTCTGCATAATTAACTAAACTAATTGTCTCAATAAGTTGCTAGCGGAGTTGAGATATAACGTTTATATTCTACTTTACATAGATCAGTCATTTCAACATAAAGCAATGTGTTTCCGTTGAACCTTAGAAGAGTCAAATAGAACATCACCGCCTTACCCATTGTGAACATGTACGACTAAATAACTACTATTAAGGTATTGATAACTAGCATGTATAATAAACCAGATGACTAACATCTCATGAGGTGGCTGTTAAACGAAATTGAACATTTCAAACGCATTAAAAGGAGGAAGCTAAGGGACGGGAGACCAAAGAGCATACTATTTGATTAGACAAGATTTCTTTATCTTTCATTAGATGCACATTCTCACCACCTTATGAGTTACAAGCAAAGTTAAGAATTCACAATTAGAAGGAAAAATAAGAAAGAAAAGAGAAGGACAAAAAGTAATTTGGTAGAATACTAAACGATTTTGTACTAGCAAGTCAACTCACTCCTGAAAATGTTTTCCTCCATACCAAACACACCCTTAAGGATTTACAATTAGAAACACAAAAAATAAAGAAAGAAAGAAAGAGTAAAAAGTCAGTATATGAATGCATTATTGTTTCACAAGGAGATTTACCATTAAAAATTCATAAGAAGAAAAAACAAATCTGGTAGAAGATGAATATGCTCTTCGTCTTCGCAGTCAACTATTCTTCACATGACCATTGATTAAGTGTCACATTAATTTGCAGCGAAATTAACGATTAAAATACACACAAAATAAATTATTTAGTAGACGATGAGTATGATCTTTAATTATCCTCAAAGTCAACTGTCATTAATTAATGTAAGATTAATTAATGTGAATGAATTTAGTGTTCACATGTGTAGGGGAAGATTAACAATTTAAATACATATAAAAAAGAATAAATCATTTGAGTTTCACATGGGACAAATTAGTGATGAGTTGACTTGCTGGTACAGTGTACTAGGTCGAAAGCACTGTTAATCCCCTAACACAACCATTTAGGAAACCAAAGAATATAAATAAACCAGAACCTTGAGCTATATTTCCTCATTTAATTTCACAAACTGGTTAAAAAAGAGTGATGTCTTCTTCATATGAGTATTTGTCTACGGGGAGATATTATGACATTTCTCATTTGGAAAAGCTTGGTCATGAACGACATTTAAACATCTGTGGAGCAAATACAAAGTTTTAAATTAAGCTCCTGTATAACGATCTTAAATTCATAGATATGTTTCTCAGCTTGTAGAGCTTCACATATGGATGTAGCAGCATGCTAGTGTAACAACCCTCATGTTTGAAATTTAGAAAATTTTATATTTTGACTATTTTACCCTTATCCATAGTTGTTTTATATCATTTATGAGTTGTGGAAATAGTTTGCACGTCCCTGATGCGTTTGGGAGTGATTTATATGAGTTTATGGTTTTGATCATCCTTAAAGGGATTAGTTTAACTTCGATCAATATTTTATGATCTGAGCATCGGATAATGATTTTGATAGTTCCATTAGATCCAAAATATTGATTTTGGGTTAGAAGCATAGTTAGTTTGGGCTCCGGCCCTTTGTTTTGCATTTTGACCTCTTAGATGAAAAACTAGTTAAAATAGCCTAAAGGGGGTTCCGGGGATTAATTCCTTGTAAATGATCTCTTTTAAAAAATTCGATGGTTTCATTGCGTCTGGAACGCAAAAATTAATCTAGTAGCATTATTGATTTATTTCTCTGGGGTCCCGAACGAATTTTGAGGGTCCGTTCGGAGGATTTTTTGAATAATAACTTTTAGCACTTTGCTGATATCTGGTGCATACCTTTCTTCTTCACGTTTGTGTCCATCCCTGTCACGTTCGCGAAGCACTGATGTCCCTACGTTTGCGTTCGTGGCCAAAGGCTCTCGTTTACGAAGGGTTAAATCTTTCTTCTTCGTGTTCGCAACCTTAGGCTCATATTCGTGAAGGTCTGGGTCGGATATCCTCGTGATCATGACCATGAGGCCAGCATTCGTGAAGGCCATTGACCTGGGTAGAATATTAATTCCATTTTTGGCCCCAATTCACATTTTCTCCATTTTTGGACTTTGAGAGCTCGGATTAGGGCAATTTCAAGGGATTTTTTGAGATTTCTTCCTTGGGTATGTTTCTAAATATTGTACTCATAATTTTCCATTGATTCCCTTGCAAAACTATCTTCAAATCCTTGCTTTCAAACATGAAAAAAGTTAGGGTTTTGCCCGGTAAGTTATAAAATGAGTTTTTCTTCGATTTAAAGGCTAATTTCCACTCGATTTTACTTGGATTTTCAGATTTAGACTCCTATAGACATGGAGAAAATTATTCTTAAATAAAATCTCAATTTTATCCTTGTATTTTCGAAAATGATTTTCGAAGTGATATTTGACCCGAAACCAAATATAGTCGATATGGGTATCGATGGACTCCTTTTGACTTAGAGATGTCATATATTATTAGATTGGACACGTTTGGTGATGATTCAATGGAGTAGAGCTTTTGGTTAATGCTTTGGGCTGAGTTTTGGCTTGCAGATCTTCTTTAAAGGCAAGTTAAGATGTACCTTGATTTGTTTCATAGTGTTTATGTGTTGTATGCTTGTGTGCTTGTGTATTATGAATAGCTTAGGTCTTGGGGTCCCACTTAGGGGAAATGGCGAGCATCTTTGCGGGTATCAGAGTCTTTTGATGGATTGTAGTTAGATAATTGCTTATCTTAGTTAGTCTTGCTACTTGTAAATATCCTTAGAGTAGATGGTAGATAGATGTCTTAGTGATCTTGAATAATTGATAGTGATTACTTAATTATGAGCTTGTATCAAACTTGGTGACCCTCTAGAGGATAATTATGCTATTCTTACCTTTATATGGAATAATTAAGTCTTAGTAAATACTTAGAGTATAATGAACTCGTAATAGACGATGTAATTATCGAGGTTAAGTATCTCTTATTAGATCATGTTGTTATCTAGCGTAGTTTTTCTTTTTGTAAATTAGTCTAGCGATGTCATCCTTGGAAGAGATGAGACTTGTTGTATGGAACAAGCTAGGTTTGGTTAGTTTTGTGATATATTGTTATTGAGATTGTTGTTAATTTTGTGTTGTCGTGTGGGAGCTTATGTGAATATTATTGTTGACTTGAGGAATTATTTATTGTCGTATGCCTGAGTGGGTGCTTATATGCATAATATTATCGGAGAGAAAATATTATTGTAATTCCCGAGTGGGGGCCTGAATTGATATTGTTGGCCTTGATTGTGCATTAAATTACCTAAATCATATTGATAATACCCAAATGAGGTATTTTAAATGATATTATTGATGTCATGCATGACTATTTATACCAGTAGTGCCCTAAGATGGCTTACATCATGAAACATTATCATATTAAGTTGATTCTGAGCTCATTGATACCTATATTGAATTTACTTATATCTTCATAATGATTAGTTGTGAGCATTATATCCTCATATCATCTAAACATGTTCATGAAATTGATACTACTGAGATATTTATATTTTAAAAGAAAATGATATTTTTATAAACCCCTTAGCTGAGGTCATTTTCCGACAAGGTTGTTTTGCTATTTTGAAAATCCTTGGCCGAGGTCATTGCCGGCAAGGTTAATTATGATATATATTGTACAACCTAGGTCTAGGTCATTTACCGGTAAGATGTGTTAAGATTATGAAAGTATATAGGCTGTGAACCCCCTATGGGTCCTGTCTGAAGCGTTGAGGCTTGGAAGGTGTATACGAAATATCCCACCATCATCATTACAATACATTGCATCACTTACATTGCATTGCATTCCTTGGTATGGTTTGATATTGTGTTTAAGTATTTACCTTTGTATTGCATTTACCGCGATTGAACTTTGTTTGTGATATTGTGTATTGTGCATTCATTTCACCCATTACATCATCTTATAACATCTTTTGTTGGCTTGGAGATTGAGATATATTAAGACATGGGGTAAGGCTATGGCTTGATCTGAGAGGTTGTTATGTCCCACCTTTTGGTAGCATGATATACACATGATTATACACTCTAACTATTTTATCCTAGAATATTGGTTATACATGATTGATTAAGCCTAATTATTCTTATTAGTGAGTCTTCTTTATAAATGACTTCCTTTAATTATTGATCATAAAATATTTAGTGTTGACTCACCTAGACTAATGTGCCTACCCTATATATTAATAATCCTCTGACTGTTGTGTTGGGTTACCCTGATAGGATGAAGTGGTGTATTTGTTGGTTTAGACTGTTGGGAAATCTTGGGTAGTTGGGGTGGTGGTTCTCATCATCACTTTGGATTAGGGTCGGTTATCGATAATGCTTGCTGAGTACACGTGTTCCCTACTCACCCTTGTTTTTTCTTTCTTTTTCTTATTTTTCTGCACCCCGTGTAGGTATTAATTTGAGCAGTAGATCATAGATTGTATTCTTTCAGCGTTGGAGTTGCAGAGATCGAAGTAGTGACTGGCAAACTTCAAAGCTTATCGGATCTCTCTTTATTTATCTTATGCTTACCTGCATTTAAGATACTTTAGTATTATTGATATCATTCTATAATAGAGGCTTGTAATATTGATAACTAGACCTGGTATGTATCTTGAATTATTATTTCATCTTATATATATTTTTTGGGATTGCTCTATTCTTCTTCTTTTTCAGCTTCTGATTTATTTAACTACTTGAGTCTTGGATTGAGACAGGCTTACTTGTTCGAGGGTGTGACAAGTGCAATCACGTATCTATATTGGGTCATGAAAAATTGGTATCAGAGCCTCAGGTTTATTAGTCTCATTTGTACAAGCTGAGTTTAGTACAGTCTTGCGGATCGGTGCTGAGACTTCCTTTCTCTATCTTTGAGAGGCTACATGACTTTAGGAAAAATCCATTTCTTTATTCTGTTTCGTGCATTCAAAGCTTTGTATAACTCAAAAATCTCTTATTCACTCTCTCACAGATGGTGAGCACGCATTCTTCTTTAGCTAGAGATGCAGAGTCTGTGCCTTTGGTGCATGATAGGAACAGGGTTTGTGGCAAAGATCGAATTAGGATGTCCAGACTAGCTAAAGGTCAGGTTAGAGTTGCCTCTTCATGTTCTAAAGTTGCTAGTGGTGGTAGGTCTAGTGAGTTAGGGGGGTTGAGGCCAGTGCAGACACTACCTGTGACTATACCTATGCTTGAGGATTGCTTGGTTTGAGTGTCGGGTTTCCTGGGTGACTCCTATTTTGATTCAGTATGCTACTTCTAGTCTTCAGACCCCAGATACACCTGTGACTACCTTACCTTATATATCCTTGGAAGGACAGATTAGGTATGTGGAGTTCGTGAGGACAGATCCTCCTCGGTTCAATGGAGATCCTAGAGTTGATGCTTATATATTTTTTTGTGGTTGCCGTGAGAGGTTGTATAGGTTGGGTTTGGTAGACTTTAATGGAGTAGATTTCACTGCCTTTCAGTCCTTTGGGCTATCCAGACAGTGGTGAAGGACTTTTATAGAGAGTAGACCAGTTGGATCAACTCCTCTTTCATGGGATTAGTTCGCTTGAGAATTTCTAGAGGAGTTTGTGTAGAGATATGAGAGGCTTGCGGGCCAGAGGCCCCATGGATTTTATGATAATAGCGATATACATGATGGAGGCCATGATCCTCGTGGTTATGCTTGGAGAGGGTTAGATCTTGGCGGCTGTTCAGGTCTTTTGGGCCTATCTCAACAGGCTCCTACTTTTACGAGTTACTTTTTATGTGGAGGTCTCTAATGATATAGGAGGGATTGCCTATAGTTTTGACAGAGAGATGCTTCATCAGTTGCTCTAGGAGATGATAGGCCTCAGCATCATATTTCACAAGATGGACTCGAGGTAGGAGCTTCTGGTACAGTAGCCACAAGTATGATTTCATTGTGCCTTGGATTTGTCTTAGTAGGGTTTGACTGTGGTCCTTCATTCTGCTATGTGTTTACTTATTTGGCATCGAGTTTGGATATGATTCATGGGTTTTTACTGGGTCTATTATTATTGCTATCTCGTAGATGATTTTTTAGTGGTGGATCGAGTGTATAGATCCTATGCTTGAGTGTATAGATCCTACAGTTTCTTGTGTATTATGGATTTTGGTGTATTTGGGTATGACCTTCTCGATAGTAGTATTGTGGACTAGTGATGGATCAATTGTGGATTTTGGCATATTCAGATTATACAAGATAATTCAGAGGTACACTTGACTGTAGTGATTCAGTTGGGATTGAGAAGGTAATTTGATTATTGGGATGGCGAGTTGTGATGTAAAGAAAGTTTACAAATGGTAGGCTTGTTTAGAATTGCCTGCAAGTATTAGGGATAGCGTATAAGCTTGAGTTAGCTATTTTACAGGGTCACATCGATGTATTTATGGTTTGGGTTAGTGCCTTGATGACGATATCAATTTTGAGGGAATGACTAGTGATACTTGTTAGATTAAGCAAGAAGACCTTCTGATGGATCAGACTTATGATATGACTAACTTGGAAAGATTGTAATTAAAGGATTCTGGTTAGATAAGGGAAGAACTTTCAGGCCTTGCAATTTGTTACTTCCTTAGTGATTAGTCTTTGCTTGCATAATTTTACTTGATGGTATTGAGACACTCCTTGGTTAGGATTGAAGGTTTTCAGCTTATGATGAATTCTGGCTTTGATTCGGAAAGAGTTTCGAATAGACAGGAAAGCTTGGTTGTAGGGTTGCTCCTTTAGTAGCTAAGTGGCTTGGTGGAATATTCTTGCTCATGAGTTTTGATTAGAGTATGTGTTACTATTCCATGGTCCTTGTATTAAGGAATACTGAATGGCAATTGAGTTAAGAAAGATAAGGAACTTGTAAGTAAGGAATTTTTGATATGTTCAGAATCTAGCTATGGGTTCGAGTTAGGATTTGAAGTCCTGATAGTGTGGTTCATCAGTAGCTTATGCAGAGTCTAGCGGTGATTTCTCGCGAGTTTTGGTTTATGATTTGGGCGTCCGTCAGTGACATATAGTGATTGTTGCACTTCTTCTATGGGTTAATTTTCCTTGATATGACGGGTTACTTATGTATGCATGATCGAAAAGGTTCTTCATTCTACCGAATTATTGGGGACTTCGGGTTGATTGATGTCTTTTGAGGGTTAGAGATTGCATAGGTTATTGTGATGAGTTTTATGAGATTTTAATGTCATTTGGAGTGTTCGTGTCCATGGTATATAGAGTTTATGATGATTCTCGGTTGCCTCAAGGGTTTAGCAAAAGGATATGACTATTGAAGAGTGATCTAAGCATGCTAGGTGTAACTTTGAGGTTTTGTGTGCATTGATATTGATTTCTGGCTTAGTTGCTAGAGTTTGAGGTCATAGGGTGGTCTGAGTTGACATTTATGGCATTAGCCTTGAATAAATGGGTTGAGGGTGGTTATGTGGTTTCATGAGTTCCTTGGCATTTTATAGGTCTAAGGATGATTTTTAGTTTTGTGGTGCAGTCAGTGTCTTGTGGTGTCTTGATCAGGTTTACTTTAGTCGGTTATTGTAACACCCCGTAGATTCCCAACCCTGTGTGACGACGTTGAACAATGGTTACTTAGGTGTCGAGATGCCATGAGTATGTAATTTGTAATGTTAGTGACGAAAAAAATTGAAATTTGGCTTTGTACATGTGATTAACCTTGCGTAGGAGGTGTTTTGCGATTTTCATGGAGCAGTTGTGGGGTTCAAAATGAGGCTAAGAGAACCTCTAAACAAAGGATATTAAGGGTAAGAAGTAAGTTAAAGAATAGGACTTGAAGTATCTAACCAAACCCGTGAAGAAAAGTCAAAAAATGAAATTTTCGAAAATTTTAAGTGTGGGGAGCGCTTGAGGGCATGCCACGCCACTCTGGGCTAAAAATTTTAGTCCAGAGGCAGTAAGCTGGCACGCCCTTGGGCGTGCCACGCTGGTTTTGGCCACTTTTCAAAGTTGAAATTTTTCTTAAGTCCCAAGGGTGCCCGGGGACGTATTGAGCCGATTTTTGCCACGTTTCTTCTACAACCATGATAATATACATTAAATGAGTAAAGTATTATATTGGTATGATAAAATTACTCGAGAACGAATTTGGCATCAAAATGACGATTTTACCCTTGTAGCCAAAATAAGCCATACGTGGCTAGAATTGCTTGTTTTTGGAATTGAGGCTACGTGTATGAATTGCATAAGTGGTAATATTGTCGTAACGCGTATGAAATTAATTAAACATGAGGAATTATGAATTTTATTGGGTTAAGTGAATTGGGCTCAAAAAGGGCCCAAAATGTGAAAGAAAACATGGGCCAAGAATGGGTCAAATGACCCATTCTTCCATTGACCTTCTAGACATAATATTTAATGATATAAATAGTGGCTAACGATGAGTTGAGGGCTTATATAAAGGGCCAAAAATAAGATTTTATTCATTATACATACACATGCTTTTCTAAGTTTTCTAGAATTCTCAAGAAAGTTTCTTTTGGGCTCTCAAACCCTAAGTCATCTTTGGAGAAAGATCATCATCTTCCAAATTTGGGTAAGTGATTATTATTGTACTTTAACATATTATAAGCATGAGATATTATGTATATCATGTTGGTTATGGTTGGAAGTGTTGGACATGGCACTTTTGGTTTTGTGAAAAAAATGTGTTATCCATGGAATTGTAACTTGAATTATGACTTGAGGTTTTGATGAAAGAGCATGGTATGGATGAAATATCAACATGTATGGTGTGATTATGGTCCTAAACTTGTTATTTTCATGTAAGTGTAAATTATGGGATTTTGGCCGATTTGTTGTTGTCACGCCCCGAATCCCATCGAGACATGATTGGCACCCGTAGCCGATAAGGCTCGAGAGAACCAACCTTTGCCTATGTTCAATCATATGCATATCATAGTCATAACCACCATTGCGTAAGAACATGCAAGACGAATAAAGGAAAACACGGGACATATTTATACATACATATGAAACTTGGTCGTTGAGGCCATCCAGTCAAAACAACATATGTCTTGTACACTGATACACCCACATCCGTCTACAAAAGCCTCTAACAAGAGCATTGACCAATACAAACCAAAAGTCGGGACAAGTCCTCGCTTTGTACAACATGTACATCATCAAAACATATATCTACTCTGACTCGGAGAAGCCCCGAATTAACTAGAGCTCACCAAGGAACCGCTAACACTGGCAATCTACTGGGGAGGCCTACTGGGACCTGCGCCTGCAGCAAGTAAGGTAAATTCCCCGAGAGGGGTCAGTACGAAATAAGTACTGAGTATGTAAGGCTCAAATGAAACTTTGTAACACATGAACATACTAATGAACTCAATACAAATGACTAGACAATGTGAGTAAGTCACCATTTTGCATTTTGGGAACCATGTGAATTGCTTTCATTACTTCCATTACTTTCTTTACATTCAATGCTTGCTTGTCAATACATGTGTCACAATGTACCCGGGCCCCTACTGATCAGTGGGTCTTTCCATGACTTATCGTCATGTTGGGATCGGGTCGAGCTAGGCTTATGCCCCTAAGACCTGCCACCCATAAAACACTGCATCGGGATCGAGTCGAGCTAGGCTTATGCCCCTAGACTTGCCACCCATAAATCAATACATCAGGATCGAGTCGAGCTAGGCTTGCGCCCCTAGACTTGCCACCCATAAATCAACACATCGGGATCGAGTCGAGCTAGGCTTATGCCCCTAGACTTGCCACCCATAAATCAATACATCGGGATCGAGTCGAGCTAGGCTTGCGCCCCTAGACTTGCCACCCATACTTGATCATTGACCACATTTGCATTACTTTGATCTTTACTTTGAGATTGATATTTGATAGTCATAACATCACTTTGAACTTTGGAACATAACATTGTTGGAAACTTGAACCATTAACCAATGAGTGAGAGACATGTGAATAACTTGGCAACATAACATTATTAGAATCATAACACCATGGGAACTATGGGACAATAATCTATGAACAAGAGGCATAAGTAATATCACTAGTGGAACATTGGAACATAACCTTATTTGAGCTTTTGGAACATTAACCATGATTATGAGACATGAGACTCACAAATGATCCATGAGTAGGAAATATATGACAATGTCTATTGATAAACGGATATAGGATACCTTAGCACATTTCGGGATAGGACTAGTGAAATAGCAATGTGGATACTATTTGCCGCAGAAAGATACGGACAGAGTAACCTTACATACCGTGTACTCTCAATACGGATATACAATCCTAGATGTGCATACAATAGTCCCGCTCCTTCTTTATGTGTCACTCTACAACACAAATACATAACGGAATTCACATTAACCATAACTACTTCACAAATGCATATAACATCAATGGGGTACATGTTTGCTTTGAAACATGTCATTTCCCCTTGACAAAACCATTGATAGCATCATTATTCCAAAAATCCTCCAATATTCCCAACATTGACCAATACATAATAATTATTGCATTTCACCATAACAATTCTCTTTTACACCTCCTTATCCATACCACATCACAAACAATCCATCAATTCATCTTAATACACTTCATAGCACATATCGGCCAAATTCCCACAATTTACACTTATAGGAAAGAACAAGTTTAACAACAAAAATAACACCATAGACGTTCATATTTTATCCATACCATGATCTTTCATCAAAGGCACAAGTCCTAATTCAAGTTCAAATCTCATGGATCACAAATCTTATACAAAAGCACAAAGTACCATATCCAACATTTTCAAGCACAACCAACATGATTTACATACTCTTTCATGCATATAATATCTTAATCCATAATAATATTCACTTACCCAAACTTGCAAAGTGATGATCTTGCTCCAAAAGTTAGCTTTGAGTCTTTAGGGTTCTTGAGAGAATATTGTAGAAGGTTTGAGAAAATATCTCAAAGAACATGAGAGTTTAAATGAATAAAATCTGATTTGTGGGTCTATTTGTAGTCCTTGGGTCCATCCTTAGTCATCCTTGATATTTAATGCTTCAATTGACCAAGTCAATAGAAGATTGGGTCATGTGACCCATGTCTTTTATCCCATTTTGGGCTTTTATTGAGCCCAAATCACTTAACCCAATAAAATCAATAATTTCTAGTCTTATACGTATTACAATAATATTCCCACTCATAATATTCATATTCGTAGCCTCAATCCCAAAAACAAGTGATTCTAGCCACGTTTGGCTTATTTTGACCTTAGGGGCAAAACTGTCATTTTGACCCCAAATTTGTTCTCGAGTAATTTTATCATACTAATGTAATATTTCATTCATTTCATGTATATGCTATTGGTTATAGAAGAAACGTAGCAAAAATCGGCTCGGTACGTCCCCGGATACCCTTGGGACTTAGAAATTTCCAACTTTCGAAAAAGTGGAAAACCCAAGGTGGCGTGCCCATCCCACTACCTCTGGGCTAAAAAATTTATCCCAGAGCGGCGTGGCACGGTCCCAAATGCGCCCCTCCTTTAAATTTTTGAAAATTCCATTTTTCGACTTCTCTTCGCGGGTTTGGTTAGATACTTCAAATCCTATTCTTTAACTCACTTATTAACCTTATTATACTTTGTTTAGAGGTCTTATTAGCCTCATTTTAAACCTCACAAATGCGCAATGAAAATTTCAAAACACCTTCTATGCAAGTTTAACCACATAACAAGAGCCAAATTCAATTATCTCATCAATAGCCTTACCAAATGCATACTCATAGCGCTCGATACCTACGTACATATTATTTAATGTCGTCAAGTAGGGTTGGGAACTTACGGGGTGTTACAGTTGTTGCAAGGTGTATTGAAGTAATTTGATGGAATAATTGTGATGTGGTGGCGATGGAGAAGTGTAAAGTATGAACTTGGTGTGACATGCTATTGGTTATCATGTATTGGTCAATGTTGGGAGTATTGTGGGATTATTGGTATAATAATTTCATAAATGGTATTGTCAAGGGGGAAATAACATGTTAAAGCCAAACATGTGACTTATTGTTATTATATGCCATTGTAAGGTAATTGGTGGTTAATGTTGGTTCCGCTATGTATTTGTGTTGTAGAGTGAAACATAAGGAAGGAGAGGGAATATTGTATGCACATCTAAGATTGTATATTCGTATTGAGAATACAAGGTATGTAAGGTTCCTTTTTCCATATCCTTGTGCAACATGTTGTTCACATTGACATTGGACTTGTTTCAATTTCGAGAGGCTTGAAGTATATCAATTCAGGGTGACGTACATTGTTATTCATATGTTTCCTATTCTTAGATGACTTATGATTCACTTATCTCTTGTTCATTGATTGAAGTTCCAAAGATGTCATAACGTTGAAATTTCAAGGAGAACTATTTCAAGAGAGTAATAACATAAGAGAATCTATTTACTCTTGGATGGCATTTTCCAATCATGTCTTGTTCCAAAGTCCTATAGTATGATGATTACCCTTGTACCAATCTTTCATAAGTAAAAGTACCAATCTCATAAGAGTAATATGAGAGACGATGTGCAAGTTAGTATAATTATTCCTCATAAGTGAAGATGTCAATCTCATGAAGTAAGGTAGTGAAGTGGGATGTGTATATAAGTGCGAGCTAATATATCTATCTCTCACAAGTTAAGGCGTTAATCTCACGAAGTGTAAGAGTGAGGTAAAGCGTATTTGTGTGTTTCAAATAGTGTCATGATCCTTAATGTACCGATCTCTCATAAGTTAATATATCAATCTCTCCCATGTATGTTACCCTACCATGAGAGTGGATGTACGTTGCCCCACCATGAGAGTGGATGTATGTCACCCCACCATGAGAGTGGATGTATGTCGCCCCACCATGAGAGTGGATGTATGTTACCCCACCATGAGAGTGGATATATGTTACCCCACCATGAGAGTGGATGTATGTTGCCCCACCATGAGAGTGGATGTATGTTACCCTATCATGAGAGTGGATGTATGTCGCCCCACATGAGAGTGGATGTACGTTGACCCACCATGAGAGTGGATGTATGTTGCCCCACCATAAGAGTGGATGTATGTCGCCCCCCGTGAGAGTGGATGTATGCTAAACCACCAATAGAGTGGATGTAGGTTAAAACCACCAATAGAGTGGATGTACGTTAATAGAGTAAATGTACGTTATATTATTAACCCCCCAATAGAGTAGATGTATGTTATATTGTTACCCCACCACTAGAGTGGATGTATGTGGATGAATGTTATTCTTTTACAACCTACTAATCAAGTAGAAGAACACTAGTGGTAATGAACATAGAAGCAAGAAAGAATCTCTTGAGTATAGAAGAATCTAGTAAAGGAAAGTCTCTTGAGTGAAGGTAATTTTCCCTTGAAGGAGAGTAATTATAAAAGGTACTATATAAAATGATGGTTTATCCACATTGTCTTTTCTCTCATAAATTATTTTATTGACATTCTCATGTATGATACTATTTCTTATGAGCCTTACATACTCAGTACATTCTTCGTACTGACCCCCTCGGGGTACTTACCTTACATGTTGCAGGTGCAGGCATTAGTAGACCTCCTCAGTAGACTGTGGATCATTTGCAGAGTTTTGGTGAGCTCCAGTTGGTTCGGAGCCTCCTAAGTCATAGTTCTATATTTGATTTGATATTATAAATGTTGTATAAAGCGGGGACTTGTCCCGACTGTTAGTTGGTCTTGGAAATGCATCTGTTAGAGGATTTGGTAGACATATGTGGGTATATGGATGTAAGAGACAAATGTCCGTTTTGACTTGATGGCCCCAACGGCCAAGTTTCATAAATATATATGTATAACATATGTTCCATGTTCATGTTTTCCGCATAGTTGAATAAGGTTTATATGAGGCTATGCATACGAAGGTTCATGAGCAAAGATTGGTTCTCTCGAGCCATATCGGCTTCGGGTGCCACTCACGCCTCATTGGAAGTCGGGGCGTGACAGTTATGTTCAGAACTTCTATTGTCTTTGACTCAGTTTTGAGTATAGAGAAATTCGGTAATAAAGAAAGTCAGCTTCATTGAGAAATTTGGCCTTAGATGCTAGTGTTGTGACCTGGTAAGTCATTATGTGATAGATTTCTAGTTCTATGGCGAGACCAGTAGTTCTATAGTCATGACTCCACGTTAGAGTGCTTTCTTGATTTATCTTGAGGGTACTTTCTACCCTTTACCTATTTTGGCATTTTCTTGCTTGTACGTTCGAGAACAAACGTAAATCTTAGTAGTGGATAATGTAATGACCCTCATGTTGAAATTAATTTTTTTGTGTGTTTTGACCATTTTACCCTTCTCCATAGTTGCTTTATATCATTTATGAGTTGTGAGAATAGTTTGCATGGTCTCCGATACGTTCAGGAGTGATTTATGAGTTTGTGGTTTTGATCATCTTTAAAGGGATTAGTTTAACTTCAGTTAACATTTTGTGATCTGAATATCAGATGATGATTCTGACAATTCCATTTGATCCGGAATGTCGCTGTTGTGTTAGTAGCATAGTTAGTTCGGGCCCCAAGCCTTTGTTTTATATTTTGACCTCTTAGATGAGAAACTAGTTAAAATAGCCTAAGAGGGGTCCCGAGGGTTAATTCCTTATAAATGATCTCTTTTCAAAAATTCAATGGTTTTATTGATTTTAGAACGTTGAAATTAGTCCAGTAGCATTATTGGTTTATTTCTGTGGGGTTCTGAACGAATCTCGAGTGTTCGTTCGAAGGATTTTGGGAACAACAACTTTCAACACTTTGCTGATATCTGGTGCATGCCTTTCTTCTTCGCGTTCACGGCCATCCCTGTTGCATTCGGGAAGCACTAATGTCCCTACCTTCGCGTTCGCGGCCAGAGGCTCGCATTCGCGAAGGGTTAAATCTTTCTTCTTCACATTCGTTGGCCTAGGCTCGTGTTTATGAAGGTTTGGGTCGGACATCCTCGTGATTGAAACCATGGGGCCCACGTTCGCGAAGGCCCTTGACCTGGGCAGAATATTAATTCCATTTTCGCCCGCCCCAATTTGTATTTCTTCCACTTTTGGACTTTGAGAGCTTGGATTACGGTGATTTCAAGAGAGTTTTTGAGATTTCTTCCATTGGTATGTTTCTAAATCCTGTACTCATCATTTCCCATTGATTCCCTTGCAAAACCATCTTCAAATCCTTGCTTTTAAACATGAAAAAAATTGAGGTTTTGCCCGGTAAGTTATAAAATGAGTTTTTCTTCGATTTAAAAGCAATTTTCCACTAGATTTTACTTTAGTTTTCATATTTAGACTCCTATAGTCATGAAGAACATTATTCTTAAACAAAATCTTGATTTTACCCTTGTATTTTCGAAAATGGTTTTCGAAGTGATTTTTGACCTAGAACTAAATATAGTCGATATGGGTATCGATGTACACCTTTTGACTTGTAGATGTCATATTTATTAAATTGGATGCATTTGGTGCTGATTTGAGGGAATAGAGAATCCGATTGATGCTTTGGGCTGAGTTTTGGCTTGCAGATCTTCTTTAAAGGCAAGTTGAGATGTACCTTGACTTTTTCCAAAGTGTTTATGTGTTGTATGCTTGTGTGCTTGTGTATTATTAATAGCTTAGGTTTTGGGGGTCCCACTTAGGGGAAATGGCGAGCATCTTTGCAGGTATCAGAGTCTTTTGATGGATTGTAGTTAGATAATTGCTTATCATAGTTAGTCTTGCTACTTGTAAATATCCTTAGAGTAGATGGTAGATAGATGTCTTAGTGATCTTGAATAATTGATAGTGATTACTTAATTATGAGCTTGTATCAAACTTGGTGACCCTCTAGAGGATAATTATGCTATTCTTACCTTTATATGGAATGATTAAGTCTTAGTAAATACTTAGAGTATAATGAATTCGTAATAGACGATGTAATTATCGAGGTTTAGTATCTCTTATTAGAGCATTTTGTTATCTAGCGTAGTTTTTCTTTTGTAAATTAGTCTAGTGATGTCATCCTTGGAAGAGATGAGACTTATCATATGGAACAAGCTAGGTTTGGTTAGTTTTGTGATATATTGTCATTGGGATTGTTGTTAATTCTGTGTTGCCGTGTGGGGGCTTATGTGAACATTATCGTTGACTTGAGGAATTATTTATTATCATGTGCCCAAGTTGGGGGCTTATATGCATAATAATATTGGAGAGAAAATATTATTGTGATGCCCGGGTGGGGGCTAAAATTGATATTATTGGCTTTGATTGTACATTAAATTACCTAAATCATATTGATGATACCCAAATGAGGGATTTTAAATGATATTATTGATGTCATGCATGGCTATTTATACCAGTGGTGCCCTACGATGGCTTATATCATGAAACATTGTCATATGGAGTTGATTCTGAGCTCATTGATACCTATATTGAATTGATTTATATCTTTATATTGATTGGTTGTGAGCATTATATCCTCATATCATCTATACATGTTCATGAAATTGATACCACTGAGATATTCATAATTTGAAAGAAAATGATATTTTTATAAGACCCTTGGTTGAGGTCATTTGTCGGTAAGTTTGATTTGCTATTTTGAAAACCCTTGGCCGAGGTCATTGCCGGCAATGTTGATTGTGATATATATTGGAAAACCTAGGCCAAGGTCATTTATCGATAAGGTGTGTTGAGATTATGAAAGTATATGGATTGCAAAATCCCCCATGGGTCATGTCCGAATCGCTGAGGCTTGGAAGGTGTATACGAAATATCCCACCATCATCATTACAATACATTGCATCACTTGCATTGCATTGCATTCCTTTGTATGGGTTGATATTGTGTTTATGTATTTACCTTTGTATTGTATTTACCGCGATTGAACCTTATTTGTTATATTGTGTATTGTGCATTCATTTTACCCCATTACATCATCTTATAGCATCTTTTGTTGGCTTGGATATTGGGATATTATGATACGTGGGGTAAGGCTATGGCTTGATCTGAGAGACTGTTATGTCGCACCTTTTGGTAGCATGATATACACATGATTATACACTCTAAATATTTTATCCTAGAATATTGGTTCTATATGATTGATTAAGCCTAATTATTCTTATTAGTGAGTCTTCTTTATAAATGACTTTCTTTAATTGTCGATCATAAAATGTTTAGTGTTGAATCACCTAGACTAATGTGCCTACCTTGTATATTAATAATCTTATGACTATTGTGTTGGGTTACCCTGATAGGATGAAGTAGTGTATTTATTGGTTTAGACTGTTGGGGAACCTTGGGTAGTTGGGGTGGTGTTTCTCGCCATTGCTTTGGATTAGGGTCGGTTATCAATGATGCTTGCTGATTACACGTATTCCGTACTCACCCTTGCTTTTCCTTTCTTTTCTTGTTTTTCTGTACCCCTTACAGGTATTTATTCGAGTAGTAGATAGTAGATTGTGTTTCTTCAGCGTTGGAGTTGCAGAGATCGAGGTAGTGGCTAGCAGACTTCAAAGCTTACCGAATCTCTCTTTATTTATCTTATGATTACCCACATTTAAAATATTCTAGTCTTATTGATATTATCCTATAATAGAGGCTTATACTAGTGGCAACCATACCTGTAATGTATCTTGAATTATTATTTCATCTTATATATATGTTTTTGGGGATTGCTCCATTCTTCTTTTCTTCAACTTCTGATTTAATTAACTAATTGAGTCATGTGTTGGGATAGGCTTACTTTTCCGGAGGGTGTGTCATGTGCCATCACATATCCATTTTGGGTCGTGACAGCTAGATGTTATACAGAAAGTCCAAGCTCTTTTTCCTGATACTGAAGCTGAATTCAAAAGAATCCACTCTCTCAACGATGTTGAATCCATGTTCAATAAGTTGTAAAAATAGCTTTGGGAGTCTAAGTTGGAAATCAGATCTAAATATTCCTTTCCTAAACCATCACTACCACTTTCCTCCAGTGTTGCTACTCCTGAATTTGTAAAGAGATTCATTGATACTGTTGTAATGAGTCTCAGTTATTTACCAAAGATTTATTGTCCTTATTCTTGGTCTACTTTCTTTGGTTGTAAAGGAGTTGGAGTTATTAAGAAATTTTGTCTACTTCATTTCAGGCAGATGCACGGATCCTTAAAGCCAACATACTTTATTCACTCATGTTTTTACTGTGGCTGGTCATGCAGCAATAATTTCCTGGTTGAATTTTCCAAGATATTGCGACCGAGGCAGACACTTTGCTTCAGATAAAATGAGTGCTTCATTGTCTGACCTTCTAATGAAGATTCAGCCCGTTCAACCATGTATCTGAAAGATCTATATTGATGTTCTCCAAGCTCTAAAATTAGGATGGCATCCGGATATCCAAACTGAGCATGTAGTTGATTATGAGGTTGGCTTTGTGGAGACTCTCATTCACCGTTTGAAAGAGCTACTGATTACTGGTAAGCACAAAGATATAGTTTCCTTCGAGGATCAAATGACAATCCTTTAGGAAATGCTCAACTTCTTGAGAGCCAATCTCATCAATCTACCAAGAGATGCCCTTAAAGATCTTGATACCGCTATTATTGATGTAGGGCTTCTAATTTACTCATTGTATGACAGCGAGGAGGAAAAAGAATACATGGTTGTTGGGGAGTTAAACCAAGTGTCAGTTCTTGATTTCTCAGGCGATATTCAGAGTATACATGCCATGATCTACCTCATCACTCGAAAATCATTTCACTCCAATTTACCTAAGATTGATGGACTGGGATCTATTGATATCATTTTATACATCTTGAAGGAGTTCTTAAGCCACTATTCAGACTCACTAGCTTTTATAAAGACCCAACTTTTTCACAGCAGCAACTGAAGCACTTTTAGAAGCACCATCATGGATTCAGATCTTTTGCGATGCAGTTGATTGCTAAAGCATATGAGATTGAACATATAGTTGTTTCTTGTATAAATAAAGACATTCCTGAGTGGTGTCTAGTACGTTGGACTGGGGAGATCATAGAGTAGATTACACTACTCATAAGGGAGGTAGCGTAGATTCATAAAAAGAAAGTCTCTGACTTGGTATTGCATAAAACCACTGATGCTGCCAGTGCTCATACTTCACAATTTGTTAGGATTACAAGCATGAGGAAAGAGATGGTGGGATTTCAGGAGGTGATAGACACACTAAGACGATAGTTAATCAAAGGATCATCAGACTTGAATGTTATCTCAACTGTTGGCATGCCCGGACTGGGTAAGACAACTCTACCTAACAAACTATTTTTTGATAAGTTAGTTGTCTCTCATTTTGATGTCCGTGCACAATGTTGTGTCTCTCAAGTATATACACACAAGGACTTATTGCTAACCATTCTCCGTTGTGTTAAGAAAGATACAGTTATAAGTGACAAACTATCTGTGAGTGAATTAGCAGATAAGCTGCACAAACTTCTATTGGTCCAGAGATACCTTATCCTCGTTGATGATGTTTGGGAAACTATTGCATGGGATGATCTAAAGTTTTGCTTTTGTGATGTCAATAACGGAAGTAGAATTATCCTGACAACTCCGCTTGGTGATATTGCTTCCCATGCTAAACTTGTTAGTGATCCTCATTTTCTTCGATTGCTTACTCTAGATAAAAGTTGGATGTTGTTGAAGAATAAGGTGTTCTATAGAAAAAGTTGCCCCCTTGTCTTAGAAGATTTTGGCCAAAATATAGTACAAAAGTGTAAAGGGCTACCTTTTTCAGTTGTCCTAATAGCAGGTATTCTCAAAACAATGGAAAAGGAAAAACACTGTTGGGAACAAGTTGCAATAAATTTAGGTCCACACATCTAGGCTAAGTCAGAGGATGTAATAAATCTTAGTTATCAAGATTTAGTGTTTCATTTGAAACCCTTTCTTTTTGTACTTTGGAATATTTTTGGAGGATGAAAAGATACAAGTTTCAAAGTTGACATGATTGTGGACAGCGGAAGGTTTGGTAAAAACTCATACAAAGATGCTTTCTGAGGATATAGCAGAACATTACTTAAAAAATCTTATTGGAAGAAACCTTGTGATGGTTTCCAAGAAGAGTTCTAATGGCAAGACCAAGGCATGCCTCATTCATGACTTATTGCATGAGTTTTGTAAAAATAAAGCCAAGGTGGAGAACTTTCTACAATGCATAAAAGGGTAATACAAGCTAATTTTTTTATTCATTGAATCAATATATCTTTTAATTTATTCTGATCATACTTATTTCTCTGTTAACAGGGACAACGATTATATGAATCCTTCTTCTATTTCCTATCAGAAGCATAGCATTGCACGACGCTTATGCCTTTACTTTCAAGGTGATAATCTTTCAGAGTGGAGTTCGATTTGCTCAGATGTACAATCTTTCCACTTGATGAAGGGTAGACAAATTGGATTATCTTTAATAGGCCATACATCACACACTTTTAACAGCTTTAAGTTTTTATGGGTGCTAGATTTAGAATTCACTATAATTGATTCTTTTCCAGAAGCGTTAACCTGCTTGAGATATGTTGCTATTAGGGTTGCTGAAGATTCTTCATTATCATTCTCGGCCAATATTTGGAACCTTGAAACTTTAATAGTTAAAGGACTTGGAGGACGAGTAACTTTACCAGACACCCTCTGAAAGATGATCAAGTTCTGCCATCTACACATATACAACCACATTGTTTTCAATATAAACAATGCTCTCCGAGAAATGGATGGCTTGAGAACTCTTTCCTCAGCATGGTTTTATTGTTTGGAGGACACAAATAGGGTCTTTGCAAAGATACCAAATCTTCAAAAACTGAGATGTGAAGTTTCGAAATGTAATAGTTTGTTTCTTGCATTTAACAATCTTACTAAGCTTGAAATGCTCAAGTTCTCTTGCGGTCCTTCCTGGACCTGGGCCACTGAGCTCAACTTCCCACCAAGTCTCAAGAAATTAACATTAGCCAATGGTCACATATTTAGCCTTGATCAAGTCGCAACCCTTCCAGACTTGTGGTACTCAAACTGCTACAAGTTACCATTGATTGCAATGTATGGGAAGTGATCGATGAGCAGTTCCCTCACCTCAAATTCTTGAAACTGCAAGATCCTTCTTTTTCAGAATGGAATGTTTCAGATGATGCTTTTCCATGCCTTGAGCACTTGGTGTTAAGAAGATGGTGACATCTTCAGGAGATCCCTTCTCTCTTTGCAGACATGCCGACTCTAAGTTAATGTTCCCTATCTAAAATCAATTGAGGTGATGGCATGCAAAGAATTACTTGTAGAATCAGCCAAGGATATCCGGGAAACACAAGTTGATGAAATGCAAAATTGTGATTTCAAGCTCTTTATCCAGAAGTAGAACAATCACACCTTGACCCTCAAATGCCAGCTCGATTTTTGTTATCAGGTAAGCCACTGCAACTGAAGTTAAATGCGTGTCTTTATATATGTATTACGAGCTTCTAGAATTCTTTTTCCTTGACACCTTACGTGTGGCTTAAAAATATTTCTGTAACAATGATTCACTCTTCGTCATGAAATGGAAGTACCATAAACTAAGAAGATGATGTTTTCAGCTATATCAATATCAAAGTTGGAACAGGGCGGCTCTATCCCTTGCAAAATTAGGCACCCGCCTTAGACCACCAAATTTAAGGGGCCTCATTTTTTTAGCAATAATAGAATTATTATATGGTTTTAAAAAGAATATTTTGTACTATCCATTTCAATTTGTTTATCTTTTTTTTTTGGTCCGTTTTAAAAAAGAATGTTTTTTGTGGCCAATTTTTTAATATCAACTTTTCATGTGACATGTTTAAGATTATAAGATTAAAGAATATTTTGGTGTATTCTACATATCTTTAGTTTAAGATTATAAAATTCAAAAGTCCTCTTTACTTTCTTAAACTCCAAACTCCAAAACCCATGTCAAGTCAAAATAAACAAGCAAATTAAACGAAAGAAGTATTATTTTTAGAATAAGTGAAGAAAAATGCACATAAAAAAAGAAGAAATAACTTTGCATCTCAAAATACTTTTGTAAGAGATATATTAATAACTATACATCTTAAAAACTTAGACGATAGACTTTGAATGAAAAAAACATTAATTTCTTTCAAAAGTGTAAGGCCTCTGATTCACATTTGGCTTTAGGCCACTAACCGGCTTGAGCCGCCCTGGGAACAAGAGCTACGTCTTTAATTTTGCTAATCCAACTAGGAAACACACACTGCTGGTAATGTTTTCTTCTAACGGCAGAGTACAGCTTTACCAATATCAAAATTGTTTGTTTAGTTCACTAATTCCAAATAGAGAACTTATGATGGGAAGCTGAAATGTTAATGTTGTATCTCAATGTTAGATAATACCTAATACAGTGAGGATTTATGGATTGCTTGTGGTATTCTGCTGCTGTGTAGTGCTTTTCTTTACTTCTATGGATTGAAATTGTGTCAGTTGTTAAAAGACATTATAAAAGTATTGTATTTTCATCTGTCAATGTCAAGGTATTTACATGATTTCTGATTAGTATCGTGCATTAGAACTGTATTAAGGCTAATTTGACAGTTTTTACTGTGCACTAACAGAACCAAATCAAATTTAAGAGATAAGGTTAGTCTAATGTTAATGTTCCCTCTCTCTAGTCCTTATGATATATTTTTGAACATACCTTAATGATAGATGAAGAATAAGCAACATTATTTTAAACCGAATATAGTGTCAGTTTGTGCCATGAAGTTAAAGCTCTTTTCGAATGATTATATTTTCCTTTCAACCGTTAGTTAGAAGACTAATTCCTTTATATCCTTTAGACTTTAACGAGTTTATCAGCTGAAGCAATCTGGACAACCAAGGAGCCTGTATAAGATAGCTGAATTACTGGTGGTATCTGTCACTTATGGTATTCTGCAATTGGTTTTAGTGCTTTCTATACTTTTATGTATTGAGATTGTGTGAATGGTTAGTAAATATTGTAAAATCATGGTGTTTCCATCTGCCAATATCAAGGTCTTTGACATGATGATTTATCTTTATCGCCCACTATTAATTTTGTTACGTGCTTTATTTTGTGGCTAGTTTTGAGTTTCTTCAGCCTAGACTATTCACTTGTAAAACCAAATCCATAGCAAATTAGGGTATGTTTGGTCTTGCGATATGAAATCATTTGAGATAAAGTTTGAATAGTAGTCCACCACGATGCTAGGAAACAGGTCCCTCGCCTAGTTCTGCAGCTAAGAACAGAGAACAAACAACAATAACAAAGAACATGACCAAAATAAGGAACATAGGATGTTTATGTGGAAACCTCCTTGCTTAAGGGAGTAAAACCATGACCTATCCCAGTAAGATTTCTTCAACAACTTCATTAATCAATGAAGCAAGATTTAGATTACAACTCTATGCAATCTAGGAATTAAACGCTTAATCCCGAACCCCTTAAAATAACTCTATTGTAAGTCCTCTTCACAATAACTCTATTGTAAAGACACCAACCGCTAACTCCAGCTAACAACTCAGATTTGTGACAAAGATGAAAATAAAATACCCACAGTAACCTCTTAGAGAGGAGTAGGTTCACGCTGTTAATACAAAGACTCAATCAACCTAGAACAAATACTCAATCAACCTAGAACAAAATACGTCATTACAAGAACAAAATACACAAACTCAATAAACCTAGAACAAAATGCATTTGTCTTCAATGACGGCTTTGGCAGAGAGAGACACCTTTTTTATTTTGTAAAATTTAAATTTTGGATCACCCCTATTATTATGAATACATTTTAAAAAAATAAAGACTCATCGGGGAACTAGAATTATAATATTTTTTTTATTTGTTAAAAACTTGTGATTTGCTCTTTGTTTATTTTTTAAAATATCGACATCGCTTACAAAAAAATCTTTATGTAGACTAGTGAGAAGGAGAATATCAGAAGATCCCCAATTTATAGGCTAAAAATTCAAAATAATCAAATTGATTAATTCAAAGCTAAACTCTAAGAAGTGAATATAATTGGGTTTATATGATTTGAATTTGTATTGTAATTTTTTTATATATGAACATTGAAAATCCAAATCGAAGTCTTCATAATTCAAACCGAACTATCAAACGGTACGGTCCTTTTTTTTTTTTTTTTTTTTTTTTTTTTTTACTTTCGAGGGATTGAACCCGTAAACAAACAAAGGGCTTGGTAGTTGTGTATGATATAATGATCATTCATCTTAGAAAATATAGAGTGTTAGCTCTGATAAAAAAAATTACTTCATAATCCAACCCTGAGGATCATGGAAAAGAAAGAAAATTCTTGAAGAAGAGAAAAAGTAACTGAAAAATTTAATTTTCATTATTCTTGATATTATATTTTTCTTTTGGTTGTCAAACAATAACATAAATAAAAGTCAATGACAAAATCAAAAGTCACTTCCTTAATATTCTAGGTACGTACGTCGTGGTCCTTGACGATATTTCTGCATTCTCTTATTACACTTTCTTCGGTCGCACCAAGTCTCATTCCATTCTCGTAGCACTCCTTATATGCAGTTTCTTCGTCTTGTGCCACAACAACGTTTGAAGCAGCAAATATTGTCACCATGGCGATGAACAACACAGCAATGACCTTGTTGGATGCCATCTTTCTGACTATTATTTATGCTATACAATTAAGTGAGTATATTATTGTTTGAATTAAATAATATTTATGATAATATAGTTGAATGTTCATTGACATTTATAGACTTGTGTCACCATTACAGCTTTTGGGGCTTGAATTAGTTTTAGGTGAATTCGTGGGGAGGAGACAATTATGTTTTTGAAAAAGGGAAATCCGTATGTTTTCCTTCACTGGTATTGTCAAGATATTATTGTGTATTAGATGAATCTATTTAGACCATTCATGCTTTTATATTTTTTTAATGATAAATTTTAAACCGACTCAATTTATTGTAATAATTTTAACATCATTTGTTGTACTGGATTCACATAGAAAAGTAGTGAAAATATTAAAATAATTTTGGATTATGAGAACTAAGGTCACGATATTTCTATTAATCTTGAAAATTAATTAATTAGCCGACAAATTAATATTTATATATTCAGATAATTATGGCTTACTACAACGAATATGTTTTGTTATAGATTTTGGTATTGCTGAAATACATTTTTCTTCTTCCTTGCCAATTATGGGATTGAATAATCTTATGAAATAGACAGAGGCGGATCTAAGATTTAAAGTTTGTGGGTTTCTTGGGCAAAATAAAAATCAAATATAGTGGCTAACGAGGTTAGAACCAACTACCAAGAGGCCTACAAAGCTTTAGCAAGCTCGTTCTCTATCACTAGACCAAGAACACACTTCATTTATGGGTTCTCAACTTATAATTCTTATACATTTACTAAACTTCTCAATATAAATACAAGATCCGCACGAAAGTTACTGAGTTCCCGGGAACCCCCACTTACCCTCTAAATCCGCCCCTGGAAATACACATAACTTGTGCCGAATAAGCGAACAAATCTTTTCTTCGCAAATCGCCCCTTCTCAAGTCTCAATCAGTCAGTCCGATCAATTTATAAGACCACTTAATTAGAAGGGGTTATACTAATTTGAAGTTATTGGAATGAATTATTTCTTATTAAAAGGAAAAACTTTATTTGTGTGTGTATGGCACGTGAAGTGTGTATATGCTAAATTAATATATAGTCTATAGTGCGTCGCACATTTAACTTGGTTATAGATGTTGGGTTCTAGTGATGAAATGTGAATGAAAAATAGAGGGATTTAATGACCCTCGTATTCAAAACTTAGAAATTTCTATGTTTTGATCATTTTGCCCTTCCCCATGGTTGCTTTATCTCATTTACGAGTTGTAGGGATGGTTGGCGCGATTCCCGATACGCTCGAAAGTGTTTTAAATGAACTTGTGGTTTTGAACATCCTTAAAGGGGGTTATTTTGACTTTGGTCGACATGTAGTGATCCGAGTCTCAAATGATGATTCTGACAGTTCCATTAGATCCGAAACGTCGATTTTGGGTTAGTAGCATAGTTAGTTCGGGTCCCGAGCCTTTATTTTGCATTTCGATCCTCCGTTTGAAAATTAGTTAAATTTGGCCTAAAAGGGGTCCCGGGGGTTAATTTGTTAAAAATGATACTTTTTCGAAAATCCAAAATCGCCATTGAGTCCGAAACGTCGAAATTAGCCTAGTAACATTATTGATTTATTCCTATGGGGTCTCGAACGAATCCCGATGGTCTGTTCGGAGAATTTTGACTTGTGCCTTTGCTGGTTTTCAGTTGTCTTCTGGTGCAGGGACCTTCTTCATCGCGATCGTGAGGCTGAAGGCTGCGATCGCGATGTGTTGTTGTCTTAGTCATAATGATTGCAATGGTGGGGACCGTGATCGCGAAGAGTAGTTGGTGGACCGAGTTATTTTTGGTCATCGCGACCGCGATGGGTCCGGGTTGGGTAAGCTCGCGATCACATGGTTAGTTGTCGCTATTTCAATGAAAGGTTTATCTGGACAGATTAAAAACCCTCATTTCGGTCCCAAATCATATTTTCCCCATATTTAGACCTAGAGAGCTCGGATTAGGGCAATTTTAAAAGGGGTTTTCAAAATTTCTTCTGTGAGTATGTTTCTAAATCTTTATTCCATCATTTCCCAATGAATTCATCTTTAAAACAACTTCAAATCCTTGATTTTAAACATGATTTTGGGGGTTTTGTCGGTAAAGCTTAAAAATGATTTTTCTTCGATTTGAACCTCATTTTTAACTCGTT
The DNA here is from genome assembly GCA_031232105.1 of Capsicum rhomboideum. NCBI lineage: Eukaryota > Viridiplantae > Streptophyta > Magnoliopsida > Solanales > Solanaceae > Capsicum > Capsicum rhomboideum. The sequence goes on along the minus strand of CP124713.1, from coordinate 25,470,479 downwards.
TTTGATTGGGTTTTCAACGATAGACTCCTCTTGACATGGGGAACATTATTCTTAAATAAAATTTAGGTTTTACCCCTTTTTTTGATGAACCCATTTTTAGGGTCCGTATTGGACCTGTCTCGAATATAGTCGGTATGGGTATCATTGGGCTTTTTTTGACTTGTCGATGTCATATTTGATTAGATTGGTTGTGTTTGGAGATAATTCGAGGGAGTCGAGCTTCCGTGTTGAGGCTTTAGACGGTGTTTGGGCTTGTGGATCTCCTTTCAAGGCAAGTTGAGACGTACCTTAACTTTTTCCAAAGTGTTTATATGTTGTATGCTTGTTTGTTGGTATTTTGTGATTCGTTTCGGATTGGGGGTACCAATTAGATGAAATGACGAGCATCTCCGCGGGTACCAGAGTCTTTTGGTGGATTGTAGTTGGATTATTCCCTTTCTTAGTTAGTATTACTACTTGTAAATATCCATAGAGTAGAATGTAGATAGATATCTTAATGATCTTGATTAATTGATATTGGAAGTCTATTTTAGAGCTTGAATATTATTTAGTGGACTTTATTGTGACGATTGGGGATTAATGACTTTTAGAAAATACTTAGAGTATAAATGGAGTTGTAATAGTGGATAGACTTATTATATGGAATAAGCTAGGTTTGGGTAGTTTCGCTATATATATTGTTAGTGGGATTGTTGTTGATTTCATGTTACCCATGTGGGGACTTATGTGAATATTATATTTGACTTGAGAAATAATTCATTATTGTGTGCCCGAGTGGGGACTTAAGTGCATATTATTACTGATTTGGAGTATTTATGGTTGTGATGCGCGAGAGGGGCCTTGAGTTTATATTAATGTCTATGATTGTGCATTTAATTTCCATATTTATCATTGTGTAGCCTAGTGAGGGCTTGACTTTTTATCATAGACCATGTTAGTGCATTAAGTTGCCTTTATCATATTGATGATACTCGAATGAAGGGTTTTTAATGATATTATTGATGTCATGTATGACTATTTATACCAGTAGTGCCCCATGATGGCTTACATCATGAAATCTTGTCATATAGAGTTGATTCTGAGCTCACTTATACTTGTATTGAATTGATTCATAGCTTCATACTAATTTGATTGTGAGCATTATATTCTCATATCATTCATACATTTTCATAAGATTGATACCACTAAGTTTTTCCCCATTCGAAAGAAAATGAGGCATTTTTAAAAACGCCTATACTGAGGGATGTGCGGTAAGATTGATTTGAGACATGAGATTGAGATTATGAAAAGTATATGGGTTGCGAACCCCCTATGGATCCTACTTTGGGAGCAGCGTTGCTCGGTAGGTGTATACAGAAAGATATGCGATAACTTTCAAAGATTCATCATCAGCCCATCATTATCACTACATTGCATTGCATTGACATTCCTTAGTATGATCTATTATTGTGTTAGTATTTACTCCTATATTGTATTACCATGATAGAATCTTGTTTGTGATATTATGTTTGAGCATTCATTTTACTTCATTACATTATCTTATATCATCTTATATTGATTGGGAGGTTGTGGTATTAGTTGAGGTGGGGTATGGTTGTACTCTCACATATAGTGATCACACGTTTTTCCATAGCTAGAGATTTAGAGCCTATGCCTTTAGTGCGCGGTAGGAGTAGGGCTCGAGGCAGAGGTCAGATCGGAATGTCCAGACTAGCTAAAGGTCAGGTTAGAGTTGCCTCTTTAGGTTCTAGGGTTGCTAGTGTTAGTTGTTCTAGTGAGTTAGAGGGGTTTAGGCCAGTTCAAACACCACCCATGACTATACTTATGTTGGGGATTGTTTGGTTTGAGTGTTGGGTTTCCTTCTGAGGGTGACTCTTACTTTGGTTCAGTATGCTACTTCGAGGCTTCAGACTCTAGAGGCATATGTGACTACTAATGGTTCTCCTAGTGTTGATGAGATATTGCCAGAAATTGCTCCACATCTAGTGACTTTACCCTTTATATTCATGAAAGGACAGATTAGATACGTAGTGTTCATGAGGACAGATCCTCCTCGATTCGATGGAGATCCTAGGTTTGATGTTTATATGTTCTTGCTTGGTTGCCGTAAGAGGTTGCACAGGTTGGGCTTGGTGGATTCTAATGGAGTATACTTTACTTTCTTTCAGTTATTTGGGCCAGCTAGACAGTGGTGGAGGACCTTTGTAGAGAGTAGACCAGTTGGATCACTTCCTCTTTCATGGGATCAATTTGCTCGAGTATGTGTAGAGGAGTTCGTGTGGAGATATGAGAGGCTTGTAGTCCAGAGGGTTCAGGGATTTGATGATCATAGCAATATGCATGATGGAGGTCAGGATCTTCGTGGCTATGCTTGGAGAGGATTAGATCAGGGTGGTCCTTCTGGTTCTTCAGGCCTAGTTCAGTGGGCTCCGACTTCTTTGGGTTGCTTCTTATGTGGGGATCTTAGGCATTATGGGATGGATTGACCATAACTTAGACAGAGAGATGCTTTATCAGTTGCTCCGAGAGATGATAAGTCTCAGTATCAGGTTCCATAGGATGGACTCGAGGCAGGAGCTTCTGGTATATTAGCCACAAGTATGGTTCTGGGTGCGCCTTTGTTATACCTTAGTGGTATTTGACTGTGATTCTACATTCTTCTATGTGTTTATTTATTCGGCATTGAGTCTTGATATGATTTGGGTGTTTTTACTGGAGCTGTTAATATTTGCTACCCGTAGATGTTTTCTTAATGGTGGATCGGGTGTGCCGATCCTATGTTGGGACTTGGTCAGAGTATGTCGCTGGACTTAGTTTGATCTCTTCGAGTGATGTGGATTTTGGTGTATTTGGTTATGATGTTCTTGATGGATATGTTATGGAATAGTAGTGGATCGATTCTAGGTTTTGGTATACTGGCATTTTGGATAGTAGATACCTAGCGGTACTTATTAGTGGTAGACCTTGTGATAACCTAGACTTATGGTGTGTTTGATTTGAAAGGATTGCAAGTAACGGATTCTAGTTGGATAAGAGAATATTTCAGGCATTCGCGCCTTGCAATTTTTTGCTTCCTTAGTGATTAACCTTTACTTGCATGATGGGATTCGATGGTATTGAGACACTCCTATAAGGAATTCTTGCTTTGAATCGGAAAGAATTTTGAATGGACAGGAAAATTTTGGTTGTAGAATTGCTCCTTAGTAGCTAAGTGGCTTGGTGGAATATTCTTGCTCATAAGCTTTAATTTGAGCATGTGTTATTCTCCATGGACTTTATGTTAAGGATTTTTGAATGAGAATTGAGCTGGTTTAAGTTGTACCGTATTAGTCCACGACTCATGTGCTAAAGAATATTGAATGGGAAGAGAGTTAAGGAAAATGATAAGGATTTTTGTGCATAAGAAATTTTATTATAGTCAGAGTTTACCCATGGGCTTGAGATAGAAATTTAAAGTCCTGATAGTGTAGTTCATCCGTAGCTTATGTAGAGTTTAGCGGTGATTTCTCGAGTTTTGATTCGTGATTTGGGCATCCGTCAGTGAGATATAGTAGTTGTTTCACTTCTTCTATGGGTTGATTTTTTCATGTTACGACGAGTTGCTTATGTGTGAGGGATCAGAAAGACTCCTTGTTCTACCAGATTATAAGGGCTTCGGGTTATTTGATGACTTTTAGACATTGAAGGCTGCACGTGTTATTGTGATGAGTAGCTTAAATATTCGGTGTCATTTAGAGATTTGATGTCTAGGGTACATAGAGTGTTATGGTGATTCTCGGTTGCCTCAAAAGGGTTAAGCAGTAGGATTTGACTATGGAATAATGATCTAGCGTGTTAAGTGTGACTTTTGAGGTTTTGTGTAGTTTTGATACCGGTTTCTGGCCCAGTATCTTTGGCCTGAGGCTATATTGCTGTTTGATTTGATAGTGATAGTATTGGCCTTAGGTATGTTGATTCGGTGTTTTGGTGGGTAATGGTGTGGATTTATGAGTTCTTTGAAATTTTGTGGTTCTGAGAGTGATTCTTGGCTTTGTGATGCAGTCAACGCCTTATGGTGTCTTGGTTAGGTTTAGATTAGTCTGGCTTGTTCGGAACCTCTAGAGTGTTTGACTCAATTTTTGGGTATAGAGGGAGTTCGTTAATAAAGGGATCTTGACTTCATTGTGAAATTTGGCCTTAGATGCTAGTGTTATGACCTTGTGAGTCATTATGTGATATATTTCTAGTTCTATGGTGAGATCGGTAGTTCTATGGTTGTGACTCCACGTTGGAGTGCTTGCTTGATATTTCTCGAGTGCTTGCTTGACTCAATTTCTAGTGCTTGCTTGTACGTTCGAGGATGAACGTGAATCTTATTGGTGGATACTGTAATAACCCTCGCATTGAATTTTAGAAATTTTTGTATTTTGAACATTTTGCCCTTCTCCGTGGTTGCTTTATCTCATTTACGAGTTGTGAGGATGGTTGGCGCGGTTCCCGATGCGTTTGGAAGTGTTTTAAATGAATTTGTAGTTTCGAACATCCTTAAAGGGGGTTAGTTTGACTTTGGTCAACATGTAGTTGTTGACACCCAAATTTGACCTCCCGATATTTCTCCCGGGTTGCCATTTTTTTAAATTATCAGTTTTGAATTTTAATATTTTTTCTTAATTATTATTTTGATATTAAATAAACCCCGACATTTCGTACTCATAATTTTTAAGTGTGCAATTTATTTTAGCATTTAATTATATATTTTTTTATATAATATATATATAATTTATTAATTTAAATATAATATTTTACATAATTTTATCAATATTTATTAAATTATTTCCGCAAATATATATACTCATAATTTACAAACACACATATTTATTACTATTATTGTTGTTACCAATATCATCATCATCATCATCATCATCATCATCATCATTATTATTATTATTATTATTATTATTATTATTATTATTATTATTATTATTAATAATAATAATAATAATAATATATTTATCATTACTATTATAGAATTTCTTAAAATTCGCATACATATTTACTCCCAAATTATTATTATTATTGTCAATTTTATACAATATTTTTACGTAACAATAGTTTTTGAGATATTTTATTATTATTATGGGGTTATTATGGTATTTACAAAATAGCAGTCTAATTCAATTCAATTTCTCCAATTTATTTAAAAATCTAGCCATTTTGTATCAATTTTAGCCTAAATTGATTTCAAATTAAAATTCCCCAATTCAATTTTATTAAACCCAATTTCAACTCATATCCGACCCGAATTCTCGAATTTTGATCTCAACCATTGACCAAATTTGATTAAACGGTTCAGATCAAATCTCGTATTCCTTTCCTTTTTAGTCTACTACACCCCTCACAACCCTAAACCTAATTTCACTTCCTACCACACCAACCGCCTCTTCTCTCTCCCAATCTCCCCTCTCCTCTCCTCTCCACCAGAAACAACCACTACTGTTGTCACCATCTCCCGCCAGAAGAACACCAGCCTTTCTTCTCTTTTTCTCTCCTTCTGCGAGCCACCAACCCTCAATCAACCTCCGACAGAACCACAACAAACCAGCCGGCGGACCCTCATCTTCCTTTGTTTCCCTCATCTCTCCCTTTTTCTCTCTCCCTAACCGCTTTCCTCGCCGCTGCACCATCTCCACCAGCCGGTAAACTCCCTCAGTATCTCTCCTTTCGTTTGTTGTCTCCTTGTCGACACATCCTCGCCGGAGTTGATAATCAGCGAGGGTTCGATGAACCCCACTTTGATTGCTGACTGGTTTTTGGTTTCAATTTGGTTGCCTTGCTTGCGGATTATCCCGAAACAGGTTCTTAGATTTAAAATTCGTGATGTTTGGGATGTGATTTTAACTTGATTGTTTCGATTTCATACTTATTAACACCTTTAGACTATCATGTGTGAGAAGCCCCAATTTTCGTGACCTTTTCCTAAACCCTTACTTTTTCGGTTCGGTTATTAATTTACTTATGTGTTTGTGGATTTCTTTATTGGATTTTACTAAGCGTAATTCACAACAAAATGCTGCATATTAATTTTCATTTTTGTTCATCCCTCTACTCAATATAATTTTGTTGGTATGACAATTCGAGGGTTTTGCTATGTGTTTTAATAAAGGTCATGCGAATCTTTGATATTAGGTCGTACTTGGAAAGTTTAATATATGTTTGGTTACTGATTGATTCTTGGATCGATTTTCTTCCCTTATTTAAACTAAGCAGATTTTTACTTGTATAATTATGGAACTTCTAGCATACTTTCGCCCATAATTGATCTCTGTCCTTATGTTGAAAGTATGACAGCCTTAATAGTCGACTATATATGGTAAAATTCACCTGATATCGTGCTCAGTTTATTTTTGGCAGTTCTGGTTTGATTTTGTCTTAACTAGTATGATTTTCATGTCTAAGGAAAATATTTTCACTGACTAAGTTTTGAATATTTTTCTTTTCCTTTACTTCCTTTGACCGAATTTTACTTGATTAATTATGGTAATCACACATATTTTCCTCACTTAATTGATCTTACTGAGGTGTTAAAGGAAAAGTTTCTATTTGACTAATTTCAAAAAAAAGATTCTCCCTTCCTTTTATTTTGTTTTTGACTGCTCACAACTCTCTTATATAAACAGTTCTTTTTCCCATTGAGGACAACGCTTAACAACACTACTCTCTTCGACTTTAAATTTTTCTGCTTTTGGTTTTGTGAAGACGGCTTTGGCTGCTAATTTTCACTGGTCCCTTACTTTGAAAGCGCTGGTTCTTGTTTGTCTTTTATTACTCTCGCTTCGAAACTGGTTAGTTCTCTGTCAAAACACTTTTTTATTTTCTTACATGGTAGTTCAGTGCAGAAAAACCTCTACGTTATTCTAAATAATAATGTATAAGTATGTTGTTTGACTTGTGTGATTATATTCAACACTTGTTCATCTACATATGCCCTCACCAATTGTCATGTTAAAACTGGAATGTTTGTTTCATATTCTCTTTGTGGTCATCCAAAATGACCTTTGTGCATCCCATAACTCCTTTGACGTGAGCCCGCCCGGGAACCTTGAGATCCTTGAGATGTCGACAGCGTCAAGGGTTGGTTATGGGTTGTCAAAGGCTGTTTTAGATTCTGATGTGGTTGAGGTGTTTTGTTTCGTTTTTAATAGGTTGGAGGCAAACATTTTGTGGTTCGAAGAGTTGCCTAGAAAGAGGGAGCTAGAAGATTTTGTTACCAGATGCCATATGTTTATTTTTAATTTGATTCTTATTTTTATGGATCTGTAATAATTTGTATAAACTCTATGCATAATAAATGATTATGGGGACTTCTTATGGGGGCGGGGAATTTTGTGACTTAATTATTTTATCACTTAGGCAAAACATTTTAGGATTTCTAATTAATTCTCATCATGCTAATTGATTTCTTTTATCGCTTAGAAATCATGTTTTAGGATCATTAATTAACTTTTGACTTATTTAATTAATTTCGAGCATGTCAATTCAAGTTAATTGTGTTTAAACAATTTCTAACATGTTTCGTTAGTCTCTGCCATATTATTATTAATTTTCAGCATTCTGATTAATTTTTGGCATGATTGTTTAATTTTTCTATGAATCCTATTAATTTTCAGCATACTTTTACTAAATGTCCAGCATATTCAATTGCTTTCCAGCTTTTAAAAAATAATTTCCAACATATTAAATTATTTTTCAGCATTTAAAATAATGATTTTCAGCATATTTAATTATTTTTCAGCACTTAAAAAATAACTTCCAGCATATTGAATTACTTTCCAACACTTAAAAAAATAACTTTCAGCATATTGAATTACTTTTCATCATTTAAAATAATACTTTCCAGCATATTAAATTGCTTTCCGGCATTTAAAAATTAATTTCTAACACTTTTAATAAAATTCTCAGCATATTTTTAAATCAAATTTCTAGTGTATTTAATTTAATATCTAGCACTTTGATTTAATTTTCGACACATTGATTAATCTTGTCTATAAGATTAAAACATATTAACTAGCATACAACACTAGATATCCTGTCTATAGAATTTATTTAGTCGACTTTCGGCATATTCATTAGTTGGACATTTAGATATCATTTCTATAGGTCCTAATTATACCACATGAATAACCTTTCTTTTGAAATCAACTTTTTATCGTTTTCTATAGAATGCTCTTAGGCTTAATAACCAACTAGGTGGAGTGGGTAGATAGACGGAAATGATGGAAGCTAACCCGAGGAGAATCCGACAATGCGATATGCGGTATTATCATTCGTTAATAGCCAAACGCAGATTCGAATATGATAAAAATTAACTCTTGTCTAAATTCGTAACTCCGTTTGAGTTTTATTTATTTAATGTGAGTTTTGCATGTTTTTTTGGGGTAGTCTAGGTATAACTTAATAAATCTTTTGATTATAATTTGTGTCTTTTTCTATCTTCTCGCTTCTTTAATTCCCTTCTTTATTTATTTATGCATTTTATTACTTTATCACGTAGTTAATTTTTAATTAGATAATAACTAAGTTGCATGTTTAATTTGTTTGTTATCTTTTATCTTTTAAACGCCTAATTAAACGTCAAGTTAATTAAATGACCTTTGCTTATCACATAAATCTCCACGTAATATGAGTTCGGTTGGGACCCACATTTTTGGACCTCAAAATAATTTGAACCCTTATCCGAATTTCTGGTGACGCAGACTAATTAAATAACCACAATCAATTTAGAATGGTGCACTAACGCACCTTAATTCGTTAGGTGGCGACTCTTCTCTTTTAAACCATCCTAAAAAGAGTAGTCACGTTGAATTCCGCTTTTTGCGAGAAAAATGGGGCACGACAGTAGTGATTTGAGCCACGAATGCTGATTTTGACAGTTCTATTAGATCCAAAACGTTGATTTTGGGTTAATAGCGTGGTTAGTTCTGGTCCTAAGCCTTTTTTTTGTAGTTCGACCATCCCTTTGAAAACTAGTTAAAGTTGGCCTAAAGGGGGTCCCAGGGGTTAATTTATTGAAAACGATCTTTTTTTGAAAATTCAACTTTGACATTGAGTCTGGAACATCGAAATTAGCCTAGTAGCATTATTGATTTATTTCTGTGGAGTCCCGAACGAATCTCGAGGGTCCGTTCAGAGAATTTTGACTTGTGCCTTTGTTGGTTTTTAGTTGTCTTCTGGTGCAGGGACCTTCTTCATTGAGATCGCGACGGTGGGGACTGCGATCTCGAAGAGTAGTTGGTGGGCCGGGTCAGAGATCATATTAGGGAGATTTCAAAGGGGTTATGGAGATTTCTTAATTGGGTATGTTTCTAAATCTTTATTCCATCATTTCCTAATGAATTCATCTTCAAAACAACTTCAAATCCTTAATTTTAAACATGATTTTTGGGGTGGTTTGTCGGTAAAGTTTAAAAATATTTTTTCTTTTATTTGAACCTCGTTTTTCTTAGGTTTTCAACCATAGACTCTTTTTGACATGGGGAACATTATTCTTAAATAAAATTTCGATCTTACTCCTTTTGTTGATGAACCCATTTTTAGGGTCTGTGTTGGACCCATCTCGAATATAGTTGGTATGGATATTGTTGGGCTTTTTTTGACTTGTAGATGTCGTATTTGATTAGATTAGTCGTGTTTGGAGATGAATCGAGGGAGTCGAGCTTCTGATTGAGGCTTTGGACAGTGTTTGGGCTTGCAGATCTCCTTTCAAGGAAAGTTGAGATGTACCTTAACTTTTTTCAAAGTGTTTATGTGTTGTATGCTTATTTGTTGGTATTTTGTAATTTGTTTATGATTGGGGGTCACGCTTAGGTGAAATGGCGAGCATCTCCGCGGGTACCCGAGTCTTTTGGTGGATTGTAGTTGGATTATTTCCTTTCTTAGTTAGTATTACTACTTGTAAATATCCATAGAGTAGAATGTAGATAGATATCTTAGTGATCTTGATTAATTGATATTGGATGCCTATTTTATACCTTGAATCTTATTTAGTGGACTTTATTGTAACGATCGGAGATTAATGACTTTTAGAGAATACTTAGAGTATAAGTGGACTTGTAATAGTGGATGAGACTTATTCTATGGAATAAGCTAGGTTTGGGTAGTTTCGCTATATATATTATTAGTGGTATTGTTGTTCATTTTGTGTAACCCGTGTGGGGGCTTATGTGAATATTATATTTGACTTGAGAAATTATTCATTATTGTGTGCCCGAGTGGGGACTTAAGTGCATATTATTACTGATTTGGAGTATTTATGGCGGTGATGCTCGAGTGGGGCTTGAGTTTATATTATTGGCTATGATTGTGCATTTAATTGCCATATTTATCATTGTATGGCCTAGTGAGGGTTGACTTGTTATCATAGACCATTAAATTGTCTTTATCATATTGATGATACTCGAATGAAGGATTTTAAATGATATTATTGATGTCATGCATGACTATTTATACCAGTGGTGCCCTATGATGGCTTACATCATGGAATCTTGTCATATAGAGTTGATTCCGAGCTCACTTATAATTGTATTGAATTGATTTATATCTTCATACTGATTTGATTGTGAGCATTATATCCTCATATCATTCATACATGTTCATGAGATTGGTACCACTGAGTATTTCCCCATTCGAAAGAAAATGAGGCACTTTTAAAAATGTCTATACTGAGGGATGTGCCGGTAAAGTTGATTTGAGACATGAGATTGAGATTATTGAAAGTATATGGGTTGCGAACCCCTCATGGGTCCTACTTTGGGAGAAGGATTACTCGGTAGGTGTATACAGAAAGTTACGGGATAACTTTAAAAGATTCATCATTATCCCATCATCATCACTACATTACATTGCATTGACATTCCTTGGTATGATTTAGTATTGTGTTAGTGTTTACTCTTGTATTGTATTACCGTGATAGAACCTTATTTGTGATATTGTGTTTGAGAATTTATTTCACTTTATTACATTATGTTATATCATATTATATTGATTGGGAGGTTGAGGTATTAGGAAACGTGGGGCATGGCTGTGGCTTGATCGGAGAGATAGTAGTGTAGCACCTCTTGGTAGCATGAGATACACTCTTATATATGTACCCTTTCCCTGTTTTTATCCCATATTATTGGTTGATTATGATTGATTAAGCCTGATATATCGTATTAGTGTGTTTTCTTCATAAATGACTTCTCTTGTGGTTGTTCATGAAATGAATAGTGTTGACTCACCTAGATTAATGTGCCTACCCTGTATTTGGTAAATTTGTTGGTCGTTGTATTGGGTTATCCTTATAGGATAAAGTATTATAATTTGGCGGGCTATAGAATTATTTGGGAAACCTTGGGTAGTTGGGGTGGCGGTTTTCGCTATCGCTTTGGATTAGGGTTGGTTATCGACGATGCTTGCTGAGTAAACGTGGTTTCGTACTCACCCTTGCTTTTCTTTTCTTTTTCTTATTTTTTGCACTCCATGCAATTATTGGTTCGAGTAGTAGATCGTAGATTGTGTTTCTTTGACGTTGAAGATTGCATAGATTGAGGTAGTGGCTGCCATATTTCAGTACATCTCGGATTTCTTTATTATGTCTTATGCTTTATTCGTATGTAAGATATTTTAGGCGATTATGATTACTATTAATCTGTATCAGAGGCTTGTATTAGTGACAACTAGACTTGGGATGTATTTTGGAGACTTGAATTTCGTTTATATAAATTAGGATTAATCTACTCTTTCTGTTGCCGATTTTTTCTTCTTTAATTGTGTTCTTTGGGATGGGTTAGGCTTACTTGTCCGAAGGGTTTGACAAATGTCATCACGTGCCTATTTTTGAGTCATGACAAGGGAACAAATAGAGGGGAAAAATGAATTATGATTTCACTTTATGGAAGGAGTGTTCTTCCGCATTGGTGGGAGAAAGAAACTTTTTCATGCTTAAATATAGAAGTATTTCTCCATATTGTTAGTGAGGCAAGAAGAAGACAAGTCTCGCACCGTCATCGTCGTCGCTCACTTTGCTTCGGATTTGGATTTATCAAACGATCGAGAGACTATCTTTTTGGATAAATTCATTTGAAACTTGAGCGTTAATATTTTTTAATCCATAAAATTTTTCTCCATTTGCGGACGCACATGAGCATGACAATGCTCCTCGAAGGGACATGATCCTTCAGTTCACTGTTTAAAAAATGAAATTGATGAAGTGTGGGCGCATCTGGCTATGTACGGGCACATCTGCCAGGGCACATGAGTCCGCATGTCAGCTTTGACATTCTGTTTTGAGGAAAAGGCGATGTGCGGCCTCACATAATCATCTGCGGACGCACATGGGTTTGCATGTGGTTCTGGCATTCTGAAATAGTACAACTCTTCACGAACCATTGCTTCTTTTCTGAAGTAACACTTTTTAACTATAAATACCTGATTTTTCCTCAGGTATTGGCGTGAAATTTTGAAGATAAAACACTCTTCTTCTTGAAAAAACTCAAGTATGATTTACTACCGTTGAGTGAGTTCGTAGTTTGATAGAATTTCAGGTACCACCTTTCTGTTGATGTGATTTATTTTGTCCTAGGAGGATATATTCCATAACCTCAGGTACTAAGGCTGCGTATTGGTCGGCTCGATTTGGTTTTGAAGTTTATCGGTTTGACTTATCGATTATCAGTTCGTAATAAAGCTAAACCGTTGAGAACCATTAAGATATTAGTTTATCAGTTATTGATCGTTATCGCGTTAACCATTAACATTTAAAGTATAATTTGAAGTTAACACAACAACTAAAGCTACAACGTATTATTCAATACCGACAGAGGACAAAGAACAAAAGTTGGACAAATACACGTATATAAGCTCCCAAAAGTTACCGAAAGCGAGCTGCCACGTAGAAAGCCAACAAAACACAGAAAAAATTAAAAAAACAAAAAACAAATAGCAGGTCGAAAAATTCATTTTGGAGTACTATTTTAAAATACAAAATTTGTATGAAAATTGATACAGACTTGAGTTTTGAAATAAATTAAGTTGCAACATATTTTAAAATTTATGACAGAAATCGAAGATGGGGCAGAAATCGAAGATGGAGCAGAAGATAAGAGTGAATACTGACTACTGAGAATAGAAGTTACCTGTTGGAATTACGGCTTCACTCTTGAGTCTTGAGTGCAGCAACTTCGTCTCTCTATTCTCTAATTTTGGTGAGTGAGAATAATGACTACTGACTAGTGAAGTACTGAAGATTGAAGTTACCCTAGTGAAGTTGGGCTTGGGTCGTTGGGGTAATGCAATGTGTATAAGTGAAGTGAGAATTGAGCAGTTCAAGCCCTACAGGTAATATACTTATCGGTTTATCGGGTTGCCCGATAAAAAAATGACTAAATCGAGCCCCAACTCAAAAACCCAATACCAAAAATAACAAAACCGAACCCCGACCCGAAAACCTAATAAATTAACCCATTAACCCGATAATTGAATTATCAGTTTGGGTTAATGGTTTGCCTCAAAATTTGCATAGCTCTATCGGATACTTGAGGAGAATAATTTCCTTAAGGACACACCGTGAATTTGGTGGACTTGAATCTTTCTATCTTCATCTCTTTCTTGTTGGTTTTTCTATTTTCTAGAAAAATAGGTTTTTGAACTTCTTTTTGTTATTGAACTTGTTGTTGAAGTTCATATTGTAAATACAGATTTTGTAACTCAAAAATAACAATCTTAAGGAAATTATTATATCTGTGTTTTGGTTTCTGGAGATTAAAACCTTTTGGTTTTCAACTTTGTTTAAACTTGATACTAATTTAAAGATATAAAAACTTTGTTAGGAGTCAAAGTCCTTTCGGTTAGCGATTCGAAGAACATAAATACTTCATCATCAAACTAGACACAAGTGTATAAAGATTGATTATTTGTCTATTTATGACAGCAAAATGACTAATGAAAATGAAGTCAATGTGGAAACCGTGAATGTTGCAGCAACAACTACTGCAACTTTAAGTCGCTCAAACGTTGCTCCTGCTATGGCACCGGCTGAAAAAACAGGAAAATTTTCTGGTGTTGATTTCAAAAGATGGAAACAAAAGATGTTCTTCTACTTGACTACTCTAAGTCTGTAGAAGTTCATCAAATAAAGCGTTCCTGAATTGCCGGAATCAACTCCGAATAATGAACATTTCTTAGTGACTGAAGCTTGGAAGCATTTAGATTTTTTATGTATGATTTATATTCTGAGTGGCCTACAAGATGATTTGTACAATGTGTACAGCAACATGAAGACCTCAAAGGAACTCTAGGATGCTTTGAAAAAGAAGTACAAAATAGAAGATGCCGGAATGAAGAAATTCATTATTGCAAAGTTTCTGGACTTCAAAATGGTAAGCAGTAAAGCTGTTGTTACCCAAGCTCAGGAGTTGCAAGTCATAATCCATGATCTCCTTGCCGAAGGTATAATTTTACAAAATATCTTTGTTGAACATACTAAGTTTGTGATTAATCTCACATAACCTTTGATGTAGGTTTAGTTGTGAATGATGCATTTCAAGTGACTACCATAATTAAGAAGTTACCACCTTTGTAGAAGGACTTCAAAAACTGGTTGACACACAAATGCAAGGAGATTTCTTTCGAAGATCTTATTGTAAGATTGAGAATCAAAGAGAATAACAAGGTTGTGGAAAAGAGGTCACGTGTGAATTCAACAATATCTGAAGAAAACATTGTTGAAGATGATTCCACAAAGTCAAAGAAGAGAAAGAAAGCATCTGAGTAACAAGACAATCCTCCTAAGAAGAAATTCAAAGGAAATTACTTCAATTATGGCAAAGTTGGTCACAAGGCTCCTGATTATCGAGATTCGAAGAAGGGAAAGAAAAAGAATCAAGCAAACATGGATGAATCCAAAGAAGAAATGGAAAATCTCTGTGCCATGCTTTCAGAATACAATCTGCTTGGTAATCCAAGAGAATGGTGGATGGATTTTGGTGCCTTCCACCACGTTTGTGCCAACAAAGAACTATTTACATCATATGCTCCGGCTCAAGCTGATGAGAATATATTCATGGCAAACTCCGCTACTGTAAAGGTTGAAGGAACATACAAGATTTGCTTGAAGATGACATTTGGCAAGTTGGTGACACTAAACAATGTCCTTCATGTTTCGGAGTTGTGAAAGAACTTAGTTTCTACTTAAATTCTGACTACGAAAGTATTTGAATGTGTCATTATTTCCGACAAAGTTGTACTAAGTAAGAATGAAGTGTATGTAGGTAAAGGTTAC
Source organism: Capsicum rhomboideum (assembly GCA_031232105.1). Classification (NCBI taxonomy): domain Eukaryota; kingdom Viridiplantae; phylum Streptophyta; class Magnoliopsida; order Solanales; family Solanaceae; genus Capsicum; species Capsicum rhomboideum. The sequence continues at coordinate 25,455,184 of CP124713.1, read as the reverse complement.
CTCACCGAGGGACTTCTTAAGATCAATGTAATGACTATTGATGTGAATAAAAGTTCTGGTTCTTCTTACTTACTTGAGTCAAATGAATTATGGCATGAATATTTAGGACATGTCAATTACAAAACCTTGTGAAAACTGATTAGTTTAGAAGTTTTGCCTAACTTTGAGTGCAATAAATCATGTCAAACATGTGTTGAATCTATGTATGCTAAGCATCCTTATAAGTCTGTTAAAAGGAATTCCAATCCCTTAGACTTGATTCATACATACATTTGTGATATGAAGTCAACACCATCTCGTGGTGGAAAAAATTATTTCATAACTTTTATTGACGATTGCACTATATTATTATGTTTATTTGTTGAATAGTAAGGATAAAGCAATAGAAGCATTTAGGCAATATAAATCTGAAGTTGAAAATCAGTTGGATAAAATGATTAAAATGATAAGGAGCGATAAAGGTGGAGAGAATAAATCTTCTTTTGCAAAGATATATTTGGAAAATAGAATTATCCATCAAACTATTACCTCTTACTCATCTGAATCAAATGGAATTGCGAGGAAAAAAAAATTAAACGTTGAAGGAAATGATAAATGTCTTACTTATAAGTTTAGGTTTGCCGCAAAACTTGGGGGGTGGGGGTGGGGGGAAGCTATCCTTATAACAAACTGAATACTCAATAGAGTGCCCCATAGCAAGAAACAATCAATTCCATATGAAAAATGGAAAGAAAGGAAACCCAACTTGAAATATTTTAAAGTGTAGGGGTGTCTAGCCAAAGTCTAAGTACCTATACCCAAAAGGATCAAAATAGGACCAAAGACTGTGGACTGTGTCTTCATTGGATATGCTACAAACAGTAAAGCATGTTGATTTTTAGTTCACAAATCTGAACATCCAGATGTTCGTGACAATACGGTAATTGAATCAGATAATGTTGAGTTCTTTGAACACATTTATCCGTATAAAACTAGATATGAATTGTTTAGTGAAGGGTCTAAATGACCTCGGGAAGAACCAAAGGAGAATGTACTTAATGAAGAGATTCCAAGATGTAGTAAATGTCAAATAACATCTACTTTCTTCGGATCAGATTTTGTAATATTTCTTCTTGAAAATGAGCCTCAAACATTCAAAGAAGCCATGTCTTCTTCGGACTCATTCTTTTGGAAAGAGATTGTCAATAGTGAGATTGATTCAATCGTGAACAATTATACTTGGGAGTTGGTTGATCTTTCTCTAGGAAATAAACCTTTAGGTTCAAAATAGATCTTCAAAAGGAAAATGAAAGCTGATGAAACTATTGAAAAATACAAGTCAAGACTTGTCATTAAAGACTTTAGATTAAAAAAAAAAAGTCTTTATTATTTTGACACATACGCGCCAGTAACAATGATTACATCCATTAGGATATTGGTTGCATTAGCTGCGGTGGATGATCTTGAAATCCATCAAATAGATGTGAAAACAGCTTTCTTAAATGGAGAATTGGAGGAAGAAATTTACATGGAACAACCCGAGGGTTTTGTAGTTCCTGGTAAAGAAAGGAAAGTGTGAAAACTTGTTAAGTTACTTTATGGACTAAAACAAGCACCCAAACAGTGGCATACAAAGTTTGACCAAACCATATTGTCAAATAGATTTAAGATTAATGAGTGTGACAAATGTGTTTACATTAAAGACACTCCAAACCATAAAGTCATTATTTGTTTGTATGTTGATCATCTATAGAGACATTTCTGGCATAAATACTACTAAGTGAATGCTAGAAAGCAAATTTAATATGAAACACCTTGGAGTTGCTAATGTAATCTTAGGAATAAGAATTCATAGAACTCCACAAGGCTTAACATTGTCATGGTATCATTACATTGAAAAGGTACTTGACAAGTTTAAGTATTTGGATTTCAATATTGCCAAGACACCAATGGACGTGAGCTTTGCACTTCAAAAGAATGAAGATGAAAGTGACTCACAATTAGACTATGCAAGAGTGTTGGAAAGTTTGATATATATCATGAATTTTACGAGACCGGACATAGCATGTGCTATTAGTAAATTGAGTCGGTTCATAAGTAATCCCAATCAAACTCACTGGATGACAATGAAAAGAGTTTTGGGGTATCTAAAACATACTCAAAATTATGCTTTGCATTATAACAAATATCCAGATCTAATTGAAGGATATAGTGATACAAATTGGATCACGGGGTCAAATGAAGTAAAATCTATAAGCGGGTATGTATTTATTCTTGGTGAAGGAGCAATCGCTTGGAAATCATCCAAACAGACTTGTATTGCTAGCTCTACGATGGAATCTGAATTTATCACTTTAGATAAGGCAGGTGAAGAAGCTGAATGGCTCCAGAATTTCTTGAAAGATATTTCTTTTTAGTCCAAACCTTTGGCATCAATATGCATACACTGTGATAGTCAAGCTGTAATATGTAAGGCAGGGAGCATGATGTATAACGGTAAATCTCGTCACATAAGACAAAGATATAATACCATTAGAGAACTACTCTCTAGTGAAATTATCACAATTGACTATGTGAAGTCAAAGTATAATGTGTCGGATTCACTTACAAAAGGCCTAACTAGAGAGGGAGTTGAGAGATCGTCAAAGGGAATGAGTTGACAACCTAGGACAAGTCATCACGACGGTAACTCTCCCTAGTAGAATGGAGATTCAAGAGCTAGGTTTAAGGAGATCAAACAAAGTTATGACTGACAATTCAGCATTGTCAATTAAATCAACCCATTCTCATGATGAAGACAATGTTCAGGAAACAAGGATAAGGCTTATGGTTTGAAGCTTTTTAATGATTTCTAAGTTTGGCAGGTATGACCAAATAGTTTATCTATAGGATTAAATATTTAGGAATCACCTATGTAAGGGTGAAGTGGAAACCGCTTCAAGGAGTATAATAGTAAAAGCCTATTCTCTAATCTCTCATGAAAGCAGGTAGTGTTAATGGCTTAAACGAACAAAACCGTGAGAACCATAAACGGTAAAAGGCTAGTTGTATGGCTTGTGTTGTCTAGGTGTACAACAAAGTTCGATGGCTCAAAGATATCACATCTACCGATTGATCGAGTGTATCCAATACAAGTTCACTAAATAAAGTTCAAAGAGAAACTTACTTATCCAGATGCAGTTAGTCTTTACTTGTAAATTACATGCTTGTCCGTGTATTTTTTTTTATCTAATAGTCATTCCCCATTCATGTAGGGGATTGTTGGGTTCTAGTGATGAAATATGAATAGAAAATAGAGGGAAATAAATGGAGGAAAAACGTGAATTGTGGTTTCACTTTAAGGAATGAGTGTTCTCGTACATTGGTGGGAGAAAGAAACTTTTTCATGCTTAAATATAGAAGTATTACTCCATGCTGTTAGTGAGGCAAGAAGAAGACAAGCCTTGCGTCGTCGTCGTCGCTCGCTCGCTCAGGGCGCATTTAGCCATGTGCGGGCGCGGCGCATTTGCTAGCGCACATGGGTCTACATGTTAGCTTCTACATTCTGGTTTGAGAAAAAGGTGATGTGCGGCCGCACATCATCATCTGCGGATGCACATGGGTCCGCATGTGGACGTGGCGTTCCGAAACAGTGCAACTCTTCACGAACCATTGCTTCTTTTCTGAAGCAACACTTTTTGGCTATAAACTCAAGTGTGATTTACTACCGTTGAGTGAGTTCGTAGTTCGGCAGAAGTTGAGGTACTGCCATTCTGTTGATGTGATTTATTTTATCCTGGGGGATATATTCCATCACCTTGGGTACTTGAGGGGAATAATTTCCTTAAGGACACACCATGAATTCGGTGGACTTGAATCTTTCTATCTTCATCTCTTTCTTGTTAGTTTTTCTATTTTCCAGAAAAATAGATCTTTGAACTTCTTGTTGTTCTTGAACTTGTTGTTGAAGTTCATGTTGTAAATACAAATTTTGTAAGCCGAAAACAACCATAGATGCATATGGGTTCAAAACAAGTAGACCATGCATTGATAATGTTAAAAAGGCAACGACAGATAATTCTTTATACAAATATTAATCGATAAAATTAGAAAAATGGAACACATTCTTTTATAATAGGTCAAAATACACTGATAATGTAAAAAAAATCTACACATCAATTATCAACGCATATAATTACCTAAACTCAATACACATATGAATATTATATCATCATTAATCATGGTTCAGAATAGTATGATGATTCAAGAGATTGTATAGGCGCCCTTTGTAATTGAATTTCTAAGTAACATGATAAATCTTCTGTCCTTTCTTTCTTCTTCTCTATACCACTACGTGATTGGTTGTATGCCATTTACTGAGTTTTGTGATAATACTTTTTAATAAAAAAAATGGAAGCTATAGATGAAAAGGAAACAAAAATAATATAGCCCCCGTATTGAATTTGGGTTTCCACGACAAGAGAGAGTTGTTCAGATCATAATCACCCTTTACTTTCAATCCTAAGATTGTGAGGTCTAGTCACCAAGGAAGGAAAAACGATGGAAGCTCCTAGAGAAGGGTAAGAAAAAATTTGGGTTTCCACAAGAGAGCATAATATGAGCCACTTCATGGTAGCACATTTGATTTTCTGCTGATTAGATAACCATTATGGAACACTTATAAAGTCCATTATTTATGATGCATCCTTTGAAAAAAAATAAAAATACAAAGCAATGAATTAGGTCATGCCATCTTTTGGTCTGTCTTAGTCTTATACCGCTTTAAAATTTGGATTTGCATGAAACACATAAAATTTTCAAAAGTTTAATTTAGTACGAGGTTGAATTAATCTTTATGAAATCTCATGGTCCAAATTTTCTATTGTCTTATAAAAGGGGATAAGCACACAGGAGGTCAACGTGTGCTTGGGATTTTAGGGGCAATTTAGTCATTTCAAATAATAGGGAGAAAAGTGATTGGCCAAAATTTCTTTTTGCTGTAGCTGCTGTATAAAATTTAGGCATTCCGACTAAATTGCCCTTTGCTTCACCCATGCATCATATTAACCATCACTTTTTTGTTTTATTTTGACCCCTACTATATATTTTTATTGCATAGCTTGCCTGAATGTTTCTGAAAAATATTGGAAAGTTGGAGGGCAATTTCTATTCTAAAAAAGCAACACGAGTGCTGTCAGAGCGACACCTTATATATTCGGACAGCTTTATGCCTTGTCCTTTGTTTATTGGTCTTTTCGTTCATTTTTATTTGTCAATCATTAAAAATAATTATTCAATTTTATTTGTTCACTTCTCAACATTTAGATGATTTTTAAGTAATAAGGATGATATATTAAGATTATTCTTTTGTGTTCATGTTTTTCGATTAATATTATCATAACAATGTGTTAATATTTCCGTAAAAGAGCCTCAATTTAGTACGTACCTCATAAATTGACTTCCATCACTTCATAAATAATTTAAAATAATGTTATAGATCACAATAATTAATAATAATTTAAAATATTTTTAAAAAAATATAAAAATTATGTTGACTCCAAATTATATCTGTGTCATATAAATTAGGACAAAAAAAAATAACATATATTGGGCATGTGCTAGTACGGGCGCTCCTGTATCTAGATAATTAAAGAAGAATCGAATCTATTATTATTAATTAGTATAATAAGTTTCATGTGATTTGACTAATTGAAATAACTTTTAAGGGATCTTGAGACCAAATTAATTCTAGAAGATTACAGGTTCTACCGAGAAGTCAAGGGACAAATAAGGTCTTAATTAAATTTGACAATGAAGATATCCACCTAACATAATTTGTCATTCAAATTAATAATGGATAACATCAAGTTCTTTTTCAAAGTCTTAATGATCTTATGATGGGACCAATTGGATTCATGGTGGTTGAAGCTACAATTGGCTGTTGAAGTGTTCTAACTTCTTATTTTTAGGTTTCTATCTTATTTGTCTATGACAATATTTATGGGTTATGGGTCCTGATATAGCCACTTCATACCGCTGTCAGCTCAATTAAATTACCAATTTTTGGTTAAATAAACTATACTATATGATTTGTTCTAATTTGTAACTTAAAGTCTATTAATTAAATCATGAAAATTGTGAAGGATTATGTATATCTCTACCGTGTTGCGTATATATGAACTAAGAGTAGTCAACAAAAAATTGATATCGTCCTTTAGAAGCTCAACTACAAGTGCTTCTGTGGGTAGCTACTGTAGTTCACCCACAAATGTTACTCCTATTCAGTAAAGCGATGGTTTGTTATAATGTAAATGACGTTTGTCCATAGATTCCCAAATATTTTAGGAAAATCAGAGTTGGGTGAGTTTGGATTAATTGAAGTTTCAAATTTTGTTTGGCCATAATTTTTGAAAACATATTTTATTTTTATTTTATTTTATTTTATTTTTTTAAAAAAAAAAATGAAACATGACTTATACACATAACTCATAAATTCTAAAATTAATCAAAAATACCTATAAATTTAACACAAAATTATTATTTTTATAATGAACTAGATAATACATTAAAATGACCTATCCCTTTCTTCTTTCATTTTCCCCATATTATTGAGAGATACACTTTCAACATCCTTTTTTTTTATTTCATTTGATCTTCTTTTGAAAACAAACACTTTCTTGAGAATGAAAAAAGAATATTTTATGTAATTGTAGGTAGCCGACATCAATCTTAAGAAAACACTAATTTTTGAAAGGAAAAAACCCAAAACATATAAAAATAAATAAATAAAGAGATTATGTAATAAAAGAATTAGTGTTCTTCAAGAGATTATATAATAAAAGAACTAGTGTTATTCAAATTTTATGGCAAACCAACGTTCTGTATTGGTTCTTTAGTTTGATTTTTTACTTTTAACTAGTTTATTTGATTGTTTATATTAACTTTGACAGAATTTTACTTGGGCTAAAAATATAATGACACAGTTTTCAAGGGTTTTAATCGTCAAAAATTATAGTTCAGAGGATAATAGAAACACTCGATAATTTAAATATGAAGCTAGTAACATAATAATAGGTCATAAGAAATTTTATATGTTTATTTTAAGTTTATAGTTCTGAAGGTTTCAGAAACACCCAGTAATTTGAGGAATTTTATGTATTTATTAACAAAACCGTAATAATTTAGGCTGTTAACTCTTTAAATTAAACGTCCACCATTTCGTTAATTAGTAAGGTTAGAGTACATAGTACAACATGTGATGTGAGACAAGTCGTTATTCCATACCATAACAAGGAAAGTAGTACGTCAGTGAAATGAAACACTAATTCCTAAGGAAGAACCTTCAAATCCACAAGATTTTCCAACTCAACATTGTTTTGTGTACATATAATTGCATGTATCCCCACAAATTTTGGCTGTGTTCTATGAGAAGGATGCATGGACCCCAACAACCTAAATTCAGACAGCTGCCCTTCTCTAATGGGACATTACCTATTCTCAGCCTCAAATTATTTTGAATTGCATTAAAGTAACGATAACAGTTAACCAACCCGTTTAAAGTATGTCCGTTGATATGCAAAATGAAGTGTTCCTAATTAATGCATGTTGTTTGTTTGCCATGCTATACTTGTTTCTCTTTAATTTGTCACCATGTTTATATTTTTCAGTATCTTCTTGTTCATTATAATATTGAAGAAAGTAATTTGAGGAACTGAACCTCATTGTAATCTTTTTTTCCTAGTCTATTACTCTATTCGTTCATTTTTACTTATTCATGTTTAACTTGACATACTTCTTAAGAAAACAATAAATAGAAAGATAATTTACTATATCACTCCAATTAGTTATAAGAAATCAAAATGTTGAGAAATGAATAATATTTAATAGCAAAAATAAAATAAACACAAGATGATAAATTATCTCTTGATTGTCCAACAATTAGTTATTCTTAATTTGCTAAAGATGGAGTATATTTTAAAGAACATCTTATAATTAAGTCAAAACCAGTTTTTGAAAAGATGATTGATTGTTAATTGTTATCAAACCGATGAGGTTAATTAGATCACAACAAAAAATGAATGAAGTATCTAGGACATATAATTATGTCTGGTGACTACATTGATTATTAGATTTAGATATATTTATGCGATAGATCATACTTGATCCCGTATTAATTGTTTGAAAATTGAAGGAATATATAGGTGGATTGGTAGGATTTGATCTTCATTTATCCGATACCCTACACTGCTACCAAAACAATATGATTAGACAAGCAATTTAGCCTGATTAAAGTTGCATGTTGTTTATTTCACCTAATTAACTTCAGCTTGTGCATGCCGCATGGTTTAAGCTCATCATACGACTTCCTCTTTTGCTTTACTTATTACAATTCGCGGTCCATCCAGATCATATCGTCTTTAAAAGAGGTTTAAAAAAAAAAAAGAACAATAATAAAAGCTTATTACTGTAGTAAAGAAACTCGGAAAGCAAGAGGCTACTAAAAAATTTAAACAAACATATTATTATAAGTAGGAGTAACATATATATGATACAGAATATACCAATAAGAATTGTGATGGAATAGATAAGATTTCTCTGCGTTAATCAGAGGTTGGATTAATTTATGCTCTGGGTATGAAAAAAAACCATGTTAGAGAGCCAAACTAGCACTTCTTCTTAATTGCACTTTACGTGACATGAATCTGAATTAATCAGAGTCGCGACACGAGTATTGTCATACCAGGTGAGAAAACAAATATGATACTGTAGATAATATCATAGCAGCACTGTACCCAAGAGTGTGAGCCTAGTGGTTCAATAAAGTTGGGTTGAGCACCATGAGGTCTCAGGTTCAATTCTCAATAGAGACAAACATTAGGTGATTTATTCCCATCTATTCTAGCCTTGGTGGATAGAGTTACCTGGTACCTGTAGCTGGTGGGAGGTGGCAGTTGTCCCGTGAAATTAGTTGAGTTGCACGCAAGCTGATCCGTACACCACGGTTATTAAAAAAAAAAATATCATAGCAGTACTACTATGAGGACTGTTGCAACAATAACCCCACGTCCCTTTATCTTTAACTACTTTGGTTACAATTTAATTAGGAGACCAAATTTTGGATGTAAAGAATCTTCCACCGTCCAACTTTGACGACTCTCGAATCTTAGCAGCTGACCAAGTCGTAATTCATCGTTTTAACCATCACAATTGTCTCTTGTCCCATCTTATTTGGCCGCCCAGCATTGGCTTTTGCAATTTTCTTTGTTTTCACGTTGCTTTATACTGAAAAAAGTGGTACTACTATATGTAATTCTTTTAATATTACTAACCTAAAGTGATTTGCAATGATAAGTTTGTTTATACAGTAAAGAATAAAATAAATAACTCCCTCCATCCCTTTCATGTAACACTCAGAACGGTATTACTTCTTACACTAATTTAATCTCAGTTTATTTTGCTCTTAGTAGTATGATTTCACAGAGACAAGTACTTTCTTTATCAAGATAATATCTCAGATGGTCACTCAACTTATGATAGTTCACTCAGAAAGTAACTCCAACTCAAGACAGTTCACTCAAAAAGTCATTTAACTTTTTTTTTTCTTAACCCAAAATTAGTCATTCAATGTAGTTCACTCAGAAAGAATGAATGTGTCGCATTAACATGGGAAAGATGGAAAAAGAAATACTCCCTCTGTTTCAATTTATTTATATAATTTTAACTTAACACAAAATTTAAGAAAGTAATTTTTTTTAATCTTGTGATCTTAGACTAAAGACACGAGGAATGTATTTTTAATGTTATGGTCGGATACATATTATGTTAAAAGTTACTCCCTCCGTCTAATAATATTTGTCCACTATTGACTTGTCACACATATTAAGAAGGCAACAAATAATATGTGTAATTTTACTATATCACCTTTTAAATATAACAAATGTAATGTCTTGAGAAATTCGTTGAGTGATGAATAATATTTATTAACAAGGGTAAAATGGGTAGAAAAGGATAAATTATTCATTAATTTTTTAAACTGAATAAGTATTATTGAATATCTATTTTTAATATAATGGATAAGTAAAGATGAACGAAAAAAATAAAATTAAAGAATTGTCGAAAAAAAATAATAATTGAAATGGACTTCTAAAAAAAGACTAATTAATTGAAATAGTGAAGCAGTAATAAAGAGACTTCCAAGCGTGAGAGTGAGAGATACGGGGTACTTTGCACTTTCACTCTGTTCGATACTCATTGTCCTAAAAAAAAGAGGCTTTGTTTCTCTTTCTTCTCTATCTTTGGCCTATAGAGTAATATTGTCTTCTGCTAAACTTAAAAAAAGTGATTCTTGTCTCTTCTCTTCTTGTTCTTTCTCTTGTCTTATTACTTCCTTAATTTCGTCTCCTATATAATGCAATATGTAATTACCATAAGGTATATTATATAGTATCCAATTAATCATTTTACCATAAAGGAAACAATATTAGAAATACCCAAAAAGCTGTTAAACTGGAATCTTGTTTCAGCTGGTCAAGATTTGAGGAGTGGTCATTATAAAGTTGTGATCTTTTTATGTTATTTGGTTCATTTTGCTGATCAAAAATTGAACTTGCAAGAAAAAGCTGAAGGCTTTCAAGATTTTGATTTTATTGAAGGAAGAGTGATGCAATGAGGGATGAGTATTCCAAGAAAAGCAAGGTGATACTTCTATCACAACCCTTTTTATTCCTTTTTCTTGGAAGATGCAATTTTGGAGTTTTTTTTTTTGGCTTAACTCAATTATTGATCTGCTGACATTTCACCCTTTGATTGCTGAAGCTGTCTTGGTCCAGAAAATTGATTAGCAAATGGTTTAAAGGCAAAACTGAAGAATTCCAATCTGATGAATCTGTCTATGGAGGTCAGCATCTTATTTCTTTTGACCTTGAACTTATTTTATCTTTATTTATACTCTAATGTTTTACCCTTTTTATTTTTTGAGGGGTTGAAATGTTTGTTCTGAATTGGTTTTTGTCTTACAAAACAGGAGATTGTAACTTGCAAAATTTAGGTGGATCTTCTTCTTTTGGTTTTGTTTGTCCTTTTTTTTCTTTTTCTCATTCAAGGTTGGTGAGATTCAAATATTTTGTCTTATTCTTGTGTTAGTTATCTCTGTCTCAGCACATGTTTATGGTGATTAGTGAAGGTTTTGTCTCATATTGAAATTGTATTTCTTCACTGTTTTACCTCCAGCAGAAATTGGAGTTGATTCCTCATACGTTCACTATTATCTCAGAAAGTCATCTTTCTTTGTTGGAATAAATTGGAACCAAGAAGAAAGGTGACTTTCTGAGATAATAACTATTAGTTGATTGACCTTCTGAGATATCAATGCACAGAAGTTGGTGATTCTCCTCTAAAGATAAAGTTAAACACAATCAGTCCTAATTTTGTGATTTGTAGAAATTGTTTGAGTTATGGAGAAATTGTTTGAGTTATGGTTTTTTTAACCAATTTCACTAACTCTTCATTCGGGAACTAATGTTGATCTTCCCTTCTTCAGGAAGTTATGAGTGGAGAACAAGCATATCAGAGTGGGAACATTGCACTATCAAGAAGAGCAAAACAGGTTAGTGGCATGGTTAATATTCCAAATCCTTATAATACCCTATGTAGTATTTAACACACTCTTCTTCAGTGCCTTAAGTTAATTCTAGTCTCTTTGCCCTCTCAAATGAGCAGGAAAATCAACCAGGGCTATGGAGCATCTCCCACGGAAGAGTGTTAATCTTGATCGCCCTAAGATTATAAATGTACAAAACTATAGGTTTGCCTTCTTGATAATCCAGTAGATATTTCAGATTTTGTCTCCTTTTTCCTTTACAGTCACAACTCACAACACGAATCTTTTTCACTTCATCTTATTGCCTCAGACTCTTTGTATCTACATGGAATGTGGGCGGAGAATCACCGCTGAGCAATTTGAATCTAGATGAATGGCTTCATTCCTCGCCCCCTGCAGATATTTATGTGCTTGGGTATGAGCTCTAAAAATTGATTCTCATCTATTCCTTTACAAAATTTGTCATATACCACAGTTGACTGAAACGTTATTCGTTGTTACACTTCAGATTTCAGGAAATAGTTCCTTTAAATGCTGGTAATATTCTGGGAGCTGAAGACAGTGGCCCTGCGAAAAAGTGGATCGCTTTGATCTGGGAGACATTAAACAGCGGTCCTGGTACTAGTGGAGGTAATGGTTGCTACACTTCTTCCCCTCTTCCAGATCCAATTGCCGAGTGGAATGCTGACTTTGAGGGGTCAAGTAGATACAAGGCATCGTCCATCTCTCATCGTCGGTCACTCCAGACACCTCAGTGCGGGGGCGTGGAAAATGATCCATCAATCTCGCAACCTCGCGTGGATGGACGATACAGTGTTTGTGATCGAGTAATTCTTGGACATAGGTCTAGTGATTTTGATCCTAATCGGGAGCAGAGGCCAAGTGATTTTTCATCTTCGTACAGACCAAGTGACTATACCTCTTTTCACAGGCCAAGTGATTATTCATCTGGTCATAGGCTTAGTGACTATTCCTGCGGACAAAGGCCAAGTGATGTCTACAGATGGGGTTCATCAGATGATGAATATGGACCTGGAGATTCACCTACTGTTTCGTTTTCACCTGTGACGAATGGAGGGTATGCTCCTGCTGAAGATGGTTATAGAATGCCCAGAAATTCAACCTACTGTTTAGCAGCAAGTAAACAAATGGTTGGCATTTTTCTCACCGTATGGGTGCGGAGTGATTTGAGGGAACATGTTCGGAATATGAAAGTATCATGTGTTGGCAGAGGGTTGATGGGGTACCTTAGGAATAAGGTAATTCTAAGTGGAAATGAGCTTGGTTAGTTTTTGTCGAATTTGAGAAATTTCCACATATTGACTTAGAAGAGAAAAACTTGGCATAATTTACCGTTCCATGCTTGGTTTTGCAGGGATCTATTTCAATCAGTATGCAGTTGCATCAAACAAGCTTTTGCTTTGTCTGCACTCACTTAACCTCTGGTCAGAAAGAGGGTGATGAGTTGCGCAGAAATTCTGATGTCATGGAGATCCTAAAGAAAACAAGATTTCCGCAAGTCAGTGGTGTGGATGAAGAGAAGTCACCAGAAACTATTCTTGAGCACGAGTAAGATGGCTGTTTACTTTCTGGAATAACTCCTGTTGCTGTTTCATGAAGATAACTGAAAAATGAAAAAAGATGGAAAGGCTTGAGTTTGTTATAGTTGTTTCCATGTAAAACCATGATTAAGTTATGTCTTTAAATTCGTTTTGTCTGTGATTATCCAATGCATCCATTTTCTGATGATTACCCAAATCTCTTCAGCCGGGTTATTTGGCTTGGGGATCTGAACTATCGAATTGCACTCTCTTCTCGTTCTGCAAAAGCACTTGTTGAGATGCAAAACTGGAGAGCATTGTTGGGAAATGACCAGGTCTCCCTGCAATCTTGTGTTTTTTTCACACTTCCACACTTGAATTTATTTCAGTTGAATAATGTCATAAGGGCAATAATCAACTGATCTTGTTTTCTGTTTCCTTGACAGCTGAGGATAGAACAGGGACATGGTCGAGTTTTTGTGGGATGGAAAGAAGGAAAGATATATTTCCCACCAACATATAAATATTCTAGGAATTCAGATAGGTATTCTGTTGATGACATGCAACCAAAGGAGAAGCGCCGAACGCCTGCATGGTAAGTGTTTTTCTTTGACAAACAAAAAGAACATATATTCTCAATCTAAAACCTCTATACAGGTTATCAAAATATCTAGTGGAGGATTTATCTACAAGTCTAGAATTAATCTGTGCAATCTCCATCTGAAGGTGTGATCGTATTTTGTGGCATGGAGGAGGTCTCCAACAGTTGTCTTATGTCCGTGGGGAATCCAGATTTTCAGATCATAGACCTGTTTTCAGTATGTTTTTTGCCGAAGTTGAGTCAGTACACAGTAGATTGAGGAAAATGAGTAGTTCAAGCTCAAGAATTGAGGTGGAGGAGCTCTTGCCGTACTCACATGGTTATACCGAACTCTGCTTCTTTTGAAGTAGAAGTGAGGTCATAAAGCCTCAGTGTCCGGTTGTGCTCCCTTCTTTTGTCTAGGTACACTTTATCTTTTTACTTCTTTATTTATCTGAATCTTATTTTTGTATATCTACATGGGATGCTTTACTTGAGAAATACAATTTTACCTCATCTTAATTATACTAGTCCATGAAGTGCCCAATGAAGAAAGAAAGCTCTCTACTTTTCTCTTTTCTTTTCTTTTGCTCCCAAAATTTCTTAATTAGTCTTACTCTGGATAAAGTTTATATCGACATCTACCATTTCCAGGCATGATATTATGGTTTGGTCTGCGAGATTCTTAGTAAGATTGCTCTCCAGTAGAAGATACATCTGTTGTATTTGGCATATGATTTAAACCTGCTGATACTACTATTTCTCAAGTCTCCTAATTAGCCTTGTGCCTCAATCTCCAGAGTGCTTGTAACCTTTCAATGTTCGTCTAAGCATATTAGTGACTGGTACTTATCTCATCTCTCTTTCGCTCTCCAGATTCAGGCAGGCGTTGTTTTGGAAAAACTCAACCGCAAAGGATGACTGCGGACCATCCAAATCCCACTAATTGAAAAAGGTTATTCCTTGTCTTTGTCTTTTTCTTGGTTATACTGCAGATGTTTATTTAATTTCTAATTCTGCATCATCTTTGTTTGATCAGGTGTAGTTACTCGAATATTATTATGGCTTGCTTACCTTGAGATAGACTGAACTGACATTTTTTTCCTTTCAAATTAACACTGATGTTTCATTATTGTCATTGGTCCTCCATTGTGTTAAGTAATTATGATATACTTCAGCGTTATTTGGAAAGATAAGTTATCTGCTGTTTTATTACATGGGCGGATCGAAGGGGATTCATCCGAACCCCGTTTGTCAGAAAATTACACTATGTATAGAGGGTCAAAATTTTGTTATAATTCTGTTATGTATATATATTAGATGTTGAATCCCCTTGATACAAACCAAAAGTTCAGTTCAGCGGTAAATGAGGTTCAAATTCTCTTTGACTTTGCAGGTTCAATCGATGCTAGCCACAGTTTGTAATGTTTTCTTAGCTCTTCGCGTGTTTGTTTCTTTAATTTTTTTGAATCCCCTTGGCAAAAATCCTGCCTCCGACACTAAAATAGTTGTCAACTTTATTACAGAACCTTGGAGCTTGGTGGCTTTGGTTTGGAGCCCTTTGGTGAGATTATGGCCAACCATGCAAGAGAGCACAGTGTATCGGTAACACGCTAGAAATCTGAGCTAATGAGCTGTGGTTATGAGTCTGTTTGATATCTGAGTTATGGAAGGAACCTTTGATCAGGTTTTTGAAGATCCTTGAGAAGGTGAAGTTTACTATAAAACAATCTGGCTTTGGGACCCTTTTCCTTGATAAGGATTGGATTGGAACTACAGCTAATTTCTCATCCGGAAGCTGAAGCTAATGCCACGCCATGATACTAATTATGTGCCTTTTTGGTGCCAAGTGGGAAAATGATAGTTCTATTTCAAGATTCTTTTTTTTATGCTTTAGGCAGAGGATTCAATGACATAAGGAGAATGAGAGATGGTGGAAAATTATCATGTTTAGATCATCTGGCCAAGAATCTAATTAAACACATAGTTTGCAGAATCATTAAATATTATTTCACTAGTCAATTAGTGCAATCACATGTATATAAACACGAACTACACCAAAATAGCCATAGTCTAAAATCGTACATTGTTACAGATTTGTTCCAACACTTTTCATAAAAGAAATCTTCAAAAATCGTAACGTGAACTTTACCGGAATTGGAGTAGGAAAAAGAGAAGTTTTTCTATACGTTTTGTTTTTAAGGGAGGAAGAAAAGATGTGTTGTTTCTCTTCAGAAAAACTATTTTATAAACCCAAAGTGACACAACTTTTCAGATAGTTATATCTCTTCTCTTTTATTTAATAATATAAATATATAAACAACTATTTATTATTTCTCTCTTAATATGGATTCGGGTTGATCCACATGGGTGACCCGATCCAATTTTCTTCATCTCCCACTCACACGTGGGTCAACTCTCATTTCTATTCTGTAACATTCATACTTAACGACTAGACCGTGTGATCAGTGCATACTTCGAGAGTTTCATTGCTATACATCTGTTAGGAATATACAACATCTCGATCAATGAAACTTAGAGTAGATTATAGTATGCAGTACCCTAGATCATTTATCACATTCATATTTCTCATCATCTCTTTTCTTAATTTTGAGTTCATCATTATGTACTTGTCTCACAGACAAACATAAAGGACGTCAATGAATACAATTAATGTGATAATATCCAATGATCTTTCTCATCTTATGAATCTCTTAATCTCAATGTGATATGCTTTTCTAGAAATATCCCGCCAGACCGAATCAGACATGATCTCTTGGCAACATACTAAGATAGCAAACACCAAATTAAATCTCAAGAAACTGATTAAAGTCATGAGGGTATAATGTGGAAAATTACTTATAATTTTCAGGGTTTCACATGGTAACAAGTAGAGACTAAACTTGTATCGCCCTTATGGGTCACTATATTCATACATGGTATGAAACATGTATCACAGTATTGACTCCTTTCCCATGGAGCGTATGCCTTTTATAAATTAAATATTGTGCAGATGATAGTTCAGACAACTCATGTCTAACTTTGAGTTCACAAATCTACTCAATCATTTTATTCTTCAAAACTCACATCTGACATTAGAAACAGACTAACTTATTTTAATCACATATGATTAAACTCAATCTAACAAACGACATTTTAATTATAAACTTTCAGCTCTCTTTTATCATCACTTTTGACAATAATAAGTTTATAACTGTCTCATCTCTACTTGTCACTTAGACAATAGAGGTGATTGCCTGTGTGAATAGGTCAATATTTTTGTCTGTTTGACATACTTTTTTATTCTCAAAAATTTATGTACACCACATAAAAAATGATATATGTATATGAACCAACAAGAATGGAAAATTAAGCACAAATCAACATTAACTTCAATAATGCGAATTTAAATGACTATGATTGGGAAAGATAAAATATAAATACATCATCATCTACGTAAACCCAATGACTTTACATGTCTTTCATAAGCATCATATGCTATGGGTTTTGTTAAGGGATATGATATCATTTGATGCGTAGATATGTATTTCACGTTCACTTTCTTTTGTACAACCATGTCTCTTACAAAATTATACTTTATGTCAATATGTTTCGTCTTTCCATGGTACTTAGGATTCTTTGAGTAGGCTATTGCAGCCTGACTATCACATTTGATTGTAACAGGCTCAACAACATTGTTATACACATCCAAATGGATCAGAAAATGTTTAAGCCAAACAGCTTCTTGCACAACAGATGAAAGTAGGGGTGGACATAAAATCGGAGAACCATACCGAACCGAATTAGTTCGGTTCTTCGATTCTTCGGTTCGATTTGGATTTTTTTTGGTAGTTCTGTTCTTCGGTTCGGTGTTTGGTTTAGTGATAACGGTTCTTCGGTGCACCGAAGTACTAAACTTTTATTAAAAGTTTTTTTTTCCTTTAATTTTCATTTAGCTCATATTTGGCCCAAAACTTTTCAAGACCAAGCCTCAAAGCCCACACTCAAATACCCCATCAACATTTACCTTCTATCCTTATTACTTTTACATTTTCCTAATTTTTAATTTTAATTCCTAATATACTTATATTTCTAATTGTAATTCCTAAATTTTTTCAGACAAATACTCTTAATTTCTAACTGTAATTCCTAAAAAATTTTACACAAATACTACCACTGTATTGTGATATAAAAAATGGAGCACTACAATGATATGTATTTGAATTTGTCCTCACTTGATAGTCTATTTACAATGTTTTAGATTTTTTATGTCTTATATTTTGATTCGATTCTCATTTTATTTTTTATTTTGCACCGAAAAACCGATTTAAAAACACCGAACTAAATTGAACCGAACCGAATTAGTTTGGTTCGGTGTTTGGTGCACACTTTTCCAAAATTAAAAACCGAAAAACCGAATCAAAATTTGATAAAATCAAACTGAAGAGCTGATCGCCCACCCCTAGATGAAAGTGCTACAAATTCAGCTTCCATCGTAGATAAGGCTATACATGACTGCTTCTTACTACTCCATGATATAGCGCCATTGTTAAGTAAGAATGCATATCCAGAGGTGGATTTTCTCTCATTTAAATCTCCTCCCCAATCATAACCTTTGAGTTGCAGATCATTTCCTTGATAACATAAGGAATAGTCAACTGTGATTTTGAGATACCTCAATATCCTTTTAACTGCTTTCCAGTGTTCTGATCCTTGGTCGGATTGATATATGTTAACTAATCCAACGGCATAACAAATATCAGGTTTAGTACACATCATAACATACATTAGACTTTCGACTGCGTTGGCATAAGAAACCTTTCTCATTTGTTCCTTCTCTTGTGGAGTCTGAGGGCACATTTTTTGGTTTAAAGCTTCACTTTTAGAAACTGGAGTGTTTATGGATTTACAATCTTGCATATTAAAGCGTTCAAGAGCTTTCTTAATGTAAGGTTCTTGTGAAAGAGATAACAATCTTTTCGAACGATCTCTTGAAATATTAACTCCAAGAATGTACGATGCTTCACCCATATCTTTCATCTCAAAAGTAGATGATAACCACCCTTTTATTTCTTTTACATCCTCGAATGTCACTTGCAGCTATAAGTATGTCGTCTACATACAATGATAAGATTACAAACTTATCTTTGGATCTTTTGATGTATACACAATCATCTTCATGAACCATAACGAAATCATATGATATTATTGCATTATGAAAACGTAAGTACCATCATCTAGAAGATTGTTTAAGGCCATAAATCGACCTTCGAAGTCGACATACTTTATTTTCTTCACTTTTTTTTCACAACACCTACAGGTTGTTCCATATAGATTTCTTATTTTAGTTCTCCATTGAGAAAAGCAGTTTTCACATCCATTTGATGCAATTCAAGATCCAACATAGCCACAATAGACAAAATTAATCTTATTGAAGTAAAGCGTACAACAGGTGAAAAAGTGTCTTCATAATCAATTCCTTCCTGTTGTGTGTACCCCTTAGCTACTAGGCGAGCTTTAAATCTTTTGATACTACCATCTGTCTTATGCTTGATTTTGAGAATCCACTTATTTTTGGCCTATAGGTAGATCAACCAATTCTCACACTTGGTTAGATTTCATTGACTCCATCTCCTCCTTCATTGCTTTTAACTATTTTTCTTTAGCTGGGCATGTAAGAGCCTTATTTATGTTTCTTAGATCTTCATTATGTTTCTTAGATCTTTATTATCTGGAGTAACTATAAATGCTTCTTCTTTGATCTCAAATCGACGAGGAGAAATTTGTGGACGACTTATTTATCGAGGTTGAGATTGACTAATTGATTTATTAATTGATAACTTACTCCCACTCGAACCAGCAATATCACTAGGACATGTGTAAATAGGAACTGGTCCATATCATCATCATGACTCCCACTCAAATCCATTTGAATGTCGATAACGGAAGCAGTCTGGTCCATAATTTCATAAAGAGATAAGCCTTGACCTATCTTGCCCTGCTTAGGAAAATCATTCTCTATGAATGTAACATCATGTGACTCAACTTCAGTTACAGTGCCACTATCTTGTTCACCTATGAACACATAACCCTTAGATTGTTCAGAGTATCTTATAAAGATACACTTCTTTCCCCTTAGACCTAATTTTCCATATTGGAAAGAAGAGTTATGAATAAAAGCAGCATAACCCCAAGGCTTTAAAATGCTCAAATCAGGTTTTCGTTTAGTCCATAACTCATACGACATAGTTGTAACTGATTTAAAAGGGAAATAATCAAGTACAACTGCAGCATTGAGCAACGCATCACCCCAATAGGTGATTGATAATTTTGCTTGCGCCATCATTGACCTAACCATTTCTAACAAGGTTCTATTTCGTCATTCCGCAACATCATTTTGTTGTGATGTGTATGGAGTAGTTAATTGTCTTTGAATTCCCTTTTCATCATACAATTGTTTGAACTCATCAGACAAATACTCTCTTCCTCGATCGGTTCTTAGAGTTTGAATTTTACTATCCAGTTGATTCTCAACTAAGTTCATAAACTTAATGAAGCAACTCAAAGCTTCAGATTTGTGAGAAATCAAATATACATGACCAAATTGAGTAAAATCATCAATAGAAGTGATGAAATAAATAGCATCATGTCTTGCCCTTACATTCATTGGACCACAGATGTCAGAATGAATTAATTGCAATAGAGTATCAGCTCTTGTGGCTTTCCCAAATGGTTTTGTTGCAGTTTTTCCAGCTATGCAAGATTCACAACTAGACAATTCTACTTTATCTATTATGCCAAGCAGACCTTCTTTAGCTAAGCGATTCATTCTTTGTTGACCAATATGGCCAAGCCTAGCATGCCATATATTTACATCATTCTTGCAATTTGAAGTTGACGTAAATAAGGAAAAACTAATATTATTATTATTGGGACTTTGAATAACATCCAATACAAAAAATCGATCATAAAAATAATCAGTACCATATTTTATCTTGGTCAAATACAAATTCATATCATGTTCATGAAAGAAAAAAATTAAATCCTAACTTAATCAACATTCTGATAGAGACTAGATTTCGACGTATTATTGGGGTAAATAGTAAATCATGTAGATATAGAGTTCGGACACTACACATTTCAAGTTTGCAAGTACCAATTCGTCTTACCTCCTCTCTGAAATTATTTCCTACATACACCCATTTGGATTCTTGTGGGATACGTCGAAAATCTACAAAAGTATCTCTATCCGTCGCTATATGCTCGGTGGCTGTTGAGTCTACAATCCACATAGGAAGTGATTCAGTTAAAAAAGTAGAACAAGAAACATTTACATGACTATGTAAATTATTAATAAGGTCGTTTACCTTTTTAGGCTCAGGACAATCACGAGCAAAGTGTCCCTTGTTCTCACAGTGTAGCACTTGAGCTTATTCATGTTCACCTTTTTCTTTCTCTTAGGAGCGAAACATATTCCTCTCCTTGTTGATTAATCTTAGGCTTCTTTGAGACTTTTACTTTCCCCCTTTTTTTGAGAAAATTCACCACTCTTGCATTTTTTATCATGCCCATATTTTGAACCTGAACTAGTCATATACTCATTTATAGCGGCATTGTCTACTCTGAGGCACTTTTCCTCGAGTTCCAAATGACGCTTAGCATCTTCCATAGTTTTGATGCTAACATTGTGAGTTAAGTGCATTTTCATGTTTTCCCAACTTAGGGGTAGGGAGCGAATCACAGGTTGAAGTTGTTGCTCTTCGGTCAACATATAACCAGCATCTTTCAGTTCATTCATCATGTGTGACATATGGCGAAGATGCTTACGCATAGTATGATCATAGCGTTTCTTATAAGTATCAAACTTAATAGTAAGAGCCCTTAACTTAGTAACTGACGTATGACCAAATTTTCTTTTAATGCAAACCACATGTCTTTAGCATCATCTTACTTTCGGAATTCTCTCATAATATCATTATCCATGCTGTTCAACAACGTTATGCGAGCAAGAGAATTCTTCTTTTTCCAAACTTGATATGCCTCAAGATCTTTCACATGTTGGGGAGTATCACCATTTTCGGGAAGTGTCATAGACACATTAAGAGCTTCAAGAGCCTCTTGCTCTTCCAGGACATATTGGATTTTCATACTCCATATTTCATAGTTATCACCGTTAAGCTTATCACCTTTATTAAGCTCGGCGACAATGTTCTTTGTAGCAATTGACATACTGATTTAAACAAGTATAAAGTATCATGAGA
Source organism: Capsicum rhomboideum (assembly GCA_031232105.1). NCBI lineage: Eukaryota > Viridiplantae > Streptophyta > Magnoliopsida > Solanales > Solanaceae > Capsicum > Capsicum rhomboideum. The sequence goes on along the minus strand of CP124713.1, from coordinate 25,433,245 downwards.
CAACTATGTATATTTTTTTAGCCTAAATTCATATACATAATAATTCTTAAGTTAATCAACTACGTCAATATTCATTTCACATCAGGTTCAGATTCGAAAGTTCACTAAGTTCTCAATCATCATCCAAATTTCAATATGTCATAAATCTAACACAATCAATCATCTAAGAAATACTTATCTTAAATTACATAAATTTAAGATTAAACAAGCATAAACTCTATATCAAATATAGAAACACTCAATGATAAACTCAACATATATAATTAAAAAGAATAAGAAATAACCTTCTGTATTGTATAAATAGACAAAAGAAACTCTACACTTTTCCACTCTAACCGCATGGAATTCTTTTGAAAATTTACTTCCAATATTCTTAACAAACGAGACAAAGAATAACTTTTCTTTGTAACAAAAATTCTAGTTATGAAAAGTTACTTCTAATAATCTCAACAAATGAGATTAGAAGTTGCAGAAAAACAATTGTTTTAAAATTATCAACTTGTCCACACTTGATAGGAAAATTCACCGCATACATATACGTACCCTTTTCACTTTAACCTGTAGGAGTATCATTCTATCCAACCAAGAAATACACTGCAACATCCCAAAACTATCCAACTAAAAGTTAACGCCGACAATTCAAAACCAGAAATTATTGTTGGTTTTCAGTCAAAACATCAAACAAAAAAGAATCTCTTCGCTTTTCTTTCAAAACCGAGACCATGCAGTATACTTCGAGAAAAAAAAAACTATGAAACAAATAAAACACAGGCTCTAATGTCAATGAAGAATCTAATCAAACACATAGTTTGCAGGATCATTGAATATTATTTCACTAGTTAATTAGTGCAATCACATGTATATAAACACGAAGTACACCGAAATAGCCACAATCTAAAATCGTATCTTGTTACAGATTTGTTCCAATACTTTTTGGAGAAGAAATCTTCAAAAAATCTTCACGCGAACTTTATAGGAATTGGAGCAGGAAGAAGAGAAAGAGAAGTTTTTCTATACGTTCTGTTTTTAAGGGAGGGAGAAAAAATGTGTTGTTTCTCTTGAGAAACTCTTTTATAAACCCAAAGGGACACAACTTTTCAGATAGTTGTGTCTCTTTTCTTTTATTTAATAATACAATTAAATATATAAATAATTATCTATTATTTCTCTCTTAATATGAATCCAGATTAACCCACATGGGTGACCCGATCCAATATCCTTCACTCTATTACAAACTTAAGAGGAACACATATATTCAAAGGAATTGTGATCTCCCCTTCTTTTTTTTTTGCCAATGATTTTCCAGAAAAGTGGTTTTCTTGGATTACTCCCCATGTATCTAAAAGAGTAATAGAAGGTAAAATGATTTTAGAAGGAGCCATGATTCAGAATTCAGAAGCGCTTTGCTTTTGGGAATGATTGCTTTCCACTGCAGATAAGAACTCTACTAGAATAATAGTAACAAGTAACGGCTAAACTACCAAGAACTCTCAAGTACTCAAACCCTTCCATAAGATATTCCTAGGGAAAAACAAAACTGAATTACCCCAGTGTCAGACAAAATCAACAGTAAATTATGGCTCACACAACACCTAAAGAACAATACGAAGCCCACCCAAAAAAACCAAAATGAGACTTCTGTTTGCATAAGACTCATTTCTTCTTAAGGTCACCAGCCTTGGTTTTCTTTACACTGCGGACCTTCTTGGCTCTGTTCTTCCTTTCCTTCATTTGTTTCCTAGATGTTGGAAATAATAATTCAAAGTTGGAGTAGGAATCCTTAGTTGTTTATGATTTAATATTTTTTGTATTTATTTAAATCATGTCTAATTAGAATTAGGATTTGTTTGTCCTAGTTCATATAGGAATAGGTTTTCTAGTCCTAGTTTAATTTGGTTATGCACTATTATAAATAGGGGTGGTTGCTACATATTTTCTAAGGTTGTGAGGTAGATAGTTTCCAAGGTTGTGAGGTAGATAGTTTCCAAGGTTGTGAGATAGTCAGATATAGAGTAGAATTTCAAGAGTTTGTTTGAGTTATTGAATAAACCTCCTACCTCTTGTCTCATGTTTAATTAATTTCTTCTTTAGTCATTGTTGGATTTTTCGCTTGTGCTTATATTATTTCTATGAGTGATTTTATTTCCTTCAAATTGGTATCAGAGCTTGTGTGAGATCCTGTCAGAGCCTGTGTGAGATCCTGTAAGAGCCTCGTGTGAGATCCGACATATATAGAAGAATATGGATATTCCATATTTACCTGATTGTCCTGTTTTTGAGTTTGATGGAAAAAACTTTGAGAGCTAGTATCAACAGATGAAGAATTTTTTCAAGGCTATTGGATTATGGTCCATTATTGAGGGTGGATTTGTAGAGCCTCCGGAAGGCACAACATTAATGGGTGAAGCAGCTACTCAATTGTAGAAAAATAGACAATTGGATTATAAGGCACTATACTATATTGACTGCAAGGTCGAATTGCATGTATCTATCAAATTACTATATGTAAAATCAGCAAAAGAGGCTTGGACAATTTTAGTGAAATGACATCGACGTGCTGCTGACATAAAGAGAGAGAAACTTCAAGAGCTTTGGAGACAGTATGAGTTGGCCCAGATGAAACCAACTGAATCGGTTAAAGAATTCTTTACAAGAATTAGAGAAATTATTAATGATATGAAGGTCAACGGAGAAATATTGGAAGAAGTTAAAGTTGTTAAAAAGATATTAGAATCTCTAAGTTTGAAGTTTCATGACAAGAAGACAGTCGTAGAGGCTACTCAAAATCTTAATACTTTGAGACTTGATGAGCTAGAAGATGAGTTGGTGACATATGAGATGTCCTTAAATCAAGAGACAATTGAATTAGCGGAGGAGACATTGCGGGCAAAGTATGATCAACCAACCGAAAATGAAGAGTTAATAAATCTGACAGAAATTGATGAAAAAGATCAAAATTTAGAAACAGTGGAGAAAAGAAGTGAAGGTAAAGATAATTTTTGTTGTGGTATAGATGTCTTTGAGTTTAAAGAGGACTCCAATAGTGTCCAAACTGATTTGCCAAAAATTCTTGAGATGACTAAAAATAATGATTCGGTTGAAACTGATACTCTTTCAATAGAAGCTAGTATTTTAAATCATGAGAAGTGTAATAGACATGATTGGTCTATACAAGGTGAGGATATTGAAAAAGAAATACCCACCGTTATCGCACAAGAAAAAGTGTGTGAAGATATTGAAGATGAAGCTAGCAATGAAAGAAGCAAAAGTATTCACCAAGAGCAAATTTTTGATGATCTACTCAAAATTGAAGCAGAAACAATTAAAAATTTAGATCCGCAATTGAAGTGCATGATTGTGGATATTGAAGATACAAACAACTTCGAGTCATTAACCAAAGTTGTAGATTTTAAAAAGTATGAAAAATTGATTGTTGATGATACTACTCCACCACATACAAAAAGGCATATTGAAGTTGAATGGGCACGCAAGACCAAGTACAAACCAATTGGAGAAGCTGATGATTTTAAGGCAAGAAAAAATATTCAAGATTACAAGAAGAGGAAAAGATATGATGATGACATATTGAAGATGTTTGACATGAAGAAAATCAAATTGACTTTGGATCGCGTTGAAGAAAAATTGAAGCTAACTAAAGATGACACTCGTAATTTCGTTGATGCTACTTATTTAGAAAATTGATGGGGAGTATAAGGTACTTGACTTCTACAAGATATGATATTATTCCAGGCATGCTCAAGTTTGAAGATCTTGGTTTAAGGAAGGCTATGTTGGAATTAAACCAAGAAATTGAAGGTTGTAGAGTAATTCTCCAACACAAACAAGAAATTGAAGATTGGAAGAGAAGTGCTCAATACAGCAACCCAACTTTGAATTACGGGAGGATGTTGGAAATAATAATTCAAAGTTGGAGTAGGAATCCTTAGTTGTTTAGAATTTAATATTTTTGGTATTTATTTAAATCATGTCTAATTAGGATTAGGATTTGTTTGTCCTAGTTCATATAGGAATATGTTTTCTAGTCCTAATTTAATTTGGTTATGCATTATTATAAATAGGGGTGGTTGCTACATATTTTCTAAGGTTGTGAGGTAGATAGTTTCTAAGGTTGTGAGGTAGTCAGATAAAGAGTAGAATTTCAAGAGTTTGTTTGAGTTATTGCATAAACCTCCTAGCTCTTGTCTCCTGTTTAATTAATTTCTTCTATTTAGCCATTGTTGGATTTTTCACTTGTGCTTGTATTATTTCTATGAGTGATTTTATTTCCTTCTCTAGACTTCTTAACCTTGGTGTCAAGCCCATTCCTGATGAGCCTATACTTTGGCTCATACTTCTCAACGGAATCATAAATCAAACCAAATCCTGTTGATTTCCCACCTCCAAAATGAGTGCAGAACTTGAAAACAAAAATAGCGTTTGGGTCTTTCACCTCATACATCCTAGCCAACTTCTCCTTGAGCTCAGCCTTTGAAACGTTGGCTCTTCCAGGATGAAGTACATCAATAATGAATTGCTTCCTGGCGAGAAGCCTGTTGGTCATGAACTTGCGGGTACAAATAGTGACTGCCTTGTCCGCCATGGTTTAGTTGTCTCTGAGCAAAGAGTGAGGCGCCGCAGGCGCAGAGGCAGTAGCTGATGATATGGAATGATTGCTTTTATTTCTCTTCTAAGATAATATTTTTTTAGTTGGAGAGAACTTAAAAATGTATCCTAATTTAGAAGCACTTAATGCTTTTATTCTTCATTTTAAGATGAGTATTTCAGCTTTGTAACTTTGTGGCTAAGTATGCTTCACGACAACGACAAACTGGACATGAAAGCAGCGTAATCTGAGGGAATTCGCTAAATAGTCACTTAAATTTTAAAATTTTCTTTTAAATATCACTTATGTTCAATTAGAATCACAATATTACTCAACTATAATTATTTTCCTCAAAAAATATTAAATACCTCAAAAGTCTTCTTCTCTCTTAGTTGGCATGTCATGTCATTCAGACCTCTTCTTTTTTCTTAGATACTAAATTTGTTTAACTCATCAAACTCATTTAACCAAAATATAATTATATTCTTTTATTTTTTTGAAAAAAATACATTAGTTTATTAAAAAGAATTTTTTATGTTAAAAAATCTTTTATCGGTATTTAAACTTTACATATTTTTTTTCAAAGGTTATTTTTCTAAATGGTCACTCATATTTTTTGAATTGCCTACAAAAATTATTTTTTTTAAGATAATAATATCACTTAACTATAACTATTTTTCACAAAAAAAATACTAAATATCTCAAACGTCTCTTTATCTTCTAATTGGCATGGCATGCCATTAAATTATTTTTTTAAATAATAGACCTATTTAACTCATCAAACTTATTTAGTCAAAATTATATACTTATTCTTTTCTTTAAAAAAAAATACATTAGTGCATTAAGAAGGAATTTTCATGCTTAGGAATCTTTTACCGGTACTTAAACTTTCTGTTTTTTCTGAAGTTATTTTCTGAATGATCATCCATGTTTTTGGAGTTGCTTTTTTTTTTTTTTTTTGTTAAGACAATAATATCACTCAGCTATATCAATATTTTTCTCAAAAAATACTAAATAATTCAAAAGTCTCCTTCTCTTTTAATTTGGCATGTCATATTGGTAAATCATCATTTTTGAATAATAAACCTATTAACTCATTTAACCAAAATTATAATTTTATTTTTTTAAAAAAAAAAATACATTAATTTATTAAGAAGAAATTCTCATACTTAGGTACTTGTACTTTGTCTTTCTAGAGTTGTTTTCCTAGATGGTCATTCATGTTTTCATATATAATTCCCTACAAAGATCACTTGTTTTTTAAAGACAATAATATCACTAAATTAAATAAGTCATCTAATGATTTTAATTCGCATGTAAAATATTATGGTAAAGTTTAAGTGTGGTAAAGAATTCCTAAGCATGAAAAATAAATTAATGCATTTTTTTTCACAAATAAAAAAAGAGAATAAAATTATAATTTTGGTTAAATGAGTTTGACGAATTAAATGATTTAGTATTTAAAAAATGAGATTTTAATGACATGGCATGCCAACTAAGAGGGAAGAAGACTTTTGAAGTGTTTAGTAATTTTTGAGGAAAATAGTGATACTTGAGTAATATTGTGGTCCTAAATGAAACATAAATAATATTTCAAGAAAATTCTAATAACTTGAGTGACTATTTAGGAAATTCACTCCAGTAATCTTTATCAATTCGCATTACCAATTCATACATTACAATTCTTGCATTACTAGTCTAGCATTATAAGCCTTACCTCCTTAAAATATTTTTTATTATCTAAAAATTACATCATATCTTCCACGTTGATTTACTCCTCCCACCTCCACTCTTCATATCTCCCATCCCCACCACGCCCACTTTCCTTATTATGCCCCATATCCCGTGGCAAATAGAGCTGTCAAAATGGGCCAACCCCGCCCCACCCCGCTCAAGCCTCGCGAGCCAAGGAATTTGATGGGTTGGGTCGGGCTGATCCTTCACTTGAAAGGGCCTTAAAATGGCCAACCCAACCCAACCCTATAAGGGTCGTGGGCTGGCGCGGGCTAGCCTTTCATTTTTTAATTTTTTTTTTTCTTTTCAATCTAAATTCAAACTTAAAATTCTTAACATGTCTAACATGATTATATGATAGTACATAACAATTATAATCATAACATGCATTATACATATGATTAATAGGATTTATCTTACAATCCCACAGCTAAAATATATAACATCAAGAAAATGAGAAGATTTTCAAACCAAATATGGCAAACAATTATGTTGTTTCAATAATTTTAAATAAAAATCTAGCAAAAAGTATTAAAAGAAAAAAATAATTATTTTTTTGGACAAATTAATAAGTAAAGAAAATTTGAGAAAGTGACCCTGTAAATTCGAATTAAATCATAATTTTGGTTCATGGGCTGGCCCTGGCCCGGCCTCGATCAAGCCTCAAAGGCTAAGGGCTAACTCGGATTGGGCTTATAAGCCCCAGTTTTAAATGGGCTTAAAAAGTTTTAACCCAACTCAGGGGGCTACCCATATATATTATATTTTACATACACTACTAGCATGTAATAGCTAATTAGATAGCTCAAGAACTCAGGAGCATACTCTTATACTCTTAGCTCCACTAATCTCTGTACCTTTTAACACTATGAATGAAAGTCTTTTAACAATAAAAAAAAAAAAAAAAAAAAAAAAATGACACACAAAAAGAGAGAGAGAATGTTTGTTTATACATTTTTCTTACATGTTTGTTTATTTTTTCTTCGAAATAATATTTTACTTTAATTCAAAATCAGTATTTGGTTATAAAATTTTCAAATTCAACTTAGAGTTATATTTTAAATTTGAAAAAATACTTCAAACTTGTTTTTCAACCCTATCTTCATAAATTTCAAATAAAATATGTTTTTCTCTCCTTTGCCAAAAAGTATACATAACATAACATAACATAACTTCATCTTCAATTCCATATATAATAATGTGAAAAATATTTGAAATCTATGACAAAACATCTGCTAAACGATTCAACAGCAACTAGGGTTTGGGCCCACAAATAGGAGTATAAGCAGAAAAAATTAGTCACATTTTGTAAATTCAATTTTACTTATAGACTGTGATTAGACAGATTTCATTGAGTATTATATCGCGATAAGATGTTTAAATTACACATTGGGATAATAAGGACATGTATTCTGTGAAGAGTGATTATTGAGACCTTTGTGACAGTAAGCATAGCATCTAGGAATGACAAATGGGGCGAGGTGGAGCGGGTATGAGGCAAATTTGCGTAAACCTGCAAAGACTTCATCCCACCACGCCTCGCATATTTACTACTTTTTAATTTAAAAAACGTACAGAATCAGTTAGTTGTCAATCTTTACTTCCAACGTAGAAATAATAAATTTATGATCAGTCTTCTATGTAAATTTACTCAAAGAAAAAATTAGAATTGGATAAGCAAAATTCAACTTCCCTTCTGAATCAAACTGTGCAAAATTCAACTCCAAGAACTGTTAACTACCCATAAATCCTTGATGTAGTAACTGCAACATCAAAAGATCCCAACTTCTTGCACAAACCACAATTTCAGAAAATAAAAAATAATTTAAGGCTCATCATCAAAGGAAAACAAACACACAAAGAGTCCTCTAAATTTAGTTCGAATTATGAAGAATAAATTAAAAGTTCTTTTCAGTTACTTGTTGTCGTAATTGAAAATATATGTAAATATGTAATCAACATATATATGTATGGTAGAATTGGTGTTAATAATTCATCTATATAAAATTAGAATCATAATTTTTTGTAGTTTTTGTTTTGTTTAAATCTGTATAGAACCGCAATTCGCTTCGCCTTATAGCCTTAAATCCACATTTGTCCCGCATAGTCCAAAATTCGCCAAGCTCCATTGCCCTCCTTAATAGCATCAGTGCACATCAAATTTTTTAAAATTTATTTGGAGCCTCTCATTACCTTCTAAACACATTTAACTTTCTTTCATGGTTAAGAAAATTATCGCCGACTTGCGATTGATTGATAAAGAAGAAAGTAACTCCCAATGTGATTTGCCCACATTGTCTTCACGTCCAAGAGATTATTAATTCATTGTTTGGTGAAATGTGTTATTCCTAAATAATGTTGGCAGCAAACTGAGTTTGACTAGTTGCATGAAAAATTCACCCCTGTTGGATGAATTGAGGACCTAAGATAGAATTTTGACAAGAATAAAGTTGAGGATACTATTTTATTTTTTTTAGTTTGGAAATCTATGAAATGCACGGAATATCATATGTTAGAAAAGGATCAATGTTTTAGCTAAAACCATCATTTTTATGTTTAGTTTTATAAGATAGGATCTGTCTCATTATCTTTATTTTTAAAGGAAAAGGATCAATATTTTAATTAAGATCATTATTTTTATGTCTGATTTTATGAGACAGGATTTGCTTCATTATCTTTATATTTAACAGCAAGGATTAATGTTTTAACTAAGACTGTTATTTATGTGTCTAATTTTATGAGATGGAGTCTATCTCATTATTTTTAACAGAAAAGGATCCATGTTTTAGCTACTGTTATTTTTATGTCTGATTTTATGGAATGGAATGTGTGTCATTATCTTTATTTCTAACGGAGAAGGATCAAATATACCATGATATTATCGAAAATAGTTTAAATATATTTATCCTTATACTTTCAATCCAAATAAACTCCTCCGATTATATTTTCAATCCGAATATACCCTTCTTATTATATTTTAGCACAAACTTACTCTTATCCGTGTACCAATGATCTCGGAGATATTTTTGGACTCAAAAGTTAACTTAAAGTATTTATAAGACATTTTTAATTCCCCCTACGTTCCTAAATAAGTGTCATGCTTACTAAAAATAAATATTTCATAATATTTGTCATTTTAGAAAATCAAGAGATAATTACTTGTTTGTTTTCACCTTTACTCTTAATCATAAATATGGAGAGATATTAATATCATGTAAAAAAGAGAAGTATTATTATTAAATAGAGAGGAGTAATAAATAAAAGTAAAATGAATGATTTTCAGTTAGAGTCGGTTTTTCTAATTAGATGATCAATGAATCAAGCTACTCAATATTTTAGCTAAGTTTATATATATATATATATATATATTGTTTTACCTAAGTTCGTTATTTCTATGTCTGATTTTATGGGACGAGGTTTGTTTCATTATCTTTATTTTTAACGAAAAAGAATCAATATTTTAGCTAAGACCATTATTTTTATGTTTGATTTTATGAGATGGGATCTGTCTCACTATATTTATTTTTAACAAAAAAAATCAATATTTTAACTAAGACCGTTATTTTTATGTCTGATTTTATGAAACAAGATCTGTCTTATTATCTTTATCTTTACCAAAAAATATTATTAAGTAATATAATCTTATATATTACCCATTGAAAATGCTAGCTTTTTCCAAAAGAAAAACAAAAACTCTTTTATTTATTTTAGTGTTATTTTTGGTACGAGATTGTGCTTAACAATTGCAATAGAGTTGATCGAATATATGATCACTATGTTTGATCTTACACTTTTTCTTTTTCAAATTTCCTATAATTCATTGGACACTTATTCAAATATTATTTATATCATTTAAATTTTTTTATATTGATTACTATAAGTCATATGTACAATGCACATGTTCAAATACTAATTACTTAATACCAGTTGCAAAAATTGAATGAAAATGAAATTAAATATAATACAAATACTAGTTTTGAGATTTACAATGGTTTTGCAAAAATGAGATTGTTGATACGTACGGCTAGAGGAGATTTCATTGGCAGAAGAGCGAGCAAGGATTTTTAAATAAAGTACATAACCCATTGTTTTCAGAGATTATGAGTGTTTGAAAAGCTCTCAATTGGTTAAATAGTAACTTAGCAAATAATCATGTTATAATTCTGTAACGTCCCTTTCCGTCGTTACGGGTAAGTCTAGCATGTCAAAATTCGGGCTAAGTCTTTTCCCAAATTGAAAGTTAGAAAATTCAGGTTAGGCTAGTCTTGGAAGAAATCCGAACGTGGTATGGTCTAGGATAATTCAGGAATGGATTGGTTAAAGGTTAAGTGAATTGAATTGATTTTATGATAGCTAAGACGATAAGGAATCTGTAGAAATTTTTGAAAGAAAATTTGGATGAGTAGAACTCCAATATCAAATTTAACGTAAAGGGGTTGGTTCAGGATGTCGAAATCTGGGGGTATGTTGTAAAAATGGCAAAACTGGAAAAAATCCCCAGTTTCTGCCTCGCCTACTCGGCAATAGCGGGTGGCAGGCCGCTACCACTGCATCGCTATAGCGGGAATATTCCCGCTATAGCGGGAGTCAGCTTTGGTCAATTCCGTCATAGCGGGCAGATCCCGCTATAGCGATACCACTATAGCGGGATAAGGCAGTTATAGAGAAATATGCGCTGATTAATGTAGAAAATACCCCAAAAATGTTATTTTCATTTCATATTCGTCTAAGGGCTGGAAGAGGTGATTTTGGTCGATTTCCACCTAAATTCTATCGTATTCCATCATAAAGGTAGGTTAATCCCTTCCATTAACTAGTTTTTTTATTATTAATCCTTAGAATCACTAGTTTATAGGTTTCGGAAAGGATTTAACTTGACCTAGGTGATTTTCTGGTGCAATTAGGTGAATTGAGTAGAAAACTCTTGGATTTTGGTTAATAATAGTTAATTTACAATTACATGCTTAGAATTCACAATTATATATATATAATTGATAGAATTAAGGTGGAATGATGATAGAAAATTCTAGAATGGGAGAAATGTGTCACGACCCAATTTCTCAGGTCTTTATGACACCTACTATAACCTACCAGTAAGTAAGCCGACCCATACCGAAACAGCGAGTAACGGACTATCAAGAGAAAAGAAGAAAGCAGCGGAAAATAACTCCAATAAAGAGAAGTAACCCCAAAAGCTGGTGAAGTCAGTACAAGAGCTTCTAATAAAATAGGAGTACAAAGTGGAATACAGATTAAATACATACAAAGCCGTCTTTGAAATACAAAAATAGAGATCAGTCTGACAATAAGAGAGAGAGCAGGAACAACTCTAAACCTCAGGAGCTTACCCCAAATCTCTAATCCATGGCTTCTCCGCACGATGCACACATCAACAGAGAAAACTCGTACTATAATCTGCAGGCTGCAGAAGTGTAGTATGAGTACCAAACACGAGGTACTCAGTAGGCATAGGCTGACTGAGCTCCAAAGATAATGCAAGTATAAATAACAAGTAAAGCAGGAATATAAGCTACAAACAACTATTTAGGAGACGAAACATAATAATGCTAATGGAAAAGTAAAGGTACACTATCAGATACTACCAATAATCGGGAACGAAGCGCGGTTCCATAAGTAGCTAGTCCATATACGATAGTATAAGAAGGAGGTATACAATATACAAATAGTAGCCAAAGAAGAATATATATATATATATATATATATATAACCACGCTATATGAATATCCAAATACGAAGGTACTACACTGAGGGAGCTAGTCTAATATCATAAGGATCATAAACAATGAGGGAGCTAACTCTAGCATAATCAGGGTCTCTAACCGAAATGTAAATAAGCATAATATAATCTAACAATAATAAATTTTACCATAATAAGGAGTAAAGGAACTCGAAAGCGTACCTAAAACTTCGAGTACCAATCCATAACCAACTTGCCATAAACTATACAACAATAACTGAATAATAATGTAACCGGCTAGTCCGGATAAACAATAACCTAATTGGACCTCTATAAGCCCAGAAGGCACAAGCAAACACTCAGCAAATAGAAACCATAACCTGTACCTATATAGCCCCCCATAAGATCGATAGATACAAGCGTCGAATAATTATACTGGCGATAGGCGATGCATATGAATGACTGAAAGTCATGAAAAGAACCAGATGATGCAAGATAAACCAAGTACCATATCCAACACAAGTGTTTACACCTCATTCAACTCAGTAGTTCGCAAAGGCAGGACCTATGGCAACCATCCTTCTCCAGTACTGTAACTCATCAGACAAAGGGGCCCATAGGCGACTCGGGATATTCGTAAACACTGCATGATCCGAAACCAGGACTTTCATAATACATAACCAATCCACTTCATCCACTACCGAAGGTAAATATGAGTAATAATTGCTCGGAATCGAATTGAGACTAAAACAAGTAAAAATCTGTAAAGTCCAGTGCCAAGATTGAATCTGGGACTAACTGGTAAAATAGTATAGAAAGGGTCAAAATCTCCCTAGACCAAAGTAAGTAAATAGTGATAATTACGTAGATCAAGAATGGATCGAAATCTTCCTCGGTCTGAGTTTTCAAAGTAGGATGCTCAGTTTAAAAGGTCATAAGCTAATAATAAGGGTGGTACGTCTTTCTTTTATAAATTAATTTTAAACGTGAAAAGCAGGTATAAACCCCTTTTTGGAAAATAGTAGAGAAAACCAAGGTTTAGTTGGAATCGTACCACTAAATAAGCGACAGCGCACGTAAGCGTATGCATGCCATCACCAGTATCCAAACAATACAAATGTAAGCGTCTATGAACTAAACCACATCCTTTCAAAGAATAGAGTACTAACCTGGTGTCCAACTAGTCTCGTAACCAGGGCCTTTGAGCCCAACAATATACAATTGAGCAGGATAACAACATTACAACTCAGCAGGACCAAGGAAAATACAACCATCAAGCTACTGGGAGGATCTAATCGAGGGGCACAAATCAATAAGTAATACTATAAATCTTATATTAAGGATTCTTAATGTCAACCTAAGGTCATGTACATAAATAATCTGGCTTAACGGTATCCTATAGTTATAGCGGGTATCCTTAGGTCAAGGTTCAATTTACAATTCTATTCTAAATCCCCTAGACTGGTCAAATCATGATACAACTAGCTATAAACCTATCCTATAATCCCTTACCTAGCATGCAATATATATAATACACAATCTCGTAGAGAAGTGTAGATCGTAGCCTACCTAGAGTCCAAATTCTAAGCTCCCGAACACCGCACCGAAGTCTGACCTTACCGAGAAGTCTCTAAATGATGTCCCACTAGGACCCGAGCTTGAATAACTTGATGTAGATAATTGATTTTCTTTTTGGTTGTCAAGTAAATCAACAAAAATGATTTTTCAACAATTTTTCTTTATTAAGGATGTATATGTGCGAGCTATACATAAGGAAGCATATAGAAAATTGGCTATGTTCAATATGATACAAACAACATATATACATATACTGGCCGAAAAACGTGTCCGATAATAACATGTAAATCATCAACTATCTTGACTTAATAGTCTTTAAATTAGTTGAATTGTCAAATACTTATATTTGAAGAAATTCAATGGTGACAAAATAACTTTTCATATGTATCCATAGTCAAATGCTTAGTCATTTTGTTCTCTCCTACCAATGGCCCACATGTAAGTGTGGTGTCACACAATAATACCACTTAATAGTTAATACTATCCCATTACATAAGTATTCAGATATAGCGCAGGTGCGTGGTAAAATAAATATAACTTTTTGAATATACCATAATTAATAGAAAATTATTTCAAATAAAGCCTCTATTATATAATAAAAAGTTTTCAACATAACTATACTCACTATCTCTGTTTAAAATATTAATAAATTATATAACTACTATAAAATAATACAAAAATATCATACCAAGGAATTTTCATAAATATCTAAAATATTTTAGAAAGGTAATAAAATATATCTTTTACCAAATTCTAATTTAAATAAAATAATTCAAAATACACTCAGTGTTTATAAAATTCTCAAACAAACTACCGGGGGAGCCAGACTACCTATCCCGACATGTCATAAATGATGGGTAGCAACTATCAAGAAGCCCTAAACACCAAAAATGCACGAAAATTGAAAAATAACCTGGAGGGTCATTACAAAATGATCATGAATTTGACCTTGGGGTTATGGGATTAGATTGTAATCCTTGAATATACTAGGTCATTGTCTGAATTGTGATCATGTATTGTTTTTAGAGTGGTGCAAGCTTGGATTGAGGTAGGTGATGATTTAATGTAGTTGAAACACAACTTGAATTATGTGTGCATGTTAACTGTTTCTTCGTATACTTGTTACAATGCATGTTCAAAGAAAGTAAATGGTTAAATAATATCCTAAGTGTTAATCAAATGCAATGAGGTTATATTGAAAGCTTGTTGATGGTACAAATATGGTTGTTGGTTTCATTGATTGTTGTGATTTCTGTGATATCATATTTATTATTGTGGAATGTACCGATATTTGGACATCTTCATGAGATTGGGTGATGTAAGATTGGCAGGCACTAGATGTATGAGATTGTGGTACATGGACAAGAGCTCATCCCCTGTAGGTCATGGCTAGTAGGTGACCATAAGACCCTTAGCCTATGTGTACAAGGTATTGGTGAGTATGACGATTCCTTGAGTGAATTGAGTTAATTGTTTACTTGTTATATTTGGTTCCTTGAGTGAACCAGGTTAATTATTTACTTGTTATATTTGGTTCCTTGAGTGAACCGAGATTATGATTTAGTGTCATTATTGTTGTTGAAATAGATCCTTGTGTGGCGGGGCTAAATTCCAGGTTTGCCTCTAGAATGGGAAGTAAAGTCTGGTATTGATATAATTCCAGTTACTCAGCCTATCTCTATTCCTTCGTATAGAATTGTCCCGGCAGAGTTACAGAAATTGAAGGAGCATTTAAAAGACTTGCTGGACAAGGGATTCATAAGGCCTAGTATGTCCCCTTGGGATGCACCAGTGTTATTTGTACGAAAGAAAGATAGCACGTTGAGAATGTGTATTGATTATCGGCAACTAAATAAGGTAACAGTCAAGAACAAATATCCCCTCCCCAGAATTGATGATTTGTTTGATCAATTACAGGGTGCCAAATGTTTCTCAAAGATTGACTTGAGATCGGGTTATCATCAGGTAAGGATTAGAGAAAAAAATATACCTAAGACAGCTTTTCGAACGCGATATGGTTATTATGAGTTTTTAGTTATGTCATTTGGGCTAACAAATGCACCAGCAGTTTTTATGGATTTGATGAATAGGGTGTTCAAGCCATTCTTAGATATGTTCGTGACAATGTTTATAGATGATATTTTGGTTTATTCAAGATCAAAAGAAGGCCATGCAAATCACTTACGGCAGGTGTTACAGATTCTTCGTGATCGTAAGTTATATGCAAAGTTCTCTAAATGTGAATTTTGGTTAAAATCTGTAGCATTCTTGGGTTATATTGTGTCGGCTGAAGGAATAAGGGTTGATACTCAAAAGATATAAGCTGTGAAGAATTGGCCAAGACCTACAATGCCTATAGAGATTCGTAGTTTTCTTGGGTTGACAGGTTATTATAGAAGATTTATTGAAGGGTTTTCTTCCATTTCAGCACCTTTAACAAAGCTAACACACAAGGCAACCAAGTTTCAGTGGAATGATGCATGTGAGAAAAGTTTCCAAGATCAGAAGGATAAGTTGACTACTGCACCTGTATTGGTACTTCCAGAATGTACAGAAGGGTATGCGGTATATTGTGATGCTTCAGGAGTCGGCTTAGGGTGTGTATTGATGCAGCACGGCCATGTAATAGCCTATGCCTCAAGACAGTTGCAACCACATGAGAGAAATTATCCAACACATGATCTTGAGCTATCAGCTGTGATATTTGCTTTAAAGATATGACACCACTACTTGTATGGGGTTCATGTTGACATATATACCGACCATAAGAGTTTGCAATATATCTTTAAGCAGAATGACCTTAATCTGAGGCAGCGAAGGTGTCTTGAACTATTAAAAGATTATGACATTGATATTTTATATCATTCAGGGAAAGCAAATGTAGTAGCCGATGCATTAAACCGCAAAGCAATAGGAAGCACTGATGGCCAACTCACGAAAAAGCAAGGTATAGTCAAGGATCTACATCAACTAGCCAGCTTGGGGGTTCGTCTTCTTGAAACTCCAAATGAAGAAATTATGGTGCAAAATGCGGCAGAATCTTCTTTAGTAGTGGAAGTGAAGGAAAAACAGTATGCGGATCCTATTTTATTGCAGCTGAAGGAAAATGTACAACAAGGTTTGACAAAGGCATTTGATCTTACGCAAGAGGGAGTGCTTCAGTGCCAAAGTAGATTCTGTGTACCTGATGTAGATGAGCTAGGGAGACGGATTATGACAGAGGCACATCATTCACGGTATTTTATTCATCCGGGAGCCACCAAATTGTATCATGATTTGAAAGAAATGTATTGGTGGGGTAACATGAAGAAGAACACTGCAGAATTCATAGCCCAATGTCCAAATTGTCAACAAGTAAAAGTAGAGCATCAGAAGCCTGGAGGTTATATGTAATGTATAGATTTTCCAATCTGGAAGTGGGACATGATCAACATGGATTTCATCATAGGTTTGCCTCGTACACTTTGGAAATTTAATTCCATATGGGTAATAGTTGACAGGCTTACCAAGTCAGCACACTTTCTATCTGTCAGGACCACCTACACAGCTGAAGATTATTCACGGTTGTATATTAAAGAGATAGTTCGACTACACGGAATTCCAATCTCTATTATATCAGACAGGGGAGCTCAATTTACTGCATACTTTTGGAAGTCTTTTCATAAGAGTTTGGGAACCCAAGTGAATTTAAGTACGGCTTTTCATTCTCAAATAGATGGACAAGCAGAACGTACTATACAAACATTTGAAGATATGCTACGAGCTTGCACATTAGACTTTAAAGGTAGTTGGGATGATCATTTATCTCTTATTAAATTTGCCTACAATAATAGCTATCATTCAAGTATCAAAATGGCACCTTACGAAGCTTTATATGGAAGAAAGTATAGATCACCAATTGGATGATTTGAAGCGGGTGAAACTGCCTTATTTGGGCCAGATCTTGTTCATCAAGCTATGGAGAAGGTTAAAGTGATACAACGATGGCTACAAACGGCCCAAAGTCGACACAAATCATATGCCGATGTTAGAAGAAGGGGGCTAGAGTTTGCTATAGGTGATTGGGTATTCTTGAAAGTATCACCAATGAAAGGGGTAATGAGATTTGAAAAGAAAGAAAAGCTAAGTCCGTGTTATATAGGGCCATATACGATTATTCGAAGATTTGGTCAAGTTTCGTGTGAATTAGAACTACCCCAAGAACTCTCCACAGTTCATCCAGTGTTTCATGTTTCAATACTTCAGAAGTGCATAGGAGATCCATCTCGTATTGCTCCCACTGAAGATGTACAAGTTACAGAAGATCTCACCTATGAAGAAATACCTATTGCTATTCTGGATCGACAAGTTGAGAGGTTAAGAAATAAGGAAGTAGCTTCCGTAAAAGTGCTTTGAAAAAATCAGCAGGTGGAAGAAATCACATGGGAAGCCAAGGAAATGATGAAGTCTAAGTACCCGCATTTATTTCAAACTGAAGAGAAAGTTCAAGATGCGGAATTGGAGCAATAACAAGTAAGTACATATAAGTATTATGTGTATGTGATAATATGAAGAATGAACATAGACTTGAACTTGTTTAGATTGGATAATGTTACTAACATTCGAGGACGAATGTTCCTAAGGGGGGAAAGATGTAACACCCCGTACATTTCCGAACTATTTGACTACCTTAACATTTATAAAATTATTTAAACTTGAGATAGTTGGTGTATTACCCACTAAATTTGTTGGGCTGAATTAATAATGTGCTAATGGGCTCAATTGAGGTCCAAAATTAAGTAAAAAGACGTGGGCCCTAAAATGGAGATGATCCATTTAAAAATGGACCAAGTATACTTAGACTTTTTGATCAAATAATCGGCTAAGGTAGACCACAAAGAGGAGGTTAAGGGGCCCTTTATAAGGCTGAAATTCAGCTTATTTTCAACACATTTCACTTGCCAAAAATCAGATTTTCAATCAAATATTTTTTCCTCTCTCAAACCCTAGCCACCCTAATTTTCTCCAAGGATTTTTGGACAAATCTTCCACTTGCAAGACTTGGTAAGTGTTTACCCTTATAGATTAATATATTATATGCATAATAGGTTATGTATATCATGTTGGTTATGTTTAAAAAGTGTTGATCAGTCCACTTATTGTGAAACAATCCACTTTTGCTTAATCGCTAAAGGATTTGCCCTCTATGTGAAAGGGGACTTAAGGTCTTGAAGGAATTGAATTAGATGGATGAAATTTCAGTATATTTAAGTGTGATGCTGTACCTAATTCGTTACTCCTTGTGCATAAATTGTGAAAATATTTATACGTAATTGTGCATGGAACGTGTGGTGTAGTGGAAAGAGAATATTTTCTTGTGATGTTGATGCAAATTTTGAAACCATTGTGGACTATTTTTGGTATATTGTTATGGAAGGTATTTATGGTACTTGATGGAACAAAAATGTGGAGTTGCATTGAGGTAAGAATGTGAAGTATGCACTTGGTGGGAAATCTTGTCGGTTTGTGACGTCTATGTTGATGTGTGGACTGTTTTGGTATTATTGGTGTTCTGGGGTAGTAAATTGTATTGTATGAGGGTGGAATGAAGTTATATGGCAATAGAAAGAAAGGTGGAATGATATACCATGTGTTTGGGATGTTGGATAGTTTTTACTTCCCATCAAGTAGCTAATTATGGCCTTGTGAACTTGTAATGTAATTAGCTTTTAATGTTAGCTTCGTTACGTACTTGTGTTGTAGAGTAACGCTTTAAGGAAGAACTGAATTGTTTTAGTCACTTGTTGGAAAGATAAGGTATGTAAGGTTACTCTTTTTCGTATCCTTTGGCCGCACCCATTGTTCACATCGTTACCAAACTTGTTTCCACTCCAAAATGTTTTAAAGTATCTCATTTCAAGTTTGATAGCAATTGTTATTTATGTGTCTCTTATTTGTTGACTATTTTTTCAAAGCTCCAATAATGTTATGACCACCGATGTAACAATCTCACAAAAAAATTAAAGAAGTGAAGTAATGCATATTTGGTTGAGTACGGGTGGTAGCTCTGGGGACGAAAGCCTAGCTCGAGCTGATCCTGATGGATTATTGGATACAGGGGGCAGCTCTGGGGGTAAAAACCTAGCTCAAGCCGAACCTGCTTTATTTATATATGGGTGGTGGTTCTGGGGGCATAAGCCTAGCTCGAGCCGATCCCAATGTTACTTACCATTGATCAGTTGGTCCCGGGCATTGTATGATGTATTTTGATAAGAAGGTAAAAGGAAAGAAATGAATGTAATGTACATGGTTCCACATATACAGTACGGTGGTATATCAGTAGTATCTATTCACTTGTATTTGATTCCATTTGAGTTCCTATATTTCATACAGTTACTTATAGCCTTACATACTCAGTACATTCTTTCTTACTAACGTCCCTTGAAGGACCTGCCTTACTTGTTGTAGGCACATGAGCTAGTAGACCTTCACAGTAGGGCATGGGTCATCTGCAGGCTATTGATGAGCTCCAGGTTGATTCGGAGCTTTTCGAGTCATTGTACATATTTTTGGTACTGTGTAGTAGTTGTATAAGGCGGGGACTTGTCCCGACCTTAGTCATGGTTATATATCTTTTAGAGGCTTTGTAGACATTGTAAAGTCAAACATAGAATTGTCTTACCTTTTAGACGTAGTGGCCCCAATGGCCAAGTCTCGTATCTATTTTGTACGTCTTTACATGACTTTAATCGTCGATATATTATATCTGCATGTGGCAGAATTTTTGTTCACTTAATGGCATACATATGAATGTACTCGGTCATAGGTTTGTTCTCTCGGGCCTTTACTGCTATGGGTGCCTGTCCGCCCCAATGGGATTTGAGGCGTGATAACCAGGACTGAACATGACATGCTGACTAAGTTTTTAAAAATGAAACCTCCTACTTTTGTTGGTTCTGAGACTGAGTATGCGTTTGAGTTCATTGTTGATTGTTACGAGAGGCTTCATAAATTGGGTATTGTTGAACAACACGGTGATGAGTTTATGACCTTTCAGTTACAAGGTAATGCAAAGCAGTGGTTGACGGCTTATGTGGAATGTCGGTCTCCAGCTTTACCTCCATTGTTATGGGCTCAGTTCCATATCCTATTTTTGAAGAAGTATGTGCCTCGTACTCTTCGTGATCATAAAAAGGATGAGTTTCTGGCTTTTGAGCAGAGCAATATGTCTGTTGCAACCTATGAGGTTAAGTTTCATACCTTGTTTTGTTATGCTACTCAGTTGCTTAGTACAGAAGATGAGAGGATTTAGTTGTTTGTGAAAGGTCTAAACACTAACTTGCAGGTTTTGACTGTACATATAACTTCCACTGAAAAGACCTTTAATGAGGTTGTTGATTATGTGAAGAAGGCAGAAGGGGTCAAACAGGTTGGTCAGACAAAGGTTTTAGCAAAGAAATCCTAGAATGCAGGTAACTTTGGAGGTTCTGGTCATAGCCATCAGGCTTATCCTGCTCGCCCTATTCAGTTTGCTCTGCCAGCTTCTGTAGTAGGTCCGTTAGGGGCCACTCAGCAGCCCTCAGCTATGAGAAACCAAAGGGCTTCTTATTCATTGGCTAACATGTTTTCTCTAGATCGAGATTGCTATACTTGTAGTTCTATGGGGCAATTCAAGAGGGAGTATCCTTAGAGACAGACTGGTTTTCAGGGGCAATAGTAGTCTAGAGCTATGGTTCCTACGAGCAGAGGTGGCAGAGGTAATGGTAGAGGTCATCCACAGGGTGGGCGGATAATCATTAATGAGGTCGTAGTGGAAATCGAAGTAGTGCATAGCCTGCTAAGAAGGTTGTTCAGATTGATGATGAAGCTCATTGTTATGCCTTCCCAGACAAGACCAAGGCTGAGGCTTTTGATGCTATCATCACATATACTATTCTCGCCTGTGATCGAATGGATACTATTTTATTTGATCCGGATTCCACTTATTCTTATGTATCTGTTAAATTTGCCTTGGGATTGGACTTGGTTTGTGACATACTTGACTCTCTTCTATATGTGTCTACTCCGGTTGGAGACTTCGTGGTAGTGACCAATTTGTATCGTACTTGTTCTGTTTTATTTATGGGTTTCCAAACTTGGGTAGATTTGATAATCTTGGATATGCTTGATTTTGACATCATCTTGGGTATGACTTGGTTATCTTCATATTATATTGTTCTAAATTGTAATGTTTAGACTATCACTGTAGAGATTCCTGGGATGGATACATTAGAGTGGAAAGGTATGTATAAGCCAAAACCTGTGAAAATTATATCGTTTATTCGGGCCACGAAGTTAGTTGGAAGGGAGTGTTTGGCTTTTCTAGCATATTTTTTAGATGTTAGTGCAGAGTCCCCTTCTATTGAGTCAGTTCCCGTGGTATTAAATTTTAGAAGGCATTTCCCACAGACTTGTCTGGTATGCCTCCAAACTAGGACATTGAATTTTGCATTGATTTGGAGCTGGATACTCGCCTAATTTTTATCCCTCCCTATTGAATGGCTCAGAATAAGTTGAGAGAACTCAAGACTCAGTTGCAAGAGTTGTTGGATAAGGGATTCTTTTATCCCAGTGCTTCGCCTTGGGGTGCTCCCTTATTGTTTGTTAAGAAAAAAGATGGTACTATGATAATGTGTATTGACTACAAACAATTGAATAAGGTTATCATCAGGAATAAGTATCCTTTGCCCCGTAGATGATCTTTTTGATCAGTTGCAAAGTGCTTCAGTTTTCTCCAAGATAGACTTGAGGTCGGGTTATCGCCAATTAAAGATTCGGCCTGAGGATATACCCAAGACAGATTTCAGGACTTGGTAGGGGCATTACGAGTTCTTAGTGATGTCCTTCGGGTTGACCAATACGTCGGTAGCCTTCATGAGTTTGATGAATAGTATTTTCAAGTCTTTCTTGGATTCGTTTGTGATTATTTTTATTGATTACATTTTGGTTTACTCCAAGAGTAAGGAAGAGCATGCAGGCCATCTTCGTATTGTTTTGGGGATTTTGAAGAAGAAGCAGTTTTATGCTAAGTTCTCTAAATGTGAGTTTTGGTTTTCTTGTGTTGCCTTTTTTGGGCATGTGGTTTCAGAAAAGAGGGTGATGGTGGATCCCCAGAAGATAGAGGCTATCAAGAGTTGGGTTCGGCCTAGCTCTGTGACTGAGGTTAGAAGCTTTGTGGGTCTTGCCAGCTACTATCATAGATTTGTCAAGAATTTTGCCTCTATTGCTACTCACTTGACATGGTCGACTCAGAAGGAGGTGCCATTTGTATGGTTCGATAAGTTTGAGGAGAGCTTCCAAAGGCTCAAGACTCTTTTGACCACAACTCTCATTCTTGCTTTGCCAATTGAAGGTAAGGACTTTATTGTGTTTTGTGATGCTTCACACTCTGGTTTGGGTGTTGTATTAATACAGGATAGAAATGTGATTGCCTATGTTTCAAGGCAATTGAAGCTTTATGAGAAGAATTATCCAACCCATGATTTGGAGTTGGTAGCGGTGGTTTTTGCACTTAAGATTTAGAGACACTACCTCTATGGTGTCAAGTACGAAGTGTTTAAAGATCATCGTAGCTTACAACATGTTTTCACCCATAAGGATTTGAACTTGAGGCAGAGAAGGTGGATGGAATTATTGAAGGATTATGATGTGACCATTCAGTACCATCCGGGCAAGGCTAATGTTGTGGTGACACATTGAGCTAAAAATTGATAAGTATGGGTAGTTTGGATTGTTTGAGAGTGCCAAGGCAACCATTGTCTAGAGAGATTCAGACTCTAGCATCACAGTTCATATAGTTTGGTATTTCTAAAAGGGGGGATTATTGGCTAGTGTTGAGGTAAGGTCAACATTCCTTGATCAAATCAAGGCCAGGCAGTTTAAAGATGCAAAATTGAATAAACTTTGGAACAAGGTGGTGTCACACCCCTTTTTCACTCGGTCGATGTGGAAGGGTTTTTCCAATTAAAGTGACGGTATTGAATAGGGATTATTTAATTTATTTACAGAGTCGCCACTTGGAATTGAGTTATGGTGTTCCAAGTCACCTTTTTGAATCCCTAATCAAAAGGAAATGACTCTTTATTATTGGTCTGCTAACTAGAAATCTGGGTAAGGAATTCTATTGACCGAGGGGAAGGTGTTAGGCATCCCTCAAGTCCCGTGGTTCTAGCACGGTCGCTTTATTGACTTATATTTGGCTTAAGTTAATTCTTGGATAAAGTATGTTTGATTAGTTGCTTGATTTACCTAAGGATTATGGGAGAAATTGTGACTTATGTTTTCGGCTAAGGATCGTAACCACACACAAAGCCTGATAATTAATTACAGAAGTTGATCAAGGAGCGTAACCACACACATGATCAACCTCGATATATTAATTGATTTTTATCTTCTCTTCTACTAATTCACATCTTATCCTTGCTTACTTCTCGCGCAGTCTCATCTACTAATAACTAAATAGGGTCTTGAGTGAATTTGTAACTCATCTTACTCTTCTGATGCATTTAAATAAAGGGGTCTTAATCTTTTAACAAGAAATCGCATATTTTGATGCTGGTAGATTAATATTGAAAATAACTAATTACCAAAACAAATACAGGAATAATAACTATGAAAGACCACCCATTTATTTTAAGTGAACATAGAATTTTAAACAGTATATAACATTATTGGTAAAAGAAAAACTATTAGTTTATGTTTGTATGAGCTTCAAAGTACTTTATGAAACAAAATCGTTTAAATTGCACTTCTTCTATAATGCATGCAATGCAACTGTAAACACAAAAATAATAACAATAGATTTTTCATATTTAAACCAAGTGAACATGGATTTCTTATTCAAATTATCCGTATTAACAAATGATTAAATCAATATAACATAACATAAAATAAAAAAAGTATGGCAAGTTAATAACCCAATCGTGTAGTAAAAATGAAAATAAAAATAACATCAAATTATACCTGTATCATGTGTAATTCAATCAGTGATTAAATTGGGTCTTGAATAAATTTAAACGTAGCTTTGATCCAAGTTTTAAACCAAAACTTTTGCGACAATTAATTTCCACCAAAATCCGCTACAATCTAGTGATTTCCAAAGTTGACAATAGCTAACTTTCAGAGCCACGAACTCGAAAACCGCGAACAAAGCCTTTAACTCCAACTCTATCTCTCACATTCTCCCTTCTGATTCATATGTGGTTTTTTTTTTTTGTCTGTTGCCTTCGATATTGTGCGTTTATTTCTTTCTCTTTATCTGTATCTTTTCTCTCCTCTCTGCCTCCTTTCTTTTTTTTCTAACTTTCCGTCCCCTTTTTTCAAGTGTGCGTGTGTGCTCTCCTTTTTTCTTTTTTTTTTCCGTTGTTTCAACGTTTTTGCTCTATCTCCCTGTCCGTGTTTTTTTTGTTTTGTTTTCTATCCGTGTGGCTTCCTGTGTCTTTTTCTTCTTTTTATAGTGCATGTGTGTGCATGTGTTATATAGGAGTGGTGTGTGTGTATGTGGAGTAGTGTGCAGTGCATGGGTGTGTGTGTAGTAGTACGTGTGTGTGTGTTGTGTAGAATAGTGTGTGTAGTGGGGCAAAAGTGGGGGGGATGTGAGGGAAAAATGAGGGAATTGGGGGGGCATGCAGGTGGGGGAAGGGTAGTTTAGGATTTTTTGTTTTTTTGTTTTTTTTTTTTTTTTAATTTGTTTATTTATTTATTTATTTTTTAGTTAAAGAAATAAATAAAAAATATAGTAGTAGAAAGTAGTATTAGCTAACTATTTAAAACTAATAAAAATATAAAAAAAGTTAAATAGCTAATCCTAAAAATATATGGCTAAGAAAAGGAAAAATATAATAACATTACTAGCTTAATTATAAAAATAACTAAAAGAAAACATACTTTTTGAAAGAATTCTTTTTCTTTTAAAAAGTAAGAACACAACTTATCCTAAAAATGTGACTCTATTTTTTTGAAATTCCCTTTTTTCACAATTTTTCAAATAAACTTACTGAAAAAGAAAAAAAAAATAAAAAAAAATAAAATGAAAAGCTAATATAAATATTAAACTAAAATAAATATTTAATGTTAAAAATAGATAAAGTTTGTAGAGGGTCAAAATCTCGTGTCTACATTTGCCCCTCTTTGTCTGAGAACACGAAGAGTTTTCAGACAAAGAAGTAGACAACGAGACAAGTTTTGACCCCATTGTTATTTGAAATGGAAAAGAAAGGAAGGAAACGATGCTACCGAGTCCTGGTTTTGGACAGCCTACATATCCCGGGTTATAAGGGAATCAGGTCACGTGTAGTTCAATGAGGTGGAATGGTGAGACGATGAGTTAGAGGTCGAGTG
This sequence comes from Capsicum rhomboideum, assembly GCA_031232105.1. Classification (NCBI taxonomy): domain Eukaryota; kingdom Viridiplantae; phylum Streptophyta; class Magnoliopsida; order Solanales; family Solanaceae; genus Capsicum; species Capsicum rhomboideum. Next base: position 25,407,275 of record CP124713.1, on the reverse strand, counting down.
AGGTCCCATCGAGTCTCCGGTTCGCGGCTCCTGTTTTTACATCAAAATGAAAGACAAGAATAAAAGTAATCCTTCAAGTACAAAATCCTATCTATTCAGCTTCTGTTGAATCTTGACTTGAATCTTCACGCTTCCTCAAGTGATGATATGTCTACTCTCCTCTTGAGTTGAACTTGACAGTGAGATTTTCTTCATGTCGATTTCGGTTATTGGAGATGAACTTGAAAATCGACCTTATTCTTCAGGCGAACACTCGCTCCTTCTGACATTGAGTTTGAAAATCGCCATGTCCTTTACGCGAGCTCCAAAGCTTGAATTGAAAGTTCATCCTATTCTTCAGGCGGGCTCCTGAGCTTGAATTGAAAACTCACCCTATTCTTCAGGCGGGTTCCTGAGTTTCAAACTAAAAGTAATCCTTGTTCTCCAAACATGTTCCTGAACTCAAAATAAATAGCGAACTAGAGCAGTAAATCCCATTTTTCAGGAGGGTCCTGAACATAAAATAAAGTCCCATTTTTCAGGAGGGTCCTGTTGATCCCATTTTCCAGGAGGGTCCTGAGCAGAAAGGTAAAGTCCCATTTTCCAGGAGGGTCCTGAGCTAAAATATAAAGTCCCATTTTCCAGGAGGGTCCTGAGCTAAAATATAAAGTCCCATTATCCAGGAGGGTCCTGTTGATCCCATTTTTCAGGAGGGTCCTGAGCAGAAAATAAAGTCCATTTTCCAGGAGGGTCCTGAGCAAAAAGCAAAATCCCATTTTTCAGGAGGGTCCTGTTGATCCCATTTTCCAGGAGGGTCCTGAGCAGAAAATAAAGTCCCATTTTCCAGGAGGGTCCTGAGCAAAAAGCAAAATCCCATTTTCCAGGAGGGTCCTGCTAAAATATAAAGTCCCATTTTTCAGGAGGGTCCTGAGCTAAAAATGTAAAATCCCATTTTCCAGGAGGGTCCTGAGTAGAAAATAAAGTCCCATTATCCAGGAGGGTCCTGTTGATCCCATTTTCCAGGAGGGTCCTGAACATAAAATAAAGTCCCATTTTTCAGGAGGGTCCTGCTAATCCCATTTTCCAGGAGGGTCATGAATAGAAAAATAAAGTCCCATTTTTCAGGAGGGTCCTGAGCGAAAAATTAATGTCCCATTATTCAGGAGGGTCCTGAGCTGAAAATTAAAGTCCCATTTTTCAGGAGGGTCCTGAGCGAAAAATTAAAGTCCCATTGTTCAGGAGGGTCCTGAGCTGAAAAGTAAAGTCCCATTTTCCAGGAGGGTCCTGAACAAAAAATTAAAGTCCCATTTTTCAGGAGGGTCCTGAGCAGAAAATAAAAGTCCCATTATCCAGGAGGGTCCTGTTGATCCCATTTTCCAGGAGGGTCCTGAGCTAAAAATGTAAAATCCCATTTTTCAGGAGGGTCCTGAGCAAAAAGTAAACTTCCAAATAACACGAACAAAAATTTTGCCCCAGTTTGTACCACAATTTTTGTAAGTGTTTAAAAATCATAACTATTTGAAAAATGAAGAGGGTGAATCCAACCCTGCCCCATTCCAGAGAGTGCTTCTCGCAAACGTAAAAGATAATAAATTTTTACTATGACTGTAATCTAGCAAGCTTATATCGCAATATTGCTTCTTGCATTCGCTGAAGTGAAGAATTGTCCCCTGCTAATATCCAGGCTTCGAAGCCTTTGATTTACAGGCAACACCTATCTCTGTTTCAGACAAAGAAAAATTGTGAGTTTAACAACATGGTGGTTGGTTCATGGCTTTTGACTTTTGATGCGATTGCTCCTGCACTTGTCATGTTCAGCTCTGTTTCGATCCATTGATGAGTATCATTAACTTGTTGTACTATCGACCCCAAAATTTCGGTTACCCAATGACTGTAACTCAAATCGTATTTTCATTTCACCTCTGAATTTTAACTTCCGTCGCCCCTTCGTATTCTTACGAATTCGGCAACTTTCAGATGATGACCATTCTTAGGTGTTTTGTTTCACTTTGAATCATGTTTCTTTTATGTGTTGGCCATTTCCCCTGCTTTGCACCATTGAAGGAGTTGGTAGCAAGTTTTGAAGTCCTTTCTTACTTGTTTTTCCATGGTGTTGACTCAAAGACACCAGAAAAATAAGGACGGTGATTTTCCATTTTGAAAACAAAGACAAGAAAATAAAAAATAGAAATACTAAACGAAGGGAAAGGCAACAGGCGTCCCTATTTCCAAAAGAATGAAGGAAAGAAAACTTATCTGAATGTTATAGCCGGCTCTAGTGATTATGACATGCATTTGGGATCAAGCAACCCGATCTTCTCATCTCAACCATTTATCAACTTTTGCCAACCTATTGAATTTGAAACTGAGTTTTGCTTTTGAGCCTGTCGCCTCTAGATCACAAACCTCATCCGGCTAGCGAAGCCCCAAAGAGTTTTCACCAGCAAACCTCTCTCATTTTCATTTTCTCTCATCTCATCATCGCCTTATGGTGCCCGTGAAGGTTTTCACCAATAAGACTCTCTCATTTTTGTTTCTCTCATCTCACCATCGCCTTATGGTGCCCGTGAGGGTTTTCGCCAATATGACTCTCTCATTTTTCATTTCTGTCATATTTCCATTATGATGATAAAGACAAGTGAGGGCCAAACTATAGAACATCATGTCACCATACCATGCTTAGCCTCGACATTTTCAAAGATTGATCTGAAGGTCTTTCTTTGGTTGTAACGTGGCTTTTGGATAGGGTTAGAAAGAAAGGGTGGCATGGGACTTAAAAGACACTTAACATTAGGGTGAGACTTACAACTTTTGGAATCGACTCACAGAGAAAATAACTTTTGCCCCAGTTTCTATTAAACGGGGTAACTTGAACTTTTTACTTGGTTGGACCGAACCCCAGAGTAGGGCTGCCTACGTATCTTGTCATAGCAAGAATCAGGTCAAACGTAGTTCATGAAATTTATTCTTTTGCTTGATTTTGATTTATATTTTTATTTTCATTTTTTTTTTTTTTTTTTTTTCTTCTTCTCCTTTTTTTTTTTTTTTTTTTTTTTTTTTTTTTTTTTGTGAGACACTTCTCTGTTTTGGATTTTTTTCCTGACTCCATTTTTCTTTTTCGACACTTTTATCATTTTTTTTTTTTTTTTGATTCTATTTTGATTCCAAAAGAGGGATACGAAAGAAAGTAAAACTTAAGCTCAAATGGGATAGACAAATGATGACACAATATTTGGATAGTGGAATAAAATGCCTTCGTCATATCAATCTTTTAAATATGCCAAAACCAAACGTGCGAATAGCAATAATGATAAATAAAGATCATACATAATATCTTTTAACCGCATCGGCATTGATAGCCACTTCTACCATTTTACCTTCTACATCGGTCAAATATAATGCACCATTGGGCAACACTTTCTTCACCATGAAAGGACCTTGCCAGTTCGGGGAAAACTTGCCTTTAGCTTCAACCTGATGGGGGAGGATGCGCCTCAATACTAACTGACCGACTTCAAAATGTCTAGGACGCACTTTTCTATTATATGCACGTGCCATTCTCTTCTGGTATAGTTGGCCATGACATACTGATGTTAATCTTTTTTCATCAATCAAGCTCAGTTGCTCCAATCGAGTCTTGACCCACTGATCATCGTCAATCTCGGCTTCCACAATGACTCGAAGAGATGGAATCTCAATTTCTGCAGGTATAACTGCTTCAGTTCCATATACTAGCGAGTAGGGAGTCGCACCTATTGAAGTACGAACTGTAGTGCGATAACCCAATAGAGCGAAAGGTAACTTTTCATGCCATTGTCGGGAACCTTGCACCATCTTTCGGAGTATCTTCTTTAGGTTCTTATTTGCAGCTTCTACAGCACCATTTGCCTTGGGGCGATATGGAGTCGAATTCCGATGCGTAATCTTAAATTCTTGGCATACCTCTTGCATCAAATGACTATTGAGATTCGCAGCATTGTCTGTAATAATTATCTTTGGGATACCAAATCGGCAAATGATGTTGAAGTGAACAAAATTCACCACAGCTTTTTTGGTCACCGACTTGAAAGTTACTGCTTCCACCCACTTCGTAAAATAATCAATTGCTACCAAGATGAACCTGTGCCCATTTGATGCTTTCGGTTCAATAGGTCCAATCACATCCATTCCCCAAGCCACGAAGGGCCATGGAGCAGACATTGTATGTAACTCAGAAGGAGGAGAATGTATCAAATCCCCGTGCACTTGGCATTCATGACATTTACGGACGAATCGAATGGAATCTCGCTCCATGGTAAGCCAATAATAACCTGCCCGAAGTATTTTCTTTGTCAACACATACCCATTCATATGCGGCCCACAAACTCCAGAATGTATTTCAGTCATGATAGTGGAAGCTTCTCTGGCATCTACACACCTTAAAAGTCCTAAATCTAGAGTCCTTTTGTACAAGATCCCCCCACTTAAGAAAAATCCGCTAGCCAGTCGTCGAATAGTCCTCTTTTGGTTACCATCGGCATGTATTGGATATTCTCCGGATTGAATGTATTTTTTGATATCACGGAACCAAGGTTTACCATCGAGTTCTTCTTCGACCACATTGCAGTAAGCGTGCTGATCATGAATTTGTATATGCAAGGGGTCACTATGAGTCTTGTCGGGATGTTGGAGCATCGAAGATAAGGTTGCCAAGGCATCAGCAATCTCGTTATGAACTCTAGGAATGTGTTGAAACTTTACCAATACAAATCGCCGACAAAGGTCTTGCAAACAATCTCGATATGGTATAAGCTTCAAGTCGCGAGTTTCCCAATCTCCTTGGATCTGGTGGACTAACAAGTCTGAGTCACCTAACACCAACAGTTCTTGAATTCCCATGTCGATAGCCAGTCGCAGGCCCAAGATGCAGGCTTCATATTCTGCCATATTATTTGTATAATAGAATCGAAGTTGGGCTGTTATGGGATAATATTGTTCTGATTCCGAAATAAGAACTGCTCCTATTCCAACTCCTTTCACATTAGCAGCTCCATCAAAGAACAACTTTCAACCTTGATGGCTATCATCAGAGACAGCTTCGTCGATGCATGATACCTCTTCGTCAGGAAAATAAGTCTTTAATGGCTCATAACCTTCATCAACAGGGTTTTCGGCCAAATGATCCGCCAGCGCTTGGGTTTTTATTGCAGTCCGCGTCACATAGACGATGTCAAATTCTGTGAGCAATATCTGCCATTTCGCGAGTCTGCCTGTGGGCATAGGCTTCTGAAAAATATACTTTAAGGGATCCATGCGGGAGATGAGGTAAGTGGTGTAGGATGAAAGATAATGCTTCAATTTTTGTGCTACCCAAGTCAGGGCACAGCACGTTCTTTCGAGAAGTGTGTACTTAGCCTCATAAGCGGTAAACTTCTTGCTGAGGTAGTAGATGGCTTGCTCCTTTTTTCCTGTGATATCATGTTGACCCAATACACAGCCAAAAGAGTTGTCCAGAACAGACATATACAATATCAAGGGCCTGCCTGGCTCAGGTGGGACCAACACAGGTGGATTCGATAAGTACCTTTTGATTCTATTGAATGCCCCTTGACATTCTTCAGTCCATTCAACTACAGCGTTCTTCTTCAATAATTTAAAAATGGGCTCACACGTTGTTGTGAGTTGGGCAATGAATCTACTGATATAATTCAACCTTCCCAGTAAGCTCATCACCTCTGTTTTGTTCTTTGGTGGAGGTAATTCTTGAATGGCTTTTATTTTTGCAGGATCTAATTCTATACCACGCCGACTGACTATAAACCCCAAAAGCTTTCCAGACGGGACCCCAAATACGCATTTTGCTGGGTTAAGTTTGAGATTGTACCTGCGAAGCCTGTCGAAAAATTTTCTCAGATCTTTGACATGGTCTGACTGCTTTCTTGACTTAATTATCACATCATCCACATAAACCTCGATCTCTTTATGCATCATGTCATGAAACATAGTAGTCATTGCCCTCATGTAAGTTGCTCCTGCATTCTTTAGCCCAAATGGCATGACTCGATAACAGTATGTCCCCCATGATGTGATAAATGATGTCTTTTCTGCGTCTTCATGGTCCATGATGATCTGATGGTATCCCGCGTAACAATCCACAAAAGATGCAAGTTCATGCTTGGCACAATTGTCCAGCAGAATATAGATGTTAGGAAGCGAAAAGTCATCTTTTGGACTCGCTTTATTTAGATCCCGATAATCAACACACATTCGAACTTTGCCATCTTTCTTTGGGACGGGGACGATATTGGCTAACCAAGTAGGATATTGAGCGACTCGAATGACCTTAGCCTCAAGTTGCTTTGTGATTTCCTCTTTAACTAATACACTCATGTCAGTTTTGAGTTTCCTCAACTTTTGGTTGACCGGAGGAAAGGCGGGATCTGTTGGCAACTTATGAACTACTAGATCAGTGCTCAAACCAGGCATATCCTCATAAGACCAAGTAAATATGTCCTTATAATCAAGCAAGGCCTCAATTATTTCCTCCTTTTGTTGTGGTTGCGCATATACACTTATCTTAGTCTCCCTAATATTTTCATGATCTCCTAGATTGATTGACTCCATTTCATTCATATTAGGATTGGACTTATTCTCAAACTATTCGAAATCCTTGCTTATTTCCTCTAATACTTCATCCTGATCATATTCAACTTCTTCATTCGTTATTTCATGATTAGTTTGAGTTTTAAGATCTGGCTGAAAATTCTGCATGCATGTCATATCACTAGAATCGGCATAGAAAGAACTGTACAATAGGAAATAAATAAGTAAATATTAGACTCAAAATAGAAAAAGGGAAATTGCATTTCATTGAAAATAAAGATAGGAGGGTTTGAACATAAAACAAACAAGATAAAGGTCTGAATTACAACCCTGGAATAATTCAAATTTCAGAAAGGAAAATAAAACAAACTACCAAGACTCCTTCTTAGTGGGAAGAGGAGTGGCCTCCCAATTGTTGAGTTGGATATCAGGGCCGATAAACTGCACATCTGCATTACTGGTGCCTTCCCCAATTTTAACCATATCAGCCTCAAAAAACATGTTTCGAAAAAGGCCAGTCAACTCTGTATCATCCTCAAATATTTGTTCTGAGACTGGTGACATGGGGGACCCAATAGCACTGGTTCTGATGAAAGACCGGTTGAGTGGCGGTATCGGCTTGACAAGTGACCATAACTCTTTTTTCTGCTTCTTAGCTTTCTTCCTATCTTCAAAAGTGGGTTCATACCCTAAACCAAAGGTACCCAGGTTCTCACGAAGGCATATTGGATGAGCTCGACCCTGTAAAGACATCCCTAATCCTTTTCCTAGTTCAAAACCATGTTTTAACATCTCACTTACTACCATGACAGATGCAGATGGAAACTGTGGTCTCGGAATGAGATTCCCCTCGAGGATATGCTCAACAACCACTACCTCAAAATCCTGATAAATCAGCGCTCCATGTACATTTCCTGCATCAATGAAGGAAATGGATGATTCTTTGTACATGGACAAGTCCCCTTCTCCGTGAACGACTATTTCTTTTCTGTCATGTTCAAACTTGATCATTTGATGCAATGTGGATGGGACTGCCCCAGCCCTATGAACCCATGGCCTCCCCAATAACAGATTGTAGGAGGCGTCGATGTTCAAGACTTGGAAATCTATGGTAAAATCAATAGGCCCTATTGTCAATACAAGTTCTATCTCACCAATGGCATTCGTTTTTGCTCCATCAAAAGCTCTGACACAAACATTATTAGGTCGGATCCTTTCTGTACTAACATTTAATTTTTGCAGAGTTGATAGAGGACAAATATTAGCACCAGATCCTCCATCAATCAAGACTCGAGTGACATAGGAATGCTCACATTTTACAGTAATATAGAGGCCGTGATTATGTCCAGTACCTTCCACGGGTAGTTCATCGTCCGAGAAGGTGACCCTATTTACCTCAAAGATTCTTCCAACAATTTTCTCCAATTGATTTACTGTAATCTCACTAGGTACATGTGCCTCATTTAGAATCTTTATTATAGCTTTGCGATGCTCTTCTGAGTGGATCAGTAAAGACAACAAAGAGATTTGGGCTGGCGTCCTCCTCAACTGTTCCACGACAGAATATTCTGGCAACTTCATCTTTTTCAAGAACTCCTCAGCCTCCTCCGCGGTAACCGGCTTCTTGACTGGTCTCTGGTCGTCTCTATCTTTTCTTAACTCTTCTGGGGTAAAACACCTCCCTGAACGAGTCAACCCCCCTATTCCATCCACTTCTGCAAAGACTTCTTTTCCCTTATATGTCACTGTCGTGCGATTATAGTTCCAAGGGACTGTCTTGGTGTTGACCATTGGAAGTTGTGACACTGGCTTAATAATAATAGGAGCTGTGAGAGCTCCTTTCATAATTAAGAGGGGCTTGGCAGGCATTCTTGGAGCAATCAACTTTGGGATTATCTGACTTGAACCAACACTTTCTGAAGCTCCTTTCACAATAACCATGAGAGTATTCGATTGTTTGGGCTTTATGGGCGTCTCGTTCACTCCTGAAGATACTACTTTTGTCAAATCCACCACATTAGTTGTCTTTTCTTCATCACTTTTGATCTTAATGATAGGTTTGTAGGAAATTATGGATTCTTCACCGCCGTGTATCAACTCAAGCATATTTGTTTCAGTGTGAGTTGGCAGAGGGTTTTGATTAATGTTTGGAGCATCTGAGTTTTGCACCACAATTTGTTGTGTATCAATCAACTCTTGGATGGCGTTTTTCAAGAACCAACATTTCTCTGTATCGTGCCCTGGGGCATCGGAACAATATGCACATCTTCGAGAATAATCCATATTTTTTGGGGGAGGGTTTGATACTTTTCTCTCAATTGGGTTCAAAACATTTAAGGCCCTCAGCCTCTGAAATAATCTAGCATACGATTCTCCAATAGGAGTGAAATTATCTTTGGCTATGTTACCCCTTTTATACTCTGCCCTAGGTCGGAAATTAAGCTTAGAAGGCCTTGGTAAACTTGTGGGAGTGGAGGATGATTTTGAGGGGCTGGTGCACGCCATTGCGGGTAAGAAGAGGGTTGAGCATATGGTTGTGCGTTATAAATGGGATACTGAGGAGATGGTACGGAATATAGTGGGTAGTGTTGTGGGTGATTATATGGGTCCTGGGTATATATCTGGGGTTGAGATTGTACGTATTGGTGAGGCGGACCTCTTGGAGTTTGTCGTGGCCCTGGCACAATAGTAGCCACATCTTCCTTCCTTTTCTTTCCCCCAATACCTCCCGAACCATTTTGAATTGCCTGTGTCGTAGCTTTTAAAGCAGCTTGGCTTATAATCCTTCCTGACTTAATTCCATTTTCCACCATTTCGCCAACCTTAATGACTTCAGCAAATGTTTTCCCAACGGCGGAAAGTAAATGATGGAAGTAGTCAGGTTCCTGTGCCTGAAGAAAAATATCAATCATTTCTGACTCCTTAATTGCGGGCTTAACTCTGGCAGCTTGCTCTCTCCACCTAATAGCATATTCACGGAAACCCTCAGTAGTCTTTTTCCTCAGATTGGCAAGTGTGGTGCGATCTGGAATTATGTCAATATTGTATTGAAATTGCTGGACAAACTCCCGAGCCAAATCATCCCAAACATGCCAACGAGAGATATCCTGATCGATAAACCATTCTGAAGCTATACCCGTCAAACTCTCTCCAAAATAAGCCATAAGTAGCTCTTCTTTTCCCCCTGCTCCTCTAAGTTGATTACAAAACCTTTTCAAATGAGCTAAAGGATCACCATGGCCGTCGTACTTGTCAAACTTTGGGGTTTTGAATCCTAGAGGCAAGTGGACATCGGGGAACATGCACAAATCTTTGTAAGAGACACTCTTGTTCCCTCCTAATCCTTGCATGTTCCTCATGCTTTGCTCCAAACTTCTCATTTTTTTGGCCATCTCCTCTTGTTCCTCATTCTTCGTCACCTTTTCGATCACAATAGGGGAATTGTGCAGATAAGTAGGATTGGAGGATTCTGGGACCTTAAAAGTTACTCCAGTGGGATAGAATTGATCACGATGTAGCTCACCCGCAGACTTCGGTATCAGCTTTGGTTGAGGATCTATAGTAGTTGGTACTGCTAGAATAAAGAGCGGGTTATTTATGGGAGATGGATTTGGGGGGCGCACAGTGGAGGTCCCAACTGTGCTAGGCACATTAGTATATGGGCCGAATCCTGGTGGGTAAAATGGATCATCAGTTTGGGCCTGAGTGGAAATGGGGATAGTCATGTTCAAAAGTCCAGGAATTGAGGAAGGTGGAGCTTGCCCGTTCATCCAGGCTTGATACATTTCTGCCATCTGCTGTTTCAATAACTTATTCTCCTCTATCGATGCGACTTCTTGTTGAATCAACTGATTTTGTTCTTCTTCGCTGTCTGACTCTATCCCCTCTTTGTGTGTCATTTTACCCTTTCCTTTGGATCTGGTATTGTACGGATGAGATGCCAGTGTAACCACAAACCAACCACCTTATAAAATTTTAACCTTTTCTGTATGAAGCGGCAAATGGGTGAGTGTTGCATATTGAAAATTATATAACACATCGTATATTATGTCTCTACATGCATTTCCCATCTTAATATGGGAGGCCTGATGTTTCATCCCGGCTTATCTAGGCTCATTTTCTTTTCTATATATATATATATTTATTTATTTATTTATTTTTGTTTATTTCTTATTTTATTATTATTTTTATATATATATTTTTTTTTATTTTTTGAAAAGCTTTGATCGGACCCGTTGCAGGGTTGCCTACGTATCATGTCGGGACATGAATCAGATCATTGCGTAGTTCGAAAAATAAAATCAAGGTCCTTTATTTTATTTTATTTATTTATTTATTTATATTTTTTATTTATTTATTTATTTTATTTTATTTTTTATAACAAAATAAATAAATAAAAGATTTTAAACAAAAGAAAATCTTTTTCATTCATTTTCAAATATGCACTCTACAAGACTCAAATGAAGGAAATGATAAAAGTACTAAAACTGCTATAGACTCAAAATAACTAAAAACTACAAAAAAAAACATGGGATAAGACCAAATAACTTAAAAAGAAACAGACTCTAAAAAAAAAGACCATAAAAAAAATGTCTTCTTCCAGGTGTTCTTTGTGGCCTTTACTGCCCTCCTAGACTGGAGTATATGCTGGATAATGCCTCTGGCAAACGTGGGGCGAGAACACGTGCCTGTTCTCCCAAACTTTCATCATCACGGTGGAGATAACCAGCATACACATCGACGAGAATGTCCTTAAGCCGAAGCACTTGCTCTTTAGCTTCATTCATATTTCCGTGGCAGTTCTGCAACCACTCTTGAAGAGTGTAGACTGCCTGCCTCAAACCATCCTCTCGTTCCTGAAGCTCCTCCACTTGGTGGTGAAGTGCACCACGCTCAATCTCCCACTGTTTTTTCTCACTTTCAAATTCTTTTTGATAAGCTGTGAAGCACTTGGCAATTTCCCTCTCTCGTTCCATGGAGGCATTCACTTGAGCCTGAAGCCTATCTTGGGTGTACATCAATTTGGCCTTTTCCTTCTCGAACTCATCTTGTTGTTGCCCCATTGCCACCTCAATGATACCCAAATCTTCTTGCAAAACCCGAATCAAGTGTTTGTCTACCTCAGATTTTCTCTGTGCCGACTCAACTTTGTTCCCCAACTCTTTCTCCAATTGACCGTATTTTCGTTTGACGCACCTTAGGTCCTCTTTCACAACTTGGAGAGCTAACTGTTGGTCTCTTTCCATTTCTTCCCGAGTCTGTACGATTCTTGCTTCATATTCAGCTTGCTGCTCATTCAATTTCTTTTGAAATTCATGTTCCACCTCAAGACGGGCTTGTCTGACTCTCGCTCGAACCTCTGATTCTTTATCCCATTTTCTTTTCCCAGAATCTCCGGGTTCCTCTTCAACTGGGGAAGGGCTATACAACCATGAAAGGTACCCAGGAACCACTTTCCCCTTGTCACGATCTTCCACCATTTCACTCTTCTCAGATATTATACTCCCATACCAAAACTTCAGTATCTCATCACTATTAAACAAAAAACCTGGAGGAGTGTCATACATGAATTCACCCATGTTCTTTCCGCGAGGAATCTCCTGAAGTCGACCCAATTGGCGCATTACTCGAAGCGGCACATACGGCTGGACCCCTCTAAACCCAATCAATACCAAAAAAGAATGGTATGAGGACATACAAATGACATCTTGGGCTGGGAACCAGTAGTAGTTCCAGATAATCTGATCGTCAGTCAACTTAGAAACCTTTTCCTTCCATGCGTTGATCCCGATTGGGAGTTTACTTTTATTGGCCCTCTCTTCATGACTAGTCACACGATTTAACCAGTCGCTGGCTCCCGGAGCATAAGGATAATAATAGAAGTGTTCCAGAAACCATATCTGCAGAAAAACATTGCACCCTTCAAAGTATGTGGCACCCTTTTTGCACTTGGTTAGTGCGCGAAAGACATCTCCAAGAATCATAGGTACAAGAGTGGGGTTATCCATCGTGGTTAGTGCTCGCACTACTCCAGCTAGACGAATATCAATATTTCCATCACGCTCCGGAAAAACCATCCTCCCCAAGAATGCAACCATGAAAGCAAAGCGGCTGTGTTTCTTCCATTCTTGCAAGTTTCCTTTGTTGTACAATTGACCCTGATACTCCTCGAATCCTTCCTCTCGACCAAATCTCTGGAATAAAAATTCCAAAGAAATCCAACCTTCCTTCAAACTTTCTATATTCATCTGATTGATATTCAGTAATTTCAAAAACTTGATCCCATCCACATTCTTAGGAACTATAGGCCTCTTGTTTCGAAGATCTGAACCTCGGCGAATGGTGCCTACCCCCATGAAGGTTGCTAATTCCTCTAGAGTTGGGGTCATCTCAAAGTTTGAGAACCGAAACACATTGTTGTTGTGATCCCAAGCTTCAATCAATGCTTCAAACACGTCTCTTCTGGGATTAATTTCCATCATATGCACAAGATGTCCCAAATAGTCTTTCACTATCCTCTTGTCCTGCTCCTCCATTCCATTCCACCATTGCCACAAAAGTAGAGGAGTCTGATCGACGATCATAAATTTTGGTATTCCTTCATCCCTGGGCCTTTTCTCACACTTCCCTCTAGTTCGCGGATTCATGTTATACCTTTTGAGAAAAATAAAAAATGTTAACATCTACCTAGATACAAATTTGTTTAATAGTAAGAAAAGATTCATAAAAGCAAAGCTTTTTTTTTTTTCTTATTTTATTATTTTTGTTTTATTTTTAGGGACTGACTTTTGTCTATACCAACCCTATATGGACATTCTTCAAAGATAGACCTCTATATAATCTCAAACAAGAGTTTGGGGGAACAAGACGCAACCAAGTATAAAAAAAAAATAAAAAAAAATAAAATAAAATAAAATAATATATATATATATATATATATATATATATATATATATATATATATAACAATAATAATAATAATAGTAACCTAGAAGAAAAATACAATTGTTTTATATATTTTTGCAAAACTCAAATTCATGACTCCTAAGGTTCAGGACTATTAGGGTATATGTATATATATTTGTAAAAATTTTAGCCTTACGACCCCTAAAGGTTCAGGGCCATTAAGATATATGTATAAATAATAAATTTGAGGATAAGAAAATAATAATGAAGGTAGTCATATTTTCGAAATGACCCTCAATCAATGGGTGATTTTTTCTATTTTATTCTTCGAATATATATATATTTTTTAAGCGAACGATTATAAAAGTTAGAGAAAATTTTTATTATTATTATTATTTTAATTTTTTTTTTATTTCATTAAGTTGCCTAAAGCCGGTCAACAATCGAACGGGCCTTCCAAATAAATGTCAAAGAGCACATAAGATGCACATGTTGGTCATATAAAGAGGGGCACCTGTCCTAGACGAACTCGGCCCCTGTGCCGAGTCCCGCTAAGTCAAATGCACATGATGCAGATAAAGCGGAGCCTAATAGGGATGGCCGCGTCTGAGTTTCAGTTCTACTAAGTTTAACCTGATAGAGATGGTGTCTAGACTGGCTTATCCAAGTAGACAACTCGGATCGGGGAGGGTCAGTTTACCGGTAGCAGAGCTATTCCGGTTCTACTGGTGATCCAACCCCGCCTAACATGGGTGACTAATATTCCTTAAACCAGGAGCGTAACCGAACACTGGTTCATCTCAGATAGAAGGTTTTCGTGGAGCGTAGCCGCACACACAATAAATAATGATAGGTATATTCAGAGACTCAGATGGGTGCGCGAAAGAAGACAGTTTATATTGCAATTCAGATAATATTAAAGCGGTAAACAAACAAGCAAAGAGCACATTAGGCCATCAAGCACAATATATCCAAGAATTAAAAAGTCAAAAATAAGTCAATATACAAAGCTCGAATTCAAGTTAATGGTCCCCAGCAGAGTCGCCAGAGATGTCACACCCCTTTTTCACTCGGTCGATGTGGAAGGGTTTTTCCAATTAAAGTGACGGTATTGAATAGGGATTATTTAATTTATTTACAGAGTCGCCACTTGGAATTGAGTTATGGTGTTCCAAGTCACCTTTTTGAATCCCTAATCAAAAGGAAATGACTCTTTATTATTGGTCTGCTAACTAGAAATCTGGGTAAGGAATTCTATTGACCGAGGGGAAGGTGTTAGGCATCCCTCAAGTCCCGTGGTTCTAGCACGGTCGCTTTATTGACTTATATTTGGCTTAAGTTAATTCTTGGATAAAGTATGTTTGATTAGTTGCTTGATTTACCTAAGGATTATGGGAGAAATTGTGACTTATGTTTTCGGCTAAGGATCGTAACCACACACAAAGCCTGATAATTAATTACAGAAGTTGATCAAGGAGCGTAACCACACACATGATCAACCTCGATATATTAATTGATTTTTATCTTCTCTTCTACTAATTCACATCTTATCCTTGCTTACTTCTCGCGCAGTCTCATCTACTAATAACTAAATAGGGTCTTGAGTGAATTTGTAACTCATCTTACTCTTCTGATGCATTTAAATAAAGGGGTCTTAATCTTTTAACAAGAAATCGCATATTTTGATGCTGGTAGATTAATATTGAAAATAACTAATTACCAAAACAAATACAGGAATAATAACTATGAAAGACCACCCATTTATTTTAAGTGAACATAGAATTTTAAACAGTATATAACATTATTGGTAAAAGAAAAACTATTAGTTTATGTTTGTATGAGCTTCAAAGTACTTTATGAAACAAAATCGTTTAAATTGCACTTCTTCTATAATGCATGCAATGCAACTGTAAACACAAAAATAATAACAATAGATTTTTCATATTTAAACCAAGTGAACATGGATTTCTTATTCAAATTATCCGTATTAACAAATGATTAAATCAATATAACATAACATAAAATAAAAAAAGTATGGCAAGTTAATAACCCAATCGTGTAGTAAAAATGAAAATAAAAATAACATCAAATTATACCTGTATCATGTGTAATTCAATCAGTGATTAAATTGGGTCTTGAATAAATTTAAACGTAGCTTTGATCCAAGTTTTAAACCAAAACTTTTGCGACAATTAATTTCCACCAAAATCCGCTACAATCTAGTGATTTCCAAAGTTGACAATAGCTAACTTTCAGAGCCACGAACTCGAAAACCGCGAACAAAGCCTTTAACTCCAACTCTATCTCTCACATTCTCCCTTCTGATTCATATGTGGTTTTTTTTTTTTTGTCTGTTGCCTTCGATATTGTGCGTTTATTTCTTTCTCTTTATCTGTATCTTTTCTCTCCTCTCTGCCTCCTTTCTTTTTTTTCTAACTTTCCGTCCCCTTTTTTCAAGTGTGCGTGTGTGCTCTCCTTTTTTCTTTTTTTTTTCCGTTGTTTCAACGTTTTTGCTCTATCTCCCTGTCCGTGTTTTTTTTGTTTTGTTTTCTATCCGTGTGGCTTCCTGTGTCTTTTTCTTCTTTTTATAGTGCATGTGTGTGCATGTGTTATATAGGAGTGGTGTGTGTGTATGTGGAGTAGTGTGCAGTGCATGGGTGTGTGTGTAGTAGTACGTGTGTGTGTGTTGTGTAGAATAGTGTGTGTAGTGGGGCAAAAGTGGGGGGGGATGTGAGGGAAAAATGAGGGAATTGGGGGGGCATGCAGGTGGGGGAAGGGTAGTTTAGGATTTTTTTTTTTTTTTTTTTTTTTTTTTTTTAATTTGTTTATTTATTTATTTATTTTTTAGTTAAAGAAATAAATAAAAAATATAGTAGTAGAAAGTAGTATTAGCTAACTATTTAAAACTAATAAAAATATAAAAAAAGTTAAATAGCTAATCCTAAAAATATATGGCTAAGAAAAGGAAAAATATAATAACATTACTAGCTTAATTATAAAAATAACTAAAAGAAAACATACTTTTTGAAAGAATTCTTTTTCTTTTAAAAAGTAAGAACACAACTTATCCTAAAAATGTGACTCTATTTTTTTGAAATTCCCTTTTTTCACAATTTTTCAAATAAACTTACTGAAAAAGAAAAAAAAAATAAAAAAAAAAAATGAAAAGCTAATATAAATATTAAACTAAAATAAATATTTAATGTTAAAAATAGATAAAGTTTGTAGAGGGTCAAAATCTCGTGTCTACAGGTGGTGTGTGGTGAAACTTACGATGTCACACGTGATGTGTGTGGGTTTTTAATGGTAAGAGGACGTGTATGCGTGCCTCGGTTTGGTGATATGATTCCAGGTTTGCTTGCAGAAGCTCATGGTTCTCGATACTTTATTCATTCGGGTGCAACCAAGATGTACCGCGACTTGAGACAGCTCTATTGGTGTCCCAAAATGAAGAGGGATATTGTAGAGTACTTGTCCAAATGCCACAACAGTCAACTGGTGAAATACAAACACCAAAGGCCTGCGGGGTTGCTTCAGAGGATGTTTATTCCTGAGTGGAAGTGGGAAAAGATAACCATTGATTTCGTAGTAGGTCTTCTGTAAAGACATGTTTCTGTGATTTTCCATTTTTATGTATTTTGACCATTTTGCCCTTCCTCATAGTTGCTTCAAATTGATTTTGGGATTCGAGGATAGTAGACATGGTTCCCAATACGATGGGGAAAGTTTTGGATGAGTTTGAGGTTATTTTGAGGCTTTAAAGCCAATGGTTGAGGCTTTAAAGCCAATGGTTGACTTCGATCAATATTTCTTGATCCGAGTGTCGGATGTGAAAACAAATTGTGCCAGCAGATCCGTAATGTCAATTTTGGGTTATTAGCGTGGTTGGTTCGAGTTCGGGACTTCTATATCTCATTTCGATCCTCGGTTTGGAAAATAGTAAACTAGGGTCTCGGGGGTTAAATTGTTGAAATCAATATTTTTTTCAAAAATCCAACATCGTCGCTGAGTCCAGAACGTCAAAATTAGTCTAGTAGCATAATTCTTTTGCGTGCACGGGATTTTGAATGAATCCCAAGGGTGCGATAGGGAACTTGGCATTTTGGCTAAGTTGCTGATGTTGCTTCATCTAGTGCAGCCGCTTTAATGGCCAATGTACCACTTTAGCGGTAGTTGCTTAAGTGGAAAAGCACCGCTTTAGTGGTAAACCCTAACAGTCGCCTACAGCTAAAATGGGCACTTGACCGCTTTAGCAGGGGTCGCTTTAGCGGTAGGGGACCGCTTTAGCGGACTAGCCACGCAAGTCGGACTGATTTAGCAGTCACTTTGCGCTTAAGCGATGACCTCTTTAGCGGTCATTTAACCGCTTAAGCAGCCAGAGCTGGGTTGATATAAAAACCCTTTCCATGATTTTTTCCTCCATTTTTGAGCTTCGGGTTTAAGGGTTTTTGGTCGATTTCTCCACCATTTGAGCTTAGATAAGCTCCAAAACTCTATTTTCACTGCTTTACATTGATTATGTCATCTAAAACACCTTTGAATCTCGATTTTAAAATGGTTTTTGTGGGTTTTTACCGGTAAAGCTTGAAAATGGGTTTTTTCCGATTTGGACCTTGTTTTAAGCTTGTTTTTGCTTGGGTTTTCTTGTATAGACTCCTATAACCTTGGGGAATGCATTTTTAAAGAAAAATTATAATTTTACCCCTTTGTTTTCAAAACTCATTTTCAAAGTCTGTTTTGGACCCATTTTAAATATGATAAATATGGATATCAATGGCTTTCTTTTAATGCGTAGATGTTATATTTGTATGTTTTAGTGTAATATAAGGTCGTTCAAAAAGGGAATACTTCATATTAAAGCACTTTAGGCTGGTATTTCATCGTTTCAAGGTAGGTTATGGCTTAACTTCTTTTATATTGAGTTGGGTAGTTAATGTATAGGTAAAGCATGTCATAGGTTGGGGAGGATAGTTATGGGATTTATATTTTGATATTTCATTTACTGTTGTGTGACAGCTTGGGGGCTTATTGGGTGTTGATGTTGGCTTGAGATATCTCTTATTGCGTGTTGCCCGTATGAGGGCCTTATTTGACATCATATGGCCTTATCTGTGCATTTTAGATGTCTTGTTTCTAGATATGATGCCCGCGAGAGGGCTTAAATTGTTATTATAGGCCTTGTTGAGTATTGATTGCTTTTATCATGTTTGAAATACCCGAGTTAGGTGTTGATATGATATTAATGATGTCTGATATGCATATTTATTCCAATGGTACCCATATATAGTTGACAATCATGAATCGATGGACATGAATCGATGGACATATTGAGTTGATTTCTGAGCTCACCTATATATATTTATTGAATTGATTGGAGATCTTTATACTGATTTGATTGTGAGCATTACATCCTTATTCCATATTTATACATTCATGAGACACTGGTACCATTAAGGAACACTATTTTTGAAAGAAAATGAGATATGAGATACAGTATATGTGTTGCGAACCCCCCATGGGTCCTATTGCAAAGTTACGAACTAGGTAGGTGTATACTGAAAGTCATACGATGACTTTCACCGTTTCACCCCATCATCATCATTGCATTGCATTTCATTCTCATATTCAGTGATCCCTTAGTTTCTTGACTTGCTTTAATTTCATGTATTTCTGTGTAAACTTGTATTGTGTGCCTTGTGTTATATCTAGAACTGTTAGCGGAGACGATGTGAGCTATCGTTTGGGAAATTTTCTTCTTGTAGGTTACGTGCTCATAGTTTATCTTTATCTATATTATTTTTCTACTTTGCTCAGTCGGCCTATGATACCTACTGAGTACAAGTGGACCCGTACTCATCCCTAATGTGCCCTTTTGGTGCAGATCCAGGTCCGAGTACGACATGTGACGGTTGAGTTCGTACGAGAGTGAGGGGATCTTTGAGGTATTGATATGCTCCAGAGTTTGGGGCTGACTTTCGGACCTCATCTTGTTCCTTATGTCTTTACTTACTTTCAGAGACAGAGTTGTTTTGTTTCAGTCTCTGGGATGGTATTTAGATGCTCTTGACTTATGACACCATTTCTTGGGGATTGTTGTGTCATTTATTTCAAGCTTCCGCTATTATCATTCTTATTTTGGTCTGACTTCATTCCTGAAGTCTCACTTTAGTTACAAAAATTGTGATTTCTGCTTTACTTTATCAGTTTGGGTGATCAGCTTACTTGTCAAGGCTGGGCCGTGGAAAGTGTCATTATGACCTAGTGTTTGGGTCATGACATCTTTCTAAAACCTTGGGGCAGCACGACTTGATTTGGTCATAGTGGATTGGCTAACTAAGTCAGCTCATTTCATTCCAGTTAGAGTGGATTACAGCTCAAAGCAGTTAGCCAAGATTTATGTCAAGGAGATATTGAGGAGCTTGATTTCAACGTTGCTTTCCAGAGAGGACTATTCAGGCGCTTAAAGACATGTTAAGATCTTGTGTGATCGATTTTGGAGTCCATTGGGATAAGTTCATGTCGTTGCGTGAGTTTTCATACAATAATAGTTATCATTCTAGCATTGACATGGCTCTATTCAAAGCACTCTATGGGAGGAGGTATAAATCACCCATAGGATGGTTAATAGTTTGTGATGTGAAGCCTTAGGGCACAAACTTACTGAAGAAAACTTAGGAGAAGGTGAGGTTCATTCAAGGCAAGTTGTTGGCAGCCCAAAGTAGACAAAAGGAGTGTGTAGGACATGTCATTCAAACCTGGTGAGCAAGTTTTGTTGAAAGTATCTCCTATGAAGGGAGTCATGAAGTTTGGTAAAAAGGCAAGCTTAGCCCTCGGTATATTAGCCCGTTTGAGGTTCTTGATAATATGGGCTCGTTATCTTACAGGTTGGCTGCCACCAAGCCTGTTAGGGGTCCATCCAGTATTTCATGTATCGATGCTCAAGAGATACCATGGAGATAGGGATTATATCATCAAATGAAAGTTAATGTTACTTGATAAGAATCATGCATACGAAGAGGAGCTGGTTGCAGTTTTTGATCGGGACGTTTGAAAATTGAGAAATAAGGAGATTCAATCTGTAAAGGTTCAGTGGAAGCATCATTCGGTTGAGGAGGCTACTTGGGAAACCGATAAGGACACGCGGGACAAGTACCCTCACTTGTTTGAGGATACAATACTCTCATACTTCCCACTTGTCTCGTTTCTCTTATTTGATCATTCGGGGATGAATAATGAGTAAATTGGTATCTGCTGTAACGACCCATTCAATTGTTACGGTTAAGTCTAACATGCCAAAATTCGGGCTAAGTCTTTTCCCGAATTGAGATTTAGAAAATTCAGGCTAGGCTAGTCTTTGGTTATAGGTTAAGTGAATTAAGTTAATTTTATGATATCTAAGATGATAAGGAATCCGTAGGAATTTTTGGAAGCGAATTCGGGTGAGTAGAACTCTCGATATCGAATTTGACGTAAAAAAGTTGGTTCGGGATGTTAAAATCTCGGGGTGTGTTGTAAAAATTAAAAAACTAGAAAAAATCCCGAGTTTCTGCCTCGTCTACCCCACTGTAGCGGATGGCCAGCCGCTACCACTACACCTGTCATGATCCAAATCCATCATGGGTGGCACCCACACTGCTCACCCAGTGGGAGAACCATCTACCCCAAATACCATCTCATGGTCGACACTTAAAAGAAATAACTAGAACTAGCCTATCAATAAATATCCAAGTCTAATATAAAACCAAAAGTATAACTAATTGCGAAACATTGTACCTAACAAAATAAATCATCCCTAGGACCCGAAAGTCGTCTGTACCAAATCATTTAAGATTGTCAAAAAAGGGATGCAACCCCAAAACTAAAAGAAAGTGCATAGTGTCCAAAACAAAGGACTATGTCATAAAGAAAAGATCTCATGGTAGCTCGGATATGCCACTCACCCTGAAATCGGAGATCAACCGCTGGAATCACAAGTAAGGTTTTGTAGGAGCCACTGGAATATGCGCTGCACTCACAAAAGTAAGAGCAGGTGTAGTATCAGCATACAAAAATACAAGAGTATACTGGTAGGTTCAGTTGGCCAACCCAAGATGATAATATGAACACTTAACTAAAATATAGTACAAGAAGTTAATCCATGCTCAAAACTAACATACACTTAACACATAAAGCCAAATAAACAGTTTAGGACTAAAAACCAACAAGTCAACAAAACATCACTAAGTCACGTTTAGTCAAGCCAAGTCAAGACATGCCAGACAATAAACAATTACCAAGCATATAAATATATTTCCTGGTTCACTCATGGAACCGTCAAACTCACCTGACCCTCGTACATACACGCTTTGGGTATTATATCCACCCTCTAGCCATGACCTGCAGGGGATAATTTTTGTCCATGTACTAAAACCCCAGACACAAGTGTCTGCCAACCTTGTGTCACGAATAACCCTTGAGAATGTCCCAAATACCGAAACATTCCACATTTAGCAAATAGGTAGGTCAAAATCATACAACAATGTAAAATCCTTTGCATTGAACACACCAAACAAGATGCACTAACAAGCCACACTACAAAGTAGTTAACATGCACATATAGCACAAATTGGATTAAACTATAATACCATCACCTACCTCGAACCAAGCTTGCACAACTCCTCTAAGCAGAAACTTTTCCCTCCCATGTAATTTTTGCTTGCTCTTGGTCTAGAACACGCATATAAATACATAATTAATGCAATGACCAACCATGTTGGAAATTATAACTCACACCCAACCCCTAAGGTCAAGTTCATGATCATTCCTATCGTTCTAGGGATTTTCTACCGTAATTCACCTAACACTACAAATTCCATGGATAAAGTAGTGAATTAACGAAATACAAGGGTAAAACAATTGTTAATAATTAAAACTCATTAACTTAATACTTAATTTTTACCCTTGCACCAGAAAACAACCAAAATCATCCCTAAAACCCTCTCCAAACTCCATAATTTAACTATTCTAAGGCATAATTATTAATTACTAGTTAACGGGGATGAATTCGTTACATTAACAAAGCCGAATGATGAAAAACTGGTGGAAATCGCCCTAAATCGCCCCTCCCTTGCCCCAAACTAGGAATTTCTCAGCTATAGTAGTTGTCGCTATAGCGGGGTCAATCGAATAGAATGCCCAGTTCTTCCCAAAAATCCCAATTTTCACAACACACCTTAAACCCAGGACATTCCAAACAATGCCCTTTAGGCTAAAATCAATTTCGGGAGTTCTACTTACCCAATTTCGATTTCATAAAGTCCTATGGGTTCTTTATCATCTTAGCTAACTAAAAATTAAATAAAACACCACCAAACCTGCCCAAACCATTCCCGAATTTCCCTAGACCACACCTCGCTCCAGTTTCATTTGAATCTAACCTAGCTTAAAATTCATAACTTCAAAATCAAGAAGAATTTTAACATGGAACTTTTAGCGGAAGGTTTAAACATAACGACGAAAATGGTCGTTACAATAGATTCCAATTTACCCATTGTTTGTCCTCGAATGATCAAATGCAAAAAAAATAGGCTAAATAAGGAGAGAAGGGAGTACCTATATCCTCAAACAATTGAAGGTACTTGTCCTGCATGTCCTTCTCGATTTCCTAAGTGGATTCCTCAGTCGGATGATGTTTCCATTGAACCTTAACTGAATGAATTTCCTTCATCCTCAACTTTCGAACATTTGGATCTAGAATTGTTATTGGCTCCTCCTCGTAAGCCAAATACTTATCTAAAAGAACCGAGTCCCACTTAATGATATAGGCTCCATACCCATGGTACCTTTTTAGTATAAAGACATGAAATACCAGATAGACTCATGACAATCCCAGCGGTAGAGCTAACCTGTATAGAACCAGACCCACATCTTCAAGAACCTCAAAGGGACCAATATACCGAGGAATGAGCTGGCCGCTCTTGCCAAACCTCATGACTCCCTTCATAGGAGACACTTTAAGCAAAACTTGCTCGCCAACTTTAAAGTCCATGTCTCTTACCTTACGACCGCATACTCGTTCTGTCTTCTTTGAGCAGCTAACAACTTGGTTTGAAAGAACCTTACTTTCTCTTGAGCCTCCTTTACTAAGTTCGTGCCCAAAGGTTTAACATCTCCAGCCTCAAACCACCCAATAGGTGACCTACATTTTCTTCCGTAGAGTACCTCGAATGGCGTCATATTAATGCTAGAATGATAGTTGTTGTTGTATGAAAACTCACACAACAGAAGGAACTGGTTCCAATGACCACCAAAATCAATCACGCAGGCCCTCAACATGTCCTTTAGAACCTGAATCGTCCTCTCCCACTGCCCATCTATTTGAGGATGAAAAGTCATGCTAAATGTGAGCTTGGTGCCCAATTCCTCATGTAACCTGTACCAAAACTTAGAAGTGTATTTTGCATCTCTATCAGAAATGATGGTAAGTGACACCCCATGAAGTCTCCCAATCTACTTGGCATATATTTTAGCTATCTGTTGAGAGCTGTAGTCTACCCAAACAGACAAGAAGTGATTTGATTTCGTCAATCGATCTATTATCACCCAAATGGAGTCATATTTTCCCAAGGTAATAGAAAGACCCACCACAAAATCCATGGCAATATGCTCTCATTTCCATATAGGTACAGGCATCCTCTGAAGCAACTCCGCATGCCTTTGATATTTATACTTCACCTGCTGACAATTGTGACATTTAAACACATAATCAACTATGTCTCTCTTCATCCCGGGCCACCAATAAAGTTGTCTCAGGTCACGGTACATCTTGGTTGTACTCGGATGAATAGAATAAAGTGAACCATAGGCCTCTAAAAGTACATCATGAACCAAATCACCAATTCGAGGAACACATAACCTTCCCTTAAACCACAACACCCCACTCACGTTAAGGGTGGCATCCGCCACCTCCCCCCGTACCACTTTATTTCAGAGTGCATTTAACTTCTGGTCCTCAAATTGCTTGGCTTTAATCTGATCCCAAAATATTGACTTCAGCTCAACTATAGCCAACACTCTACCCCTGTTTGAGACCCTAAACTGCATGCTTTGAGATGCTGGAGTTTGAAACTATCTAGATAAAGGTCGTCTGGACACCCTCAAGAGTGACAAGCCACCCATACTTATAGCTTTTCGGCTCAATGCATTTGCCACCACTTGGCCTTACCCGGATGATACTGAATACTCACATCATAATCCTTCAACAATTCCATCCATATCCGTTGCCTTAGATTCAAATCCTTTTAAGTAAACACATGTTGTTGGCTATGATGGTCTATGAAGACCTCATACTTGACACCATAGAGATAGTGTCTCCGAATCTATAATGTAAACACCACCGTTGCCAACTCTAAGTCGTGGATTGGGTAGTTCCTTTCATGAGGCTTCAACTGTCTCAAAGCATAAGCAATGACATTTCTATCCTGCATCAACACAACACCCAAGCCCAAAAGTGAAGCATCACAAAACACTATAAAGTCCTTACCTTCTACCGCCAACGAAAGGATAGGTGTTGTAGTCAAGAGTGTTTTGAGTTTTTGGAAGCTCTCTTCATATTGATATGACCAAAAAAAAGGCACTTCCTTCTGAGTCAACCTTGTCAAGTGCATTGCAATAGATACAAAGTTCTTGACAAATCTGCGGTATTAACTAGTAAGACCCACAAAGCTCCTTACCTCGGTCACTGAACTAGGCGAATCCAATTCTTAACTACCTCAATCTTCTGGGTGTCCACCATTACCCTTTTTTCAGAAACCACATGCCCCAAGAAGGCAACCGAAGACAACCAGAATTCACACTTTGAAAACTTAGCAAATAGTCGTTTCTCCCTTAGAATCTCTAAACCTATGCGAAGATGACCAGCATGCTCCTCTTACACTTGGAGTAGACTAGAATATCATCAATAAACATAATAACAAAAGAATCCAAAAATAACTTAAAGATACCATTCATCAAACTCATAAAGGTTGTAGGTGCATTAGTTAGCCCGAAAAATATCACCAGAAACTCATAATGGCCATACTGAGTTCTAAAAGTTGTCTTTGTTATGTCTTCCAGTCTAATTTTTAGCTGATGATAACCCTACCGCAAGTCAATTTTTGAAAACACCATCGCACCCTATAACTGGTCAAACAAGTGATCTATGCGAGGCAAGGGATATTTATTTCTAATAGTAATGTTATTGAGTTGCCTATAATCAATGCACAGCCTCATGCTACCATCCTTCTTCTTAACAAATAAAACTGGAGCACCCCAAAGTGAAGCACTTGGGTGAATAAAACCCTTGTCAAGTAGTTCCTGCAATTGAGTTTTGAGTTCCACAACTCTGTTGGAGCCATTCGATAGGGAGGAATTGATATAGGGTGAGTGTTTGGCTCTAAGTCAATACAAAAATTGATATCTCTATCCGAAGGCATACCCAGTAAGTCTGAAGAAAACACATCCTGAAATTCGAAAACCACCAAAACTGACTCTATAGTAGGGAACCCCACACTCGCAACCCAGAGATGAGCTAAAAATGTTGAACACCACTTCCCTACTAACCTCTAGCCTGGACAAATGATATAATTTTCACCGGTTTGGCCTTATACACTCCCTCTCACTCTACCTTATCCATTTCAGGCATAGCTAGGGTCACTGTCTTAGCATTTAGTTTAAAATAGTGTGATATAGAGATAACCAGATCATACCCAAAATTACATCAAAGTCCAACATATCCAGAATAATCAAGTCTACCCAAGTCTGAAAACCTACAAATAACACAGAACAAGAACGGTAAACATGGGTTACTACCACAGACTCACCAACTGGAGTAGACACATAAACAGGATAATCAAGTACATCATAAACCAGATTCAGACCCACCGCAAACTGAGCAGACACATAAGAATAAGTAGACCCCTAATCAAATAAAATAAAAGCCATCCGATCACATACAGAAATAGTACCTGTGATCACCGCATCAGAAGCCTCGGTATCAACCTTTTCGAAAAATGCATAACAGTGAGCCTAGTCATCAATCTGAGATAACTCCTTCACCGGTTGCGCTCCTCCTACTGTGCCACCATTTCCTCGACCACCCCAACCACCTACCTGATTTCCCCATCTAC
This sequence comes from Capsicum rhomboideum, assembly GCA_031232105.1. Lineage (NCBI taxonomy): Eukaryota > Viridiplantae > Streptophyta > Magnoliopsida > Solanales > Solanaceae > Capsicum > Capsicum rhomboideum. The sequence goes on along the minus strand of CP124713.1, from coordinate 25,380,663 downwards.
CTTGTGGATGACCCTTGCCATTTCCTCCTCCTTCTCTACCCACAGGAACTACAGCCTGAGACTGTTGTTGTGCCTGGCTATTTGCCTGTCTTAAGGGACACTCTCTCTTGAAATGACCAACAACACCATAATAGTAACACCCCGCTCGAGAGAAGGCCTACTGGTAGAAGAGTAAGAATCCCCCTGGCTCCTAAATACCTATGACTAAGAAGAAACCTTAGCTGGAACCATAGTAGAAGCTAGCAAGGCTGACTGAATAGGGCGAGCTGAATAGGCCTGCTGACCATGGCCCTTAGAGTAAGATCCACTGAAATTCCCAACATTGTGGGACTTCTTGACTAACATCTTATCCTGACCTGCTTGCGTAACCCCCTCCAACTTTTTCACATAATTTGACACTTCATTGAACTCCTTCCCTACAGAAGTCATATGCACAGACAAAACCTGAAGATCATAATTCAAACCTTTGACATAGCATCGAATCCTCTCCTTCTCAGTAGCCAACAGCTGAGTAGCATAGTGAGACAAGGCATAGAACTTAGCCTCATAAGCCGCAACTGACATATCACCCTATTCTAATGCCAAAAACTCATCCTTCTTATGATCTCAGAGAGCATTATGAACATATTTTACCTAAGAACAAAACATGAAATAGCTCCCAAGTCAACGGAGGTAGAATCGGTGATCGACATTCAACATATGCTCTCCACCATTACTTAGCATCCTTCTCTAACAGAAAAGTCATAAACTCAACTCCATGTTGCTGAACAATACCCATCTTGTACAACCTCTCATAACAGTCAATGATGAACTCAAACGCATCCTCAGACTCAGTACCATGGAAAGTAGGTGGTTCCATCTTTAGAAACTTAGTCAGCAGATCATGCTCAATACCTGTCATCACAGAACCCATAATAGGACGAGAAAAAGCATCAGTCCCTGAAGCCTCATCCATCCTTGGAGTCATAGCAACAGTAGGATGAACAACTGGAGCCTAAAAATTTGGCACAGTAGGAGTGGCTTCATTCCCAGCCAACCCACTCAAAAAACTAGCACCAGCTGAACAACCTCAGTGGATATAAGAGGTAAGGTTACAACCTCAGTTAGTGCCGCCACCTCGGGATCCATTCTCTACTCCCCTACTGCTTCCCTCTCCTCAAAATGATCCTAAAGTAGGAGAGGGGATACTGACCTTTCATGAGCCTGGCCAGCAGCTACTCAAGCTCTACCCTTGGCGGGTGTGGCTCGTCCCCTTCCTCTCCTACCTCTCCCTCTCACTCGTCCTCTTCCCCTTAAGACTGGCTCCTTAGGTGGATTGGTCGGTGCAGAGGCTGCTGTTCGGGTTCTGTTAGACCTAGTATTCACCATCTGTGGATAAAAAAGTGAAGATATTATTCCAATTTGGATCTCCAGATACCAATTGGAATCAAGTTATAGTACGAAAGAAGCAAGAATGACAAATTTCCTAAAGTCCTATAGCCTCCCCCAAAAAAGTACAGACATCTCCATACCGTTCTGTGAGACTCTACTGGACCCATTTTGGTACAACGAGATCGACTAACCTAGGTTCTGATACCAACTTTGTCACGACCCAAACCCATCGTGGGTGGCACCCATACTATTCACTCGGTGGGAGAACCATCTATCCCAAATACCATCTCATGGTCAACAATTAAAAGACATAACTAGAACTATCCCATCAATAAATATCCAAGTCTAAAAGAAAACCAAAAGTACAACTAATTGTGGAACATTATACTTAAAAAAAATAAACCATCTCTAGGGCCCGAAAGTCGTCTATACCAAATCATCTAAGATTGTAAAGAAGCGGATGCAACCCCAAAACTAAAAAAAAGTGAATATTGTCCAAAATAAAGGACTATGTCATAAAGAAAAGATCTCATGGTAGCCCGGATATGCCACTCACCCTGAAATCTGAGGTCAACCGTTGGAATCACAAGTGAGGTCTCGTAGGAGCCACTGGAATATGTGTTGCACTCACAAAAGTAAAAGCAGGTGTAATATCAGCACACAAGAATACAACAGTGCACTAGTAGGGTCATTTGGCCAACCTAAGATGAGAATATGAACACTTAACTAAAATATAGTACAACAAGTTAATCCATGCTCAAAACTAACATACACTTAACACATAAAGCCAAATAAACAGTTTAGGACTAAAAACCAACAAGTCAACAAAATATCACCAAGTCACGTTTATTCAAGCCAAGTCAAGACATTCCAGACAAGTAAACAATTACCAAGCATATAAATATATTTCTCGGTTCACTCATGGAACCGTCAAACTCACCTGACCCTCATACATACATGTTATGGGTATTATATCCACCCTCTAGCCATGACCTGTAGAGGACAATTTTCGTCCATGTACTAAAACCCTAGACACAAGTGTCAACCAACCTTGTGTCACCAATAACCCTTGAGAATGTCCCAAATACTGAAACATTCCGCATTTAGCAAATAGGTAGGTCAAAATCATACAACAATATAAAATCCTTTTCATCGACCACACCAAACAACATGCACTAACAAGCCACACTACAAGGTAGTTAACACACACATATAGTAAAAATTGTATTAAACTATAATACCATCACCTACCTCGAACCAAGCTTGCACAACTCCTCTAAGCCAAAGTTTTGTCCTCTCGTGCAATTTTTGCTTGCTCTTGGTCTAGAACACGCATATAAATACATAATTAATCAAATGAACAACCATGTTGGGAATTATAACTCACACCCAACCCCTAAGGTCAAATTCATGATCATTCCTATCCCGTTCTAGGGCTTTTCTACCGTAATTCACCTAACACTACAAACTCCATGGATAAAGTAGTGAATTAATGGAATACAAGGGTAAAACAATTGTTAATAATCAAAATCCATTAACTTAATACTTAATTTTTCCCCTTGCACCAGAAAACAACCAAAATTATCCCTAAAACCCTCCTCAAACTCCGTTATTTAGTAATTTTAAGGCATAATTGTCAATTACTAGTTAACAGGGATGAATTCCTTACCTTAACAAAGTCGAATGATGAAAAATGGTGGAAATTGCCCTAAATAGCCCCTCCTTTGCTCCAAAATGAGTTTTAGAAAAATAAACTGTTTTGGGGGAAAATTAAATAAAACTGCGACTTTAGCCGCTATAGTGGCAGGGTGTTAACCAGGTCTGACCGTCGCCACAACGGAAATTTCTCTACTATAGCGGAGTAGACGGGATAGAATGCCCAGTTTCTCTCAAAAATCCCAATTTTCACAACACACCTTAAACCCGAGACATTTCAAATAATTTCCTTTACGCTAAGATTAATTTCGGGGGTTCTACTTACCCAATTTTGATTCCGTAAAATCCTACGGGTTCCTTATCATCTTAGCTAACTAGAAATCAAATCAAACACCACCAAACCTATCCAAATCATTTCCGTATTTCCCTAGACCACACCTCCCTTTGATTCCATCCGAAACTAGCCTAGCCTAAAATTTATAACTTCAAAATTGGGAAGAATTTTAACATGGGACTTTCAACGGAAGGTTTATACATAACGAAGAAAATGGTCATTACAGCATCGCTATAGTGGGAGTTATTTTTGGTCAATCTCGCCACAGTGGGCGGATTCTACTATAGCATCGCTAACTGGATAGGGCCTCTATAGCGGGATATGCGCTGATTAATGCAGAAAATATTCCAAAAATATTATTTTCATTCCACATTCATCTAAGGTTTGGGAGAGGCGATTTTGGGCAATTTCCACCAAAATTCCATCGTATTTCGTCGTAAAGGTAAGTTAGTCCCTTCCATTAACTAGTTTTTTTATTATTAATGCTTAGAATCACTAGTTTATGGGTTTTAAAAAGAATTTAACTTGACCTAGGTTATTTTCTGGTGCAATTGGATAAATTGAGTAGAAAACCCTTAGGTTTTGGTTAAAAGTAGTTAATTTACAATTGCATGCTTAGAAGTTACCACTTTATTCAAAAAGTTGGTAGAATTAAGGTGGAATCATAATAGAAAACCTTAGAATGGGAGGAATGATCATGAATTTGACCTTGGGGTTATGGAATTAGATTGTAATCCTCGAATATACTAGGTCATTATCTAAATTGTGATCATGTTATTATTTTTAAACCACAACCAATCTGAAATTACATGAAAAGGCAAGGCTCAAGTTCAATAGAGTGGTGCAAGCTTAGATTGAGGTAGATGATGGTTTAATGTAGTTGAAACCCAACTTGAATTATGTGTGCATGTTAACTATTCCTTCGTATACTTGTTACAATGCATTTTCAAAGAAAGTAAATGGTTAAATGGTATTCTAAGTGTTAGTCACATGAAATGAGGTTATATTGAAAGCTTGTTGATGGTACAATTGTGGTTCTTGGTTTCATTGATTGTTGTGATTTTTGTGATATCATATTTACTATTGTCGAATATACCGATATTTGGACATCTTTACGGAATTGGGTGATATAATGTTGGCAGGCACTAGATGCCTGGAATTGTGGTACATGGACAAGAGCTCGTTCCCTGCAGGTCATGACTAGTGGGCGATCATAAAACCCTTAGCATGTGTGTACAAGGTATTGGTGAGTGTGACGGTTCTTTGAGTGAATCGAGTTAATTGTTTACTTGTTGTATTTGGTTCCTTGAGTGAACTGGGTTATTTATTTACTTGTTATATTTGGTTCCTTGAGTGAATCGGGATTATGATTTAGTGTCATTATTGTTGTTAAAATGGATCCTTGAGTGGTCCGGCCTAAATTGCAAAGGATCGACATATCTCTCTATTTGTCTGTTTACTTATGTATTTGAAACAAGGTGTAGTATATTGTTGTTGAGTCATGGTTTGTTGACTTGGATTGATGTTGGTAGTCATGGTCTTGATTTGAGTTGTTGTCTATCTTGACTTGTACTTGACTGAATCCTGTGGTGTTCTTGAACAAATCTAGGTGTCATATACTTGAGGTAAAGTTATTTGGTAGGTGTTCATGATTGTTCTTGTTTACTAAGTTATGGATTCTTGTTCACATTTCTTATTTTGGGTTGACCGATGACCCTATCAGTACACCGTTATTTCTTGTGTACTGAAACTACACGTGCTCTTCTTTTTATTGAGTGCGGAGCATCTTTCAGGGATTACATCGAGACCTCAACTTTAGAGCATATTGCATTCCGACTCAAGGGTGAGCTACATCTTCCGGACAGCCATGAGTCATCTACTCAGTTTCTTGTCCATTATTTTAGACTCGAATATTTTCAATTATTTTTGGGTTGAACCCTTTTATTGACATTTGTTGTGATTTTGGTACAATGACTTTCATATTCTAGGGGGTTATTTTAGACTTTCATTTTATTTCTGCATCTTTTATTATTGGAACACTTTGAGACATGGGATTAATAAATGCAGTGATTTAGCTTATTGTGATTTTGGCTAAGTGTTGGGTTGAGTAGTCTGGATTAGATGGTTCTCCCACCGGAGGGTTAGTGTGGGTGTCACTCATGACGGGTTTGGGTCTTGAAAAATTCATGAGATAAATAATCAACTTGTTCATCAGTCTTTCGAAGAAAATATTTTAAAATAAATCTTGTTTTGATTCTCTTGTTATGGTTGTAAGACAGTAATGAACAATTTTCAATTAATGTCAGTTTTTCTAATTAGATGATCAATGATTCAAGCTACTCAATATTTTAGCTAAATTTGTTATTTCTATGTCTGATTTTATGAGATGGGGTCTGTCTCATTATCTTTATTTTTAATGGAAAAAGATTAATATTTTAGCTAAGATCGTTATTTCTACGTTTAAGACTGGGTCTGTCTCATTATATTTATTTTTAATGAAAAAGAATCAATGTTTTAGCTAAGATCATTATTTTTATGTCTGATTTTACGAGACAAGGTCTATCTTATTAACTTTATTTTTAATAGAAAAGGATCAGTGTTTTAGCTAAAACTTTTTTCTTTTAAATTAAAGTATGGCTTGTTTTAGCTAAGACCATTATTTTTAGGTCTGATTTTATGAGACAGGGTCTGTCTCATTATCTTTGTTTTTAATGGAAAGAGATCAATGTTTTAGCTAAGGCCGTTATTTCTATGTCTGATTTTATGAGACAGATCTTTAATTTTAACGAAAAGGACTAATTTTTTAACTGAGACTGTTATTTATGGGTCTGATTTTATGAGATGGGGTCTGTCTCATTGTTTTTATTTTTAACAAAAAAAAATCAATGTTTTAGCTAAAATCGTTATTTCTATTTTTGGTTTTATGAAATGGGGTTTTTGTCATTACCTTTATTTTTAACGGAGAAGGATCAAATATACCCTTATATTATCAGAAATAGTTTAAATATATCTATTGTTATACTTTTAATTTAAATATAGTCCTCCCATTATATTTTAATATACCCCTCTTATTATATTTTAGCACAAATTTCTTTTATCTCGTGTACAAAATGATCTTGGAGATATTTCTAGACTCAAAAGTTAATTGAAAGTATCTATAAGACATTTTTAATATTCCCTCCGTTCCTAAATAAGTGTCATGCTTATTAAAAATAGATATTTCATAATATTTGTCATTTTAGAAAATCAAGTGATATTAATTGTTTATTTTTACCTTTACCCTTAATTATAAATATGAAGAGATGATAATATCGTACAAAAATTATTAAATAAAAAAGAGTAATAAATAAAGGTAAAATGAACGATTTTCAATCAGTGTCAGTTTCTGTAAATAGATGATCAATGAATCAATCTACTCAATGTTTTAGCTAAATTCTTTATTTTTATGTCTGATTTTATGAGACGGGATTTGTCTCATTATCTTTATTTTTAATGGAAAAGGATAATATTTTATCTAAGACCGTTATTTCTATGTTTGATTTTATGAGATGGGGTCTGTCTCATTATATTTATTTTTAACGAAAAAGAATTAATGTTTTAGCTAAGACCGTTACTTGTATGTCTAATTTTAAGAAATAGAATATGTCTTATTATCTTTATTTTTAACATAAAAGGATCAATCTTTTAGCCAACACCATTATTTTTGTGTCTGGTTTTATAAGACAGTGTTTGTCTTATTATCTTTATTTTTAACGAAAAAGAATCAATGTTTTAGGTAAGACTGTTATTTTTATGTCTGATTTTATGAGACAAGGTCTGTCTCATTATTTTTATATTGAACAGAAAGGAGTAATGTGTTACTAAGACTGTTATTTATGTGTCTGGTTTTATGAAATGGAGTCTGTCTCATTATTTTTAACGGAAAAAAATCAATATTTTAGCTAAGACCGTTATTTCTATGTCTGAATTTATGAAATGAGGTGTGTGTCATTATCTTTATTTTTAACAGAGAAGGATCAAATATACCTTTGTATTATCGAAAATAGTTTAAATATATCTATCGTTATACTTTCAATCCAAATATACTCCTCCCATTATATTTTTATTTCAAATATACCCCGCTTATTATATTTTAGCACAAACTTAGTCTTATCCCGCGTACCAAATAATCTCGAAGATATTTTTAGACTCAAAAGTTAACTGAAAGTATTTATAAGACATTTTTAACACTCCCTCCATTTCTAAACAAGTGTCATGCTTACTAAAAATAGAAGATATTCCATAATATTTGTCATTTTAGAAAATCAAGAGATAATTACTTATTTGTTTTCACCTTTACCCTTAATCATAAATATGGAGAGATACTAATATCATGCAAAAAAAAGTATTATTATTAAATAAAGAAGAGTAATAAATAAAGGTAAATGAACGATTTTCAATTAGTGACAGTTTCTCTAATTAGATAATCAATGAATCAAGCTACTCAACATTTTAGCTAAGTTCTTTTTTTAAATATATATTTGTTTTAGCTAAGTTCGTTATTTCTTTGTCTGATTTATGAGACGGTGTCTCTCTTATTATCTTTATTTTTAACGAAAAATGATCAATATTTTAGTTAAGACCGCTATTTCTATGTTTGATTTTATGAAACGGGATCTGTCTCATTAAATTTATTTTTAACAAAAAAAATTAATATTTTAACTAGACCATTATTTTTATGTCTGATTTTAAGAAACAAGATTTTTTTTATTATTTTTATTTTTAACAGAAAATATTATAAAGTAATATAATCTTATATATTATCCATTAAAAATATTAGCTTTTTCCAAAAGATAAACAAAAATTCTTTTATTCCTTTTAAAGTATTTTTGGTACCAGATTGTGCTTTACAATTGCAAGATAATTGATTGAATATATGATCACCATTTTAATCTTACACTTTTTCTTTTTCGAATTTCATTTAATTCATTGGCACTTATTCAAATATTATTTATACTTTTTAATTTGTTTTGTATTGATTACTATAGGACATACGTGCAACACACTTGTCCAAATACTAATTGCTTAATACAAATTAAAAAAAAATCGAATGAGAATAAGATTAAATGTAATACAAATACTAATTTTGATATTTACAATGATCTTGCAAAAATGAGATTGTTGATGCATAGGAGATTTCATTGGAGAAGAGCGAGCAAAGATTTTTAAATAAAGTACATAATTCATTATTTTCATAGATTATAAGAGTTTGAAAAGCTCTCAATTGGTTAAATAGTAACTTTGCTAATAATCATGTGATAATTCATGAGATAAATAATTAGCTTGTTCATCAGTATCTCGAACAAAATATTTTAAAATAAACCTTGTTTTGATTCTCTTGTTTATGATTATAAGATAGTAATGAACAATTTTCAATTAGTGTAAGTTTTTTTTAATTAGATGATCAATAAATCAAGCTACTCAATCAGGGGCGGACCTAAGTGTATTTTTGTGGTGCTAGGGCACCCGTTAAATCTAACGCAAATTAGATATAATTAAATAAAAAATATATAAAAATTTGTATAAAGTTTAGAAAAGCACTCTGGAAACAAAGAAGAGAGTTGACTGCTTTGGTTTTCAAGCGAAACCTTAAAGCTTTGGCCGTCAATATGTGTGTTGGAACCTCCGGCACCCACAATCTCTAATTTCTGGGTCCGCCATTGTACTCAATGTTTTAGCTAAGTTCGTTATTTCTACATCTGCTTTTATTAGACGGGGTCTGTCTCATTATCTTTATTTTTAATGAAAAAGGATCAATATTTTAGTTAAACCGTTATTTCTATGTTTGATTTTATGAGACGGGGTTTGTCTCATTATATTTATTTTTAACGAAAAAGAATCAATGTTTTAGCTAAGATCGTTATTTTTTTGTCTGATTTTATGAGATAAGGTTTGTCTTATTATCTTTATTTTTAACAGAAAAGGATCAATGTTTTAGCTAAGATCATTATTTTTATTTCTAATTTTATGAGATAGGATATGTCTCATTATCTTTATTTTTAACGAAAAATGATCAATGTTTTAGCTAAAATCGTTATTTTTATATCTGATTTTATGAGACAATCTTTCTTTTTAATAGAAAGGATTAATGTTTTAACTAAAATAGGTATTTATGTGTCTGGTTTTATGAGATGGGGTCTGTCTCATTATTTTTATTTTTAATGGAAAAGGATCAATGTTTTAGTTAAGACCGTTATTTCTATTTCTGATTTTATGAAATGGGATCTGTGTCATTATCTTTATTTTTAATGGAGAAGGATCAAATATACCATTGTATTATCAAAAATAGTTTAAATATATCTATTGTTATACTTTCAATCCAAATATACTCCTCTGATTATACTTTAATATAGTTCTCTTATTAATTTTAGCACAAACTTACTTTTATTTCGCTTACCAAATGATTTCGGAGATATTTTTGGACTCAAAAGTAAACGGAAAGTATTTATAAGATTTTTTTAATGCTCACTCTGTTTTTAAATAAGTGTTATGCTTACTAAAAATAGATATTTTATAATATTTGGCATTTTAGAAAATCAAGAGATATTACTTGTTTATTTTACCTTTACCCTTAATTATAAATATGGAGAGATATTAATATCGTGCAAAAAAAAATAGGTATTAGTTTTAAATAAAAAGGAGTAAAAAATAAAGATAAAACGAACGATTTTCAATTAATATTAGTTTCTTTAATTAGATGATCAATGAATCAAGCTACTCAATGTTTTAGCTAAGTTCGTTATTTTTATGTCTAATTTTATGAGACGTGGTTTGTCTCATTATCTTTACTTTTAACGGAAAAGGATCAATATTTTAGCTAAGACAGTTATTTCTATGTTTGTTTTTATGAGACGAGTCTATCTCATTATATTTATTTTTTACGGAAAAGAATCAATGTTTTAGCTAAGACCGTTATTTTTATGTCTGATTTTATGAAATATGATCTTTCTTATTATCTTTATTTTTAACAGAAAAGGATCAATGTTTTAGCTAAGACCATTATTTTTTTGTCTGGTTTTATGAGACATAGTCTGTCTCATTATCTTTATTTTTAATGAAAAGGGATTAATGTTTTAGGTAAGACTGTTATTTCTATGTCTGGTTTTATGAGACAAGGTCTGTCTGATTATCTTTATGTTTAATGAAAAGGATTAATGTTTTAACTAACACTATTATTTATATGTCTGGTTTTATGAGATGAGGTATTTCTCATTATTTTTATTTTTAACGAAAAATGATCAATGTTTTAGCTCAAACCGTTATTTTTATGTCTGATTTTATGAAATGGGGTGTGTGCTATTATCTCTATTTTTAACAGAGAAGGATCAAATATACCATTGTATTATCAGAAATAGTTTAAACATATCTGTTGTTATACTTTCAATTCATATATCTGTTGTTATACTTTCAATTCAAATATATTCCGCTTATTATATTTTAGCACAACTTACTCTTATCCCGCGTAGCAAATGATCTCAGAGATATTTTTGGACTCTAAAGTTAACTGAAAGTATTTATAAATACTCTCTCCATTCCTAAATATTTGTCATATTTACTAAAAATTGATATTTTATAATACTTGTCATTTTAGAAAATCAAGAAATAATTACTTGTTTGTTTTCACCTTTACCCTTATTCATAAATATGGAGAGATATTAATATCGTGCAAAAAAAAAAGAAGTATTAAATAGAGATCTGTAATAAATAATAAGAATAATCTATAATCTATAATCTATTAAAAATGTGAAGACCCTTAGAAAAGTGATTCAAACTTTTTGCCCTTCATTAAAAGTCTCTGCAATAGACAAAATTGTTTTTCCACTATTTTTTCCCAAATTAAAATTTTAAAAGTTAATATATTGTGCTTTAGTCCGTATATTTTTGGGATTTGGTATATAAATTAGTTAGGTTTAGTTTACAACAATTAATTAAATATTTAAATTTTTGGGGTGAAGTGACATTAAAAATTTGAAATTATGGTAAGATAACCTCTTTGTCTTTCACTTGTTCAGTCAATTTTCGACTTCTAATTTGATATGTTACTTTTTTAGGTTTAGTTGTTTAATCTAGGTAAGAAATCATAATATTTAACACTTCTAAATTAATTGAAAATTTACCTTATATATAATTTTTTTTTATAATTCTATTTAATTAATATTGGGATCAAAATTTACAAGAAACATATGTTTTTTCTGCTTCTACTTTTTGTTCTAACATTTTGGTTTTGATTTAAGTAGTCTTCTTTGATTCATTATCATAAGTCTTTCGGACTTTCTTTGTTTCTTGTAGTTGATAAGTTTAAAGATTATATGAATTATACATGATCAAAAATTGACGATGGATCGTGTTTTCTCTTTCAGTTGAAAATTTATGATTGATAAATCAGACAAAACAAGCATGTTGATGAATCCGCCAGAAAAATCAAAGGTTATCTCTTTTCTCTTTCTTTTTCTTTGTTTAAATAAATATTTTGTAGATCTTTTAGACTCCAAGATTTCATCGTATATCATGATTTGTAGTTTTGAAATCATCCATTGTATGGATACTACAAAATTAGAATATTGAAGTCAAAAAGATTATAGTGATATATGGTAAGCGACTCCTAAACCCGTTTGTATTAAGTAAAATATTGATTATAAGCAACTTCAATTTAAAAATTAATTTGTATATATGGTAAGAGAAGTACGTAATTTTAAAAGTATCTTTTGTCGATGTTTTTTTTTGTGTAACATAATTTTATTGGTAGAAGGAAAAGAAATACAGTTCTAATTAAATACTATCTCTAGATTTTGGTGTTTAAATATAAGATCCTAATTCTTTGTGCTCAACATTGTTGTTTGATTGATGTTTTTTTATTTTTTTTTATTTTTTTATATATTACTTTTCAGTCTTATTTATGTTTTTTCAATTCCTTTATTGGTGGTTTGGGAGAAGATTAAGATGAATAATTTGGTACTCCCTCTGTCCCAATTTATATGACACACTTTTCTTTTTAGTCAGTCCCAAAAAGAAGGACACATTTCTATATTTGGTAACAATTTAACTTTAAAATACCCACTTTACCCTTAATGAAATGATTTACAACCACACAAATATTTATGACTCATTTTAGACCACAAGTTTCAAAAGTCTTTCTTTCTTTCTTAAACTCCGTGTCAAGTCAAAGTACATCACATAAATTGGGACGGAGGGAGTATTAGATTTGTTGTTGAAAATTTATTCTAACTACTTTTCTTTTTAGGTAGTTTTTTATGCTAGAAACATTGATGGGATCTACAATTGAAATTGAAGCTGCATAAACTTTATGATTGAGATCTGAGAGGATATTGTTTGTTGGGCTTTAGGTTGGCGAGTAATAGTGAGAGGCTACTCTTAAAGCAATTGTTAGAGGTTCGTTTTCAACTTTTCACTTAATGTTGATTGCACTTATAATATTCAATAAGTAAATAATTGTTTCAAATATATAATTTTATGTTAAAGTTATATGATTTACTAATATATTACCTAAATTTAGAAGTTTAGCTAAACAAACAAAATTTTCTTATATAATTTTATGTTGGATAAATTTTGTGTAGATCCCATGTAATCAAGATTTTTATTTTTACAAATTATTTTTTTCTTACATATTCTTTCAAAGAGTTAGAGGTAACCAAACTGAAAGACTTAGAACTTTTATTCATGAATCTTTGCTATTTTTTTTTTAAAAATAATTTATGCATAAAAGTAATTATTCAACGACACATATTTATGTTCTTTTATTTTGGGAAGTTGTAGAGTATTGGGAAGTTGTTCTTAAACGGCTTCAGATTTACAAGGCTAAGGCTAAGGCTTGTTTGAGGAAAATTCATGCGAAAATGCTATGTAAACATCTTCAACATCTTAAGAAATCATTGAAGAGTCGTGTGTAAGAAATTCAAGCGAAAATATTATATAAACATCTTGAGAAATCATTGGAGAGTCGTGATGTAGAGGTGGAAGAGACATTGAGGACAACGTGGATCATGAGCTAAATGATGCTCGAGCCATGTCTCCAAAACCCTTTTTGAATGAAGAGGCTAATGAGAAAGAGAATATGTAGGAGGAGGAGGAAGAAGATGATAAAGAGGCGAATTCTTATTCGACTGTGTTAATACACGATGATGATAAAGAGGAAGCGATTGATCCTAAAGAGGACATGGCAATACTCGAGAGGAAACGTATGGCTGTTTTGGAAGAGAGACGTGCCCAAGATAAGATTTTGCCACCAACTCTTACGGAATATAACTTTAAGATAAAGGCTTTTAAAACTATGATAGCAATGGAGAAAGGGGATGCAGTATTTGTCTCAAATGACGAAATTAATCTTGATTCACAGGTATACTTACGGCATGACAAGTATATACCAAGGAAGCTGAAGTATTTCAACCATGTTCATACTGGTTATGAATGGAACAAGTATAATCAAATGCATTATGATCGTGACAACCCACCTCCAAAAATTGTGTAAGGATACAAATTCAATATCTTCTATCTTGATCTTGTTGACAAAGCAAGAGCTCCTACTAATTATTTCATAGAGAAGGATGGAGATAGTACTGATACTTGCATCATAAAATTCCATACTGGCCCTCCTTATGAGGATATAACATTCTGAATTGTTAGCAGAGAATGTGAGTACTCTCATAAAATAGGGTTCAAGTATATATTCGTTCGAGTTCTATCGAGAACAACCTCTCTACTGTTGAGGTAAAGATAAGGTCTGCATGCACTCTAGATATGTTAACGTAATATACACGTGCAATGCACGTACACTAAACTAGTTTAGTAAAATCGCTAGTTAATATTTTTCTGTGGCGGAGCAGATTTTTTCTTTTACAATAAGACTTGAACGATTATCTTTACCTTCGATACCTTATGAGTTTACATTCATCCCTGATTGGATATAGATTCCTTTTAATTTCTTCCTTGTAGCCGTTATCCGAATTCGCACAAGTGCATCCATATCCGCCAAATTTACTTGATGAAAAATTCTTTATCGAGAACAAACACAACTCCTATACATGCAACAAAAAAAGTACTCCCTCCGTTTTAAAAAGAATGACCTACTTTCCTTTTTAGTCTGTTTCAAAAAGAATGACCCTTTCCTTTTTTGGCAACACTTTAATTCCAACTTTTCACATGACATGTTTAAGACCTCAAGATTAAAGGGTATTTTAGTACATTTGTCATAACTTTAATTTAAGACCACAAGATTTAAAAGTCTTCTTTATTTTCTTAAATTCAATGCCAAGTTAAATTATGTCATTTTTTTTGAAATGAAAGGAGTAAAATTTATTTAGGAACGGAGGGAATAGTTTCGATTATTTTTTTTAACCTTTTTCCGGCAAAAAAACACACGACACTATTCTATGAGGCTGTCACGCAATTATTGTTCCGTCCACTGTTTATTAACTTTGTCATTAAGTATGGATTATACAATCCCATCATGCTTTTAATACAAAACCCTCATTTCCCTTTTTAGGTTCGTTTGACCATGAATTTTTTTCATTTTTTTTAAAAAATTTATTTTATTTTAGTGGAAAAAATAAAGTTTTATGATGTTTGATTATAAAATTTATTTCACTAAAGTAAATTTCTTTTCAAAAAAATAAAAATAAATTTTACTTATTTTTACCTTTTTCATTCTTATTTCTCTCGTAAAAAATTAAAAAAAATTTAATTTTTTTCATGACCAAACATAACTCTAACTTTTACTCCAACTTCAAACTCTAACTCCAAAAAAATTTAATTTTCATGTCAAACGCCTGCTTAATCTTTATACTTAACATTGTGTAATTTATCACTTGGAGGAGTATGTACCATCGTCTCTCTGAGTGACATTCCACCATTTCTTATCTTTTAAGTTATAAACCCTTGTGCATTCTCTCTTTCTATACACCAAATTCGAGGTAAATTTTCCTTCTTTATCTGTTTTATTGGATCCGCATTTTCAATTTTTGAACTCATTTCTGATTCTGGGTTTTGTTGATGTCGATTTTCACGCATCCGTCATGTCTCTCTCAGTTACTATTTCTAAAAGCTTTTGTAAAATTTTACCTAATTTTGATTCATTTTTCGTCCCCTTTGGGCTTTGAGTAACTGGGTCACTGGTTCAATTGGGGGAAACAATTTCTTGTAGAAATGTAGTGTAAGGCTGGATACAATAGATCCTTATGGTCCGGTCCTTTCCTGACTCCATGCATAGCGAGAATTTTAGTGCTACGAGCTGTCCTTTCTTTGGTCCCCTTTGAGTCAAGTGATACAAACCCTGACGTAGACTTGATTTGAATATTTTTATTTGTGATTTTTTGATAACATCATTTTCTCTTTACTAGAGTACTTGTTTTTTGCAGTTCTGTTGCCCTTGTGTTACTATAACCTGTTTATTGTAAGGATCACTAACTTGGAACCTTGTGGTAGTTTAGCAAAGTTGATTAGGCGCATCTATCTATACTTAAGAGGGTATCCGAAAAACTGGATGCATATTTAACCACCAAAAAAAAGGGCAGCCCGGTGTACTAAAGCTCCTGCTATGTGTGGGGTCCAGGGAAGGGCCGAACCACAAGGGTGGTTCATTGTATGCAGCCATACCCTGCATTTATGCAAGAGGTTGTTTTCACGGTAGCAGTAACTTTACCCGTTACTCCAAGGCTCCCCTTCGCATATACAACCACCTAAGTATCAAAAAAGAGAACTTACATTGAAAAACCATTTAGGGTGTGTTTGGTATGAAGGAAGATGTTTTCTGTGGAATTTGTTCTTGGAAAGTATTTTGTAGGAAAGTAAGTGGGTGTCGTACTTATTTCCCGAACAGTTAGTAAGCAAAAATATCATCTTAATACCATTTATATATAATCTAGACAAATACTATGGGAGATAGGGGGTGGTGAGGACGGGGACTACGGAGTGTGAGGGTAGGGGGCGGTGGGTGGGTAGAACACAATCAATATGGAATGTCACTTGTAGATCTTGTTTTCTCAGTTTTCATTAGTGAGGTCATTTTCCTCATTTTAAAGCATGGTTTTCCAAATATTTTGACCAACCGAACACGCCTTATATTCTATTGCTGCCCGCAGCTGTTTGTGCTTCATTATGCTAACTAATGATTCTTTCATAACAATGTCAAATACATGAATAATCCATAAATGCAGCATTGACATGCTTACTAGTTTCTTTTAGATTATTTTACTAAAAAAGGTTATCTGTACCTATTTCCTATTGATTGACCTGAAAATATTATAATTAAATCTTATTTTGATTCTCTTGTTTAGGATGGTAAGACAATAAATGAACGCTTTTTAATTATTGTCGTTTTCTATAATTAGATGATCAACGAATCAAGCTGCACTACGTTTTTAGCTAAAACGGTTATTTCTATGTTTGGTTTTATGAAACGAGGTCTGCTTCATTATCTTTTATTCTTTATTTTCTCGCTTTTAATTTGAGTAATAATTGAAGAAAAATCATTTAAAAAAAAAGAAGATACTATTCTCTCACGCCATCGCGCAATTCCTGTTCATTCCACTACTTTCTAACTTTGTAATCTGAGTATATAATTAATAATCCCATCATGCTTTTGTTCACTAGGAGTATGTACCGTTGTCTCTTAGACATTCCATAATTTCTGATCTCTAAGTTCAAACCTTTCTGTCTCTTTCTATAGACCAAAATCAAGATGGGTTTTCCTTCGTCATCTGTTTTATTTCATCTGCATCTTCAATTTTCTGAACTAATTAACCCATTTGTGATTGTTTGTTTTCTTTTCTTATGTGTATGGATATCCTGGTTTGATTTTAAGAGCAACTTCCCTTTCTCTGTGCTTCTGCTTTATGACGATCGTGTTTATTTTTCTCAAAATTTATGGTCTTTTTTTAAAACTCACGTGTTGTTGATGTCGATTTTCACGCATCAGTCATGTCTGTCTCAGTTAGTATTTCTAAAAGCTTTTGTAAAATTTTGATTCAATTTTCGTCCCCTTTGAGTGAAGTATCCACAAGCCCTGATGTAGACTTGATTTTCAAAATTTTTATTTGTGACTTTCTGATAGCATCATTTTCGCTTTACTAAAGTACTTGTTTATGCTAGCTAATGATTCTTTCATAACAATGTCAAATACATTGGCATATGCATACTTTAATATTATTTTACTTAAAAAGTCTATCTGTACCTATTACCCATTGATTGACCTGAATAATGTGTAAAAGCTGGATGCAAATACTGGCTGTGTATCAATATATATGCCTTGTACAGTGCATTAGCATTTCCAAATGAAAATGCCATTTCAACTTAACAATCTCTTTCATGAAAGATTTTGGACAGAGTCCTGGATTTTTATCTGTTACCCAATCTAAACGTGCTTGTTAATTTGTTGCTTGTTGGTCTAGTTCTGTTCTCATCATTTTCATTTTAATTTTTCTTCTTAGATTTATTTGGACAATCAGTTATTTTTTTTGTGTAAAAGTGTTGGTTTAAGTGTTAAGTAGGGTTACTTTTTTTTAAAAAAAAAAAAAAAAATTTAAATGGAAGGTTACTCTGTTCTGGTAATTCATTGTTTACTTTCTCCATGAATCTGAAAAATTGGCAGTTGTACAATAACTTTGGTTGAATGCTGCAGGCTCTTCTTGAAATTCCTCTCAATTACTCATGGGCACAATTGTTTATAAGTCAGATGATGAATACTCAATAATTACTGATAAAGGAGACATCGGTTTCGTCGACTTTGACAAATATAAATCAGCTTCTAGCTACAATCCAAATGAAGAGAGCGATATAGTTGTTATATCAGTTCCATTTCCACTGATAGAGGGAAAACCTAAATCAGGATTTCTTGGGGAAACTGTTGTAGATTCAGTCACAATAGAGAATACCACCAATGAAACCCAGGAGCTGTGGTCAATTAAGATCTATGACTCGAAACCTGAAGATTCATTCACGCTATCTCTGATGAAACCTCCAACTGCTTGTTCAGACGTGCAATATGTTGAAGAATTCATGGAGTCCTTCAGCTTAGAGGATAGAATGTTACGACCAGGTCAGACACTAACAGTATGGTTGACTTGTAAACCCAAAGAGCTTGGATTGCACACATCAGCTGTGCATTTCAATGTGGGTGATGACACCATAGAAAGATTAGTTTTTGTCTTGGCTGAGGATAAGGTTTCCCAGTCTCTAGCTTCGAGTAGGCCATTCCACAGAAACAGAAAGAAGAAAGTGCCAGCAGTAGATGTTTCTGCTGCTAATGGATTTGTCGCGGGTTCTCGTCCTACAAGGGCTTCAAATCGAGGATTCAGAAACAGACTTCCTTCATATGAAATTCCGGGGGATTTAAAGGAAATGATAGAGCAGAAACAATTTCCTGATGTTATTGGGGAAGGTTTAAGAAGAGACAATTACATTACTTATTTTAGAACATTACTAGCAATTGAAGAAATCAAGATGGAGGTGTGTGTTCATATTTTGATTTGAAGTAATACCTCATTTTGGATAGTACTAAAATCTTATAGTTTCTTCTTTCTCAAAAAAAATTAAATAAAATCTTATAGTTTCTTGCATCAGGAAGACATGAGGGACTATGATATGGAGTCCGTCACCATGAAGTGCAAGGGACCACAGTTTTTGTCCCTTGATGTCCCAGGGCTAGCTGAGAAGAGGCCATCTCTTGTTTATGGAGATTATATCTATGCAAGGCTAGCTACTGAAAATGCTAGACCTTACCAGGTGCATTCACATTTGTGCTTTGTTTTATATCATAAGCTACTATTTGATAACTAAGTTCTCTTTACTGCATAATTTGGTGAAACTAATTGCAAATCCATGGTACCTGTAGATTTTCAAAGTTGAAAGAATCATTTGATGTATGCATACATCCACATCTCTGCTAGATGTGGTCCCCATGTCATCTTCCTATTACCTTTAAAATAACACACTTGAAATATTCATGTTGACCTTTACAACTATGGATGTCGTGGTAGAACTTCAGCATTTTTTGCTATTTATTATCTTCCCCAAGTCCTTTTTTAATGTTGTTTCTGTTTTTAATTTCACTTTCCTCTATTTCACCGCAAAAGGGTGAGGACTTTTGTGATTTCTAGCTGCTATATCTAGCTGTTTTCTTTAGTTGCACGTCAGTACAATCAATAGAATGCCCAAGGTTCAGATACTAGGGAATGAGGAGATTCAATGGATTGCAATATTTGTTCTTTTGGGGAAACTAAGCTGCCCAATGACACATGCATTGCTTCCCTTTCCAAGATACATGTTAAAAGTTTCACCCTTTATCTAATATATGCATAAGAAGAAGTTTAAGAACAGATGAAGGAGAAAGATTATCTTTCTCTCGAGATTTTGTACATGAGCTTGAGATCAAAAGAAGAATAAATGTATTAACATAAACTTGGTGATTCTGGTGGTTCTTGCACAGGGTTATATTCACCGAGTTGAAGCAGAAGAAGTATATTTGAAGTTTGATAAGGATTTCCACATCAACCATGTTGCTGGAAATCTTTATAATGTGTGGTTTGCATTCAATCGTACGGGTGTGCGGAGGTTGCATCAAGCCATTGAAGCTACAGAAAGCTTAAATGGAGAAATTCTCTTTCCATCAGGCATAGCCAGAGCGAGAAATATACAAGCTGCTAGACTGGCACCTATGTCATGTATGCTTAACGAGGAGCAGACAAGTGCAGTTGAAAAGATTCTTGGGTGCAAAGGAGGGGCTCCATATGTTATCCATGGGCCACCTGGTACAGGCAAAACAAGGACTCTCATAGAAGCTGTCATCCAGCTACATATTATGAGGAAAGATGCTCGAGTTCTTGTCTGTGCACCTTCAAATAGTGCCGGGGACCATATTCTTGAGAAACTTGTTGGTCAGCAGAATATTGGAGTGCAGGACCATGAGATTTTGAGGTTGAATGCACTCACACGTCCTTTAGACGATGTGAATCCTAGTTACATTCGCTTTTGCAATGTTGAAGATTATGATTTTAAGTGTCCTCTTCTCAGGGACCTTAAAAGATATAGGATTATCATATCTACATATGCTAGTGCATCTCTTCTTTATGCAGAAGGCATCAAACGGGGACACTTCTCTCATATTTTCTTGGATGAGGCAGGACAGGCATCGGAGCCTGATACCATGGTTCCTCTGTCACATCTTTTAAGTAAGGAGACAGTAGTTGTGCTTGCTGGTGACCCACGCCAACTTGGTCCCACAGTTTTCTCAAAAGATGCTGAAAATTATGGATTGGGGACGTCATATATGGAAAGGTTATTTGAATGCAAGTTATATGGTGATCTCAACAAAAATTATGCTACCATACTAGTAAGGAACTATCGGTGTCATCCAGTAATTCTGCATCTTCCCTCAGAAATGTTTTATGGCGGAGAGTTGATCCCATGTAAAGAAGATAAAACTTCTACTCGGACTTGGGCGGACCTTCTTCCAAACAAGGAATTTCCTTTGCTTTTCATTGGTATACAAGGTTGTGATGAAAGGGAAGGAAACAACCCATCATGGTTCAACAGGATCGAAGCAAGCAAGGTAGTAGAGATCATCAAAGATCTGATAGAGAACAAAGGTCTGAAAATGGAAGATATTGGGGTGATAACACCTTATAGGCAGCAAGTACTGAAAATAAGAAGCGCCCTTGAGAGCTTTGATTGGGCTAGTATAAAGGTTGGCAGCGTTGAGCAATTCCAAGGTCAGGAGAGAGAAGTTATTATCATATCGACCGTCCGATCAACAATACAACATAATGACTTTGATAGAATCCACTATTTAGGATTTTTAAGCAATCCGAGAAGGTTCAATGTTGCTGCTACAAGAGCCAGATCATTGCTTGTTGTTATCGGGAATCCACACATCATCTGCAAGGTAATTCTGTATTTATTTCTGCTACTGTGTTATGTAATACTAAAGTAGATTTGATATCCCATAGTGAAGGTGGAGGTTCTGTCTATCCTTTTTTCTGAAAATTTTCCTGATGCCTTTTGTTGTCAACTATGGAGTTGAATATTTACAGGGATCTACTTACTGGGTCATTCATAAAAGTTGAATTAGAAAAATGACTTTCCTCTTGAATTTGTTATGGGCCTATGTGGAGCTTAAAATTATGAATCCTGAGACATATTTTGCCAATTGTTCCATCTATGAGTGAGAAATACCACTATTTATTAACGTATCCGATATGACAGGACCCCTACTGGAACAAGCTTTTGTGGTATTGTGTAGACAATGGCTCCTACAAGGGCTGCTTCTTACCTGAAAAACTGGAGATCCCTCAAGAGGATTCTAGACAAGAAAATAACTGGAATGATGATGGGGGACAAGCAAATAATTGGAATGATGATGGGGGACAGGCAAATAACTGGAATGATGATGCGGGACAAGCAAATAATTGGAATGATGATGGGGGACAGGCAAATAACTGGAATGATGATGGGGGACAAGCAAATAACTGGAATGATGACGGGGCACAAGAAAATAACTGGGATTGTGAAGATGCACAAGCTAAAAGTTGGGGCTGTGAAGCACAAGCTAATGATTGGAACCAAGACCAAGATGAAGGGGGGCAAGCTAAGAATTGGAATGAAGAAGGCACTTGCGGTAATGAAGAGAAAGAGAGTCTTCAGCCATCTCTTGATGTTCAACAGGATACATTGCACCAAACAGACTACACCCCGGACCCTGTTATGGATGAAGCTGAATGGTCTGATGGTTGGAAGTAACTGCTTAGTTTATTATGCAAG
Organism: Capsicum rhomboideum; assembly: GCA_031232105.1. NCBI lineage: Eukaryota > Viridiplantae > Streptophyta > Magnoliopsida > Solanales > Solanaceae > Capsicum > Capsicum rhomboideum. Next base: position 25,358,495 of record CP124713.1, on the reverse strand, counting down.
GGGCTGTAACTTTTGGAGGTTGCGTTGAACCTCAAAACTCACAGAAAGAGTTCTTTTCAGATTCTGCGCTAGAATGTGCAGATTTTGCATTTTGAAAAATTTCAACCTCAGGAATGCCTGCATTTCATCTATATATATATACTGCATTTTATCTACATATATAGATGCTATATATAAAATGTTGACGTGGAGAATTCTAGATCCAAATTAACGTAAAAGCTGACACCTTGAAACCTCAAATTCGTTATATTCCATGAAAACTTACTGCAATGAGCGTTATCAGAACAGTACAAAACTGATGTACGTCTATAGATCACACTTCCAACGCATGTTTACATTGAGTTGCCAATTCAGTTGAACTGCAAATTCACTACCCCACAGGCTGCTAGAAGAACAAATACTGAATCTCTGGGAACCCTGTGCTGCCGATGGTATCAAATCAGGCTTGAATCCTGAATTTGTATCAGGGTCTCCAAAGCTGCCTGTTGGAGGTGGCATTAAATTTGGTCTTCTATCAGCCACTGGTCCTAGGGGAGGTGTGAATGGCTGAGGAACATTAGCAGCTGCAAAGTGTGAGAGAAACAATAGCAACGCATAAGCATATTAGACTTCAAGATTCAGCTAGTTCAAGTAAAATTCACCATTAAATGAGAGTTTTAATTACCTTCAGGACTAGAAGATGGAGGTGACCAAGAAGATTCTGTTGGTCTTAAGGTAGCTGGACCTGTCAGCCACAAGAATTTTTTTTTTAATCCCAATTTATTTTTTTCTCGAATGAAGATTTAATCATCTTTTTCCCTTGTTTAAACAAAAATCAAGAAATGTTGGTGCCAAAATTAAATAAATTGAGCAACTTTGGTACCTGGAGCTGCAATAGGAGAAGGAAGTAGTAATACAAGTCAGGATTAGTGGTCTAATATCAATTGAGCTCGGTAATAAGTGAACCAACTTAATTTCACTTATGGTCACTGAAGTTAACTCATTCGCTTAGAGCCTGTTTGAGATTGCTTTTTCTTTAAAAAAACACTTTTATTTTGAGAAAAAACACATTTTTTTTAAAAGAAGGGTGTTTGATAAACTTGCAAAAATGCTTTTAAAAAGAAGCAGAAGCAGTTTTTCTGCTGGTGGGAAGAAGCAGAAAATTTCTGTTTTTAAAAAAAAACAAAAGCAGAAAATTATTATTTTCATGACAAAAATATTCCTATCACTTACACACACACACACGCATATCTCTTATTAATTAATTAGCATATCTTATAAGTTTGAATAAAGTTATATTTTAAAATTTTATACTTCATATTTACATCATAATTCTTTATTTCATTCTATGATTTATATATTATTATTTTATTTTTCACTCATTTTTTAAAAATAAAATTGAAAATATCATTGATGATTTTAGTTAAATAAAAATAAAATTTTAATTAAAAATATTATAATAGATATTTAAAATAAATTTTCTCTATAAAATGATTTTAGTAGTAAATGATTATTCATATATGTCATTTTTGGTCATTTGTCTATCAAAAAGCCTTTTTGAAAAAGATTATCCAAACACAATTTGTTTATCAAAAGCACTTTTCTGAAAAGTTATTTTAAAAAAGTACTTCTCAAATAGGCAGTTTTCTACCAGCAATCCCAAACGGGCCCTTAATTACCTTTGCACTGGACAGGAACACCAGCCATGTTACAAGCTTTAGAGCCTGTTTGAGATTGCTTTTTTCTAAAAAAAAAAAACACTTTTTTTGAAAAAAAAATACTTTTTTTTTAAAAAGAAGGGTGTTTGGTAAATTTGCAAAAGTGGTTTTAAAAAGAAGCAGAAATAGTTTTTCTGCTGTTGGGAAGAAACAAAAAATTTCTGCTTTTCAAAAAAAGCAGAAGCAAAAAATTATTTTTTTATGACAAAAATATCGCTATCAGTCACACACACACACACATCAAAATATCCCTTATTACTTAATTAGCATATCTTATAATCTTATAAGTTTGATTTTAAAACTCTATACTTATATTCACATCATAGTTCTTTATTTCATTCTATGATTTTTATGTTATTTTTTTATTTTTTACTCATTTTTTTTAAATAAAATAAAAAATATCATTGATGATGATGATCGAAGAATATACAACTCTTTATTTTTTACTATTAATGATAATAAATGACAAACGAATCACGTTGCAAGATCAAATGGTATTTTGACAGCACTTGTAATTTATTTTTTCTCGAATATTTAATTTTAAATAGATAATTCATGAAAAGTGACATATTTGTTAGCGTGTAGTGTACATATATGATTGCTTGTTCTTAGTAAATTTTGACACAGTAAAAATGTATAAAGAAAAAAGGTAACAAATAACAAATAGAAATACAAGACATATCTTCTACTGGTATGAAGACATTGTGTGATAAAATTAGGGATGAAATCATTGAGAACTTTTGTGATGTATGAAGGACTTCTTATTTTTGTGGTGAATTTTGTCGTATGTATTGATTTAATTTATGGAATAATTTTTAAATTCATTTTTGTTTGATGTTTTTAAGTAATATTTAAATTATTTTAGTAATATTATATTATTATTTAATGTTTTTTAATGTATCTATGTATTTAAATATTGATTGAAAATTTCATGGTACATACTTTTTAATTACATAAAAATAAAATTTTAATTAAAAATATTATAATAGATATTTAAAATAAATTTTCTCTATAAAATGATTTTAGTAGTAAAAATTTATTCATACATGTCCTTTTTGGTCATTTGTCTATCAAAAGCACTTTTTGAAAAAGATTATCCAAACACAATCTGTTTATCAAAAACAATTTTCAAATGAATTTACCAAACACGAATTGTTTTTTTTTCAAAAACACTTTTCTGAAAAGCTATTTTAAAAAAGTACTTCACAAATAAGCAGTTTTCTACCAGCAATCCCAAATGGGCCCTTAGGGAGGGAAATTGCTAAAGTCTTGTTAAAACGTTTCCAGTAACAATAAGGCTGAGGCAATCTGTGCCATTGCTCATGACATACTTGAGAGATCGACAACAATCTGAAGTTGGTGAAGCATTATTTCTTCCACCATTGCTAATGAAGTTTATGCAAGGGCTAAAGCTACGTAGCATTTCCCCGCTACACGCTGTACTAATCTGCCCGGAAACTACTAATTTGAGTGCTGAAAACCATTAAAACAACAGCCAAAATTGATGCTAATTTTACTCCTTCCATTTTTGTAATGAATTTTAAAGGTCTGGAGAATTAGTTAAAAGGGGATGAGAATGGTAGAAAGTGTATAGAAGCTTGGTTTTGGATATAGAAGCTATTAATAACTAGAAGTAGTTTATAGATCAAAAGAGGAAAATAACAAGGAGAAACATGTAGGGGGGTCTTAGTAGCTGAATGGGTCGGCTACTTGAATTTTTACTTTGTTGGTGAGAGTTTGATTCCCCACTTTGTAATCCCTTCCTCCATTCCCCTTCCCCTTACCCCTAAAAGAAAAGGAAAAAAAAAAGGAGAAACATGTAGGTTCAAAGTAGTTTTGGAGCTCAAACTACCTTAACTGACTTCAAATGATAGAAGAGTGTTTTGGTCATCTTAAACATAAATTGCATTTGGATTTTTGAAGTTCTTAATTATACCTTTTTAAATCTATTAGATGTATTCCTTAATTACTTGTTCTTTTAACTCATTTTAAGCATCAATTTTGTTATAATTGATTAATCACAATTTCCAAAGCCAATACAAAAGCTAATGCTGCTAACAACATTTTAAATATAATTAGATTTTAATCACGATATATATTTTTAATGCTACTTTCCTTCAAAGTGTTCCTATTAGGGGTGGGCGTTCGGTTGGTTCGGTTTGATTTTTGAATTTCGATTTGATTTTTTGGTTTTTGGTTTGGTGAAAATGACAACCGACACCCACCTGAAATAAATTCGGTTTTTGCAAATTCGATTCGGTTTATTTTGATTTGGTTTTTCTGTTTTACCTTCTGCCAACTAGACGACGATGATTTTTTCAATCTTTATTAATTCTTTTCTGTTTTCTTCTACTTCCATGTAAATTCGTAGCAGTAATAATTTCTCTGTTGCCTTCAATTTTCTTTCTGCAGCCTCTAGCAAGTCTCTCAAAGTCCATAGTTTGTAGTAATTTCTTTGTTTTCTTACTGTGAACAGCTTCTATTGTTGCATACTTCATTACTGCTGACAAGACAATCTATTGACTGAAGTGAGGCGGAGAAGGAGAGAATGTGACTGTACCTCTGTGAGAGAATGAAGTGAGGCAGAGAGGGAGAGAGTGTGAGAGTTGGAGTAGAGTGTTTGGGTGTAGGAGGCGGAGAGAATAGAGATTGATTTTTAGGGTTGCTAAGATTATAATAGGGTATTGGACTGATTAATCGAAATTTTAAATTTTTGAAACCGAAACCGACCGATTAACCGAAAAATCAAAAAACCAAAACCAAATTTCAATTTCAATTTTTTTTTTTCGGTTTGAACCAAATTATGTCGAGCCCTAGTTTCTACTCTTGTTGGCTGAAAAATCTGAAAAAGTAGATGTGCCTCTAGATATGACAATAATCTATGTCTATGTTCGCAACAAATTTTAAGGTGATCGAAAATAAACTGTAATCACAAATAAAATATAATGAAATAGAGATTTTATTGATGAATATTTGTGAGTATAATTTTGTTCCTCTCTTGATTCTTCTCGCTGAATATATTTTCTTTGTGGTTCGACGGCTTTTAGCAGCATATTTCTCAAATGTGTGATGATTTGGATCTCCTTCTGATGTACTTGATCGCTAAGAACGTCCGACAGTATTCCATGTCTTGATCTATTTATGAATATCCACGAGTTTATGGAATTTTGATGCATCTTCAAGGGAATATATGTCTTTTTATATATGTGTGAGCTGGAGTTTAGGATAGAGTAGCCTTCAACAAATCATAATTGAGATTAATTCATCTTATAAAGTCCCATAAAATTTTGATGTCTACAAATGAACCTTACTTCAAGGCTTGTTGGAGTGTAGGCTTAATGAAACTCAAAGACGAGATTTGAAGTGCCCTAAAAAATGGAGCTTCCTTCTATGTGGTCTGTGGCTCTAGAATTGCATATCTAATTTGTGAAAGAAGAGATGACGGACAAATTTGATCCCACCTTGTGTAATAACCTGATTTTGTGGACTTTTCCTTCTTATGTGATTTGATCATTTTGCCCTTCCTTGTAGTTGTTACATGTTGGTTTTGGGTGTAGGGATGGTTGGCAAGGTTTCCGATGCGATTGGGAGTGATTTGAGCGAGTTTGAGGTTGTTTTGAGGCTTTAAGGGCCAATAGTTGACTTTGGTCAACATTCCTTGATCCGAGTGCCAAATGAAAATTTAGACTGCGCCAGCAGATTCGAAATGTCGAATTTGGGTTAGTAGCGGGGTTGGGTCGGATTCGAAACCTTTATATCTCATTTGACCCTTGGTTTGAAAAATAGTGAAAGTAGGGTCTCGGGGGTTAATTTATTGAAAACAATTCTTTTTCAAAAATCCGACGTCGCCATTGAGTCCGAAACGTCGAAATTAGCCTAGTAACATATATGGTTTACTTCTGTCGGGCCCCGAATGAATCTCGAGGGTCCATTAGGAGAAGTCGAAGGCATGCAAAATCAGCACTTTTACTGATATCTGGTGCATGCCATATCCTTCTTCACGAACGTGGGTCCCTGACCACGATCATGAAAAAGAAATTTTCCCTTCATCGCGATCACGAGGTGGTGGCCGCGATCGCGAAGGGTAATCAGATTGAGGTCTAGTCAGGTCGGTTCTTCCTCGTGAACGCGACGAGGCTGTTGCGAACGCAAAAGCCTGATTCATCAGTGTTGACCCTCGAGATCGCGAGGCACTGTTCGCTGAACGATATAAATTTTTCATTTTCTCGGTTTTACTCCATTTTTGGATCAGCGATTTTTGAGAGTTTCATTGTACATTTTCATATTGGTAATTTCCAAACTCATAATCCCACTATTTTCTATTGATTATATCTTCGAAAACACCTTTTAATCATGATTTCAAAATGAAATTTTGAGGTTTTTGTCGGTAAAGCTTGAAAATAGTTTTTCTTCGATTTGGACCTCGTTTTAGCGTAGGTTTTCAAATGTAGACTCCTATAACCTTGGTAAATGTGTTTCTAAAGAAAAATTTTGGTTTTACCCCTCTCATTTTCGAACTAGTTTTTCAAGTCCGTTTTGAATCCGACTTAAATGTGGACAATATGGGTATTGTTGGCTTTATTTTTAACGCATAGACGCTATATTTGTATGTTTTAGTTGATTCCGAAGTCGTTCTATAAGGGAAAGTGCTGTGTTGAAGGACTTTAGGCCCGAATTTCATCGTTTTGAGGTAAGTTATGGTTTAACTTTTTTTAGATTGAGTTGGGTAGTTAATAAATAAGTAAAGCAGGCTATGGATTGGGGAGAATAACTATGGGGTTTATATTTTGAGATTATTATTATTATTGTGTGCCTGAATGGGGGCTTATAATCTGTTGTTGTTGGCTTGTGGTATCTGCTATTGCGTGTTGCCCGAGTGAGGGCGTTATTTGACATCATTGGCCTTATCTGTGCATTTAAATGCCTTTATTCTAGATATGATGTCCATGCGAGGGCTTAAATTGTTATTACAGGCCTTATTGAGCATTGAATGTCTTTATCATGATAGAAATGCCCGAGTTAAAGGTTGATATGCTATTAATGATGTCTTAAATGCATATTTATTCTGATAGTGCCTAATTAGAGTTGATATCATGAATTATGGACATATTGAGTTAATTTATGGGCTCACTTATATACGCATTGAATAGATTGGATATCTTCATACTGATTTGATTATGAGCATTACATCCTCATTCCATACATATACATTCATGAGATATTGGTACCATTGAGGAGCATTATTTTTGAAAGAAAATGAGACATTTTATGAAAACCCTCTCCGTGAACACGAGCCGGAGAGGTAGGTTGAGATTGAGATATGAGTTATAGTATATGGGTTGCGAACCCCCCATGGGTCCTATTACGGAGCTGCGAGCTCGGTAGGTGTATATAGAAAGTCATGTGTTGACTTTCACCATTCACCCCATTATCATCATTGCATTGCAGTGCATATGCATTCTTCATGATTTCTTTTGTTTTTTCGTGATTTTTGTTTAATTTTCATATACTTTTCGTGTATATCTATGTTATTTCAATTCAATATTAAATTAGAATTGTTAGCGGAGATAGTGTGAGCTACCGTTTGAGAACTTTTCTGTTTGCAGGTGACATACTCATAGTTTTCTTTACTTATATTATTGTCTACTTTGCTCAGTCGGCCTATGGTTCCTACTGAGTACATGTAGACCGTACTCAACCTTACCGTGCCCTTTCGGTGCAGATCCTAGCTCTAGTACGACACACGGTGGTTGATTTATATGGTAGAGTTGGTGATTTTTAAGGTACTGGCCCGCTCTAGGCCTTTCAGAGTCGACTCCAGACCTCCTCTATCTATTAGTTGTCTTTATTTCTATTTTGGAGACAGACTATGTATTATTCAGTATTCTCAGTTGTATTAGATTCTCCTACACTTGTGACACTACCTCTAGGATTTTGTTTTTATGGTATTTTGTTCAGACTTCAGCTATATTATACATGTGTTGACTTGACTTAGTTCTAGAAGTTTTGCTTTTGTCTTACTTTGCGTATTATTTCGAATTTCTTTCATTGTTCTGTGATTGGCTTACTTATCAAGGCTGGGCCGCGATAAGTGCCATCATGACCTTACTTTTTGGATCGTGAAACCTTGCGTGCGCAATAATTTATTAGTAACAAATTTTAATGTATGAAAAATAAACTTCAATCACAAACAAAATATGAAGAATTAAAAAAATATATTAATAAATAATGTGGGTACAATTCTATCTATCATTGATTCTTCTTTTTGAATATAGGATGATTTGAACCTCCTTGCGTTGTTTTGTTCGCAAAGAACACCAGACAATGACTTTGATAAATGCAATATTTGATGCCTTGATCTCTCATAATTATCCCAGGAGTGTATGAGATTTTGAAATGCCTCTTTAAGGAAATATATTATCCTTTATATAGGCGTGAGCTATGATTTAGGGTATATTAGCCTCCAAAAATTCTAACAGATATTTAGCTCGTCGTATAGAGCCCATAAAATTTTGATGTCTACAAATGACCCTTACTTCAAAACTTGTCGAAGTGTACACTTGATGAAGCTCAAAAATAAGTCTTGAAGAAACCATAAAAGTCGAGCTTCTACCTTTTCGATTTTATGGATTTAGATTTGCAGATTAAGAGATAAGTGGAAGATTTGGTACTACTGGGGCTATTAATTTGTTTGCGACAAATTTTAAAATGATGAAAAATTACCTGCAACCACAAATAAAATAAGATGAAACAAAGATTTTATTAATGAATATTTGTGAGTACAATATATTCTATTCCTTTCCTATTCTTCTTTCTGAATTTTTTCCATGATTTGAGGGCTACTAGTTGAAGAAATATAAAGTGTATTGGTCAAATAGAATTCTGTATTCTTGATTATTGAATCTACAGATGTTTGGTATTTTTATACATCTCATAGACCTCAAGACATAGAGTCATGCATAGCACTAAGCATGGCATGTAGTAGTCCTAACTATGTACAAACACAAATCCTATACGTACATATATGCTTCTAGTTGCAGTAGGTGTCTAGCTAGGACTGTAATTTAACCTTTTGTTTGGACTTTTCTCTTGGCACACACACAGATACTCTATCACCCCCCCTCAAGCTGGAGGTAGTGATCTCCACAACTCCAAGCTTGGACCAAAAATAACAAAAATGAGACTTGGACAGTGGTTTAGTGAAGACATTTAGGACTTGAAGTTAAGATGGGATGAATTTGGTGATCATGGCTCCTTGGATGACCTTTTCTTGCACAAAGTGATAGTCGAGCTCGACATGTTTTTTACGAGCATGAAGAACCGAATTTATCGATAGGTGAAGAGCTAAAATATTGTCCGAGAATAGAATAGAAGGACTGGGCAGAGGAACACTAATGTCACGCAAAATGTACGTGATCCATGATAGTTTCACTACCAAAAAAGCTAATGATCGAATCTCCTACTTGGCACTTGATTTGACTACCGTACTCTGCTTTTTAGAGGACCATGATACATAGTTGGAACCAAGGAATAAACATAGTCCAGAAGTGGACTTTCGGGTTAGTGGACAACCACCCCAATCGGCATCAGAGAATCCAACAAGGTCGAGAGATGACTGAATTGACAGCATGAGCAATATCCGTTCGTGTGAGAGTCAACTATTGAAGAGTGCCAATGATGCTACAGAATTCAGATGGATCAATAGGAGGACCAATAGAATCATGTAAACCATGGTTTTCAAATAATGATGTGTGAATATCTTTTGAACAAGCCATACTTGTACGTTCCAGAACGTCAATAGCATACTTTTGTTGGCTAAGAAAAATACCATTGGTGCAACGTGAGACTTCAATCCCAAGAAAGTAGTGGAGCTCTCCCATGTCTTTCATCGCAAACTTGGACTTCAATTCATGGATTAACTCATGAACAAGAGAGGAACAAATTCCGGTTAGAATAATGTTATCGACATAAAGGAGAAGTAAGACAGTACCTCTGGAAGATCGCCAAACAAAGAGAGAGGGGTCTACCTTGCTGCAAATAAAGCCAAGGTGAAGAAGATGTGTACTAACCAGGCTTTAGGTGCCTGTTTTAATCCATACAGGGCTTTCTTGGGTTGGCAAACATGATCTGGAAATACATTATCAATGAAGCCAGGTGGTTGTTCCATGAAAACCACTTCTTTAAGATCGCCATATAGAAAGGCATTCTTGACGTCGATTGCTTAGTATCCCAATGGAGAGTGATAGCAACAAAATCCACACTGGCTCATTGCTATGCAGGAGGAGATGCAAACGTTAAGGACAAATAACACATGGCAGCTTATTCCATGACATCCTTATATGAACATGGTTGGATCATGATGGGTTTACAAAACCAAGTTATAAGTTGATGGCTCTATAGAACGCTTTAAGACGTGTTTAGTTATGAAAGTTTATAATCAGATTGAAGGAGTGAGCTGTGAGAATGTGGTGGGTATTCGGGGGGTTAAATGGTGTAGGAGAAGACAAATATGAAAGATCATTAAAGAGTTGACTTCCCTCAACAGTAGCGGGATTAGTCGATAAAGAAACTTGGTGTGAGCTGCTAGAGAAGACATCGGGTGAACTTCTCAAAGAGGAGATGCTTGAAGGGAATTGCTGGATAGGGTTTGCTACTGGTCTGCTTGGCTTAAGTTGTTGTATGGGGCTTACTGGTGGAAGATCTAGTACAAGGGAAATTTCATTATTTGGACATAAGGGTTGGTTATTTGCATCTGTTGAGAGGGAATCAGTGAAGGCAAATTGTCATCAACCTTGGGCGTACTATCTGTTGCATGTGGCATCAAAAATTTCTTATTGGTAGTGAGTTAAGAGGACCTTGAATCTGCATATAAAATAGGACTAAAAGGCATATATGTAGGTTAGATTCATCAAAAATTACATGCCTTAAAATATAAACCTTCCTAGATTGACGATGATAACATTTGTATCCTTTGTGAAGAAGACTATAGCCAATAAATACACATGGAAGGGTTTTTGGTTGAAATTTATCTTTAATGTACCCTTTGAGATAACACCCAAACACTTTCATGGAGTTGTAGTTAGGCTCTTGTCCATATAATTTAGAGAAAGGAGATTCCATTTTCAAGATTGAGGTGGGCATTCTGTTGATCAGGAAAACCACTGTTGAAAATGCTTGTACAAAAGAAACATAAGTAAGTTGGCATTGAAAAGCATTGTAAGTCCAGTTTCAACTATATGGCGATGTTTTCTCGCTGTGATGCCATTTTGTTCTGGGGTATGTGGATAAGAAATTTGTCTTTTAATTCCAAGTTGAGCAACATACGCAGTGACCTCTAGGCTATTAAACTCTCCTCCGCCATCACATCGAAAAATCATAATCCTTTTTGAGAATTGATTCTCAACGAGTTTGAGAAAGGTCACAAAATTAGTCAAAAAATTAGATTTCTTCTTTAAAGGGTAAATCCATGTAAATCTTGAGTAGTCATCAATAAAAATAACATAGTATTTAATTCCTTGTGATGAAACACGCGGGGCTGGTCCCCATATATCACTATGTATTTTTACTAATGGTTCAGTCTCTCTTTTATTGGATGCTTGAAAAGGTAACTTACAAATTTTACCCATTTGACAACTACTACATACCGAAGTACTTCTATTCCAATTACGAATATCAATCAACCTATTGTTATGTAAAAAGAAAAAGATTCTTGAGTGTGGATGCCCCAATCTTTGATGCCAGATTATGTCTGAATTCTTCTCAGTTGTTGTAGCTGTTAAAGCCTCTTGTAAATCCTCTTTCAAAGTGTATAAGTCGTCTTGCTTATTTCCCTTGGTCAGAATTGTCCCTATTTCCTTGTTCTTAACAACAAAACCTTCATTAGTAAATTTCAAAGTACATCTACAAACTTACCAACAGAGATCAAATTTTTCTTGAGGTTGGGAGAAACAAAAACATTCCTCCTACATAAATTTCTGCCAATTTCCAGCTTATTGCCATTTCCTACCATTACAGCCTCGTTTCCTTTAAAGGGAGATGAGTTGGTAAGAATACCTGTAGATTGTACCATATGATTTGTGGGGCCAGAATCCATGTAGAGCATATTGTCTGGTTGATCATTGAAATTCATCGCTGCAAGTTCTTGAGGGACTTCCTATTGTGCTTGGTAGGAATAGTCCCACCTATGAAAATAAGAAAGTGCAATATGATTATTTCTACCACAAATTTGACATGGATTCGATTTTGAATTCTCCTTTTGCTGATTGTGTCTGGTGTTTGGTCCTCCTCCAAACTATTTTGGATAGGTTAGTCTACCTCCTTTTCCCCTATTTTGTCCTATTCTTCCTATAAGGAAATTTCCACGTCCTCGCCCTTGAGATTTTTGAACCACAAAGGCCATGGTAGAATCAAGTTCTGGTTGTTGTATTTGTTCCTCATGTTCTTCTCGCATTTCAAATCCTCTGAGAGTGTTCACAAACTGTGTGAATGTATGGTAAGGTGGTTTCCCTAACATCATAGTGCGAAGGGTCTTATACTTGCTTTCAAAACCTCTAGCGAAGTTAATAACTTTGCTATCTTCATCCAATGGTTTGTGTATAGCCATAAGGCTATCACAAATGCCTTTAAATTTTTTATGTATTCATCAATTGACTTAGACCCTTATGTTATAGCTTGAAGTTGTTACTTCAACTGAAACTCTTTATCTTTGCTTTCTTATTGGAAGGTATCCTCAAGGCAAGACCACACCTATTTGGTTGTTGAACACCCTAGAACTATGAACATCAACTCCTCTGTCATTGTTCCAGACAACCAACTCCTAACAAGAACATTATGTTTTTCCCACTCAATAAATTTTGGGTTAGGTTCAGTTTTCTCACGACCTAATTTTTGAGTCATGATGGCGCCTACCATAACCCACCAATAGGCAAGCCAAACCCTAGCCTAGAGCGACAAGTGATGGGCTAACGGGCGAAATCTCAGAAGAACAAAGATGAAGTGGAAGTAACCATACTAATAAATATGCTAGAAATGTCAAAACAAAACCAATATATATATATATATATATATATATATATATATACATACCAAGACTGAGTAGGAAGAGGACAGTATATAAAGTCAAGAACCCCTTCCAAGACATGGTGAGGTCGGTACAAGAGCTACTATTAGACATACCCAAAATACAAGACAGAAACCAAATATATACAACAAGTACTATAGCCTTGAGAGCAAAAGAATATACAGTAGAGATGGAGTAGGATCTGCCTCGGACGTCAGTAAGCTCACCCTGCTCCGGAGTCAGTGCTGAGAAGAGAGTCACGTCAAAACCGTCGGCTAGTGTACGAATCTGCATCGGGGAAAATGATGCAGAAGTGCAGTATGAGTACTGTGTAACGGGTACTCAGTAGGCATTATCGACCGACTGAGCTAGATGTAATATAAGCAAGCTAAAATGCGAGGGTGCATGCTAGGTCCGGGTATAAATAATAAGTAAATAAACTACTGTCGAGGCGTGTAGATATGCTCAGCAGATAAATAACAAGATACTAAGTAACGAGTAAATAAATGCATAAGTAAACACACAAGTCAAACATAACCTATCTGGCCCCCTATAAACCCGATAGTCACACGAAAGAAAACAATAACCCAGCCTAGCCCCCATAAACCGTCGGGACACACAAGAATAGTAAATGTATAGTCACCAGTATCTCGAATTTGTATCAGCATCCAGTAACCACAATAACCAACAAGGATGCACCGGGCTTGAACCGACACCAATGGGTAATAACAAGAGGCCAGACACCGGAATCGAACCAGACACAGTGGGTAGTAAGAATAGGCCATATATATATCATATCTGCTAGACTCAAATCAGAACTCAGAGAACAACATTATCATAATCAAGGTGCCTAGTACCAGAACTCATAATGTACCAAAATTCGGGGCCGGACTCGAACCGAGACACCCAATAGTCAATGACCAAAATCATCATACCTGAATCAGTAGCCGAACTCAAATCAGAACTCATCATAGCTAGTAACCAGAACAGAGCTAAATGTCACATCATAACCAATAAACGAGAAACATGCTAGTCCCAAGCCGAAGTCGAAGTATTGGTAAAGGAGCTAATCCATCATTTCCTACAAGGTAATTCCCTGGGTCCTTCTAAGTTCATAGTCTACCATAATGCAATATCTAAGTTAGTCCGGGTATCTAGAGTAGCTCATGGCAAGGCGGGTCCCAATTCTAAGCCAAGGCCAGTAATCCCGATCAAGTGCGGTGCTATCAGGGACTAAAAGGCTATACAGAACAAACGGGTATAATCGGGGTGACTCACTCCTGTCACAAGCCTAACAGTTTATACTAGGGCTTAACTAAGCCCAAAGATGTCGAAGTTCTGACAAGTCGACAAAAAAGGCAACGGAGCCCACTAACGGATCCCAAAAACATAGTCTAGCTATACCTGTCTATGTCCGGGATAAGTCTGTCTAAGCCTGGATAAGGTACAATAATAACATTCCCCAACCAGCAACAATAATAACAATACTATCCGATCCAAAATAGGTCATCTATGGTGTACCATGAGGACAACGGGCCTGGAATATCCGAATAGCCCTATCCGACCTAGAAGGCCTAAATCACAGCAATCCACCACCAAGTTAATAATACTAGCCCACAACCCCAGCACAATAGCATACATATATCACACATAAGCCTAATCTAAGTGTAACTTGGACGCCGCCGCAAGCCTGCAAAAAGAACCAGCTATATAGGAGCCTTCCCCTTACTGACTGCTGCCAAGCTACCAAAATAATAAACTACATGTCAAATCATGACTATTGATACCCATATTTCATTAGTTTGGAAAATGTCCGAACAGTCCACGTAGGGCCTGCTTGCAGAATCACAAAACCGAAACCCTCATTGCGTCCCAAATCACCAGTGACCAATAGTCACAACTAGCACCGCTTAATTTGAGCTCAAAATATAGCTCAAACATCAACACCAATTCCAACAATACCACCATAAACGAAAACTACCGTAAAAATGAGAAAACGTACCGTAGGAATGTTGAAAACGAGTCCATGAACTCAAATCCACCAACCCCTAACCTTAAAACTCAAGGAAATTGCTCAAATATGAGTTTAAATTGATCAAAGATGGGGGACTATATAGAGAGAAACGTTAGGAATGTTTTTTAGAGATGAAATGATATATATATATATATATATATACACACACACACACACATATAACCCCACATTTCCTTCTAAAACATACATATACACTGCACATGTTACTTAAATGGTAGGTTAATATTGATAGGTGGCAGCATTCTACTACCTTAGAGAATGTGGAGGTGGCGATGCCACCAAATTCTTATCTCATTATACTTACATTAGGGTATTGCATAAGCTTGTGGTAAAATAAATACAATATTTTAAATATGCCATAATTAATAGAAAATTATTTCGGATAAAACCTCTTTAAAATAATAATATTATTTTAACATATTTAAATTTACTATCTCCATTTAAAAAATTAATAAATTATAGAACTATTATAAAGTAGTATAGATATATCATAACTAAAGAATTTTATAAATATCAAAAACATTTTCGAAAGGTAACTAACTATATCTTTTTACCAAATTCTAATTTAACTTAAATATTTTGCAACACACTCGGTATAAATAATATTCTCAAACAAACTGCTCAGAAATTGAATTGTCTGTCCCAGCAAGTCATAATTAATTTGGGGCAGCTATAGAGAAGCTCTAAACGCCGAAAACGCACGAAAACGAGGAAAATGATCGGAAGGGTCATTACAACATCCACTACAAAAAAGACTTTCATCCGCGAAAGTCAAGAGTAAGCGCAAACCTGAAGACGTGAACAAGTAGGGATACTGGACTCACATATCACATTCAAGCTCCCAACTGGACTCCTCAACAGGACGGTGACGCCATTGTACCTTAACCACTGGAATGTACCGGGAGCGTAACCGTCTGACGTCTCTGGCTAAAATGGACACAGGCTCCTCCACAAATACTAACTTCTCGTCTAACTAGGGCTGTGCAAATTTTGGGTCAAACCGTTAACCCGAATCGATAATTTGATTATCGGGTTAATGGATCGGTTTATTGTCTTTTCGGGTCGGGTCTCGGTTTATATTTTTTTGATATCGGTTTATCGGGTCGGTTGTCGGTTTAGGCATATTTTTTATCAGTTAACCCGATAAACCGATAAGGGATATGTAGGGTTGTACTTGTACTCAATATATTAGAAGTTATAACCCATTAGTCCATTACCCAATATCCCCAATGGCCCAAGCCCAACAGCCCGTTACTTTTAGTTAGGTTAAGGAATCAGTAATTCATAATTTCATTTCTCAAAGACATCAAACTTCAAAGGCTCCTCAAAGCTGCTGGCTGCTGCGATGATAACTTCTTCTTTGCCTCAGGTAATTTCTCAAATCTCTGTTCTCAATCTCAATCTTTTCTTTTTGTAGTCTTAATCATTTCTGTCCTATCTTCAATTTCTGTCATAAATTTTAAAATATTTGTTTCAAAACTTAAGTTTGTATCAATTATCATATGAATTGGGCACTGTAAAATAATACTTTGAAATGAAGCCGGTTACGGTGTTTAAGAAGTGGCAACATCCAGCGGCGCCGTTTTGTCATGAAACGGCACCGTTGATTCAGTTTGTGTGTAGTGCAACTGCCGATAGACGGTGATATTTATCGATCTACAAATCTGATTTTGGATCGTAAACTATACATAGAGCTCTGATGGAAGCAAATGGTTGATAGTTTGTTTAAAGTTAGGATGCAGAATTTGTATAATTAGACTATTAACAAGTTATGGATACTGATTGAGGAAAAATTATGCCTTTCTCCTTGTTGTCCCTCTATTTTCCATTGTTTTTTTCTTTATCACTCTCACTTGGTGACTCGAACCTACAAATTTTAGGATTAAAGGCTAAAAAATACTTACTAT
Source organism: Capsicum rhomboideum (assembly GCA_031232105.1). Taxonomy (NCBI): domain Eukaryota; kingdom Viridiplantae; phylum Streptophyta; class Magnoliopsida; order Solanales; family Solanaceae; genus Capsicum; species Capsicum rhomboideum. The sequence continues at coordinate 25,341,797 of CP124713.1, read as the reverse complement.
TCGAAATGAATTTTGTTGACCGCCTCAGTTTGGTTGGGTTATTTGAATTTTTTGTGTGTTTTGTTGGCTTGCTGTTTGATTATCATAACGAATTTGGCACTCTAAAGTTAGGATTGAGTAGTTATTAGTACTATGTTTGAAGTTTGAACTTAATTTTCAAATTGTGTGACATCTTGAATTTTCGCATTATGTTTTGGATGCAAAGTGCAGACTGCTGCAACCATGTGCTTGCTTATGTGCTTATGATTTATAAAGACATTATATTTTTGTGGGATTATTTGTGGTTTTCAGGTTTTGTACTTGTGTTGCTTTTGCTAATGTGGCTATGTACAGCTAGGGAACTTCAGCTTCTTCAACGTAAGCAGCTAGTGAAAGACAAGCTGTGAGGCTGCTTATTGTGCTTATGAGGTTGTGTGCTTATGAGGCTGTTGCAGCCATGGATATGTGCAGCTATGAGGCTGCTGTAACACAGTATAAAACTGTGTGCTTATGAGGCTGTTGCAGCCATGGCTATGTACAGCAATGAACAACATTCCAGATATTCTAAAACAAGTTTACATCTAGCAGCTCTCATTCATTCATAACAGGCTTGTTTTCACTTGCTTTCGACCTCTGTTCCTTGGGCTTCTGCTCTTTTGTTTTCCTGTACAAACAAACAAAAAGTTTGGAGGCGCTGCCGTGATATCAACATCAAGGTATAAAGAAACGACTACAACAGCCTCATAAAATGCCTTGTAGTATGAAAACGATGACAATAAATTATACTTTGAATGTTAACGGTTAACCCGATAACCGAACCGATAACGATCAAAAACCGATAAACCGATAACCGATTAACCGATATCTTATTGGTTCTTTAACGGTTTAGCATGTATACAAACCGATAGTGAATAAGTAAAACCGATAACGTTCATAACCGAACCGAACCGATCGATACGCAGCCCTACGTCTAACTGAACCGAGTCCCACTGAAGCACATGCGACTCATCCAAAATGTACTGTCGCAGCATAAAACATGAAACATTGGGTGGATAGCTGAAAATGCCGGAGGTAAATCTAGAGCCACCTCTCCAACTGTCTGCAGAATCTCAAAGGGTCCAATATATCTGGGGCTAAGCTTGCCCTTCCTACCAAACCACATCACGCCCTTCATGGGCGATACTCATAAGAAGACCCTATCACCCACTCTGAATTTCAACGGACGATGTCTAAGGTCAGCATAACTCCTTTATCTACTCTGAGTTGTCTGCAGCCTGTCCCGAATCACCCAAACTCGGTCCAAGGACTCTGGGAGCAAATCTGTGCCACGAGGACTAACCTCTGAAGTCTTGAACCATCCAACTGGAGACCGACACCGTTTACCATACAAAACCTCAAACGGAGCCATCTGAATGCTGGAATGAAAGCTATTATTATACGTGAACTCTGTTAAAGGCAAGAACTGATCCCACTGACACCCAAAGTCTAACACACAAGAGCATAGTATATCCTCCAATACCTGAATAGTCCGCTCTAACTACCTGTCAGTCTGAGGATGAAACGCAGTACTGAGGTCCACCTGAGTACCCAACTCCTCCTGGAAATTCTGCTAGAAACTGGAGGTAAACTGAGACCCTTGGTCTGTGATAATAGATACTGGTACTCCATGTAGGCGAACCAGCTCCTAAATATATACACGAGATAATCTCTCAGCACTATAAGAAACTCGAACAGGGATAAAGTGCACCGACTTAGTCAACCGATCTACAACAACCTAAATACTATCAAAGCCACGAGAGGTGCGAGGTAACCCACCAATAAAATCCATAGTGACTCACTCCCACTTCTACTCGGGAATGGGCAAATACCGAAGCAGACCACTGGGCCTCTGGTGCTCGGCCTTTACCTGCTGACAACACAGGCATCGGGTCACAAACTCTACTATATCTCATCGCATACCACACCACTAATAATGTTGTCTCAGATCATTGTACATCTTAGCTGTCCCAGGATGAATAGAATATCTGAAACTGTGCGCCTCGTGCAGAATCAACTGAATCAAATCTCCAACCCTCGAAACACAAATACGACCATCAAGCCTCAGAACATCATCAGAACCCAAGGTAGCTCTCTCGGACTCACCCCTCAATACCTGATCTCGAATGTTATGGAGCCCGCTATCCTCAAACTAACGACTCTAAATCTGCTCCAGCAAAGTAGATCTTGCACCAACACAAGCGATAATCCTTCCGGGGTCAAAAATATCCAAACACACCATTGAGTTAGGTAGGGACTGAATGTCCAAAGCCAATGGCCGCTGAGAGACTAGAATGATGGCTAAGCTACCCATACTCACTGTCTTCCAGCTTAAGGCGTCCGCTACCACATTTGCCTTATTCAGATGATAGAGAATAGAGATATCATAGTCCTTCAGCAACTCCACCTGTATTGCCTCGAATTAAGATCCCTATGAGTCATAATATGCTGAAGATTGCGATGGTCTGTAAACATCTCACAATGAACACCGTAGAGATAATGCCTCCAAATCGAAAATGCAAACACAACCGCTGCTAACTCCAAATCATGAGTGGGGTAGTTACGCTCGTGCACCTTCAGCTGCCTCGATGCGTAAGCAATGACACGACCCCACTATATCAGAATACATCCCAAACCGATACCAAACGCATCATAATACATGATGAAACCCTCGCCCTCAACTAGAAGAGTCCACACAGGGGCAGAAGTAAGTCGATCCTTAAGCTTCAGAAAGATCGCCTCACAATCCTCAGACCACTAAAATGGAACCTTCTTCCTGGTCAATCTGGTCATAGGAGATGCAATAGATGAGAAATACTCAACAAATCATCTGTAATAACCTGCCAACCCAACAAAACTGCGAACCTCGGTAGGTGACGTGGGCCTATCCCAACCTCGAATAGCCTCAATCTTTGCTGGATCTACCATGATACCGTGTCTAGATTCAATATGCCCCCAAGAAAGCTACAAACTCAAGCAAGAACTCACACTTTGAGAACTTGACATAAAGCCGATGATCTCTCAAATTGTGGATTACAATTCTTAAATGCTGCTCGTGCTCTACTCCTCGAATAAATCAAGATGTCATAGATAAACACAATCACAAAGAAGTACAAGTACGGCCTGAATACACGATTCATTAAATCCATGAAGGTTGATAGGGAATTAGTCAACCCAAAAGATATCACCAGGAACTCATAGTGGTTGTACTGAGTCCTGAAGGCTGTCTTTGGGATGTACTCAACCCTAACTCTCAAATGATGATATCCAGATCTCAAGTCTATCTTTGAGAATACTACTGCATCCCTGAAATTAATCAAACAAATCATCAATACGAGGCATAGAATACTTATTCTTTACCGACACCCTATTTAATTGCCTGTAATCGATACACATACGCATAGATCCGTCTTCTTCTTTACAAACTGAACTGGAGCACCCCACGACAACAAACTCGGCCTGATAAAACCCTTCCCCAGAAGGTCCTGGAGCTGAGAACTCAACTCCTTTAATTCAGCAGGGGCCATATGGTAAGAAGCCATGAAAATAGGTCGGGTGCCCGGCTCGAGGTCAATAATAATCTCTATGTCACGCTTAGGAGGAAGTCCAGGTAGGTCAGTCGAGAATATATTAGGAAACTCACGAGCAACAGGGATGGAGTCAAGTGATGGACTCTCAATACTAGCATCCCGAACATAAGCAAGGAATGAATCACATCCCCTCGACATCAATCTACCAGCCTGAACATATGGAATAATCCCCATCGGTGTGCAGCTAACAGAACCCTACTACACCACTGGGGATACATCGGGCATAACTAAGGTAACAGTCTTGACAAAGCAATCCAAAACTGCATGATGAAAAGACAACCAGTCCATGCCCAAAATCACATGAAAGTCTATCATGGCCAATACAATAAAATCAACCCGAGTCTCAAACTCCTGAATGGTCACCAGACACGATCTATATTCCCGATCCACTACTAAGGAATCACCAACGAGGGTAGATATACGTAAGGGCACACAGTCAAGGACTTAGAACATAAACCCAACTGTGGTGCATAATATGCAGAAATATAAAAAAATGTGTATCTGGGATCAAACAAAGTAGAAGTTAACTGATGGCATATGAAAATCATACTTGTAATCATAGCATCCAAAACCTCAGCCTTCGGCCTAGCCGGTACGGCATACATCTGACGTTGTTCGCTACTAGGCTGAGCACCGACCTGACCACCAGTCCAACCTCCCTACGCTCTACCTCGAGAACCCTGAGGACCACCCCGATGACCCTGTACACCACCTCTGCCTGCTGGCGGTATAGATCTGATGGGCTGTACAGTCTGAATTGAAGGCTCAATCGCCCTACACTGAGGAAACTCACGCGTGAAATGACCGACAACCCCACAAGTATAACATGCTCCTGGTTTCCTGCTCGGCTTAGAAGATCTGGCTGATCTGGTATGAACACCTCTAGTCGATGAACTGGACTGACCACGTCCCTGAGGCTAACTACCAGAACTACTATAGGCGGGCTCACCCCTATCAAAAACCCTGCCTTAAACTGGAAAACTCATCCCGAAGATGCTCACGCATGCTGCGGGGCATGTACTTCCCTAAGAACACCTCAGAGAACTGTACCCAAGTAATGGGTGGAGATCCAGCTGGCCTAGAATTAAGATAACCTCTCCACCATCTCCTCGTGACTGTATCAAACTGGGCGGGTTCAATCTCAAAATATGACTCAACTTCTTCTGCTCCTCGGTGGACATAACTAGCTAAGCTACTACCGGCTGTGGAATCACCGAAACTGGCAGAATCTCAACTCGAGGTGCCGCAGATGCAGGCTGCATCCCTACACCAACTTTCTGTGCGGCTGGTTGTACTCCTATAACAGGAGGACTTCCAACTAATTCCAGCAACTGTACCAACGTACCTTGGAGCACTGAAGCATCAATAAATCCAGGTGGAGCCTGGGCTGCCCCCTGGCCCACCGACTGTTGTGGCGGCGGAGTATTTGGAGATATAACGGGATCGGGTAATGGATCCCTGGTCTGATCTAGACCTGGAATTGCTGCTTTGCCCTGCCTTCAACCTCTAGGTCGACCTCAGCCCTTAACATGAGTCCTTGCTGTGGGCTCGGGGTCCTGACCCCTGGCTCTCGCACCACGCGTCCTAGCCATCTGCGTAAAGAGTGAACCAAATGAAGATCAAAAACCAACATAAACCTGACGTAAGTACATGAGTCAAGAAAATAAGAGACTCCCCTAAGAATGCTCCGTAACCTTCTGAGGATAGCATACAGGCGTCCCCGCACCGATCAGCAGGAATCTACGACACATTGGCTCATGTACTGATACTACCCATAAAACTTAGGCTCTTATACCAAGCTTTCATGATCCAATTTTTGAGTCATGATGGCACCTACTGTAACCCACCAATAGGCAAGCCAAACCCTAGCCTAGAGCGACAAACGATGGGCTAACGGGCGAAATCTCAGAAGAACAGATATGAAGTAGAAGTAACCATACTAATAAACATGCTAGAAATGTCAAAAAAGATATATATATATATATATACACACACACATACCAAGACTGAGAAGGAAGAGGACAGTATATAAAGTCAAGAACCCCTCCCAAGACCTGGTGAGGTCGGTACAAGAGCCACTATTAGACATACCCAAAATACAAGACAGAAAATAAATATATACAACATGTACTATAGTATCGAGAGCAAAAGACTATACAGTAGAGATGGAGTAGGATCTGCCTCGGACGTCAGTAAGCTCACCCTACTCCGGGGTCAGTGCTGAGAAGAGAGTCACGTCAAAACCGTCGGCTAGTGTCTGAATCTGCATCGGGGGAAATGATGCAGAAGTGCAGTATGAGTACTTTGCAACGGGTACTCAGTAGGCATCATCGGCCGACTGAGCTAGATGTAATATAAGCAAGCTAAAATGCGAGGTTGCATGCTAGGTCCGGGGTATAAATAATAAGTAAATCAACTATTGTCGAGGCGTGTAGATATGCTCAGGAGATAAATAATACGATACTAAGTAACGAGTAAATAAATGCATAAGTAAACACACAAGTCAAACATAACCTATCTGGGCCCCTATAAACCCGATAGACACACGAAAGAAAATAATAACCCAGCCTAGCCCCCATAAACCGACGGGACACACAAGAATATTAAATGCATAGTCCAGTATCTCGAAGTTGTATCAGCATCCAGTAACCAAAATAACCAACAAGGATGCACCGGGCTTGAACCGACACCAATGGGTAATAACAAGAGGCCAGACGCCGAAATCGAACCGGACACAGTGGGTAATAACAATAGGCCACATATATATCATATCTGGTGGACTCAAATTGAAACTCAGAAAACAACATTATCATAATCAAGGTGCCTAGTACCAGAACTCATAATGTACCACAATTCATGGCCGAACTCGAATTGGGACACCCAATAGTCAATGACCAAAATCATCATATCTGAATCAGTAGATGGACTCGAACCAGAACTCATCATAGCCAGTAACCAGAATAGATCTAAATGTCACATCAGAACTAATAAACAGGAAACATGCTAGTCCTAGGCCAAAGCCAAAGTATAGGTAAATGAGCTAACCCATCATTTGCTACAAGGTAAGTCCCCGGGTCCTCCTAGGTACATAGTCTACCATCATGCAATATCTAAGTCAGTCTGGGTATATTAAGTAGCTCATGGCAAGACGGGTCCCAATTATAAGCCAAGGCCAACAATCCCGATCAAGTGCGGTGCTATCAGGGACTAAAAGGCTAAAAAGACTAATCGGGTATAATCGAGGTGACTCAATCCCTTCACAAGCCTAACAGATCATACTAGGGCTTAATTAAGCCCAAAGATGTCGAAGTTCTGACAAGTCGACAAAAAATGTAATGAGGCCCACTATCGGGTCCCGAAAACCAAGTCTAGTTATACCTGTCTAAGTCTGGGCTAAGTCTGTCTAAGCCTGGACTAAGGTCCAATAATAACATTCCCCAACCAGCAACAACAACAACAATGATAGCCGACCCTAAATAGGTCATCTATGGTGTACCACGAGGATAACGAGCCTGGAATGTGTCCGAATAGCCCTATCCGACCTAGAAGGCCTAAATCACAGCAACCCACCACCAAGTATATAATACCAACCCACAACACCAGCACAATAGCATACATATATCACACATAAGCTCAATCTAAGTGTAAAGGAAACCTAGCCTACCTGGACGCATCCACAAGCCTTCCAAAAGAACCAACTATACAGGAGTCTTTCCCTTTCGAGCGGCCTCTGACTGCTGCCAAGATACCAAAATAATAAACTACATGTCAAATCATGACTATTGATACCCACATTGCATTAGTTTGAAAAATGTCCAAACAGTCCACGTGGGCACGCTTGCGGAATCGTAAAATCGAAACCCTCATAGCGTCCCAAGTCACCCCGTGACCAGTAGTCACAACTAGCACCGCTCAATTTGAGCTCAAAATATAGCTCAAACATCAACACCAATCCCAACAATACCACCGTAAACGAAAACTACAGTAAAAATGAGAAAACGTACCGTAGGAACGTCGAGAACGAGTCCACGAACTCAAATCCACCAACCCCTAACCTTAAACCTCAAGGGAATTGCTCAAATATGAGCTTAAATTGATCAAAGATGGGGGAATATAGAGAGAGAAACGTTAGGAATGTTTTTTAGAGGTGAAATGATATTATATATATATATATATAACCCCACATTTCCTTCTAAAACATACATATACACTACACATGTTACTTAAATGGTAGGTTAATCGTGATAGGTGGCAGCATTCTCTACCTTAGAGAATGTGGAGGTGGCGATGCCACCAAATTCTTATCTCATTATACTTACATTCGGGTATTGCATAGGTTTGTGGTAAAATAAATATAATATTTTAAATATGCCATAATTAATAGAAAATTAGTTCGGATAAAACCTCTATAAAATAATAATATTATTTTAACATATTTAGATTTACTATCTCCGTTTAAAAATATTAATAAATTATAGAACTATTATAAAGTAGTATAGATATATCATAACTAAAGAATTTTATAAATATCAAAAACATTTTCGAAAGGTAACTAACTATATCTTTTTAGCAAATTCTAATTTAACTTAAATATTTCGCAACATACTCGGTATAAATAATATTCTCAAACGAACTGCCCAAAAATCAAATTGTCAGTCTCAGCAAGTCATAATTAACTTGGGACAGTTATAGGAAAGCTCCAAATACCGAAAACGCACGAAAACGAGAAAAATGACCAGGAGAGTCATTACAGATTTCTCCTTTGTTTTTCTCTCGAGTTTTACTTGGGGCTTCTTCATTGATGATATCTTTTATTTTCAAGGTTTGCATGAGTTGGAGGATTTGTGTTCTCCAGATAAGGTAGTTTGTCGGTTTCAGTTTAATGGGACATATGGCAATGAGTTGGTGAAGAGAAGAGGAAGAAAGGGTAAGACTTGTGTTCGAGGTTCCAGCCATGGTGAAAAAAATATAATACTTCAGGCTCGTTTTAATTAATTTGAAGCCCTGATACCATGAAGAAATATAAAGTGTATTGGCCAAATAGAATTTTGTATTCTTGATTATTGAATCTACAGGTGTTTGGTCTATTTATACATCTCTTAGAACTCAAGACATAGAGTCCTACATAGCACTAAGCGTGGCATGTAGTAGTCCTAACTATATACAAACACAAATACTATACGTACATATATGCTTCTAGTTACAGTAGGTGTCTTGCTAGGACTTTAACTTAACCTTTGCTTTGGGCTCTTCTCTTGGTACACACACGGATACTCTATCACTAGTAGCATATTTGTTAAATGTAGGATGATTTGAATCTACTTGCGATGTATTTGATCACTAGAAACTTTGGCCAGCTTCTTGATAAAGACAATACTTGATGCCTTGATCTCTTTATGAATATCTCAGGAATTTATCGAATTTCGAGATTTCCTTTCGAGGTAATATGTATCCCTATATATAGACATGAGCTAGGATTTAGAGTAGAGTAGCATCAAGAATCCTAACAAAGAATGGACTCATCTTGTAGAGTCTCACAAAATTTCGATATCCATAGTCTAGAAGATATATTATTCAACAAGTAGAGAAATTTTTTTGCTATCAATCAGAGATTGTTCTGGAAGTTTCCGTATAACCTATATTGACTTCTATGGCCAATTTAGTAATACTATGGTTAAGGCCTAATAACCTATGCTGACTTCTATGACCGGCGTAGTAATAATATGGTTAAAGCCTTAATAACCTATGATGACTTTTATGGTCGGTGCATTAATAATATGGTTATTAAGGCTATAAGGCCTAATTATTCCGTTGTTTGGAATTATGTATTGCTAATGACTTCTATTTTGTGGTTGTTGAATTTGATTCATGAGTTGTTATCAAGATGATTAACAACAAAATGAAGACTCTTTGACACATGCAACATATTATTAACCTCATTCTCACCTCTTTAATAAGTTCAATTGTTCTTTTCTTCAAGATTAGCTAACCTTAGGAAAAGGCTCAAAATTCATATGATCAAATGTGATGTTGTTATTTCTCTTCTAACAAGGTGAAATCTATCATGGGGTTGGTAAAGAAAACATTCTAAATTTTAGAATCAAATTGAGGAAGAATCACCTTGTTAGTAGTGATGCTAGCAGATAATATTCATCATCTAGTAATTGTAACCTACTTGTATAGCCTCATCTTGTATAGAGGACTACCTTCATTCTGTTTGGGAAGCTGTTTCCAATCCAACAGTTATCATTTCTTAGTTGATTGTGTAAGAGTGATTAGCTATACTCTTTCATTTTGTACAAATTAAAGTCTATGATCTATGTCTTTCTCATTGTTCTCCTCTTTTATAATAAATATACATGTAAGAATCATGACTAAACGCCATAATCTACTTTGACTGGACTTTTGCTATGTAAAAAGTTGTGAAAAATTAATAATTTCCCAATTTCCTGCTTGATATGTTTATTGTTTATGTCATTTTTATTATACATGATATGCACGAGTAATATTTTCATCTGCTTTGCACCAATAAAATGATCATTCCACGAAATTAAGATTAGATATGGCTCCTCGAAGAGAATATATACTAATATCCAATTTTACATATGTAGAAATAATTTTAATATTTTAATAGATTCAACAAATAAAGACTTTAATTTGCTGATGATGTAGTTCTAATTGACGAGACTCGAGGAGGAGTTAATGACAAGCTGGAGGTTTGGAGACAAACTTTAGAGTCTAAAGGGTTTCGGTTGAGTAGGACCAAGACGGAATATTTAGAGTGCAAGTTTAGTGATTTGTTGCATGAGGAGGACGTGGTAGTGAAGCTGGACTCCCAGGTCATTCAGAAGAGAGGTAGTTTCAAATACCTTGGGTCTATGATTCAGGGGAATGGAGAGATTGACGAGGATGTCACACACCGTATTGGTGCTGGGTGGTTGAAATGGAGGCTTGCCTCGGGAGTCTTGTGTGATAAGAAGGTGCCTCCTAAACTTAAAGGTAAGTTCTACAGAGTGGCAGTTCGACCGGCTATGTTGTACGGAGCGGAGTGTTAGCCAGTCAAGACCTCCCACATTCAAAAGTTGAAGGTGGCGGAGATAAGGATGTTGCGCTGGATGTGTGGACTTACTAGGAGGGATAGGGTTAAGAATGAGAGTATTAGAGAGAAGGTTGGAGTGGCTTCGGTGGAAGACAAGATGCGGGAAGTGCGGTTAAGATGGTTCGGGCATGTGATGAGGAGGTGCACGGATGCCCCAGTTCGGAGGTGTGAGAGGTTGGCTATGGATGGCTTCAAGCGGGTTAGAGGTAGGCCGAATAAATATTGGAGGGAGGTGATTCGACATGACATAGAGCAGTTGCAGCTTACTGAGGACATGACCCTAGATTGGAAGTTGTGGAGGACGCGGATTAGGGTAGAGGATTAGTGGGTAGGAGTGTGTCTTTGATAGTAGGAATGTGTGCTTTGTTCGTAGTTGTGCCTATTGTCATAGTGTTCGTGGTGTTTTGATGATGTTTGTGATTTTCTGATAGATAGTGCATAACATTACTTTGTAGGTACCTTGTTTCCTTTATTATCTATTGGTGTGTTATCCCATTTTGTTTGGTTGTTCTATCTTTTCTATATTGTTATTTGTCTTGAGCCGGGGGTCTATCAGAAACAACCTCTCTACTTTGGTAGCGGTATGGACTGCATACACTTTACCCTCCCCAGACCCCACTTGTGGGAATACACTGGGTATGCTGTTGTTGTTATTTCTTATTCGCTTAATAAATAGAATAATCAAAAATTTAAAGAAAAAAATTACATTTAGTTAAATTATAACTAAGGTTTGAAAGAAAAATATATCTTTTCATTTAGAAAAGAATTTTTTGGTTGAAAAATTTCTATAGCCCGAACACAAGACTAAAGACATGAATATTAAGTTGCCAGAAAAGTGTGATGCATACTCATTGAAATTGAAGTTCACATTTAATCTAAAATCCTCGTAAAATTTTGGTGATTTAATATTGTTCAAACTTCCAACACCCGTTCTTAATATTGAATTAATTAATATATAAATGATACATATCTTCACAAACAAAAATTAACTTTAGTTTGTAAAATATTTTAATTTAGTTGAACATATAAAAAATTATGTATAATAATATATTAAATAGTAAAATATTGTTAAAAGAAATCCTTAGACGTCCCAAAATTTAATAAGGTTTCATGTAGATTGTGACATTAACATATCTATATAAATGTTCTCTATTTTCTCTTTAGATTCTTCAAAAAAGTAAGCATAATTAAGCATATATTAGGGGATTGTTCATCATTTTAGTAATAACATTCTTTTAGAGAGGTAATTCTTGGCCCAAGTTATTAGCTCGCCATGAATAATTTCGCCTTGATGTTAATTATTGCTTTCATACTAAAACATCATAGAATTTGCCTAGCCATCTACCCTTGTTATCTCATGCAATATCTTTGGATCCTCTAAATGACTTTGCATGAGTGGTTAGTACATCGTCTTATCCTATTGTGATGTCTAACTAATTGAAATGATATGTGACAATAGATTACTTTAAAGGGCGACTTTAGATATTTACTTAATCATTCAAATAGTATTATCATGTCGTTAATGATTAAAAAATATTTGTGAGTGAAACAATGAAAAAGGTCGATTGTGAGGATTTTGATATTTTAGAAAAAATGTTATTTCACTATTTTTATTTTTTTGTACAAATCTAAAGCCTTTGCAGCAAGAATTTTGTGTTTAAGCTAAAATTGAACAATTTTATTCTGAAAGGCTTGAAAATTTTATAGCAATAAATATTTTAATTTCGGATAATTAAGGAATTAGAATTACAATACAACTTAAGGAAAGGAAAAAAAGGTAAAGTAATATAAATAGTTTTACTTTATAATTAGTATATACATGTACATTATGAAGAAACTTTGGATTTGTTTCTAGAAAAAAAAACTAAAGCGAAGATATCAACTAACACAAAGAAAAAAACGTTAAGAAGGATTTATGAATATAAAAGTAATTTTCATTACTATTTTATTTAAATAGCTTACTTCGACCAATTAAAATTACATATACTTAACAGATATGTGAATAGATTTTCTTTTGAAAAATAATCACGAAGATGTTAGTGTCTCATTGGACAACTTAAAACACTCGTAAGAAGATCTATATAATAGTAGGCCGGTGAAGACTATTTGTATATGGCTGGTTAAAATAGATCTGATGTGTGATTAAGTTAGGTGTTTGTGCATGGAAAGACAAAAGAGCAATAAGTCAACATTAGAGATACTACATCTTGATGAAGTAGCTCAAATTCAGATCAAGACTCAGACAAATGGAGATAGAATCATCAAAGGACACTAGCAATTATGTAACCGACCTAGAGACAGTATCGAACGTTACTCTCTTATTCTCAAATATCATTTAATTGATCAATTATCATGAGTTAAGAGGGAATAATTTTTTATTATTGGACCCTGAGAATTCATTTCTATAAAAGCATTAGAATCATCACAATGTACGCAATCAAATCCTATTAGTGAATACGTGAACTTTTTTCTAGCAATTTCATTATATGTTTATCAACTTTGGGCATTCGTCCGGAGATATCTTCATCAAAGATATCATTGGAATTAGGCCAACAAAGGCTATACTCGCTTAATATTAATATTAAATTCAATCAATTTATCTTAGCTTCTTTCTTATTTACAACTTTACTTACCTACATATTTCATTATCTAGATCGATTTAATCCATGTATCATTTAGACCTCTCGTATAAATTCAGTTGTACTTTTTTTTTGTTTGGGAATAAGCAAAAATTAATTTTTATGTCTATGTATTTGAATTCATTTGGCTTGTTTATATGTTTATCTTTTTATATATTTTTTGAACCCCTTTACTAAAATTTTGACTTTGCCACTATTTAGGACTACATTCAAACCGAGAAAAAAATTATTCTATATCCCCTGAGGATAATATATGGGAACTAAATTCAAACTGAGAAATTAATTATTATATCCCATAGTTAAGGAGAGGAGCAATTTGAGCTAGTTCAATAATAATATGGGCATATTTTGAACTAAATTCAAATGAAAGGCAAATTCATTCTATTTTGGGAAATGCGTCAAGTATACCTTTGAATTATTCAAAATAGGTCAATTTTATCCTCTATTTTTTGGGGGGGCTAAAAAATTTCTTCAATGTTGAGCTTTTTGGCTCAAATATGCCCTTCAACAAGCAAAATAACTCAAAAATGCGCTTCTTATTAACGGTTGCTCCAAAACGAGGAAAAATAATCCAATTTCATCCTTGAATTAATCGAAAAAGGACATTTTCCCCCTCCATTTACAGTTTGAGCCAAGTTCTTAATTATAAAGACTTTGAACAAAAACTTATATTGGAGATTATGATATTAATTTGACTATTTTAAATGATAATTTTATAAAATGCTAATTTATATTTTATATAAAATTTAATCACATGCATTAATTTTTCAGCTAAATATTTGTTCTACTATTTTCTTTAAAAACTCTTATACCGATAACCCTTGACTGAAATTTGGACTTAAAGTTATGACAAGGAATATAATATAGCAAGGTAAAATTTGATTTCCTTTATCATATCATTTTGAGAGTTAGTAAAATAATTAAATCCATTGTTATTATTGTAGAAAAATAAATTTTAAATTATTATGTAAGAAAAATGTATGTGATATCATGTTTTAGAAATAAAAACTCATATCCAATGTATAAGGAACTAAAAGAAAATTTTTAGAAGTTTTATTTCATCATTAAAATTTTAAAAGTTTTATGTCATCATTTTATTTGTTTAAATGGGAAGTATTATACTACTTATTTTCTTATGTGTTGTTATATGTCTTACACATTCAACCCTTACCCCTAAAAAAATTAAAAGAAAAAACGCAAAGCTGCGCTATTTCGAGTAATTCAAGGACAAAATTGACTCATTTTTCTTTGTTTTGGAGCAACCTTTAGTAAGAAGGATACTTTTGAGCTATTTGCTTGGAGGGCCTTTTTTATTGAGCCAAAAGCGTATTGAAGGATAAAATTGATCCATTTGAATAGCGTAGAGATATATTTGGCCGTTTCCCCTTCTATTCTTTTATAATTCAATTCAACTTCACAAGTGTGCACAATGACACGTTATTGCAAATCTACCTAATCGTGAATCCTTATTAGTTAACCAACATATCCCCTTTCCGATATTAAAAAAGGAAAAAGTCAATCACAAGTAACCAAACCACCCACATGAAATGTATATATAAATTAATCTCCAGTCCCCCCACAGTACACAAAATTAAAGCACAAAACATTATGTCAAAAATGGCATCAAGATGGAACAAAATTTGCATGGCTTTAGTTGCACTATTAATAACAGTGAGCATGATTTCAAGAGGAGCAATGGCTCAATCCAACTGCATGAGTGCATTGTTTAGCATGTATTCATGTCTTAGCTATGTCACAGGATCAACTCCAAAAACGCCGTCGAGTTCTTGCTGCTCCGCCCTCTCAGGGGTGCTGCAATCGCAGCCTAGGTGCCTTTGCACCATTGCTAATGGTGGCGGTTCATCGTTAGGCGTACAAATTAATCAAACTCTTGCACTTGCATTGCCTGCTGCATGTAACCTCCAAACTCCTCCTGTCAGTAGATGTTATGGTAAGTATAGGAATTAACAGGACGACTTTATGATCTATGCATTACTAGTGTCAAAAATATTTACTACTCTTTGATCTGTTGCTAAATACTTGTCATGTTTTATTTTGCACATCTATTACTCCTTTCAATTTAATACTTCTCTCTTTTGCACCACATTTATATCTCTCTGTATTTATGATTAAGGGTAAATGTATAAACAAACAACTAATTTATATCTTGGACTTCTAAAATGACAAGTATTGTGTACATCTATATTTAGTAAGGATATGACAAGTATTTAGAAATCGAGAGAATACATAAACTAGTTAATTTCACTAATAAGATATATAATCACAAGTAAATTTTTATGATTGACATTAATTAGTAAAATTACTTTGGTAAAATAGTAATGAACCGGCGGCTGTATTAAAGGTTAAACTACATTTTAATAGTGTCAAAAATACTTTACACGGTTTACTTAAATCACTAACAAACCACTTTATGCATCAAATTATCCTTTAACAGTTTACCTTGGATCAATATAATCTTTTCTAGCAAATGCATTCGATTGAAAGTATATATATCAAATAGACCTTGTTACTAGGTCTAATTTTCGTACATTGATTAGTTAGTAGCATTAATTTATCAGATTTTCGTGTGTGTACACACACACTTGGATCTTTTCTCTGATTCACATTTTGACGCAAATTTGTTGCTAACAATAATATTTGTAGCTGGAAATGGACCGGCAATGTCTCCTATACCAATGGGTTCTCCAGTGGGCTCGCCAGAGGGTTTGGACGAAACCGCGGATCCTCCTATGCCATGTAAGTCTTGAACAAGTTAACACACTACGTTCAAAAAATAAATTTTTATTTTCTTAAGTTTCGTGCTAGTTAAACTAAGAACACCTAAATTGAATTGAAGGTCGAAAGATAATATGTGCAATTATAATAGATTGCGAGTGTAATTTCACCAGACCATGTCAATCTTTTAGCATAGTACAATATCTCTCTTTATAATCATGAGCAAAATATATGATTGGTTATGATTTTAAAAAAATAATAATTAAAGTACTTAGATTATAATTAGGAAGCAAACGGTAAAAAGAAAAAAGGAAGAGAGAAAAAACGAAGATCAATCTATAATTCATGAATTACAACTGTTAAGCATTTTGATTATCTATTTATGAGATCATACTTGTACACATTTTGGTAAGACGTGTGGAATTGACTAAATATTTTATTCGAACAAATATAGAGTCAAAATAGATGTTTTGTGTTTATCATGACCAATTATTTATGACATGTACTATGTGTTTATTGGTGGATTGAGCAGGGCTGGAAGAAAACTGGGAGTAGATGTAGCTCTAGTGGAAGCCTTTTCTTTTCAAATTGTTGTTGGTGTCTTCTCTCTTTTCATGGTTACCTTTGCCTTGAAGTTTCTGAGTTATCATCTGGGAGTTCTGTACAAGTTTGTTACATAAATTAGCAATGTAATTTTATTGTAAAGTCATGTTATGTTATGTTATGTTATGGGGTGATTTATATTAATTACTTGTGTACTGTTTCAGTTTATTTTTGTCTGTCGTCCTAGCAATGAATTATAAAAGTTTGAATTTATGTAGCACTATTACTATCTGTAATTGAACATTTGTACGCGTCATATATAATTAATTTTGTTTATATGGTGTAACATAGTCTCAAAAGTTTTGGTATCATTATTATTTATTTAATTAGATAAATAGAAGGAAAAAAAAATTGTCAGTGGGGTGAGAATTAATTTTTGACAAGGGAAATAATTTACACCTTGCTCTAGCTGTATCTAAAGGTGATAAAATTAGGATAAATTACATAATACCACATCTTAATTTACTATTATTACTTAAAATTTCAACCTTCAAAATAATTATATAAATCCCTTTTTTTACTTTCTCTCTCTAAACCATCGGATACATAATACTCCCTACCCCCAAATCCCAAATCCAATTCACAACTCAACCTAGAGATCTAAAATTTCTGCGAAACAGAGCCTATTTCTTTCCCTTTAACAATCTTCTTCGGAAGCAAATTCTTATGAATATTAGGCAAAACTCCACCATTAGCAATTGTAGCATATCCCAACAACTTGCTCAATTCATCATTATTCCTCACAACAAGTTGTATATGCCTCGAAACAATCCTGTTCTTCTTCGTTTTCTCTTTCCTTCGTTTTTTTCCCTTTGCTTCAATTTCCGCCTGATTGAATTACAGACGGAGTTTAACTCCAAAGGTTTGAAATTTCATCTTTTCTCTTCCCTTTGCTTCAATTTTCATCCGATTGAATTACAGTTGGAGTTTTACTCCAAAGGTTTGAAATTTTGGAGTTTTCTCACCATAGCCGCTATTGCTGCAAACTCTAAAATTGTGTTTCAATGGCGGTTGCTAGTGGGTTTGCCATTGGAGATTCGTCAATGGAGGTTGAAGATGATGATGTTAATGGAGATACATAAGAATGATGTATCGGAGTTCGGAGATACATAAGAATGATGTATCTGATTGAAAAGGACAAAAAAAAAAACACTATGCGACCCTCCATCAAATGTACAAAAACTATATGTCTTACTGTATATTAGGTTACAGATACATAAGAAAGATGTCTTTGGTTGAAAATCTGACAAAAATCATGTATCGGAATGCTTTTTGTGCTATTAACACATAAGAGTTATGTATCGGTACTTATCTATCAGGAAGGTTATGTATCCGAGCCTCAGGGATGTATCGCGAAAACTAAAATTCGAGATTTTATGTAATTATCAAAAAAATGGGATAGGATTTAATTTGGTACTAAACAGTTGAGATTTATAAAAGTTGCCCTAAAATTAATCGATCAAAACATGACCCACTGATTCCGCTCAATTCAACCCATAAAAATTAGACTAATATGCTGCTCAAATTAACTGATAGAATATTTTATCAAAATATTTTCAAAAAGACAATTTTTTTGTTTGATATATGTTATATATAGTTATAATTAGAAAAAAAAAGTTAGGCATTTAAAAAGTTACACTAAAAGAACGAATCAAAAATTAAAACCTAGCGAAAACTGAACAAGTTGATTATGACCCACTTTTTAGCTCGTTCTGCCCAAGTAATTTTGAAACGGGTCATTAACCCGTCTATTTATTAACTCAATTCATTTTGATCACTCAAATTCAACTTAACCCGTTCATTTAACACCTCTAGCTGTAACCTTAAATTTTTGAAAGAACAAGTGAGACTTGTTCAAGTGGTTGAGCACCTCGATCATCAACCGGTAGGTTGAAGGGTTCGAGTCATGCTAAAAGGTAAAGGTGAACACCATGATCCTCCCGTGGAAAAAATTCTTGAAGGTCTTCGTCTTGAACAGAATCGTCTGTTGCGACTTGCCACCAAACAAATCATTGTACAGCCTGAATTGGTCACCCATGTAACTGACCACTACTCTAATTCTACCTAATTCCTATATATGTAAAATATGCTAAGTCATTATCAATGTCAATCTGTCTTGTTTTCTAGTCTTCCTGCCTACCACGTCCTTTTTCCAATATGTTTACAGAGTCATCCAGCAAGATTATTATGTGATCAACTATTTAAAGTCAAAAACTCTTTTCTTTCTCCTCATTTCACTGGGATTGACTTTTGCAAAAGGATGGCTGATCACAGGTATGAAATGAGCCTTGTCTTGATTGTGTTCGCGGTAATCTGGGCTGGAGTAATTGGTCAAGAAAGTAATGACTGCACGACCGTGTTGATTAGCATGTCGCCTTGCCTGAACTACATCACGGACAGCTCCTCACCACTATTCTCAGGTTGCTGCACGCAACTTAGCACGGTGGTCAATGAAAAGCCAGAGTGCTTGTGCCAGGTCCTCAAAGGGGGTAACTCCGACCTGGGACTCAACATTAACCCGACTCAGGCTTCGGCCCTCACTACCGCTTGCAAAGTTCAGACTCCATCTCCTAGCCGCTGCAATGGTAAGAGAGAGAATATTCATTCTAAAACACATAAAACTTATTAAGGGCCCGTTTGGGATTGCTGGTAGAAAACTGCTTATTTGAGAAGTACTTTTTTAAAATAGCTTTTCAGAAAAGTGCTTTTGAAAAAAATAATAATTTGTGTTTGGTAAATTCATTTGAAAAGTGCTTTTGATAAACAAATTGTGTTTGGATAATCTTTTTTAAAAAGTGCTTTTGAGAGACAAATGACCAAAAAGGACATGTATGAATAAACTTTTACTACTAAAATCATTTTATAGAGAAAATTTATTTTAAATATCTATTATAATATTTTTAATTAAAATTTTATTTTTATTTAACTAAAATCATCAATGATATTTTTAATTTTATTTTATAAAAATGAGTCAAAAATAAAATAATAATATATAAATTATAGAATGAAATAAAGAATTATGATGTAAATATGAAGTATAAAATTTTAAAATATAACTTTAATCAAACTTATAAGATATGTTAATTAATTAATAAGAGATATTTTGATATATATATATGTGTGTGTGTGTGTGTGCGCGCGCGCGCGCGTGTGCGTGTATAAGTGATAGGGATATTTTTGTCATGAAAAAAATAATTTTTTGTTTCTGCTGCTTCTTTTTTTGAAAAGCAGAAATTTTCTGCTTCTTTCCAACAGCAGAAAAACTGTTTCTGCTTCTTTTTAAAAGCACTTTTGCAAGTTTACCAAACACCCTTCCTTTCAAAAAAAATATTTTTTTTTTTTAGAAAAAAACAATCCCAAATAGGCTCCAACACAAAAAGCATATATACAATCCTACAGATTTTTTTGACTCTCCTGGAACACTATTCTCTATGCCCAAGCTACACTAGTTTCCTTTAAATTCCTCCACTTTTAAGGAAAAATAAAATTTACAACTACTACTATTACTATGCCTCTATCACAAGAATTCTCAATAGCATGTTTACTCCGTGTGGATGTATAATAGATAAATCAATTTTTGGTTTCACCAAGTGTTTTAACATGATGCCATCAACTATGACAGGACGTGGCCCGGCATCAAAAGGAGGCTCCAATGATGCAGCTTCAACCAATATATGGCATCCTCTTTCCTTATTTTTTCTCTTTATTGCTTCTTATGCTTCAATAATCAACATGGCCTAACTTTGTCTACCTACCGTAGACTTTTCAGAGCAATGTAATTTGTATCTACTGTTTTTTGATTAGCTAGTTTGCTCTGTCATTAAAGTGGATTATTACTTCTCAAACATCTGCTCATATCAGCAGTCAGTTTTCCACCAGGGCTAATTTGCCATTGTATTCTATATTCTGTTGTCAAATCATTATCGTCAATACCTATTCTCGTCCCAATTTATGTAATACTTTTTCCATTTTAATATGCTCCTCTTTGTCGTCCGGGAGGGGAACAAGGGTTGTATTGGCAGCATTTGCATTCAAGCACTAATAAATGAACAAAAAAATGGGAATTACAACAGAAAGTAGCTGCTTGCCGTCGAGAAAACATTTGCAAACACACAAAAATAAAAGGATGAGCCACATCCAAAGAAGCTATGTAACAAATTAAATTAATTGGCCTACAAGAGAGGTATATGTACACAAAATTCATACGCTCAGAACAAGGGGGGGGTGCCACAACAGAAGCCCTCATTTAACCTATAAAAGGACGATATTCAGCTAAGGAAGCTGTATTTCTATTTATTGATGATATTGACAAGTTTATCAGGGTACTTTTCGATTTTGTGTCTCTTGGCTGTCCAGTTTGGTAAGATACGATTGGCATCTAATTTCACCTGGTGCAACACAGAGCAAGATATCATGTTACTTGAAACATTCGAAGTGTTGTCTGTACAAAAACAAGGAAAACAAAGAAAATAACTATGGATCAGCTAACTCAATCTTGAATATAGGAAAAAAGTAATAAAAATGCATGTACCAAACTCCTACAGAATAAACTTTGCCATCTAACACTTCCAACTCCTTGACACTGGAACTAGCACCAGCATGACACAGTGCAAGTTTTTTTGTTAGCCTGACTAACAAGGGTAAAAGTAGTAGTTTCTAAAGAAAAGCACAAAAGAGCGACAATGCCTATGAGGCTTGAGAAAGAAGTGCAACGCACAATTCACAACATAAAAAAATACCAAACATATATGAATTTAGCACTATAATGATCAAATTGCAACTGAAGTAACTAATTTTAGTATCCTATACACAAATGACATTAATCCAACTCCTCAAAGTTGAGATTCAAAGAACTGACCGCTTCACATCGGGATCACTTTGTGCATCGTCAGGACGGAGCAACAGTTCCGTTTGTGGGGTTCAACAGAACCAGATAGGTTTGGCTTAGACCCCTGTATTTGTGTTGAAAAATCGATGTAATACGTATACAAATTTTATCAAGAACCCAATAATCTGTACCTTTTCTAAAATTCAGAATCCATAAACTCAAAATCTTAGCTCCGCCTCTGTCCATCATAGTGTTTCAAAGCGCATGACTTTTAACAACCCTAGGTTAAAGGGTGAACAAAGGGGAAAAGATGTCCCAAATACATTCAACTACTCTAGATAAAAGGGTGAACCAGGGGAAAATGTCCCAAATACATTCAATCACTTTTGGAAAAGGAGGGGGAAATGAAAAGGAAAATCAGATTTCATGCTTCACTTACCCTTGTAACTATGCTATGACCCATTCTTTAGAACCCATTCTCTATATAAGAAACTCCATATCCTTGAGGGATTACATTCTGGCTTTACAAAATTGTCTACGTTTTCTGCCCAAAATAATTTAAAAATAAAAAAAGAAGTTATTTTACAGATGTTGCCCTGCAAATGTCTTTTTTTTTTTTGATAACCGTGGTGTCCGGGCTAGCTTGCGCGCACCTCGACTAACTCCACGGGATACCTGTCACCTCCCACCAGCAACAGGTATCAGGTAACTCTATCCACCAAGGCTAGAACAGGGGGAAGAAATCACCTAGTGTTTGTCTCTATTGGGAATTGAACCTAAGACCTCATGGTGCTCAACCCAACTTCATTGAACCACTAGGCCACACCTTTGGGTGCTGCCATGCAAATAACTTCTTTTACAGATGTTGGAATGGATCATATTCTTTTTTTTAATGAGAAATGAAAAATGGATTATATTCATTTTAATTCATGAATAAATCAAACAACAACTGCATCGCCACCAACTTCCCACACACACAAGGGACCAAGTTATCCATCAGGTAAGTTTTCCTACACTTGAGTAGACAATCAGGGTAGCTAATTCCAAACTAAAACCTACTAGTGATGCAAACAAAACTTGAACTACAGGGTGCTATCAGAACTCACCAACAAGCAGTGATTCATCTACAGCTAATAAGATTCGTGCTTACTTTTTGATATGTAAAACTGATATTTTGTCACACGTATTAGCTTTTTAAAAACGTTTTAAGAATTTATGGGATGTATATACCACCACAAAGCACCTCACTAAGGAAAGCTAAAGAAAGAGTTTCACTTTATCCGAGATGTCAAAATAGTTGCAGCAGAACCTCCAATTTATGCATGCTTTTCAACTTGAAGAGCTTTTCCACAGAATTCTTCTTTTTTTTGCGTTGAGGTAGATCCTACACGTCTCTTTTTATCAGCCTCGAATACTTCCGGGCTTCCCTTAGCTTTTAGGTGGATTCAGTCTCTCCCTGCTAAACAAGATAAATAGTCAAGTGAAAGGAGCACTCACAGGAGAAGCACTGACCTTTTCTGTATTCCCTATCGACTAATAAGTCAGGGTGAGCTCTAAGAGAGAGTTAGTTGGGTAGGGTCAATAGCTCTAAGATCACATCAGATTCTAACCCTCAGGTGATTTCACTCCCTTTAGAGACGATTAAAGACTAACAAAGGGAGGAGAGAGGGAAACAAAGCAAGAAGTCATCGTCGCATCATAGTGAGTTAAGAACTTAGGCTTGGTGAATGGTGAAACCCCACTCAAATATCGTATGTAATGTAAGGAAATCAAATATCATATGTAATGTAAGGAAATCCTCTCTGTTAAAAGTGGATTGAAAGGTGATATAATTAAAGAAGAGAATACCATCTCCCGCCCTTTTTACCCTCAGAACAACAGCAGCCCTACTGCACACTCCCTGTCAGAGGTGTCAAAGATAAATAAATCTTGAAACAAACTCTCATCTGTGATGTACCAACAAATCAAAATGATGTCCCCATGACATAACTCTTTTACATGCCGTAAACTACTACTACTACTACTTTTGTATCTCCAAACTAGAAAGGGTCTAGCTATATGAATCATCTATATCCACACAGCTACATTTAAAAAGTAACTCTTGTATTTATCTCCGTTAACTAGGAAACGAGATCAGTGCAGATTACAAGAGGCCAAAATTATTTTGGTACCTGAATGAGTTCAGCACAGAGCACAAGGTTAAGCTAGATCACCAAAAATCAGTTATTTCCTACCATATGGAAATGATTGCAAGACAAACTACCAAGTTTCAGACACCTTTAAATTACTAATAAAACACGGTCAGCTATCAAAAAACCAGAATAACTACAAAAAAGTTCCATCACATCTACAGTCAAACTCCTTACAGTGACACCATCAACCAGCCAAATAAAAGGTAAAATTTAGTAGGAGGAAAATTGCTAAGCACGTAGCTTCTCAAGTTAGAAAATTGTTGTATCCTCTGGGCGCTATTTAATGAAGATATTTACTTGATAAAAAAGAGCTTCTAAAGTTTGAGAAATCAGAATAATCAAACCATTGTTGCAACCGAAAGATGGTTCATAAAGGGGAATACAACTTATAGCATTTTGTCTACCTAGAAACTCAACATGCATCAATGCGACCGAGACCGCATAAATTCTTCAAGTTTGTCCCACACCTCAAGTGCTGCAGCCCTGTCCTGGTGGCGTTTGTTCTTACTTATCTGCAAATTCCATTTGCAATAGCATTGGTAAGACAAAATAACCAACAACAGACAACAATCCAATGTAATTCCACAAGTAGGGTTTGGGAAGGTTGGGGTGTACGCAGACCTTACCCCTACCTTTGTAAGGTAGAGAAGTTGTTTAAAATAAACCCTCGTCTCAATAAAAGCATTATTAAAAACAAGTTTGAAAAATACAAGAGTAAAGAGGCTATGGTGAAAATATCGAATAAAAAAAACATTCTGCCAGCAAAATAATAAAGATATCCAAAGTAAAGGAAACACCAGTAGTACTAAAATTGAAGAATAAGATGATCATAGAATAATACTAATAGGTAGAAGAGGGAGCAAATTTGTAAGCCACAAATAACCATATAGAATTAAATGCAAATTGTCGTCATCCGCATAAAATTGGCAGCTTTACAGATTTTAAAGATAATGACTAAATGCACAATAGTTAATGTGCTAACCGAAATAATCTTGACATTCCATTGCTTCACGGTCTTCGCTGACTCCACGCTGTCATCCTCAAAACGCAAGAAAAATCCTACAACTGCAACAAAAGCGAGCAAATCTAACTTCAGATTCTAAGTGAAAATTGATCCCAAAAATCACTACTTTTCTAGTTAAAAACAAACAAGATTATTCCTATCCATTTAGGAACCAGTATCGCAAGAAGCTATCGTCATTTCACAAACAACTCAACAAAATTCCAGCTGTACATAATCATTCAAAACTTACTCCTGTTAAAGATCTCAACATGATCCTTAAAAGGCCAATCTTTAAACTGCCATTCCTTCCCCAACACAAAAACTGCCACCACACGGTCCCAATCCTCCGTCTTCAACGCAGAAGGTTTATCCCTTACCTCATATGCCGTAACCACCCTATCCCTACTAAACTTCTTTTGCACCGTTATACAATCCGGTTTCGACCCCTTCATCTGCTTCAACTTCACATCAGTAGGTATAAACACTCCATCCTCCAAAAACTCCTTCACATTATAGATAGTAATCAAAGTAGAAAACGCACTTGGAACCAAAATAATTGGAACACCCTCCCCTATCTTACTCCCTTTCAGATGCATTTTCGCTTTCGGCCCTCCATCATACCCTAATTCATCACCACCACCTCCTCCAAACCCTCTCTCTATCCTACTCTTCGCTACCAACCCATCTTTCCTCTGCAACGACTCCGCCCGTTGCCTCTCCTCATCTCTCCTCAACGCCGCCGTAAACACACTATAAAAATCCCTATTCTTACAAAACAAAATCGCTTCCCTATCCTTCAACGGCTTCTCCACCGCTTTAATCAGCTCAATCGGGTTCTGATTTTCACTTTCCAAAACCCTAACATCCTCACCACCCAAACCCGGAACTGCAGCCGCGTCATTCGGCGGTTGAGGGAATTTTACGAATTCGATGGAGTCGGAGGAGGCGGTTTTTCCGGTGAGGTAATCGAGGAGGGGTTTACGATCGGGTAATGTGACGGCGGGGATACGGAGGGAGCGAGATTGTTGAATGTAGTCGGTGTGTTTAAGGTGGTGATTGGTGATGAAGTTGATTAGGGTTTCGAGAGTGTAGCGATTGGCTTGAACATGTTTGGAGCGATAAGCGGTTTCGATAGTGCAAGGGAAAGAGTAGTCATTGCCGAAACGGTAGTCGTCGCCGATGCGGATGACGTTGTGGAGCTCGTTACGGATTGTGTACTCGCGGAGGAGTGTGAGGGGATCCATTGGATGATTTGGAAATTGTGCGCTGTAGTAGTGTGTGTTGGATTTAGTTAATAGTGTAGTGTTGCTGACTATAGGCAAGTACTTAGGGATGATTCTTTTTTTGCCTTTTTTAAGTTGATATATGAGTTTTTGGGATTATGTTTTGATTGTTCGGTTTTCCACAAATTTGAGAGAACTTAAAATCTGCTTCTAAAAGATTTTTTGACGGAAATGTGTAAGGCTTATGAAGATCTTCCATGTGTAATTTATATGTCAAAAAAAGAAATAGATTCGTTAAATATATTTATATTGAAAGTGTTTTTTTACATTTATGGGCCTTCTCGCTACTTAATATTTTCCTATTCAGATACACTCCCGTTCTTATAGTCGAAAATCTCGCTCCTCTCCTTTCTCTCGTTCGCCTCTCTCCTTCATTGTTCATTAATAAAAATTTTATTTGGATTCGTGGTTTGAGTTGAAGTCACAAATTAATTTAGTTTTGATATGTAGTTAAAGATTAAAGGTGTTAAGTTGTTGAGTTTCAGACTCCATTAGTGTCCTTCAAAGTTTTGAAGCCATTGGGATTAAGAACGTTTTCATTCGTTGCTTGAATCTGTTTGGAACCAAGAAACTTAAACAAGAGCTTCTGCTGAATTTGAGACCAAAAAATTAAGAATGTGTAACCATTGAAGTTTCACTTAGAAATTCGAAGATCCCAGATCTGTAAAAGATTTTGGATACACTAGATACACAATACAAAGATACACTAGATACACAGTGCACAAATATATATATATATATACACACACACATATGTACAGTACACAGATGAA
This sequence comes from Capsicum rhomboideum, assembly GCA_031232105.1. Lineage (NCBI taxonomy): Eukaryota > Viridiplantae > Streptophyta > Magnoliopsida > Solanales > Solanaceae > Capsicum > Capsicum rhomboideum. Next base: position 25,315,036 of record CP124713.1, on the reverse strand, counting down.
CTAGATACAAAGAAGTAGAGAGATGAGAAAGGGAGGAGAGTACATGTATCAATGCACGGATACACTAGATACATTGTCTGAGTTTGCTCCAGATACATTGTACTTGATACGAAATACAATAGATTTTTAATAACATATACACCTGATGAAATTGATTTTTGGACATACTGATGAAACTGATATTGGATACATGTTTTTACAGTTACACAGATGCGTGAAATTATGAATCTCAGATACACAGATATGTGAAATTATGAATCTCAGATACACAGATATATAAAAAATATACACAGATACATGCTAATTTATTGTAAACGACCTCTTTTCAAAAATCCAATTTTGTCATTGAGTTCGAACGTCGAAAACAACCTAGAAACATGTATGGTTTTGCCATTGAGTTCGAGCGTCGAAAACAACCTAGAAACATATATGGTTTATTTCTGTGGGATCCCGAACGAATCCCGAGGGTCCATTCGAAAAATTTGGAATCATGCAAACTCAACATTTTTGTTGATATCTGGTGCCTCAGGCATCCTTCTTCGCAAACATAGGCCCCAGGCAGCGAATGCGGAGAAGGATAATTTCCTTTATCTCAATCGCGAGGTTGGTGGCCGCGATCGCCAAAAGTAATCGAGTCGATTGGGTTTTCCTCATTCAGCGCGAACGCGGCAGGGCAGTTGCGAATGTGATGTGTCCTGGTCGTTAGCCTTCGCAAACGCGGGAGACTGATCGCGAACGTAATGGCCAATTAATCGTCCAACACTTGGGTCGCGATCGCGAGGCTTGGGTCGCGATCGCGAGGTACTGTTCACTGAACAATATAAATACTCTTTTTCATGATTTTTCTTCCATTTTTGAACCTTGGAGCTTCGGGTTAGGGAGACTTTTGAGTTTTTCTCCACCATTTTTACTTGGGTAAGCTCTAAATTCATATTTCCATTATTTTCTATTAATAATATCGCCGAAAATAACTTTAAATCTTGATTTTAAACCAGAAATTAGGGGGTTTTGCTGGTGAATTCTTAAAATGGTTTTTCTTCGATTTGAGCCTCGTTTTTACGTGGATTTTCAAATGTAGACTCCTATAATCTTGGGGAACATGTTTCTAAAATAAAATTCTAATTTTACCTCTTTTATTTCTGAACCCATTTTTCGAACGAACCCATTTTGGACCCGTTTAAATATAGTCAATATGGGTATCATTAGCTTCCTTTTGATGCGTAGATGATGTTTTTGATAGTTTTAGCTTGTTCAGAGACCAGTCGTGAAGGAAAGGCTCTGTGTTGAAAAGGTCTAGGCTTGGACTTCGGCATTTCGAGGTAGATATGACTTAACTTCCTTCAGATTGGGCTGGGTAGTTAGCAAACATGTAAAGTATGTTATGTGCTAGGGAATTTATTCGAGGGAGTGGTATTTTTGGACTATTATTATTATCGTGTGTCCGAGTGGGGGCTTAATTTTATGTTGTCATTAACTTGAGAGTATGTACTTGTTGTGATGCCTGAGTGGGGGCTTTATTTGATCATTTCAGGCCTTACTTGTGTATTATTTGCCATTATTGTCGTTGTGTCGTCCGAGTGGGGGTTTGACTAGATATCATAGGTCTTATTTGAGCATTAAATTGCCTTCATCATGTTATTGATACCCGAATGAGAGATTTAAATTATATTATTAATGCCTTACATGACCATTTATACCAGTGGTGCCCTATGATGACTTGTATCATGAATTATTGTCATATGGAGTAGATTTTGAGCTTATTTATACCTGTAATGAATTGATGATTATCTTCATACTATTTGGTTGTGAGCATTATATCCTCATATCATTTATGCATGGTCATAAGATTGATACCACTAAGATATTTCAATTTTGAAAGAAAATGGAAATATTTTTTAAAATCCTTAGCCGAGGTCATTACCGGCAAGGTGGATTATGTGATATTAGAAAACAGCCAAGGTCATTTGTCGGTAAGGTTGGTTGATATTATGAAAGGTATATTGGTTGCAAACCCCCTATGGGTTCTGTCCGAAGCGCTGAGGCTTGGAAGGTGTATACGTAAGTTTCACCATTACTACATCATTGCATTGCATTGCATTTGCATCTTTTGTGTTCCTTTCTTGTATTTGTTGATGTGTAATTTTATTCTCTTATGTACACATTGCGTGTGTAGATGTTTCCTTTGTGACTTTATATCATAGAATTGTTAGTGGAGGCTACCATTTGGGAACTTTTCTGCTTACAGGTGGCGTGCTCATAGTATTATTTACTTGTTTTATTTTCTGCTTTGTTCAGTCGATCTATGATACCTACCGAGTACAAATGGACCATACTCACTCTTGCTTCTGTGTCCTTTCGGTGCAGATCCCAGTATGAGTATGACCTATAGTGGCTGATTCATGCATTGAGAGCTGACATTAGAAGTACTGGTGCGCTTCAGAGTTCGGGGCTGACTCCGGACCTCTTCATATTTCAGTTTATGTCTATATGTACTATCAGAGGTAGACTTATGTATTATGTTCAGACATTCGGATTTGTACTTAGATGCTCTTATCATTTATGACACTTGGTCTTGGGACTGGTTGTATTTTCTTTGGACCTTTGTTATTTATGTAATTTTGCCTGACTTCATTCTAGAAGTCTTGCATTTTACTGTCTTATTTCATATTTCGATCATTCTTTGCTTTTCGAGTTAATCGGCTTACCTACCAAGGTTTGGTCGAGGTAGGTGCCATTATGACTTAAATTTTAGGGTTGTGACAAATTAGTATTAGAGCACCAGGTTCACCGGTCTCATAAGTATAAGAGCAGGATGTCTAGTAGAGTCTCGCAGATCGATACATTGACGTTCGTATCTATTTTCTAGAGGCTATAAGATATTTTAGGAAAAACTTCTCTAATTTGATTCCTTATCGTGAGAATTATTCATACCCTTTATTTTCAACTTGCATTACATTCTTTTCCTTATCCTGAGGTTGTTTATGTTGAACATGATTATCAGATATAAGATATGGGGCCAGCTTAGGTCCCACAAGGTTCAGCTGATACCCCGATGCTACAGGATTTATTGATTCATCTCTTGAGTCGTCTGGATGGTGTTCCCCAGATTAGTGTTCCTTTGAGTGTGCCGAATATTCCTCAGACTTCAGGAGATATTCTGTCGTCAGGTCAAGCTCGTACTTATGGTATTTCGACTTCTGGGGTACAACCATTGTAATGACCTTCTAGGTCATTTTCTCGATTTTCACATATTTTTGGCATTTCGTGTCTTCCCATAACGGCTACAGGTCATTTATGATTTACCAAAATTATCGATTTGGTTTCAGATAGTTTGTTTGGGTTTTAAGCCCATTTTCCTATTTTGGAGCTTTTAAAGTTGAGAATTAGGTCTTGTATCAAAACTCCTAGTAAACGGCCTCGGATAAGAATTCTAACAGCGCCATTAGCTCCGAAACTTGGATTTTAGGCTAGAGGGACTTTTAGTCCTGGTCCCAAGACTTCCGAACTCATTTTGGGCTATTGGGTGGATGTGATGAAAAATAAAACTATGGGTGTGGGGCCCATATTTTATCGAAACAACCTCGGTTGGAAATTTTGATGGTTTCGTTGAGTCTGAAATATCAAATTTGATATGGTAGCATAGTTCGTTTGCATGCACGAGGTTTCGAATGAATCCCGAGCACCCTATTGAAGTCCATTTGACTTAACATTTTTGCTGGTTTTCCAGCATCTGGTGCAGCCCATTTTTGCTCTTCTCGTTTGAGAGGTCCAGGCCGCATTTGCGAAGGGTCAAACTCTTAATTGTCAAGATCGCAAGCCTTTCTTCTCACGTTAACAATGAAGGGTCAAGCCGACCCGATCCCTCTTCTTCTTCATGTTTATGACACTTATCATCGCGTTCGCGATGAGTTATTCTCTTAAGCATCGCGATCGCAGCCAGGGATTATCGCGATCGCGATGATTAACTCCTGGGACTATTTATGGCAATCTTCCTCGATTTTTCTCCCATTTTCTCAACCCTAACTCGCCATTAATGGACAATTGAGCAAGAAAATTTGTGGAAAATCATCCTTGGGGCTAAGGTAGGTAAATTTAACACCTTTTGATAATTTTCCATTGTTTTTCCCCGTCAAATTCTGTTCTTGTCCTTGATTAATTCCTAGAAATTAGTTTTGAATCCCTCATCTTTGTGGGTTGATTTGAGCCCCAATTTACGCTCCATTTGTGCTCAAATTTTGAGCACACATTTCTTGTCTTTCAAGGAACCTTGTGATAGATTCAATTTTGAAATTTCGTTAGCGGTCCCTATGAGTCCATTTTTTACCTAATTTTGGGCCTGAAGTTTTATATTGCAATATAGGTATCATTTTACTCGTATTAACGCGTAGATTATGATTTTGACAGTGCAACATTTTGAGATCGTATAGTAAGGACGAGTAGTTTGTGGATGATTCAAGACTGTAGTTTGAAATCGAGGTAGGCTCCGGTTTACTTTTCTCTATAAGATGGTGTAATGTATAGATTGCATGCTAGGTAGGGATTATATGATAGGTTTATACCTAGTAATATCATGACTTGACCTATTTAGGAGATTTAGAATAAAAATGTGACCTAAACCTTAACATAAAATACCCATCATGATTGTAGGATCTTATTGTATCGGGTTATAGACTGGTTTAGCTATAGATTGACATGAGGGATCCTTTAATATAAGGCTTACCTTATTACTTAAGTGAATTGGACGATATCCCCCGATTACATCCTCCTAGTAGCTTTATGCCCTGTTTACCTTAATATCCCAGTTTATGGTACTAGTATCTTTTTGAGTTATATTTATTGTTAGGCCCGAGGCCATGTTTATGATACCAGTTGGATACCAGGTTAGTATTCTGTCCTTTGGAAGGATGTGGTTCTAGTTTATAGACGCTTAGGCGCTTACGGTTGTATTGTTTGGAAACTGGAGATGGCATGCGTACATTTAGGTGCATTTACATTTATTTAGTGGCATGATTCCAACTAAAACCTTGATTTTACTTTTTTTTTTTAAAAGGGATTTATTCCCACTTTTAACTATAAAACTAATTCTTCTAAAACGAAAGTCCTACCACCCTTATTATTGTATTATGACATATTTAAACTAAACATTTTACTTTGGAAATTAGACTGAGGCAGATGCTGGTCTATTATTGAACCACTCATTTTACTACTACTTATTCACTTCGATCGAGCGAGATTCTGACCCTTTCTACATTATTATACCATTTTAGTCCTGAATTTAATCTCGGGCAATGGATTTACAGATTTATACTAATTTCATCTTGGTTCGATTTCGAGTATTTATTATATTCTTATATCTCTCTGGTACTGGATGGAGTGGATTGGTTATGATGTATTATGAAAGTCCCAATTCGGGATCAGGCAGTGTATACTGATATCGCAAGTCCTCTATAGGCCCCTTCGTTCGATGAGTCAAAGTACCGAAGAAGGATGGTCGTCGTAAGTCCTGCCTTTGGGAGCTACTGAGCTGGAGGAGGTGTATACACTTGGTAAGTTATGAAACTTGATTGGTTGATGGTACTGGATTATTCTTGTAATCATTCATTAATATGCATTGCCTATCACTAGTATAATTGTTTAGCATTTGTATCTATCGGTCTTATGGAGGGCTGTATAGATACAAGTTATAGTTGTTGTTTGTTGATTGCTTGTTTGTGCCTCTCTGGGCTTATGGGGACCCGATTGGGGTCATTAGTTGTCTGAGCTATCCGGTTACTTATTATTTGGTTATTATTGCATAGCTCGTGATGGGTTGGTTATGGATTAGTACTCGAGGTTGTCGGTAGGTTTTTGACCCCTTTCTAGTATTATGGTGAGGTTTATTATTGTTAGATCATCTTATGATTATACACTTCATTTAGAGACCTTGATTATGCTAGAGTTAGCTCCCTTATTTTTTATGATCCTGGTGATGTAGACTAGTTCCCTCAGAGTAGTATCTCCTGGTTTGGTTGTCGGTATAGTGTCGATATATAGATATATATTTACATATACTCTTCCCTAGTCATGAGTTTTATGTCATTTCCTTCTTTCATACTACTATTATACATTGTATATACATTTTTCACTCTATTATTGTATATGGTATGTCTCTTTTTTCACTTTACTACCATATATTGGCTAGTAACTTATGGTATTGCGCTTTGTCCCGGATTATTAGTAGTTCATGACAGGTTATCCTTATCGCTTCATTAGTATTATTATGCTTAGTTTATAGATAGCTACTTGTAATTTATATTCCTGTTTTACATGTTATTTATACTAGCATTATCTTTGGAGCTCTGTCGGCCGATGCCTACTAAGTACCACCTGTTTAGTATTCGTACTACACTTTTACAGCCTGCAGATCATAGTACGAGTTCTCATCGTTGATGTGTACATCGTGCGGGCCAGCTATGGATTGGAGATTTGGGGTGAGCTCCTGACATTCGGAGTTGATCCTGCTCTCTCTCTCTCTCTTATTGTTAGACTGATCTTTATTTTTGTATGTTAGAGATGGCTTTGTATATATTTACTTTGTACTCTTGTTGTATTAGAAGCTCTTGTACTGACTTCACCAGGTTTTGGGGATATATTTACGTTCTTCGTGTCTTCTTTCTTTTTTATTTAGTTTTGCTTCTGTTTTTCTTATTAATTCGTTACTAGCTATTTCGGTCTATAGGTTAGCTTATTGGCGGGATATGGTAGGTTCCATCATGACCTAAGAAATCAGATCGTGGCAAATTTGTAGCAGAGAATAGGTTCACCGGTGTTGTTGGTACAAGAGCTAAGTGCCTAGTAAAGTCCTGTGTATCGGTACGGAGATGTCTGTATCCTATCTTTGGGAAGCTATAGGGCATTTTTAGGAAATTCTATTCCTTGATTCCTTGTCATGTGTCCGTACTTCTATGAACCTCTAAGTAATTCTTTTGACTCCACTCCTTCCCAGATGGATAGCACGAGGTTGTATAGATATAAATGGAACTTCTGAGCGTGTTACTAGGGTTTCACCTCAGCGTCGGGCTAGGGAGTCAGTGATTGATATCGAGGATCTTCAACTTCATCCAGAGGGTCTGGGGCCAGCCCAGGCTCTGGCAGAGTTTGCCACCACCTCAGTTTTTCAGGATTTCGTGTTAAGGTTTCTGAGTCTTTTCGTGGATGCTTTGCAGCCAATGATGGTGTTTGGTACAATGAGTTATTCTTATGCCGGAGTTGGGTTTGTTGGTGCTCAGCAGGGCTCTTTATCAGTTTCAGAGTATGAGATTGGATTCCTCGAGTGGGCCAGACACACTCCGATGTTATTTTCTATAAAGCATGAGATGGTGCATAGATTTATCAAGGGATTGACTTTACCACTCCGTTTGGCGTCGGAGCATTTGATAGCAGTTGGGTCTACTTTTCTTCAGGTTGTTGATCATGCGAGGGCTACAGAGATAGCATGTATTGAGATGTATGGAGGGAGCGGTAAGAGGTCATATCTGCAGTACAGTTTTAGTGGTGTTTCATTTGGAGTTCGGGCTCCTCCCAGCAGAGGTCAGCATCATTTGCATCCTATCAGGTCCATACAGGTAGCACCTCAAAGTATAGGTGGCTCTCAGATAGATCGTAGTAGTCACAGTGGACCGATTTCTGGTCAAGCATCACGGGTATTTGGCCTAGGTCTTCAGGCCATGGAAGATCTTCTGGGTTAGCAGGTACAATACATCCAAGAGTTCTAGGGTCATGTTTTTACTATGGTAAGATTGGTCATTGGTCTATGGAGTTCCCCAGGCGTGAGTTGGTCAGTCGGTTGGGGCCAGCTTGTGTTTCTCGCTAGGTTAAAGCTTCAGGGGTTTGTTACAGCTATAGAAAGACCGGTCATTGGTCTAGAGAATATCCCCAGTGAGGAATTATTTGTCATTCAGATCAGTCACTTCGAGGTGTGGCACCTTCGGTCAAAGGTAGTGCACTTAGTAGCTTAGTTAATTATTCAGACGCTTAGTCTGGGATTGAACGCATTCAGATTCGTACTTCTTAGGGCATATTAGGGACTATGACTCTGGATTCTATCGTATTGGTACAATTTTTATTTACTATCTTTTAGTTTTTATTTGAATTGAGTTGGTGTTTTCATACCCACCAGTGGTTTTATGCCTTGAAATTACTGAATTGATTATTGTAAACCTTTGTGTAGCTTTATACATATATGACTACACCCCCCCTCCCCCATAGATATTTTCTTTTAGTAGTGAATTGAGTGGATCGGTGTGGTGGTTTCCTTGGGGTGTATCATTTGGGTTAAAGTCTCATTTCCTTTAGCATATTGACTTTGATATGATCCTAGAGTGACACTGGTTGTTTTTCATTTTGTGCCACCTGCACTTTATACTATTGTTATTTTGGTTGTTGTTTTAACTTTGATTGATCCTTACTTAATAGACGACTAGTCTAGAGTTATCTAGTTAGTATCCCTTTCTTTCGATTCTTATCCATTTGGCTTAGACGGCTACCTTGGTTGGTTGATTTTCCTTTATGTTAGTGGGGCAAGGTATGTTGTTGAGTGGGTTGTGAAGGTGAAGGTAGGTTTGGCCTTCCATGATTTTGTTGTGATTTCAACATTGACAATTTTTTTCTATACCCCGTTCCTAAATTTGGTAAGTTGAGGTTTGCTATTCAAATTTGACTAGTTCATCACCCGATAGTAGTCTTTATCTTGGTGTTGGTGTTAATTTGGGTACTCCATTCTTTCTGCGGTATGGTTCATTTGAGTTAAGGTTGGTGTAGAGGGGTGAATTCAGAAATTTCTCATTTTGGTATTTATTTGGCCTAATATGACTTTGTGGGATGTTTTTACTTGGTTATATGTTCTTGTCTATCATTTGTCGGGAACTAAACTGGATGTATTTTGGGAGGGAGTATTTGTTACCATAGATTGAGTATTGGTTGGACCAGATTCAGGCTAAGATCATATTTTTTTCTGAGTCACTAGAGATTTGGCTACCATTAGTACTCTTTGCAGCCTTGGTGAGTTCTTGGTTATGCCTTGATGTGCTATGCCCCTTAGCAGATGTGGATTTGATCGCTTGTATCTTCTGTTAATGGTTTTTCTCTATTGTGATTATGATCCTCGGCAACATTTCAGTTTTAGCCATGCAGGAACCGTTGGATATATGCTTATTCCTGAAGGTAAGATTAGTTTGGGTATTTGATATTCTTGAAGACTCATTGGCTCCAGTCTTGATTTTGACTCTTTTAGATGACGACTTGAGAGTTGTGATAGATTTTGGAGCATGGATGCGTACTTATCAGAAGGATCGATTTGGATAGTTGAGATCGGGGGGTTCAACTTCGGCTTTGAGATTATAGCTATGGATTGCGTAGATTGGTTGCATCCTCTGTTTTGAAATTAGATTCAGTTGAGATTTTGCCGACAGGTCGATTAAGCCTACTCATTGCCTACCGGTTCAATTTTCTTCAGTTCGGATGGATTATACTTGATAGATGCTCGAAGGATAGTCTGTTGGCACATGGTGTTGGTTTCTGCTGCTTTTGGATTTGGTACTCAATTTTTGTTAGAAATTTTGTATGTCTAATCAGCAGAAGAAGTGTACTCAAGTTGGGCTTAGCATGGTTTCACCCACAGTCGGTGGAGTATTTTGGAATAGATCACTTAATTTTGAGAGGTTGTGCTCCTGACTTATGCCTTTTTCATTTCGAGGGTCATTCGGATCGGTTATTGGCTTTGGTAGAGGTTGCAGACTTAAGTTATCACCATTTGGGTATTCAGGTCGAACCTTATGGGTTTTGTTCTTATGTGAGTTTGTGCAGATTTTTTATGGGCCAGCTCTAATTTTGCGAGATTAGTATGGTGTGAATGTATGGATAGAGCTCGGGGGATGTTGAAAGGATTTGTATGGCTCGGAGTAGATAGCAGGTTCAGAAAGGCAAGAGAATGTTAGATTTGGAGTTTGGAGTTGGATATGTGGTTCTTGCCTTGGGATGTCTTTAGTCTGGTTGAGTATCCACTTAGTTGTGCTTGTTTCATTGTGATATCAGTATGTTATGGTTTGGGTTTGCGTGCTTCAGTCATGCATGGTTCAGTTGGAGGTTGGAGGCCAGTTGGTTGTTGAGGATAAGTTTGTGGTTATTTTGGAAAGTGAAGTTAGGATGTGAAGGAAAAAAGGCTACCTTTAGCAAAATCCCTTGGAAGCCTTGTTGTGTCTTAGAGGTTATCTGGGAAGTCTTGCTCTGGGCATGCGGGCCCAGTACCTCATCCTTTTGAGCTTTCGGGCTCTTTCTATCCATTAACTTTTGCGGACGAAAATTCTTTTAGTAGTGGATATTGTAATGACACTCCAAGTAATTTTCTTGATTTTCGTGCATTTTTAGCATTTTGTGCCTTTTCATAGCGGCTATATGTCATTTGTGATTTGCCAAAACTGTCGGTTCAGTTTTTGGACAGTTCGTTTGGGTTTTAAGCCTATTTCCCTGTTTTGAAGCTTTTGAAGTTGATAATTAGGTCTTAGACCAAAACTCCTAGTAAAGGCCTCGAATGATAATTCTAACAGCACTGTTAGCTTTGGAACGTGGATTTTAGGCTAGGAGGAACCTTGGTCCCCGGGTCCTAAGGCTTCCGAACTTATTTTGGGCAATTGGGTGGATGTGATGAAAAATGGAACTATGGGTGTGGGGCTCATATTTTGTCTAAACGACCATGGTTGGAAATTTTGATGGTTTTGTTGAGTCCGAAATATCGAATTTGGTATGGTGATATACTTCGTTTGCGCGCACGGGTTTCCGAACGAATCCCGAGCACCTAATCAAAGTCTGTTGAACTTAGCATTTTTTCTGGTTTTCCAGCATTTGGTGTTGCCCATTTTTGTTCTTTACGTTCACGAGGTACATGCCTTGTTCGCGAAGGGTCAAACTCTTGACTGTCGCGATCGCGAGCCTTTCCTCTTGCGTTCTCAATGAAGGGTCAGGCCGACCCAATTCTTCTTCTTCTTCTTCTTCGCATAAACGATACTTGCCTTTGCTTTTGCGATGAGTTATTCTCTCGAGCGTCGCGATAGCGTCCAGGGATTATCGCAATCGCGATGAGTAACCCCTGGGCCTATTTATGGTAATCTTCCCCAATTTTTCTCCCATTTTCTCAACCCTAACTCACCATTAATGGACCATTGAGCAAGGAAATTTGTGGGAAATAGTCCTAGGAAATTAGTGGGAAATAGTCCTTGGGGCTAAGGTAGGTTAATTTAACACCTCTTGATAATTTCCCATTATTTTTCCCCATAAAATTTCGTTCTTTTCCTGGATTAATTCCTAGAAATTAGTTTCGAATGCCTCAACTTTGTGGGCTGATTTGAGCCCCGATATACACTCCATTTGTGCTCAAATTTTCAGCACACATTCCTTGTCTTTCGAGGGACTTTATGACGGATTCAATTTTGGAATTCCATTAGCGGGCCCCACGAGCTCAGTTTTGACCCAATTTTGGGCACGGAGTTTTTATATTGCAATATGGGTATCGTTTTACTCGTATTAATGCTTAGATTATGATTTTGATAATGCAATATTTTTTCGGGATCGTGGAGTGAGGAGGAGGAGTTCGTGGAGGTAGGCTCTGGTCTACTTTTCTCTGTGAGATGGTGTAATATATAGATTGCATGCTAGGTAGGGATTATAGTATAGGTTTATACCTAGTAATATCATGACTTGACCTATTTTGGGAATTTAGAATAGAAATGTGACCCGAAACTTAGCATAAAATATTTTTTCGAGATCGTGGAGTGAGGAGGAGCAGTTCGTGGATGATTCAAGACTGCGATTTGACATCGAGGTAGGCTCTGGTCTACTTTTCTCTATGAGATGGTGTAATGTATAGATTGCATGTTAGGTAGGGATTATAGTATAAGTTTATGCCTAGTAATGTCATGACTTGACCTATTTAGGAGATTTAGAATAGAAATGTGACCCGAACCTTACCATAAAATATTTTTTCGGGATCGTGGAGTGAGGAGGAGCAGTTCGTGGATGATTCAAGACTGCGATTGACATCGAGGTAGGCTCTGGTCTACTTTTCTCTATGAGATGGTGTAATGTATAGATTGTAGGGATTATAGTATAGGTTTATACCTAGTAATATCATGACTTGACCTATTTAGGTGATTTAGAATAGAAATGTGACCCGAACCTTAGCATAAAATACCCGTCATGGTTGTAGGATCTTATTGTATTGAATTATGGACTGATTTAGCTATAGATTGACATGAGGGATCTTTTAGTATTAGGCTTACCTTATTACTTAGTGAATTGTGTTGACACCCAATTTTGACTCATCTTTTTTCCTTTTAATTATTTTTTCTATGCTTCTTAGTCCTAAATAATTTTCTAAAATAAATTCGTATTTTAATTTTTATGAACTTTTTAAAGAAATAAAAAAAAAAAAGAGGATTTATTTTCCCCAACCATGTTTTTAAATATTTTAATTAAATATAATTAATTATTTAATATTAAAATCACAACAAAAAATATTCTGATACTCGCATTCACATTTCTTCTAATCATATTTTTATAATATATATATTTTTATAATATATATATATAGATATATATAAAATTTATTTGTTATAAAATTGTTAAATTTAAATACATTATTTATATAATTTATATACGTATATTTAAAAAAAATTAGGACAAAAAGAAGCATCATTACAATTAATTTAATGAAAAAGAAAATGTTCGGGCCAAATTTAATTCAATTCCAATTATATTTATTCAAGCCCAATAATATTCACTCATTTCAGACCAAAGAGGCCCAAATTTTGGCCCAAAACCCAGCCCACCCAAATCAGCCAACCCCATATCCAAGTCATCAATCTTGTCCGAACCATATCCACCAATCACACGCCATCATGTCAGCAAAGAAACACAAACCTTGTCATAAAGCACAAAATCATCTTGACCATTTAAATCTATATATATACACACACACACATATACATACCTACTAGTGGCTTGTTGCCCGTGCTGAGCACCGACCCAATATTTATACTTTTTTGTCTTAATTTATGTGACACATTTTACTTTTTAATTTGTTCAAAAAAGAATGTTATATTTCTATTCTTAGAAACAATTTGTTTCTAAAATTTTCATTTTATTTTTTAATAAAATGAATTATGACCACACAAAATCTAAGATTTATTTTATACCATGAATTTCAAAAGCATTTCATTCTTTCTACTCCATGCCTAATCAAATGGTATCACATAAATTGAAACAAAAAAGTAGTAAAAATAAATTTTAAAATGTATAAATTATATTTAAATGTTGGATGAAATTTCCTTTTTTACGTGTTTTATGCTTCATTTATTTGTACCTAATAAAAATCGAGATTTTGATCTTTCAAATCTTAGCTTGTAACTATGCATTTAATTTTTTGTTTGAATTTAATCATCTAGATCTCAATAAATGTACTACTCCCTCCATTCATTTTTAAGTGTGATGCACGACCCAGTGTTATTAGATGATTTATGAAATTACGATTTTGTATATTGTTATTAGTGTATTTATCTTTGACATTTTATCTTGATTTTGAGACTCATGTTTTAATATAAGTTTTATATATTTATGCCGTGGTAAATCAACTCATTAAAGTTCTTTTTTTTGGGGAAAAATTTTCTATTATATTTTTAAAAAAAATACTTTCTTTTTGACACTGATATTACTATTGAAAAGTATTTTATCTGTCCATTTTTAATTTATCATTTTGTATCTATTTTATCCTTGTTATTAAATATTGTTTATTTTCTAATACTTAAATGACTTGTAATAACTAATTAGAAGTGATATAGTAAAATTACTATAAAAATACTTGTGAAAAAAAACTAAAGTGCGACCCATATAAGACGTCAAGTTAATTTAAAACATCAAGAGTTAATTTATCATTTTGTGTCTATTTTTTTTATTAAATATTATTATTTTTTAATACTTAAATGACTTATAATAATTAATTAGGGGTGATATAATAAAATTATGGTTGAAGCAGCTGAAGCAGGCATGTCGACCATGAGTTGCCTGCTTCAGCAGCTTCATTCTTACTTAAATTTTTTTAATATGTTTAGAAAAAATAGGTGATTTATGAAATTACGCTTTTGTATATTGTTATTGGTCTATTCATCTTTGACATTTTATCTTGATTTTGAAACTTATGCTTTAACATAGGTTTTATATATTTATGCGGTGGTAAATCAACTCATTAAAGGTCCTTTTTTTTTTGGAAATTTTCTATTATATTTTTTAAAAAAATACTCCCTTTTTGACACAGATATTACTATTGAAAAGTATTTTATTTGTTCATTTTTAATTTATCATTTTGTATCTATTTTATCCTTGCTATTAAATAGTATTATTTATTTTCTAATACTTAGATGACTTATAATAACTAATTAGAAGTGATATAATAAAATTACCATTAAAAAACTTGTGAAATTTTTTTAAGTGGGTCCCATATAAGACGTCAAGTTAATTTAAAACATTAAGAGTTAATTTATCATTTTGTGTCTATTTTATCTTTTTTTATTAAATATTATTAATTTTTTAATACTTAGATGACTTGTAATAATTAATATTAGGGGTGATATAGTAAAATCACGATTGAAGCAGCTGTAGTAGGCATGTCGACTATGAGTTGCCTGATTCAGCAACTTCATTCCACACATTTTGCTTTTTAATTCGTTCAAAAAAGAATGTTATTTTTCTATTTTTAGAAACAGTTTATTTTTCAAATTTTCATTTTATTTTTTAATAAAATGAATTATGACCAAACAAAATCTAAGATTTATTTTATACTATGAATTTCAAAAACATTTCATTCTTTCTACTCCATGACTAATCAAATGGTATCACATAAATTGTAAAGAAAAAGTAGAAAAAATAAATTTTAAAATGTATAAATTATATTTAAATGTTGGATGAAATTTCCTTTTTTACATGTTTTATGCTTCATTTATTTGTACCTAATAAAAATCAAGATTTTGATCATTCAAATCTTAGCTCGTAACTATGTATTTAATTTTTTGTTTGGATCTAATCATCTAGATCTCAATAAGTGTACTACTCCCTCCATTCCTTTTTAAGTGTGATCCACGACCCAATGTTATTAGGTGATTTATGAAATTATGATTTTGTATATTGTTATTGGTGTATTTATCTTTGACATTTTATCTTGATTTTGAGACTCATGTTTTAACATAAGTTTTATATATTTATGCGGTGGTAAATCAACTCATTAAAGGTCTTTTTTTTTTTTGGAAATTTTCTATTATATTTTTTAAAAAATACTTCCTTTTTGACACCGATTTACTATTGAAAAGTACTTTATCTGTCCATGTTTAAGATAACCTTATTTGTTTATTGCTTTATATTGCCTTATTATTTGTTGATCCTTTTAAAGTAGGTTAACGTCCTCACCTTTTCGCAATTAACATATGACTAGTTAAATGAATTTTTCTTAAATAAAAAAGGGACTTTAGCAACTTCAATTGGTTAATTTTTTTAAAAACTAATTACTTGCCTCAAAATATTTTTTTTAAATAAGAATGAACGTTATAACCTCAATGTTTTCTTAAAAACAAAAATGAGAATTCAATATTAATCCGGTAGGAAAGTAAGTTGCTAAAATTCAGATTTTCTAAAAAAGTTTTCCCACCAAGTTCAACTTATTTCGATAAATTAAATGATCCCAATGTTTTCACCTTACTTTCGTTTGTTTTCTCAACATTAGTTTCAAATTTTCTAGACTTTAAAATACTCAAAAAACACAAGGTAGATATATATAAACACTACCATGTACAAGACATTTTTATCGCTATTTTTATTTATTTACTTATTTTTCTTTAAAATAAAATTATTATTATTATTATTATTATTATTATTTCAACTCTCTATTTATATATGTGTATTTTTACTATTACATTTGTCTACTTTAAAACTATTACCTTTAAAATTTTCACAAATAAATAAACACTAGCATGATTTCTTACGTTTTAAACTCTCTATTTATATATGTGTATTTTTACTATTACATTTGTCTACTTTTAAACTATTACCTTTAAAATTTTCACAAATAAATAAACACTAGCATGATTTCTTACGTTTTAAACTCTCTATTTATATATGTGTATTTTTACTATTACATTTGTCTACTTTTAAACTATTACCTTTAAATTTTCACAAATAAATAAACAATAGCATGATTTCTTACGTTTTAAACTCTCTATTTATATGTGTGTATTTTTACTGTTACACTTGTTTTTAAATTATTACCTTTAAAATTTTCACAAATAAATAAACACTAGCATGATTTCTTACGTTTTAAATATAAGCAAGCTTATTTTACTCAAGAGCTAATATGTTAATATGTTTTGATATTTTTTGTACTTTGCGATAAATACTTACATAAAGTGATTCTCAAATCAAATGAATTTTCATATTATACTCTTAGAAATACATCTATTTATGTTTATAATAAATAATTTTTTACATTTTTTTAAATTATACTTTCTTCTACCTCGCAATGATTTCATTTATATACTCAACTTTACATGTCATTAGACTTTACATTCTTATAAAATTATAAACCTTTAAATTTTCTAAATATACATATTATAACAAAATACTAATGTTAACTTTTTTCGTTTTCTTATTTTTTGAAACATACATGTATATTTTGCAATAAACTATGTTACATTTTATATATATCGTAAGTATATGTTTATATATCTTGTGTGTTTCCTTTTATTTTAAATTTGACAAATTTCATGTAGTTATCACTTTTTCGCAAATAAGAAAATAAATTATTTCCCAAATATTTTTTCTAAAACTGAGTTTAAGGACTTTCTTTAGATAGGCTCTGAGGGGTGTTTAATACCTTCCCCTCGAGTGACCAAAACCCTTACTCAGAATCTCAAACGTTTTTAAAAGATCAAAAATAGAGTTTTACATAAAATGGATTTTTCCTAATTTTTTCCTAAAATTTAGGTGGCGACATTAAAAATGAATTTTCAAAACCAGAGAATCAGAACGACCACTTTATGTTGGGTACTATTTCGTCTGGTTCGAAATAGAGTGCGATAAATTGGATGATATCCCCCGATTAGATCCTCCTAGTAGCTTTATGCCCTGTTTACCTTAGTATCCCGATTTATGGTACTAGTATCTTGTTGAGTTGTATATATTGTTGGGACTGAGACCACAGTTACGATACCAGTTGGACACCAAGTTAGTATTCTATCCTTTGAAAGGACGTGGTTCTAGTTTATAGACGTTTAGGCACTTACGGTTGTATTATTTGGATACTAGTGATGTCATGCATACATTTAGGTGAATTTACATTTATTTAGTGGTATGATTCCAACAAAAGCCTTGATTTTACTTTTGTTTTCTAAAAAAGGATTTATTTCCACTTTTAACTGTAAAACTGATTCTTTTAAAACAGAAGTTGTACCACCCTTATTATTGGATTATGACATGTTTAAACTAAATATTTTACTTTGAAAATTAGACCAAGGCTGATTCTGGTCCATTATTAACCCACTTATTTAACTACTATTTATTCACTTCAGTTGAGGGAGATTCCGACCCTTTTCATATTATTATACCATTTTAGTTACGGATTTGATCTCGGGCAATGGATTTGTAGATTTATACTGATTACGTATCGATTCAATTTTGAGTATTTATTATATTCTTATATCTCTCAGGTACTGGACAAAGTGAATTAGTTATGATGGATTATGAAAGTCCTGGTTCGAGACCAGGCAATGTATATGTATATCCTGAGTCGCCTATGGGCCGCTTCGTTCGATGAGCCACAATATCGAAGAAGGATGGTCGTCGTAGGTCCTGCCTTTGCAAGCTACTGAGTTGGAGGAGGTGTATACACTTGGTAAGTTATGGCACTTGATTGGTTAATGGTATTGGATTATTCTTGCATTTATTCATTAATATGCATTGCCTATCACCAGTACAATTATTTGGCGTTTGTACCTATCAGTCTTATATGGGGCTGTATAGATACAAGTTATGATTGTTGTTTGTTGATTGCTTGGTTGTGCCTCTCCGAGCTTATGGGGCCCCGGTTGGAGTTATTGGTTATCTGGGCTATCCGATTACTTATTATTTGGTTATTGTTGCATAGCTCGTGGCAAGTTGGTTATGGATTAGTACCCGAGGTTGTCGGTAGGTTTTTGACCCCTTTCTAGTATTATGGTGAGATTTATTATTGTTAGATCATCTTGTGATTATACACTTCAGTTAGAGACCCTGATTATGCTAGAGTTAGCTCCCTTATTCTTTATGATCACAGTGATGTAGACCTAGCCATGATTTGTATATCATTTCCTTTATTCCTACTACTATTATACATTGTATATATATTTCTTCACTCTATTATTGTATATGGTATATCTCTTTCTTCACTTTACTACCGTCTATTGCCTAGTAACTTATGGTATTGCACTTTGTCCCGAATTATTAGAAGTTCATAATAGGTTATCCTTATCGCTTCATTAGTATTATTGTGCTTAGTTTATAGATAGCTGCCTGTAATTTTTATTTCTACTTTACATGTTATTTATACCTGCATTATCTTTGGAGCTCAGTCGGTCGATGCCTACTGAGTACCACGTGTTTGGTTCTCATACTATACTTCTGTAGCCTAAAGATCATAGTACGAGTTCTCATTGTTGATGTGTGCATCGTA
Source organism: Capsicum rhomboideum (assembly GCA_031232105.1). Lineage (NCBI taxonomy): Eukaryota > Viridiplantae > Streptophyta > Magnoliopsida > Solanales > Solanaceae > Capsicum > Capsicum rhomboideum. Next base: position 25,296,258 of record CP124713.1, on the reverse strand, counting down.
CGAGATAATTCTAGATCAGAGATTTGGGGTGAGCTCCTGACATTGAAAGTTGTTCCGGCTCTCCCTTTTATTGTTAGACTAATCTCTATTTTTGTATGTCAGAGACGGCTTTGTAGATATTTACTTTGTATTTGACTTTGTACTATTAGAAGCTCTTATACTGACTTCACCACGTTTTGGGAATGTATTTACGTTCTTCGTGTCTTCTTTCTCTTTTATGTAGTTTTGCTTTCACTTGTTTTATTAGTATGTGACTAGCTATTCCGGACTGTGTTTTGGCTTACCTACTGACAGTTATGGTAGGTGCCATCATGATCTAAGAAATTGGGTTGTGACTGCCATCTTCTTTGCTACTCCCTCATGTGGATTTGCTGCCTACTAACTAGTTGTTCCTACTATTACTTTAGGTCTTGTGATAACTTCTGATGATCAGAAGAGGTTTGAGAGGTCCATTTACTTGGTTCCTCCTAAGTTTAGTGGTGCCATTGGATAGGATGATATGAGTTTTTGCTTGACTGCCAGAAAAAGTTGTATAACCTCGGATCCCTTGAGACCCACGGTGTTGGTTATATGACTTATCAGTTGATTGACATGGACAAACAGTGGTAGAGGTCTTTTTCTAGTTGTAAACCATTAGGTTCGCCGACTATGACTTGGACCCAATTTTTTGAGGTTTTTCTGAAGCGGTTCGTGCCTTACAGTTTGAGGGATCAGATGAGAGATGAGTTTGATCACCTGGAGCAGGGCCCCATGTCTATTGTTGAGTATGAGGCACATTTTCATGCATTATCTAAATATTCTACCGCCAGTATCTCCACCGAGTCTGAGAGGATCAGGAAGTTTGGTCAAGGGTTTGGAAGACTTTTTTCAGTTAGCTACAGCTCATATGTTAGTGTCAAGAGCTTTTTTTTATAGTATAGTTGAGCATACTATGATGCTTGATTTTATTCGTCAGGGTACCCAGAGTGGTAGTGGTACTAAGAGGAGTCATCATCAGGGTGATTTCAGTAGACATGCAACTTGGGGTAGGAGTTTTCCCGATAGAGGTGCTCACTGTTATCGTCGTAGACCAGTTCAGGTAGCTTTACAAGGCCTTTAATCATTATGGCTCCAGGTAGTCAGGTTTCAGGTCATGCAGGTAGAGGCTCCAGTCTTAGTTTCTCAGGGCAGGGAGGTCACTCTAGACCTTCTGGGTCCTCTCAGAGTGATGCTTGTAGTAGAGAGTGTTTCGTGTGTCATGATATTGGACATTATGGGAGAGACGACCCTCGGCATGTATTGGGTCCTTCCCAGTAGGGTTCTCAGCTTTATCTTTGCCCTACTCCTATTTCTGCAATTAGAAAAGGTTCACAGAGTGGCAGGGGTAGTACTAGAGGTGCTCAAGGTGGAGCTCGTGGTGGTGGACATAAGGTTGCTCAGTGAGAGAGCGGGCATGGTCAGTTTTATATTCTACCTGGGAGACCTATGACAGAGGCCTATGATGCAGTTATCACAGGTATCATTCCAGTTTACCATAGTTCTGCTTTTATGTTATTTGACCCCGAGTTTATATCCACCTATGTGTCTACATACTTTGCTACTAGTTTTGATACTGCATATGATACCTTTGTTGTGCCTCTTTATGTTTCTACCCTCTTAGGAGGTTCTTTAGTGGTGGATTGGATATACCAATCTTGTGTAGTGACCTTTGCGAGGAGTGAGACCTGGCTACACTTGATTATCCTAGATATGGTTGATTTTGATGTTATTTTGGGTATGGATTGGTTAGCTCCCTATCATGCTATTTTGGATTGTTATGCCAAAACTGTGACTCTAGCTACTTCAGGTGTGCTAAGAATAGCTTGGAAGGGTACTCTTAATTCGGGTTCGAAGGGAGTTATATCTTTTCTACATACTTATCGCATTTTAGAAAAGGTATATCAATCTTAGTTAGCTTTCATTCACGATACTAGTATTGCTTCACCACCTTTTTTGGATTCTGTTCGAGCTGTTAAGGAATTTCAGGATGTGTTTCCTACAGATCTACCTGGTATGCCTCCTGATCGTGATGTTGTTTTTGCTATTAATGTTGAGCCGGGCACCAAGCCTATTTCCATTCCTCCCTATAGGATGTCCTCGACTAAACTAAAGAAATTAAAGAAGTAGTTGCAAGATTTGTTAAGTAAGGATTTCATTAGACCTAGTGTGTCTCTTTGGGGTGCCCTGGTCTTATTTGTGATGAAGAAAAATGGATCTATGCGCATATGTATCGATTATCAGCAATTGAACAAGGTGACTGTCAAGAATAAGTATCCTCTTCCTCACATTGATGATTTATTTGACCAGCTTTAGGGTGCTTCGACGTTTTCTAAGATTGACTTGAGGTCCGGGTATCACCAGTTGTGGATTAGAGCTTCGGATGTTTCACATACGACTTTTTGAACTCGATACAGTTATTATGAGTTTTTGATCATGTCCTTTAGGTTGATTAATGCCCAGTAGCATTCATGGAGTTGATGAACCAAGTATTTCGACTGTATCTTGACTCTTTTGTATTTATAGATAACATCTTAGTTTATTCAAAGAATGAGGCTGACCATGTAAGACATTTGAGGACTGTGCTTCAAAGGTTGCGAGATGAGAAGTTATATGCTAAATTCTCCAAGTGCGAGTTCTGGTTGGGTTCTATATCTTTCTTGGGTCACGTGGTGATCAAGGATGGTATTATGGTCGATCTGGCCAGATAGCGGCAATTCATGATTGGGCTAGACTTACTTCTCCTATCGAGATTTGAAGTTTTGTTGGTTTAGCAGGTTATTATCAGTGTTTTGTAGAGGGTTTCTCTTCTATTGTGACTTTTTGACCAAGTTGACTCAGAAGAAGATTATTTTTCAGTGGTCGGATGCTTGTGAGGCGAGCTTTCAAAAGCTCAAGGACTTGTTGACTTTGTCTCCTATTTTGACTTTGCCCAAGGAGGGCATGGGTTTTACTATATTTTGTGATGCTTCTGGCATTGGATTGGGTGTCGTATTGATACAGAAGGATAAGGTGATTACGTATGCCTCTCGTCAGTTGAAGGCTCATGAGTAAAATTACCCTACCCATGATTTGGAGTTGACCTCAGTTGTGTTTGTGTTGAAGTTGTGGCAACATTACCTATATGGAGTCCATTGTCAGATTTTCTCCAAACATCCCAGCCTTTAGTATTTCTTCACTCAGCGAGATCTTAATATGAGACAACATTGTTGTGTTGAGTTACTTAAGGATTATGATCTTACTATTCTTTATCATTCAGGCAAAGCTAATGTAGTTGCGGATGCCTTGAGCCGGAAGGCGATGAGTATGGGGGATTTAGCTCATCTTTTGACCTAAGAGCGACCTTTGGCCTTAGAGGTTCAATTTTTAGCTAACCAATTGGTTAGGCTTGATATTTTGACACCCGGGCATGTATTAGCCTTTGTTGAGTTTGGATCTTATTTAATGAAGCAGATTCGAGCTCATTAGTTTGATGATGATAGATTGAGGGTAATTCGTGATAGAGTGTTTAGTGGCGACGTAAAGGTAACATCTCTCGATTCTGATGGTGTCTTGAGGATTAGTGGCTGAGTTTGTGTGCCAAAAGTTGGTGGATGGGTTAGATTGATCTTGGAAGAGGCACATTGTTCTAGATATTCCATTCACCTAGGAGCAGCTAAGATGTATCATGACTTAAAGCAACATTACTGGTAGGGTGGTATGAAGAAAGATATTGTGGAGTTCGTGGCTAAGTGTTGAATTGTCAATAGGTAAAGTATGAGCATCAGCGATCGGGTAGTACGATGCAGAGAATGCCCATTCTCGAGTGGAAGTGGGAGCTGATCACCATGGATTTTATATTTGTCTTACCTCCGACCTTGGGGAAGTTCAACTCAGTTTGGGCGATTATGGATCAATTGACCAAGTCCGCACATTTCAAACCAGTGAAGGCAATTTATAATGCAGAGAAGTTGGCCAAGATCTATGTTAAGGAGAATGTTCGTTTGCATGGTGTCCCTATTTCTATTGTATCTGTTGGAGGTACTCAGTTTACCTCAAGGGTTTTGGAGTATTATTCAGAGTAACTTGGGTACTCTGCTTGATTTAAGCACATTGCTTTATCCTCAGACCGACGGTTAGTCTGAGAGGACCATTCAGGTGCTAGAGGACATGCTCTGAGCATGTGTCATAGATTTTGGAGGTCATTGGGACCAGTACTTTCCCTTAGCAGAGTTCGCCTACAAAAATAGTTACCATTCTAACATTTAGATGGCGTCTTTTGAGGCTTTGTATGGGCGGAGGTATAGATCCCCTCTGGGATGATTTGACTCATTTGAGGTGAGGCCTTGGGATACAAATTTGTTGAGGGATCCAATGGATCGTGTGAGACTGATTCATCAAAGGCTATTGGCTGCCCAGAATAGGCAGAAGATTTATGTTGATCGTCGAGCCCGCGATGTATCATTCATGAGTGAAGATTGAGTTTTGTTGAAGGTTTCACCCATGAAGGGTGTTATGAGGTTTGAGAAGAAAGGAAAGCTCAGTCTGAGGTTCATTGTCCCTTTTGAGATCCTTGAGAAGTATGGTGATGTGGCGTATAGGCTAGCCTTACCTTTAAATCTTTCAGTTGTGCATCCTATATTCCATATTTCCATGTTGAAGAGATACTTTCCAAACGAGGCACATGTGATTCGATGGGATTCTATTGTTTTAGACCATGATTTATCCTTTGAGGAGGAGCTATTACTATCCTAGACAGGCAGACTAGGAAATTGAAGTCTAAGAATATCGATTCAGTACAGGTTCGATGGAGACATCGCCCTGTTGAGGAGGCTACTTCGGAGGTCGAGTTCTATATGAGGCATAGATACCCCCAGCTTTTTACCATTTCAGGTACTTTACTTACTTTTTAGTTCAAGGACGAACTAGTGTTTTAATGGTGGATAATCTAACGACCTTAAATGTGAAGTTTTCCTTTTTATTTGTTTGACTATTTTGCCTTTCCTCGTAGTTGTTAAATACTGGTTATGAGGTGTGGGGATGATTGTCACGGTCCCCAATGCATTTGGGAGTGATTTGGGAGAGTTTGAGACTATTTGAGGCTTTAAAAGCCATTAGTTTGACCTTGGTCAACATTTTGTGTTTCGAGTGCCTGATGGCAATTTGGACAGTTCCATTTGATTCGAAATTTCAATTTTAGATCAGTAGCAGGGTTGGTTTGGGTTCGAAACCTTTATTTTGTATTTTGACCATTCGTTCAGAAAATAGTTAAATTAAGCTTTTAGGGGTCCCAAGGGCTTATTTTATAATGACTCAAAAATAAGGTCATGATGGCACTTATCTCGATCCAATCTTGATAAGTAAGCCCATCACCCAAAGATAAAGAAAACCAAAAACAACGGTAAAATAAAACGAGGCGAGACTTCTAGAACCAAGTCAAACCATAAAATATATACAAATGCGGAAGTCTTAACAAAACACAAAACCATCCCAAAACCTGATGTCATAAGTATAAGAGCATCTAATAATAATCGAATCTGGAGATACAAAGTCTGTCTCTGAAAATAAAATAAAAACATAACAAAAGATAGCATGAGATTTGGAATCCGCTCCAAACACTAGCGCAATCTAGTACCTCAAATATAAACTCCGCCCAAAACCTCAATCGCTACGCGTAGTACTCGAACTGGGATTTGAACCAAAAGGGCACAATAGGGGTGAGTACGATCAACTTGTACTCAGTAGGAATCATAGGCTGACTGAGCAAAACAGAAAATAGTACAAGTAAAATTACACTATGAGCACGTCACCTACAAGCAGAAAAATTTCCAAACGGTAGTTCACACCATCTCCACTAATAGTTCTAATAAAAATACTGAAATGAAACAACATAGATATACATGAAAAGTATACGGAAACTAAATGTACATCAAGACAAGCAAAAGAATCATGAAAAATGCATATGCAATGCAATGATGATGGATGAATAGTGTAAGTCATCGCATGACTTTCTGTATACACCCACCGAGCTCGTAGCTCCCAAGATAGGACCCATAGGGGTTCGCAACCCATATATTATATCTCAAATCTTAAGTCTCAACCCACCTCTCCAGCTCGTGTTCACAGAAGAGGTTTTTATAAAAAAATATATCTTATTTTCTTTCAAAAATAGTGTTTCTCAATAATACCTATATCTCATGAATGTATATGTATGGAATGAGGATGTAATGCTCATAATCAAATCAGTATAAATATATCCAATCCATTCAATACGTATATAAATGAGCCCATAAATCAACTCAATATGTCCACAATTCATGATATCAACTCAAATTAGGCACCATCAGATTAAATATGAGTATAAGACATCATAAATATTATATCAACTCCTAACTTGGGCATTTTTATCATGATAAAGGCAACCAATGCTCATTAAGGCCTATGATAACAATTCAAGCCCCCGCACGGGCATCATATCTAGAATAAAGATATTTAAATGCACAAATAGGGCCAATGATACCAAATAAGGTCCCCCCGCACGGGCAACACACAATATCAGCAATCTAAAAATACCATTCTCATAGTTATTCTCCTCAACCCATAGTATACTTTACTTATTTATTAACTACTCAGATCAATCTGAAGGAAGTTAAGCCATAACCTACCTCGAAATGACAAAATCTGAGCCTAAAGTCCTTCAACACAGTGCTTTCCCTTTTCAAACAGTCTCAAAATCAACTAAAACATACAAATATAGCATCTATACGTTAAAAGAAAGTCAATATACTTATATTAGCTATATTTAAGGTGGGTATAAAATGGACTCAAAAAATGAGTTCAAATATAAGAGGGGTAGAATTGGAATTTTATTTTAGAAATAGGTTCTCCAAGGTTTAGGAGTTTACAGTTGAAAGCCCATGCGAAAACAAGTGAAACACGAGGTTCAAATCGAAGAAAAATCATTTTTATGTTTTATCGGCAAAAGCCCCAAAAATCCATTTCAAAGTCACGATTAAAAGGTGTTTTTGAAGATATAATGTTATGACCTATTCTTGTTATTTTCCATTTTTATGTATTTTGTCCATTTTGCCTTTCTCTATAGTTGCATGTTGATTTTGGGGTTTGGGGATAGTTGGCACGATTTTCAATGCGATCAGGAAAGTTTTGATTGAGTTTGAGGTTATTTTGAGGCTTTAAGAGCTTATGGTTGACTTTGGTCAATATTTCTTGATCCGAGTGCCGAATGGCAAAATGGATCATGCCAGCATATCCGAAATGTCGATTTTAGGTTAGTAGTGTGGTTGGTTTGAGTTCAGAACTTCTATATCTCATTTTGATCCTTGGTTTGGAAATTAGTGAATTAGGGTCCCAGGGGTTAATTTGCTAAAAATATTATTTTTTTTCAAAAATTCGACGTCGCCTTTTAGTTAGAATGTCGACATTAGTCTAGTAGCATAGTTCATTTGCGTGCACGGAATTTTGAATGAATCCCAAGGGTACGATCGGGAACTTGACATTTTGGCCAAGTTGCTGATGTTGTTTCAGCTGGTGCAACCGCTTTTACGGCCAATGTACCACTTTACGGCCAATGTACCACTTTAGCGGCAAACCCTAACAGTCGTCTACCGCTAAAGCGGGCATTTGATCACTTTAGCGGGTGTCGCTTTAGTGAAAGGGGACCGCTTTAGCAGACTAGCCATGTAGGCCTGAATGCTTTAGCTGTAACTTAACACTTAAGCAATGACCGTGCAGCCAGAGCTGTGCTGATATAAAAATCAAATTTTGCAATTTTTCCTTTATTTTTGAACTTTTAAACTTTGGGTTTACGGGTTTTTGGTCGATTTCTCCATCATTTGAGCTTGGGTAAGCTCCAAAACTCTATATTCATTACTTTACATTGATAATATCGTCTAAAACAGCTTTTAATCTCAATTTCAAAATGGTTTTGGGGGGTTTTAAGTTTGAAAATAGTTTTTCTTCGATTTGGACCTTGTTTTAAACTTGTTTTTGCTTGGGTTTTCTTTTATAGACTCCTTTAAATGTGGAGAATGTATTAATAAAGAAAAATTTTGAGTTTACCCCTTCATTTTCAAAACCCATTTTTGAGATTCATTTTTGACCCTTTTTAAATATGGTCAATATGGGCATCGATGACTTTCTTTTGAAGCGTAGATGCTATATTTGTATTTTTTAGTTGAATCCGAGGTCGTTCGAAAGGGGAAAGCTTCGTGTTGAAGCATTTTAGGCTAGGATTTCATCATTTCAAGGTAGGTTATGGCTTAACTTCTTTTTGATTGAGCTGGGTAGTTAATGTATAAGTAAAGCATGCTATGGGTTGGGGAGGATAGTTATGGAGTTCATATTTCTAGATTTCATTTACTGTTGTGTGCCCGTGTGGGGGCTTATTTGGTGTTGATGTTGGTTTGACATATCTATAATTGTGTGTCGCCCGTGTAAGGGCCATATTTGACATCATATGCCTTATCTGTGCATTTATATGCCTTGTTTCTAGATATGATGCCCGTGAGAGGGCTTAAATTATTATTATAGGCCTTGTTGAGCATTGATTGCTTTTATCATGATTGAAATACCCAATTTAGGGGTTGATATGCTATTAATGATGTCTGACATGCATATTTATTCCAATAGTAGCCATCTATAGTTGATAATCATGAATCGATCGACATATTGAGTTAATTTCTAAGCTCACCTATATATACGCATTAAATTGATTGGATATCTTCATACTAATTTTATTGTGAGTATTACATCCTCATTCCATATTTATATATCCATGAGACACTGGTACCATTAAGGAATACTATTTTTGAAAGAAAATAAGATATTTTCCTTAAAACCCTTCTATGAACAGGAGCTTGAAAGGAGAGTTAAGGTTGAGATTGAGATATGAGATATAGTATATAGGTTGCGAACCTCCCATAGGTCCTATTATGTAGCTACGAACTCGGTAGGTATATACTGAAAGTCATGAGATGACTCTCACCGTTCCACCCCATCTTTTATCATTGCATTGCATTTTATTCGCATGTTCGTTGATTCCTTAGTTCTTGACTTGCTTCCTTTTTTATGTATTTCTGTGTATACTCGTACTGTTTACTTTCGATATTATACTAGAACTGTTGGTGGAGACGGTGTGAGATACCGTTTGGGAACTTTTTAGCTTGTAGGTTACGTGCTCATAGTATATTTTATCTATATTATTTTTCTACATTATTCAGTTGGCCTATGATACCTACTGAGTACAAGTGGACCTGTACTTATCTCTACTATGCCTTTTTGGTGCAGATCTAAGTCAGAGTACGACATATGGTGACTGATTTCTAGCAGAGATTCCTGAGTTTGAGGTACTGTCATGTCCTAGTGTTCAGGGCTGGAGCGGACCTCATCTATCTTTATTTGTCTTTACCTTCGATTTTTAGAGGCAGATATGTATTTTCAGTTTCGGATGTTGTATTAGATGCTTCTACCTTAGGACATCAAATTTTAGGTGGTTATGAATTTCTTTCCATCCCATATTTTATTATGCTTGTATTGGCTTGACTTTGTTCTAGAAATTTTGCCTTTTCTTTATTTTTGTTTGTGAATTCTTATCAGTTTGGGTGATCGGCTTACTTATCAAGCCTGAGCCACGATAAGTGTCATCATGATTCGATTTTAGGTTGTGACAAATTGGTATCAGAGCATTAGGTTCGCCAGTCTTATAAGTATAAGAGCAGGGTGTCAGTAGAGTCTCGCGGATCGGTACGTAGACGTCCGTATCTATCTTCAAGAGGCTATAATATATCTTTAGAAAAAACTTCTCTAATTTGATTCTTATCATGCGAGTTATTTTTACACAATGTTCTAAGTTGTGTTCCACTCTTTTCTACATAGATGGTGAGGACTAGATCTTGGATGGCTAAAGATGCTGAGCCAACACTCGAGGATGGAGCCCAGACCAGGGGTCGAGGTAGGGGTCATGGACGACCTCGAGGTAGAGGACGAAAACGAGGAGATGCCCCAGTCAGAGGTAGTGCTAGGGGGATCTCCCTTGAGCCCGAGGTTAAGCGTGTAGAGGATATGGGGCTGACTCAGGTTCCACGGGATACTGCTACCCCAGTATTGGAGGGTTTATTGATTCTTTTGCTGACCCATTTGAAGGGTGTTCCTTTGATTACACCCGGTGTTCCTCTAGTTCCAAGTGTTGTTCCATCGTTAGTGCCAATGTCTACTTATGGTATTTCTCTGACTCCGAGTATGATTCTTCCATCGGTATCGATACCTACTTGTGGTATTCCACAGACTTCAAGTGGTGCTCCACTTTCTGTGCCAGTATCTGATTATGGTATTCTGAGCTCAGGAGTACAACCATCATCTATGGTACCCCCACAGATGGATTCACAGCCTGCCAGACTTTCTATCCCTCCAGTTTCTTTGAGTACAGTTATGTCTTCTGATGATCGGAAGAGATTTGAGAGGTTTATTCGCTTGGATCCGCCCAAGCTTAGTGGAGCTATAGGCGAGGATGCCTATGATTTTTTGATTGATTATCAGGAGTAGTTGCACAATCTTGAATCCCTTGAGTCTCATGGAGTTTCTTATACTACTTATCAGTTGACGGATGTGGCTAGGGATTGGTGGAGGTTGTATGTTAGTTATAGGTCGTTGGGTTTGCCTGCTATGACTTGAACATAGTTTTTGGATACTTTCTTAGAGAGGTTTGTGATGTTTAGCTTGAGAGATCAGATGAGAGATGAGTTTGACCATTTGGAGCAAGGCTCCATGACTATTGCTGAGTATGAGGCACGTTTTCATATCTTGTCTAGATATTTTGCTGCTAGAATCTCCACTGAGTCTAAGAGGATTTGAAAGTTCATAAAGGGGTTAGATGGTTCGTATCTGTTGGCTATAGCCCAAATGGTTGTTTCAGGATCTTCTTTTCAGAGTATTATTGAGCATGCCAAGATGACTGAGTCTGTTATTCAAGCTACTCAGGGAGGCACCAAGAAGGTGCGTCGTCAGGGTGATTTTAGTGGGCATGCCTCCTGACGCAGAGACTTCTCGATTAGAGGTTTACATGGTTATCATAGTAGGCCAGTTCAGGCTGTTTTGCAGGGATCAGGTGTTAGACCTTCAGTTCAGTGTCTACTGGTAGCTAGACATCGAGTCAGGGAGGTCATTCTAGTACAACCGCACCTACTCAGATTGGGTCAAGTCATAGATGATGTTTTGTATGTGATGAGTTTGGTCATACGGCCAAGGATTGTCCTTGGTTTTTAGACCCACTCCTATATCTGCAGTGAGAGGTGGTTCTCAGAATGGTAGTGGTGTTAGAGGTGCTCGAGGTAGAGGTAGAGGTGCTCGTGGTGGTGATCGCGGGGTCACTTAGTCCGAAAGTGGATGTGGGCAGTGCTATGCTATACCTAATAGACCCGAGGTAGAGGTTTCCAATGCTATTATTATAGGTATCATCCTGTTTTACTACAGATCTACTTTTGTGTTATTCGACCCTGGGTCGACCTTCTCTTATGTGTCTACATATTTTGCTTCTGGTTTTGCTACTGCATGTGAGCCTCTTACTATGCCTCTCCATGTTTCTACCCCTGTAGGAGATTCTTTAGTGGTGGATCGGTTGTACAGATCATGTGTGGTTACTTTACGGGATACAAGACTTGGATAGACTTGATTCTCTTATATATGGTTGATTTTGATGTTATCTTAGGTATGAATTGGTTGGCCCCTTATCATACCATTTTGGACTGTTATGCCAAGACCTTGACCTTAGCTATGTCGAGTGTGCCAAGACTAGCTTGGAAGGTACGCTTAGTTTGGGACCAAAGAGGGTTATATCTTTTCTACGTGCTCATTATATAGTAAAAAGGGGTTGTTTTTCTTATTTGACTCATATTAATGATACGAGTATTGCTTCACCGCCTCCTATGGATTCTATTTAGGTAGTCCACGAGTTCATGGATGTGCTTCCTATGGATTTGCTTGGTGTGCCTCCGGATCGTGATATTGACTTTGTTATTGATGTAGAGCCGGGCTCCAAGCACATTTTGATTCCTCCTTATAGGATAGGAACATTTACAAGATTTATTAACTAAAGGCTTCATTAGACCTAGTGTTTCTCCTTGGGGTGCGCCTGCCTTATTTGTGAAGAAGAAGGATGGTTCTATGCACATGTATATTAATTATAGGCAGTTGAACAAGGTGACGATTAAGAAAAAGTATCCTCTTCCTCGGATTAATGACTTGTTTGACCAGCTTTAGGGTGCTTTGATGTTTTCTAAGATTGATTTAAGATCCGGGTATCACCAGTTGAGGATTAGAGCTTTTGATGTTCCAAAGATGGCTTTTCGAACTCGGTACAGTCATTATGAATTCTTGGTCATGTCTTTTGGGTTGATCAATGCCCCATCAGCGTTCATGGAGTTGATGAATTGGGTATTTCGACCGTATCTTGACTCCTTTGTGATTGTATTTATAGATGATATCTTGGTTGATTCTAAGAATGAGGCCGATCACGTGAGACACTTGAGGACTTTGATTCAGAGGTTGCATGATGAGAAGTTGTATCCTAAGTTCTCTAAGTGTGAGTTTTGATTAGATTCTTTCTATTTCTTGGGTCATGTGGAGACCAACGATGGTATTATGGTCGATCCAACCAAGATTGTGGTGTTCGTAATTGGGCTAGGCATACTAGCCCTACCGAGATTCATAGTTTTGTTGGCTTGGTGGGTTATTATCGGCATTTTGCTGAGGGTTTCTCTTCTATTGCGGCTCTTTTGACAAAGTTGACTCAGAAAAAGGTTTCTTTTTAGTGGTCGAAAGCATGCGAGAAAAGCTTCCAAAAACTCAAGCAGTTGTTGACTTCGGCTCCTAGCTTGACCTTGCCCAAGGAGGGCATAGGCTTTACCATGTTTTATGATGCTTTGGGTATGGTGTTGATGCAGGAGGGTAAGGTGATTGCTTATGTGTCTCACCAGTTGAAGCCTCACGAGAGAAATTACCCTACCCACAATTTGGAGTTGGCCGCGGTTGTGTTTGTGTTGAAGTTGTGGAGGCACTACTTATATGGAGTCCTATGTGAAATTTTCTCAGATCATCATAGTCTTCAGTACTTCTTCACCCAGAGAGAGCTTAATATGAGACAGTGTTGATGGCTTGAGTTGCTTAAGGATTATGACATCACCATTTTGTATCACCCTGGCAAGTCTAATATGGAAGCAGATGCCTTAATTCGAAAGTCGACTAGTATGGGAAGTTATGCTCATCTCTTGACTCAGAATCGCCTTTTGGCTTTGGAGGTTCAGTCTTTAGCTAATCAGATGGTTAGACTGGATATTTTGGAACCGGGGCATGTTTTTGCCTATGTTTATGCTAGACCTTCCTTAATGGAGCAGATTCTAACTCACTAGTTTGATGATGATTGCTTGAGGGCTATTCGAGATAAGGTGTTGAGTGGCGAGGCTAACGAAGCCTCTCTTGATTCGAATGGTGTGTTGATGATTGGTGGTCGAGTTTGTGTGCTGAGAGTTAGTGGTTTGGTGAGATTGATTTTGGAGGAGGTGTATTGTTCTACATATTCCATTCATCCTGGAGTTACTAAGATGTATTATGATTTGAGACAACTTTATTGGTGGATGGGTATGAAGAAGGATGTGGCAGATTTCATACCTTGTTGTTTGTGTTGTCAGCAGGTGAAGGCCGAGCATCAGAGACCGACTAGTTTGCTTCAGAGATTAACCATTCCGAATTGGAAGTCTGAATGGATCACTATGGATTTCGTGAGTGGATTGCCTCGTTCTTCTCGTGGTTCTGACAGTATTTAGGTCATCATGGATCGATTGACTAAATCAGCCTATTTTATCCCTATTATGATTTCCTCCAGTGTCGAGAGATTAGCTTAGATCTACGTTTGGGAGATTGTTCGTCTTATAGAGTGTCTGTGTCTATTATTTCAGATAGAGGTTCAGTGTTCACCTCTAGATTTTGAAGGACGTTTCAGGAAGAGTCGGGAACTTAGGTTGACCTTGATAACGCTCAAATACACCCCAGAATAGAATGTAAACGGTCGTTAGTAATATAATTACCAGACTTGGAGTTGGGGTCAAATCCACTAGGAATGCGATAGCTTTAACCTCTAAGTGTCAGAAGCAACTAGTGCTAACACGTGATGCTATGAAAATAATACATAAAAGTAAATGGGGGGTTATCATCTGTTGATTTGTAACTATTTAGACTTTTATAACTTGGGACACACAAGTCCAAGAGTAGAGAAGAGGAGTTAAAACCAAGAGTATAACGAGACTTGGGGTTATGCCATCGTAAGAGTGAAATTGTGTATGGGTAAATTGAGCATTTGACTACATTTAGCTAAGAACCTTGGGTAGGTTAGATCACAGGTGCTTGGTGTTGGTTTGTCAACCAAACACCAAGGTTTCACAATCGGGTTCTTTCGAACACCTCAAAAGTGCAGATTATAAGACCAATCCAATACCTCAATTAACACCCTTATGTCTAAGAGATGCTATTAAATGACACACATCAAGTTATTGTTCATACCCATTCCTCACCTTTGTCCCCTTTGTCAAGGATGATAAGAGTTCTAAAATTAATTAGAGTTTGCAACCCCTAATTTGAATGAAAACATGGAATGGGATTAAAACCCATGGCAATTATCTAAACATAAATCAAATAAACAAAACCTATACAATTATCACATCTTATTCAAGCATAACCCCAAGTAGAGAATTTAGCTACTCATAAAAGAAGAGAGAAGAAAATCACCCAAATTCTCTTCCCAAACTTCCATTGAATCCAAATGTTTACACAAAATTGATCCAAAAATGCAAGAATGTAACTTGTTTCTCCTTAGGGTTTCACTCTCCTTTGCTCTATCTTTACAAAAATGCCCAAAAAGCCCCCTTCAGAGCTGGAAAAATTCCCTTTTATAGCTAAAAATCGCGTCTCACAAAATTACAGAAGTGCCACTGCACTAGTCATCTGCTGGCGCAGGTTCCAGCGCAGATGGATGACCTGCGTGCACAGGAGGCCAGCGCAGGTGACACTGTTTTGTGTCGCTCAGCTCCTCAGTCAGCCACCTGCGTGCGCATCTCATGACCTGCGTGCGCAGGTGGCTGTTGGTCTCCCCGGTTGTTAATTCAAGCCTCCTTCCTTTACTTTTCGAACTCCCATTGACTCGCATGGTTAGTTCGAGCTCGAATTCATCCATTACCTGCATACAAGAGCCATATAACATGAGAATCTATATCGAATCAATGCGAATTTCAAGATAATTCAAGCTCAAATGTATTAAGAATCGGGTAAAATATTAACTTATCAACTCCCCCAAACTTAAACTATTACTTGTCCTCAAGTAATCAAGAACGCTTAAAATGAAAAGAAAAGGGTATTCTTAACTATGAAACAACCATAAGGGACATCACTAGACCATTAAGCCTATAAAGTTCAATCGGTTCCTCCAATAAGTCATGACAAACAAGTGAACCATGCTTTTTTTTCACACGTCAATCTTCAACCAAGAGCATAAGAAAAATTCCACAAGCAAATAACTTTCAGGTTGGGCTGCTTTTCAAGGTGTGACACAAGATTTTTCAGAGTTTGTCTCATCGCCAATTTGCAAATTGTCTAGCTCATTTTCCCAAGTTGAAGGTAGGACATCACTCTCTCTTTTCAAGGTATCCATGCCTCTCACTTGCAAAAGATTTCTCCACCCCCACAAGGTGATGTGATTCCCTAGGGGGGTAAGGATAGAAAGAACTTTCACTCACTCTCACAAAGAAATTCAAGTACCACACGTAGACCCATAGGCTTGCCCTTTGTGTCATTCACCACTAATGGGGACCAGCAAGGTTTTAAGTCACCAAGGGCTTACGGGTAATGATGAAGGTTCGGGTGAGGGAACAGGTTTATGGATCAAGTGACTAGAAGATTTCCCTAAACACACTCGCATTATCATTTCTTAGGCCCACTTTGTTCAAGCTCTTCACCTTATTCACCTTTGCTTGCTTTGTCTTTGCTTTTCTTCTCTCTTCTTTTCTCTTTTTATATAAATAGCCCTCCAACCGAAATTCCCTCTCATTTGCTTTTGGGGCCCTTTCATTTACCCTTTAGCAACTCATGCATCTCTTTTCTTTCTACAAATTTTTCTCATCATTTTATTTCTTTATTCATTTGTTTTTGCAACAACCAAGCATACACCTCCTTTTACAATCTTATACATCTCCTTTTTCCCCAACTTAACTTTTAACTCCATCTCAACCATTTTCACATTCATGCTTCTCCGAGCTCAGGCCTTTGCCTATGTTGGTTTACATTAAAACCATGCGATGTGTTTACAAAGATTGAGTGAAAGACAAGAAAAAGGATTTGACAAAGATGAAGGTGGGGTGTCATAGTATGGTCATTATCCAAGAAGAAAGTGGTGAAAGGCTCAAATGGGTTAACTAGGGACAAATGTCAAGGTGGGAATTTAGGTCAAATGGTGGATCAAGATGGCCTCGGGTCATTCTCCAAACCAAGTTAGGTCCCAGATTTCGCCTTGAATACACGCGGGGCAAGTTCTAGACTATCATGTGTGTACAAGAATTAATCAAAAACCTCACCACACTAGGCACTTTTTCTTTAAAATAGAAAGCTAGTCTTCCCCCCCAAACTTTGGGCAAATGAACTTGACAACCTACTCTAAGTCAAAGACTTATGAAGAATGAGCCAGAAACTGAATTAACAGGTCACACAAAAGAGGAGGCTTGGAATCACTTTGCTCTTTTCTTTTTTAAAAAAAAATCATTTTATCAAATCATTTTTGTTTGCCATGACAATTTTGGAGGGGCCTTTGAACCTCTTCAACTACTACACAACTCTGAATTAGGACTAGCATGCAAAAAGATCCCGGCAAGGGCACTATCCAAATCACAACTCACAAAAATGGGCGGCAAAGGGGCAATATTCGAATCAACAAAATTGTCCCGACAAGGGCAATATCCGAATCAACAAAAATGGCATGGCAAGGGCAATATCCGAATCAGCAAAAATGGCCCGGCGAGGGCAATATCTGAGTCACAACTCATAAAAAGAATCATGAATTAATATTACATACCATAAAGTAAAATAAATTTGCCCTCCCCCCACTAAAGAGTATTGCATTGTCCCCAATGCAATCAAGAAGAACAAGAAGGAAGGGAGTGAAAAACAAAACTCCCTGAGGCGCACTAGGCGCTCGGATCTGTATCATATGAAGGATGTGCCGGTGCTGTGGATGTAACAGTAGGAGCCTCCTCAGACTGAGCTCCTGAATGAACCTCCTCAAGAGGCCGAGAACTAGGGCCAGCACCAACTGTCTGTGCATGCAGCTCCTCAATATTCCTTTTAGCCAACTCCACCTGTTGATCCTCAAAGAGCCCTGTGCTGAAGTCTATCCCTGTTTCTTCCCCAATAGGAGAATACCCGAACAAGTCTGCAAATGGAAGGATCGGGCCAGTCTCCGCTTGTGGGATAGTGAACTGGGCATCATTAAAAGAGATAGAGGGCTGCATCGACTGCATCTCCTCACGCAGACTATCAAGATCTGTCCTGAGAGTAGTAACCACCTCACTATCCCCCCGGGCCTCAACCGCGGATAATCTTCGCTCATAGTCTACCATCTGAGCAAGTAGAGGCCCAAGGCTCTGCTCAATATCCACCTGAATAAAATGAGGAATGACGGCCACCAAGCGAGAGATAGAGCTGTCATTTGCCAAAGTCATGGCTGCAACCTTAGCAAACGTCAATGTGGAAGACCGAGGAGGCTGCGCCGGCTGCGTAGTGTGTGAGGGAGGCGGTGCCTGAGGGAGATCACGATCTAGAGTAATGTCACCATGGATAGAAGGAGCCTCGGAAGCATGAGAGGTCATAGGGGAGGTACTAGCAATGGGTACCTCTCGCATGGATGAACCGGTACTCTCACCCAACTTTCTCTTTAGGCCCACTAGATTGTCATCATCTTGACTGGTTCGAATATCAATGACACCCGGACACCTAATTTTTTTATCAATCTTTGGGAATAGAGGAACCTTGTGGACTGCACATAAAGCCGATATAAGAGCGGGGAAAGGTAGTAAAGTGCCTACTTGCTTTGATCGGAGTTTATCACTTCAGCGATAATCTCTCCCGAATTTATATCCAACCCATCCATAATGCATCCCACAAGTATAGCCCGTTCAATAGTGACATCTTGATCATTGGTGGAAGGAAGCAACCGATTCCCCACAAAGCCAAGCCAATGCTTGGCTTGAATGGAAAGATCCCGTCGTTTGATTTGTCTAATCCCATTTGCCCATAACGGAAGACCTTTAGCAATTATTTTGGAAAGCCATGGAAAATGAGCGCGTCCCTCTAGCACTCGCCTCTTGATCTCAACCCTAGGTGCACGGTCACACCCAAAATATAACTTATTTATTGCGGAGGCGGAGCAAGGCACCTCTACTCCCCTAACAAGCACACTACGTAGGCAAGGTTGGTCAGCTACCAATGATTTATACTTATGTAGATTGTGCTGGATGACGTTGGAAGCATAAAAATCTCGAACAAGATCAGGATAATAAGCCTCGAGGGGAGACTCGGGATTTATGTCTGTGAATATCTCCCAAGCATACTTGTTGACCTGTCTGACAATGTCCGGGAAATGATCATGGGCACCCGTCAAACTAAACACCTTCTCGGGGTTGAAACCCCGAGTATGCACCCATTCATTATAAAGGTCACGCATTTCCTTACTGGCAAATCTGATTGTATCAACATCCTTGGCCAATCCCCTTGAGATGTCAAGGGTACTTTGCACATTGGGGCTGGTAGGATGATCTTGTTAGGTCGGAGTGGTTTTCTTTGATGTAGTACGATGGCCTTGCCTTTGTCCTTGTGATGATTTTTCTTTGCTCCTCGCGGCATTGATTTCCTTGGAGACATCCCCTAAAAAGAACAAAAAGAAACAAACCACACAAAACAAAAAAGGTAAAACATATTTTTGGGTTTTGGTTATGTAAAATAAAATGAAAACTATGCTAACTAATGTGAATGCAAGGCAAAGTGCTATATGAAAGCACATGGGAGTATATGTGGACCACTATATCCCAAACACCATCCATTACATCTCAAAGTGCACAATCCATCATGACCCTAATGAGAACAAAAACGACGTTTTACCCTTAAGAATGGTGTCACCTAATCTATCATAGGGCAAACCATGCATTTTTGTTATGAACAAGTATGCTTACGAACTCATATTGCCAACAAGAATCACCAATTATGCCTCTTGAAATGGAGAAATACATTAAGAATCATGGCCCTTGAAAAATCATGTAATTCACACATCGGCACTACAATATTATAACACATCATGTAGGGAAGGAATAATGCTCAGGAGAAGTTCAAGGAACCATGTGTAGGTCTCTTAATTCGTGCACAAGAGAAAATACAAGGAAATGCTCATGTGGGAATATAATCAAACACATGGTAGGCATGAATTTTTGGGTACTCAAGACTTCCCCAATTGTATATGAAGCATCACCCCCAGCTCAAACAAGCCACAACAACATCAATACTACACCATAGGAAGTCCATATGAATCAATCCTTCACAAAAATCTAGCACAAACCATGAGTCTCCATTTGTGTCTAAAATCTTCTTAAAAAAGATTAAACCAAGTAAACTTACCAAGCTTAGAAGAAGAGGTGAAGTAATGTGGAAAATGAAGACTCTTGAGATGAAAAATGTAATGTGTGCAATCCTCTTTGAAAGTGAAGGTGAGATGAAGATAAGAGAGACTTTGAATTTAGAGAGGGAGAGTAGACGATGGATGTGTTGTGAGGTGGAGTTGGTCTTTAAAATTAGAAGGAATTGGGTTGTGGGTTACGAGTCATGTTTTAAAGAAGAGCATGGTTCAACCTGGGTCGGGTCGACCCAATCTTTTTAGAAAAAATTTGGAGGTTCAACCCCCACCTGTGCCCCACCATGCGCATGTATGTGGGGAGATGCGCACGCAGGTGGGCTTCCTTACCTGGGCAGTTTACCTGGGCATGTGGAGCAAAGTTGTAGCACCTGCGGAGGGTCACCTGCGCACACATGCTGGGACCTGCACACGCAGGTGAAGAAGCTGGCTCGAAGTAGGCATAAGGCAGAGCCTCCTGCGTTGCTAGCCTGCGCACGCATGTGCATGGGATGCGCACGCAGGTGGCTTCTTGCCCCCAGGCAGAATGTTGACTTCCACCTGCTAGCCTCATGCGTCCCAACATGCGTGGGCATGTGCGCTAGCAGGTGACTAATTTAGCTCAAAACAGTGTATCCAAGCTCCCACACTTAGTATTATTCACCTGCATTCACCAAAACAACCAAGAATTATCAATCAAACAACCTTAAAATGACCATAAGTAACCTTGGGTTGCCTCCCAAGAAGAGCCTTGTTTATCGTCGTAGATCGACGTTGTTTCTCATCATCACGCATCCTTAAAATGGAGCAACTCAACCTTAGCCGCTCCAGGTCCGCTCTCATAAAAATGTTTTAATCTTTGACCATTCACCATGAACCTCCTTTTCTCATGGTCCTCGAGATCAATAGCACCACTAGGAAAGACATTAACCACAACAAAAGGGCCAGACCACTTGGATTTTAGCTTTCCCGCAAAGAGTTTTAACCTTGAATTGAAGAGTAGCACTTTATCACCTGCATGGAACTCTCTTTTTAAGATCTTAGCATCATGCCATTTCTTTATTTTCTCCTTGTATAATGCTGAGCTCTCATATGCCTTGAGTCGGAACTCATCCAACTCATGAAGTTGATCTATTCTTGATTTTGAGGCATCCACCCAATCCATGTTCAATTTACGCAAGGCCCACAAAGCTTTGTGCTCTAATTCAACTGGGAGGTGGAAAGACTTTCCAAACACTAACTGATAGGGCGACATGCCAATAGGAGTCTTGAATGCGGTCCTATATGCCCACAGAGCATCATCAAGTTGTCTTGCCCAATTTGTACGCCCTACATTTATAGTTTTCTTCAAGATCGATTTGATCTCCCGATTAGAAACCTCCACTTGGCCACTCGTTTGAGGATGATATGGGGTTGCCACCTTATGCCGCACCCCATATTTTTCAAGCAAAGCTTCAAATAGCCGATTGCAAAAATGAGAACCACCATCACTAATGATAGCCCGAGGAGTTCCAAACCAGGTGAAAATGTATTTTTTTAAGAAGAGAGTTACAATTTTTCCTTCATTGGTTGGTAAGGTAATGGCCTCGACCCATTTGGACAAGTAGTCAACGGCCACTAATATATACTTATTACCATATGAGCTCACAAACAGACCCATAAAATCAAGGCCCCATACATCGAATAGCTCTACCTCAAGATTGGGTCTTAAAGGCATTTCATGCCTCCTCAAGATACCACCATGATTTTGACATTGAATACAAGTCTTTACTAATTCGTGAGCATCACGGTGAATGGTAGGCCAATAATACCCACACTGAAGGACTTTCGCTGCAGTTCTCACACCACCATGGTGGCCACAAAAAGAAGAAGAATGGCATGCTCTAAGAATGGATTTTATCTCCTCTTCCATGATGCATCACCGTATGATTCCATCTGCACATTACCTGAAAAGATAGGGCTCATCCCAAAAGTACCGCGTCACATCATGGAGGAATCTTTTCCTTTGATAGTAACTCAGCTCATCAGGAAGGAGTCCGCTCACTATATAGTTTGCAAAATCAGCATACCATGGCAGAGTGCTATCGTTCAAGCTCATGACAAGTTCATCCGGGAATGTATCATCAAGATCAATATCTCCCCAAATTTTCTCATTTGTCTCAAGACGTGACAGATGGTCGGCTACTTGGTTTTCACACCCTTTTTGATCCTTCACTTCAAAATCAAACTCCTGAAGTAGTATAATCCACCTTATCAATCGGGGTTTTGCTTCTTTCTTTGCCATCAAATACTGGAGAGCAGCATGATCGATGTGTACAATGACTTTTGTGCCTAACAAATAAGCTTAAAATTGCTCAAACCCATACACCAAGGCTAGCAATTCTTGTTCTGTAACAGTGTAGTTCTTTTGAGCACCATTCAATGACTTGCTAGCATAATAGATGGGATGAAAAAGTTTCTCTTTTCATTGTCCAAGAACATCTCCCAATGCCAGCCCACTAGCATCACACATGAGTTCAAATGGTTGAGACCAATTTGGAGTCACTATAATCAGGGCTGAGACAAGTTTCTCTTTAAGGCAATTGAATGCCTTCAAACACTCTTTATTGAATTCAAAAGTGACCTCCTTCTCAAGGAGTTTGCACATCGGATGGGCAATTTTAGAGAAATCTTTAATGAACCTCCTATAAAAACCCGCATGACTAAGGAAACTCCGAACCCCTTTGATAGTTATTGGAGGTGGTAGCTTAGCAATGACTTCCACCTTAGCTTGATCTACTTGGATTCCTAGGCCCGATATTTTGTGTCCAAGAACAATCCCCTCCTTAACCATAAAGTGACACTTCTCCCAATTCAATACAAGATTATTTTCCACACATCTTTCAAGGACCTTCTCCAAGTGTTCAAGGCAATCTTCAAATGTATCACCAACCACTGAAAAATCATCCATAAACACCTCCATAGAACTCTCTACCATGTCAGAGAAGATAGAAAGCATACACCGTTGAAAGGTGGTCGGTGCATTGCATAGCCCGAAGGGCATGCGTCTGAAGGCGAAAGTTCCATATGGGCAAGTGAAGGTAGTTTTTTCTTGATCTTAGGGAGCTATGGATATTTGATTATAGCCCAAATATCCGTCGAGGAAGCAATACCAACCCCTACCCTCCAACCTATCAAGCATTTGATCCATGAAAGGCATGGGGAAGTGATCCTTCTCGGTCCATGAATTTAATTTTCTATAATCAATACACACTCTCCAACCCGTGACCGGCCGGACGGGTATAAGATCATTATTTTTGTTTGGGACTACCGTGATACCACCTTTCTTAGGAACACATTGAATTGGACTTACCCAAGTGCTATCCGAGATAAGATAAACTACACCCGCTTCAAGCCACTTGATGATTTCTTTCTTCACCACTTCTTGCATTGGAGGATTTAGTCTTCTTTGATGTTCTACACTTGCTACAAACTCGGGGCTCAAGCTTGATCTTGTGAGTACATATGCCGGGTGGAATTCTAATAATATCGGCTATGGTCCATCCAAGAGCCCGAATATACCGACTCACCACCGATTACAACACCTTAATTTGCCAAGATGACAAGTCTCCTGCAATAATAATAGGTAGAGTCTTACCTTCTCCCAAGAACACATACCGGAGATGAGGTTGCAATGGCTTGAGCTCAATTTGTGGTGGATCTTTATTGAAGGCTTTGCGAGAGGAGTTTCTTGATTTTTTAAGTCAAGATCCAACTTGCAAGGATTTTTTGGGTAAGACCCAAAACCTTTCAAGGAAGCAACGTTTTCATTATATCTTTCATTCCCTTCACTTTCAAGATTCCACAAGACCCCCACCAAAGGTTCACTAACAAATTCAGCCTCCATCGTATTAGCCACTACATCATCAATCATATCGATTACGGAGACAACTTGTAAATCCATAGGTTGTTTCATGGACTTGCAGACATTGAATGACACCTCTTCATTGTTTACTCAGAATTTCATTTCACCGCATTCAACATCAACTAAAGCTCGACCGGTAGCCAAGAATGGTCTACCAAGAATAATGGGGACCTCATGGTCAATTTCACAATCCAAGATCACAAAATCAGCCGGAAAGATGAAGCGATCCACCTTCACAAGTACATCACACAACACACCCACGGGTCTTTTTATAGAGCGGTCGGCCATCAATAGTCGCATTGTCGTTGGCGTTGGAGCTCCCAAACCTAACTTTCAAAATACGGCTAATGGCATCAAATTAATACTTGCCCCAAGATCACATAAGGCTTTCCTAAATTGATACACCCCGATAGTACATGGGATAGTAAATGTCCCCGGATTATCTTTCTTCACAACCATCGTACTAGACATTATAGCACTACAGTTATGTGTAACTTCAATTATTTCGAAGTTCATGATTCTTTTCTTTGTTACCAACTCTTTCATAAACTTAGCATACCCGGGCATCTCTTGTAAGGCTTCCAACAATGGTATATTTACCGAAAGGTTTCTAAATTTAGAAAGAAACTTTTTGAACTTTGAATCATCTTCTTTCTTCTTGAACCTTTGTGGGAATGGAGGAGGGATTTTAACTTACGGCTTAGGAACAACCGAGTTTTCATTTAGTTTTACATTACCACACTCAACCACTTGTGGGCTCATCTCCTTGGTTTTCACCTTTTTCGACCCGTTAACATCTTGCTCTTGTGACATTTGAGTTTCATCTTTTGAATTATCAAGCCGAGTTCTCGTTTTGCTCACTTGGCCTCCAACACCCTTATCACAAAGGTTGTCATCAAGATTTTCAACGTCATTTCCAAGGGTTCTCCCACTTCTACTAACAATGGCCATGACGTGAGCGTCATTTTTTGGATTCACCACCGTATCACTAGGGAGTCCTTCTCTTTGTCTTGCATTCACTTGGGAGGAGAGTTGACCCATTTGGGTTTCAAGTTGCTTTATCGAAGCTGAGTGTAAGGTGACACTTTGGTTGAGATGCAACAAATCCCATTTCATTTACCTTAACATCTTATCGCTTCCTTCAACTCCCAAGAGGATACGGGAAAGCACATCTTCATTCTTATATTTCTCTGGATCAATAAAGGTTTCTTCCTTACCCTTGGACTATCATGCGGAGGAACATACCTATCATAGTACCGATTTGCATCTCGCCAATCACGATCTCTATCTTTATCCCTCCAATCTCGGTCTCTCTCACGATCTCTATCCCGATTCTTCCACTCACGATCTTTCCAATAACGGTCTTTATCCATCCAACCTTGATTCCCGCCCTTCCTTTGGTAGGTGGGGCGGGAACCCCTCGCTTGATTTGACATAAATCAAATTTCTTCATCAAGAGTCTCCGCTTCATCATCATCATAGCTCTTTGCATCCTTGGAGGCGACGACGTTAACCACCTTTGGTGTTGAACCCATTACATGCTTAGTGAGGAGTTCTAATTGTGTCATCATCTTAGCCATGCTCTCGTCTCTCTCCTCATCTTTCTTTCTTTATTCTTGGCTTACAAAAGATGCAAAGGGAGCCCCCATGACCACCTCGAAATCTCTTGTATGCCAACCACGACTTTGTTTGGTGACTTGGTCCAATATTGCCGATACAACACCATAGGTTTGTTTCACCAACGACCCCCCGTCAGCATTGTCCGCAACCGTCTTGTTCAATTGATCTAATGCTCGATAGAATATTTGGAGGAGCATCTTATCCGGAACTTCATGAGTCGGGCATTGCATCAATTTCGTGTTGAACCTTTGCCAAGCCTCATGTAATGGTTCACCATTCAATTGATGAAAGTTGATAATCTCATCCCTCAATTGCAACATCCGGGATGGTGGGAAGAAGCGATCCAAGAATACTTCCATCAATTCCACCCATGTAGTGATAGAACCTGTGGGCAATTGCCTCAACCATAATGCGACTTCGCCAGTCAATGAAAAGGGGAAGAGTCTCAATCGGATGGACTCTTGTGATATGTGGGCTACGTCAAATGGCATGCACACCTCAATGAAATTTGTCAACTGAAGATTCGCGTCCTCATGTGCTTGACCCCCATATAACCCCTTCATTTGAAGGAGGTAGAGCATTACACTAGTAACGTGAAACACTCCATTTTCATCCGCGGGTGAAATGCGGATGGCACTTGCTCTCCCAGCATCTCCCAAATAGTCTTCATCGTCCATATGTCCGTCAAATGAAGCGGCATGACTACCATGCTAACTCATTGAATCATGAAGACTTTGGTTTTCACCTATGAAGAACAAAAACAACAAATAAAGTAAACTTACACCACAGCAAACACAAGTAACTTAAAATACTAAAAGAAATGAACGCTACATTTCATTCCCCGGCAACGGCGCCATTTTTTGATAATGCTCAAATACACCCCAGAATAGAATGTAAATGGTTGTTAGCAATATAATTACCCAACTTGGAGTCGGGGTCGAATCCACTAGGAATGAATGGGATAGCTTTCACCTCTAAATGTCAGAAGCAACTAGTGCTAACACGTGATGCTATGAAAATAATACATAAAAGTAAATGGGGGGTTATCATTTGTTGATTTGTTACTATTTAGACTTTTATAACTTGGGACACACAAGTTCAAGAGTAGAGAAGAGGAGTTAAAACCAAGAGTATAACGAGACTTGGGGCGGTTATGCCATCGTAAGAGTGAAATTATGTATGGGTAAATTGAGCATTTGACTACATTTAACTAAGAACCTTGGGTAGGTTAGATCACAGGTGCTTGGTGTTGGTTTGTCAACCAAACACCAAGGTTTCACAATCGGGTTCTTTCGAACACCTCAAAAGTGCAGATTATAAGACCAATCCAATACCTCAATTAACACCCTTATATCTAAGAGATACTATTAAATGACCCACATCAAGTTATTGTTCATACCCATTCCTCACCTTAGTCCCCTTTGTCAAGGATGATAAGAGTTCTAAAATTAATTAGAGTTTGCAACCCCTAATTTGAATGAAAACATGGAATGGGATTAAAACCCATGGCAATTATCAAAACATAAATCAAATAAACAAAACCCATACAATTATCACATCTTATTCAAGCATAACCCCAAGTAGAGAATTTAGCTACTCATAAAAGAAGAGAGAAGAAAATCACCCAAATTCTCTTCCCAAACTTCCATTGAATCCAAATATTTACACGAAATTGACCCAAAAATGCAAGAATGTAACTTGTTTCTCCTTAGGGTTTCACTCTCCTTTGCTCTATATTTACAAAAATGCCCAAAAAAAAACCCTTCAAAGCTGGAAAAATTCCCTTTTATAGCTAAAAATTGCGTCTCACAAAATTACGAAAGTGCCACTGCACTAGTCATCTGCTGGCGCAGGTTCCAGCGCAGATGGATGACCTGCGTGCACAGGAGGCCAGCGCAGGTGACACTGTTTTGTGTCGCTCAGCTCCTCAGTCAGCCACCTGCGTGCGCATCTCATGACCTACGTGCGCAAGTGGCTATTGGTCTCCCCGGTTGTTAATTCAAACCTCCTTCCTTTACTTTTCGAACTCCCATTGACTCGCATGATTAGCTCGGGCTCGAATTCATCCATTACCTGCATACAAGAGCCATATAACATGAGAATCTATATCGAATCAATGCGAATTTCAAGATAATTCAAGCTCAAATGTATTAAGAATCGGGTAAAATATTAACTTATCAAACCTCAGTACAACTTTCCACCCTCAGACCAATGGTCAGTCGAAGCGGACATTTCAGGTTTTAGAGGATATGCTCTGCACTTGTGTCATGGACTTTGGAGGTCAGTGGGAGTAGTATTTAGCCCTGTTGAAGTTTGCTTATAATAATAGATACCATTTGAGTATTGAGATGGCACCTTTTGAAGCGTTGTATGGTAGGCGTAGTCGATCTCCTATTGGTTAGTTTGAGACCTCAGAGGTTATACCCCATGGTACCGACTTGCTTCACTAGTCGTGAGTCTTTGGATAGTGTTCGTGTGATTCAGGATAGGCTTCGATCAACCCAGAGTAGGAAAAAAAGTTATGCAAACTGTAAACTTTGTGCTTTGAAGTTTAGGATTGGTTATTGAATTTTCCTTCGTGCGTCGTCCATGAAGGGCATGATGAGGTTCGGTAAAAGGGGCAGGCTTAGCCCAAGGTATTTTGGACCTTTTGAGATTCTTCAGACAATTAGAGAAATTGCTTATGAGTTGGCCTTACCCCCAGACTTCTCAGCCGTTCATCCAATTTTCCATGTATCTATGCTCCAACGCTATATTTCGAATGATTCTCACGTGCTTAGGTGGGATTCATTTCAGTTGGATGAGAGGTTGACCTTTGTTGAGGAGCCAATTTCTAATTTAGCTAGAAATGTTAGGCGGTTGCATTTTAGAGATATCCCTATAGTTAAGGTTCTGTGGAGACATCGTTTAGTTGAGGATGCTACTTGGAAGGTCGAGTCTGACATGCATAGTACTTACCCTCAGCTATTCACTGATTCAGGTATTCCTTTACCTTTTAGTTCGAGGACGAACTAGAGTTTAAGTGGTGAATATTGTACATATTTGTTTTTGTGATTTTCTATTTTTATTTGTTTTGATCATTTTACCTTTCCCTGTAGTTGCTTCATGTTGGCTTGGGGTTCGGGGATAGTTGGTACGATTCCTAATGCGATCGGGAAAGTTTTGGTTCAGTTTGAGGTTATTTGAGGCTATAAGAGCCAATGGTTGACTTCGATCAACATTTCATAATCGGAGTGCCAGATGGCAAAATGGACTACGCCAGCAGATCTGGAATGTCGATTTTGGGTTAGTAGCGTGGTTGGTTCGAGTTTCGGACTTTTATATCTCATTTTGACCCTCAATTTGGAAAGTAGTGAATTAGGTACCCGGGGGTTAATTTTCTAAAAACAATCTTTTTTTGAAAATCTGATGTCGCCTTTGAGTTTGGAAAGTCAAAATTAGTCCAGTAACATAGTTCGTTTGCGAGCACGGGATTCCAAATGAAATCTCGAGGGTGCTATCGGGAACTTGATATTTTAGCCAAGTTGCTGATGTTGCTTCAGCTGGTGCAACCACTTCAGCGGCCAATGTACCGCTTTAGTGGTAGCCGCATAAGCGGTAAATCCTAAGAGTCGCCTACCCTTAAAGTGGGTACTTGAAGGCTTTAGCGGAAGGGGACCTCTTTAGCGGACTAGCCACACAGGCTGGACTACTTTAGCAGTCAGTTAGCGCTTAAGAGATAACCGCTTTAGTGATCATTTTACCGCTTAAACGGCCAGATCTGGGTTGATATAAGAACCCAATTTTGCAATTTTTCCTTCATTTTGAGCTTTTGAGCTTCGGGTTTAAGGGTTTTTGGTCGATTTGGACCTCGTTTTAAGCTTGTTTTTGCTTGGGTTTTGTTCAATAAACTTCTTTAACCTTGAGGAATGTATTTCTAAAGAAAAATTCTAGTTTTACCCCCTTCGTTTTCAAAATCCATTTTCGAGGTATGTTTTCGACCAGTTTCAAATATGGTCAATATGGGTATCAATGGCTTTCTTTTAATATGTAGATGCTATATTTATATGTTTTAGTTGAATTCGAGGCCATTCGAAAGGAGATTGCTCCATGTTGAAGCACTTTAGGTTGGAATTTCATCATTTTGAGGTAGGTTGTGGCTTAACTTCTTTCAGATTAAGCTGGGTAGTTAATGTATAGGTAAAGAATGCTATAGGTTGGTGAAGATAGTTATGGAGTTTATATTTTGAGAATTCATTTACTGTTGTGTGCTCGTGTAGGGGATTATTTGGTGTTGATGTTGGCTTGAGATATCTGTTATTGCGTGTCGCCTGTGTGACATCATATAGCCTTATCTGTGCATTTATATGCCTTGTTTCTAGAAATAATGCCCGTGAGAGGGCTTAAATTGTTATTATAGGCCTTGTTGAGCATTGATTGTTTTTATCATAATTGAAATACTCAAGTTAGGTGTTGATATGATATTAATGATGTCTGACATGCATATTTTTTTCCAATGGTACCCATCTATAGTTGATAATCATGAATCAATGAACATATTGAGTTGATTTCTGAGCTCGCCTATATATATGTATTGAATTGATTGGAGATCTTCATACTGATTTGATTGTGAGCATTACATCCTCATTCCATATTTATACATTCATGAGACACTGGTACTATTGAGGAACACTATTTTTGAAAGAAAAATGAGACATTTTCCTAAAAAGCCTTCCGTGAACACAAGCCGAAAAGAAAAGTTGAGATTGAGATTGAGATTGAGATATGAGATATAGTATATGGGTTGCGAACCCCCCATGGGTCCTATTGCGGAGATGCAAACTCAGTAGGTATATACTGAAAGTCATGCGATGACTTTCACCATTCCACCCCATCTTCATCATAGCATTACATTTCATTCGCATATTCAGTGATTCCTGAGTTCTTGACTTGCTTCCCTTTTTGTGTATTTCTGTGTATACTCGTGTTGTTTACTTTCGATATTATATTAGAACTGTTAGTGGGGACGGTGTGAGCTACCGTTTGAGAACTTTTCTTCTTGCAGGTTACGTGCTCATACTCTATTTTTTCTATATTTTTTTCTACTTTGCTCAGTCGACCTATGATACCTACTGACTATAAGTGGACCCGTACTCATCCTTACTGTGTCCTTTCGGTGCAGATTCAGGTCCGAGTACGACAGGTGGCAGCTGGTTTCTAGTGGAGATTCCTGAGTTTAAGGTACTGTCATGTCCCAGTGTTCGGGGCTGGAGCGGACCGGACCTCATCTATCTTTATTTATCTTTACCTTCGATTTTTAGAGACAAATATGTATTTTCAGTTCCAGATGTTATATTAGATGTTTCTAGCTTATGACACCAGATTTTGGGTGACTATGAATTTCTTTCCATCCTGTACTTTATTATGCTTGTATTGGCTTGACTTTATTCTAGAAGTCTCGCCTTTTCTATATTTTTGTTTGTGAATTCTTATCAGTTTGGGTGATCGACTTACTTATCAAGGCTGAGCCGCGATAAGTGCCATCATGACCCGATTTTGGGTCGTGCCATATAATTAATGAGGAATAATGGGACTATTAGTTTATAGGTTACCCACAAAAAACAAGATGAAGAAACCTTGAAAATCGCCCTACCCAAAACTTGGAGCTCCAAAAGTGGAAGAAATTCATGAAAATGGCGTTTATATACTGTTCTATGCACATCACCTCGCGAACGCGGTCAACTCTTTGCATTCGTGAGGGTTAACTTTGAACGGCCAATAAAATTGGCCTTCGCAGTCCAGACAGGGCTTCTCATTCGCGATAGCTTTGTCGCATTCGCGATGGAGAAAATGACCTAACTTGGACCAGTTTACACTTCGTGATCGTAGCCACAACCTCGCGATTGTGATGAAGGGAGAATTCCTTCTCCGTGTTCGCAGCCAGTGGACCTCATTCGTGAAGAAGGATCTGGCAGGCACCAGATATCAATAAATCAGTTGAGTTTTGCATGCTTCGAAACCTCCGAACCCCACAGAAGCAGACCATATATGCTACAAGGACATGTTTGACGTTCTGGACTCAATGGCGATGTCGGATTTTCGAAAAAGGATCGTTTTCAACAATTTAACCCTCGGGACCCTTTAATGCTAAATTTTCAAATGAAGGGTTGAAATGCAATATAAAGGTCCCGTACCTAAACCAACCCTGCTACTAACCCAAATGGGACATTTTAAATCTAACAAAACTATCCAAATCACCAA
This sequence comes from Capsicum rhomboideum, assembly GCA_031232105.1. Taxonomy (NCBI): domain Eukaryota; kingdom Viridiplantae; phylum Streptophyta; class Magnoliopsida; order Solanales; family Solanaceae; genus Capsicum; species Capsicum rhomboideum. The sequence continues at coordinate 25,264,792 of CP124713.1, read as the reverse complement.
CCGACACTCAGAACATCAGATGTTGACCGAAGTCAACTATAAAGCTTTCAAAGCCTCTAATAACCATAAATTCACCTAAATCATTCCCGAATGCATTGAGAACCGTGCCAACCATTCCCACTCCTAAAATTCAATATGTAGAAACTATGGGAAAGGGAAAAATGGTCAAAATACATAAATAGTAGGATCTCACAAATCAGGTCATTACAATATCCACCACTAAGACTCTAGTTCGTCCTCGAACTAAAAAGCAAAGAAATACCTGAGTAGGTGAAAAGCTGGGGTTAACTACTACACATATGGGACTTGACCTCCCAAGTAACCTCCTCAATGGAATGGTGTCTCCACTGAACCTTAACTACATGAATCTCTCTAGGACGAAACCATCTAACATCCCCGGCTAAAATAGAGACTGGCTCCTCAACAAAGGCCAACCTTTCATCCAGCTGAACCGAATCCCAAGTACGTGAGACTCATCAGAAACGTAGCATCGAAGCATAGATACATGAAAAACTGAATGAACGACTGAAAAATCTGGAGGTAATGCCAACTCATAAGCAACATCGCCAACCATTCGAAGAATCTCAAAAGGTCTAATGTACCTCGGGCTAAGCTTACCCATCTTTTCGAACCTCATCACGCCCTTCATGGGTGACACACGAAGAAAGACCCGATCACCAATCCCAAACTTAAAGGCACAAAGTCTGCGGTCGGCATAACTCTTTTACCTACTCTTGGTTGCCTGAAGCCTATCCTGAATAACCCAAACTCTATCCAAAGACTCGCAAAGCAAGTCGGTACCACGGGGTCTATCCTTGGAAGTCTCAAACCAACCAATCGGAGATCGACAATGCCTACCATACAATGCCTCAAAAGGTGCCATCTCAATACTCAAATGGTAGCTATTATTTTAAGCAAACTCTGCCAAGGCTAGATGTTGCTCCCACTTACTCAGAAATTCCATAACACACGCACAAAGCCTATCCTCCAAATCCTGAATGGTCTGCTCCGACTGTCCGTCAGTCTAGGGGAAAAAAGTTATGCTAAGGTCAACCAGAGTACCCAACTCCTTCTGAAACATCCTCCAGAAGCTAGAAGTGAATACTGAGCCTCTATCTGAAATAATAGACATGGGTACTCTGTGAAGACGACCTATTTTCCGAACATAGATACAAACCAACCTCTTGGCACTGAAGGAGACTTGAATAGGAATAAAATGGGCCGATTTGGTTGATCGATCCACGATGACCCAAATGTTATTAGAACCATAAGAAGTATGAGGCAATCCACTCATAAAATCTATAGTGATTCGCTCCCTCTTCTACTCAGGAATGGATAATCTCTGAAGCAAACCACCTGGTCTCTGATGCTCAACCTTCACCTGCTGACAACACACGCAACGAGCTATGAAGTCTTCTACATCCTTCTTTATACCAGCCCTACCAATAATGCTGCTTCAAATCATGATACATCTTGGTCACCCCTGGATGGATGGAATATCTAGAATAATGCGCCTCTTTCAAAATAACTCTCACCCATCCACCAACTCTCAGCCACTAATCCTTAAAACACCCTCTGAATTAAGAGATGTCGCCTTAATCTCGCCACTCAACACCTTATCTCGAATCACCCTCAAGCTATCATCATCAAACTGGTGAGCTCAAATCTGCTCCAACAAAGAAGATTTAGCATCAATATAGGCTAAAACAGGACTGGATGTTGTAATATCAAGCCTAACCATCCGGTAAGCTAAAGACTAAACCTCTAAGGCAAAAGGCTGCTCTTAAGTCAAGAGATGAGCTAAACTCCACAAACTAGTCATCTTCCAACTCAAGGCATCCACAACCACATTAGCCTTACTCGGATGATAGAGAATAGTGAGATAATAATCCTTAAGCAACTTAAGCCAACGTTGTTGTCTCATATTAAGATCACGCTGGATGAAAAAGTACTGAAGGCTATGATGATCCTAGAAAATCTCACAACAAACTCCATACAAGTAATGCCTCCAAAACTTCAACACAAACACAACCGCGACCAACTCCAAATCATGGGTAGGATAATTCTTTTCATGAGGCTTCCACTGAAGAGAAACATAAGCAATTACCTTACCCTCCTGCATTAACACTGCACCTAAACCCACATCAGAAGTATCACAAAACACGGTAAAACCCACGCCCTCCTTGGGCAAAGTCAAGATAGGAGCCAAAGTCAACAACTCATTAAGCTTTTGAAAGCTCACCTCAAAAACATCCAACCACTGAAAAGAAATCTTCTTTTGAGCCAACTAGGTTAAAATGGTTGCAATAGACGAGAAAACTTTTACAACATACCGATAATAACTTGCCAAACCAACAAAACTCTGAATCTCAGTAGGAGAAGTAGGTCCAGCCCAATCATAAATTACCACTATTCTGGCCGGAACAACCATAATACCATCATTAGTCACCACATGACCCAAGAAAGAGATAGAATCCAACCAAAACTCACATTTAGAGAACTTAGCATACAACTTCTCATCACGCATTTTCTGAAGTACAGTCCTCAAATGTCTCACATGATTGGCCTCATTCTTGGAATAAACTAAGATATTATCTATAAATATAATCACAAAGGAGTCGAGATATGGTCGAAATACCCAGTTCATCAACTTTATGAATGTTGCTGAGGTATTGGTCAAACCAAAAGACATGACCAAAAACTCATAATAACGGTATCGAGTTTGAAAAGTTGTCTTCGTGACATCCAAAGCTCTAATCTTCAATCGGTGATACTCGGATCTCAAGTCAATTTTTAAAAACATTGAAGCACCCTAAAGTTGATAAAAGAAATCATCAATGCAAGAAAAGGATAGTTGTTCTTAACCGTCACATTGTTCACCTACCGATAATCAATAAATATGCGCATAGGCCCATCCTTCTTCTTCACAAACAAGTCAGGCGCACCGCAAGGTGACACACTCGGCCTAATAAACCCCTTAATCAACAAATCTTACAATTGCTCTTTCAATTCCTTCAAATCTATCGTGGCCATCCTGTAAGGAGAAATGGAAATAGGCTTGGTGCCTGACTCCATATCAATAGCAAAATCAATATCACGATCTGAACGACATACTAGGCAAATCTGTAGAAAATACATCCATGAACTCACAAACAACTCAAATAGAGTCCATAGGAGGCGGTGAGACACCATTAATATCACGAACATGAGCCAAATAAGACAAGCACGCCCTTTCTACCATGTAACAAACACATAGAAAAGATATAACTTCCTTTGTGCCCGGATTAAGAGTACCCTTCCAACCTATTCTCGGTAACCCGATGTAGCTAAGCTCACAGTCTTGTCATAACAAGCTAAATTTTTCTATATCTCCTCGGAGAACTTACTCTTGAAAGCGTTGCATGTTGCTACTAGAGGGCAAATAGCATGATAGAGAGCTAACCAATCCATACCTAGAATAACATCAAAGTCTACCATATCTAGGAGAATCAATTCTACTCAAATCTCACCCCCACAAAGGTAACCACACAAGATCAAAACATCCAATCCACCACTAAAGGATCTCCTACGGATATAGATGCATGAAGAGGCATAACGAGGGGTTCACATGCAACATCAAAACTAGAAGCAAAATATATAGACACATAGGATAATATAGAACCAAGGTTAAATAACACGAGAGCAGATCTGTAGCAAACTGGGATAATACCTATAATAACTACATCAGAGGCCTCTGTCTCGGGTCTCCCAGGTATAGCATAACACTGACCATATCCGCTCCAAGACTATGCAATCCCACATCCATTACTATAATCTCCCCTACCTCTACCTCGAACGCCACTCCTACCGCTCTGTGAACCACCTCTCACTATAGAAATTGAAGTAGGGCAAAGCTGAAGCTGAGATCCCTGTTGAGTAGGTCCAATCACACGTCGAGGGCAATCCTTGGCCACATGGTAAAACTTTTCACATACAAAACATCGTCTATAGCCTGACTCAATCTAAAGAGGTACGAATGAACTAGAACGACTATCCTGACCTGAAGAACTGAACCTGGAACCTCCACTCGCATGACCTGATACCTGGCTACTAGAAGCTGCACAACCTAAAGGTCTACCACCTGATCCCTACAACATATCCTGAACTGGCCTACCATGATAACTATGGGAACCTCTACTAGAGAAGTCTCTACATCGAGAGACATGTCCACTAAACTCTCCCTGACGATACACCTTCTTGGTGCCTCCCTGAGTAGCCTAGATAATAGATTCGGTCATCTTGGCGTGCTTAATAATACTCTACAAAGAAGCCTATGAAACTGGGCTGTAGCCAACTGATATGATCTATCTAACCCCTTCACAAACTTCTGAATCCTCTCAGACTCGGTGGAGATGCTAGCAGCTGAATATCTGGACAGAGCATGAAAACGTGCCTCATACTCGACAGTAGACATAGAGCACTGCTCCAGATGGTCAAACTCATCCCTCATCTGATCTCTCAAGCTATACGGTACAAATCTCTCTACGAAGGCCTCAAAAACCTGAGTCCAAGTCATAGTAGGTGAACCCAAATGCCTACAACTAGCAAACAACCTCCACCAATCCCTGGACATATTTGTCAACTAATAGTTAGTATAAGCAACTCCATGTAACTCAAAGGATCCAAGATTATGTAACTTTTCCTGGTAATCAGTAAAAAACTCATAGGCATTCTCGCCAATAGCACCACTGAACTTGGGCAAACCCAAGCAAATAAACCTCTTCTGATCATCAGAAGACATCATAGTACCCGAAATAAATAGAGGGATAGTGAGTTTGGTAGGTGATAATTCCACACTTGGGGGTACCATAGATGATGGTTGTACCCCAGAAGCAGGAATACCAAGCATATGTCAGTACAGACGATGAAACACTACTCGAAGTCTGAGGAACAACAGGTACACTCAAAGGAGCACCCTCCAAATGATTCACAAGGTGAATTAACAAATCCTGAAGTACTAGGATATCAACTGAACTCTGTAGGACCTGAGCTGGCCCTGCACCCTCTGTCTGATAATCATCTCTAGCATACTCAACCTCAGGCTCAGGAGAGTTCTCCCTAGCACGTCCTTTGACTGGGGTAGCTCCTTGTGCCCGTCCTCTACCTCTAGGTCAACCACGACCCCTGTCTTATCCTCAAACTGGGGATCCTATATCCAGTGTTGGCTCAACATCCCTAGCATCTCTATACCTAGTCCTCACCATCTGCGCAGAAGAGAATGGAATACAAGTTTAGAACATTGGGTATGAACAACCCATACGATAAGGAATCAAATTAGAGAAGTTCTTCCTAAGGATGTCGTATAGACTCTCAAAGATAGATACACGTACTGATCCGCGAGACTCTACTAGACATCCTACTTATACACTTATGAGATCGGTGAACCTGATGCTCTGATACCAATTTTTGTGACCCAAAAACAAGGTCATGATGACATTTATCACATCCCAGCCTTGATAAGCAAGTCCATCACCCAAAGACAAAGAAAATAAAAAACAACGGTAAAATAAAACAAGGCAAAACTTCTAGAATAAAGTCAAACCACAAGATATATACAAATATGAAAGTCTGAACAAAACACAAAACCATTTCAAAACCTGATGTCGTAAGTATAAGAGCATCTAATACATAATCGCATTTGGAGATACAAAGTCTGTCTCTGAAACTGAAATAAAGACATAACAAAAGATAGGATGAAATTTGGAATCCGCTTCGAACACTAGAGCAATCTAGTACCTCAAATCGGATCAACTATGTCCAAAACCTCAACCGCCACATGTAGTACTCGAATTGGGATCTGCACTGAAAGGACACAGTAGGGGTGAGTACGATCCACTTGTACTCAGTAGGGATCATAGGCTGACTGAGCAAAGTAGAAAATGTACAAGTAAAATAACACTATGAGCACGTCACCTGCAAGCAGAAAAGTTTTCAAACGGTAGCTCACACCGTCGTCACTAACAGTTCTAATAAAAATACTAAAACGAAATAGCACAGATATACACAAAAAGTATATGGAAACTAAATGCACATCAATACAAGCAAAAGAATCATGAAATATGCATATGCAATGCAATGCAATGATGATGGGATGAATAGGGTAAGTCATTGTATGACTTTCTTCATACACCTACCTAGCTAGAAGCTCCCAAGATAGGACTCATGGGGCGTTCGTAACTCATATACTATATCTCAAGTCTCAAACCACCTCTCCGGCTCGTGTTCACGGAAGAGGTTTCTATAAAAAAAATATCATTTTTTTTCAAAAATAGTATTCCTCAATGGTACCGATATCTCATGAATCTATATGTATGGAATGAGAATGTAATGCTCACAATCAAATCAGCATGAAGTTATCCAATCCATTCAATATGTATATAAGTGAGCCCAGAAATCAACTCAATATAGTCACAATTCATGAAATCAACTCTAATTAGGCACCATCAAAATAAATATGCATGTAAGACATCATTAATATCATATCAACTCTTAACTCAGGCATTTCTATCATGATAAAGGCGACCAATGCTCACTAAGGCCTATAATAACAATTCAAGCCCCCGTACGAGCATCATATCTAGAATAAAGTCATTTAAATGCACAAATAAGGCCAATGATGTCAAATAATGCCCCCTCACGGGCAACACACAATATCAGATATTCACAAGTCAACAACAATAAGAATATAAGCCCCCACATGGGCACACAAGAGTAATAATAATCTTGAAATATAATTTTCATAGTTATTCTCCCCAACCCATAGCATGCTTTACTTATTATTAACTACCCAACTCAATTTAAAGGAAGCTAAGCCATAACCTATCTCGAAATGATAAAATTTAAGCCTAAACTCCTTCAACACGGCTCTTTCCCCTTTCAAACAATCTCAGAATCAACTAAAATATACAAATATAACATCTAAAAGTTAAAAGAAAGTGAACAACACCCATAGTAACCATCTTTAAGACTAGTCTAAAACGAACTAGAAAATTGAGTTTAAAAATAAGAGGGGGAAAATTAGAATTTTATTTTAGAAATACATTCTACAAGGTTTTTGGAGTCTATAGTTGAAAACCCATGCAAAACGAGTGGAAATGAGGTCAAAATAGAAGAAAAACTATTTTTATGCTTTACCGGCAAAAACCCCAAAAATCCATTTCAAAGTCACAATTAAAAGGTGTTTTCGAAGATATAATCAATGAGGAATAATGGGAATATCAATTTAGAGGTTACCCACATGAAACACGATGAAGAAACCCTAAAAAATTGCCCTTCCCAAAGCTTGGAGGTCCAAAAATGGAAGAAATTTGTGAAAATGGGGTTTATATATTGTTCTGTGAACAGTACTTCATGAACGCAATCGCGTTTGCGAGGGTCAACACTGACCGAACAATAAAATTAGCCTCCACATTTATGGCCAGGGCATTGCATTCGCGAAGGTCGATAAATTGGACCTTCACATTTGCGACAGCACTGTCGCGTTCGCGATGGAGGAAAAGACCCGACCAGGACCAGCTTACCCTTCGCAATCGCAGCCACAACCTCACGATGGAAATAAAGGGATAATTCCTTCTCCGTGTTCATGACTAGTGGCCCACATTTGCAAAGAAGGATCTGGCATGCACCAGATATCAACAAATCAGTTGAGTTTTGCATGTTTTGAAACGTTCGAATGGACCCTCGAAATTCATTCTACATCGCACAGAAGCCAACCATATATGCTACTAGGCTATTTTTGACTTTTCGGACTCAATGGGGTTATTGGATTTTTGAAAAAGGATCGTTTTCAATAATTTAACCCTCGGGACCTCTTAAAGCTAAATTTTCAAACAAGGGTAGAAATGCAATATAAAGGTCTCCTACCTAAACCAGCCTTGCTACTAACTCAAATTTGATATTTCAAATCTAATGATTCTGTCCAAATCACCAACTGACACTCAGAACATTAGATGTTGGCCAAAGTCAACTATAGAGCTTTCAAAGCCTCTAAAAATTACAAACTCACTCAAATCAATTCCGATTGCATTGGGAACCATGCAAACCATCCCATACTTGAAATTCAACATGTAGCAACTATGGAAAAGGGCAAAATGGTCAAAATACATAAAAAGTAAGATGTCACAAATTAGGTCATTACAAATTTGTTGTAAATGACCTCTTTTTGAAAATCCAACATTTTCATTGAGTTCGAAATATCGAAAATAGCCTAAAAATATATACGGTTTATTTCTGTGGGGTTCCAAACAAATCCTAAGAGTTCATTTGGAGAATTTGAAATCATGCAAACTCAGCATTTTTACTGATATCTAGTGCCTCAAGCATCCTTTTTCGTGAATATGGGCCTTAGGCTGCAAAAATTTGACAAGTGCTTTGAAAATAGGGGAGAAGCTAACGAATATGGGAGCTTGGGAGAGTAGAGGAGATGTGGATAGTATGTGGGAGACGACTGTCAGTTGTATCAGGGAGAGCGCTAGAGAGGTGTTGGGTGTTTCGAGAGGCCGATCTGGCAAACACCGGGGGGACTGGTGGTGGAACGCAGAAGTGAAAAGAAAGGTTGAGACTAAGAAGGTGGCCTATGGTAATTTGGTTGAGAGTAAGGATGACGAGGAGAGGCGGACGAGTAGGGAGGAGTATAAGGTATCCAGAAAAGAGGCTAAGTTAGCGGTTACGGCGGCTAAGACAGCAGCTTTTGAGAGTTTGTATGCTGCTTTAGAGGAGAAAGGAGGGGATAAGAAGTTGTATAGGTTGGCCAAGGCTAGGGAGCAGAGGGCCCACGACCTTGACCAAGTGATATACATCAAGGGGGAGGATGACGAAGTGTTGATGGAGGGTGCCCTCATAAGGAGAAAGTGGCAGTCCTATTTTCATAGACTTTTGAATGACGAGGGGGAAGAAAGTCCCGTGTTGGGGGACTTGGAACACTCAGAGAGGCGTCGTGATTACGGTTATTGTAGGCGTATCAAGGTGGAAGAGGTCAAGGGTGTTATTCGTAGGATGCGTAGGGGTAGGGCGACTGGGCCCGACGAGATTTCGGTGGATTTTTGGAAGTACACTGGCGGGCCAGGTATAGAGTGGCTGACAAGGTTGTTTAACATCATTTTTGGGGCAGCGAAGATGCCCGAATCTTGGAGATGGAGACGATGATTCCATTATATAAGAACAAGGGGGACATTCAGAATTGCAACAATTATAGGGGTATCAAGTTGTTGAGCCATATTATGAAGGTTTGGGAGAGAGTGGTAGAATGGAGACTGGGGAGGGTAGTGACTATCTCAGAGAACCAGTTTGGTTTCATTCCAGGTCGCTCGACTACTGAGGCCATTCACCTGGTAAGGAGATTAGTGGAGCAGCTTAGGGAGAGGAAGAAGGATTTGCATATGGTGTTCATTGATCTTGAGAAGGCATATGACAAAGTCCCCAGGGAGATTCTGTGGAGGTGTTTGGAGGCTAAAGGTGTGCCCGTGGCGTATACTAGGTCGATCCAGGACATGTACGATGGTGCGAAGACGAGGGTGAGGATGGTAGGAGGGGATTCAGAGCACTTTCCCGTGTTGACAGGGTTGCACTAGGGATCGACGCTTAGTCCGTTCTTATTTGCCTTGGTGATGGATGTTTTGACGCGGTGTATTCAAGGGGAGGTGCCTTGGTGTATGCTGTTTGCTGATGATATGGTACTAATTGACGAGACCCAGGGAGGAGTGAATGATAAGTTGGAGGTTTGGAGACAGACCCTTGAGTCTAAAGGGTTTAGGTTGAGCAGGACTAAGACGGAGTACCTGGAATGTAAGTTTAGCGATTCGAGGCATGTAGCTGATGCAGAGTGAAGATGGACTCCCAGGCCATTCAGAAGAGGGAGAGTTTCAAGTATCTGGGGTCTATGATTCAGGGGAACGGCGAGATTGACGAGGATGTCACGCAGCGTATTGGTGCAGGGTGGAGGAAATGGAGGCTCACTTCGAGAGTTTTGTGCGATAAGAAGGTGCCCATGAAGCTTAAAGGTAAGTTTTACAGAGTGGTCATCCGCCCGGCCATGTTATATAGAGCAGAGTGTTGGCCAGTTAAAAACTCCCACACCCAAAAGTTGAAGGTAGCGGAGATAAGGATGTTGCGAGGGATGTGTGGACTTACCAGGAGTGATAGAGTTAGAAATGAGATTATTCAAGAGAAGTTGGGAGTTGCATCGGTGGTAGATAAGATGCGGAAAGTTAGGTAGCGATGGTTCGGACATGTGAAGAGGAGGTGTACGGACGCCCTGGTACGGAGGTGTGAGAGGCTGGCTGGGGATGGTTTTAGGCAGGGTAGAGGTAGGCCGAAGAAATATTGGACAGAGGTGATTAGGCATGACATGGAGCAGTTACAACTTACAGAGGACATGACCCTTGATAGAAAGATGTGGAGGATACGGATTAGGGTAGAGGGGTAGTGGGTAGGAAGGTGTCCGTTTTTTAGCAGGGAAGAGTGTTTGCTTGTATCTTTGACTGTTGTTTCTTAGGCAGAGTCCTGTTCGCGCTATTTTGGTGTTATTTGTGATCTTGAATAACTAGTCTATAGTGTTGACCTGTGAGTGCCTTGCTTCGTCGAGTTGCTAGCGATATGTTACCCCTTTTGCTGTCGGTTTTTATGATTTTTGTTTATGATTTTTACGATTCTTAGGATTGGTATGATTCTTATGATTTTTTATTTATGATTTTTATGATTGTTTTATGATTTTTACGATTTTGGTTTTATGATTTTTTTAATGATTTTTGGTTTGTTATTGTTATCGGTTCTGAGCCAGGGGTGTATCGGAAACAGCCTCTCTACTTCATCTGAGGTAGTGGTATGGACTGCATACACTTTACCCCCCCCCCGACCCCACCTGGTGGGAATATACTGGGTATGATGATGATGATGATGATGATTAATCTCGAGGGTGGTGGCCGTAATCGCAAAGAGTAATCGAGTCGGGTCGGGTTTTCCTTCTTCATCACGAGCGCGACAGGGCCATCGCGAACGCAATGTGTCCTGGTCATTATCCTTTGTGAACGCAGGAGACTGACCTCAAATATGATGGCTGATTAATTGGCCAAGTCAACACTGACCCTCGCGATTACGAGGCTTGGGCCACGATCATGAGTTACTATTCACTGAATAATATAAATACTCCTTTCTACAATTATATTTTCATTTTTGGACCTTGGTGTTTCGAGTTAGGGCAATTTTTAGGTTTTTCTCCAGTATTTTTGTTTCGGTAAGATCTAAACTCATTTTCCCATTATTTTCTATTGATTATATCTTCAAAAATACCTTTTAATCTTGATTTTAAACCAAAAATTGGGGGGTTTTGCTGGAGAATTTTTAAAATATTTTTTTTTCAATTTGAGCCTTGTTTTCAACTCATTTTTTCATGGGTTTTCAACTATAGACTCCTATAATCTTGGAAAACATGTTTCTAAAATAAAATTTTGATTTTACCTCTTTTATTTCTAAACCCATTTTTTGAACCCGTTTTGAATATAGTCAATATGGGCATCATTAGCTTTTTTTTATGCGTAGATGATTTTTTGATAGTTTTAGCTTGTTCCCATACCGATCGTGAAGGAAAGGCTCCACGTTGAAGGGTCTAGGCTTGGACTTTGACATTTCGAGGTATGTTATGGCTTAACTTCCTTCAGATTGGGTTGGGTAGTTAACAAAGATATAAAGCATGCTATGTGTTAGGGAATTTAGTCGAGGGAGTGGTATTTTAGGACTATTATTATTATCGTGTGCCCAAGTAGGGGCTTAACTATATGTTGTCGTTGACTTTAAAGTATGTACTTGTTGCGATGCCCGCGTGGGGGCTTTATTTGATGATTTTAGGCCTTACTTGTGCATTATTTGCCATTATTGTCATTGTGTCGCCCGAGTGGGGGTTTGACTAAATATCATAGGCCTTATTTGAGCATTAAATTTCCTTCATCATGTTATTAATACCCGAATGAGAGATTTAAATGATATTATTGATGTCTTACATGACCATTTATACCAGTGGTGCCCTACGATGACTTATATCATGAATTATTATCATATGAAGTAGATTTTGAGCTCATTTATACCTGTAATGAATTGATGATTATCTTCATACTATTTGGTTGTGAGTATTATATCTTCATATCATCTACACATGTTCATAAGATTGATACCACTGAGATATTTCAATTTTGAAAGAAAATGGAAATATTTTATAAAACCCTTAGCCGAGGTCATTGCTGGTAAGGTGGATTATGTGATATTGGAAAACTTAGGCATAAGGTTGGTTGATATTATGAAAGGTATATGGGTTGTGAACCCCCCATGGGTCCTGTCCGAAACGCTAAGGCTTGAAAAGTGTACACGTAATTTCCACCATCACTACATCATTGCATTCTGTTGCATTTGCATCTTTTGTGTTCCTTTCTTGTATTTGTTGATTTGTAATTTTATTCTCTTATGTACATATTGTGTGTGTAGAAGTTTTCTTTTTGACTTTATATCATAGAATTATAAGTGGAGACGGTGTGAGCTACCCTTTGGGAACTTTTCTGCTTGTAGGTGACGTGCTCATAATATTATTTACTTGTTTTGTTTTCTACTTTGCTCAGTCAGCCTTTGATACCTACTGAGTACAAATGGACCGTACTCACTCCTACTTCTGCATCCCTTCGATACAAATCCCAATATGAGTGAGACCCGCGATGGTTGATTCGTGCATTGAGACCTGGCGTTCGAGGTAATGGTGTTCTCCAGAGTTTGGGGCTGACTTCGGACCTCTTCATATTTTAGTTTATGTCTTTATTTACTATTAGAGGCAAACTTATGTATTATGTTCAGACATTCGAATTTGTACTTAGATGCTCTTATCATTTCTGACAACTGGTTGGTTGTATTTTCTTTGGACCTTCACTATTTATGTGATATTGTCTGACTTCATTTTAGAAGCATCTTATTTTAGTGTCTTATTTCATATTTTGATTTTTCCTTACTTTTCGAGTTAATCGGCTTATCTACCAAGGCTGGGTCGAGGTAGGAGCCATCATGGCCTCAGTTTTAGGATTGTGACAGGTGTGATCCTCACCTTCTAAATAATATTGTGAAAGTTTTTCTTTTAGTGAGGTTATGGGAAGAAATTATTTTATTACAATGAAGAAAATTAAAGGGTCAACATTCGATGAAAGCGGGGTAGAAAGAAGATGCTAATATTAATGAAGAAGACCCCGTAAGGTAAAAACGTCTTTATAATTTGGTTGAATATGCTTTAACTAACATGAGCCTTTAACATCTAAAAACTGCATTTAATCATAACATCAATACAGTAAAGATATTTATACAAATTGGAACAATGATAAAAATGGGTAATGTGATGGCAGGGATACGAAGGGAGCGAGATTGTTGAACGTACTCGGTGTTTTTGAGGTGGTGATTAGTAATGAAGTTGATTAGGGTTTCTAGAGTGTAGCTATTGGCTTGTACATGTTTGGAGCAATAAGCAATTTTGATAGTGCAAGTGAAAGAGTAGTGATTGCTAAAACGGTAGTCGTCGCCAATGTGGATGATGTTGTAGAGCTCGTTGCGGATTGTGCATTCGCGGAGGAGTGTGAAAGGATCCATTAGATGATTTGGAAATTACGAATTGTAGTAGTGTGTGTTGGATTTAGTTCGTAGTATAATGTTGCTAACTATAGGCAAGTACTTGGAGGTGATTCCCTTTTGCCTTTTTAAAGTTGATTTTACTCGAGTTTTTTTAATTATTTTTTGATTATTTTTCTACCTAGAACTTACCCATTTGAGAGAGTTTTTAAAAATTTACTTGTGTTCAATGAAGTTGAACATTTGATGTTTCAAACATTCCTTTTCTAGAATGTTTGATAGAAATGGTCATGAAATAGAGGTAAATTATGTGTGCATTCTATCTTCTTTAGATTTTACTTTTCAGATTTCACTTGATTTACTGAATATGTTAGTGTTTGATTGAAATGGTGATGATTGGGGGACAAATTCAATAAATGAGTTTGTTAGAGTTTTGGACTTTTGTAATTAAAATGGTGAAAATGTATGGCTTATGAAGCATCTTCAGTGTGATATATTTTAACGTTGAAATAAACAGTTCATCAAATATACTTCCTTTTTGGGATAACGATTTTGTAGATGACTTTCTTGCTATTTCTCTTAACAATTTATGGACCTTTTAAATCACAGTCTAAAAACCCCTTCGAGCAAATTGAAAATTTTATGAGAAAACGTTAAATTACTATATGAAAGTCTTACAAATCTGAATCCAAGTTAGATCATGACAAGAAGCATATTCAAAATATAATGTCGAAGAATTTAGAACAACAATAATCTTAATATATTTATATATTCTAATTTTCTTTAATACATTTATCTAAGAAGTAATGATTTCACTTGAACGCACATAACTTGATTTTTAGATTTCATCAAAGGCCATTTTCATCCACAACAATATTCACTAGCCAAAAGAGGCATAAGAATGATAAGTTAAATGAGCAAACGAAGGAAATTCAAGAGACTTGTGCTTTATAGCAATTGAAACTTAAATCTGTACACTAAAATTAATCCGAAAATATGAGAAACAATTCAAAATTATTCAAATTTAGAATTCAACATTTGCTGGAATATGCGCAGCTTGAATCTAGAATCCAACATCTAAAATTTGAACAAAAATGGAGTTTCATTGGTTCACTGAAGACAGATTTTCAGAAGTAAAGGTAATTATTAGACAGTTTTGACTCCAAAACATGTGTTCATAGCATAAACTATATCGACAAACCTTTCTTCATATCTTACATTTGAAGATTTTTCAGTGCATCCTCGTCGTGTCCAAACACATTGTCATCCGGTCCAACGGTACTTTCTTGTTGTTGCTGGTACATAAAATTTATCCAAACCAGTAAAACGTGACAGTTGGGGACGGTTATATGAATCCTCATTAACAACATTACACCACTAAAGCTCGTCTCAAGAGCTCATCTTAGACTAATATTAAAACCTCTGACAGGACTAAAAGACTACGAAGAACATAGGAACTAATATTGAAGCGAGGAAAAGATAACAAATTAAGACTAACCTGCTTGAAAAGGGTGCTTATAAGGTCTTGTTTTTGTCCAAATGGCTCAGGAAAACTAGTACTCTGATAGCTTGAACCGGGATATCTTTCAGCTTTAACTGAGTTAACTTGTGGACCATCGATATGATTAATATGTCCAATTTCCTTCCCACTAAAGAGAACTACTTACGTAATAGGAGCATTTACGTTTTGTCCACTCTGCTCCATCGAGGAAAAAGAGGCATCAAAGATTGCTCCAATATTTTATAAACCCCAGTCATGTATCTTTTGCTGATACAATTCATCAAACTTATCAAAATTAGAGTTAACATTGTTGAATTGCCACTCAAAGGAAGTTGCTTACTGCCAATGGTATATTTTGATTCAATGAGAAATCTATCGCTGAAGATGATGCTTGGGGAATCTGATTATACATATTTTTTTTGTACATTGTCAACAATATCATTTCGTGATAGGACCTTATTAGATTCACTTAGCATATTCTGAACTCGTAACTGTGGTTGAGAAATCCGTGCTACAGGAATATTCATTCCCAAGAATTGTTCCACGGTTGTTGGGATTCCATAAGGCAAGTTAAGTTGCTTATTGTTATTGTTCATCTGTTGCTGACCTTGATATCTCAACATCTGATTTTCAAAGCAAAAATGACTTCTTGGGCCTACTAAGGGAATACATATGGGAGATTTTATTGCAGGCCTACCCCATGTTACCACCTGGAGGGTAGCAAGATTTTGAACAGAAAGTTGATCAGTAGTTGTGAGAGCTTGAAAATCAAGACTGTTAGGCAGTGTCCCAATGGTTGCTTTTAAGTGTCCCAACTCTGTGAAGAGTTTGTATAAACAAGAGACTTGTCCACCAAAGGTGTTTGCCCTTCCACAGCAATAAAAGGCAATTCTCAAAAAGGTGAGCTAAGTGTTTGAGTAATAGACTTTTGAAGTGCATCCTAATATAATGAAATCCATTGAAAAAACTAGTTTATGTTAAGGAGTGTTGACACCCAATTTTGGCCTCCCGATATTCCCTCTAAGCTGCTATTTTTACCAAAATTATTAGTTTTGATATTAACATTGCTACTCGTTATTTTGGTATCAAATAAATCCCGACGTTTCGTACACATAATTTTTAAAGTATGCAATTTATTTCAGCATTTAATTTTATAATTTTTATATAATATATATAATTTATTAATTTAAATATAATATTTTATATATAATTTTATTAATATTTATTAAATTATTCCTGCAAATATATATACTCAATATTTTACAAACACATATTTATTACTATTATTATTATTATTATTATTATTATTATTATTATTATTATTATTATTACTACTACTACTACTACTACTACTATTGCATTTCTTAAAATTCTTATACGTAACTTACTCCCAAATTATTATTATTATTGTCAATTTCATACAATATTATTTACGTAATAATAGTTTTGAGACATCTTATTATTATTATTATGGAGCTATAGCAGTCTAATTGAATTCAATTTCCTTAATTTATTTAAATCTAGTCATTTTGTACCAAATTTGGTATCAATTTTAGTCTAAATTGATCCCAAATTGAAACCCCCAATTCCAATTTCAATTGACCCATATCTGACCCGGATTCTTGAATTTTGATCTCAACCGTTGATCAAATTTGATCAAACGATTCAGATCAAATCCCACATTTCTTCTCTTTTTTATTCTACCCTACTCCCCAAACCCTAATTCATTTTCACACACACACACACCACAGCCGCATCCCTCTATTCTCTCTCACCCTAATCTCCCATCTCTCAAACTCCATCCCCTCATCGCCGCACCACCACCACCGGTAGGACGGCATACCTCCTTCACCCCATCCCTCTTCTCTCCATAGCCGCACCAGCCACCATCCCTTCACCGACAAACTTCATACACTGCCGCTGCACCGCCTCCAGCAGCGACGAACTCCTTTGGTTTCTCTCTTTCTCTCCGGTGAACTCTTTCGAACACTGCCGGCCAGACCCCATCACCGGCGATGCACCTCCATCGAGCCGCCACTCTCTCTCTCTGATCTCCCTCATCTCTCATCCCTCTCCGTCGCTGCACACACCCATGCACCCGGCGACCACCGCCGTACCCCCACGCTGGAGAGCCCACAAACACCAAACACCACCATAAACTACCCAGAGCCCGATCAGCGGCCACCGTACACCACAACCGCTGCACCACCACCATCGGTGGAACAACAACCTGTCACGCACCGTCTTCGCCTCCATCCTCTAATCCATTTCCCTTCCTCTCTCATTCCCTGTCATTCTCTCCTCTCACTCATAAACCCAAAAATTCCTAGAAGTTTTACCTATCCGATGAACTTCGAAAACCCCAACGAAACGCCAAGTACATGTCATGGCTAAGTCTCAAATGCTCAAGACGATGAGAAACTGCCTGAGGCCTCGGTCCACTATTAAATTTTGAATTTCGATCTCCAACAGATTATGTGATCTGTCTCTGGTATGATTCTCTCGCATTTTTGTTTGAATTGTTTGTTGGTCTTAATAGAAATTGGGTCGAGTATTGTTTATGGAACCATTTCATGGTGTGTCCAGTTTAAAGTTTTAAAATTAGTGTTGTGTTCTATAGTCTTAATCGTTGATTTTCAATTAGTGGGTTAGTGTTCATTTTTATCATTTCAAAGTATGCGAGGACTTTGCTTACTTGTTTTTTTGCTTTGCTTAAAGTCCGATTGACAATAGCCTAAAATGGTTAAATATGGTAATTTGAGATTTCAACCTTATACAATATATAACTTTGGTACTGGTCTATTTTTAGTAAGCTTTTGATAGCTTGTACTCTAAAATATGGCAAGTATGGAATTTGATTTGTTTTGATTGATTTTGGGAATTTGCAGTGTTTACTACCTCTATATGTATTTATGTCAAATTAATATACCTTTAAGGTTATTCACTGACTTTTGTCGCCCTTATTTAATCCAAGCAGATTCTCACTCTGTCTTATTTATGGTAATACATCATAATTTTCTCTCTGAATTGATTCAGTCCATTTGATTAAGGAAAACAATTTTTAAAAATTGATTTTTAGAATATTTTCTCTTCCTTTTATATTTATGACTGCTTATGACTCTTTGAATATAATGAGCCCCTTTCATTCATAGAGAATGAGGTTTTTAACATCTACTCTCCATGAAAAAAGAAATATACTTTATAATTCCATTTTCTTTTGGCTTTGAGAAGAGACGAACTCTTGGTTTCATACTGCTGCTTCGCTCTTCTATGGTTGCAGCTTAAAGTTTTCTATTATTTTTTTTTATCTTCTGTTAAACGGGTAAGTCCCTATCGATGCGACTTTCGATTTTTTATGCGGTAGTTTCCTTGTAAGTTAAAGAATATGTTTACATAATTAGTGTCGAAATAATGTTTTGTCTCTTTCATATTTTTCTGTGTTTGCTGCATGTTTTTGGTACATTCAGATTTAGCTTTTCTTTCGGTGCCTAACAGGTTCTGTTAGAAGTAATTGTTTGGGAAGTAAAGAGTTGCCCGAGGATTCATGCCTAGTTTGATTCATTTTGGTTTAGTCTCTCTTTCTCTTATTTAGTTTGGTTTGTAATATTTATTGTATAAACTTCTATATGTAATAAAATAATGGAGACTGTTGGGGTGGGGATTATGTGATTATTTTCGTCACCTAGGCAAACTTCTCTAGGTTAATAAAAAAATAAACTTCGTAATTGTTTTAACGCCTAGAAATCATGTTTTAGGATTGTTCGACTTTCAATGTATTTAATTAATTTCCGACCTATCCTTTAATCCAAAGCATGTTTAATTAATTTTTCACGGGTTTAATTAGTTTTCGGCGTATTATAACTAATTGTTAGTATTTTGTTTATTAATTTTGACATATTAAAATTGAATGTTTGACACTTTAATTAATTTTCTGCAAAAGCAATTTAATTTTCAGCATGAAGAAAAAGATTAGTTTTTAGCCCTTCAATATACTTTTCAGCATTTGATTAATTTTAGCATGGTAAAACTAATTTTCGCATTTTTTAGCGTTTCAAAATTAATTTCCAGCAACGCTAAAATATTTTTAACAAAGTTTTAAATAATTTTCAGCATTAAAAAAAAACATTTTCAGTATAATTTCAGTAATTTTCAGCAACTTTAAAATATTTTTTAAGAAAGCTTTAAATAATTTTCAGCATTTAAAAAATCATTTCCAGTATAATTTCAGTAATTTCCAGCAACTTTAAAATATTTTTAGCAAAGTTTTAATAATTTTCAGCATATTTAATTATTTTTTTAGCACCTTATAATATTTTCCAGCACTCAGAAAATAATTCCCAGCATGTTATATTATTTTCCAACACTCAAAAAAATAATTTCCAGCATATTATATTATTTTTCAGCATTTTAAATTAAGTTTCAGCATTTTAGTTAGCTTTCAGTATTTTAATTAATTTTCAGTACTTTAAGGATAATTTTTTTTGCATACTCATAATTAATTTTAAGCATATCTAATTAATCTTCAATATTTTTTCAATTAATTTCAGCGTATCAAACCTACTGTCCAGCATTTTTAAAATTATTTTCGGCAATTTAAATTGATTTCCAGCACTTGTAATTAATTCCCGACATTCTAATTTTTATTTTTTCTGCAAATGTTAACTCATTATTAACAAATAAAAATTAATTCTCAGCATTTTTAAAACTAATTTCTAGCACTTTCAAAGTAATTTTCAGCCCCTTTTAATTAATTACGATTGCTAGAAACTAATTTAAAGCATTTTAAACTAATTTCTTGCAAGAATTGAAACTAATTCTCAGCATTTTTAATTTCCTGTCCATATTAAAATAATTCTCTGCATACTTTAAATAATTTTTGTACATTTAAATTAATTTGCTGCATATTGCTTGCATATTTAAATTAACTTTCAGCATATTTAAACTAATTTTTTGCATGCTTTAATTAATTTCTTGCATATTTAAATGAATTCTCTGCATTTCTAAGTTAATTTTCAACATTCTTAAGTCAATTTCTAGCACTTTAATTAAATTTCTAGCTTCTTGATTAATCTACCTCGCCTAGAAATCATGTCTATTGGTCTTAATCGCGTAAAAATGAACGATTCAAGCACGCTAATCACCTAACCAATTTTAATCAATCAAGAGGCTTCTATGAAACCATTATGTGTTACTTGTAAGTCTTATGTGTTTTGTGACGCAAACCCCGAGTCTAATTAGGTAGCCTAGGCTTCTTGTCTAGAACTCAAATCCAAAAATAGTAAGTTCGATGCCTCTTGGACATATTGTTGGGACGGGTAGGCATTTTAGGGAACGTTAGTTTTGTCGTTTTCTATAGAACGCCTTTAGGTTAAATAACCAATTAGGTAGGGTGGGTAGAACATTCGGAAATGATGGAAGTTGCCCCGAGCAGAATTTGACAATGCGATATGCGACATTGTCACCCGTTAATAAGCCGGGCGCTGATTCGAATAATATAAAATTAACCTTTGTCTAGATTCGATCGAATTTTATTTTTGCATGTTTGTTTGGGGTAGTTTAGGTATAACTTAAAGAATTTTTCCATTATAATTTGTGTCTTTCTATCTTCTCGCTTCTCTAGTTCCTTTATTTATTTTTACTACTTTATCACGTAGTTAATTATTAATTAGATAATAACTAAGTTGTATGTTTAATTTTGTTTATTATATTTTTCCTATTTAAAGACTTAGTTAATATTAAGTTATAAAATAATAGACTTTTGCTTATCACATAGATCCCCACGTAATATATGAATTCTGTCGGGATCCATATTTGTGGACCTCGAAAGGTGCCTAACACCTTCCTTTCGAGGTAACTTGAACCCTTACCCGAATTTCTGGTTAACTTAGACTAATAATTAAAATAAATTCGTAATTAGTCTAGAATGGTGTCCTAACGCACCTTAATTCGTTAGGTGGCGATTCTTCTCTTTTAAACCTCCCAAAAAGAGTTTGTCACGTCGAATCCCGCTTTTCGCGAGAAAAATGGGGCGCGACAAGGAGTCTTAGCTAAATAGGTTTAGTCATGATGTATTAGGAATGTTCATAGAGTTGTAATTTTGATGCTTTCTTAGATTCAGTGTGTTATAAACTGACTTAGGATCTTAGTCTTCAAGTTGGGGTAACTCGAAGACTTGAGAACATAAACTTTGAGAAATTTGTGTATTTTAGGAATTTGGATTAATTCCTTAGGTTACAGAGTCTTGTAATCATTCTTTCTTGAGACTCATTATGTTTAGTGGATTTGGGATTAAATCCTGCAGAAGTACAAGTCATGAATTTTCACACCTTTGTGAGCCAGGTGTTTTCCACGTAAAAATTTTAATGTTCTTTATTTACTGCACCTACTGTCTACATAAGGAATACTTTAGGCAACCTGCATCACTCGTAAGCAAATCTAAGTTTATCTCACTCAAGTTATTAGGCCGTGTAGAATATCAATATTTATAGAAAAAACACCTTTACTCTCATTTCTACATATCCCTTAAGCCATAATCACTACTCGGGGACCCTCGGATCAGGGGATACCTTAAGTCACCAACTCCCTTTGAAGACAGGGCATTCACATAAACTCCGAAACCGTATCGAGGAAGCTTACATCAGGAAACTCCCAAGCTTGCCGAGGAAGGTCAGGACTTGTTACAAAGGGTATGAACTATTTAGAGCCTATTTGGATGGGCTTATAACTTTAGGCTTTTTTTTTTTTTTTTTTTTTTGCTTAAAAAGCAAGTGCATAAAAATACTTTTTTATTTTACCCAAACACCATAAAGATTATTTTAACTTAAAAATACTTAAGTAAGTCAATCCAAACAAGATACTTGTCTAGCATTTGGTCATAGATTCCCAAATATTTTTGGCAAATCATTTTTGGATGAAGTTTCACCATGTGTTTGACCATAGTTTTTGAAAAAAATATTTATTTTTTTTAAGAAATATGATTTATATCCATAAGTTCTAAAAACTATTAAACTTATCCATAACTTTGTATTATCATTTTATAATGAACATGTTCCATGATAAAAATTAAACTCATAAATTATAAGCTCCAACCTGCTTATAAATAATTTCATACATCAGTATAGGAAATACCAAAGTTTTCTCAACTCACAAAGGAGCATCCATTTTTTCTATTTACATTACTTTTAACAAGTGCTATGCAACAATATATATTATTACATACTTGAGTTAAATAACAAGGTTTATTAAATGGGTTGGTTGACAAATAGATATTAGTTTGGATTAATAAACGATGGGGTATTTTTATAAAATATAAAAATTTGGGGTAAAGTTTAAACTTTTTAAAAGTTTCCAAATAATAGAATTACCCAAAAACTAATTTTTTTTAGTTTTTGTGAATTTAAATTATTTACCAAATAATGACAAATTGTATGGTAAAACACTTTTTGCCAAAATTTCCCCCCAAAACTACTTGAGATATATGTGGCCAAACGGGTCCATAGTTAACTGTACTTTTCCACAAACAGGCATTGATCCATTTCCCCAAAATCTTGAACTGAAATATTGATATCAAAATCAATCAATACTGTTTTGTATTTATCTATATTAGTAACTTTTAATTAGTTTTCATCCAACATTTGTAGGTTGTTGGCAATTGTTAGGATATAGTATGGAATTGTCGGTGTACTCTATCGGTCCACTTCCTGTAGAAAAATGTTCAGAATGGTGCGATTACCATAGTCGATATGAATTATGATATTGCAAGAAGGTGGGTAAAAGTACCCAAAGATCAGACAATTGATGGTATATTTTTGCATGAAGGATACTTCATATTTTCAATATAGCCAGGCCTATAGTATATTACAGTACAGAACATGCATGTGACAAGTTAAAACAAACGTGTTTGGCCTCCAACTAACATCTATGCCCTCCAACGTTGGATTTGCACAAGTAGACACTTAAACTATTATAAAATTGAATAAATGGACACACACATCTTGCATGATAAATCTCACGATTTGACATGTAGGACACTTGCATCTCACACAATTTGTCATGTAGAATGTGTGTGTCTACTTGTTCAACTTTATGATAGTTTAAATAGAGCCGTCAAAATAAGCTTGACTCTTGAGGCCAGCCTAACCCTACGGGTAGGGTTGGGTTATGATTTTTGAGCCCATTTAAAATTGGGGCTTATAAGCCCAGCCCAAGTCAGCTCGCTGGCCCTTGAGGCTTAACCGAGGTCGGGCTGGGTTGGCTCTGGGCCAAATTATTTTTAATTTTAATTTAAGAATTAAATGAAGATTATGAAAAAAGAAGTAACAACTAAGAATAGTAACTACTCCCTCTGTCCCAATTTATATGACACACTTTCATTTTTAGTCAGTTCCAAAAAGAATGACACATTTCTATATTTAGTAACAATTTAACTTTAAAATACCCACTTTACCCTTAATGAAATGATTTACAACCACACAAATATCTATGACTCATTTTAGACCACAAGTTTCAAAAGTCTTCCTTTCTTTCTGAAACTCGGTGTCAAGTCAAACTACATCACATAAATTGAAACAGAGGGAGTACTGAATAAGTTTAATATCTTACATAATACTTTATTTATTTAGCGTTAAATCCTAATCACCAAGTATAGATGTTTCATTCATGATTGCTATTCAATTGAAACATAAAATTTAAAAGAAAAATTGTGAACAAAAAGAATTAAAAACTATAAATAGTGATTACTGAATAATTTCTAGCTAGTATCTTATACAATATTTTACTCATTTAACGTTAAATCCCTAATACTAAAATTCCTAACCATCAATATAAAAATTGCATTCACTATGAAATGTTCAAACACTTATTGCTACTCTAAATCCATTGCACGACTTTACTCAAATTCAAAGCGAGATAATATTTTTAAGTGAATTTAAATATTATGAATTTTTTATATATATTTTTTCATAATGTTTATCTAATTAAATCTTCATATGAATTTAGATGAAGGTGATGTTAATTAAGACAACTTTATCGATGAATTCAAATGTGCTTGACGATGTATTGGTGTTGAATATGCTATAAGTTATAGTAGAATTAATGTACTTTCATATAATCATATGTTAGAAATGTTAACAAACTGTCATATCTATACGTTCAAATATAGATTGAAAAGAAAAAAGTTAACAAAATAAAAGACCAGTAAAAATAAAGGGCTAGTCCACCCAACCCGCGATCCTTTTAGGACTGGGTTGGGCCATATATTTTAAGGCTCTTTAAAATGGAGAATCGGCCCGTCCTAGCTTATCAAATTCTTTGGCCCGCGAAGGCTTGGGCTGGGTTGGGTTGGACCAGCCCATTTTGACAACTCTAAGTTTAAGTGTCTACTCGTGCGCACCCAAAATTAAAGGGCATGAATGATAGTTGAGGTCAAATTAAATTACATTTTTATATATTATACCTTAAAACAATGCAAGCTTTAAATTCTAATATAAAAGTTGCTAAATTCAATAGACAATAAAACAAACATGCAGTGATTTGGATCTCTATGGTTCTTATTCACAGACAAAGTTTATACTAGTACATGCTAATTCACCAATAATTCAATTTGATGATTGCCTGAATTCCAAATTTTCAATCAAACACTCAAAGGTACTACTACTCTTGAAGAGAATCGGTATATAGAAAGCTAAATATGACCTCATCTATTGATCTACCCTTTATAGTCTTGAACTTTCTCAATACACCTTCTCTCAAGAATCCAACTTTCTCCAACACCCTTTGTGATCCTTTGTTATCTATATCCACCAAAGCTTCAAGCCTTTCAAGATTTGGCCATTCTTGAAATATGGTTGGCACAACAATTTTCACTGCCTTTGTGACAATCCCTTTACCCCAATACTTGTATGCCAATACATAACCAAGTTCTGCTCTACAACTATCAAAACAACCAGAATTTGGTGTCACAGTAATTGCTCCAATTGCTCTGTTGTTAATACAAATAACTCTTAACCATGGATGGGGAATAGCAATATTTTTTATGTAATCCAAAGCTTGGTCTTTGGAAGTATAAGTATCCCACGTACAAAATTGGCTGACCTTTTCATCTGTTGCCCACTCCATGAAATCATCCACATCTGACAGTTCAATTTGCCTTATTTCAGTGAATTCGTCTTGGCTTTCTTTTCCTTTTGATTTGCTAGCTGTTTCATCCATTTTCTTGTTGCTCTTTTGTAGGAAGTTTATGTCAAAATGAGAACAAAATTAAGAATACCAGAATTTGTTGTGCGATTTTGGGAAGGTGGCTTTGCAAGGGTGATATTTATGATTGAAAATGTGAGTGGACGGTCAATTTTGGTGGGCTTATTGGATTATTCAATAATACTTGGTGTGACAGGCAAGAAATGTGTATTAAAAAAAAAAAAAAGGAATTGTTAGTAAAATATATTGAGAAAAGAAGTTGGTTTAGTCTGAAATTTCACAGATTATTTTATCAACTTCTACATATTCTTTTCTAACCTAACCTCAAATATTTTTATTTATTTATTTCAAAATCTTAGTAAAATTGAATAATTGATTGAGAAAAGCAGTTGACAACTTTGAAGTCCCACAAATTATTTCAATATTAACTACACTACCAACGAAATGTGGAGTTTGGGTAGGATAGATTATATGCAGTACAGAGGCTGTTTTCAATAGACCTCCGGCTCAAGACAGATTAACTACACTAAACACTCTATATATCCTTGTACTATGACTCCGTTATTTTAAAAAAAAAACTTTATGTATTTTTAAATCAAAATACTTACAAGTTACACGCTTTGTGCTATAAAATTTTTGCACTTACACCTTTTATGATGTATATTCGTAATTAAGTATATTAGAATATAAACTAAACCTATAAATAATACGTTTTTTGAGAGTTACTTTTATGAAATTTTAAAACTAAGATCAAATAAATTTGACAAATAATTCTATTTATACTTTTAATTAAAAAATAATAATAAATATTTTTAAAACATACATTGTTTGAAAGTCATAAATAAGAAAATGAACATAAGTTATTTAATAAGATATATCAACTTTTCGTAATAACTTTCTTGTACTTTAAATATACTAGATAAGGGTGTCCGTGCTTCGCACGGGTGCCTAATCATTATTTTCTCATGATACGTAAATAATTTTTAATCTAAAAAGACAATTAGTTATTTAAGTTGATAGACAGTCGATCAAACTTTTGTATGATTTTAAAATATTCTAAATTGTTGATTATTATGATTTATAGTACTAATTTTATGTCTTTCAAATAATATATATCACCGTTATTCCAATTTATGCGACACCACTATAATTTTGAGAGTCGATCAAAGTTTTTATGTTATTTAAATATTTGAAGCTGTTAATTATATTACTTTTTAACGTAATATAATTTATCATTTTGTGTCTATTTTTATAATAATTAATTAGAGGTGATATAGTAAAATCACGGGGTTGAAGCAGGTGGGTTGACCCCTTAATTTATCATGTTGTATTTATTTACCTTTTTTAATTAAATATTATTAATTTTCTAATACTTAAATGAGTTAAAATAATTAATTAAGACCAAGAGGTGGAGGAACGGATAAAATCCGTTCGATCAAAGGCCGTGGACGGCCGAGATCTTTTTGGTCATACCAAAGACCCACACTTATTAAAAGGCATCATTTTGTGTCTATTTTACTTTTTTTTAATTAAATATTATCAATTTTCTAATACTCAAACGACTTATAATAATTAATTAGGGGTGGTATAGTAAAATCACCGGGTTGAAGCAGGTGGGTTCGTCCCATAATTCATCATTTTGTATTTATTTACCTTTTTTAATTAAATATTATTAATTTTCTAATACCGAAATGAGCTAAAATAATTAATTAGGACCTAGAGGTGGAGGAACGGATTAGATCCGTCGGATGATCGGACACGTGGACGGTGGAGATCCGTTTGGTCGTCCAAACGGATCACCACTTATTAAATATTATCAATTTTCTAATACTCAAACGACTTATAATAATTAATTAGGGGTGATATAGTAAAATCACCAGGTTGAAGTAGGCGGGTTCGTCCCTTAATTCATCATTTTGTATTTATTTACCTTTTTTAATCAAATATTATTAATTTTCTAATACCGAAATGAGCTAAAATAATTAATTAAGACCAAGAGGTGGAGGAATGGATTAGATCCGTCGAATCAGGGGCACGTGGACGGTGGAGATCCGTTTGGTCGTCCAAACGGATCACCGCTTATTAATATTGATAAGTTATTTATAGTTTTACTTAGTAATAATTTTATTTTATAAAAAATTCTCTTTTCTATTTTACTTTTTTTTATTCTTTCATTGTTAGAATTTTTGCCCTGATTTTCTTACCAAATTGAGTATTAATTTTCTATTGAAGGAAAATAAAAGTATTATTTTACATTTCCTAAAAGGAAAATATAAAACTTTTCCATATTTGGCTAACATCTTTCCTGGAGGAAAGATTTTGGACCTCTATAAATAGAAGACCCCTCTTCTCATATCACAACATAATATCATCTACAATGTAGTCCTTAAAGAGTCTTGTTTAGAGGGAGATTTTCTCTCAAATAGTTTTTATGCTTTTTTGAATTAGTTTTAATATGTAGGCCAATTAGTCAAACCATATTCAATAATATATTTTAGTTTAATTTTCTTTATCATCTGATTTATCGCATCTATGATTTGCAACTATAAGCTTCCGCATGACGCCCTCTCGATTTTGAACCCAACATTCATTTCAAAATTATCTTGAGTATACTTAGTTTGATGAAGTTTCATTTGTGTATAATTTTCGTAATATAAAAAGTTTATTTCAAGGGGTGTAGGTGCAGAGTTTCATAATATAGAATATGTAAGTACTTGATTGTAAAATACAGAGAGACGATTTGTAATTGAATTTTAATATAGAGGTGTTTAGTGTTGTTAACCCATTATTTTATCAACTTCTAAATATCTTTTTCTAACGTAACCTCAAATACTTTCTTTTCTAAAAGAAATCCCAACGTCTTTAAAGGTTAAAGTCATAACAATAATGCATAAAATTTGCAAGTTCATTCACCTTGAACCAATTTACATACAGTGTTTAAAGTTACAATAATTTTAAAACCATATAATAGACTAACTAACATCGTAAAAATATAGTCCAAAATTTACATTATAAAATTTTAGCCCAAACACAATCTGATATATAATGATATACTAAATTTTCATTTTTGTTTTTAACAAAAATATTTAAAAATTTGATATACAATATTATACACCCCCAAGGGCAGAGATTGTAACAAAGATTATGAGTTTTCTTGGGGGTTTCGAAAAAATATATATATCATGCACCCAATATACAATATTATACTAAATTTCAAGAGATATTTATACACCCATATACAATAATATACAATTTTATACTATATTATACGAGTGTTTTAAAAGGCAGAGTTCGGACTCGTCCTAGGACTCGCCCCGGGATGGGGCACTGGCAAAACGCCTCGGGGCTCATGTGTGGGACTTAGTTTTGTGGGGCTTACGTCCTAAGCGCCCGACTGTACGCCCCACGCCTAACGCCCAACGTCTTGGACTCACCTAATAGCTCTTAGACAAATTATGTCAAATTCCTTAGTCAACGTTGTTGATACTCATAATTCTCTACTAATTAAATGATGCTTAGTAGTTTTTTTCATTTGTTGAAATAAGAAAATTAAAAGTAATTAGCTTATGTACTAATTGAGAACGTTATGAGGGTGAATATGACTTAACATTTCTGTTTAAAATACATATCCGAATTTTACATATTCACTTGTCATTGATCGTTATGTTTTTATCCTATATTTCAAAATTATCATATTTTATTTTGTTATTTGAAAGGATTTTATTTTTATTCATGAAAGAGTTTATGTTTTAATTATAATATTAATAGTTTATTGATTATTTCTTTTAAGTAGGTAAATTGCATAGTATGATAGTCATATATTTTAAGAAATTATTTGTAGAATCATTGAAAATTTTGTTGTTACTTATATTTTTAGTAATAAAATTATAAAAAATAAAGATACATGAGATATACGCCCCGTAGATCCTTAGGACTTACGCCCCATGTCTCGGGACTTACGCCTTGCCTAGTGCTATGTAAAATGCCTCGCCTCACACCCCCGCCTTTTAAAACACTGTTAAATTATACAAATTGAAATTTCATCAAATTTCGTCGGCTGATTTCTCTCAAATGGCAAGATGGAATCTACTGAAAATTTGAGGGGAGGTAGATCTAGGGATGGCCTATCATCCCCAAAGGCGAGACATCATGAATCACAACTGAATTTGATTGGGAAATATTTTGAAAATTGCTAGCAATTTGCTCCTGGGATTTCACTACTGTGATCGCGTCTGCAAATTGCAATTTTTTGGACTTGTGGATGGAATTCTGAGACGATTCCTGTGGCGTTGGATTCGTCTCATCAAGATCTATCATTTGGCTGTGAGTTTGGATTTTTTGGAGGTCGGGAGGGGGCTGTGGCCTCATTGAAAATGGGAGAAGTGCACAATGTTCATAATGGTGCTATTAAGATAGTCAATACTCAACATGATCTTGCAAGAAGGTGAAGAAAAATATGCAATGATCAGATAATTGAAGGTATGCTTTTTGCATGAAGGGTACTACATATTTTCAAATATAGCCAGGCCTAAATAGTATATTGCCGTGTAGAGAACATATAACAAGTTAAAACAACACAAACTTCAAAATATTAATATAAAAGTAGCTCATATAAATTCAACAGACGATAAAACACGCACAATGACTTGGATCTTTATGATTCCTAGTATGGACAAAGTCTATAATACATACAAATTCAGCAATGTTTCAATTTGATTATTGCCTGAATTCCAATTAAAAAACACTTGAAGGATTAGTCTTTAACTATGTTACTCAGACTCTCCAACAATATTGTTGCACTCCTGTAATCATATCAAATTCTTTAAAAATGCACCGCTTTTAAAAAAATCCAACACGCACCTAACGACATTTTTAAAGAGTACGAGCAACATTAGTCTTAAAGAGCATCCGTAGATAGAAAGCTAAATATCACCTGATCTCTTGATCTGCCCTTTATGGACAAAAACTTTCTCAGAACACCTTCTCTGAAGAATCCAACTTTTTCCAACACCCTTTGTGATCCTTTGTTGTCTACATCCACCAAAGCCTCAAGCCTCTCAAGATTTGACCATTCTTGAAATATGGTTGACACAACAATTTTCACTGCCTTTGTGACAATCCCTTTACCCCAATACTTGTATGCCAATACATAACCAAGTTCTGCTCTACAACTATCAAAACAACCAGAATTTGGTGTCACAGAAATTGTCCCAATTGCTTTGTTTTTAATGCAGATAACTCTTAACCATGGATGGGGAATAGCAATATTTTTTATAAAATCCAAAGCTTGGTCTTTGGAAGTGTAAGTATCCCAGGTGCAAAATTGACTGACTTTTTCATCTGTTGCCCACTCCATGAAATCATCTACATCAGACAGTTCAATTTGCCTTAGAGTAATTTCAGTGAATTCCTCTTGGCTTTCACTTCCTTCTGATTTGTTAGTTGTTTCATCCATTTTTTGTTGATCTTTTCTAGGAACTTCATGTAAAAATGAGAACAATCAATATTGAAGATGCTATTAGAATTTGACGGAGAACTTTGGGGAGGAGATTTTGTAAATGGCGAAATTTTTTATATGATGAAAATGTGAGAGAAGGGTTGGTGGGCTTCTTGGATTATTCAATACTTGGGGTGACGGACAAGTAAGAAGAAGAAGAGGAAGAAGAAGAAGAAGAAGAAGAATGACTCCCACAAATTATTTTATCAACTTCTAAATATCTTTTTCTAACCTAACCTCAAATACTTTTTTAAAAAAAAATAATAATTCAAAACGCATTTAAAGGTTTAAGTTATGCATAATAACAATTTACAATTTTATTCACTTTGAAATAAGTAATTTACACGTTATATTTGAAGTTTAATATAATTAAAGTATTCAGTCAGAATTCAGTCATCTTTGTTTGAACATAAAAAAATATACGTGGCATATATAAGTTATTAATTCTTTTATAAAATAAATAGAAATTTTTTTATAACAGAATTAATAACAACATCATTATAAAATAGCCCGTAAAAATTTTACTCCCTTCGTCTCATTTTATGTGATCTACTAAAAAGAATGTTACATTTTCTTATTTGATAACTTTTTAAAAGTACAATTACTTTTTTATCCTTATTAGTCCCACTTAATTAAAAAAATAATAGTAGTACATTTTTAATAAAGGACAATTTAATAAATATTATCAAGTTTTTTCTTATTTATTAAACTTCATATCCAATTAGAGTAGATCACATAAAATGAGATGGAGGGAGTACTTCTTTGCACAGTTCTCAAGATCAATTCTCCACCGTTAGCAAGTTACGTGACCATTTTCTCCATATTCATTTCTATGGTTTTCTTTTAAATATATTATTTTTATGATGTCGGAGAAGGGACATATATACTCTCAAATTATCAAAAATGATATGTAAATATCCTTTGTTATATTTTAAGGTTATAAATATCTCTGTTGTCTAACTTTTGATACATATATACCATTAAGTTTAACGGTAAGGCACGTGTCATAATTTCAAGAAATTAACCCAATTCCCCTGAATTTAATAACCCTCCTGATATCCGACCCACTATCCAACCAAACGAATTGGGTAAATTCTGTCGACCTCACCGGAGTGGCTCAAAGCTATCGGAAGAGGTCAACCGACCACCGAACCTCATTTTACTCATTGTACTCCATGGATTTACAGAGCATCAACGAAGATAAAAATCGACTCAGTTATCTACCGAAGTTGTTACTACTCCAAGTCCTTTCTATGTTGCCAAAAAATTAAAAAAAAATCAGAACCTGTGTACTATCATTCCCATAGAGCTTTTTTTAAAAATCCATTCCACTATCACTCACTTTCCACTTCCCAAACTACCCCGCCAATTCCAACAACAACAACAAAAAAATTCTCTCTTTCGTTACTTCAACCAAGAGACTACCAAGACTTGAATTTCAGGATTGATTTTGCTACTAACATTGTGAATATAGAACGGTTTATGTTAAAATTTAGTTGAATTAATTACTCAGATTTTGCTTTTGTCAAAAATCTTTTGAATCATTACTACAATGAAATTCCAGATTAGGTGAATTCCTTGTATTAAAAGTAGTCAAAGTGGATTTAAAGAAAGAACTTTGAAGTTACTCCATTGTTGATATTTGAAGCTTCATTTGGGTTGGATTATGGATTTTTTTGGTATTGGTTGGGGCAAAAATAACATGAGTCTTTTAAATTAATCTCAACCTCCATGTATCTATTTTATAATTGAGATCCAAATATTTAACAGATAAAGAATATATATATATATCAAAAATTAGACGATAGAGATATTTACCACCTTAAAATATAACGAAGGATATTTATGTCCCTTTTCCCTTTCTATGTTGACTTATTCTAAATTTTATCTAGGGTTCGTTTGGCCATGAATTTTTTTCACTTTTTTCCAAAATTTTATTTTATTTTAGTGAAAAAAGTGAAATTTCGTGGTGTTTGGCCATGAATTTTTTTTCACTAAAGTGAAATAAAATTTCGAAAAAGTGAAAACAACTTTTTTTTGTTTTCACTTTTTTCACTTCTACTTCTCTCATAAAAAATCAAATTTATTTTTATGGACAAACATAACTCCAACTCCAACTCTGAAAAATTTAATTTCCATGGCCAAACGCCTACTAAATCTCTATCTCTCAAACTTTTAATGAGACACGTGATTATCTTCCAAAAATTTCTCCAAGTCACCCATTAATTTTTCTAATAGCTGGCCCAGCTTCTAAAATACTTATTTTTTATTTTTTTTTGTAATAATATACTTCCTCCGTTTAAAAAAAAAAGACTTAATTTGACTTTACATAAAATTTTAAAAAATATATATTTTTTTTAAATCTTGTGGTCCTAAATTAAAGTTATGTCAAATATACCAAAATGCCTTTTAATCTTATGGTCTCAAACATACCACGTGGAAAGTTGAAATTAAAATATTATAAAAAAAGAAACGGCATCATTCTTTTTGAAACTGATTAAAAAGAAAAATAAGTCATTCTTTTTGAAACGGAGGAAGTAAACATTAGCATTGACAATCGGAAAAAAATACTCTTGGTGAAAATCAGTTTGTGTTTAGCCAATAAATTTAAAAAGTATTTTTAGATAACAATTAGTATTTGATCAAATTTTAAAAAAATATTTTTATTATATTTTTTTTAAAAGTGTTTCTAGAAAAAAATTATTTTTTTTAACTTATGAAAAATTGTATTTTCTACTCTCAAAATAACTTATTTTTTTTCAAAAATTTGATCAAATACCTTAATTTTTTTAAAAAAAATATTTTTAGAGAAAAATAAACTTGATCAAACGGACTATAATTCGTGCTCGATGAGGGTCAACTTCTGCATCTGGATTGCCAGTCATTTTAATATTCCATTTTATTATTAAGAAAAAACCAGAGGGGAGTACGAACTACGAACAGAAAAATATTACTCCAGTATATTAGTTTAAAATAGCTACGCCTACATTCACATTCTCAATCTCCACAAATCCAATTTTGACCTTCATCTTCCTCTCTCCAGTCCTCGCTCGGTTTCGCCGGTAAGGGCATTGGATCGTCATTTCCAGCTGACACCAAAATGTCAGTCACCGTTGCAGTGCCGGAAAACTCTCTCCAACAAGACAACGATGATGCTGAGCCGTTGCTTCATTCTACAAATCGTAAGTTACCGCACATATAATGCTTAATTCTGCTGAAAAAGAAAAGTAAAGTTACTGTATTTTCTTAGCTCATTTTCTACGAAAGGACATAGAGTTACATTTGCAAATTACAATTTTCAAGTACCTCCGTGTCACTTTACTGGCCCCATACGCCGTAACAAAAATAGATGTTCCATTTTTATCCGTCCATTTTAGCAAATCAATATAATGTTATTACTTTTTTTCTCATACTAACCTTATTACCCTCTTCGTAGAGTGTATTGGAAAAAATAACGCATGCATTAGGTAATGTGTATTATTAGTACCTTATTTGGTACATTTTTTAGCCTACGTATATAACTAATACACTCTATTGTGCATTGAGGTGTGTATTATTAATACCTCAAAATCCATGGTATTAGTAATGCAATGTATTCTAATGGATGTATTAATATGATTAAAGACACAATTATCCCTCAAAATCTTTTTCACATCCTTTCCACCATATATATGGAGGGTATTTTTGTAAATAAATACTCTTTTAAAAAATATATGCAATTTTTGTATTTTTAATACACCAAACCAAATATTGCATAAGAAAAAATGCAAGCATAACTAATGCAAGCATAGCTAACACAAGCATTATTAATACAAGCATTACTAATACACCATCTTTTGTATTATTCTTATACACTCTACCAAACGACCCCTTACTTTTTTCTCATACTAACCTTATTACTCTCTTCGTCTCAAAACAGTTGACATGCTTGCTAAAAAAAATTGTCTCAAAATAGTTGACATGTTTAAAAGATCATGAGATAATTAACTATTTTTTTCCAACTATACCCTTAGTAATAATTATTCTAGAATTAAGAGGCACATAAATATATGAAGAATAAGGAATTAATAACGGATATATTAGTCAAATCACACTCTTAATTAATTTTTCCTTAAGAGTTGTGTAAAATCTATACATGCCAACTGTTTTGAGACGGGGGAGTTCTTAAATAAGTAATAGTCAAATTTAGGCTTTCTTAAAGGGAGTGCCAGGTTGGGGTCAAGTAATATCAAATGGAGGGAGTTGATGGCTGTTCATAACATATTATTCATGCTATAGGAATTGATGGGAAACTGATCATTGCCATTTTCAGATGCGTGAAGTGATAAGCATTTACTGCAAATCAAGTAGTTGGAACATAATTATTACTTCAAATTGAATTGTCTGAATAGCATTTTGTGCATGTACTATAGAATCAAGTTCCTCGCATGTACGAAAACTTCTAGAAGATTCTCTATGGCGCTTTGAACATATCAAACTAAGGCTACTAAGGAGACACATGAGGATCTTTACGAACCAGAGGAAAGCTCTGCCTTAAAGGTACAGAGTGATACATGGAAGATAACTTATAACTCTTTCATATTGCTCATAATTGGAAGGATAATGGATTTAGAGGATTAAAACTAGTTCAGATTAAGGTTTAGTTGATTGATTGATTGGATTATCCCATTTTCACAGAGTGTGTTTAATTTTACGGAGGTCGGGCCCTTCCTTGGACCCTGCGCATAGCGGAAGCTTTAGTGCACTGGGCTGCCTTTTTTCAATAACTGAGAAATCCTGAAGGACCAATGTGGCACTGGCACACACACTGAAACTCAGTGGATTATGGGTCAACCCAGGCCCTTCGAAATGTTATCTGTCTTAAACCCATATGTGGTATTCAGCCGAAAGTGCATCTACTCATTGAAGAAGACTTATCATTGGTTTCTCCAATATATTAACTAATGTGTGGTTTTCAGTGTAATTTTAGCAGATATTTCTTTGCTTAACCTAGACACTCTGGTTAAAAGGTTCTTGATATTAGCTGGTACCACGTTCCTATTGACAAGAATTTTTCTACTAGTCTATTGGCATGAAAGAGGATAAGGGGATATCCATGTTCACAGAACTTGGCATAAGTTCGAATGTTATTGATATTTCCCTATCTGATCAATCTGCAGGAAAGAGGGATCTCCTGACAACCACTAGCAACGAAGATTCTAGTCCATCTGATAAAACTGGCTCTCACAAGGACAAAAATTCTATGAGCTCATCCAGATGCTTTGGGGTGGAACTAACCCCAGATAACATTGCAGTTGCTATGGTTTATTTTGTTCAAGGTGTCTTAGGCCTTTCAGATCTTGCTGTTAGCTATTATTTGAAAGATGACCTACATCTAGACCCTGCAGAGGTATGCCATCTTCTCGGGGAACACTTCTTTTTGTTGGTTGAACTTCCACAAACTTGTATTTCATCTGAAAGTGCTCACCTGAGGAGTTAATATCTCAGATGGTCACTCAACTTAGTTAACTGCTCTAAGTTGTATGACTTTTGAGTTATAAAACAAAGTTGAGTGATTTTCTAAGTAAACTAGTCATAGTTGAGTGACCATTTGAGATATTATCTCCTCATTTGAGTTGGAAAACTAATTATACTGTCCTGAAGTTTTACATGGATTCTGAATCTAACATACATTAAGATTTAGTTTCTTGAACTGCAAGTTTTTTCAAAGGAAAGTCTCCACTTTCCAATGGTTCATGATTTCATAAGTTGCTCATTCTCCTCCTTTTCGTCGTGTCTCTTTATGTTACTAGCTTGGGTTGAGGTATAATTTTTGTTGTTGTATTAATCTACATCTAAATGTCATATTTTTCTTATTTCACTAATAATAGTGTTGCTCTTTGAAACTATTGCTACATTAGTCTCTTTTAGCCAATTACATCGTCATTCATCACTGAAGGTTATATAAATGTAAACATACATTTATGTTTATGTGCACACACTATCCTCCTCTTTATGTACATTTAGAAGTGTAATATGTATGCGGTGCTTTTACCAATGGTATACTATACTTATGGTCATTTAACAGCTTCTTATCTATTTCTTCTCAGATCACTAAATAGAGTTGATTGGACAATATGAATTAACCTGTGGGCATTATATCATCCTCATCTAGGGCCTGAAACCATGAAACTAGGCATATCATTTTCTGAAATTGATTCATATTTTTCTTTAAAGATTTTGAGTATGATATTTCCAATTTACCAATTTTTGCCTCAGAATTTCTGTCTTCAGTTTATAAAGGGCATTAAAATGGAAACTGTTTGACATGGTGCCAATTTTATTTTCTGTCAGTGGCACCCTCTTCTTTGGATTTGAGTACAATGACTGACATTATTTGTGGCTAACTAGACAGCTGTGATATCTGGTTTCTCATCATTGCCATGGCTTATAAAGCCGTTGTATGGATTCATCAGGTTGGATTCAGTTCTCATTTCATCCCTTTTCATGTAACTAGTTATTTCTAGTAACTAATTTGTCATGACATTTGGTTTTTCTTTTATAGTGATTCCTTCCCACTCTTTGGATACCGGAGAAGGTCATACTTGTTTCTATCAGGACTTCTTGGAGCACTCTCATGGTTTTTGATGGCCACCTTTGTAGACAGCAAGTATAGTGCTGCTTTCTGCATACTTATTGGTTCTCTTTCTGTTGCTTTCTCAGATGTCGTAAGTTCCTTTTGTTTCTTTCTAGTTGGTTTCAGTTATTTCACTTGTGGTGTTAGGTTTGTTACCTAGTCACAACAATGCTACCTGTGTGCTACATTGTTTATCTAAACTGTTTTTGACTTGATCAAGAGGCTGACACCACAATATTTTTGGGATTTGGACCTTCAAAATTGTTGGACACAATAAGGGATTGTGAACTGGAAAGTGGAAACCACCTTATTGACAGCTCTGTGCCGTAAAATTAATTCTCTTTGTCCTGCATCTATTCGAATGCTTTATATTCACAAATTCTTGCTAGCTACGCCTTAGCTTGACTTGGATTGAAGTGACTGTAAAAGCCTTTTGAAATTTTGAAGGAAGCCTGTCAGATGGATCCTTGGAAAAAAGGGCCAGAGATTAGGTCTGAGACATGATCTGAAGGTTAAGTCTAGCAAACAGCTGTGTTGATATAAAAAGATAAATATGATAAGTTTTCAAAAACTCAGTTATTCAATTCTATGACCACCTCATTAAAAGCTTTGACTATTAAACTTGTAGAATTCTGGAGTGAAACCAAGTTTATTGCATCTCTTAAAATTGTGTGATCTTTATCGCTGAAATGTTATTGCCATCCGTTAACAGGAATTCCTTCCTCTGAGAAACATGGTTACTCTTAATTGTTAAATGATGAGTATTTACATCATAACCATAAGAATATAGAAGGCTATGATGCTGCCGCTTCTTATATTGTAGGGAAAAAAATGAACAATAGCATAGCTGAGAGTGAGCTTTTATCATATTGAAATGGATTAACTCACCACCATGAATTCTCAATGCAAGATATGGAAGTATATAAGGTGGATAAACTATTTAATCTTTCTGAGTTATATATTATCAATAACTGGTGTCACAACCTATTGTGCTACTCATTGCCAGAGACCCAGCTCCTTCATCATCATTCAGGTTTGTGTTGAAACCTTGCTAATATTACATACTTTGGGGGGTGGGGGGGTGGGGGCAGCAAAATTCTTGAGCTTGAATTTTAGTTGTTACACATATTACCAACTCTATTTGCTGCTCAAATGGAATGAAGTTTATCTTTTGTTTTGCTTGTAGTGTTCGTCTAGTTGTTCTCCAGCTAGTATCTCCTTTCGTTCTCCTATTTATCCAGGATATAAAATTGAAGTATTATGTAGGTTGTAGATTCCATGGTCGTTGAGCGGGCACGTGGTGAGTCCCAAAGCATGTCAGGATCTCTTCAGTCACTTTGCTGGGGTTCTTCAGCATGTGGTGGAATTGTCAGTTCTTACTTTAGTGGATCCCTTGTGGGTGTTTATGGTGTGAGGTATGATATTTTTTCAGTCTGTTGAGATATTGTAACCTGTGTCGGTAGGAGCAATGTTAATGTTCGGTTGGTTATTTATCTTTTGGTTCCTCCAGGTCTGTTTTTGGTGTAACAGCATTACTTCCACTGATAACATCTGCAGTATCTCTACTTGTGAAAGAGGAGCCTGTACATGGCCCAGCAAGGGGTCTATCTTTAGGCAATGGCTTCTTTGAGAGTTCAAAAAGTAGCATTATCCAGTTATGGGGGGCTGTTAAGCAGCCTAATGTTTTTCTTCCCACGCTATTTATTTTCCTATTTCAGGCAACACCACAGTCAGGTTCTGCTACGTTTTACTTCATGTATGCTCAATTTCAAGTCTCTTGTTCAGATTATTATTAAATGCAAGTGTAATAACCCAATTATTTTACTGAAGGGTTAATTGGTAACTTTACCAATAAATAATAATAGTAGAGGGAATTAAAATAGTGGGCCAAGCCCATCCCCTTTTCTGATTATTTTGACCTTCAATGACAGAAGGACTAGAAAATTAGGGTAATCTATTCCTTAAATTTTTGGGAGAAAAAAAGCGAACCTTAAGAAATTTGGGAGTGTTTGCGGACGCGTGAGGGAGCACAAAGTAGAGAGTTCACAGTTCAGGTATCAAAATTTCTCTATCTCCAGCATCTATTTAGAGAATTCTTTAAGTTTATTAAGTTGAGAAGCAAGGAATCTTGAAGGGGTTAAGTGGGGGTTGGCTACGTTACTGCTTTGGATGAACAGTTTAAGATTTTGACATCTTGATTACAATGGTATATATATTGCATGGAAATTGCAGAAAAGTGATTATAATCCTTACCTTTTTATGATTAGGCTAATAATTGATTGGTTAGTGGAATTAGGTGCTCAACGTCGAGATCTGCTATTTAAAAAGAAACAACCCTTCTGCAGTTTGCATTCTTTTGTGATGAATAGATAATGATGAGGTGGTAATTAATGATCGGACATAAGTAACAAATTATGTAGTAACCATTATGGGCAATTGGGATAAAAGGAATCAGTGAGCATTATTAAATGCAAGCCTTAGCCATGGCTTACTTGAAGCCACTGTCTCGGCATTGTTTCCTGCAAAAAATAAATAAAGAAATAAATGTTTGGGTTCCACTTTAAATTGTTCATACTTAGCTTGAGCACTGTTTTGGGAAAACTAATGTTAATATATTTGGCAGCTTTCTCACCAACTAAAGTTGGAATGGTGAGATATTTTAATCTTTTAGTCATGGTTTAAGGTGTGAGGTAGTAAGGACATTGGAACTTGACCCCGTCTAGTATAATTGACTTTGTTAATTAATATTTTTGTATAGATTGAAGCCAGTGGGGGAGGGACTGTTTGGTTGATGTTCTACGCGTTGCAAGGTTAAGAAACTTGTTGTTAGCAAGGTAAGTGAGACTGTAAGCTTTGGGTGCTTGCTTTTCAAATTTGTTTTAAAAAAGTATTTTGTCTGCCCGGTTCGTGTGTTGGGACGAGCGTGTGCTTGGCAGAATCAGTGGTCTTCGAAGCCAGCCGCATATACTTTATGTTGAAGAATACTAAAACTCCTTTTATAAACTATTTCGTGATGTGATATGTTTGTGTACTATTAGATTGAGGCATTGCGTATGCTTCCTTGAGCATTGTGTATGCTTCTCGATTCCAATGGGGCATTGTGTATGCTACTCTTGAGCATTGTGTATGCTCCTTGATATATTTGGCGCATTGTGTATGTTGCGCGGAACTCGTGGTATTGGTTAATTACATTAATTGCCATTTATGACAAATCCTTGATGTAAATTGTTGAGATATATAGTTTCTGATAAACAATTGTTGGATCTTGTTGGTCATCCTATAATGACATAATTCCTGTGTATAATATTTTTATGCTCTTGGTGTGGTTGTATTTGCTAACACTTGTTCCAGGAGTATTTAAAATAGTGAGTCGATGATTTTATTGGGTTATATTTATATATATTTTTTGGTAATTAACGTCTTTTATTAATCACCATTGAAGAAATACAAATCCAAGCTGCTAAAACTCAGCAAGCTTCTCAACAGAATCAAAGTCTCCTAACAGAACTGTAACACAATATCTAATCTAAACAAACCAATTCAACATAAGAGTTCTAATCCCAGGAGGTGCCCTAACATTCCAGGTATAAGCAATGGTTCGTATCATTCTGTCCATGTGCATGCTCTTCCCTTCAAATATCCTCTGGTTCCTTTCACTCCATATTGTATAGACAACTTCTGCATAAACCAATCTGAAAATCTGAGCAGGTTGAGTTCTACCTTTAGCATTAATCACACTCCATTGGATGTACTGCTCCCAGTTAACTACTGGTTGGTAATGTTTTTGCATCCAGTTCAGTATCCTCTTCCACACCTCTTTGGTGAAATCACAATGGACATATAGATGGTCTCTAGTTTCAGGATGAGATTGACATAAAGAACAGTAGGTTTTACTTGAACGCCCCATTTAATTAATCTATCTGCTCTCAGTAGTCGTCCATGCAAACCTAGCCACATATTAAACTTTGCTGTTGGCCTAGCTGCATTATGAAATAATAAACACTTCCAGGCAACTCTTGGAGCTTCTCCCAACAGTTGTAAGTAAATCTGTCTTATAATGCTCTTTGTGGTAATGATAGGAGAGGTTAGCTGTTGCAAATATCCCCTAGCTACAAATATTTTCCGGACCATCCAGCAGGCCTGCTTAGGTACTGGCATGTTATTCAACTGCTGGTTCTTGATGTAATAGGCATGGAGCCATCTGATCCACACTGTGTCTTGCTTGTGGGCTACATCCCAGGTAGTTTTGGCTATAGCAGCCTGGTTCCACAGTTGCAAGTTAATGATATTAAGACCTGCAACAGACATTGGTGAACAAACTCTGTCCCATGCAACCAAAGCTTTTTTGGTGATGGTGTTGACTCCCGACCAAATGTAGCTCCTGCAGTATGCATCAATAATCTTCAGGACTTTAACTGGTAATATAAACAAATGGGACCAGTAAGCTTGAATACCAAATAAGACAGTCTGGACTAGGTGAACTCGGCCAGCATAGGAGAGTTTTTTCGAAGTCCATGAAGAGATCCTTGCAACAATTTTTTCAATAAGGGGTTGCCATTGGATCAAAGTGAGTTTTTTAGTTGACAATGGGATCCCAAGATAGTTGACTGGCAGTTGGCCTTGAGTGTAGCCTAGGTGATGCAGTATCTGATCTTGTTCTCTCTGTTGTACTCCACCAAAATACACTGAACTCTTGGTTACGTTGACCTGGAGCCCTGATTCCTTTGAGAATCAGCTATTCAGAAGCTTGATAGACTCCAATTTACCCTTTGCAAATAACATTAAATCATCTGCAAAGCAGAGATGAGTAATGTCCAACCTTTTGCACTTAGGGTGATACTTAAACTGCTTGATGTGCTTTAGTCCCACCAGGTTCCTACTCAAATAGTCCATAGCAATTGCAAATAAGAAGGGGGACATGGGGTCCCCTTGCCTTAGTCCTTTTGCTGCATCAAATGGTTCAGTAGTTTCTTCATTGATCATAATAGAATAACTGACTGTTTCCATGCATTCTAACACCCAACCAGTAAACCTTCTTGGGAGTCCCGTTTCATCCTTCACGTGCTTAAGAAAGATCCACTCCACAGAATCGTATGCCTTTTGAAGATCAATTTTTATCATGCACCTCGGGGTTATATGTTTCCTGTTATAAGCTTGAACCAATTCATGTGTCATAATAATGTTATCTGCAACCATTCTACCTGGAATGAAACCTGCTTGTGCATCACATATCAGACTAGCAATAACCCTCTGTAGTCTAGAGGCTAGTA
The DNA here is from genome assembly GCA_031232105.1 of Capsicum rhomboideum. Lineage (NCBI taxonomy): Eukaryota > Viridiplantae > Streptophyta > Magnoliopsida > Solanales > Solanaceae > Capsicum > Capsicum rhomboideum. The sequence continues at coordinate 25,222,088 of CP124713.1, read as the reverse complement.
ACTTTGAGATTATCTTGTAGAGGACAGTACAACAAGCAATTGGCCTAAACTCCTTTATAGTAGCAGGATTGGGAACTTTTGGTACCAAAGTAATAGCTGTACAGTTAACAGCTCTACACATTTGACCAGTGGTGAAGAACTCCTTGACTGCCTCTATAGTATCAGCTTTCACTATATGCCAGACTTTCTTAAAGAAGAAAGCATTGTACCCATCTACACCGGGAGATTTATCATCACCTATAGCTTTAAGACCTTCTTCTATCTCCCTGCCAGTGACTTCAGCACAAAGGCTTAGCTGTTCGGCAGTAGACAGTGTTTGGCCATTTTTCATCACCTGGACATTGATAGCAAATTAATAGCTGATGACCCCATCAACCCTTGTAGAACTCTATAATTTCTGCTTTAATAGCATCAGGAGTGAGCAATCTTCTTCCAGTAGTAGAGGTGAGATCAAGGATCTGTTTTCTATGTTTCTGCTCTTTAGTGACTGCACTGAAGTATTTAGGATTGGAATCCCCAAGCTTAATCCATGAGACTCTAGTTATATGTATATATAGCTCACTCCTTACTTGCATGTCTGCAGATACTGCTGTGGAAGGCGAGACTAGTGGCTGACGGTCCGTTTGTGAGGATTCTGTCACTGAGGTGGGCCTTTGCCTTGTTCGTAGAGGTTGTCGTTTCAGCTCTAGGTATTTTTAGCTTATATTTCTTTTCATTGGGTTTGCATGCTGAAAGTTGAACTCATGTAACTCTATTTAGATGCTCCATGGTCTTAGTGTGGGATTTGGACAAGAGAAATAGTTCTCGGGTAAATGTTGAATTATTAGATCGATTTATGAAATTTCGTTGGATTATTACTATTCTCCTTATGCTGAATATTATTGATGCATTTTGGAGTTGCTCATATCTTAATTTAGTGCTTATTGAAATGGTAAAATGTATGGAAGGTTGGTTCTCACGACAGGCGGCATTAGCGGGTACCAGTCAAGCCTAGGGGTTATTTTGGGACGTGAAAAAGTTGGTATCAGAGCCTAGGCTTTAGGTCCCAGTCATGGAGCAGTGTTTATTAGAGTTTTGTTCGTGGGTATGTAGGCGCCCATACTTATGACCTTGAGGCTACTGAACATCTAGAAATTTTTCCTTTTTCATTGATTGTTCGTGCGTGGAGTTGAATCAAGTCTAACCTTTGAATATTGTTTCGTAGATGGTTAAGCGACGTGGTTCTTCCTCTGCTAATCGATCTAATGCACCTGTTGGACATGGTGCTGGACATGGTACTACCTGTGGTGGTGGTCTAGTGGGGTCTCATATGACTAGGGCTCGGACTAGGGCACAAACCGACCCTCAGCTTGGAGTTGGGAATGTGGGTCAGCCCAGACTTGTTGCTTCAGAGCAAGTGCAGGAACAAGTTGTTAGGGATGCTCCACAGCAGCGCCAACTGCTGTACCTATGGTTGCATTGCCTATAGATGCAGTGATGAGATTGCTGAATGTGTTAAAGGCATTGGTGCCTAATCAGAGTGGAGTTCCAATTCCTCAGGCTACTCCACAAACGAGGGAGAAAGTGAGGCGATTTGTGGATGGACTTGAGCCTCATTATCGTGTTCCTGTGATACGAGATCTACGAAATGGATCCTATGCTGATGTAGTTGATACTGCTCTCCGTTCTGAGTTTTATTTAGAGATGGAAAAAGTTTAAAGTAAAAAGACGCGTAGCATAGACAGGTTTAGTGGTGCTCCATCTAGGGCAATAGTGGTTTTCATCATGGGCAGTCCAGGCCTACGCAGTCAGAGTCAGTGGGGGCAGTTTTCGAGGAATAGTTATTCAGCTAGGCAGTGTCAAGAACAGATGCAGAGGAAGGGTAATAGTTCCCATCAGTCAAGTCAACATCCATAATGTTCTAATTGTGGCAGAAATCACAGTGGTTGTTGCTTTGGACCAAATAGGGCTTGTTATGCTTATGGTGAGCTGGGGAATATTGCTAAATTTTGTCCTAAGGGAGATTCGAGTACTGGTCAAGCCTCTACACAGGTGCAAAGGAATGTCCAGGTGGACAAGTTTAGACTCAGTCGGCTAAAGCTTCTCCACAGGGTGCTTATGGACAGAATCGACAGGGTGCACAAGTTGCACAGACATGAGATATCAAATCGACAGGGTGCACAAGTTGCATAGACATGAGATATCAAATCGACAGGGTGCTCAGACAAGCTGCTCCACAAGGCGCACAATGTCCCATATCAAATCAAGAAGCATACACAATGCTCAAAGGAAGCATACAAAATGGCCCAGTGGAATCAAGAAGCATATACAATGCTCAAGGAAGCATACACAATGCTCCAATCTCATAGTACACAATTTTATCACATCATGAAATAGTTTATAAGGGGAATTTTAGTATTCTTGAACATAAAGTATATGCGGCTGGCTTCGAAAACACCAATTCTGCCAAGAACACGCTTGTCCAAATACATGGACCGGACAGACAAAACACATTTTAAAATCAAATTTGGAAAGCAAGCACCCAAAGCTTAAAGTTTCACTTACCTCGCTAACAACAAGTTTCTCAACCTTGCAACGCGTAGAACATCAACCAAACAGCCACCCACTAACTTCAATCTATACAAAAATATTAATTAACAAGCTCAGTTATACTAGTCGGAGTCAAGTCCTAGTGTCCCAGCTTTCAAACTTAGGACCCGTTTGGCCATAGATTTCCCAAGTAAAATTTGCGGAAAAACTTGGCAAATAATGTTTGGCCATGCAATTTGTCATTATTTGGCAAATAATCCAAATTCCCAAATACTAGAAAAAGCTAGTATTTGGGCCAAATTTCATATTTTGGGAATTTTTAAAAGTTCAAATTTTACACCAATTTTTTATCTTTTATAAAAACACCCACTATTTATTGACCCCAACTAACGGTGCATGTACATAACAATACAACTTATATCTTGCTATGTATATATAGGTGGATATTGTATTAGTATCGTGAATATATTTTCTCAGCAGACGTGTGCATGTACATAACAATAGAACTTATACAAATAAAATTTTAGTATACTTGGTTTTCTTCTGTTTCTCAACTTCTAAGAAAATGTTAGGCATATTTCTTATTTTTGATAATACAAACTTATGGTTAGTTTTAATAATTTCTAAAACTTATGGGTATAAATCATATTTCTTAAAAAAGTGAAATATGTTTCCTAAATACTATGGCCAAACACATGGTGAAATTTCACCCAAATATTACTTACCAAAAACATTTGGAAATCTATGGTCAAACGTTTGGTTAGAGTTAAACCTTACTAGCTCACCCCTTAAACCATGACTAAAAGATTAAAATATTTTAATCTCTCCATTCCAACTTTAGTTGGTGAGAAAGCTGTCAAATATATTAACGTTACCCAAAACAGTGCTCAAGCTAAGTATGAACAATTTAAAGTGGAACATAAACATTTATTTATTTATTTATTTTTGTAGGAAACAATGTCGAGACAGTGGCCTCAAGTAAGCCATGACTTAGGCTTGCATTAAATAATACTCACTGATTCCTTTTATCCCAATTACCCATAATGGTTGCTACATAATTTGTTACTTATTTTCGATCATTAATTACCATCTCGTCATTATCTATTCATCACAAAAGAATACAAACTGCAGAAGGGTTGTTTCTTTTTAAATAACAGATCTCAACGTTGAGCACCTAATTCCACTAACCCATCAATTATTAGCCAAATTATAAAAAGGTAAGGATTATAGTCAATTTTCTGCAATTTTCTTTGCATCTGTGTAGTAGCTTGACCATTACTGGAATCTCCCTTAGGACAAAATTTAGCAATATTCCCCTGCTCACCACAAGTATAATAAGCCCTATTTATACCAAAGCAACGACCACTGTGATTTCTACCACAATTAGAACATTGTGGATGTTGACTTGACTGATAGGAAATTGTTACCCTTTATCTGCATCTGTTGTTGACCCTGCCTAGCGGAATAACTATTCCTCGAAGACTGCCCCACTGACTCTGACTACGTAGACCTGGACTGCCCATGATGAAAACCACCATTACCCTTGGATGGAGCACTACTAAACTCGCCTGTGCTACGCGTCTTTTTTACTTTCTCGCTCAACTTTTTCCATCTCTAAATAAGATAGAATGGAGAGCAGTTTCAACTACATCAACATAGGATCCATTTTGTACATCCCGTATCACAGGAGCACAATAATGAGGCTCAAGTCCATCCTCGAATCGCCTCACTTTCTCCCTCGGGTCTGCAACCAAAACTGGAACATACCTTGATAAGTCAGTGAACTTAGCTTCATACTCGGTAACTATCACAGATCCCTATCACAGGTCATTAAATTGACGTTTCATATCATCCTGTTTGCTCAACGAAATGAATCCGTCCTTAAACATTGTTGAAAAGTCAGGCCAGGTGATAGGTGGTAATCCTGCTTGTCTACTTCTCTGAATGGAAGTCCACTATGCCTCTGCAGATCTTGAGGATAGAAAAGTGGTAAATTCCACACCACGAGTCTCCTTCAACCCCAAAGTAGTCAGTATCTTCTCACAATGATCAATAAATTTTTGAGGCTCAATAGTAGTTGGTGTTGCATCAAACTTTGGTGGCTTAAGATCCATGAAACTCTTAAGATCCTTAGGTTACCTTACAACTACAATCGAATGATCAACCGGCTGAGGTGCCTGAGTAGCCGAAACATTCAACTAAACTTGCATCTGCGTTTGTGGAGTAGCCTTTGGAATTGGAACTCAACCCTGATTAGGCGCCAATGCCTCTAACACATTCAACAATCTCATCACTACATCTACAAGCAATGCAATAGTAGGTACAATAGCTGGCGCTGCCACTGGAGCATCCCTAACAACATGTTCTTGCACTTACTCTGAAGCAACAACTCGGGGCTGACCCCAATTCCCAACTCCAAGTTGAGGGCCGATTTGTGCGCTAGTCTGAGTCCTAGTCGGATGAGACCCAACTCGACCACCACTACGGGTAGTACCATGTCCAGCACCACGTCTAGCAGGTGCATTAGATCGACTAGCAGAGGAAGAACCACGTCTCTTAACTTCTGCAAAACAATATTAAAAGGTTAAACTTGATTCAACTAAACGCACGAACAACGAATATAGAAGGGAAAACTTCCTAGATGTTCAGTAACCTCAAGGTCATAAATATAGGCTCCTACATCCTACATACCCATGAACAAGACTCTACTAAACACTGCTCCATGACCCAGGACCTAAAGCCTAGGCTCTGATACCAACTTTTTCACGTCCCAAAGTAACCCCTAGGCGTGACTGGCACCCGCTAATGCCACCTGTCGGGAGAAGCAATCTTTCATACACTTTACTATTTCAATAAGCACTAGGTTAAGATATGAGCAACTCCAAAATGCATTAATAATAATCAACATAAGGAGAATAGTAATAATCCAACGAAAACCCATAAATCGATCTAATAATTTAACATTTACCCAAGAACTATTTCTCTAGCCCAAATCCCACACTAAAACCATGGAGCATCTAAATAGAGTTACATACGTTCAACTTTCGGGCATGTAAATCCAATTAAAAGAAATATAAACTAAAAATAGCTAGAGCTGAAACGACAACTTCTACGAACAAGGCGAAGGCTCACCTCAGCGACAGAAGCCTCACGAACAGACAATCAGCCACTAGTCTCACCTTCCACAATAGTATCTGCAGACATGCTAGTAAGGAGTGAGCTATATATAAATATAACCCAGTAAGATTGCCGACTCGCTACTTTAAATACTTCTGGAATAAGTGTTAGAAATTACAACCACACCAAGAGCATAAAAATATTATACACAGAAATTATGTCATTATAGGATGGCCAACAATCGTTAATCAGGAACTATATATCTCAATACAATTTTGATGTGCCTCAAGTTATAAAGACTTATTCTAGGTGGCCAAAATAAACAATTAAAAGACTTAGTAACTATTATGAGACAGTTACAGGGTGATTTTTCTGTAGAAAAATGGGCAAGATAGTTAGAAGAGGGTATTCAGAAAAAAAGGAAAAGGGAATTAGGAATTCTGGGAGAGTTCTAGTCTCTCAAATGTCTAGGAATGCTGAAATCTGTGTAAATTTAGTGTTATGTACTGCATAATTGAATGTATCAGGATATAATTTATAGTGTTAGCAGTGTCCGAGTAGTTGTTTTCAGATTTCTTATTGTAATATCAGTGTATTTAGTATAAAACATTAGTATTTGTTCCTTTATTTACTGTTTTTTAATAGAGAAGTCTATCAATTTGGTATCAGAGCAGTAACGTTCTGGAACGATGAGTAAAATGAAAGGACAAGTTGAACAAGTGGAGACTAATTTGATAGAGGTAAGAGAAGATGTCAGAAAACTGGAAGGATGGTTTCAAGAAATGAGAGTCTCTTGTGAGAATTGAAGCACAAGGGAAAACTGTGATGACAGAAGCATCCCCTTCTCAAACCAGATCCGTTGGAAACCAAGAAGAGTGAAACAATGTCAATTTGGTTGGATAAAAAGATGGGAGGAACTTTAGAAAACTACAACTATCAGTTTTCGAAGGAGAGGATCCTTTGGGATGGATTTTCAAAGTGGAACGATATTTTGCAGTGAATGAAATTTCTGAAGCGGAAAGATTACTGGCAACAGGTGTTTGTTTGGAAGGAAAAGCCTTAAATTGGTATTATTGGATAGTCTCGACAACCAATGTTAACCTGGGAAGACTTCAAAAGGGAGTTGTTGAACCAATTTCATCATTCTCAAAAGATCAACCAGTATGCTGTCTTAATGGGGTGAAGCAGTCAAGCAGGTTACCACAGTTACCGTGTTTCGTGAAGAATTTGAAAAGGTGTCAGGGTCTATGAAGGAGGCGTCTGATGGACTTTTATCTAGCATATTTTTGAATGGGCTGAAAGAGGAAATTCGAGCAGAAGTAATACTTTTACGACCTCAGACATTGAGGGAGATAATGGAGATGGCTCAAAAGGTGGAGGATCGGAATTCTGTTTTGCAGCAAGTTCAAAGCTTTTAATTTGATCCAAATACAGAAAGTTCATGTAATAAACCAGTTGGGTTTAAACCCTATTATCATCGAGTTGCAAACATATTTGAAACACGTGATTCAAGAACTGGATCAACAGATAGTAGCACTGATTCACCAATGCATACTGCTGCAAAGTCTACTACTCTAGTAGAAAAATTAGAGGGACAAATTCAGAATTTGCTCGAAAAAGACAACAAGGGTTATGTTTCAAATGTGATGAAAAATTTGGCCCCAATCATCGTTGTAAAAATAGGCAGCTTAACCTATTGATTATTTCAGAGGCACCCAATACAGATGAAGGTGATAAAGAAAAATTCTTTGAGTCTACTGGAGAAGATGTAGTTGAAGAGGAAACTAAGGATACTACGATGGTGTAGAATATGCAATTATCGATCTGCAATTTCTAGACTTTCACCTTGAGGACAAGGTGACTCTTATAGGGGAGGGTAATGATGTGCCTCAAGTTATAAAAATTTATTCTAGGTGGCCAAAATAAACAATTAAAAGACTTAGTAACTGTCATGAGACAGTTACGGGGTGGTTTTTTCTGTAGAAAAAGGGCCAAGGTAGTTAGAAGAGGGTATTCAGAAAAAAGGAAAAAGGAATTGGGAATTCTGGGAGAGTTCTAGCCTCTCTAATATCTAGGAATGCTGAAATCTGTATAAATTTAGTATTATGTACTATATTACTAAATGTATTAGGATATAATTTATAGTGTTAGCAGTGTTTTAAGTGTAAGCAGTGTCCGAGTGGTTGTTTTCAGATTTCTTATTGTAATATCAGTGTATTTAGTATAAAACATCAGTATTTGTTCCTTTATTTACTGTTTTTATAGAGAAGTCTATCAAATTTACATCAAGGATTTGTCATAACTGCAATTAAAATAATAAACCAACACCACGAGTTTCGGGCAACATAATGCGCCAAATATATCAAGGAGCATACACAATGTCCCATATCAAATCAAGAAGCATACACAATGCTCAAAGAAGCATACACAATTCTTCTATCTCATAGTACATAATCGTATCACATCACGAAATAGTTTATAAAGGGAGTTGTAGTATTCTTGAACATAAAGTATATGCGGCTAGCCTCGAAGACCACCGATTTTGCCAAGCACACGCTTGTCCGATCACATGGACCTGACAGACAAAACACATTTTTTAAATAAATTTGAAAAGCAAGCATCCAAAGCTTAAAGTCTTACTTACCTCGCTAACAAGAAGTTCCTCAACCTTGCAACGCGTGGAACATCAACCAAACAGCCCCTCACTGGCTTCAATCTATACAAAAATATTAATTAACAAGGTCAATTATACTAGTCGGAGTCAAGTCCCAATGTCCCAGCTTTCAAACTTGGAGCTAAACCTTACTATCTCACACCTAAAACCATGACTGAAAGATTAAAATATTTTAATCTCTCCATTCCAACTTTAGTTGGTGAGAAAGCTGCCAAATATATTAACATTAGTTTTTCCAAAACAATGCTCGAGCTAAGTATAAACAATTTAAAGTGGAAACCAAACATTTATTTATTTTTTTTGCAGGAAAGAATGCCGACACAGTGGCTTCAAGTAAGCCATGGCTTAGGCTTTCACTAAATAATACTCACTGATTCTTTTTATCCCAATTGCCCATAATGGTTGCTACATAATTTGTTACTTATTTTCGATCATTAATTACTATCTCATCATTATCTGTTCATCACAAAAAAATGCACAAGTTTTTTTTTTTTTTAAATAGCAGATCTCGACATTGAGCACCTAATTCCACTAACCCATCAATTATTAGCCTAATCAAAAAAATGTAAGGATTATAATCACTTTTCTGCAATTTCCATGCAATAGATATACCATGGTAATCAAGATGTCAATATCTTAAACTATTCATACAAAGCAGTAACTTAGCCACCTCCCCACCCCACTCAACCCCTTCAAGATCCCTTGCTTCTCAACTTAAGGAATTCTCTAAATATATGCTGGAGATAGAGAAATTTTGGTACCTGAATTGTGAGCTCTCTACTTTGTGCTCCCTCACGCGTCTGCAAACACTCCCAAATTTCTTAAGGTTCTCTTCATTTCTCCAAAAAAATTTAGGAATAGATTACCCTAATTTTCTCGTCATTGAAGCTGAAAATAATCAGAAAAGGGGATGGGCTTGGCCCACTATTTTAATTATCTCTACTATTATTATTTATTGGTAAAGTTACTTATGAACCCTTCATTAAAATAATTGGGTTATTACAGCAAGATGCAAGTTTTTTAACTGAAGTTTGTTGATTGTAGAACCAATAAACTTGGTTTTACTCCAGAATTCTTAGGCCGCCTTAAGCTTGTTACTTCAGTTGCATCACTTATTGGTGTTGCGCTTTACAATGGTTTCTTAAAGAAAGTTCCTTTAAGGAAAATATTCTTAGTGACAACTATTATTGGTTCAGCTCTTGGGATGACACAGGTATATGCCCCAAAATATCTTCTGTTTTATTGTATCTTTCCTTTTGGCCCTTTCTGGCGGTTTAGATTGACGTATGTGTAATCGACATGTTGATAGGTTCTTCTGGTAACCGGATTGAACCGGAAGTTTGGCATTAGTGATGAGTGGTTTTCACTTGGGGATTCCTTGATCCTATCTGTTCTTGGTCAGGTAATCTTGTGTCTTAGTTCTGTCTTTTGCTGGCCTAGCTTTGGATTCCTTCTCAGATCGATTAACAATCTCTAGTTCTGTGATTTCCCTTAATATACAAACATTCTGAATCTTGAACTCACTTTGTAATTCAAATTTCTGCAGTTAACCACTGAAAAAGAAAAGAAGTGCATTGAAAGAACATATAGCAATTGTCAGGACATAACTTTAGACATGGAACTGAAAAGAAACTCATTACAATTAGCTAAAGAGGGTATTTGGCATTGTGACGGAACCGTTCTTCTATTAATGGAAAGATCAAAGTAGGAGACTGTAAAACAGTTTTGGAATTTTTCATGTCTATAGATTGCGAGAATTCTGCTCAGCAATAGATTCCAAGAACTATAGGACTGGAATTCAGCAATAGATTCTAGTTAAAAACTGTAGTACTGAGCTGAAAAACTAATTAACTTGTGAATAGTAGTGTTGCACATAAAGGTGTAGGGAAGTAGCCGATACTTTTGATTCAGGTTTATTGTGACACAATCAGTTCTAGGTGAAAACTTACCCGTACCAGGTGTTTACACCATACCAATGGATGCACGTGTGTTTGGATATATACAATTATAACTTAGCCATGATTCATTGATATATAATTTTCACTTTGTTAAATCACTTAACCATGGTAACTTGAATTGGTTTGGTGTAAATATCCGGTGTGGATAAGTATTTATGTTCTAGCCTTTCTTTTTTCTGTTTTTAGCTATTTTTGGTTAACCTCTTTTAGCTATTTTCTTTTTCATACTTTGGTTATTTTTTATTTGGACTCTTACATTAATTAAGAATCTAGTCTATATTCGAAGTGTTGACTAAATTAATTAGGAGTTTTACCTTAATTAAGCTACATACGTTAGGTAGACTGTTAGTTAAATGTTGAAGGATACACCTATGTATGCTCATTTGTTGGTACTTGAAATGTTACCTAAAAGCTCTAACTTTGTATAATCCAACTTTTTTACTATAATGCCAACTTTTGGGAAGTAATTCTAAAGGTCTACAACAACATATCCAGTGAAATGCCACAAGTGATATCTAAAGGTCTACGAAGGAAGAAAAAGAGGGAAATCAGATTGATCAGTAGGTTTTGATTCTTTTGAGAGTACAGAATAGTGGTACTCTGGCAACTTCTTTAGGATAATCTGACTTTGTACTTTTGTCAGGCTTTCTTCATGCCTGTTCTTGTATTAGCTGCAAGAATATGTCCACTGGGAATGGAGGCAACTTTCTTTGCAACCCTTATGTCCATAGCCAATGGTGGAAGTACGCTTGGGGGCCTACTTGGTGCAGGTCTAACTCACATCCTTGGTGTCACCAAGGACAAATTTGACAACTTGGCTCTACTAATAATTATCTGCAATCTCAGTTCCCTGCTTCCTTTACCACTACTTGGCCTTCTTCCTCGAGACGAACCTGATTCAGAGGAGAATACTGATTTTGAGATGAAGCCGTATTAAATTCCTGCCTTCTCTGCATATAACATGAATACACGATGGCATGAAATTGCTAATGTGTCCTCAGACATGGTTGGTCATTTTAACTGCAGCTTTTCATGGTATCACTGGGAGAGATTTTCTTACTCGGTTGGGGAGAATTCACTCATGTAATTAGTTACGATCTCAAGACATCACTTGACACAAAAATTGTAAATTAGTAATATTTACTAGTACTAGTTTTTAAGCAACTAGTTGGATCGATTTTGAGGGGATTCCAATATTGTAACATTTATATTACTGGATAGACAACAAATTTTTTTTGCAGATGTGATGTCTGAATTCGTATAGCCGTCCCACACATTATCCAGAAGCAAGTGCAGTTCACTAGTTCCATCGAGTGAATTATACGCAGTTCACTGCTTCCCACCTTTCCTCCTCTGCTTTGAGAATCATGTGAACGGAGGTTGGTGGTCGCGGCCTCAGTTGGCAAAATCAGGGTTGTTGCGAAGACAACCATATGCTATTATTGATTTCACTTGAGATGAGCCTTCTTACCACGCTTTTACCTATTACTATTCTACCATTGCTTTTGCCTATTATTATTCTTTTGTGGTGCTTCCGCCCCTAAAGCTAGATCCTCCTCCTTTAGGATAGGATCCTTCTTGATCCTTTTTACATAACATTCTCCGCTGCCTCCAATCCTATAGAAATTGTTTTATGCTTGAAAAGTCAGTTCCATGCTCTCTATCCCTTTTTGGGGAGTCCCATGAACCCTTTTTTACTATTCGTTTCAGAAAATTGACAAAAGTAGACGATTAAGCACGCAATCACTAGGAAAACAAGTAAGAACTAATTATTTAATTAGTGCAGCTAGAGAAGAAAACTAACTCAAAGAGTTGGCACGACACTTAATCGTTAATGCACCCAATTTTCGGAGGTTTGTTGAATGTTTGATCGACTATTGGCGTGTTCCGTTTGTTGTTTGTTTGTTGCAATTGACATTTTTAACCATAAAATGAGCATTGTACATAGGGTTGTACAAGCCAAACCGTCAAGCCACACCAAACAGAAGAACCAAGTCAAACCGAAAAGAAAAATTGACTTGTGGTTTAGTTTGGTTGGTTTGACGTTAGAAAAAAAAAAGGACCACTCTTGGTTTTGGTTTGGTATTAGCAAAAAAGAAAGTCAAATCGAACCCAAATCAAACCAACATACTATACATATATAATTTTAATATTTTTAAATTTATAAAATATTAATTATAATCTACTTTGTAAATATTTTTTAAATTAGTTTATAGTTTTCAACATTTAGATATATACTATTATTTCAGATTTGGACTTGTAAATAAATATTCATGGTTCAAAAAGCTTATGATTCAAAATCCATATCCATAAAACTTAGTCATTGCAGTACAAAGCAAGATATCTTTCGGAAGATTGTTATTTGGTATTCTTCTTGCGATGTTTATTGGCGTGCGTAGTTGTAAATGCACTACTGCTGCTTTGTATGTATTGGATTTGTTAGTATTTACTTCCTAATTTGTTAGTAATTTCTTGATTTTTCAAATGTTTGCTACTTTGTATGTATTGGATTTGTTAGTATTTACTTCCTAATTTGTTAGTAATTTCTTGATTTTTCAAATGTTCTATTTTTTCTGAAGCTTGTATAATCCAATTACACTTTTATTTGTGGTGTAATTGTAAAAAAAAAAAAAAAAAAAAAAAAAGACTGAGGAATGAAAGAACCGAAAGAACTTACTAAAATCAAAATCGAAAAAACCGACTTTATATTAATTTGATTTGGTTTATAAATTTAAAAAATCGATATAAGTTATTTAGTAATTTTTTAATAAAAAACAAACCAAACCGACCTATATGTACTCCCCTATTGTACATATTGTAGTGCATTTTTCGAGTTTTTCAAGGGCTTTCCGACGGATAGTCACTGAAATTATTTTTCTTAAAACAACTTAGGTTGAAAATTTATTAGTACTTTTTAGTGGCCAATTTGTCAAGAAAATTATTGTTAAATGCTTTAAAAATATTTAGTTTGTGGAGAAGATATTTTAATATTTTGACAGAAATGATGATCGAAACACCATTAGTAGTAAAGTTAGAACTGACAGATGTACAATTGAAATTTTCCAACTCTCATGACCCACTCACTCTTACCAACAAAGGTCAAATAAATTGTCGACAAATCTAACGTCCTGTAGAAAATGTCGATAGTTGTTATTTCTCATCAGCTAATTTCTGCTATAAATGTTTTTTTTGAGAAAGTCCAGCATGTAGTGTTTGTTTTTGGACAATTAATTAATTCGATTGCCAAATCATACCCTACCTTGTTTAGTACTCACCAAAAGGGGTCACATGGAATGTTGCAATGTTGGAAGTTGGAACAGTGTTTTAGATACTCCAATCATTGAACCAACTTCCCACAATATTTATACCAAAAACTTCCTAATCAAGTGGATAGAGAAAGTATAGATAATTCGAGAAAAGCCCCTCAACAAGTAATCCATGGAGCCTACGTAACAGTTCTAATCGACAATGCATGTAACCTAACAATTTCAAGATTATGATCACTTCACAACATTTAGAACTCACTAATCTGGTACTCCGATCCCTCTAGTCCATATTAACTTAATTTGTGAATCATTTTTTAATGTTCATAATAACTTAATTGTTCAATCTTCAAGAGAGTTGTTGGAATTTCTTCCATATTTGCGGTTCATTTATATTTTCTAGTTGATGAGTTCAAGAGGCTTAATTGCCCATATTTATGATTTTAATTTGACTTTAAAAAGGCGAAAGTGGAAAGTGATGTCCAATTTATGTCCTAGTATTTTTTTTCTTAGTAGGTATGCATTGCCTTACAAATTAAGTTAATATGGACTAGAGGGAGTAATTAAAGACTGCTTATACAAAATATAATACACTCCCTCCATTTTAAATTATTTGTCGTGATTTCTAAAAATAAATATCTCAAATTATTTGTCATTTTAGAATTTGAACACAAATTAGTTATTTTCCCCCTATTCTATCTTAAGTAATAATTGTTTATGAAAACTACAAATACCACAACCAGATAAATATTTAATGAAGAGAGATCATATCTTAAGATATAAATAAGGGAAAAATAATTAAAATGTCGTCCTAATTAACCTTTTTTTAAGGAGCATGTAAAAGAAAAACATGACAGATAATTTGAGACGAAGGGAGATTATTTATATTTCATCCTCCATTCAGTAGCTTTTGACTAGCCATTGTTGATATATAAGTGGAATGATTAGTAGTATTATTAGCAGACGTGAATTAAGAACAATATCATAATGGATCGACAAGGGAATAATGCGCAGCATGATAACTAATTAAATGATGTGTGGTTTGCCAATATAATTTTGTCAGACCGTTTTATACGTTAGTTACTGATATGGAGTATGTTTGATTACCATTTATATTTATAATATTATTATGGGATATTGTGTTTGTTTGGTGGCTGGAAATTTAGTTATCGTATTTGATTTTTTTTTCCCTTCAGAAAAAAATTACATCTAGATATATAGCTGGGTTTCCTTTACTTGAGAGAAAATTCTAGTACAACATCTTTTAAATTAGGGTATCTTCCTTCTCTATCACTTGATAATAGCATCCAAAATGTAAATATTTTAGAGTTTAGAAAGTTATTTTGTGAGAAAGAATTTGTATATACAAAAATGCATTCATGAAAATATTTATCGTAAAGAGCGATATATGAACGTAAGATTACTCCCTCTTCTGCTGCTTACAACACTAAGGGTCGTTTGGTTGATAGTTTGGAAAACATAACAATAAAAACAGCAACATATCCGATATATAATCTTACAAAATGGGGTTTGAGGATAAAATTTCACATAAAAAAATATAGCATTTGCTTACCTAATAAGAAAAAATAATCGTGTGTATTATTTTATGTGAAATAACAATATATGTATATTTAACAATGCTGGACTAAACTATGTAAAGATTAAATACCCTTTAAAGTAAGTGATTCATGTATATAACAATCTCTTCATTGTTAATTATTACATACCAATCGCTTCATAATTAACAATTCCCGCACAGACGATCCCTGCATTAATCACATGAAATATTTGTTTCTCTCGGCTTTTAATAGATGAGCTTTTTCACGAAGAAATTAAAGCTTCGCGCCCAACTATTTGTATATGGATCGGAAAGAAGCAGCTGCAAATGCTATTAATGGTCCTTCCTTATCCGAAACCGACATAGGTGGGTAGGTAGAGCTAGATAGTATCCATTTGTTATGTAAGTTACCATTGTTGAGGAACTGTTTTGTCAAATTCACATATTTTCAGAGTTTCGATTCTAACAAACTTGCCAAATTGAGGTTAAATTTGTATTGATTTTAATAGCTAATTATTTTTTACATCAATGAAGATTATTTGTCTTTAAGAAATTTGATCGACTGTCCTTTCAAATTTGAGACATATCAAGATGGAGAATATAATTGAATAATTTAGTCAACTAGGATTTCAGTAGAAGATGCTTACTGAGAATTTAGTCAAAAAATCCCTTATTCATACTATTATAATATAATGAGGAAGAGATAAGAAGTAACACTGAATTTAGAGCTAAATCTCGTATATAGTAGATGAATTATTCATGTATATAAATATAATAATAATAAACCTTCATTATGTTCTCCCAATAGGGAAACAAAAAACAAATCCATATACAAGACAAGCAAAGATTGAGGATCGTCAATATCTTACTTACAATATACATTAGGAAATTAGTGTTTGAAATTATTTTTTCTTGGATGCGAACGATAATTATTTTCAGAGAATTTAATTGTTATATACCATTTTAAAAATAAGATGTGTTTAGACATGAATACAGAATAACGCACGAGAAACAATTTTTTTTTTTTTGGCCCAACATATGTACGTATAGCGTGTTAGAACTATTGTCTAAAATTCAACCCGCTGAACTTAATTCATTTATAATAGTGGTTTAAATCTAGAGCTTACCAAGGAAAATTTCGTGATACCTAATTGCCATTGACAACCAAAACCCTAACCAACTTGATACAATATCTACTACTTTCTCTTCTTTGTTTCAACTTATACATGTGACAGGAGTTTAACTGAATACAAAACACAGAAATTTTGAAAAGATTTTTAAAATATTTATAATATTAAACATGTCGCAAAATATTGATGACTATAAAATTATGCCATTAGAGACAAAATAAAATATAATTTTTTTGAAATATATATAAAAAAAAGATATTTTTAGATAGATAGAATTGACAAGAAAATGATGTCACTCAAAATGAAGCCGGCACCAATACAGATATGACACACTAGTTTTAGGGACCTAGAGATCGACCCCTCAAGAACTTTTGATATGGAGAAAACTTCTAATTTTGGCCACTAAATTCATGTTGGTCTACTGCTAGACAAGAATTCACATGTTGTTTCAGCCTGGAGGATAACTACAGTTTTATTATGTGGACACAAAGTTATTACTAACAAAAAAAAGAATTATTGTACTCATCCATTGTGATTTATATGACCTCTCTTTCATCAAAAAATGGCTCAATCTAACTTTTATATTTAATTTTTTTTTATGAATTTTAAATTTCATAATTGCAACAATTATAAGGATATCAAGCAATTAAGCCATATTATGAAAGTTTGGAAGAAGGTAGAAGAGGTGAGGATGAGGACGGGTGTATCTATCTCCGAGAACTAATTTGGATTCATGTCGGAGAGATTAACTACAGAAGTCATTTAGGAAATGATAACGTCCATGTGCTAAAAGGTCCTCTGGAGATGTTTGGAGTCTAAAGGTGTACTTATGTCTTACATTAAGACAATTAAAGATATGCACGTTGGGAGCCAAGACCTTGGTTAGAACAGTGAGAGATGACACAGAGAATTTTCCAGTCGTGATGGGATTGCACCAGGGATCAGTCCTTAGCCCATTCCTATTCGCCTTAGTGATGGACGAATTGACACGATAAATTAAGGGGAGGTGTTGTGGTGTATGTTATTCACAGATGACATGGTATTGGTTGACGAAACGCACGATGGAGTTAGCGATATATTGGAAGTTTGGAGATAGGCCTTAGAATCTAAAGGTTCAGCCTGAAGTACAAGTTCAGTAACATAACACATGAGGTGGATCGATGCACAAGTCATACCTAAGAAAGGAAGTTTCAAGTATCTTGCATCCCTAATCCAAGGAGACGAGGATATTGATGATGATGTCGCTCATCATATTGGAGCTATGTGGGTGAAGTGGAGGCCCGCATTTGGGGTACTGCAATAAAAACCTATAGCCAAGGCTTAAAGGTAAATTCTACAGAGTGGTGGTTAGACCAACAATATTATTTTATGGGGCTAAGTGTTGGCCAATCAAGAACGTCCATGTTCAGAAGATAATGTAGCGCAGATGAGGATACTCAAAAGGATGTGTGGGCATACTAGGAGAGATATGATTAGGAATGGAGCTATACGGAGCAAGGTGGGAGTGACCTAAGTGGTGGTCAAGATGAAAGAAGCCAGACTAAGATTGTTTGGACATGTGAAGATGAGGTGCATGGACGTAGAAGTAAGTAGGTGCGCCAATAGCAGGAGTTAAGAGAGGTAGAGGTAGGCCGAAGAAGAATCGAGGGAAGGTAATTAGAAAAGACATGACATATCTTTAGCTTACTGAGTACAATGACTTTAGATAAAGGTATGGAAGTCGAGGATTAGGGTAGAAGAAAATGAGTGTTGTCGCAATTTATTCAGGAGAGATAGGGCGCACATCTTCTCCTTATAGTAGTATTTATTTAGTAATCGTGTATTTTCTTATTCTTCAATATGTACTAACTATCCGTTGCTTCATCATTTGCTTTGTATCTTGTTATTGGTTGTCATATATTTTTTTTTGCAACCCTGTATCAAAATTTTTTTTGAGTCAAGGGTTTATCTTAAATAGTCTCTCTACCCCCACAAAAATAGTCGTAAAGCAATTTGCGCACAGAAAACCCCCTCCTCAAACCCTACTTGTAAAATTATATTAAATATGTTATTGTTATTGTAATCTTAAATTTCTAATTTTATTTTTCATGGCATACTTATAATCATAGCTTCATATATAGCATGTTTAAGATCATAATGAACTTTTAAAAATATTTTGATATGTGACGTAATGTCTTTCTCACTGATATATCTTGTGACTGCTCATATACCAGAAACGTTAAGAGGCATGATATATGAGTTCCACAAGTCACAACATGGAACAGTCCCACATGTTTGGCCATTTCTTATCTGTATAGTTCATGTGGATTTCTGATTGCACACATGGCATATACACATTGACAATATATATATTGGCTTTAAATCTTCAAGTTCACGTGGCCTATACTCCAATGTATTAGGTTATTCAATCACAAGTAATTTACTTAAACAGATAAAGGGTGCATTTATGGGAAATTAAGTCCTCTGTTGATTTGTCGGATATTCATCACATAAACTGATCTGATTATTAATTACTTTAGGAACCAGTCTAATCAGTCTAACATCCTTGGACCAACTCAAAAGTAAAAGTACAGATAGATGTCCTAATCATTGTCCATATTAATCTCTGTTGCTTCTTCTTTGTGATTAGTGGATAAAGATTTATGTTATGGGGATAGTGTAATAAATTTTTATATTATTAATTTAAATTAATTTACAATAATAGATATAGCTCCCTATATTAGCAAAATCAGTTTGAGTTGTGATGGGATGGTTGAGGTCAGAGGCGGAGCCACCTTTCATTCAGGGGGTTCATCCAAAGCCCCTTCGATAGAAAAGTATACTATTTATACACGGTTAAAATTATTTTTTATGTATATATAGTAGATGTTGAACCCCTTTGGCTAGTTCGTACGTTTACTTCTGAACACCTTCAGTGAAAATTCTGGCTCCGGCACTGATTGAGGTCCCTCCCTTCTTAATTAAAAGCCTCGCATTTACGCCCTGAAAACGGAAAAAATCTTGTTCGAAGTGTTTCTACCAAAATGGATATATAGTAGTGTGTGATCCGTATTTAATCGAGCTTCAATCGAATATCGGATGAAATAAAAAAGAAGTTTGACATCTAAATTATTGTTGACATGTCTCTTCGAGCTAGCTAGAAACATCTTCCTAATTTTTCATGCACAATCAAAACAGTGAAAAGCAATAATTGGCTCAGAATTGCCAAAACACATGATTTACCATTATTTTAAATCTTCATGAATCTATTTGAAGTCATTGAGCAAACATTCAAAATTGAAAAGAAAAATATTATTCACGGTTTGTGTTTAACATAAATTTAGTATAACTATAGTCAATTAATTATATTTTTGTAGTAATTTATCCCTAATCATGATAAAACAATACTACAATTTAAAATATATAAACATTATAAGTTCTTCGGGAGATTGCTTTAGAAACTTTTGAGTCAAATGCATGGACAGAGATGAAAGATTTGTATTTTGGGAAGTCGTTATCAAATCGTCTTTACCTAAAAAAAACTGTACAATCACCGTATAAACGAATATACACCTGTTAAAACTCACCTTAATGGGCATAATTCAATTATATAGATTTGAAGAACATATATAGAGATTGCGAGTGAGGATCAGACTTTGATTATGTTATATTTTTTTACCATCGTTATATTATATTTTTGTTGATTTGTATATGAAAAAAGTAATATTTCACTAGATCATATTAGTAATGCTCTAAAATCTTAAAAATCGAAAAACAAAAGTATTCCAAAAAGTATAACCAAGGGTGAGGGTATTGTGCGTAGGGTACAACAAAAACACTTTAATAAGAAAAAGTATTAAGGTTATACCAAAATTTAGAGCAAGAAAGTTAATTAAGTTGTTTTGAGTGCAACAGGAAAAAGGATAGCTTGTCAGCAATTGTCTGTGGGATCAATAAACCTAATTGCAAAAGCAATCACGTACACTTTTGTGTGTATTAATTGGGAGAGAACAACACCTCATGAGCTTCTAGTTTTGCCTTGGGCTTGGCTTTGCGAGCTTCGTCCGTTTTGTTTTACTTTAAGAGAAATTATCCTAAATTGAAAGAGAATAAAGGAAATAGAAAGAAGACAATTATGCAAATATTGTTGGCACAGACAATAATTATAATGATAGTAAGTAGATTGAGGAAGTCTTCGACGTGAGTTCAAGACATGGACATAATTTTTGGCCTTTTGATTCTGGTGTAAATTTCGTATATGACCACATAAAAGTTGGTTTTCAATTTACAAGCATATTAAAGGTCTGGCTACTTGAGAGATGATCATAATTCATAATATTATTAATCATATAAGGGATTGGTCACTTCATAATTAGAATGTTTGATGGTATTATAAAAATATTGAGCGTTGATATTTATATTTTGGACGAAGAGCAACTTGAGATTTCTCCTTAGACTTTGAAAGATCAAGAGTTTAAGTTTAACTTAGAAAATGGAAAACTTAAAGGGGCGGCTCTACCCTTTAAAAAATAAGGCAATCGCAGATCCAGCTCTTCTCCATTTCCCTTCTCTTCTTTTTCCTCAAGTTTCTTCTTAGATGGATGACACTTGTCTTATCTAAATATCAATGGTATAGATTTTTTATGTAATTAAGTGTCTTAATCATGGTTAAAAGGACAAATATTACCATTTAAAATCTATCCAATTTTAGCTTTTTTTTTAAAAAAAATCTTACAATTTTTTTGCACCACAATCCACGATAAATCATTTTCGTTATTTATACAGAAATTGATTTTTCCATTCATAATTTATTTTTTTACTTTCTTCACAGACTAAATTTCTTCCAATTCAAAATCAACATTTAATAAGTTAATTTTACGAAGAAAAAACATTGTAAATCATAAAAAAGAATTTTCAACACTTAGATATTAAATAAAAAGTATTGAAAATTACTTTGCCATAAATTATCAAAGAAATATAAAATAATTTTCTTGTTAGATAAACTTTTTCAAAAAAATAAATAGAATATTTTTTTTAAAAATAAAATGTTTCCAAATCTTAACTGTAATTCATTGTTGTAAAATGATGGTAGAACGCATTTTATATCAAAAGTTTAATGCTATTTAATTGAAGTAAAAATTTTGGGAAATGGATATTTTCTTACCAAAATTGAAAATTTTAATACCAACATTTCTTCTTTTAATCATGATTAATTAGTTATACTTCTTTAGTTAAGAAAACTAATTAATCTAGACCTTTGATATTTAAGTAACATAGGTGTCACATATCTAAATGGGAACTTGAGAAAATGGAGAGGAGCCAAATCCGGCAACCGTCTTAGGCCCTAAATTTGAGGGGCTCATTTTTTTAAATTAATAATAAATTATAAGTTTTTTATAAGAAAAATATTAAATATTATTTATAGAAAAAATAATATTTTTATATAAAAGAAAAAATTATTAGAAGAAATTTGATATATCTAAACTACGATGTCTCAAGAAAGATTAAATGCATTAGTTATATTATTAATTATAAAAAAAGTTATTAGAAGAAATTGATTATAAAAAAATATATTAATTTTTCTTAAAAATTTAAGGCTTCTTTTTAATTTTGGCCTTAGGTCACTAATATGCTTGAGTCGCCTCTGCTTAAACTGTCTAAAGATTCTGAACTTGGTCGATTTTAATAAATTCTTTTGTTATTTCTTCTTTTTGATTTATTTTGGTTGTATCTAGCTAACCCATAATCTTTGACAACGTAGTTAAAATTTAAGAAATCCCTTGTAAATGTCGTAAATAATTTAACAATATATTAGCTTGACGATTTCTATGAAATAAGATATTATTTTCATGATTAAGTTATTTTTTGGTGTGGTTACCAAAAAATGTTTTTCCAGAAAAAAATCCGATTAAAGAACTTCTTTATTAGGATAGAAGTCATTTTATTCATATTAATATTATCTTAACTTTTAACTTCATATATTAATTGCTTTAACTAACACTTAAACATTATTATTAACTTTTAGGACCCAAAAATTTCATAAAACACTTTTTTGGTATAATAATATTATTATTAATTTTTAATTTATATATATTGTTCAAAAAGTTATATGTCGACATACCAACCAAACACAAAATCATATTTTCCATCAAGTTACACGCCTACTAAATTAAAACCTCTTATCACTGTTACTTTGGCGTCACCATTTTTATTGTTTCTCCTACTATACTTTTCATTACGGAGATTAGAATATTAAATTCATAAATGTACGTATACATCATTAGTAATCCTAGAATAAACAAAGAAAATGAGATATGAATTGAATTTAAAAAATGGTCTTTTTAAATTTTCTAGTACGAGAAAAGAAAAATTGATTAAGGGCGATTGTGGTGTAGATCTAACATTATTAGCTAGTGTGATTAAATTTACAAAAATGACTATGGTGAAAATCAGGATAGCTAAACTAATTTAAGACCAATTCATAGAAGCTCAACAATCCCAAGAAAATTGAGGTTCGCTATATAAATTCTTGTTAATCATGCTATACCAGTTAAACTCATAGTCAAGCAAATACCATATAAATAACAATTACAACAACATATCCAGTATATTTCCACAAAGTGGGGTCTGGGGAGGGTAAGTGTATGCAGTTCATACCACTACCTCAATGGTGAGATTGTTTCCGATATACCCTCGGCTCAAGACAAAAACAATCTAGAAAAAAAATAGTAAATGAACAAGAAACAATAGGTATTAACACATCAAATAATAACATAAACAAGACTATTACCAAGTAATACGATAAAGTATAACACACTCTGAAACAAAACTAACACTATGACTACTCTCACAGATGACAAAACAAAGACCTCTTACGTACCTACTAGTAATGACACACTCCTTCCTACTAACCTTCTACCCTAATTCGCATCATCCACACCTTCCTATTTAGGGTCATGTCCTCGATAAGCTGAAGCTGCTTCATGTCATGTATAATCACCTCCCTACAATATTTTTTCGGTCCAACTCTATCATATAAATAAAAATAATAATAGTAAAAATAAATATAAAAGTACGGGAAGTGTATTCTTCTACAGATACAATAATGTCTAAATCTTTGAAAGATCAAACAGTTCCTAAAAAAGTACCGGACATAGAGTAAAAGTGCTAATTATATGAATAAAATATACTATCAACTAATAGCTAGACACTACTTTTTATATAGATCTTTTTTGTTTTTCAGTTCTCTACATGAATTCCAAGAAATTTTAGGATTTTTTTTCTGATACAATTTCTTTTCATGTGATTTTAAGTTGATATCATTTCTTTTTTTAAACACTTTCATTCACTCCGGTGGTTTTACATTTACAAATCGGTGTATCTGTGGTCAACACAGGACATGATCACATATCATCTTAATTCTCAAGCAATCTTCTCTGATTTTATCCTCGATACGTGCTACTTGAACCATCTCATGAACTTGGTCATTCTTTTTTTTTTATTATTATTATTTTATCTAGTCTTTACATCTTAATAATAACATTTCTATGACACTTATTTTGTAAATGTATTTAAATTTTAGCACCTCAACATTCACTTTGATATATAACCTTGTTGGTTTTTTTAACAATTTTATAAAACTTACATTTCATTTTAACGGAGATCCTCCTATTACATAAAGTGATAGAACTTTGATAGCACTTTTTCATTTCAACGTAAACATTCAATTTTAAAGTCGCAAAAGCGCAATTTAAAAATAATAATAATAATAATAAAACTTTGTTAACCGAAAGTTAAATGTAAGAAAATGACTAGGCACTATTGCTGTATATTTTTAATGAAAGAAAGGGCCACAACTCAAAGGACCCTACGAAGACCAGATTGTCTCATTTTCCACTTACCTATGTCCCCCCTTGGAACATGGAGGAAATTATGGTACCTTTTCCTCACTATATAACTTCTCTTAAACTCCCTTTCCTTTCACACCATACCTTTCTTCTCTCAAAGAAAAAAAACACACAGATTCCATATTGAAAAAGTACCAATAAATCCTATAAACAAAGCGAAAAAGTGATCAACATTCATCCAAGAAAGTCAAGTCATGGAAATAGAATTGGCAAGGTGCGATTGTTGCGGGTTGAAAGAAGAGTGCACAATAGACTACATAAGTGAAGTGAAGGGGAATTTTGAAGGCAAATGGCTATGTGGATTGTGCTCAGAAGCTGTTAGAGATGAATTTAATAGAGGAAAAAAGAAGCAATATTTTCTTGAGATGGACGAAGCTGTAAAAGCTCATATGTCATTTTGTAGAAAATATAAGTGTAATAATCCTGCAGTTCTTGTAGCTGATGGTATGAGGCAGATGCTAAGAAGAAGATCAGGTGATTTGTCAACAAATTCTTCTCCTAAGAAGTATACAAGATCAATAAGCACATCACAAGTAGGAGATGAATCTTCTTTGATCTCCTATTACTAGTTATACAACACCATCAAGTACTATTATAATGAAACTTTTATTAAATTAGGTTTCAAGTTCAAGTATTGAAAACTAAAACTAAAAATAAAAAATACTAATATACACTTTTCTCTTTTGTAGGTTTTATATGATATGAATTCGAGTTAGATTAGATATCGTACGATTAATTAGAAGGTGTATGGTTGAATAAGGTCTCACAATATCCATATTGAGGGCTAAATCTTAGTGTACCATCTTTGTGTTGTACATAGAATGTTAATATTTTTAGTGGAGGCCATTGTGAATAATATATTTTGTTGTCTTTGTTCATGTGTGGACATGTTACTTATTTCTGAGTGAACATGTTATAACTAGAAAACTCTTAAACTATCATTATCTTATGAGTTTTATATCTAAATTATTGGATGTTTCTATTATACCTTGGATTATAAATTTAGATGAAAAATCTTTGTTGAATATGTAGTGAAATGTTTGAGATAACTTGTTGAGAAGCGTATGGAGATGAAAAGGTCTTAAAAATGAGTCCATCTAGTACAATGAATTCAAGGGGGTTGTGTGACCAACCAATAGTTTAGGTATGAAATTTGCTGCTAGTTTAGAGATATTTTAATTAATTCACTCAAATTTTCCGCATGGGTATTACCATTTGAAATTCTTTGGAGGTGCTTTTAGAATGTGATGTTCACGTAGCATGTCATATATTTTCTTCTATCGGGTATTTTAATATGAATTAATGATAATTCAGGACGTTATGAAAACACCCAATAATTTATATATGAAACTCGCAAAGCAATAATGTATAGAAGATTTCTAACCTATTGCACAAAGTGTTGTAGTGAGTGAACTAGTCCTATTTGTTTGGCCCTTTCTGTCACTGAACTATCATAGTATATTTTTAACGAAAAGGTGGTTTTTTGCTTCTTTCCATGATAATGAAATTTTTAATAACACTAATACGTGTACACGTCAAAAAGAGAAAAAAGTAAAAGTTACTTTACAATGACTCACTACAACACTTTCTGCTGCAGATAGGATTTGTTCACCCACTCAATTCATAATCAAGAAAATGGTCTAACGACGACTCAACTAACTCACGACTATAATTACATGCATGATTTCAGCAAATAAGTTGTATGAATTATTGAATTAGTTGATTTAATATATGATTTTCTTGCCTCAACAATGAGTTCAATCAGCAATTAATAAAGCACAGCTCAATTATAAACAAGTTAGAGATAAGCTAAAGAAAATCAATTTCTATTCCGCTCTAATCCAACCCTTTTAAATATAAACGGCGATCGAAAGGAAATCTTCGTAGAACTTTAATTTCACCTTCGAGGATTCGATTCTCCACCTTGTAATCCCCTAGCTAAAAACAGACTAAGGGGTCACTTAGTTTGTGGAATAAAGCGGAATATCCAAGATTAAGTTTGGAGTAAAATTATACTCTGTTTGATTGAAGGTATAAAGTTAACCTGAGATAAATTTATATCTTCAACCAAACATAATATAAATTTAATCTCAATCTTAATCTTGAATATCCCATCGTATTTTATCCAACTTAGTAATATTTATCCCTCCTCCCAAATGAAATAAATTAATCCTAAGATTATAATCTCATAACTATACTCTCAAAATAATTTTTCCGTGAACCAAAAGACCCCCTAATTATGAGGTGGCGTAATTTGGTTGGTTTCTCATGACACCATATTAATCCAAAGATCAGATGATCATATTGATCCTTAGGTTAAGGTGGCTAGATACTGTTGGTTCTTCTTGCAAAGTTGATAGATGGTCCCAACTTTAATATTTTTTGGTTCCTTGGCTACAAAGCAAATGAAAGAGTTCTAAAAATAATGTCTCAGTCAATCGACAATGAAGTATATATGGAGACACATCTGTTGTCGTTTTATAATGGTACTTATTTTGGACCAACAAAAGATTTTATAAGGTCGTTTTATTCAAAAATAAGGTTATCTTAGAATTATAATCTCACCTCTTATAATGGATAGATAATACCAGGCTTTTGGTATAAATTTATATTGTTATTAGCTAATTATATCAACAACCAAATTACGGTGGATAAATATAATTTCAAATTTAATACCAGAATTTGGATACTGATCCCGGTAAGTGGTAACTAAACTACTCCTAAGCTATGTTGTTCGGGACTCTTCAAAATGTCAACGGCTGCGTGTCGAATTTTTCAAAGTAGTGTAATTTTGAAGAATCTGATGCAGGTGCGACATTGAAGGTGGAGAGTCCGCACAACTTAGCCCCTAAGAGATGTAACTCAGGAACTACACAGTAAATAGTGATCTTTAATTAAAATTATATTGTGTACTAATCCGATTGAGTTTGAAAGGATAATTCTAACATATCAAAGTCTCAAAATTACAGATTAGTGGGAGCATTGCTCTTTTTGCTCGGCAGTTCATTGTATCCAGCACATTAATATATTACAATCCAAATTGTATCTAATAACGGTAGTTCGTAGAATGTCTGTCAACACTATATTATTGATAAACATCGAAGGAACTATATATCAAAATTCAAAATCTATCAAAATATTGTTTCTTTGCGCTCTCATTTGCCATTAGATCAACAACTTGATTTTGCTCCCTCTATATATGGTTGATTGCTGGATTTTCGTGTCAATGGCCTTTGTTCAGAAATTAACAAAACAATTGCTCACTGCCAAATAACAACCATTTTTTGTGCAACTTCTGCCTCTAGCAAACATATATACGGAATTTGTGGCGTTGCTCTTGTTATACAGCCTTGATCGAAACAGTTGGCATATTAAAGAGGTTATCAGGAAAAAAAAAATCAGGGGTCATATAGTCAAATTACAATTGTTTTTTTTTATGCATTTTGATGAGTCAGCCAAAGATGATGATATAATAAAAATATATAATAATAAAGTAAGACATGGTTATATTATCATCTTAAAAGAAAACAAAACTTAGTATTAAAAAAAGGATAAACGTGTAAGATAGTATCTACAATTTATCCCATAAAAATTGTCTCCAGTGGCACCAATTAGTTTCGCAATTTCACCATAAGCGTTGTAGTGGGATGGATAAGGTCTCTTCATCCTTAATTAGATATTTTGGTTCTAATCCTGAATATGAAAAAAATTATGTTAGAGTGTGTTTCCTCCTTAAATAGACCTTATGCTACACAAATCCAAATTAATGAAAGCTCAATGCATAGCGAATACCTAGTGAAAACAAAAAGAAAAAAAATATTAGTTTCACAATTTAAATGTGCTTTCCAGATGAGTTAGACCTCCTTTTGAAGCAAATGACATATGAATTTAGGTCAAAATAAAATGAAATCGTATGCTATCAAAAGTAGTTCAACAAAACATTTATCTACAATTAGGTAAATTATCCGCACTTCGTGCGAGTTGAATTATTTTTTAAAAAATTAGTTAGTGGAAAAGAAGTAAAAGTTGTATTTTATAAAGGTCCAAAGTATAATAATTCTTATCATCGAAGTATGCGTATCGACTTTTGCTTTGAATTAATTGTTATTAACGCCTTTGCAACCTTCCTTTCCATTCTTCAAGTGCAAATGCTTCTTGAGTCATTTTTTTTTATGTATGAGGTAAGTATCTGTTGGAAAGTATGTTCCATGAACACAAGAATTACACGAAGAAGAAGACAAGATGAAGACTCGACAATATGAACAACGAACACATAATTTGAGGCTTGAAACACGTGCGAAACACTTTTCAAAAACGATATTTGCTCCCTCTCCTCTGCAAGATTGCTATGAGATTATATGCAAATAGTTTTAGTGAATATGACAAGCCTATGGAATTTTTCACTAAGCAAATAGTGAAGAAATTTTTCTGAAAAGCAAGAACTTGAAACTTGATCTTTTGGGGGAAAGTTGTAAAGAAAATTTCTCTGTGAAAGATGTTATAAAAGTTACATTAGAAATCACAAGAGGTTTGGTTTAAATAGAATTGGTGGAATTCAAAGAAGGAAAGGACACAACCTTTCATCTAAGAGACACCTCTTCATCTAAAAGACACATCTTATTAAAAAGACACCTCTTCATTAATATACTTATAATTATTAATTTATTTTTATATAAAAATCCAACACTCCCCCACTTGTTTAAATATAAATTAGGACACAAAGATCAAGTCATGTTCACGCATAGAGTAATGTATCTTTCTATTTGAACAGTACCTTAGTGCAATGCCACAAGACGAAATTGAAATTCCACATAGTATAATACCTTTGAACGTGTTATTCCTTGTGATAACATCGATGACACTACACACATAAACATTTCATTCCTGCTTTCCACTCAACATGCTTAGTACTTTTATGCCATGTGCTATCCAAAATTCATGAACATTTATGAGAGCAACTCCAACTCTCAATCAAAGCAGCACCACTTCTATGTTCATATAGGTGAAGTTTTTTCAGTGTCTTTGTCATATTTGAGACACTTGTTCCTTAAACTGAACCTCATTAAGAGTATTAGAACTCAATCCTCTAATCTATGACAACCAGTACTAGTATATCTCTTACTTAAGTACTGAAACATCCACATATCAATAACTTATTGTTACCTTTTGAACACTTAACTATTCATTTCACAGTGTCGGGTAGGGTTGCCATTATTGGCGGACCTAATTAAGGAGTTTTAATATAATCAAACTTGAAGTTGTATTCAATAACTTCCTCTTTAAGAAACTTCGTAAATAGATTAGTCAAATTCTTTTGACTCCACCAATGTGATAAAAGTTATTCCATCTTGAATTAACTTTTTCACATAATCATGTCAATAACTTATGCGTTTTGACTTCCCATTATATAATCTCTATATGCTCGAGCTAGAGTGGCTTGACTATCACAAATTGAGGTCATATTTTGTAAAATCAATGGATTCTCTTAATAATCCTTCAACCACTCAACTCCTTTAACTTGCTTGCTTCTGCTAATGCAAGGTTTTCTTGGTTTCAAGAAACTGTACCTCCTCGCAAGGTAAATATCCATCATGTGGTAAATTTATTTTTTTCACATATTCGGTACCAACTTGTATCGATATATCCTTATAAAATAGTAAGAAATTTAGAGTTTCTCAAATCTTTAGTGTTCTAAAGAAATTAAGAACTCAACTATTGGCCTTCCAATAATTCTTGCTTACACAAGTTAAGCCACAATTCTTTCATCATAATTAGTTAACTCGATCTAGGATCAAATAGAGTATTTGCTTCTTTTATGTTTAAGTAACTAAATTTATTTAGCACTTTCTCAATGTAATGAGATTAACTCAATACATTTACCCCCACTATTTTGTTTAATCTTGATGCTCAACATAGTATCAACTTGTCTAAGATCCTTTATTTAAATGTGAAAAATAGAACCTCATTGTTTCTATTATGACTTATGTATCAAGTCTTACGCTCAACATATTTATAAACTATCACACAATATCACATACCCATCAACAATGGTAAATTGAAAACATACTAACTATCTCAAGTTTATGCTCTTCAAATATATACTGAATAATGCTAAGTCTAATATTGACTTCTAATCACATGTCAAACAACCTCACACTTTAAACATATCAAGTGTCTTTTTATATCACATATAGAGAAAACTGAATACACTAACTCATGTTCTCTAGATCTCATATTCATTTAAAATAATAATTTTCAAGTATATTCACATACTTGTAAACAATGTAATTTTTCATATCATCACACAACTTGACAATAAACTTCACATATGATCTTTATGCAAGAATAATGATCCACAATGATATATTATTCCTAAAATTATCAAGCATTTGAAGATCATGCACAAATATATCTAACCTAATATTTATAAAAACAAATTCACGAAAACATAAAAGGATAGAAATTCATAAATAAATAATAAGATTAAGAAAATAGAACCCGTTATCACTACTACTCTTTTTCTCGATCCGCATCAAAATTATAGTCGTTGCTTGAAAGTTGGAACTGGTGCATGGTGGTAACACTGTTTGACTCCAGATCATAAAACAAGACGACAAAAATTTGACATAAGGACTTCTGCTTCCATTTAGAAGCATTCACCAAAAATACATTAAGCAAGAGTCCCATTCTGGTGTTATTCCTTATAAGTGCCATTCAACCAAGAATATGTTGCAACATGGACCAAATCCTACATCTCTTTAACTCCTTTGCCTCATTACTTGAAAAAGAAGTCTACTATTTCTTGCTATAAAGTTTCACTTGAAAATACTTCTTCCAAAAAGTTATGTTCATATAGGATGAAAAATTTCCACAGCACTACAAATCCCAAGAACAAGAAATTATGTTTTTATGACGTGGCTGGACGTAACTTAGTTGTTGTATTCTCTCTGCTTTGTAATTACTTCTCAAACAAATAGAAACCATAAGTTGCAACAGGAAACAACCAAAAAATTCTTTTCTAATGACACAATAATCATTGTCTCCAACTGAAATTTATTTCAGACTCCTTCAAATCAAAATCATGGATACAAAATCGACCGCCACCGATTGATTTCCCTACTCCATAATTTCCAATCATACAATTTTTAAACAACTAATTATTTGTGATCCATTTTATTTGTCTTTCTTTTATTGTAGCACAAATCCATAGAGACATCCAACTCTTTGTATACAATTATGCTGCTTCTTCATCTTAGACTTTTTCCAAATAAAATCTGCTTAATGTTTCAATAGTTTTTCTCGAAAACTAAAAGTTTCTTATTTTCCTTGTCGATCAATCCGACATTCTTGAATTCTCCAAATCAGTCAATGTCTTCTTCCTTCACTTCAAATATCATTTTTAGATTGTTGGAAAATATGTTCCATGGACACAAGAATTATACGAAGAACAACACAAGATGATCGAAAACTTGATAACATGAATAACAAACACAAAATTTGAGGCTTGAAACACGTACGAAATGCTTTCCTAAAAATAATATTTGCTCCTTCTCCTCTGCGAGATTGCTATGGGATTATATGCAAATAGTTTTACTGAATATGACATGTCTATGAAATTCTGCACTAAACAAATAGTGAAGAAATTTTTTTGAAAAGCAAGAAGTTGAAACTTGATCTTTTGAGAAAAGTTGTAAAGAAAATTTCTCTGTGAAAGATCGTTATAAAAGTTACATTAGAAATCACAAGAGGTTTGATTTAAATAGAATTGGTGGAATTCAAAGAAAGAAAAGACACAACCTTTCATCTAAAAGACACATCTTATTAAAAAGACACCTCTTCATTAAAATACTTATAATTATTAATTTATTTTTATACAAAAATCCAACAGTATCTTTAGTGTTGAAGTTCTTTAAAAAATTTATAAGGCAATAACTTTGCCGACTTTTCAAATGTACTCTTCTCAAATTCAACCATAACAATAAAAAAATAACACCAAACAATGAAATGACATCCACTTCGATAAACTTGCATTATCATCTATCTTTAAGATCTTTTACAACGGTTGAATTTCTGCCACTATTCCTCATGGTTTGATTAGTGCTACCTCCTTCATGTTTAAACAAACACACGACTCTAAAATTTCTATATAGAATGATGATAATTAATTTGATTAGTCCACATGCGCACATAAAGAATTTAAGCAATTAGGACAGGCAGTTCATCTACTCAGACTTATATTTACAATGAATCAAAGGAGAATGAGATTTTAAAAAGTCATGCTAGCATTTGTAGGATCCTCGCCCTCAGATAAAGCAAGAGGGTTGTGGTCACAAAATTTATGCACTATCAATGAATGATAACAATAATCAAGTTGGACATCTTCTATGGTACGTAAACATACTCAATTTATGAATTATGAGTAAGTTTTGTATATATGTAATGATAACAACGTGTAAAGACCTATTTTGTGAAAACTAGCTTTTTACATGTTTTGATCATTTTTTCCTTTCCCATAGTTTCTACATATTGGTTTTGGGGTGAGAGGATGGTTGGCATGATTCCCAATGCGATCGGGAGTGATGTGAGTGAGTTCGAGATTGTTTTGAGGCTTTATGAGTCGACAGTTGACTTTGGTCAACATTTTATGTTTTGAGTCCTAGATGACGATTTGAATTGCGCTAGCAGATTTGGAATGTCAAATTTGGGTTTGTAGCGTGGTTGGTTTGGGTTCGGGATTTTTAAATCTCATTTCGACTCTTCATTTGGAAAATAGTGAAAAAGGGATCCCGGGAGTTGATTTATTGAAAATAATCTTTTTTCGAAAAGACGACATTGCCATTGAGTCCAAAACATTGAAATTGTCCTAGTAGCATAAATGGTTTACTTTTGTCAGATCCCAAATGAATCCCGAGGGTCTATTCGGAGATTTTTAAAACTATGTAAATTCGGCTGGTTTGCTGAATCTGGTGCAAGTGTAAATCCTTCTTCGCAAATGCAGGCCTCTGGCAACGAATACAGAAAAGGAATTATT
This sequence comes from Capsicum rhomboideum, assembly GCA_031232105.1. Taxonomy (NCBI): domain Eukaryota; kingdom Viridiplantae; phylum Streptophyta; class Magnoliopsida; order Solanales; family Solanaceae; genus Capsicum; species Capsicum rhomboideum. The sequence continues at coordinate 25,188,942 of CP124713.1, read as the reverse complement.
CCTTCATTACGAACGCGACAGTGGAACCTCAATCACGAAGGGCAATCGAATTGGGTTGGGTTGAAGTCCCTTCTTCGCGAACGCGACATGGCTGTCGCGAACACAAGGGTCCGGGTCAGGGAACTTCACGAATGTGAAGGACAATTTTATAAAATTGTCCAGTCAGCATTGACCCTCGTGAATGTAAAGGGTTTACCGCGTTTGCGAGGCACTGTTCACTAAACAGTATAAAAGCTCCATTTTCGTAAATTTTTTTCCATTTTTGGACTTCCAAGCTTCGGGAAAGGCGATTTTTGAGGGTTTCTTCATACAGTTTCATGTAGGTAACTTCTAAACTCTTAATCCCCCTATTTTCCATTTATTTTGTCTTCAAAAACACCTTTTAATCGTGATTTAAAAATGAATTTTTGGGGGTTTTACTGGTAAAGCTTGAAAATAGTTTTTCTTCGATTTGAACCTCGTTTTAAGCTTATTTTTGCTTGGGTTTTATTCTATAGACTCCTATAACGTTGGGAAATGTGTTTCTAAAGAAAAATTTTGGTTTTACCCCTCTTATTTTTGAACTCATTTTTCAAGTCCATTTTGGATCCGGCTTAAATATGGGCAATATGGGTATTGTTAGCTTTTTTTTAATGAGTAGATGCTATATTTGTATATTTTAGTTAATTCTGAGGCCATTCAAAAGGGGAAAGCTCCGTGTTGAAGGATTTTAGGCTCGGATTTCATCGTTTTAAGGTAGTTTATGGCTTAACTTCTTTCAGATTGAGTTGGGTAGTTAATAAATAAGTAAAACATACTATGAGTTGGGGAAAATAACTATAGGTTTTAGATTTTGAGATTATTATTACTATTGTGTACTCGTGTAGGGGCATATATTCGGTGGTAGTTGACTTGTGATATCTGATATTATGTGTTGCCCGAGTGGGGGCCCTATTTGACATCATTGTCTTATTTGTGCATTTATATGTCTTATTCTAGATATGATGCCCGTGTTGGGGGCTTAAATTGTTATTATAGGAATTATTGAGTATTGATTGCCTTTATCATGATAGAAAATCCCGAGTTAGGGGTTGATATGATATTAATGATGTCTTACATGCATGTTTATTCCGATGTGCCTAATTAGAGTTGATAATCATGAATTGTGGACATATTGAGTTGATTCTAGGCTCACTTATACATACGTATTGAATTGATTGGATATCTTCATACTGATTTGATTGTGAGGATTACATCCTCATTCCATAAATATACACTCATAAGATGTTGGGACCATTGAGGAATATTAATTTTGAAAGAAAATTAGACATTTTTACAAAAAACCTCTCCGTGAATATGAGCCAGAGAGGTGGGTTAAGATTGAGTTATGAGTTATAGTATACAGGTTGAGAAACCTCATGGATCCTATTGCTGAGTTGTGAGCTCGGTAGGTATATATAAAAAGTCATGCGATGACTTTCACCATTCCATACCATCATTATTATTGCATTGTATTGCATATGCATCTTTCGTGATTTCTTTTGTGTTCCTTTGACTTGTGTTTAGTTTCTGTATGCTTTTCGTGTATATTTATGTAGTTTCATTTTCGTAATATATTAGAACTGTTAGTGGAGACGGTGTGAGCAACCGTTTGGGAACTTTTCTGTTTGTAGGTGACGTGCTCATAGTCTTCTTTACTTTAATTATTGTCTACTTTACTCTGTCAGCCTATGATTCCTACTGAGTATATGTGGACCGTAATCACCCCTAATGTTCTCTTTCGGTGCAGATCCAGGTACTAGTATGACTCACGGTGGCTGATCGTGCTTTTTGAAAACTGTGATCGAGGTACTGGGTTGCTCAAGGGACCAGAGTTGACCTTCGGACCTCCTCTATCCTATCTTATATCTTTATTTTCTATCAGAGATAGACTTATGTAGTATTTTTAGATGTTCGGATTGTATTAGATGCTCTACACTTTTGATACTAGATTTTAGGAGAGTTTATGTTATTTCTTTCAGAATTACTTATATTATGTCTCGTGTTGGTCTGGCTTTATTTTAGAAGTTTTGCCTTGGTTTATTTTCCTTAATTATTCGTATTCTTTCCATTTTGGGTGATCGGCTTACTTATCAAGGCTGTGTCGGGATAAGTACCATCATGACCTAGTTTTTGGGTCATGACAAATTGGTATCAGAGCCAGGTTCACCATTCTCATAAGTGTAAGAGTAGGATGTCTAGTAGATTCTCACAGATCGGTACGTAGACGTCCGTATCTATCTTCGAGAGACTATAAGATGTCTTTAGGAAAAAAATTTCTAATTTGATTCCTTATCGTGCGGATTGTTCATACCCAATGTTCTAAACTTGTATTATATTCTTTCTGAGCAGATGGTGAGGACTAGGTCCAGAGATGTTAGAGATGTTAAACCGGTACCAGATTTGGGAGCCTCGATTCATGGATAAGGCAAGGGTCGTGGATGGCCCAGAGGTAGAGGACAGGCACGAGGAGCTGCCCCAGTCAGAGGACATACTCGGGAGGCCTCTCCCAAGCTCAAGGTTGAGTATACTAGAGATGAGTATCAGATAGGGGGTACAGGCCAGCTCAGGTCCCACAAGGGTCAGTTGACACCCCAGTGCTTCAGGATTTATTGATTCGCCTATTGAGTCGAGTGTATGGTGTTCCTTTGAGTGTCCGGGTGTTTTTCAGACTTCGAGTGGTGTTTTGCCATCTGTACCGACATCTACCTATGGTATTCCTGCTTCTGAGGTATAACCATCATTTATGGTACCCCTACATATGGACTCCTTTCCTACCAGACTTACTATCCCTCCAGTTACTTCGGGTACCGTGACGTCTTCTGATGATCAGAAGAGATTTGAGAGGTTTATTCGCTTGGGTCCGCCTAAGTTCAGTGGTGCTATAGGCGAGGATGTGTATGAGTTTCTGACTGATTTCCAGGAGAAGTTACATCATCTTGGATCCCTTGAGTCTCATGGAGTTGCTTATACTACCTATCAGTTGATGGATGTGGCTAGGGATTGGTAGAGGTCGCTTTTTAGTTGTAGACTTTTGGATTCGCCTGCTATGACTTGGACTCAATTTTTTGAGGCATTCTTTGAGAGGTTTGTGCCTTATAGATTGAGAGATCATATGAGGGATGAGTTTGATCATTTGGAGCAGGGCTATATGTCTATTGCTGAGTGTGAGGCGTGTTTCCATGCTCTATTCAGATATTCGGTTGCTAGCATATCCACCGAGTCTGAGAGGATTTAGAAGTTTGTGAAGGGGTTAGATGGTTCGTATCAGTTGGCTACAACCTAGATGGTAGTTTTAGGGAATTCTTTACTGAGTATTATTGAGCATGCCAAGATGACCGAGTCTATTATCCAGGCTACTCAAAGAGGCACCAAGAAGGTGTGTCGTCAGGGTGAGTTTAGTTAACATACCTCCTGAGGTAGAGATTTCTCTAGTCGAGGTTCTTGTGGCTATCATGGTATGCGAGCCCAGGCCACGTTGCAGGGATCATATGGTAGACCTTCAGGTTCTGCGGCTTTTGGTGGTCATGTATCAAGTCATGTGAGTTGAGGTTCTAGGTTTGGTTCTTCAAGCCAGGGTGGTTGTTCTGGTTAATCTGCACCTCTTCAGATTCAGTCAGGCCATAGAGGATGCTTTGTATGTGATGTGTTTAGCCATGTGGCCAAAGATTGGCCTCGACGTGTGATAGGACCTACTCAGCAGGGATCTCAGCTTTAGCTTTGCCCTACTTCTATTTCTGCAGTCAGAGGTGGTTCACAGAGTGGTAGGGGTGGTGTTAGAGGTGCTCGAGATAGAGGTAGGATATCTCATGGTAGTGGTTTCAGGGTTGCTCAGTCCGAGAGTAGACGTGGATAGTATTATGCTATACTTGGGAGACCTGAGGCGGAGGTATCTGATACAGGCATCATCCTAGTTTACTTCGGATCTGCTTCTGTGTTATTTGACCCTTGATCTATATTCTCCTATGTGTCTATATATTTTCCTTTTGGTTTTGATGCTAAATGTGAGCCCCTTGCTATGCTTCTTCATATATCTATCCACGTAGGAGATTCTTTACTGATGGATCGAGTGTAACGATCTTGTGAGGTTACCTTTACGGGTCGTGACACTTGGGTAGATTTGATTCTCCTAGATATGCTTGACTTTGATGTTATATTGGGTATGGACTGATTAGATCTTTATCATGCCATTTTGTACTGTTATGATTGTGACCTTAGCTATGCAGGTGTACTAAGGTTAGCTTGAAAGGGTATGCTTAATTCAGGTCCGAAGGGAGTTATATCTTTTCTACATGCTCGTTTCATGGTAAAAAGGGGTTGTCTGTCTTATTTGGCTCATGTTCGTGATACTGCTGTCGCCTCACTGCCTCTTATGGATTTTATTCGGGTTGTTCGCGAGTTCATGGATGTGTTTCATATAGATTTGCTTGGTATGCCTCCGGATCGTGATATTGACTTTGCTATTGATGTATAATCGGACACCAAGCCAATTTATATTTCTCCTTATAGGATGGCCCCAACTGAGTTGAACGAATTAAAGGAGTAATTACAAGATTTGTTGAGTAAAGTGTTCATTAGGCCTAGTGTATCTCCTTAGGGTGCGGCTGTCTTATTTGTGAATAAGAAGAATAGTTCTATGTGCATGTGTATTGATTATCTACAGTTGAACAAGGTGACAGTTAAGAACAAGTATCCTCTTCCTCTCATTGATGATTTGTTTGACTAGCTTCATGTACTTTCATGTTTTCTAAGATTGATTTACGGTTCGGGTATTACCAGTTGTGGATTAGAGCTTCAAATATTTCAAAGATAGCTTTTCAGACTCGATACGGTCATTATAAGTTATTGGTCATGTCATTTGGGTTGACCAATACCCCAGCAGGGTTCATGGAGTTGATAAACCGGGTGTTTTGACTGTATCTCTACTCCTTTATGATTATATTTATAGATGATATCTTGATTTACTCCAAAAATGAGGTCGATCATGTGAGACACTTAACGATTGTACTTCAGAGATTGTGTGATGAGAAGTTGTATGCTAAGTTTTCCAAATGTGAGTTTTGGTTGGATTTTATCTCTTACTTGGGTCATGTGGTGACTAAGAATGGTATTATGGTCGATCCAACTAAGATTGCAGCGATTCGTGATTGGGCTACGCTCACTAGTCCTACTGAGATTCAGAGTTTTATTGGCTTGGCAGGTTATTAGCGGTATTTTGTTGAGGGTTTCTCTTCTATTATGGCTCCTTTGACCAAGTTGACACAGAAAAAGATTACCTTTCAGTGGTCGAAAGCGTGTGAAAAGAACTTTTAAAGCATCAAGGAGTTGTTGTCTTCGGCTCCTATCTTGACTTTGCCCAAGGAGGGTGTGGGTTTTACCGTGTTTTGTGATGCTTCCGATGTTAGTTAGAGTGTTGTGTTGATGTACGAGTGTAAGATGATTGCTAATGCTTCTCATCAGTTGAAGACTCATGAGAAGAATCACCATACCCATGACTTAGAGTTGGCCGCGGTAATATAGTTGTGTTGAAGTTGTGGAGGTACTACTTGTATGGAGTTCATTGTGAGATTTTCTCGAATCATCGTAGTCTTCAGTACTTCTTCACCCAGTGAGAGGTTAATATGAGATATCGAAGTTGGCTTGAGTTGCTTAACAATTATGACATCATTATTCTGTATCATCCGGGTAAGGTTAATGTGGTTGTGGATACCTTGAGTCGAAAGTCGACTAGTATGGGGAGTTTAGCTCATCTCTTGTCTCAGGAGTGACCTTTAGCCTTAGAGGTTCAATCTTGAGCTAACCAGAGGGTTAGGCTTGATAATTTCGACACCTGAACATATGTTAGCCTTTGTTGATGCTAGATCTTCTTTGATGGAGCATATTCGAGCTCACCAGTTTGATGATGATGGTTTGAAAGTGATTCGGGATAAGGTGTTGAGTGGGGAGGCTAAGGAGGCTTCACTTGATCCTAATGATGTTTTGAGAATTAGTGGTCGAGTTTGTGTGCTGAGAGTTGGTAGATGGGTGAGATTGATTTTGGAGGAGGTACATTGTTACAGATATTTCATTCATCCTGGAGTGACTAAGATGTATCGTGATTTGAGACAGCTTTACTGGTGGTGTGGTATGAAGAAGGATGTAGCGGATTTTATAGCTAGTTGCTTGTGTTGTCAGCAGGTGAAGGCCGAGCATCAGAGACCAAGTGGTTTGCTTCAGAGATTACCCATTTCGTTGTGGAAGTGGGAGCGGATCACTATGGACTTCGTGAGTGGATTACCTTATACTCTTTGTAGTTCTGACAGTATATAGGTCATCGTAGATCGATTGACCAAATCAACTCATTTCATCCCTATTCAGATTTCATCCAGTGCCGAGAGGTTGGCTTGTATCTATGTTCGAAAGGTAGGTCATCATCATGGAGTGCCCGTGTCTATTATTTTAGATAGAGGTTCAACGTTCACTTCTAGCTTTTGGAGGATATTTTAGGAGGAGTTGGGTGCTCAGGTTGACCTTAGTACAGCTTTTCACCCCCAGACTGATGGTCAGTCAGAGCGAACTATTCAGGTTTTGGAAGATATGCTCCGCGTGTGTGTTATGGACTTTGGAGGCCAGTGGGAGCAACATTTAGCCTTGGCGGAATTTGCTTATAATAATACCTACAATTCGCGTATTGAGATGGCACCTTTTGAGGCATTGTATGGTAGACATTGTCGATCTCCGATTGGTTGGTTTGGAACTTTTGAGGCTAGACCCCATGGTACCTACTTGCTTCGCGAGTCTTTGGATAGAGTTTAGGTGATTCAGGATAGGCTTCAGGCAGCCGAGAGTAGGCAAAAGAGTTATGTTGATCGCAGACTTCGTGCCTTAAAGCTTGGTATTAGAGAGTGGTTTTTTCTTTCGTATGTAACCCATGAAGGGAGTAATGAGGTTTGGAAAGAGGGGGCAAGCTTAGATCGAGGTACGTCGGACCTTTTGAGATTCTTCAGACAGTTAGGGAGGTTGTTTATGAGTTGGCCTTACCTTTAAATTTCTTAGCCGTTCATCTAGTTTTTCATGCATCTATGCTTTGACACTATATTCCAGATGAGTCCCATATGCTTCATTGGGATTCGATTCAGTTGGATGAGAGGTTGACCTTTGTTGAGGAGACAGTGTCCATTTTAGCCAGAGATGTTAGACGGTTACGTTCTAGAGATATTCTTGTAGTTAAGGTTCAGTGGAAACATCATTCCGTTGAGAAGGCTACTTAGGAGGTCGAGTCCGATATGAGTAGTAGTTACCCCCAGCCTTTCACCGACCTAGGTATTTCTTTGCCTTTTAGTTCAAGGACGAACTAGAGTCTTAGTAGTGGATATTGTAAAGGCCTATTTTATGAAAACTTTTTTTTTTCATATTTTGACCATTTTTCCCTTCCCCATAGTTGCTACATGTTGGTTTTGGGGTGTGAGGATGGTTGGCACGATTGTCGATGCGATCTGGAGTGATTTGAGTAAGTTCGAGCTTATTTTGAGGCTTTATGAGCCAATAGATGACTTTGGTCTATATTTTATGTTTTGAGTCTTGGATGATGATTTGGACTGCACCGGCAGATCCGAAATATCAATTTTTGGTTAGTAGCATAGTTGATTTGGGTTAGGGATCTTTATATCTCATTTCTACCTTTCGTTTGGAAATAGTGAAGAAGGGATCACGGAGGTTAATTTATTGAAAACAATCTTTTTTTCAAAAATCTGACAACGCCATTGAGTACGGAACGTCAAAATTAGCCTAGTATCATATATGGTTTACTTTTGTCGGATCCCGAATGAATCTTGAGGGTCCATTCAGAGATTTTTAAAACCATGCAAATTCAACTAGTTTACTGAATCTGGTGCAGTTGTAAATCCTTCTTAATGAACACGGGCCTCTGGTCGTGAATGCGGAGAAGGAATTATTTCTTCATTGTGAATGCGACGGTGGGACCGATATTGTAAAGTGCAATCGGGTTGGGTCGGGTCGAAGTCCCTTCTTTGTGAACGCGACAGGGTTGTCACGAATGCGAGGTTCTGGGTCATGGACCTTCTAACGTAAAGCCCTGGCCGCGAACATGTAGGCCAATTTTATTGGTTGGTCAGCGTTGACCCTCGCGAACTCGAAGGGTTGACCACGTTCGCGAGGCACTGTTCACTGAACAGTATAAAGGCCCGCCCCATTTTTGCTATTTTTCTCCATTTTGGATCTTCAAGTATCGGGAAAGGAAATTTTTTAGGGTTCCTTTATCGAGTTTCATGTGGGTAACTTCTAAACTCTTAATCCCTTGATTTTATTTTCGAAAATACCTTTAATCGTGATTTTAAAATGGATTTTTGGGGGTTTTACCAGTAAAGCTTGAAAATAGTTTTTTTCGATTTGAACCTCATTTTAAGTTCGTTTTTGCTTGGGTTTCATTCTATTGACTCATATATCCTTGGGGAATTTGTTTCTAAAGAAAAATTTTGGTTTTTCTGCTCTCATTTTTCAAGTCTGTTTTGGAGCCGACTTAAATATGGGCAATATAGGTATTGTTAGCTTTCTTTGAACGAGTAGATGCTATATTGAAATGTTTTAGTTGATTCCATGGCTGTTCAAAAGTGGAAAGCTCTATATTGAAAGACTTTAGGCTCGGATTTCATTGTTTTGAGATAGGTTATGGCTTACCTTCTTTCAGATTGAGCTGGGTAGTTAATAAATAAGTAAAGCATACTATGAGTTGGGAAAAATAACTATGAGTTTTAGATTTCGAGATTATTATTATGGTTGTGTGCCCATATTGGGGCTTATATTCGGTGGTTATTGACTTGTGATATCTAATATTGCGTGTTGCCCGAGTAGGGGCCCTATTTGACATCATTGGCCTTATTTGTGCATTTATATGCCTTATTCTGGATATGATTCCCGTGCGGGGGCTGAAATTATTATTATAGGTCTTATTGAGCATTGATTGCCTTTATCATGATTGAAAAACCTGAGTTAGGGGTTGATATGATATTAATGATGTCTCACATGCACATTTATTCTGATGGTGCCTAATTAGAGTTGATAATCAAGAACTGTGGACATATTGAGTTGATTCTGGGCTCACTTAAACATACATATTGAATTGATTGGATATCTTCATACTGGTTTGATTGTGGGGATTACATCCTCATTCCATATAGACACATTCATGAGATGTTGGTAACATTGAGGAATATTATTTTTGAAAGAAAATGAGACATTTTTACAAAAACCCTCTCCGTGAACACAAGCCAGAGAGGTGGATTAAGATTGAGTTATGAGTTATAGCATACGGGTTATGAACCCCCCATGAGTCCTATTGCGGATCTGCGAGCTTGGTAAGTGTATACACGAAGTCATGCGATGACTTGCAACATTCCATCCCATCATCATCATAGCATTGCATTGCATATGCATCTTTCGTCATTTCTTTTGTGTTCCTTTGACATGTGCTTAGTTTTTGTATGCTTTTTCGTGTATATTTATGTTGTTTCATTTCCGCAATATATTAGAACTATTTATGGGACGGTGTGACCTACCGTTTGGAAACTTTTCTTTTTGCAGGTGACATGCTCATAGTCTTCTTTACTTGTACTATTGTCTACTTTACTCTGTTGGTCTATGATTCCTACTGAGTACATATAGACCGTACTCACCTTCACTGTGCTTTTTCGGTGTAGATCCAGGTACGAGTATGACTTGCAGTGGCTGATCGTGTTTTTCAGAGACTGTGATTGAGGTCCTGGGTTGCTCTAGGGACCAGAGTTGACCTCTAGACTCCCTCTATCCTATCTTATGTCTTTATCTTCTATCAGAGGTAGACTTATTTAGTATTTTCATATGTTCGGATTGTATTAGATTCTTTACATTTTTGACACCAGATTTTGGGAGAGTTTATGTTTATTCTTTCAGACTTGCTTATATTATGTCTCATGTTGATCTGGCTTCATTCTAGATGTCTCGCCTTGATTTATTTTCCTTAATTGTTTGTATTCTTTCCATTATAGGTGATCGACTTACTTATCATGGCTATACCACGATAAGTTCCATCATGACCTAGATTTTGGATCGTGACACAACGATAAAGTGAATCAAAGATAGTCTGAAATAAAATTTAAATGCGCACGTAAGAGTAGCATAGTGAATAAGGATGCCCATGAATGAAGAACATAGATAATTAGAAGTGATAATGAATAAATAGAATAAATCAGTGTTTATTAAGTGGAAAGTGAATTGATGTTAAAGAAAACCTGGTAAAATGTGGAGAGACAAATCAGTGTGAATATTTTGGTGTTTGTGATTCAATTGGAATATTGAATCTCAAATAATTTCAGTGGATGCACGTATGAGAATGTATCAAATGGTAAACATATATTAACATAACCCAGCATATCCATTTAGTTTCTGGTAAAAGAATTCATGCATAAAATTTGTTATTGGATACTGCATAAGTATATGTCACAACGAAATAAAACAATACCTTTCAAAGAATATAACCTGACGCAATTCATTTTCATCATGAATCTTTGTCTGTATGCTTATCTATCTAAAAGCAGAGAGACATCGAAAAATGAATATAATGAATTTATCAATTGTAATAGTATATAGTAATGCATGCTAGTAATTGTTGATAAGTGAGGATTACCTCGTATCTTTCTACAACTCTAGGATATATATTCTGAAATACTTTCTTGTAGACAATATTTTTAATGAATTCAGGATCTTCTAAGTCTTCATCAATATTTAGTATGTTCAATCCTTCTATTATTGCTACTCGTGAAATAGCTACATACAATTGTCCATGGGTGAATACCTATTTCGAAAGATACAATCCAACTTGATTAAGAGATTGTTCTTGACTTTTATTAATTGTCATTGCGTAACAGGGTGCTAAAGAAAGTTGGCGTCTATTAAGCTTGAATGGCCATTCTGAATCGCTAGAAGATATAATAATTCTTTAAATTGTGACACTTGTACCAATTTTATTTTTTTTCTGAAATGATTTTTACGCTGACAGACCAAATATCAAGATGCGTGATAATCATTCTTGTTCCATTGCACGAACCTTCTGTTTGATTTAAATTTCTAAGAAACATAACCCGAGTTTCTACTTTTAAGTGTATGTCATGGTTAGAAATTTTAGGAAATCGCAACTTGTTAAGAAATTTGGTTGGATACAAAATTTCCTCATCATTTGTGTTTACACTTGCTTTGCAAACATTATCAGAGCTAAAATATGTTATGCCTTCCTACGATATCGTTTTCATAATTGTCTCATCTAACTTATGCACAATTTCATTTTTTGGCATCAGTATTACTCTCTGTTTCAAATATGTTGGGTCATTGTACTTCTGCAAGAGGACTAGATAAACTGCCTCAACAATTGAACCGATAGGATCGCTCAATGATTCGATACATACATCAGAATGTATTTTAATAAGCTCATTTTTATTATCATCGTAAAAGAATTTATCTCTAGAATGTAACATTCATTTGTTAAATTTGGTAATTTTGACAGCCTCAAAACCACTAATTTTTTCACTGCTGAGTTGTATATTTTGTTTCAATTCATAAATTATGAAAAATGACCATAAGTAAGAGGATTTTAGAGATGCATCAACAATATCTACTCGTGTATTCTTTGAAATAACTGATAGTATTTATCCATAATCACCACCGCATACAATTTTAAGCTCTCTAAATCGCTTGTCAGTGCTATTTTCATACCTCACTCGGAGGATATATATCAAGGTCTTGTCTAACGCTTTAAAACAAAACTTATTTGTCATTAGTACTTCATCCCAAATAATCAAAGATGACTTTTTTAGAAGTTCGGCTAATTGGCTACCTTGTTTTATTTCATAAGCTGACTCTGCAATGACGTCCAAATAAATATGAAAGCGTGAATGAGTTGTCCAACCATTTGATAATAACAAAGCAGTTATTCTAGAAATATCAACAGGAAGAACTATTTTGTATTATGATCTGAGCTTTGAAATTATTATATTTCATAGAAATGTCTTGTCAGTACTCCCATATTTAAACCCCCATGTCTAGAAAATAATCTCTCTTCTTCATTCTCAATTGAAGTTATTACTAAATCGTAAGCTAACTTTTGGTATTCATTTAACATAGAGAATGATTTATCATGAATTTTTTGTAGCTCCTTAGTGTCATAGTCTAGCTCCTTATTGCAAAATGATTTCCTGCATTGCGTAGTAAGGAAAAGTCTAGGAGTGGCATTTCATCTACATCTTTTAAATTTTTTCCATCTTTAATAGGATGCTCTCAATCTCAAATAATATATATGCGTCAATTTATTTTTCATTTAATATCATTTCTTTCAATTTGAACCTCTTTCTTTTTCAATGTAGTCATATCTGATAGTATTCCATAGTTGTTCTTCCAAACCATGCATGAATCAGATATTTGATAGTGAATTAGTATCATCACAAAGAGATGTCGTAATTCATTTTCAGTGGCCCAAAGTGAAACCTCAGCCAAGCAGTCATTTCATTCTTTATCGTCATCTAATAATCCTAATGTGTAGCATACATCTCTAAAGTTATATAATAGACTTCATTGATTTTTCTGACGCTTTTGAAGGAAGTGCGGTCTTTGAAAAAATTAAGCAGCATTCTGAGATAAAATTATTTTTCTCTTGCTATGTGTGTGAAGTAAATTCTTTTAACTGCCCACCCCTGTTGCCTTCTGTTTCATTTTTTGTCTCTTCCATTTCACACCCAACACATTAAAAATTCAGAATATGTCAACTCTCGTGCATCAATATATTTTTTATTTGTCTCAAATCATTTTGTGAAATTAATTTTTCCTACATCTGATCTACTTAGTACATTTTCAGTTTGTCTAGCTTCTTTAAATATAATGGTGTTTTGTTCCTGTAATTGAAATGACAATTTCTCCACTAATAATTTTCTATAATATATGTTAAATTTATAAATTCTCCAGCAAGCTTCTGTAGTCAATATATATCTACAATCTAGATATTTCTTAATTTCATCATTATCTGTTGCAGTACTAGTAGATTCTATTGTTGCGGTTTCTCTATCAGAACCTTTATTAACATATTTGAACATATGCTCATCGATTTTGAAAAATTGTACAATTCGATATTTATTTGTGCATCAAATTTGACAATCAAGTTTCTATTGTAAGGAACGACATATTTGTTGTCTAGACTGTCTTGACTTCAATACTTGTATTCATTCTCCAATAAAGAGGGAATTCATTTGAATCAAAGCTTGTTCTATCATTGAATTTTTTACAAAAATAATTTGAGCACTTACCATATTTCATATAAGGGTATTAGAGATTCAGTGTGCTGCAAGGTCCGTGCATCACAAAGTTCTTCACTGCAGTATGACCATCAGGATAAACTTCAATATCTGATATTTCAGATGATATTATTTTGTCAACATTGTCAGCAGAGAAATTTTTCAACGTTTGATGCAGGAAGAGCAATATATGTGTATGGGGTAAGCCTCTTTTCTGAAAATCAATTGTATATATGCATGTATATGAAATGGAGAAAAATAATAGTTATTGAATAGTTATGTCACTATTGATTTTAACCAACAGACACTTGATTATGATGCTCACATTCATAATAAGTTTTACAGGTCGAGCTTAGTAAGTATATGAGAATCATAGATTTAATGAGCCAATCTGAGATGAAGACATAAACCCACAGTGTGAAAGAGGTAAGAGAGTGTCATCTGATCTTGTTACTATCAAATTGTATTTTAAGTAGGAAAAAAAAAATATTTAGGAGAATATCATTATGTATAAGCACATTAACACTGTTACGTTGTCCTACTAACTCTTGTTTCATGTATTTATCTTAAAATCTATTAAGGTATGGACCGAATTGAGGCTGAATATCATCTAGTAGTTGGATCAGATAAAATTCTTTCTAATAAAGCGCCAACACAAATTGTACTAATTTGATTTTCATTAAAATGCTTCTATAGTTCTATAGTTAAGGATTAATGCTTTTATATTAACTCAAAGTTAACTTGACAACACAATTCTATCCTTTCTAAGAAAAAAATAGTAATACTTTCGATAGTGTTTAAAACGTAGAACTTACATGCAATTGTTTTTCCAAAAAGTTTCTATTTTTTCAAATACTGCAGTAGGTGAAATAATTTCATCTTGAATACTCTACATATATTGTCAATTCGGTTGTCATCGTTTTCTTGGCCAATTATGTGCAACATCGCATTTATTTCTTGTCATTTTGGATAGTATATACATAAGAAATAAATCTGAATATTCAGTCCTATAAATCGTCATTGCATCCTGATAATTTTCTTCCCTATATCAAGGTCCCCCAGCGTGACTGAAAGACAGTAAAATTCTTTTTCCTACCATTGAACAATTGAAATCTTCTCAAACTATAGCATCCATCTAATCAGAGGAAAGATAAACCTTAAGTTTTTTTTTGATTATTACGGATAAAATAAAATATTTCTTCTTCAATTGCCATGTAACCATCAATAATATATTATTACAATAGTTTACCAACTTGTAGTAGAGTGTGTCCCTTATTAAGCCTTTGTTGTAATAGAAATTCGTAAAATTGTTGCATTGACAATTTTTTCCTCGTATAGATTTTGTTCATTACATCTGCCTAAAAAATTCAAGCCTATATCCATATTCACCATATGAATTTACTAATGGATAAGACATATAATGAAACTTTGATGCAAATCGATGATTTTTTTGAAGTTCATTTCTTCTATGTTCTACAATAACATCTCTCTGGAAGTTTTGATCGGTAAGATCACCAATTATTAATCACGCAATTTAGAAGTCGTGGGAATATTATTTTAACAGTCATCTCTTTTGTTGTCTGATAGGAGTCGCATATGAAACACAGATTTTGGTTGATCTCTATATTTATCTCTTTCCATTCGAAATGATTTTACTAAAACATTATGCTCGTCGAGCATTTCAGTTATTCCCTGAACTATTTGAGATTCAATTTCTTCATGTGATAGACTTTTCATTCAATTATCTTTTTCATTTAAGTATTATATATATATATATAGCTAGGCAAATTGTGGGTTTTTCCTAAATTTTGGAAACAGAAAGTGATGATAATTTTGATCATTCATCCTGAAAACATAAAGTCATTTTGAACAATTGATATATCTATAAACTCGATCTTCCATAGATGTAAATGCAAACATAAAGTTATAAACCTTGATGTTTTTTTTAAAGTTGATATCCTA
Organism: Capsicum rhomboideum; assembly: GCA_031232105.1. Lineage (NCBI taxonomy): Eukaryota > Viridiplantae > Streptophyta > Magnoliopsida > Solanales > Solanaceae > Capsicum > Capsicum rhomboideum. The sequence goes on along the minus strand of CP124713.1, from coordinate 25,173,652 downwards.
TTGTCCGAACTCTGTGCTTAATATATATTTGAGATAAGGTGGTGATTGTCTCAGTAAAGGTAGTCTTACACGACCTTTCCTACAACAAATAGCAAAGTTAAAACGTGTTGTCTTTCTAATTTTTTTTATCTATCTTCATACCACAAAATGGTATCACAATATTGACAGTTGTGTGTTGGTAGGCCGATATTTCAAGTTGTTGCGAAGTCATCTGCCAGTTAATTTAATTTGAATGAAAATGTAAGTATTCTATTCTATAAAAATAAACTGTTGTTATCGTTAACTACTTATGTTAATATGTATGTCATTGAATGTCACGATTCAAAAATTAGGTCATGATGGTACTTGTCGTGGCCTAACCTTGACAAGTAATCCAAACACCCAAAAATGAAAGAAAAATCACAATATAAAGAAATAATCATAAGGCGACACTTCTAGAATGAAGTCAGGACAATACAAGTACAATAATGGCAGAAGTCTGAAAGAAATATCATCACATCCCAAAACCTGGTGACATAGTGTAAGAGCATCTAAGTATAGTATCCGAAAAAACTGAAAGTACACATCTGTCTCTGATTTATAAATAAAGACAGGAAAGGACAGATGAGGGCTGAATCAGCCCCAAACTCTGGAGCAAATCAGTACCTCAAAAGTTGAAACTCCACACAAAATCAGTTGCCACGCGTGATGCTCGAATTGGGATCTGCATTGAAAAGGCACAATAGGGGTGAATACGGTCCACATGTACTCAATAGGAATCATAGGCTGACTGAGCAAAGTAGACAATAATATAAGTAAAGAAAACTATGAACACGTCACCTGCAAGCAGAAAAGCTCTCAAACGGTAGCTCACACCATTTTCCACTAACAGTTCTAATATACTATTGAATTAAAATAACACAGACATACACGAAACGTATATGAAAACTAAACACAATCACGGAAAAACTAAAAGAAATCATGAAAGATACATATGAAAGGCAATGCAATGATAATGGGATGGAATGGTGAAAGTCATCACATGACTTTCTGTATATACCTACCGAGCTCACAGCTTTGTAATAGGACCTATGGGGGGTTCGCAACCCGTATACTATAACTCATATCTCAATCTCAACCCACCTCTCTGGATCGTATTCACAGAGAGGATTCTTATGAAAATATCTCATTTTCTTTCACAAACAGTGTTAGTCAATGGTACCAGCATCTCATAAATGTATATAGATGGAATGAAGATGTAATGCTCACAATCAAATCAGTATGAAGATATCCAATCAATTCAATACATATATATATATATATATATATATATATATATATATATATATATATATATATATATAAGTGAGCCTAGAATCAAATCAATATGTCCTAATTCATGATTATCAACTCTAATTAGGCACCATCGGAATAAATATGCATGTAAGACATCATTAATATCATATCAACCCTAACTCGGGTTTTTCTATCATGATAGAGGAAATCAATGTTTAATAAGGCATATAACAATAATTTAATCCCCCGCATGGGCATCAAATCTAGAATAAGATATATAAATGCACAAATAAGGACAATGATGTCAAATGTCACGCCCCGAATCCGATCGAGACATGATTGGCACCCATAGCCGATAAGGCCCGAGAGAACCAACCTTAGCCTATGTTCAACCATGTGTATGCCACAAGAAACCCATAAGCACATAACAGCTATAGAGACCAACAAGGGAATTCATGGAACATGATATATATATATATACATACGTGAAACTAGAGAAGCCTCTAACATATCCCGTTTACATTTATACACCCACACCTGTCTACAAAAGCCTCTAACAAAGCATTGACCAAAATAAACTAAAAGTCGGGACAAGTCCCCGCTTTATACAGCATGTACAATACCAAAACATATATATACACTCTGACTCGGAGAAGCCCCGAAGTAGCTGGAGCTCACCAAAGAACCGCTAACACTGGCAATCTACTGAGGAGGCCTACTGGGACCTGCGCCTGCAGCAAGTAAGGTAAATTTCCCGAGAGGGGTCAGTACGAAATAAGTACTGAGTATGCAAGGCTCAGATGAAACTGTCTAACACATGAATATTTCATTGAACTCAAATACAATTGACTAATCAATGTGAATAAGTCACCATGTTGCATTTGGGAAACCATGTGGATTGCTTTCATTACTTTATTTGCTTTCTTTATCTCAATGCTCAATGATAACAATGTACCCGGGCCCCTACTGATCAGTGGGTCTTTTCATATCATAACATCATGTTGGGATCGAGTCGAGCTAGGCTTATGCCCCTAGACTTGCCACCCATAAATCAATACATCGGGATCAAGTCGAGCTAGGCTTACGCCCCTAGACTTGCCACCTATAAACCAATACATCGGGATCGAGTCGAGCTAGGCTTACGCCCCTAGACTTGCCACCCATAAATCAATACATCGGGATCGAGTCGAGCTAGGCTTACGCCCCTAGACTTGCCACCCATACTTGATCATTGACCACATTTGCATTACTTTGATCTTGACTTTGAGATTGATACTTGGATAGTCATAACATTACTTTGGAACTTTGGAGCATAACATTGTTGGAAGCTTTGGATCATTAACCAATGAGTGAGAACCATGTGAATGATTTGGCAACATGACATTCTTAGAATCATAATACTATGGGAACCCTTGGAACAAAAAGTAATGATCAAAGGACATAAGTATAATCACTATTGGAACATTAACCATGGATATGAGACATGAGATTCACAAATGGACAATGAGTAGGAAATATATAACAATGACCCTTGATAACCGGATATGGAATACCTTAGCACGTTTTGGGATAGGACTAGTGACATATCAATGTGAACACTATTTGTCGTAGGAGGATACGGACAAAGTAACCTTACATACCTTGGATTCGCAATACGAATATACAACCTTCGATGCGTAGACAACAATAATCCCTCTCCTTTTTATGTGTCACTCTACAACACAAATACATAACGAAATGCACATTAACCACCAATTACTTTACAAATGCATACAATGTCAATGAGTTACATGTTTGCCTTTAAACATGTCATTTCCCCTCGACAAAACCATTGATCATACTACTATTCCAAAAATTCCATAATATTCCCAACATTGACCAATACATGAAAATCAATACATTTCACCACAATACTTCTCCTTTACACTTTCTTATCCATCACACATCACAAATAATCCATCAAAGTACCTTAATACAACTCATAACACATATCGGCCAAAATCCCATAATTTCCACTTTTAGACAAGAACAAGTTTAATACCAAAAATAACACCATACATGTTCATATTTTGTCCATACCATGCTTTTTCATCAAAGGCACAAGGCCTAATTCAAGTTCAAATTACCAAGATGACACATCTTTCACCAAAGGCAAAAATACACTTTCATCACCTTGCCAACACAACTAGCATCATATATATAATCTCCCATGCATATAATATGTTAAACCATAATAATAAACACTTACCCAAGCTTGAATAGTGATGATCTTCTCCAAAAGTGGACTTAGGGTTTTGAGAGCCAAAAGGGGTTTCTTGAAATGTTTTGGAAAAACAAAGAAATACATGTGTGTGTATAATGGATAAAAATCAGATTTTTGGTCCCTTTTATAAGCTTTTGAGTCCATCCTTAGCCACTTAATATAGTGTTCTAGAAGGTCAAATGGAGGAATGGGTCACTTGACCCATTTGGGCCATGTCTTTCTTCCACTTTTGGGCTTTAATTTGGGCCCAATAAGACATATCCATTTAACCCATTCATTTCCATGTATTATTCACCTTATATCTCATGTTTACATAATTCCATAATGTCACGACAATATTCTCTTAAAAGATTCTCATTCGTCCTTTCGATCGCAAAAATAGGCATTCTAGTCGCCCTTGGTTTCATTGGACATTTTGGATCACTATTCACATTTCATGATTTGATCATGTAGGAGTATGTAGGAGTGTTGAAGTGTTTAAAGCTTTAACAATGCTCAAATAACTCCAAATAACCAAAAGAAACCATCTATAAATCGTCGTAGAATTGCGTTACAAAACGACTCCGGAAGGGCATAATTGTTGTGCCTTGTGCCACTGCTGAAAAACAAGGCAGTGGCGCAAGAATCCACTGCCCTCTGAATCTTCAGCCTGCAGGTGGCTTGCGCCACACCCCTGAAACAGGGTAGTGGCGCAAGTTTCAGCACTTTGCTGAAATTTTTGGCCACTTATCCAATGTTTATGTATCGTCCAATCCCTTATCAAAACACTACAAAATACTTACTTAGTGATCTTAACCATCAAGTGAACATGACTTAAAGTCACCAAATGAGGTTAGAATGTGTACGAGTTCTTACCCAAATGCTCCACGAGATCACAACACACCTCCTACGAAGATCTAATCGCACATGTTAAGTCCGATATCAAATATTTCACCAATGACACTGTAAAACACATGTGCATGGCATCTCAACACCTATGGAGATATGATCCCAAGGTATCACGTGAGGTTATAAAAGTACGGGGTGTTACATCAAATAAGGCCCCCACTCGAGCAACACGTAATATCAGATATCACAAGTCAACAACCACCGAATATAAGCCCTCACTCAGGCACACAACAGTAATAATAATTTTGAAATATAAAACCCATAGTTATTTTACCTAACCCATAGCATGTTTTACTTATATATTAACTACCCAACTCAATCTGAAAGAAGTTAATCCATAACCTACATCGAAACGATAAAATTCAGCCAAAAGTCCTTCAATACGGAGATTACCTCTTTCAAATGACCTCAAAATCAACTAAAACATACAAATATAGCATCTACACATTAAAAGGAAGCTATCGATACTCATATTGATCATATTTAAACTGGATCCAAAAAGGAGTTTGAAAATAAGAGGGGTAAAATCAGAATTTTCTTTAGAAACACAATCTCCAAGGTTATAGGAGTCTATATTTTAAAACCCACGCGAAAATGAGTTTAAAAGGAGGTCCAAATTGAAGAAAAATTATTTTTAAGCTTTACCGATAAAAACCCCAAAAATCTATTTTGAAATCAAGATTAAAAGGTGTTTTCGAAGATATAATTAATAGTAAATAGTGGAATTATGAGTTTAGAAGTTACCCACATGAAAATAGATGATGAAACCCTTGTAAATCGTCTTTTCTGAAGCTTGCAGGTCTAAAAATAGAGTGAAATTACAAAAATGGAGCTTTTATACTGTTCAATGAAAAGGGCCTCACAATCGCAGACCACACCTTGAAATCATGAGGGTCAATGTTGACAGGCCTAAATTTTGACCTTCGCTTTTGTGGTCAAGTCCTCGCGTTTGCGAAAACTGATGTCTCAAGCCTTCACATTCGCGACAGCCTCATCGCGTTCGTGAAGAAGGACGAACCAGACATCACCCGAATGCCCTTCATGATCATGGTCACCACCTCGTGATCATGATGAAATGATATTTCCTTCTTCGTATTCGTGAAAAAGGACCTGGCATACACCAGATATCAGTAAAAATGCTGATTTTGCATGTCTTTGACTTCTTTGAACGAACCCTCGTGATTCGTTTGGAGCTCGATAGAAGTAAATAATATATGCTACTAGACTAATTTCGATGTTTCGGACTCAATGGCAATGTTGAATTTTCAAAAAAGAATTGTTTTCAATAAATTAACCCCCAAAACCATATTTTCACTATTTTACTAACCAAGGGTCGAAATGAGATGTAAAGGTCCCAAACCCAAACCACCCTCGCTAATAACCCTAATTAAACATTTCAGATCTGCTAGCGTAGTCCAAATCATCATTTGAGACTCAAAACATGAAATGTTTATCGAAGTCAACTATTGGCTCATAAAGCATCAAAACAACCTCAAACTCGCTCAAATCACTCCCGATTGCATTGGGAACCGAGCCAACCATCCTAACACCCCAAAACCAACATGAAGCAACTACGGGGAAGGGAAAAATGGTCAAACACGTAAAAAGCTATTTTTCACAAAACAGGTCTTTACAATGTCGACCCCTAAGACTCTAGTTCCTCCTCGAACTAAAAAATAAAGAAATACCTGAGTCGTTGAAAATTTGGGGGTAACTACTACGCATATAGGAATCGACTTCCCAAGTAGCCTCCTCAATAAAACGGTGTCTCCACTGAACCTAAACTATAGGAATATTTCTAGAACACAATTGTCTACCATCCCTGTCTAAAATGGAAACTGGTTCCTCACCAAAGGTCAATCTCTCATCCAACTAAATCGAATCCCAATGAAGCACGTGTGACTCATTTAGAATATAACGTCAGAGCATATATATATAAAAAACTGGATGAACGACTGAGAAATTTGAAAGTAAGGCTAACTTATAAGAAACCTCCCCAACTGTCTGAAGAATCTCAAAAGGTCTGATGTACCTCGGGCTAAGCTTGCCCCTTTTTTCGAACCTCATCACGCCCTTCATGGGATACACTCGAAGGAAAACCCAATTTCTAATACCAAACTTCAAGGCATAAAGTCTGTGAAGGAAAACCTGATCTCCAATACAGCATCTCATGAATGTATATAGATGGAATGAGGATGTAATGCTCACAATTAAATCAGTATGAAGATATCCAATCAATTCAATACATATATATAAGTGAGCCCAGAATCAACTTAATATGTCCACAATTCATGATTATCAACTCTAATTAGGCACCATCGAAATAAATATGCATGTAAGACATCATTAATATAACATCAAACCCCTAACTCGGGTTTTTCTATCATGATAAAGGTAATCAATGCTCAATAAGTCATATAATAATAATTTAAGCCCCATAGGGGCATCATATCTATAATAAGGCATATAAATGGACAAATAAGGTCAATGATGTCAAATAAGGCCCTGACTCGGGCAACACACAATATCAGATATCACATGTCAACAACCACCGAATATAAGCCCCCACTCGGCCAGATAAAAGTAATAATAATCTCAAAATATAAACCTCATAGCATGCTTTATTTATTTATTAACTACTCAGCTCAATCTGAAAGAAGTTAAGTCATAACCTACCTCAAAACGATGAAATTCAAGCCTAAATTCCTTCAACATGAAGCTTTCTCCTTTCGAACAGCCTTGAAATCAACTAAAACATACAATATAGCATCTATACATTAAAAGGAAGCTATCGATATCCATGTTGACCATATTTAAATCGGGTCCAAAACGAACTTGAAAAATGAGTACAAAAATGAGGGGGGTAAAACCAAATTTTTTTTTAGAAACACATTCCCCAAGGTTATATGAGACTATAGTTAAAAACCCACACAAAAATGAGTTAAAAAGAAGTCCAAATAGAAGAAAAATTATTTTTATGCTTTACTGATAAAACCCCCAAAAATCTATTTTGAAATCAAGATTAAAAGGTGTTTTCAAAGATATAATCAATAGAAAATAGTGAAATTATGAGTTTAGAAGTTACCCACACGAAAATCGATGATGAAACCCTCAAAAATTGACTTTTCCCAAGCTTGGAGGTCTAAAAATAGGAGTGACATCGCAAAAATGAAGTGTCACAATCGCAGACCCCACCTCACGATCGCGAGGGTCAACATTGACTGGACAAAAGTTTGGCCTTCACGTTTGTGGTCAAGGCTCCGCATTCATGAAGCCTGATGACTCAATCTTTTGCGTTTGCGACATCCTCATCGCGATCCCGAAGAAGGACGGATCCGACCCCACCCGAATGCCTTTCAAGATCGAGATCACCATCTTGTGATCACGATGAAGGGAGATTTCTATCTTCGTGTTTTTGTAAAGGGTTTTGTGTTCGCGAAAAAGGACCTGACATGCACCAGATATCAGCAAAAATGCTGATTTTGCATGCCTTCGACTTCTCTGAATGGACCCTCAAGATTCATATGGGGCCTGATAGAAGTAAAACGTATATGCTACTAGGCTAATTTCGATGTTCCGGACTCAATGGATATGTTGGATTTTTGAAAAAGAATTATTTTCAACAAATTAATCCCTGGGGCCCTATTTTTACTATTTTTTAAACCAAGGGTCGAAATGAGATGTAAAGGTGCCGAATCCGAACCAACCTCGCTACTAACCTAAATTTGACATTTTGGATCTACTGGCACAGTTTAAATCATCATTCGATACTCGAAACATGAAATATTTACCAAAGTCAACTTTTGAATCATAAAGCCTCAAAACAACCTCAAACTCGCTCAAATCACTTTCGATCGCATCGAAAATAGTGCCAACAATCCCCACAACCCAAAACAAACATGAAGTAACTACAAAGAAGGTCAAAATTTTCAAAATATGTAAAAATCTACTTTTCACAAAACAGGTCTTTACATTGAAGAAATAAGAAATTTACCTCTAAGTTGGTCATTCTCTAGGCTTCTGTGGTTACGCTGAGCAAACATGTGTCACGTCCCGAATCCCATCGAGACATGATTGTCACCCGTAGCCGATAAGGCCCGAGAGAACCAACCTTTGCCTATGTTCAATCATATGCATCTCATAATCATAACCACCATTTCATAATAATATGAAAGACGAAGAAAGGAGAACATGGGACATATTTATACATACATATGAAACTTGGCCGTTGAGGCCATCCAGTCAAAACAACATGTGTCTTTTACACTGTTACATCCACATCGGTCTACAAAAGCTTCTAACAAGAGCATTGACCAAAACAAACCAAAAGTCGGGATAAGTCCCCGCTTTATACAACATGTACATCATCAAAACATATATCTACCATGACTCGGAGAAACCCCGAATTAACTGGAGCTCACCAAGGAACTGCTAACACTGGCAATCTACTGGGGAGGCCTACTGGGACCTACGCCTGCAGCAAGTAAGGTAAATTCCCCGAGAGGGGTCAGTACGAAATAAGTACTGAGTATGCAAGGCTCAAATGAAACTATACAACACATGAATATTTCAATGAATATGTCAATGAACTCAAAACATATGAATACTCAATGTGAATAAGTCACCATGTTGCATTTTGGAAACCATGTGGAATGCTTTCATTGCTTTCATTACTTTCTTTATCTCAATGCTCACTGATAACAATGTACCCGGGCCCCTACTGATCAGTGGGTCTTTCATATCATATCATTGTGTAGGGATCGAGTCGAGCTAGGCTTATGCCCCTAGACTTGCCACCCATACATCAATACATCGGGATCAAGTCGAGCTAGGCTTACGCCCCTAGACTTGCCACCCATAAATCCAAACCTCGGGATCGAGTCGAGCTAGGCTTACGCCCCTAGACTTGCCACCCGTACTTGATCATTGACCACATTTGCATTACTTTGATCTTTACTTTGAGATTGATACTTGGATAGTCATACCATCACTTTGGAACTTTGGAACACAACATTGTTGGAAACTTTGAATCATTGACCAATAAGAAGTGAAAGACATGTGAATAAATATCAATGATAAATATAATATCACTAGCACCATGATACTATTGGAACCATTGGATAATAAGCCATGAACAAGAGACACAAGTATAGTCACTATTGGAATATTGGAACATAGCCTTATTTGAACTTTCGGAACATTAACCATGAATATGAGAAATGAGATTCACAATTGATCAATGAGTAGGAAATATATGACAATGACCATAGATAAGTGCATATGGGATACCTTAGTACATTTCGGAATAGAACTAGAGAAATGTCAATGTGAACACTATTGGCCGTAGAAAGATACGGACAAAGTAACCTTGCATACCTTGGATTCGCAATACGAATATACAACCTTAGATGCGTAGACAATAATCCCTCTCCTTCTTTATGTGGCACTCTATAAATACATAACGAAATTCACATTAACCACCAATTACTTTACAAATGCATACCATGTCAATGAATTACATGTTTGGCTTTAAACATGTCATTTCCCCTTGACAAAACCATTGATCATACTATTATTCCAAAAATTCCATAATATTCCCAACATTGACCAATACATGAAAATCAATACATTCCACCACAATACTTCTCCTTTACACTTTCTTATCCATAACACATCACAAATAATTCATCAAAGTACCTTAATACAACTCATAACACATATCGGCCAAAATCCCATAATTTTCACTTTTAGCCAAGAACAAATTTAATGCCAAAAATAACACCATACATGTTCATATTTTGTCCATACCATGCTTTTTCATCAAAGGCACAAGGCCTAATTCAAGTTCAAATTACCAAGATGACACATCTTTCACCAAAGGCAAAATACACTATTCATCATCTTGCCAACACAACTAGCATAATATACATAATCTCCCATGCATATAATATGTTAATCCATGAAAATAAACACTTACCAAAGCTTGGAATAGGATGATCTTTGCCAAAGAGTCCAAAGGAATATTTGCTTTAGGGTTTGGAAGAGTAAAGAAATGTTTGTGAAAAATATCCAAAAGGTGTGAGAGCCTTGTATGATTAAAAATATGATTTGGGTGGCTTTTATGGACTTCAAGTCATACTTACCCACACTTGGCACTAAATGATATGTTCACTTGGTCAAATATTGGAAGAATGGGTCATTTTTGCCTTTGGGCCTTATCTTTTGTTCCATTTTGGGCCCTAATTTTGGGCCCAATAACACATATCCATGTAACCCACCAAATTTCATGTATTATTCACCTTATATCTCATGTTTACATAATTCCACAATGTCACGACAATATGCTCTTAAAAGATTCTCATTCGTCCTTTCGATCGCAAAAATAAGCATTCTAGTCACCCTTGGTTTCATTGGACATTTTGGCTCACTATTCACATTTCATGTTTTGATCATGTAGGAGTATGTAGGAGTATATTGAAGTGTTTGAATTTTTAACAATGCTCAAATAACTCCAAAGAACCAAAAGAAACCATCTAGAAATCGTCGTAGAATTGCGTTACGAAACGACTCCGGAAAGGCATACTTATTGTGCCTTGCGCCACACCCCTGAAACAGGGTAGTGGCGCAAGATTGCAGCCTTCTCTGAAGTTTTGGTCTGCAGGTGGCTTGCGCCACACCCCTGAAACAGGGTAGTGGCGCAAGTTTCAGCAAAGTGCTGAAATTTTCGGCCACTTCTCTAATGTTTACGTATCGTCCAATCCCTTATCAAAACACTACAAAATACTTACTTAGTGATCTTAACCATCAATTAAACATGAATTAAATTCACCAAATGAGGTTAAAATGTGTACGGGGTATCACCCAAACGCTCCACAAAATCACAAAACACCTCCTACGAAGGTCTAATCGCACATGTTAAGTCCGATATCAAATGTTTCACCAATGACACTATAAAACACATATGCATGGCATCTCAACACCTATGTAGATATTATCCCAAGGTATCAAGTGAGGTTATAAAAGTACGGGGTGTTACAACATGTCAACTGATCCTTCTTCTGTATCCTCTACGATTGTATCATATGGAAGGATATATTAGCCTCCTGAAATATCTTAGTAGCTAAAGGAAGGAAAATCAATCGAGACCCCGTTAGTAGCGGCGAGCGAGAGCAGATTGGGGGTTTTAAGAAAAACAAACACGAACCTCGTTCCTCTCCTTTTAGGAAAGCTACTTTGACCTCTACATTTATTGATATGCATTATTTCCTCCACATTTTCATTAGGTTGCACTGACAATGCATAACTATTCAAATTTCTGATAAGCTTGCCATCCTAAATAAGGTAAAATCCGTTGTAGCTCTTTAATCTGTGGGAGAATTTTTTTAGAGATATTGAATTCTTTAACAATTTCTGATAGTAATTTCATTAAATCTGTAATAAAAATTGATTGTGACAATATGAACTGTGTATCATGAATGTACTATGCAAATTTCACGATGAATAATGATAGTGTAATTTTAAAAATAATAACTTTGTATTATGGATCACCTTCCATGATTTTTACGTGTAATTTCAATACGAATTGCGAATGGTATAATTATTTTTCATGGGTGTTAAAAATATGTGAAATTTTAAAGCTAAATTTAAAAGCAAATATTTGTAATTGTGGAGTTAATTTATGAAATGTGGTAAGATGCTCTTAAATTTAGGAGCCACGAGAATGACTTGGCCTAATTATTTATAGTGTAGAGTTCAATATATCCAAGAAGGTAATGAAAACAAAATTAATGAAGAAGTGCATTATGTTGGAATGAATTTATGGATGCAAGAATATTATATAAACAAAACACGAACAAACTTTCTGGAAACAAGAATAAGTCTCTAAGCGGAAGATAGCAATGGTTGTGGAGTGTACTACTGCGTAATTACGGTACCTCAAACGTCAATAAATTCGTCAAACTTAAAGTCAGTAACAAATAACACACAAACTCTATATTTATTTGAAAGAACATATGCAGAAAAAGTTCAGGAATTTTTTTTTAACTATAAAAACTGAGGCTAGTCCTCTAAATTTATAGCCAATGAAAAGGTGTTTATTTTATCTTATCAAACAAGTCACAACTTATCAAAAAAGTTACAACCTGTCGGAAGAGTCACAACCCATCAAAAATGATACAATCATTCAAAGTGAAAATATGTCTTTTAACATGCATTTTTTCCTCATTACTAACAGGTTTTTCACTACAAGAGATGCTATTAACAACCTGAAAACTTAGCAGTTGCATGTCACCTCATAAAGGTGCATGGATTGACTCTATTTCTTTCAGGTGAGAGAAAACATCATGTTTCAAAACAAAATAGAATATAAATTCTATTACTAATTCACTTTTTCTGAAATACTATGATACATGCAAATCTAACTCCTATAATTCTTATCGACAGCACACAACTAGTTAAATGTTATCGGTGGCTTTACAACTCGAAATAAGAATGTTAAAGACCTTTTGAAAAAAGTCTTGACGATAAGATATGTTGGGAAGATCTACAAACGACAAAGAATTTAAATTTGAAATGAACAAAGTATACAAAAGTAGAAAACGATAAAGAACGCAAATTTAATAAAGTCAAAATAATATGAATAGAAAGTGGTGATGTTTAGAGGAATTTGAGTGATGAGAAAGGGAGGAAGAGTAGAAATCTGACAAGCTAGTATTTGAGCATTTTATGTTAGAGAAACAGAGCAATAGCACAGCGAAAATTAGAATTGGCGTACCTCCAGCCATTGTCGGAGTTCGTCAGAGTCGTCGGCGTTCGCCTCCACTTTCGGTGAGTCTTCTAAGTACTCAGAATATCTCAATAGATGGTGTGTGTTTTTAGGAGACGAATTTCTATACCTAGGGACCTTTCCAGATTTGCTTTATATATAGATGTTTCCCATCAAAAACTTCTAATAGCAGTTTCCAAAAATGGGGGCAACTGTTTGGGATTTGAATTTCAAATCCATGGCAGTTTAATGGGATAAGGGAGTAAGGTAGTTACTCCATGAAGTTTAACGGACCATTTTAAAAAATGTCAACATTCTCCCACTTGATTCGTATACACTAATCCCATAAATGAAACATAATACATGAATCATGGCGATAGTTCCTCTAGTAATGAGTAGTATCTTCCACGTATCACAATGCACCATGCTTCTAAACTTTAGCCCAAATTACTTAATGAATAAACTCAATGTTCATTCTAGGTCCATACTTAAGCGATATTTCTTAAAATAAAACTGAATGTGCACACAGTTACAAATATGAAAAATATCATAAAAATAGAGTTTCATCAACATTCGTTGTTACAACGAAAATTTACATAACGGAACTAAGTCCCATTGTGACTATATGATCCTTAAATTTCTGCGGTGGCATGCGTTTAGTTAAAGGATCAGCTAACATCACTTCAGTGCTAACGTGTTCAATGACCACTTTCTTATCTTTAACACGTTCTCTTATGGCTAAATACTTGATGTCGATATGCTTGCTTCGACTACCACTTTTGTTATTTTTAGCCATAAAGACAGCAGCTGAAGTGTCACAATATAACTTTAATGGCTTAGAGATTGAGTCGACAATTCTCAGACCAGATATGAAACTCTTCAACCATACACCATGTGAGGTAGCCTCAAAACAAGAAACGAATTCAGCCTCCATAGTGGAAGTAGTAATCAAAGTCTGTTTGGCACTCCTCCAAGATATAGCTCCACCGGCTAACATAAAAATGTATCCAGAAGTTGATTTTCGTGAATCAACACAGCCAGCAAAATCTGAATCAGAGTAGCCAATGACATCCAAGTCATCTGATCGTTTGTACATAAGCATGTAGTCTTTCATCCCTTGAAGATATCTTAAGACTTTCTTTGCAGCTCTCCAGTGGTCAAGACCTGGATTACTCTGATATCTTCCTAACATTCCAACAACAAATGATATGTCAGGTCTTGTACAAACCTGAGCATACATTAAGCTTCCAACAGTAGAAGCGTATGGAATGTCCTTCATTTGCTCTCTTTCAAGATTGTTCTTCAGACACTGATTCAAGTTGAACCTGTCACCCTTCACAATAGGAGCTACACTTAGTGAACAATCTTTCATTCGAAACCTCTCTAAAATTTTATTGATATAGGCTTCTTGAGATAGACCTAAGGTACCTTGATGTCTATCTCTATGAATCTTAATGCCAATGACATAAGACGCATCACCCATGTCTTTCATATCAAAACTTTTAGAGAGAAATTGTTTCACCTCATGTATCATTCCCTTATCATTGGATGCAAGTAAGATATCATCCACATATAGAACTAAGAAACATATTTTACTCCCACTGACCTTCTGGTATATACATTGATCCATAATGTTCTCAACAAAGTCGAATGAAGAGATAACATTGTGGAATTTCAAATACCATTGATGAGAGGCGTGTTTTAGTCCGTATATGGATTTCTTTAACTTACATACCAAGTGTTCACCATCACTAAAGGAGAAACCTTCAGGTTGTTTCATATAAACATCTTCCTCTAGATCACCATTGAGAAATGCGGTTTTCACATCCATCTATTGCAATTCTAAGTCAAAATGGGCTACTAATCTTTCAATGTTGCCTGATGAGTCCTTTTTAGTTTTAAAGACCCACCTACATCCAATGGCTTTTAGACCATTAGGCAACTCGACAAGATCCCAGACTTCTTTACTTTTCATGGAATTCATCTCTTCTTTCATGGCATTGTACCACAATTCTGACTCTTTGCAATTCATGGCTTGTGAAAAAGACTCAGGATCATTTTCAACTCCAATGTCAAATTCCTATAAATACACAACAAAATCACTAGGAATTGCTGATTTTCTTTCTCTAGTAGATCTTCTTAATGTTGCACCAACATTTTCCTGAGGACCATGTTGTTCAACTGGTTGTTCGATAATTTCTTGAACTTGATCTACTTGAACATTTTCAGCAGCTTATGGAATCTCATTGATTTGTTGTGCAACGCCCAATTGTACTTGAGGGGTGTTATGTACGACAATCAATCGTTGACTTGAAGTGGAAGGTCGATCTCTTATAGAAATTGTATTCTGAAATTGATTACTCCCACTAATTAAATCATTCTCAAGAAATTTTACATTTCTTGATTCTACAATCCTAGTGTTGTTAGATGGACAATAAAATCTGTATCCTTTAGACCTTTCGGCATATCCAATGAAATATCCACTAATGGTTCTAGGATCCAGTTTCTTTTCTTGTGGGTTGTAGATTCTTACTTCAGACGGGCATCCCCATACACGAATATGTGTTAAACTCGGTTTCCAACCTTTGAAAAACTCAAAAGGTGTCCTTGGGACAGCCTTGGTTGGAACTCGATTTAATATATACAATGCCGTCTTAAGAGTTTCAATCCACAAAGACTTAGGTAGCTTAGAGCTACTTAACATACTACGCACCATGTCCAATAATGTTCGATTTCTTTTTTCTGCTACACCATTTTGATCAGGAGAACCAGGCATGGTGTATTGGGCAACAATCCCATTTTCTTGAAGAAATTTTGCAAACGGACCTTGTGCTTGTCCATTCTCAGTGTATCTACCATAGTACTCACCACCTCTATCAGTCCTCACAATTTTAATTTGCTTTCCGCATTGTTTCTCTACTTCAGCCTTAAAAACTTTAAAGGCTTCTAATGCTTCGCTTTTATTATGAAGCATTTAGAGATACATATATCGTGAGTAATCATCTATAAAGGTGATAAAGTATTTCTGACCATATGCATCCATATCTAAACAACATATATCTGAATGTATGATTTCTAATATGGTTGAACTCCTCTTAGCACCTTTCTTTTGACTTGTTTGTCTGTTTGCCTTTAATACAGTCAACACAAGTATCAAAATCAGTAAAATCTAAAGTACTAAGTACTCCATCATTTACTAATCTCTTAATTCTATCTATGGAGATATGTCCCAATCTCCGATGCCATAATATAGAGGAATCTTTATTCATAACACATCGTTTAGTGCCAGGTTGAACATGCATAACATTATGAGTGGAATCATTTTGTAAATCAAGAGAGAAAAGACCATCAGACAATGTACCATATCCAACAAATGTAGATTTATAAAATAGATTAGAATAACCTTCTAGAAAGAAGGAGTATCCCAAAGGTACAAGTCTTGATACTGAAATTAAATTCCTAGAAAAGTTAGGAACATAAAAGGTCTTTTCCAACTCTAAAATAAAACCACTACTAAGAACTAAAGTGCATGTTCCAATAGCTTCTACATGCGACTGCATCTTGTTTCCTGAATAGATGCTTCGCTCAGCTCCCACTGGCTTCCGCAGGTTTGTTAAATCCTGCAAGGAATTCGTAATATGGATTGTAGAAGTAGAATCAATCCACCACGTGTTATGATTAAAATCAATCATATTAGCTTCATAACAAACAAGAGAGATAGAAGTACCTTTCTTCTCAAGCCATCATTGAAACTTGACACAATCCTTCCTTATGTGTCCCTTCTTTCTACAGAAGCGACACTTGGATTCTTTCTTGATGTCAGAGTCAAGTGGAGCCTTTACTTTCAACTTTTTATTGGCATGATGAAACTTCTGTCCTTGAGTAGTCATGAATGCACTTTCTCCTGTTTCCATCAGCAATCGACCCTCCTCTTGAACACACATGGCCATAAGTTCATTGATAGACCATTTATCCTTATGTGTGTTATAAGAGATCTTAAAGGGACCGTACTGTGCAGGTAGAGTATTCAAAATATAGTGCACCAGAAAAGTTTCAGACATTTCGACCTCAAGAGTTTTTAGTTGAGCAGCTAAGTCTCGCATTTTCATGATGTGCTCACGTACACCTCTCACACAGGTGAGCCTCATTGATGAGAATTTCATGATTAAGGTGCTGGCAAGTGCTTTATCTGAAGTCTCAAATTGTTCATCAATAGCCTTCAGTAATGCCTTGACATTGTTATACTGTTCGACAGAACCATGAATACCAGCAGAGATTTTGGTCTTAATGAACATAACACTCAAACGGTTAGAGCGCTCCCATTGTTCATGAAGAGCAATCTCAGCTTGAGTGCTAATTTCATCAATAGATGGTTCGTCTTTCCTGATAGCATAATCAATGTCCATGCACCCTAAGTGAAGGAGAATTCTTTCCTTCTAGATCTTATAGTTCTCACTGTTCAATTCGAGAATATCACAAATATCAGAAAAATTCGCAGGTGGCATAACCGCAAAAATATACATACATACTTAATAAATTTAAGGCAAATAATATAAAATTGAATCTACTGACATAAAAATTGCCTGTGGGCTAAAATTTTTAATTCAATTAGACTCATTCTTTATGATAGAATTATCGATTTACTAGCATGATATTCTATCTTTACGATAAAACTATTAAATTCTCATTCATAATTCTTGTGGGTAATTATGAAAAGTATTTAATATTTTATCCTAATTAATTATGCAACCCAATAATAAAGGTTCTTGAGTTATTCTATCGTGCATAACTAATCACAATACTAATGTCTAAAATTTCTTTATGTGATCCTTAAATTTAAATTTTTTTTATTCAATTAAAGATGTTGTGGCTAATCTTCAATTAAATAAAATTATAGATCACTTAGACATTAGTCCTTATTTTTAGTCTATAATTTTTCTTATGTGATTCTAAACATAATATATAATTTTATTTAATCAAGATTGCTGTGGCTAAATCTTAATTCAATAAAATCATATGGATCACTAGACATTAAATATAAGGTTAGTATGTGAAAACAATAATATGCATTCAAAAATTATACACTTCGACATTAAAAGTATTAACATTTCTGTCATTTATTCAATATCATAATTTTTTATTTTTTTTTATTTTTTTTTTAAGTAAGTCAAAAAAGTCAGAAGTGTTCAATCTCTTATCAAACTATATCAAGGAAAAGAATTTTGTGAACAACTAGTGATAGTGCAATCTGCCATTTCATCACATAAATGGGCCATCACTAACTTTGGCAAATAATATATAAATATATACTCTAAATTACTTGGAAATTCCAATAAATTGAAGCACTGCATCCAATAAAGAAAAAGACAACATGGTCCCACTATATTAAATGCATTCACTATCAAACACAAAAAAAGACTCCTTATATGCACAAAACTTATTTCCTCCGGTCATCTTTTTCATTGGGTTATTTTAATTCGGTTAAGACCCAAATTATTATGACCATATTAGACATCGAAATCAGATACGAAGTCACAAAGAAAATGTTAGAAAACATGATTCCTTATGATTTCTAACACTAATTTGCATCATTAGTTCAAAATCACAGATCTAAAAAATCAAAACACCATTTTTGAACCATTTGCAAACTCCAAAAATTCACAAAGCAGAGGTATAACGATTGCTCTGATACCAAATGTTAGAGAAACAGAGCAATAGCACAGCGGAAATTAGAGTTGGCGTACCTCCAGCCATTGTCGGAGTTCGTCAGAGTCGTCGGCGTTCGCTTCCACTTCCGGTGAGTCTTCTAAGTACTCAGAATATCTCAATAGATGGTGTGTGTTTTTAGGAGACGAATTTTTGTACCTAGGGACCTTTCCAGATCTGCTTTATATATAGATGTTTCCCATCAAAAACGTCTAATAGCAGTTACCAAAAATGAGGGCAACGGTTTGGGATTTGAATTTTAAATCCATGGCAGTTTAATGGGATAAGGGAATAAGGGAGTTACTCCATGAAGTTTAACGGACCATTTTAAAAAATGTCAACATTTTATTGTAACACTGAACATATGAATAGTTGCTTTAAAACGGCTTAATTATCATAACTTTGGGGTGGATGGTGATAACTTGAGAAAAGAGCGTAGTAATTATAACTTGTTCATTTTAAAATCTTTCTTTCCGCTTTATCAGACTCGGTAGTGTGAAAGAAAAATTATTTTTTTTGGATAACTTATAATATGAATCCTCTCTATTAAAACTGTGAGCTTTATCATCCTAGTAAATAGTGAGTTAACTGACCCCTTTGATGCTGCTAAGGCAATTAGGCAAGGGGATCTGTTATCTCCATTCCTATTTGCTATAGCTATGGAGTATTTGAGTAGGTGCTTGACAGGTTTGAAGATACACAAGCAATTTCACTACCATCCCAAATGTGCTAGACTTGGCGTCACTCACATTAGCTTTGCCGATGACCTCCTCCTGTTTACTAGGGGAGACGTGGAATCTGTAGCAACTCTATACTCTTATTTTACTGACTTTTCTAACTCTTCAGGGTTACAGGCTAACATAGAAAAGAGCTCAGTTTATTTCGGTGGTGTCACTCTAAGCATTCAACAAAATATCCTACAGCACTTGGGTTTCAGTCATGGGCTACTTCCTTTCAAGTATCTTGGTATCCCACTCTCAACTAAGAAGGTGTTTGTTATTCAGTGGAAAACTCTCATAGATAAGATCATAGCAAGGATTGCATCTTGGACGGCCAAAAAGCTTTCCTACACAGGTAGATTACAGCCAGTCCAAACTCTACTATTTGGCATGCAAGCTTACTGGTCACAACTTTTCATCATCCTGTCAAAAGTGGTAAAGCTGATCGATGGTTATTGTAGAAGCTGCATATGGGCAGGGGCGAATGAAATCACAAAAAAAATTTTGGTTGCTTGGTCCAAAGTGTGTTTGCCTAGGTCCGCAAGTGGCCTCAACTTGATAAACATTCATGTGTGGAATAAGGCTACCATTGCAAAGACTTGCTGGGATTTATCCCATAAGTAAGACAAACTTTGGATTCGATGGTTGCATGCATACTACATCAAAGGAGTCCAGGTGCTGGGGATGGTCATTCCTAAGCAAGCTTGTTGGATGGTACGAATGATCATAGTAGTAAGAGTCACCTTAGCTCAAGTACGAGTCGTAATACAACCAGGAAAGAGTATAATTCGGCAGATATACTTACAACTGTTGGAGGATCACATGTCTATCCGATGGAAGAGTTTGATGTTCTAGAACTTTGCTCGACCAAAGGCTATTTTCATCATGTGGTTTCACTTCCATGGTAACCTGCTAACAACTAATCATCTGATCAAATGGGGAATTAGTGCTGATCCAATGTGCTCATTGTGTCATCAGGCCCACGAATCCAAAGAACACCTTTTTGTGAAATGTCAATTTACCAAGCATGTGTGGACCAAGATTCTAACTTGGTTGCAAAGAAGAACTGTCCAGTGGGTTTCATGGGATAATTATCAGAATTGGGCCATTACCAGTGCAAAGGGAAAATCGCAGGAAGCACTAATATTTAGATTGGTGTTTGCTGAAGTGGTGTACGCAGTGTGGGTGGAAAGAAATATGAGAATTTTTTAGAAGAGATTCCGAGATGGACATAATGTGTCAAGGGAGATAGCATATATCTCTAATGTTAGAGCTCCTATTGGAGCACAACAACAACTTTCCAGTTTGTTCTTTTGATTATGCTTAGAGTTGTATAGGTGTTTCCATTTAGGCCTATCTAGGATAGTAATCTGTGTCTAGATTGCTATGATTTTGTAATGAACTCTCTTGGTGATTAATAAACAAGATTAGTTACCAAAAAAAATACTCACAAACATGCTTATGTTTATACATTCCAGAAAAAATTAAAGCATAATAATCGATAAGCTCCTATGACAACAAATATTATTGCAGTCACTATACAAGAAAAATATATGGTAGTACACAATTTTTTTAACGTCTAACGAAAATATTGAAGACTATTTCTTGATTTTCTTTTTTGTCTCCATCGTTAAAATCGGTATCATCAATAAATAAATTTCTTCTCTTTGCAATCCTTCTCATGGATGTTTTTCTTTTTCGGGTGATAACAACATCATCATCATGTGAATTTGTTAGATAGTTTTTCAAATTGACCCCTATGAAAGTAATCGGTGAATTCATAATTACTTTATCATCTGATTCGTAGGAACAGAGTTATCCTCAACTATGTCCTTTCCTTTCCCTGTGTAATAAACAAACACAATTGTTAATCAAAATGTACATGTAAATATTTATATAATGAAACAATCTATATTACTTTATCTTTGAATCTTTTCTTGAGTTGTACTATAATTTCAATTCCTCATCTGACTTTGTAACTGTAAAATTTTCAAATCAATCTTTTAGATTAAAATTGTTCAGTTTAAGCTTGAACACAAATTTCTTGCCGCACAGATTTTGAATTTGTTGAGGCAGATCATTACTATTTGATGACATATATTGACCAACTTAAAAGTTAAGGTGTCTCGCAGCTTTTCTGTAAGATCATTAAACAGAACCACAACAGTACTCTTTTTTGTATCATGACCTGTAGTTGCATCTTGTATCTGCATACAAACAGTCAGTTTAATTTATGAAAGAAATAAATGTGAATTACGTGGTATCATTGATTTTTTACGTTATCAATAAAAAATTGTAAATTTTTGCACATTTGAGGCATTTGTAGACATTATTTGTGGGCTTTATTTTTATTTTTTTGCACAATTTGCAAGAAATGTAATATCATTTGAAATAGTTATTTATTTTGGTGATTTCGGTTTGAAGGGTAACATTACATTCCTAAAATAAAAAAAAATACAATTATATAATAGAAGTACGAAAATTAAATAAATATTGTTAATCGGAAGAGAGCATAAACAAGGTATAAATTATTTTATCGATAGGCCAGTTATTTTTCAATATCTCAATTATGTTCATTCGGTTCTGAAACATCTCTTCTTCAATGAAAATGTTATTGTCTGAAGTGCTTCCAATAGTTTGTATCCCAATAGATTTTTCCGTAAACTTTTTCATTAGTAAGCTGATGTAATTAATTTTCAGATTAACAAATAATTTGATCGCTGTAGTTGTGGCAAAAAAAACTTCTTCTATTTACAAAGAAAGTCCAGATTAAATATAACATGTCTACAAATTATTCGAAAAAAATAGAGAGAAGGGATAATTACAGGTAACAGATTTATCATGAAATTTCTTAACAGTTATTAAAGTGACGATGATGATGTAAGGGCGGCCCAAATCAATATTATATAAGTATGGATCAATTTTTTTATTGTATTCTTTTCGTAAAGTAATTTGTTGATTCCACAAAACTATCCAGGAAAAAGATGAACAAATCTATTAGTATAGGATAAAAATTTATATACTTTTAAATGTAATTTAAAGATACATATGTAATCAAACGTCCAGTACACATTGAAGTTAAACAATTTGTTACAGTCCATTCGAAGAGAGCAAACTGAATTAATCTAGGATAAGAGGTTTACTAATCAATGAAAATGCGAATATCTCAATTTTTCACTTTTTTTCAGCACTTTCTATCTCACCGATACCGCACAAGTACCCAACAATATCTACAATATTAACAAGGTGAATGTTACTTTTGTACTTGGATAAAAATAGCCGAAAATATTGAAAGTACTAAATATACCTGACAATATTGTATTGTTATTTATCCTCGATGAAATTATGTGAGGCTGAATAGATTGAAATTCATGTAAAGAAATCTGAACATCTTCTTTTAATAGCTTTTGGATTGCAGTAATCCGCAAGAAAATAATTTTAAAATCACCGATTACTGATCTTATATTCTAAAGTATTGTCAAAAATTTTAAATTTCTTGATGATTATTAAAGAATCTTCACTTAACTTGTCTTGAAACTTGTTAATCTGATTTCTCCAGATTATAGCACGCATTAAAGTTTTCTGGTAAAAGAAAATCGGTGTGTTCTCAGAATGAAGAGGTTAAAAGTATATATTCATCTTTTCATCTATGAGTAGCAGATTTAGGTTAATCACGTCTTAACTTTTATGTAGTTGATAAATTTTCACATCCTACAAATTCTGACTCTGATCATCCAATCATTTCTTATAATATCCAATTCTGAAAGGAGAGAGTAGGCCATATTGAAGAAGAGATTATGGATATGAGATTAGGATATGAGGTTAAGAAGAATTTATAATTGATTGAAGAAAACTTGATGAAGAAGATGTCATTGCACTGATAGAATGGACGCGTTTTATATATAGAGTGGGGATTAAATTTTTAAAATGATGTTGATTAAATTTTTAAAATGATGTCAACGATTTAGTGAAAAGGTAAAAAAAATTTGACCAGATATTAGAGTTGAATTCTTCTTTTCAATAGACGCGAAAGTGATTTTCCTATAGTGTGAAAGAGGGGAGCCGTTATGTCGTCTATCTTTCTAAAATTAATAAAAAAAATAATGAATTCAACCTAATAACAACAATTGATAGGCTTAACAACAGAAATTTCCTTGGGCGTTTTTAGGCTAATGTCTGGGCCCTTTTTATTTTAAATTAGTAATTATATTATAATACTAATATTAGTACTTACACTTTACAGAGGTAGGGGTGTTGGGTACAGTACATCAAAAAACTGTAGAAGTTGTGAGCTTCATAAATGTGAAGAATTTATTCATCATGGAAACAATTGTTATATAAATTTAATAGGATAGTTAATCGTTAGTTAAACACAGTTCATGTAGGAGGTATGCTATTTAAAAACTTGAAAAAGGTTTATTTTTTTTAATTATATATAAAGTAATAGCCTATATTCTTAGTCTCATTTGAAGTTTGCCCACTATATTATACTAAAGAATTGTTGGTTGATCAATATTATTGTGAAAATTTTTTGAATTAACAAACAAAATTGTAAAGGAAATTGATTGTTACGAAAGCATAATTGCTGAAAAAATATAAATCTTAGAACTAAAAGAATCTCTATTTCAAATCATTGTTCCTTACGCTTGAAAAACATGGCGCACAGGCATGACTGAACAAATTCTTTTTAATATCGAATTTCATCAACTATGAGTCCATATCTCAAAAATAATGTGTTGTTTTAAGACTTTTCTTGAGGATATCAAATGAGTACCATCCAGCTGTCTGTAGGTTCAATTAGAAGTTCTTGTGAAGAGGCCCATATCGCAAAAAATTTCTTTTCCTTACCCATAACATTCGTGATCTTATTTGCACAGACTACCTCATAACCATTACTATTCTTGAGAAGTTTTGTTTTTATTCTTCAATTCACCACCACGAAAGTCACTATCATCTTCTACTATATTCGTCCATCTTCATGCAATGCAACTACTACTTCTCCATTCCTCTCTCATCGTAGTTTCTATGAGTACTTCCTCCCCTTCTCTAACTTAAAATCAAGTCATGTAAACTCCACTCCAGTAATTCTCATCACGATAAATAAAATCAGACCAATTTTTCTATATTCACCCATCGATGCAAGGTGTGTTGATTACTTTAAATATTGCTGGTCAATTTATAAATCGGAGTAGATTTATCCAAAATCGTCTTCTCTTCAACAAAGGTAAGACTACGCATTCAGAATTCTGTGTATTGCACTTTGAAGATATTTTTGCAATATTAATACACGTATATTTGACTCTAACAATTGTCAGCCGCAACACCCAAAATCAGATCAATTGCTATGTATTCTCCTGTTGTGGTCTTCTTTTGTAGGAATCCATAAATAAATGACTATCATCTAAATATAAAGCTTTTTGAATTTAAAGGTTTATGTCTTTGAGAATTTGAATAATTTTCAGAAGAATTTTATGTACTTGGGTTCTCTCAATAACTAAGAAATAATATAGACTGCTTGAATTTAACTAGAATTATTGTCTTCAATTATCGATCAGAACATCATGACAACATAAAAATTAAGAAGAGAGGGACTAATCAAAATAGATTTAAGCAGGATGGGCATAGCAGTAATTTTTGTTGTTGAGAAAATAAAAATTAATGAATGTATTTGATGTCCACAATTACATTTGATGACGCTTTGTTGCAAAAATTTTTATTAATTTTTACTTACCGAAAAAAGCATAGATGTTTATTTTTGTCTGTCATCCTTACTGATTATTGATTATACAGTAATATATTTGTAAATTGTGCATATGTAAAAATATTATGCAAAGATAGAAATAAAAATGTCTAATAATAACAATGTAATTCAAAAGAAATACATATGAGAAAATATAGTATATTTACAATATATGAACATTCATTCATTGCATGATGGCTCTGGCAAAAGTCTCGTATAAATTTCTTTCTTTAGTTGTTCGAATTTTTTTTGCTTAGTAAATTCGTAATTCGGAGATGTGCAGAACATCACATCTATGAAAATATTGGGTAGTTTAACATCAACTGTTTCCACAAATAAAAGCAACATTATGTGAGCAAAAATAATAAGTTTAAGTTGTTAAATTGCTAACATACCCATTAAAGCTAATCTGGCAGGTGTTCATTGGAGTTGTTGTGCAACAACCTTATTTATTTGATCCATCGTATGAATCCTGAAATACAAAAGTACATAGTAGTTAAGTAAAGGCTGGATAAAACATCAAACCAATAAGCAGTCAAATTCGTCAACGATAAAGTAGAGTATTAAAGCAGGCTAAGAACAAATGTTACGATTAGAAAGTGGAGGTAGTTAGATTCTTTAACGACAAATTATATAAAGAATCATTTTTGTTAAAGACAAAACATATATAAATGAACAAAAAAGAAAAATATGTGAATTGTCGAATGTTGTACCTAGTTGGCTAGTATGTGAATCACCAATTAAGGAAATAAATACTTGAAATAAGAGAGATAATAATAAATGAATAAGTGCAAATATGTTAATGACAAAGCCTATGAAATTAAGAAATAGAAAGATTTTGTAAAATAGGTGAACGGAAGTTTCACTGAATATGACTTTGTAATGGTAAGGAGTGTACCTCAATTGGTAAGTATGTGAATTAGCGATTGATGAAAGACCTATAAGTAAGAGATACAACAACGAATGAATAAGTATTCAAATATGTCATATCTCAAAGAAGAAATAGACAGATTATGAAAATTAAGTGAATAGGTCTCTGTTTTTCTCTTACTATTAATATCTCAGATAATCGATACTATAAAAAAAAAAATGGTGTTTACATAAGCTCTACTGTTTATATCTCTATTAAATCTTCCAGGTTTCATTTAAGAATTCAGTTTGTATAATAAAAGAAGGAGTGTTAGCGATAAAGTAAACTGGAGTTATTGTATTTTAAAATAGTCAAAGGATGTAAAATAGGCGAACCCGTAGTTCTAATTATTAATATCTCAAATACTCTGAACTGGGAACAAAAAAATAACACTTTCTAAGAAAAGAATTCTAATTCTTGACAAACGGATTGTTGTCTATTTCCCTATTTTATCTTTCGAATCTGATGTGCGGTAATGACAATTTGGGTAAGTAAGGTTGAGTAGTGTAACTTGTTTGGCAGAATGATTAAAAGGGTAAACAAAAACAAATAGAGCATGAGTGGTGTGAGTGTTCAATTGCAGTGGATATTAGAGTTGGTTGTATGGGTAAGTGAAGAAGATTTGACAGAGAGATTGTATAGGGATTTGGTAGACCTCAGTTGGCAAGTATGTGATTTGCCGATTGAAGAAATAAATACTTGTAAGTATGATAGACAACAACAAATGAATAAGTGTTCAAATATGTAAGCGATAAAGCCTACGAAAATAAAAAAAATAGAAAGAGTATGTAAAATAGGTGAACGAAAGTTTCACTGAATATGCCTTTGTAATGGTAAGGAGTGTACCTCAATGGGTAAGTATGTAGATTGGCGATTGACGAAAGACCTGTAAGTAAGAGAGACAATGAATGAATAAATGTTCGACGGTGTCATATATCAAAGAAGAAATAGGCAGAGTATGAAAAATAGGCTACTTGTAAGTAAGAGAGACACCAACAAATGAATAGGCCTTCAAATTTGTTAGCGACAGAGCATACAACAAAGAAGAAATAGGCAGAGTATGTAAAATAGGCGAATCCGTCTCTCTATATTTTTCTTCTACTGAACTAAGTTATCCACAAACAGAATCTCCCAAAGCGAAGTTTACAGACCGATCGTCACAAATTCAGTTAATATCTCAAATACTCAGAACAATAAATACAAAATCAATGAAAAATATATGTATGATCATTTGGTAATATGCATTGTTTCGATACGTACATTAAATTGTCAAGAAAAATTTCTAGATCATATACAATGAAACATAATAGGAAAAGAGAAAGTACCATTACACAACTACAGTAATCGCCTAATAAGAAAATGAATAGCTCATTAAGCGAAGTATTATATGCATTAATCTAGGAAACGTAACTCCACAAAAAAACTCAACCCCACTGGCAGACCAAGCAGTAATCAGGTGGTTTATGCCCTAGAATTTATGTTTTCTTAAAGTCTGCATATTCAAAAAGAATAGAAAAATAATACACTACATTAATGGAATATATCAGTAACAGATAGAGTCCTGACTATTAATACACAGTTAAACAAAGTAAAGTCCTAGATAGAAAATCAGAGGAATAACTTCAACACTTGTGTCCAGGTGTTTGCAATACAAAACTTGACTTGACCAGAGAGTAGTACATCACCTCTCATTAGACCAACTTTATATAATGTACATGTAGATATAGATTTGGACAGAGCAATAACAACTACGGTATAACTTTTAGATATACCTTATTGCAAAAACACAATATAAGATCAGCATTACATAAAGATCTACCCTAATGCTTTTTTCTTGAAACTACGATCTATCCTAACAATGAATGGATGAGTGTTCAAAGATGTCATAACTTAAAGAAGAAATAGGCAGAGTATGAAAAATAAACGAGCGTGTATCTCTGTATTTCTCTTACTATTAATATCTCTGATAATCGGTATTATAAAAAAAAATAATGGTGCTTACATAAGTTCTACTATTTATATCTCTATTAAATCTTTCAGATTTCAATTAAGAATTCAGTTTGTATAACAAAAGAAGGAGTGTTAGCGACAAAGTAAACTGAAGTTGTTGTGTTTTAAAATAGTCAAAGAATGTAAAATAGGCGAACCCGTAGTTCTAATTATTAACATCTCAAATAATTTGAACTGGAGGCAAAAAAATCAAGCGAAAAAAAAAAAATAACACTTTCTGGGAAAAGAATTATAATTCTTAACGGATGGATATTGTCTATTTCTCTGTTTTATCTTTCGAATTTGATGTGTGGTGATGACAGTTTGGGTGAATAAGTGTCATGACCCAAAATAGGCACGTGATGACACTTTTCAAAATCCTCCGGACAAGTAAACCTAATCCAATCCAAAAGAACACAATTTAAGGGAAAAAAAAAAGAAACGGAAGTGAAAGAATAGAATAATCCCAAGTATATAATCGAGACGCAAGTCTCAAATAATACATCCCAGGTCAGGTTGTCACTAGTACAAGCCTCTAATATAGAATAGGATTAATAACAATCATCTAGAGTATCTTAAATACGAATAAAGCATAAGACATAAATAGAGAGATCCGAGAAGTCTTGAAGTCCTTCAACCACTACCTCGATCTCTCCAACGCCGATACTGAAAGAAAAGCAGCCTATGATCTACTGCTCAATACAATACATGCACAAGGTGCAGAAAAACAAGAAAAAGTGAGAGGAGCAAGAGTGAATACAAAATCACATGTACTAAGCAAGCATCGTCGATAAACGACCCTAATCCAAAGCGATGGCGAGAACCACCACCCCATCTATCCAAGGTTTCCCAAACAATTCTATAGCCCGCCAAATTATAGTACTTCGTCCTATAAGGGTAACCCAACACAACGGTCAATAATTTTACCATAAAATAGGGTAGGCACATAAATCTAGGTGAGTCAACCCTATTCACTGCATGATCAATAAATAAGGAAAGTCATTTATGAAGAACACTCACTAATACGATAAATCAGGCTTAATAAATGATAATCAACCAATAATGTGGGATCAAAACAGGGAGAGCGTACATATATAAGAGTGTATCTCATGCTACCAAAGGTGCTACACAACTATCTCTCTGATCAAGCCACAGTCATACCCCACATCTCAAAATACCCCAGCCTCCCCAACCAATATAAGATGATATAAGGTAATGTAATGAAATGAATGCTCAAACACAATAGCACAAACAAGTTCTATCACGGTAATACAATACAAGAGTAAATACTAACACAATACTAAATCATACCAAGAAATGTCAATGCAATGCAAATGATGCAATGCAATGTAGTGATGATGATGAATCTTTGAAAGTTATCGCATAACTTTCTGTATACACCTACCGAGCAACGCTGCTCCCAAAGTAGGATCCATGGGGGGTTCGTAACCCATATACTTTCCATAATCTCAATCTCATGTCTCAAATCAACCTTACCGGCACATCCCTCAGTATAGGCATTTTAATAAGTGTCTCATTTTCTTTCGATTCGGGAAAAACTCAGTGGTATCAATCTCATGGACATGTATGAATGATATGAGGATATAATGCTCACAATCAAATTAGTATGAACATATGAATCAATTCAATACAAGTATAAGTGAGTTCAGAATCAACTCTATATGACAATGTTCCATGATGTAAGCCATCGTAGGACACCACTGGTAAAAATAGGCATGCTTGACATCAAAAATATCATTTAAAGTCCCACATTCGATTATCATCAATATGATAAAGGCAATTTAATGCACTAACATGGCCTATGATATAAACTCAAGCCCTTACTAGGCGACACAATGATAAATATAGAAATTAAATGCACAATCACAGCCAATAATATAAACTCAAACCCCCACTCGGGCATCATCACCATACATGTACTTTAAATCAGTAATAATATGCATATAAGCCCCCATTCGGACACACGGTAATAAATAATTTCTCAAGTCAATAATAATGTTCACATAAGCCCCTACACGGGCAACACATAATTAACAACAATCTCAATAACAATATAAATAGTGAAACTACCCAAACCTAGCTTATTCCATACAATAAGTCTCATCCACTATTACAAGTCCATTTATACTCTAAGTATTCTCTAACAGTCATTAATTCCCGATCATCACAATAAAGTCCACTAAACAAGATTCAAGCTCTAACATAGGCATCCAATATCAATTCATCAAGATCACTAAGATATCTATCTACATTCTACTCTAAGGATATTTACAAGTAATAATACTAACTAAGAAAGGTAATAATCCAACTACAATCCACCAAAACACTCTGATACCCGCGGAGATGCTCGTCATTTCACCTAAGCAGGACCCCCAATCCTAACCGAATCACAAAATACAAACAAACCAGTATATAAAACATACACACTTTGGAAAAAGTCAAGGTACATCTCAACTTGTCTTACAAGAAGATCCGCAAGCCCAAACACTGTCCAAAGCCTCAACCGAAAGCTCGAATCCCTCGAATCAACACCAAACACATCCAATCTAAACAAATATGACATCTACAAGTCAAAAGGAGTCCAACGATACCCATATCGACTATATTCGAGACGTGTCCAACATAGACCCCAAAAATAGGTTCGAGAATGAAAGGGATAAAATTAGAATTTTATCTAAGAATAATGTTCCCCATAGCAATAGGAGTCTATGGTTGAAAATCCAAGCGAAAATGAGTTAAAAACAAGGTTCAAATCAAAGAAAAACCATTTTTAAGCTTCACAGACAAAAACCCAAAAATCTCATTTAAAATCAAGGATTTAAAGATGGATTTGTAAAGAAATCAATGGGAAATGATAAATATAAGATTAGAAAACTTACCCAAGGAAGAAATCTCAAAACCCCTTTTAAAATTGCCCAAAATTGAGGTCTCTAGGTCTAAAAATGGAGAAATAGGATTTTGGGTCAAGATTGGGAATTAACTTCTGTCCAGACAGATATTACTCTTTGCGAACGCGATCCAGGGGCCGCGAACGTGAAGGTCAACCCGACCCGAGTCCCACATTCTTGATTAAACCTTCAAGAATGCAATGAAGGTCGACCTGGATCAGACCCACTTAACCCTTTGCGAATGCGGTCAGACACCGCGATCGCGATGAACAAAGAAGCTGCCCTTCGAAAACGTGGTCACACCATCGCGTTCGCGATGCCCAACATCTACCTTTTTTGGGAACGCGACCAGGGGCCCACGAACGCAAAGAAGGACTAGTAGCTGCACCAGAAACAACAGTATCAGCAATACTTTTGGCTCAAAAACTCTCCGAATGGACCCTTGAAATTCGTTCGGGACCCCACAGAAACAAACCAATATTGCTACTAGGATAACTTCGACGTTTCGGAATCAATACCAATGCTGGATTTTTGAAAAATGATCGTTTTCAAAAAATTAGCCCCCTGGATCCCTTTTAGGCTATTTTCACTAGTTTTCAAATGGAGGGTGGTTCCGAACCCAAATCAACCACGTGACTAACCCAAAATTGACATTTCGGATCTAATGGAACTGTCATAATTATCATCCGAGGCTCGGATCACTAAATGTTGACCGAAGTCAAACTAATCCCTTTAAGGATGTTCAAAACCACAAATTCATTTAAATCACTTCCGAACACATCGGGAACATGGCCAACCATCCCCACAACTCGTAACCAAGATAAAGCATCTACGGAAAAGGGTAAAATGGTCAAAACACAAAAAATTCTAAATTTTAATACGAGGGTCATTACAATAAGGTTGAGAAACGTACCTTGTTTGGCCATATGGTTGTAAGGGTAAGCGAAGAAGAATAAAGCATGAGTGATGCGAGCGTTGATTGTATAAGTAAGTGAAGAAGATTTGGGAGAGAGGTTGTATAGGGATTTGGTCGTGCCTTTTTGGTGAGGTGATGCTTCAAGAAGGGTTTGATTTTTTAAAGCCGCGTATAGTATGGGTAAAATAGCAAAAAAGGTAGAAATGCTTCTAATAGTGCCACGTAGGTGGGACTATGACCCTCTTTTGTATATATATATAATGGTCTTGATTTGAATTTTCACTACATCTATTCGTTTTGGATTCAATTTTGAAAAATCAGAATTTCTCCTCTCTAAACAAAAGAAACACAAGTAAAGAAACACAATTCACCATGTCTATTCGTTTTGGATTCGATTTCAAAAAATTAGAATAATTTCCCCTCCCTAAACAAAAGCAATATAATGGGAAAAAAAAAAAAAGGGAAGGGAGGGGTGGGTGGGTGGGTGGGGGAATCTTAGTGGCTTAGTTGGTTAGTTACCTGAACTCCCTTATTGGCGAGGGTTCATTTTCCACATTGTCATTCCCTCCCCCATTTTCCTTCCTCTACTCCCAATTTTTTTATTTTTTATTTTTTAGAAAAAGCAATATAAGTAAAAAAGTTTGTTTCTTTATTTACCGTTAGCTCATGATTATTCGATCTTATATATATCAAGTAGATATGTACAATAAATATATTTATATTTTTTATTGTATTATACCAAAAAAATTTATGATTTGAGCTGCTGCAAGGTTAAAATTTTACCTTACCTTGCTTAGGCATAAATTTTTTAATACCACTTAGAACTCTTCCATCTTTTGATTATTATCTTATCTCCCGTCACACTTCACGCCCCTTCTTGCTACAAAAGAATTTTAAAAATCATAAAAAAATACAGGAAAAATGTCAGAATAATTTCACCCAAATAAAATGAAATTCTGATATTATCTTTTTATCCTCTCTTAATATTTGTACAAACTCAATAAATATATAAATACAAGATATTATGACTATATAAATTGTTAAATGTTAAGCATATTCAATGAATACACAAGTTTGCTTCATTTTCTCTTATTATATAAGAGAGAGTTGAGTAGCTGAAGCATGCTGCTCTCTGTCGACATGTCTGCTTTAGCTACTTCAACTTATGTGAGCTCCACATGTATTTTTTATAATAATTTTACTATATCACTCTTAATTAATTATTGTAAATTATCTAAGTATTGAAAAATAAATAATATTTAATAACAAGGATATAATAGACTAAAAATGATAAATTAATTCTTGATTTTTTTAGACTGAATAAATAAAATTGGATAACTATTTTTAATATACTGGATAAGTGAAAATAAATGAATGGAGTATTTTTTAAAAGTTGAGCAGCTGAAGCAGGCTGCTTTCAGTCGACATGCCTGCTTCAACTCATGTGGGCTCCACATGTATTTTCTATAGTGATTTTACTATATCACCCGTAATTAATTATTATAAGTTATCTAAATATTAGAAAATAGACAACATTTAATAACAAGGATAAAATAGACTAAAAATGATAAATTAATTCTTGATTTTTTAGATTAGATAAATAAAATTGAATAACTATTTTTAATATACTGGATAAATAAAAATAAATAAATGAAGTATTTTTATTAATTATCTCTGTGTCAAAAAGAGATTACTTTTTAGAAAATATAATAAAAAAATATACAGAAAAAATTCGAGTACTACCAATATAACTTATGTTAGATCAACAATTTAAAATCATTTTATCAAACACCATTTAAAATTTATAATATTGATAGTATTTTTCAAGTATTTTTTCTATATTTAATGAGATGATTTATTACCATATAAATAATTATTTTGATAAAAAATATAGATCAATACTATTTTAAAAAATAAATTTATGAATAAATATTGGGTCCGTGCACCGCATGAGCTTTTCATTACTAGTTTATTACTAATCATTAATGATAATAAGTTAATGTAGTTTTAAATAAATTGTTGCACTTGTTGAAGCATAAAATTACACTTAATGACCTTAAAAATTGATGTCCCTGTCTACTCAATTGTAAGCGAACATTCAATATCAAAAGTTCAAAATTTAAATTTAAAATTGTATCCACTGGACAAATGAGATTACGGACCTACTTGACCATGAGAAACGACAAATTAGAGTAAATTAGTCAAGTTGCACGGCTTTCCTAGTTTTAAAAAAAATTGACGAATATAAATCATATTTCATATTTATTTAAGAAAAATATATTCAAATAAACAAATATTATTTATAAAAATTATAACCAAACACAATTTTATATTTAACTTCAAGAATTTTAAATAAAGTGAAAAATCAATATATATATATATATATATATATATATATATATAAAGGAAATCTAGAAATTTGTTTATGTGGCATACTTCTAAGGTCACCATCTACTTTATTTTTTATTTTATTTTTTGGCAATTTTTCCTACATTTCTATTTATTTATTATTGTACAAAAATAAATATTTTAATTAGTACTCTCTCCATTTATTTCTATTATTTATTGTAAAAACTTAAATGTTTTAAAATTTATTACTCCACTCCTATTCTTTATTAAGAAATTTGAATGGGTGCAAGTCTTTTATTTTTTAATTTAATTGTCCATTGGTTATACAATAAAGAAGAACAATAATAAAAGAATAACAAGAGATTCAATTATTTTTTTTCTTAATATTTTAGTATTATCCTAATTTTTTTATGTGTTATTAAAAAAAATCATCTTCTTTTATAATGATTTTATTTATTTATTTTCTTTATTTGTACTAATTTGTATATATATCTATTTATATATCAAAATTAGGTAAAGGAAGAGTATCACCTCTCTTTGTTTAAAAAACTTTTTTTATTTTTTTATTTTTTGGTCATCTTCTAATAATGAAATTACAAGATCTCTAATATTTGAAGTTTTCTATTTTTTTTATTTAATGCATTTACAAGGAATAACTACTCATAACTTTCATAATTTTCATGTCCATAACCCCCATAATTTAATTTGTAAGTTTGTAATGTCTTATGGTATTCCTCTATTTTACCTATATAAACTCATATTTTATTTCATGAAAGCTCTCATTCAAAGTCATCCTTTCTCTTTTTCATTACTTTGATTTGTGAAGACAAGAAATATCTGTTCTCAAGTATTTCTTTTCATATTTATGTACTTTATCATGCTTTCTTATTTTTTAGCATTTCTTTTACACATATTATCATCCTCCAAACAAGTATGATTGAGAAAATCTTGCGAATTAACATGTAACTGGAAAGTAGTTTATGAAGGCAAGAAGTATTTCGCTCTCAAGTCATCTTTTTTTTTTAATCTATGTATTGCACTTTTTTAAGTTTAACATTTTTAATGTATTATCGATCTCGAAGTCAGATAAAAAAAATCATCACAAAAATCAATCACTATATAATATAAAGTCCGGTATTAAAGAAGTGATGTGACACCTCTCTTTGGCCAAAGATCCTATTTATTTATTTTTTTGGCAATTGCCCTTACATTTTTATTTATTTATTATTGTAAGAAAATAAATATGTCAATTACTAATTCATCCATTTATTTTTAGTTTATTGTAAAAACTAAAATTCTCAAAATTTACTACTCCAATTATTTCTATTCTTTAAAAGCCTAAGTATTGATCACAATCAATTTGCAAACAAAAATTCAAATGAGGAGGTAAACAAATATCAATATTTCTATAAAGTTAGTTGCTCAGACTTATTATTTTTTTTATTGAGATTTCGTGTTCGTCTTTGTATTCTTATTTTTGTATGTTACATGATTTTATTCAAATCGGGCTAAAATAAGAATAGTTGTTAGTGTTTGCAATTTATATTGCTAAATAATTCATTGTCAACATGCATAAGACAAGAGTTTCTATGAATTTTGAAGTTATTCTTCTTTACCTTTGTTTCTTTTTTTATTTTGGTGTTTAGGAGGAAGGTTATTTAAAAACTTACGAGGAATAAACAAGAATTAGGACTTAACCCAAGTAATTTTGATACTTTTATGAGTTTTGGTGTTGGTTATAATACTAGAATCACTTGGTGGTATATATTATAATGTAAGTTTTCTATGCGCATATAAATTTATACATTGATTTATTTGTTGCTACCCTTTGCATAATGAATGTGTTTTAACTATTTACGTGTGTTTCATAGTAAATTGGCTAAATTTGCCCCTCGTTATACTATTGGGCCAAATATACCCCCGGTGTTATACTATAGGGCCAAATATACCCCTGTCATTAGGAAAGTTATCAAAATTACCCTTTTTTTAAACATTTCTCCATCATGGCAAGGTGAGAGCCACGTGGTATGACATTTTAATCAGGCGGATGCCACCTCAACATATAATTTTTTTTTCTTTTTTCATTTTAAACTTTTTGCTTCAATTTTTATTAATTATTTACAAAAATTGATAAATTAAATACTCACATATTTTATTTATTTAAAATAAAATAACCGTCATTGTTAATAGATGTCGAACTTTCCTCACCAAAAGGAAGAGAACCACTACCAAAGGCAGCGGAAGGAAAAGATATGCCACATGTCGAGCTGTAAAGAGCAAAAGCAACGAGTTTGGGAACTGAGTTTTCAGAGAAGGTGGTGGATTTTGAAAAGTCCGGCAAAGAGATGCCGGAAAAATGGGGGTTTAAGGTTAGCGAAATGCGAGAAAAAGTTGACACTGCCATGGATGTTTTACTACTAGTGATCAGTAATTAGTCTTTTTTGTGTGTTAAATACTCACATATTTTATTTATTTTAAAAAATTGATAAAATAAATAATTAAGTACTAAAATTTGAAGCAAAAAAATTAAAATGAAGAAGGAAAAAAATTTGATGCTGAAGTGGCATGCCACGTGGCATGCATCTCACCCAAATGTCACGCCATGTGGCTCACACCTTGCCATGATGGAGAAATTTAAAAAAGAGGGATGTTTTTGATAACTTTGCTAATGACAGGGGTATATTTGGCCTTATAGTATAACAACAGGGGCATATTTAGCCCAATAGTATAACGAGGGGCAAGTTTAGCCAATTTTTCAAAGTAGAAGGGTAGTTTTGACCCTTTTCCCTTTAATTTATCTTTTTAAAATTTTAAGTTTTGTCAGAATTTATAAATGTTTAATTCATCTTGTGAAAGAAGAATTAAAGAAAACTTTAGATTTTAAAAATATTTTTTGTGATTATTTACAAATTCGGATATCAAAAATGTTTAATTTATGAATAAATATTGAGTCCGTGCACCGCATGAGCTTTTCATCACTAGTTTATTACTAATCATTAATGATAATAAGTTAATGTAGTTTTAAATAAATTGTTGCACTTGTTAAAGCATAAAATTACACTTAATGACCTTAAAAATAGATGTCCCTGTCTACTCGATTGTAAGCGAACATTCAATATCAAAAGTTCAAAATTTAAATTTAAAATTGTATCCACTGGACAAATGAGATTACGGACCTATTTGGCCATGAGAAACGACAAATTAGAGTAAATTAATCAAGTGGCACGGCTTTCCTAGTTTTTTTAAAAATTGATGGATATAAATCATATTTTATAGTATTTATTTAGGAAAAATATATTCAAATAAACAAATATTATTTATAAAAATTATAACCAAACACAATGTTATATTTAACTTCAAGAATTTTAAATAAAGTGAAAAAATATCATAATAATATGTAATAGCTCGTATTTGAGATCTAATGTATGACATTATGCATGTGACTATTTATTATAATATTATTTTTTAAAAGATATTTAATTTTATGTTTCAAATAAATTAAATAATTTGGATGATTTTACTAGTTTTTAAAATTTCAAAAATATAAATTATACTTAAAAAAAATATATTCAAATTTTAAATATACTTTATAAAATATGATCAAACACAAATAAAAATCCAACTTTAGAATTTTTAAATAAAATAAATAGGAGTAATACTCCCTCTGTCCCAATTTATATGACACATTTTTCTTTTTAATCAGTTCCAAAAAGAATAACACATTTCTATATTTGATAACAATTTAACTTTAAAATATCCACTTTACCCTTAATAAAATAATTTACAACCACACAAATATTTTAGACCATAAATTTTAAAATACTTTCTTTATTTGTTAAACTCCATATCAAATCAAAGTATTACTGCATTTAATTTTCATGGCTAAACGCCTGCTAGAAGTTGTTGAGCCGACTGTTGTTCATAACCCGTGTACATTAGGATCAAGATTCGGGAGTGTTGAACAGAAGGTGAATAATGGCGGAAGCTCTTTTCGAACTGGAAAAAATTCTCATCTCCAAAAAGGTAGAGTAACATTTTTAACCACTAACATTCAATTGCCCTAATTTCACTGCTTTATAGCTGTGCATCAACCTTAAGGAAAATTATCCCTTTTCCCCTTCTATTTGATTAGGTAATTTTTGTACTACATTTAATTTGTGTATTGATATTTATTTGTTGGAGTATTGAATTTTCCTGTAATGATGTACTATATTATTTGTAGGAAAGTCTGACAAGTGAAGAAGCTAAACTACTTAATTCATGGAAGCAAAATGCTGTAAGAGATTTCGGCATTGGTGCCGCTGGTGCTTCCATTGCCACTTGGTTAGGTACATTGGAATGTCTTTTCTTAGTTTTACTAATACTCCCTCCCTCTCAAATTATCTGGCGGACTTTCTAAAAATAATTGTCTCAAATTATTTGTTGTTTTAGAAGTTCGTGAAAAAAATAAATTATTTTTTCCCATTTCACCCTTGTAGTTATTATCTGGCAGTAGGTAGGATTGTGTCCATACTAGCGGGTAGGAGTGTATTATCTGGTTGTCCATTCTAGTAGTCGTAATATTATCCTTGCTTCTTGTTCTCCGATTTCTGTTACTAATTGTTGTTTCGTCTAGTTTGATTGTATTTGTTGTAGTATTATTCTGCTATTACATATTGTTTTTTAGTATTGTCTGTTGTTTCTTTTATTCCCAGTACTTCTTATATAAACTGTTTTTACCTTGAAGCCGAGGGTATATCGGAAACAGATAATTTGAGACGGCGGGTATGCTTTTTAATATAAGCTGCTTTGTAGTTGTGTTTTCCGTGATAAGGATGTCAAAAGAGAAAAAGCAAAAAAGTAGAAGAATTCAAGATGATGGTGTTTGACTGGATATAGTGTTGATTGAAATTTAGTTTGATAGAGAAAATAACACATCACAGGTTAAATTTGAACAAATAAATGAATTTGAATTCTTGAAAGGTGTAAAAATTGTATAGAATAATACTATTAGCAGAGTGTTGTCAAACATTTTGGTTCGTCTTAATAGAATGAGTATAATATAGAATGAGGCAAAAGGAGTATAGTAATATCTATTTTTTTGGGGTGTTCCATTGGTGCTTTTATGTGGGTTTAGCTTTGAAGAAGAAGGTCCCCTCTTCTTTATGTCATGCTTCCTGAAGTTATTTATCAGAAGCTCAGATCATAAAGTACATATGAGTAAGAAGAGGAATTAATGTGTCGGATTCGAAAGTGTCTAACTTCTCCTGTTTGAAAGGATGAAGCGCATTGAAACGTTATTGGCCGTAGTCAATAATATAAAGATTTGGCAGAAATATGTAACATTACCATCCTAAAAAGATTGTTCCAGAATAAAAGGGCAATGGCTAGAAGAGGTGCTCCAGCAGCTAGAAGAAATAGGGTTATTAGATAAATCAGAAAACTGACCTTAATCACACATGTGTCCAAGTATTGTTCTGTATTATATCCATTTTGCTTGCACAAAATTATTTGTTTTCTCCTTTTTTACTATTTTGCTTCTATATTTGACTGAACACCTAACAATGTTCTCTCAATTTGTTTCCTTCCAGTAACCAGAAGGCTGAATAACCTAATTCGCTTGAACCTGACAGTAGGTAAGCTCAATTTGCAATTTCATTATAAATTTTTTCAGAAATTGACTGGGGTTGTTTTTTATGTTTTATCTTTTGTGCCACTATGCCAGTCACCCTTGATTCCCTATCTGGTTTCTGTCCATGTATTTGTGGACTTGGTAGATAGTGATGTATTTTAGGATGCCTTTTAGTGGCTCTTGTTCAAGTGCACAATAAGTTTGTTTTTAAATATTTGCTATCAAAAGTAAATATTTAAAAACTTGAGTGACCATTTAATCACTCAAGTGGATGAAATTACCTAGTAAAAGGCAGCCCGGTGCACTAAAGCTCCCGCTATGCATGGGGTCCGGGGAAGGGCCGGACCACAAGGGTCTATTGTGTCGCCTCTTTAGAAGAGGCTCATTGGCAAGGAAAAGTATGCCCTAGAAAATTGATGAAATTACCTAGTAAAATCACATATTTTTTTATTGTTTCAATAAAATCACTCAACTTAACCATTATCTCTTACAAAATAACAATGTCAGAAAAGCCACTTTACTCAACCCTGTATTTGCTTCTGACTTTTCTTCCTGTTTCTGCTCTTTTCAAACTATCTTTGTGCTCATTCTCTCCCAACTAATTTATCAATGTTACTGCATCCAGTGTAAAACCTGAAAGATAAATTGCAGTGTAAAACCTGAAAGATAAATAATTTAAGGTAATCTTTATGTAATTTTGTATATTTAAAGCTTCTTCCAAAATAAATTATTAAAGAACTCATGTCCAAAACTTATAGTGAAAATTTGATGGTGCCCTCATTGGGAAATTCTTTTCGTTTGGCATGGAGGAAGCATAGGATATCAAGCTTCTGGAATTGGGTTTATTCTGGAAACATAATTTTACTATTTGGTTTTATCTAATGTCTCATTAGTGAGCTCGTACTTAGAAATAGACTAAAATAGATCACTGACTAAAATATACCCAGACCCCACTATGTGGGATTATACTGAGTATGTTGTTTATAGTCGTTGAGGTTGATTTGGAACTGGGATTATGAATTGGACAAGTTGATAGTGTGAGTTTGTTGCGGACTAACGCACATGCGATTGTACGGGGTCAGACAAGTAATATAGGACTTGTATGTCCAGATATCGATGCCACAGGAAATTTACGAATTGATGACTAAGTTGAATTTATATTTGCCTATTCAACGGGTAAACAAGAAATATAAAGTATTTGAGAGATTGATAACTATCTAACTAATTAAGATGCTAAGAACTTAAAAAACAATTGCAAGTTTGGTTTGTGACTTCAGAGATGAATATTGATCTAGGGTTGCAGGGTTGCGGTGTTGTGGCAATCCAGTTGAGTTGAGTTATCGGATAATTATTTTAATTGATTTTCTGACTTACTAGTTGCGGGTTGATATTTTCTATGTTGAGTGTCTTTCAAAACAAACTTTACGCCTACTTGACTATTCCTAATGCCTATAGGAATATGGTCGTTGCTCGATAGTGAAGTGCATGTGATTTCTCATCCGTATCAGCTAAGCAAGGCTAATGAGTATATTTCTATCCACGTTAGCGAATCGTTACCCCTTCCCTATAGAGTTCACACCCAAGCCCTACCTTTTCTTATTGCGTACATAAATTTCCTATTCCTAGTTCAACTT
This sequence comes from Capsicum rhomboideum, assembly GCA_031232105.1. Taxonomy (NCBI): domain Eukaryota; kingdom Viridiplantae; phylum Streptophyta; class Magnoliopsida; order Solanales; family Solanaceae; genus Capsicum; species Capsicum rhomboideum. The sequence goes on along the minus strand of CP124713.1, from coordinate 25,131,979 downwards.
ATGCACCGTAGATAGTATTTAAGAAGTGGTCAGATAATCAAATAACTAAGTGCAAGAAAAGATAAATAACTCAATGATGGAAATCGATATTAAACTATATTATCATTCAAACATCAACCTTCATGTTCAACCACGACCCTAGATACTATGAGTTTAGCTACTCATGAATCGATTACAAGGCGAAGATTTCATGAATAGACGAAGGTTTAATGATTTAAAGTAAGAAGAAGTAAGAAAAACCTAAGTGTGGAAGTGCCGTCTCTTCTCTCTAAAGTTGTATGCTTCCTCCCTTAAAAAATGACTAAAAAGTACTTATAAAGTTACAAAAAGACCCCGGACCATTTTGCCCTTAAAATGTCGGACTAGGATGTACCTAGCCCGTTTTTGGCTTGAGGGAACGCCCTGGGCGGTGCCCCAAGCCTTTTGGACAGAACCCAAGTTGGAGCGTGTGGGAAGCACAAGAATGTGCTAGGGCTCCCTTAGTGCATTTTTCGTGTCTTCTCGTTAAGCTCCCGTCTTGGTTTAACACCTGTGGATTTGCCCCCCCGAATCATCTTCCTTGGCTCCTACTTAGACTTCAAAGCTCGTTCATACTCCATTATGCTCCAATTTTGCGGAAAATCCATTAATCTTCATACACATCAAACATGCGACATAAGTGTAATTCATATAAAATAAGCTCAAAATGATACTATAAAGAGGTAAATGTGAGGTAAACGATAATATAAATGCATGACTTTTAGCCTCACATCAGAGTTCATCATCAACTTGTCGGTCCGATATGATATTTGACCATTGTTATTTTGTAAGAATAATAGTTAACTTGAATAATTTTGTTGGGACAAAAAAAAAAAGTCAAGTTACTTTACTAGGTAATTTTACCAACTTGAGTGACCATTTAAGGAATTGACCACCTCAATTTCAAGCCTAAATTAAGGAAGACATTTGAAGTTCTCTGTTGCCTCTCTGCCCTCATGGGATCTTGCATTTTGAATAAAGGATATTGATAAAATTTAGTAAATAGTATGATGATGACAGACTCAAGTTACCAGTTTGCGCTTTTATGTTCCCTTGTATGAAAGTTGTTAATGATTAGCTTTTCATGGTGAAAAATTATTTTGGTTTCAAGATCCACCCAATAAATCATTTTTTTGGGTATGACTGTTCAATGTTGGCGGAAGCCAATGTCCCGGGGTCTCGGGGACTCATTCTAACTGAAACAAAGGGGCGGGTCTTTACCAACTTCCAAGAATTCTATTTTAGGGAAGCCACTTCTAATCATTTACCACCACGGGTTGTCAGTTGTGGTGGGTGATCCTTCCATGCTTAACTAAAGGTCCCGGGTTTGAGCCTGGTAATGGAAGAAAATCCTGGTAGGGAGCGCTTTCCCCTATAACAAGCCTTATGCAGCGTGATTCCAGATTAGTCGCTGCGCCAAAGCAGATACCGGACACCGGGTGGGCCTATAACATGTTCATTTGCATGATATTCAGAGTCATTGCTATTTAGGAGACTTTAATCTCTCTTCAGATGTATATTACCATTCTTAGGAATTGTGATGATACACACGGTTCAAAATGCTTATGTGGAGATCAAAGTTACAAATTTTATACTGAAGCAGAGAACATTTTGTTTTGCTTTTGGTAATTTTATTACTTTAATCTTTTGAGCTTTCCTTCTTCCAGGTGTTGGTTTCTATTATGGCATTAGGAGATTTGCTAAGTGTGTGGATTCTGAAGTTGAACAAATTCTCTCTCAGCATGGAACTCGTTTGCAAACTGGGTTGACAGAAATGTAGGTTATTGACCAATGACAAACAATTTGATTTGGGTCGTTTGGTTACCGTGATTAGGTTCTGATCCCGGTATAAAATTTGGAATTACACTTAATCAATGTTTGGTTGTTGGTATTAGCTAATACCGGTATAAATTTTATACCAAATCTTGGTATTATCTAATTCCATATTGACTATAGGATTATATTCCGAGATAACCCTGTTCCGGACCGAATGGCCCCTTAAGACTTAAGGTGCTACACAGGCTCAAGTATACATGACTTAGTATGATCAAACATAACCTTGGCACTTGTATTCTCGTGCTTCATCTTAAAATAATTGCTCTACTTATATTGCAAGTCCATTTATAAAATCTCTTTTTACATATCAAAAGAATTAATTGCTCTACTTCTTTCTTTTGATGAATTGATTCTAGTAACACACAAACAACAACATACCCAGGCTCATCCCACAAGTGGGGTCTAGGGAGGGTGGGGTGTACGTAGATCTTACCCCTATCTTTGCGGGGTAGAGAGGCCATTTTCGATAGATTCTTGGCTCAAGAAAAATGTTTTTCAAAATAGGTTTGAGAAATATAAGAGTAAAAAACTATGATACAAATATCGAAGAAAAAAGCACCCAATGGTGTGGCCTAGTGGTCAGTGAAGTGGGTTGAGAACCTGAGGTCTCAGGTTCAAATTCCAGCAGAGACAAAAAAACACTAGGTGATTTTTCCCATCTGTCCTAGCCTTGATAGACAGAGTTACTTGATATCTATTGCTGGTGAAAGGTGGCAGGTATCCTGTGGTAATCCTTGACTTCCATACTCTCCTATTTAGGGTCATATCCTCGGTGAATTCAAGATGTGTCATATTCTGTCTAATCAGCTCTTCAAATTCTTCCTTGCTCTACCTCTACCTCTCCGTAGACCAATCACTGCTAGCTTCTCGCACCTCCTCACTGGGGCATCTGTGCTCCTTCTTTCACATGCCCGAACCATCCCATCCTCGCTTTCAGCATCTTGTCCACTACAAAGGCCATTCCGTCCTTGCTATGTATATCCTTATTTCTAATCTTGTATATCCTAGTATGCCCACACATCATCTAAGCATTCTCATTTTCGCTACTTCCATCTTCTGGACGTATGCTAACTTAACTAGCCAACACTCTTTCCCATACAACATAGATGGTCTAACAATCACTCTGTAGAACTTATCTTTAAGTCTTGGTGACACTTTCTTATCACATAGGACACCGGATGCGAGTCTTCATTTCATCCACCCTGCTCTAATACGGTGTGTGACATCATCGTTGATCTTCTCATTTCTTTGGATTATTTACCCTAGATACTTGAAGCTTTTTCTCATGGGATCACTGGTGTATCAATCCTCACTTGCACGTCTGCCTCATGTGATATATCACTAAGCTTGCACTCCATGTACTGTGTTTTAGTCCTGCTCATCCTAAAACCATTTTTAGAGTAATAAGAACAAAAGCAAATAAAAGAACAATAATATAGCCTACAGAAATTCACTAAACCAGTCACACTAGTTCACATCTAAATGAAGAGCGCTGGTAGATGAAGCGGTGGCATAGCAAGATTAAATTCTTAAGTCCAAGTAATCAAGTACTGGTAGTTCATCATGATGTCTTCCCTCAGTGATAACAAACAAGTTTCACGTTAAAGAATTGTCTACACTTGAGTTTGCACAAGTTCAATAAAAACCAAGAGGGTAGATTCTCAGCCTCATGCATTGCAGAAAGTGAGGAAAGGAATGAGAAAAAATTATCTAGATGGAAGAGTCAATACCTCTCTCTTGGAGGCAGTTGACTCTCACCAAGTCAGTTCTTGATGGACTCCCCACATACGTGATGAGCCTATTCCCTATTCCAAAAAGCATTGAAAAAAAGATCAACAAGTTGAGAAGATCCTTCTTTTGGCAAGGCAACAAGGAGAAAAGAGGGTACAATTTGGTGAAGTGGGATGTGCTAACCCTCAGTAGTCAGCAAGGGGGGGTTTGGGTCTGAAGAATCTCAACAAGCAAAATAGTTCTCTTCTCCATAAATGACTCTGGAGGTATTGTTCAGAAGAAGGGGCTCTGTGGAGAAGATATATAGCAGGGAAGTACAGTTCACTCACTCAGTGGACTACTGAGGAGGTTGGGGGCACTTTTGGGTGTAGTGATTGGAAAACCATAAGAAGGCTATGGATTTTATTTAGCAACATCTCAATCAATGTGGGAAATGGCTTGAAAACTGCTTTCTGGAATGAGGTGTGGATTGGAGAGGACAGCTTGAGGAGCACTTTTCCTCATCTGTACAATCTAAGCTTGCAAAGAAATGTCATGGTCTCTCAAGTATGGAGTCAACAGGGTTGGAACTTGCTTTTTAGAAGAGCATTGAATGACTGGGAGGTTGCAGAAGTAGCCAGTCTACTGGGAGTCCTGAACATATTCCCAGGACTTTCTATGAAGCCTGATAAACCTAAGTGGAAACTTCATAGCAAGGGCCTGGTCACTGTTATATTTTGCTATTGGGAGCTCAACATAAATCAGACAATGCTTAAGATATGGCCTTGGAAACTAGTTTGGAAGACCAGAAGTCCTCCTAAGGTAGCATGTTTGCCTGATTGGTCTGTAGGAAAGAATGTCTAACCCATGAGGATTAGCAGAAGAAAGGCTGGCAGATTTGTTCAAGATGTACCATGTTTGAACAGGAAGCTGAAGTTAATAATCACCTATTTCTTCACTGTCAGGCAGCAAAAAGTCTATGGAATATGTTTCTGAGTATGCTAGGAGTTAGTTGGATGATACCTAAAACAACACTGGAACTGTTGTGTAGTTGGAAAGAGATTGGAAGTAAAGGAAGAAGAGAAAACTGGTGAACCATCCCAGCAATACATGTGATCAACCTTGGATAGCGAACAATTAAATATCCTTTATGTGTGCATTAGGATTCCAGATGACTCTGACAGTGCATCAAATTTTAAAAGATCAGTTGAGAGCTTGCCAGAATTTCAAGGAATACCGAAAAGATTCTCTTGACTTGTCCCACATCGGAGAGTGGGAGGCATTTTATTTCTTTATATTATTTTAGGTCATCCTTACCTCTTGAGCTAGCTTTTGGGTTGAGTTAGGCCCTTTTCTTTAACACGGTACAAGAACCAGGCCCATTCAATTCTTATTTCACCCAATAATATTGGGTCCTCATATTATCGTTTCTTGTCCACACTCTAGGCGTGCGTGTGGGGGTGGGGGGGAACTATTGAATTGTCCCACATCTGTGGGTGAGAGGCAAATTTAATATCCTTATATGGTCTTGGGCAATCCTCGCTTCTTGAGCTAGCTTTTGGGGTTAAATTAAGTTTAAGGTCCATTTCTTCATCTAGATGAAGGAAAAATAAGAGATTGTATGATTTAATTTATTTAATTACATCTTTAACACGCCCTTTTTAAAGTTGCTGCCATGTGACCAGGAGGTCACGGGTTCAAGCCTTGGAAACAGCCTCTGGCAGAAATGCAAGGTAAGGCTGCGTACAATACACCCTTGTGGTGGGGCCCTTCCCCGGACACCGCACATAGCGGTAGCTTTAGTGCACCGGGCTGCCCTTTTTACATCTTTAACACGCCCCTTCACGTGGGGGTCTAATTATTTTTCATTGGCCAAACACGTAAAAGTTCTTTTTGATAATGGATAGCGGTGAGACTCGAACCAAAGACCTATGCTTGCTCTGGTGCCTTATTTAAGTGTGTGAGCATCTCATCTAAAAGCTTGGATGAGATGATCAGAGCGTTTGCATGCATAAAAGATTCTTACAGTTTTGTGATTCAGGAAAAAGAATTCACTTTGAGAAGGATATACTCTACCTGCGGAAAGGTTGAAGAAACTTCTCTGAAGAAAACTCCTTAGTATTAATGTTTTATGTACCTGATCCTATAGCTTCCTTTTCTAGTGTGTTATGTGGTAATTTCTTCTGTTTTCTTCCCCAACATTAACTATTTACTGATGTATATTCTTACATGATAGAATGTTGAAGAAGTATCAGCATCATCCGCAGGTATTGCGACGTGTCTCCAAATATTTTTTCTGTGAAAATGTTTATGACGATGAGTCAACGGACCGGCCAAAACCAAGGTGGCGCATTCGGAATTTCTTTGAGGAAGATCTTGCTTCTGCTTATATGACACGTGATGATGACTCTTACAATAAGAAAAGCAACTCGGAGAGGATGACTAATCTACAGCGCAAGCAAATCAATGTGAGTATGCAACTGTGGCGTTTAAATAGTTTGAAATATGAACCAGAGAATAGTTCTGGGGAATGTTGGACATCTGTTACACAAGAACGTATGTGTAACGTAGTATTAGAACATGGACAAGATAACCACATTTTGTGCATAGTGCTGTACAAATTGCTAAAATAGTGAAAAGATTCTGTAATCATGGAAGCTGCCCACCTCAATAGCAGAGTGTTGGCTTTTTTCTGTCTAAATGAGGAGGAGGAGAAGCTTAACAAGTCCCTGCTAAATTTCTTTCACTCAGTCATTGCTTTGTCAAAACTGAATATGCAACTTTGTAAGTTATTAGTTAACTGGAATCTTTGTTCATAAATGTAGACGAGTGCAGCAGCTGATGTTCTGGAGGCGATTGAAGACCCATTTGACTGCGTATTCGGGTCTTCAGCAAGTGTCCAAGATATTCATCACCCGGACACATTTAGCACACCGCCTAGAAGGCGCAACTATAACCACAAAAGGTCTCATCGTAGGCATAGGATGCGTCACATGGAGAACGTGGATGTTTGATCTTTCTTCAATTGGCCAAGTGGCCGTCAACTACCTGAAATGGCTAGCTATTGCAAATTGTACTATTATGCGGGCGCCTTTCTGTGATGCTGCTCTCCTTGATACATAGAGCCTGGCATTATAGCTGAATGAGTCGTGCACCAAATCTCTAACTGGAATTGGTATTACCTCCAAATTGCTTGTATATATTATGGCTCCATTTGCATTTGAGCTATTCAGGGATGACATAACGATTTCAGCTTAATCTGGTTATAGATAAACTCTGGTAATGAGTTAACAGAGAGGAAGCCAAGTGTTGATCTCCAGTTGAAATATTAGGACGAAATGAGTTCTAAATTCTCACCATGTTTAATTCCAGACTTTAAATTCTTGGACTGAGTTTTTTTTTTTTTTTTTTTTTTCCAATTGCTTCTGTTTTTACATTTTCTTTGATCTCCTGAAAACTTGTTCATGTAAGCCCTTGAACAAAATTACCAATAGATCGTTGCTACTCACTTAAAAAGGGCTAAAGGTAATTTTATTTTACATATAAATCCTTACATCTTGGATTTTGACGATTGGTATGGTGTTTTAGAAGTGTTTGGCATTCTTTTTCAATTTCATCAGCACTGATACGAGTGTCTTCGAGTATTGCTTGCATGGTCCTTGACCAGTTGACCTTTTTGGCAATAGAATGAATACACACCGCAAATATTGAAGATCAAATTTGATAAAAAAATATTACTCTCTCCGTTCACTTTTACTTGTCACAGTTTTACTTTTTGAGATCAACCTGCATAAATTTTGATCAATATTTTAAGATATATTTTTTCATCATATTAATATGAGATGCTTCATAAACTTTTGAACGACAAGGGGGACAAAAGTGTCGTGCTGGGGGACTTGGAGCATTCAGAGAGGTGTCACGACTATGGTTATTGTAGGCGTATCAAGGTGGAAGAGGTCGAGGGTGATATTCGTAGGATGCGTAGGGGTAGGGCGACTGGGCCCGACGAAATTTCGATGAATTTTTGGAAATACACTGGCGGGCTAGGGTTGGAGTGGCTGACAAGGTTGTTTAACACCATTTTTGGGGCGGCAAAGATGCCCGATTCTTGGGGATGGAGTACGATGATTCCATTATATAAGAACAAGGGAGACATTCAAAGTTGCAACAACTATAGGGGTATCAAGTTGTTGAGCCATACTGTGAAGGTTTGGGAAAGGGTGGTAGAGTGGAGGCTGAGGAGGATCGTGACTATTTTCGAGAATCAGTTTGGTTTTATGTCAGGTCGCTCGACTACTGAGGCCATTCACCTAGTGAGGAGATTAGTGGAGCAGTTTAGGGAGATGAAGAAAGATTTGCACATGGTGTTCATCGATCTCGAGAAGGCATACGACAAAGTACCAAGGGAGATCCTGTGGAGATGCTTGGAGGCTAAAGGTGTGCCCGTAGCATATACTAGATCGATTCAGGATATGTACGACGGTGCGAAGACGCGTGTGAGGACGGTAGGAGGGGATTCAGAGCACTTTTCTGTTTTGACAGGATTGTACCAAGGATCGACTCTTAGTCCGTTTTTATTTGCTTTGGTGATGGATGTTTTGACGCGGCGTATCCAAGGGGAGGTGCCTTGGTGTATGCTATTTGCTGATGATGTGGTACTAATTGACGAGACCCGGGGAGGAGTTAATGATAAGTTGGAGGTTTGGAGACAGACCCTTGAGTCTAAAGGGTTTAGGTTGAGCAGGACTAAAACGGAGTACTTGGAATGTAAGTTTAGCGATTCGACGCACGAGGCAGAGGGGGTAGTGAAGCTGGATTCTCAGGCTATTCAGAAGAGGGGGAGTTTCAAGTATCTAGGGTCTATGATTCAGGGGAATGACGACATTGACGAGGATGTCTCGCTCCGTATTGGTGCGGGGTGGTTGAAATGGAGGCTCGCGTCGGGAGTTCTGTGTGATAAGAAGGTGCCTCTGAAGCTCAAAGGTAAGTTCTACAAAGGGGTCGTCCGTCCGGCCATGTTATATGGGGCGAAGTGTTGACCAGTTAAAAACTCCCACATCCAAAAGTTGAAGGTAGCGGAGATGAGGATGTTGCGATGGATGTGTGGACTTACCAGGAAGGATAGGGTTAGAAACGAGATTATTCAAGAAAAGTTGAGAGTGGCTTCGGTGGAGGATAAGATGCGGGAGGTGAGGTTGCATTGGTTCGGGCATGTGACGAGGAGGTGCACAGATGCTCCAGTACGGAGGTGTGAAAGGTTGTCTGTGGATGGTTTGAGGCGGGGTAGAGGTAGGCCGAAGAAATATTGGATGGAGGTAATTAGGCATGACATGGCGCAGTTACAACTTACAGAAGACATGACCCTTGATAGGAAGATGTGGAGGTCGCATATTAGGGTAGAGGGTTAGGGGGTAGGAAAGAGTCCATATTGTGTAGGAAGGAATGTTTATGTGTATCAGTGTCTGTTGTTTCTTGGACATATTCTTGTTAGTGTTGTTTTGGAGATGTTTGTAACCCTGAATAAATAGTCTATAGTGCTACTTTGTGGGTGTCTTGCCTATTCCCGTATATAGTGATGTGTTATCTCTTCTTCTTGTTTGTTTTTATGACTTTTGTTTGATTGTTATCTGTTCTAAGCCGGGGGTCTATCGGAAACAGCCTCTCTACTTCATCTGAGGTAGTGGTATGGACTGCGTACACTTTACCCTTCCCAGACCCCACCTGGTGGGAATACACTGGGTATGTTGTTGTTGTTGTTGTATTAATATGAGATGCATTACAACTTATACTCCCTCCGTCCCATTTTATGTGTCGCCTTTTGACCGGACACGAAGTTTAAGAAATAAATGATGACTTTATAAAGTTTACAAAATTGCCCTTATTAAAGTCATTTTAATGTTTCTTTTTTAGTTGTTTTTTCTTATTAAGTGAGATTCAATGAGGATAAAATGAGGATGATGTCATTAAATAATTATCAAATAAAAAAAAATATATGACATTTTTTTGAGACGGACAAAAAAAAAAATAACAATACATAAAATGAAATGAAGAAAATAGCATTTTTCATATAGCTTTCAACCATCTAAATTTAAAATTTAAAATACTAAATTATACATCATAAAATATTAATCAAAATTCATACAAATTACTACATTTTTAAGAAGAAAAAGCATGGAAACATGAGAGAATTGAGAAGGAGGTGACAAAAAAGTATTGAATTAAAAAAAGGTGACAAGTTTGACCAGCTGAAGTCAAATTTTTTGTTAAGTAGTCATTAGGAAGTTGCTGCAAGTTGCTGCAGCAACTTTCGAAGTTGCTACAACAACTACGCTAGTTGCTACAGCAACAGTCAAAGTTGCTGCAGCAACTATCGAAATTGCTGCAGCAACTTACAGCAATTGTTGTATGTCATTAAACTAATGACAAAATTGTCACCTCTACTCAATAATTAAAACTTGTGTCACCTTTTTTTAATTTTCAAACTTTTTTGTCACTCTTAATTAAAAATCCCACATGACATTTGCTTGCAAGTGCTCACAGGAAAACAAAAGAGGTTATCTGCTCTCCTTGTCGGTTTCTTCCTTTTTCTTCTTTCTGAAGAAAACGCCACCCCCTCAAACTCAATCCCTGCTTGGTAAACAACGTTTAATAAATTAAATAATTTAATTTTAATAATTTTAACCATGATTAAATTTTCTTTAAAAAAAAGCTTTTTTATTAGTTCAACGTAACATCAAATATACATCCCTTCTGTACAAATGTATGCCGCATCTGTATCTCTTCTTGGATCTACCTCATTTCTAAGTACACATCTCTTTATAATCCAAAATCCATTTTTTGAAGGAAAAAAAAAAACGACAGGCAAAAATTCTAATGCAATTGTCAATCTCAAATCGTCCCATTGAAAACTAGACAATTAAATTGGCTGAATTGTCGAGATTGATAAGGAGTTGTCTAATGATTCTTTTGAACCTTTTCCACATTTTTCTTCTTCTTATCCTTTCATCCCCAACAATTGCCCTCCGTGAAGGAATTGATTCGAATTTTTCTTCATCAAATTCGGAACAGAAACGACTGGTTCCTTCCGTAATGAAGAAGCTCCGGAAACTGCCTCACGTATTTAACACCGTCCTAGAATTACCTCTCCGTTCAGACGCGGACGTGGCGGTGGAAGAGAAGGAAGGATTCTTCCGTTTCGTGGCGAAAATAGAGCTGGAAGGATCTGGAGATGAACAAGTGAGGGCACAGGCAGTGGAAATTTATCCCGGGATAACAAAGATCGTGGTGAGAAAGGGCAGTGGAGACGGTGAGGATGAAAATATTAAGCTGTTGTTGGAACAAATGAATATGGATACATGGAGGTATAGGTTGCCGGCTTCGACTATTCCGGAGCTGGCCACGGCGGTGTTTGTCGACGGAGACCTTATAGTGACGGTGCCAACGGGTGGCGGTGGAGAGTTTGGTGATGGATCCAGGGGTGTTTGGGGAGGCAGTGGCCGACGAGGATTTATTGTATGCAATGTTAGCTGAACATGCGATCTACTGATCACCGGAGACTTTCTTCGCTCTTGTACAATATTGGAAAGGGATTTATTTAGTTTTTCACATTTGATGTTCAATTAAACGAACTAGTAGTATAGTATTTAGGATATTTATGTTTGTTATACGTTGTTATTTTTAAATTATAGGGGAATTAGCTAATCAGATATATCATCTTGGCTTAATTTATTCGAGTCCATGAACTCGTATTTTCTTTTCTTTGAATTAAGTCAACAAGATATTTGTACAATTTTCTCATCTCCATGTTACGTTTTAATAATATAATCTGTGTAAAAGCTACTGGGTTCGGTCAAAATTTCGTATTCTATTGTATTCTACTGTAGCTCCTCCCCTGTATGTAATGCTATTATTTATTTTGAACAAATAAAAGTTTTTCTCAATGGATTCTCAGTTCAAATAAGCATATTAAAAATTAAATATGTAAGCTAATATAGTGAGGAAGGATTCATATAGAAAATAATGAAAAGAGAGCAATATCAACAATAAATAATATGATAATCGAAGTTAAGAAGAAAATAAAATAGTAGGAGAGTAATAAAAACAACATTTATAAGAAAATTAGACAATGCTCAAAACTAATTTTTTATCCTAATTTTCAATTTCTAGATGATCTTTCTGTATGTGTGTCATGTGCTAATTACTTTCCCAATTTTTTTTCAATTTATCTCTACCTCTTCTCATCCATTATATCCAACTTCACACACTTACTCATGTCATGTGCATCTCGTCTTCATATGTATGAACCATCAGTCTCTCTTTCCTCATTTTGTTCATTACGAGTGTCATTTTCACCTTGTACCAGATATCTTCATTTTTAATCTTATCTCACCTAATATGCTCACACATTCATCAATATTCTCAATTTTGCTATTTTGATCTTCTAAACGTGAGAGTTTTTGATCGGTTAACACTCGGCCTCAAACAACATAATCGTCTCATCACCACTTTATAAAATTTAACTTTAAGGCTTGATAGCATAGTCTAATCATACAAAATACCAAATGCGAGTCTTCATTTCATTCATCCTGCTTCAATGATTTGTAACATCCTCGATAATTTCCTTATCTTCTTAGATTATTGATTCGAGATAACTTGAAATTCTCTCTTGAAAAGGACTTATGTATCAATTCTCATTTCCACATCTATTATGTGAGTATATCACTGAACTTACACTCCAAATATTTTGTCTTAATTCTGCTCTTTAAATTTTAGAATTTGTCTCCAAACCTCTAGCTTATCCTTATTCTATCATGTTTACTCTTTTATTTTTAACTAGTGAACATACCCGCGCTTCGCGCGGTTACAAAAAAATTCATGTACGTAAGTTACAAAATACTTTTTTTTCCCTTCTTGTTCTTCAACATTCAAATATCAAAATAAATATTTGCAATAATTAAAATGTCTTCAATTTTACTTAAAACAAATAAATTAGAATACAAGTCTATAATTTTAACACAGAAGTATTTGTATTTCAAAAAATGAAGAAAAAATAATTAAAACAATACCATAATCTTATGATAATATAAAAGTACATCATAATAGTGAGAGGCAGTTTCATAATTTATATTTGACAGATTCAATTTTTAAAATTCTTAAGATTGTACTTATTGCAACATTATATAGATTATAGATTTAAATATGATACGCGTAGCAGAAAGGTCACATCCACCATATTAACATTATCACACTAATTATTTTTTTCACATCAAAATATTTTTCGTAAAATAAAACTAAAAATTATTCTCCTCTAGTTTTCATCAATATGTTAAACGTCACTAAATAATATTTTAGGTAAAAATTACATTTTACTCCAACGTTATGCAAAATCTTCTTCTTCTTCCTTTTATATTTTTTTTCACCATCCCAATACTTTCGTATACATCCAATAAATTTATTATAGGTAGTATTATATAAAGAAGTCCTTAAAAGAAAAAGAAAAAAGAGGAGGAGAATAAAACTTTTGTTAACTATATTGTCTATACAATTTCAGGAAAAAAAAAGTTATATACACCCTAGCCAGACCTTTCATAATCAATATCTCTTTTCATCCTTGTATTCATCTATTTACGTTGATGCAATGAATTTGTTAGGTGGACTTTTGAGAAACAATGGTGAATTTTTTTCGGGATATTATTTTCCTATCTTCTTGCAAGTTCTTTAAAGCTTTTAGCCGCGGCTTTGATGTTCGTTACTTGAGGGAGTCTTTCGGAAACAATCTCTGATCCGTATTATCGTTGTTGCAAATCCTTTGAAGAGGACTGTGTGCTTAACCATGAAGATTACAATGATCTTGACTCTTGACACTTGATATGAACCCACAACTTTGTACGCCTAAAAAACGTTTCATCATGTTATGTAAATTAATCAAGTTAAGGTAAAAAGAATTTTACATAAACATGAAACTTTCATGTGTTTGAACTTAGAAGAAAGCAAAACAAATAAAAGAAAAAAAATCAATTAATTAACTTCTATTTCCTTATATATCTTCCGCATTGGACTTTCTCTATCTCTTTCTCTCCTCTATCTGAAAATTCATGTTTATGTTATGTGTAGGAATAATTGGAAGATCGAGTTTTATATATAGTATAGTTTTAGTGGTTAATGCTCTTCTTTAATGTACGTTATTTAACTTGAAATAAAAAATATTAGGTGCCTCTTTGACTCTTTCATTAATGTCTTAACTGTTATGTGAGAAACTTTAAGGAGAATTAAGGTGAAAATTAAAGAACAAACTAATAAATTGAAGGAGATAAATGAAGAAAGCTCTAAAAAAGAGAGTAATATATATATATATATATATATATTTCTTCCATCATTAATGCTATCAATGATAATTATATCATTTCCTTAATTCACCCCTTTTCCTTTCTTGGATGAAAATAAAAAGAACAAAGAAAGGAAAAGGGGTGAATTAAGGAAATGATATAATTATCATTGATAGCATTAATGATGGAAGAAATTAAATGTGACTATCTTTAATATTCTTTAAAATTTGAAGGTGAAATTTTATGTCTTTTAAAATTAGAAAAAAGGCTCAAAAAAACACAAAAAATTAAATATGAATTCAGTCCTTAGAGAGTGTCACGTCAACTTTCCTTTATATATACACTAGTTTCTGGCAACATGCGCTGCACGTTTATCCCAAAATACACTATACAATTTTTATATTGCAAATGATAAATTTAAATGGTACACATATTATTGGACTCATTGTCCTATTAAATAAAAATCAATACATACAAACAAAAGTAACAACTTGAGATTAGAACATCTTGTAAAGTTAATGACATAAATATAGTACTTTAATATAGAGATAAATATATAATCGAACATATATCAATATATACATATAAAAAAAGTATTTATCTCATACTACTAACTATTATTCATGAAAAATAAAAACTAAACTGATACATTTGATGAATCCTATCATGATCAACCCAAATGTTGTCAAAAAATATAAAAAAATAGGAGATGATATATATAACTCTACTGACCATGACTTATTCACAAAGAAAAGAAATACCTGACTTCTTTTGCCTATGCTACAAATCATCTCGCGGTTTTTACTCATTTTATTGACCACTAATAATACCTCAATTTGGTATGTTCTGAAGATTATTCAAATTTTATCTAATCAAAAAGTGTCTATAATAAAATAAAATAAAAAACAACATATATATCTCATCTTAAAGCTACTAATTACGCAAATAAAAATATTTACACTAAAATTTACTCGTATACTAAGAGATAAAAATACATTTTCTATTAATTAGCTACAAACAAAAATTAGAAAAAATAATGTACTCTAGCCATTGCAATAGAAATACTATGTATTTGAAAGAAATACATTGGTTCACCGTTTTTCGTTTAATTATTTCTTTTCCGCCTTTCTGTTGTGTTGAGTCTTGGGCCTCTTCTCATCCCTTGGCTTGTGACCTTAATTTCTCCTCCAACAAAATAATTCACTTTTTCCTATTTCTACAAAAACCATGGAAGAAAATATAATCAAATTACTACAATGTGGTATCAAGAAGAAACGCCCAACATGGGTGTGTTTGCCGTGAAATAAAAAAAAACTACTATATCAAACAAATCATCACGGTTTTTTAGCAATGTGTAGAATGTGATGGATATTGATCTGATTTTGACATTATAAATAGAGACCTACCACACTTGTGATTTCTAAACGTATTTAGGACAACTAATACTATTAAATACAATTGATTACAACTTTTGGCTTCCAACACAGATGGAAAATGTAAAGTTTGTTAACCGGAAGAAGTAATAAGAAGATAAATGACACTGGAAAATGTAAAGTTTGTCCAACAGTTACGTTATCCTCTTACCATTTGAAAAATTCATTCTATAATATTTGTAGCTTTTTTTAATTAATTTATTAATTCAAATTAATCATTTAACTGAAAACAATTAATTATATTTATTATAATTAATGTATATTTATATTTTTGTTCATAAATATATAAAAATAGTGTCTAATTGAATATAATAGAATTTATTATAACTAATGTGTATTTACATTTTTGTCCTTAAATATTATGACTTAAGAAGGACATTTTCGTAATTCAACTTTCAACTTGGGGGCTTCCTACTTTTAGAATAGTATGGATATATATATAGAGAGAGAGAGAGAGAGATTTTTGTTTTAAGTTTTTCCTTTATAAATTTTCTTTATTATTATTTGGCAATGCTATGCGTAGCTTTGCCAATGTAAAATTTCACGGGCCGTTTGATATCGGCATCTGACTTGTACTCCATCTTTTTAAAATTTTGCGCATTGCACTTTCGAAATGTGGTATTTAAAGTGTAAATCAAAATTCAAATATAATGTCTGAATAGTATATGAGTGAAGTTCGTGTATTTTATATCCAGTTTGGATAAAAATAGTTAAATTTCAGTCATTTTTTCTGTACTTCAGCCATATATAAATGAGGTTAGTCAAGTTTATCTAACTTCAACCATTTTAGCTTGAATTTTAGTCATATATGCATATAAACTTCAAATAAAAATAACTAAATCAGACAAAAATGACTAAACTTCAATTATGTATGCTGAACTACAGCTGAACTTCAAACATTGTCTCTACAATTAGATTTTGCCATAACTAATAGGTTGTTTGGAAATTTTTGAGAGGTCAAAAATACTTAATTCTTTTTTTGAAAAGAATGTGTTTAGCCAGCCAAACTTCAAACATTGTCTCTAAAATTAGATTTTTCCAAGACTTAGGTTGTTTGACCAAGCTTTTGAGAGGTTGAAATATTTTTTTAAAATAAAGTGTTTAACCAAGTTTCTAAGAGAAAATAAATGTTTATGGAAAGTGGCAAAAGTCATTTATGAAAAATAAAAATCCTCCCACCCACCCACCCCCCCTTACCAACCAAAAGTACGTTCTTGGGAGACACATTTGAGAAAATACAATTAGAATTAAACACTAACTGCGCTCAAAAGTGTTTTTAAATTGATTACCAAAAGTATCTTTTTGAAAAACACTCTTCAAAATAAACTGATTTTAAAAGTTTGATCAAACGGACTAAAACTTTAAACAATCAATGCAACACATGCAAAAAAAATAAAATTAAAAAGCAGAAACAGTTAAATGGCAACATCCAAATTGAGTATCCGAGCCAATTGACATAAGCATGTGTTTGTTTACTTGAACAAGAAGTAAATAACTCGTTCAAATAAATAAACAAGACTTCTGTTCTTTCTGTTTGAGCCCATGGTGATAATAATGGATATAAATGTCTTGAGCACATGGTGATAATATGGTCGAATAAGGCAGTATTTTCTATTTTTCAATTATACCCATGCCTAGAAATGGAGGAGAATATAGGAAAAACGAAAATGCAACTCGATATAGATTCTAAATTTACGGTCTTCGTTAAGCTATTGTTTTGCTCCAATAGCAAGCTAAACAAAAAAAATTGGACAGCCAGGTTAAAATCAGTGGCACATAGTAATGTACCAAATCATTTTTTATGACGATGGTGTCCGCGCTAGCTTGCACGTTCCACTGAGTACTTGTTACCTCCCATCAGCATAGGGTAGCTTTGCCGACTAACATTTAGATAGATGTGAAGAATCATCGAGTGTCTTTTGAATCCGGCTGGGATTTTGAATTTGCATCCAGAAACAAGCTTCATGAAAACCAATGTCCAAAAAAAGGGTTAAAAGAATCCTACATGTCGTTATTAGAGTAGGGTATGAACTGCCACAAGATTAGTTAATAATAGTGAATTGAGCACTGAACTAGGATTCCTGAAATACAAAAGACAACATATAGAATGAAGCCTATAAGACAACAACATTAAAACATGGTTGTACTTCAAGCCCAGCAATACGAATACAAGCAGAATAACGGCAATATCTGGACACATCACCCTAACAGGTACACTCCAGAAAAATCTGAGCAGTATTGCTAAAAGGCAGAGAACCAATAACACATACTAATGTGGTGAGACAGATCATGAGATGTGAGGTTTTCTATGACGTAGGGGCTTGGGCAGAACCTATTACGCAGGGCGATTTTATTGCTGCAATTGACCAAAGCAGCATACCACAAGAAATCCTTAAGTGATCCATTCCTTTCTCTTTGGGCTGGTTACACCAAAGTTCCAAACTCCTAATAAGGAAGCAATTCATTTCCTTAATCTGGTTAGGATAAGGAGCAGTTGAATAGCATTTAATTGATGCACTGGTTGTACAACAAATAAGTCTTCTTGTGTGGTATAATCTTTACGGGGAATGAAGCGCATATGTTGGTTGAGAATTGCTCGGGAATTCATCGATAATGCCTTCACCAGGTTCTAGGCGTCGTCCGCCCATAATTCATAAATATTAGATACATGATTGGCTACAGAAGGGTTTTTCCGTTTCCAGGACAAATTCGTCTGTTTGTGCCTCATAATAACCACTAGCAGATATGTAAACGTATCATAATGCTTACAAGGGAGATTTGAAGAGGAAGAAGTGCTGAAATGTTTAAAACTATGTGCAGCTGATAAAGCACCAGGTCCAGATGGCTTGACCATGGGCTTCTTTATCAAATGCTGGGAGGTGGTGAAGCAGGACATAATGAAGGCTTTTCAAAACTTTTATGAACTAGGGATGTTTGGAAAAAGTTTCAATGCCCCCTTCATACAGTTGATCCCAAAGAAGAAAGGTGCAAAAGAACCGAGGGACTTCAGGCCTAAGCTTGATAGGCAGTGTATACAAGCTATTTTCTGAAGTCATCACAGAAAGATTAAAAAGAGTGATGGCCAGACTGATAGATTCTCAACAAATGGCTTCATAAAAGGAAGGCAAATCATGGATGGTGTACTTATAGCTAACGAAGCAGTTGATTCTAGAATAAACCAGGAATATTGCGCAAACTGGACATTGAGAAAACATATGACCATGTCAATTGGGGTTTCCTTTTGTGCACTTGAGAATATGGGGTTTGAACACAGATAGATTCAATGGATAAAATTCTGCATATCAACAGTTAGTGTTTCCGTATTAATCAATGGGTCACCAACAGCAGCAGGTTTCTTCACAGCACAAAGGGGTCTTAGGCAAGGAGACCCTTTGTCACCATTTCTGTTCCTTTTAGCTATGGAGGGGCTCAACAATATGATCAAAATTGCCAACACAAATGGTTGGCTAAGAGGTTTTGAAGTTGCTAGAGCTGGAAGGGAGAGTCTTGAGATAACTCACCTATAGCATGCAAATGCCCCCCCTGATATTCTGTGATGCTAAAGAAGATCAACTTAAAGTCCTGAGATTGATTCTGGTATTCTTTGAAGGAATCTCAGGATTACATGTCAATTGAAGGAAGAACTTTTGTACTCGGTAAATGAGGTATCAAATATGGAAGGTTTAAATGCAATTTTAGGAGGTGAAGTTGGTGTCCTATCAACCACCTACCTTGGAATGCCACTGGAAGCAAAGTCCAAAGCCACAGAAATCTGGAACAAAATGATTGAGAAGAGTGAAAAAAAGTTGAGCAGATGAAAGTCTCAGTACTCTCTCTGGGTCGCAGATTGACCCTTTTCAATTCTATCCTTGATGCACTTCCAACATATAAGATGTCCCTGTTTCCAGTGCCAGCAGGATCATCGATAGGTTGGATAGCATCAGGAGGAACTTCCTTTAGCAAGGAAATAAGGATAGAAAACGTTATCACTTAGTGGAAAGCAATAATCAATGGCAAGAGATTTGTAGGGATGGGGATAAAGAATTTTAAGTTACAGAACAAGGCTCTAAGAATTAAGTATTTATGGAAGTACTCCAATGATCATCAGACTCTGTGGAGTAGAGTAATTAAAGCTAAGTATGAGGAGGTGACAACTGGATGACCAAAAAAGTCACCACACCCTATGGAGAAAGCTTATGGAGATCCATCAGAAATTTATGGGATGAGTTCAAGCAAAATACTACAATTAAAGTAGCAAATGGGAAGAAGACTGATTTTTGGAAGGATGATTGACATGAGGCAGGAATCATGGAGACCCTCTTCCCAGACATACACAATCTAGTTCTACATCAATAGAGAACTATAGCAGATCTATGGACACCTCCAGGTTGGAATTTCACTTTCAGGATACACATAAATGACTGGGAAATCCACAGGATGACAGAATTTTTCAGCACCATTGATCAGTTTGGAGGCCTAGAGACTGAACATGATTGTTTAAGATGGTGGGGAGCTAAAGAAGGGCAAGGTGAGTAAAGCATACAGGAAGATGAACCACCCCAACCATCAGACATATAACTGGCCCTGGAAGCACATATGGAAAGCCAAGATTCCTCACAAGGTTGCCTGCTTTGTTTGGTTACTGGCCAAAGAGGCCAAGACAATCTGATCAGGAGCGAGATAACAATATGCAACAGGTGTTTCTTTTGTGGTGAAACTGCAGAGACAGTTAATCATCTGTTCTTACACTTTAAGGTAACAAGATAGTTATGGAGATTGTTCATAAATCTCAAGAACATCTCATGGTCCATGACTGGGAGAATCACAGAAGCTCTATAGATTTGGGAGGAAGCAGGAGTATTGGTCAAGAACAGGAACAGATGAAGAATTATACCAGCAAGTATTTGGTGGACAATCTGGAAGGAGAGGAATCTTAGATGCTATAAGAGTATAGAGAACAGTAAGGAGCAAGTCAAATTGAATTGTATGTTGACGTTGTGTTTTTGGTGTAATCAGTTGTACTCTAATGATAATATCACTATTATTGATGTTTTAGACTCACTATAATAGCTTGACAGTAGTTTATAGTGTACCCTTGAAAATATGGTTTCAGTTCAACCTATGCACTGTTTTGTTCATTACAGAAATAGATACAGTTACCTATTTCCAAAAAAAAACAAAAAAAACTAGCAGGTTGATGCATCATTACCTGATGATATAAAAAAATAAGAGCTTTCGCGTCCGAAATCTCTTTTAGCTCGAAATACTTGTTCATCACAATTAACAAGTCTAAGACCACGTCACGGAGGGGTTTCGATTCCTCTTCCGGACTCTTTCCAAGGCTCTCCTGTTTTATTTTATTGCGGTTTATGTGTTTTTGGTATTTGTAGACAACGGCAAGCACTGTATAGACAAACTTACAATGCACAGATGTATATATTTATATCCTGGAATAGATAGATAATAGTTAAAGCAAAAGAACCACATCTGCACATACTGAAATATGTTGCTCAGATACAGATATTCAAGTCAAAGTGACAGATTAACACAAACAGGAATATGAGAAGGCAGAGAAGTTGGTCAAATTACCAGTGCAATCCACACAGCCTTCCACTTTGAACACATCTTCAATGCAGACTCCATGTTCAAGCTGATATGATTATCAAATTGGTCTGGTTAGTGTAAACCTCAAAAATGGAAAAAAGGATGACATCATCAGGCAACAAAGTGCCATTCATCAATTAGCTATACCTTTGCCTTAATTGATTCAATACGATGCAACAACTGGTTTGCACTCCTTTTTTGCGAGCCACGCAAAATACAAATGCCAACATTCAAAATCTTTTCCATGTCAGCACGGGAAGCAACAGATGTGCAGATGTTTAAAAGCTTCGCAGCATGTGGAACCAAATCCGTCTTTGCATCACAGTATCGACACATAAACTCTGCATCCAAACCGATGCTTCCTCCGACTGTCCCAGCCAAGTAACATCGTAGAGCACAGTTTAAATGGGCAATGTGTCCACATAGGTAGCCATCAATTACTGTTGTTTCACATCGAATATAACTGTAACCATCATAATCCGAACTGATAGACTTACGACAAAGGATACAGCTACAGTCTCGGCAAAAACCAGGCTCAATGCAACAGATATCACAAAACACGGTTTCCGGAAAAGGATTTTCTGCTGTCAAACTGCTACACATTCTGTTACCAGCCTTACAAGTAATGGCTCCGACAGGAGAATCAGATGGTAAAGGCTCGAATTTTGTCCCTGATGACGTAACCTTCTCTTTCATATCTGACTCAAAATTGATATCCAAATAAAAAGAACATTATTGGGCATCAGGTCAGTAAATTGTCCATTAAGCACTAGAAAGAGACACAAGAATGTATGGTTGTATACTATCCACTACCAGTGTACAGACTTTATAATCATTAATGGAATTTACTTCAAAAATTAAAAGATCCACTGACAGGGAACAAAAAAATAAAAATCTATGTGGACTGACTAGATATTTGTAATGAATAGGAAATGAAATTAAGATACTGGCAAACACATGAGACTTTAGTGTGGATAAGCTGTTCAAAATTAGTCACATGGATTTTAGGTTTCACCTCAATCGGATTCTCGAGTACATTAAGTTTAGAAAGTGCACTAACGATGTCTCAGGGGCTAATTTAGTAATAAGAGAAAATGCACTGTTAATACAAGTCTAGATTCCGACACAAACACAGTATTACTAATATAATAATTGGTTTCCAACATAAAGCTTCGGAAAACCATGTACCTACACACAAGTCTAGATTCCGACACAAACACAATATTACTAATATAATATTTGGTTTCCAACATAAAGCTTCGGATAACCATGTACCTACACAACTTATACAAGAATTTTCTAAGTTACTCGAACTCTTCACTTTCGGTGCCGCACCGGCGTCGACATGACATGGATGTGAGGGTGGGTGTGGGTGTGGGATCCATACCCCATCTGGTCAATCGATTTTGGGTACTTTGAACAAAATCAACACGAAAAGTCCGGACAGATTTAACGATTTATGTAATCAAAACAAAAGCTAATGTGAAATTGAAGAAAATGGAATACCTTGTATATAGAAATTTCTTTGTTACTGCTTTTCCTTTTATCTCCTTCTAGGATTATCTCTTGATCATTTTCTCCTCAAGTTTTCCACATGATATCTCATAATTTAGGTTTTATAACTCTATTTTTAGATATTAAAATTATTTTCAGCTGAATACCCCATATTATATGGGGATACATCCCCGAATCTTAAAATTGAGATTATGAAGATCTAATCTCTAGATCCGCACCCATGTAGCACACCCGAACCCGACTCCAAGCAACTTAGGGAATTTTATGTTATTTTGTTCGAGTTAGCGTGCAACGTGTATGAGCAGTATTATTAGATAAGAGCACCTAAAATAGTAAAATGACAAAACGACCAATAAAAAGTACTAGTAAAAAATAAAATATTTTTAGTAAAGATTAAAATCATAACACTATTTTATAAGTAAAATTCTCAATAAAATTTAATTAAAAAATTAAACTAAAACATTATAGAGCTATGCTAATTAGTGAAGCTAATTCTTGACTTTGGCATCATAGTTTTCACAAAGTTAAAACAAACATTGTTTTATTATTCAATTCATACTAGTCAATGTATCAATATTCATCGCATAACAATCTATTATTATGATCCATGCATAGCTAGTATGTGAACCAAAAATAGAAAATCCAAAGCTTATTATCCATCAGTATTGCAATCAAGAGTATGCATAATAATTAGAAGTATAATTATTAACTAGTTTCATGAGGCCTAGGCTTACCAAACTCCAGATATAAAAGTGGTAAACTTTTAATTAAAGAAGTATAATTTGTATCATATTTTCTTAAATAATTAATATAATCAAGTGGTAAGTTAAACATGTACTGTCGATAAGTGACATAAGTCTATATAATTTATTAAGGTTTGTTAGTCACCTAATTAGATTATTTTTTAAACTAGAAATTATTTATGAGGAAGGAAGTTTGGCAGGAGAATAATCAAATACCAAAGAAACACAAGTGATCCAACATTCTACAAAGTAATGTGATATAAATTAGGTAAAATAATTACAACTCGGTGAAAATCATAAACAGGAAAATATTGGCATTTTTATGAATTTGTGATTATATAATTTCTTTTATAAATCAAAATAGTACTTTGTTTTTGTATTGATTTAGTTTTTTCTTCCTCGTGATATTTCATGCTACAAGAGTTTATGTTAATTAAATGTGGCGATCTAACTTAGTTTTAGACGAGATTAAGGAAAAAAATTAAATGAACCTCAAGAATTAATTTAGTTCTTCATATAGAGTTTATGCTTACAAATATCAACTATAAGTTAAAGTTGAAATACAAAGTACTTTTTGTATTGTTTAAGTATCTAAATTTTAATTTAAACACGATGTTGATCTAATTTAATTGAGCTTCAAAGTTTAGCAAAAAATGAAAAGTGCCACATAAATTGAAATGATGGGAGAATAATTAGTAAGATCTAAAAAATGCTCCAGTTGGAAACAAAAATGTGGATCCAAAGTTGCCTAAATTCTTCCAAAATGTATAATGACAAATAATATAACGGGTAATCAAGATATGGAGGTTAAAGAATAGAGTAGAAGGTTAGTAAGCCGAACACTGTGTAGTTTCCTTTTCAATATTGTTATTATTACTCTCCTACCAGCATTGTGTAAAGCGCTCGCTTCTCGCTTTAAGCGACGAAGTGAAGTTAAGCGTAGGGGTCTCGCTCTATTGCCTTGAAGCGATGCAGTGAGGAAAAGGTGTGCACTTCAGGTCTAGAAGTGAGAAGCGGCGCTTTGGAAAAAGCGAGCTTTTTCTCGCTTAAGCGCATTTAGGGTTTTATTTTATTTATTTTTTTTGAGTTTTTTCTGTTTATTCTAATTAAAACACTTATTGCCACTTTGTTAAAACATTTCCCGCCTGTGGAACTGCTGCGACTTCAAGGTACGCTTTTTTTTCCTTCTTCTCTTTTTCTCTTCTTCTTCTCTCTTTTTCTCTGCTAAGGTCGCGACTCTATTTTTCTTCTTTTTCTTCTCTCTTTTTCTCTGGTACGTAATGCCGCGACTGTGTTTTTCTTCTTTTTTTCTCTAATTCTTTTTCTTCTTCTGAAATACTCTGTTTTTCTTTTTTTTTTTTTTTTCTGGTTTGCGTAAGGCTAAAATACTCTTCTTTTTTTTCTGATCAGTATAAGGCTGAAATACTCCATTATTTTTCTTCCCTCGGTTTTTTTTTAATGTTCTTTTGCTATCAGTGATCTGTCTATCAGTCTATGTTTTCACTATTTTGTTTTCTCTTGTAGTAAATTATATTTCTTTTATATTTCTTTATTCAATGGCGCAAAAAAAAAAAGAGATCCAGCTTGGGCATTTGGAATTGCAATGGGCAGTAACACAAATAAAATGTGTTTTTTGTGATATGATAGACAACGGTGGAATATTTCGTCATAAGAAACGTCTTATTGGTGGTTATAAAGATGTTGTTGTATGTCCAAAAGTCTCGAATTCTGTTAGGGAAGAAATCAAGGAGTATTTTACGAAAAAAAAAAAGAGTTTAAAACTCAATGAGGCAAGAGGCATCAATGGTTAATCTTGTTGATGATGATCAAATGGAGGATGATGAAGTTGAAGTGAATATGCCAATGGGGCCTCCTTTAAAATCCCAACGGAAGTCTTCAGCTAGCGAGAGTGGATCATCCACCGCTAGCAATATTAAAGGTCTTATCAATCTCTATTACTCACATCAACCCAATGAAAAAAGAAGGTGGACCCATTGATTTAGAATCTTCCAGGAAAATTTTAAGGGACCGTGTTGTATCCGATTTTGCAAGGTGGATGTGTGACGCGGGGTTCCCTTTTAATTGTGTTAATTATACTGACAGTTTTGGTGAATTTATTGAGGCAGTTGGCCAATATGGCCTAGGAATGAAGCTCCAACTTATCATGAAGTAAGCGTTCCTTCCTTGTCTAATAAAAGAGGTGGAGAAACAAACAAAATTGTTGAGGATCATAAGGTTCAATGGAAACCCTATGGATGTTCTATTATGATGGATAAATGGACAGTCAAAAATGGGAAAATGGTGATCAATGTTTTGGTGAATTCTCCGACGGGGAGTGTGTTCCTTGAATCTCATGATGCTAGTGACTCTTCTACTGATGCTACTAAGATGTTCAAGTTATTTGAGAGGACAATCTTGAAAATTGGGAAGGAAAATGTGGTGCAAGTTGTGACTGATAACGCAAGTGAGAATAAGAAAGCGGGTGGATTGTTGAAGGGAGTGTACCCGCATATTTTCTGGACTCCTTGTGTTGCTCACTGTATCAACTTAATGTTTGGTGACATTTACAGGAAGCACCATATTCTACAGGTGAATAAGTGATTTTAGTTTTTTTTTTTCAATCTTCACGTGAATTACCTATACTTACTAACTACTAAATCTTTTTTTGAACTGTTTTTGCTAAGGTTGTTAAGATACATTCTTATATCAGTCAAAGGGCATTGTTGTTGAACATGATGAGGAGATACACAAACCAAATAAATTTGGTAAAATCCGCCAAGACAAGATTTGCAACAGCTTTTCTGACTTTGTATAGTTTTTTCTACGCAAAAGAAAAATTTGTTAATATTGTTCGTGCCAAAAGAATGGAATGGGAGTATCTATGCAAAGGAAGCTCTTGGGAAAGAAGTTGTCAGACACATCATTAGTCCATATTTTTGAAATGATGTTCAAGAACTTAAAGTTGGTGGTCTCTAGTTATTGTACTTCGTTTGGTGGATGGAGAAAAAAAACCACCAATGGGCTACATTTATGAAGTCATGGATAGGGCATAAGAAAGTATTGAAAAGGCATTTAATTATAATGAAAGGAAATATGAGACAGTTTTTGAAATTATTGATGCAAGGTGGACAAATCAACTTCATCAACCTTTGCATGCAAAGAAACATATTTTGAACCTCGGGCTCCATTATAAAATAATGAGATGAAAGCTTTAAATGAAGAATTGTGGTTGGGATATCATGCATGTGTTGAGACGATGATCCCAAATAAGTTTTGCAAGACAAAATAGGGGAGGAACTTGGTAGGTACATGAAAGTCGATAGGCTACTTGGAATGGAATCAACTATTTGAGCTAGAAACTTAAGGTCACAAGGTGAGCATTTCAACTTTTAATTGTGTTTAGAGCTTTAACTTTTAAGTTAGTAACTTTTAAAATAATTCTTCTACAGTTGAATGGTGGATGCAATATGGTTATAACGTCCCCTAAACTTGCAACAATTTGATATTAGGGTTCAAAGTTTAACTTGTAGCTCCTCCGGTTGCGAGAGAAATTGGAGCGAGTATGAACATGTGAGAAACTACACTACATTATTACTAAATTAAGCGGTATCTGAATTGTCCTAAGTACTCCTATTAATTATTTTCTATAACTTATGTGCAGATTCATACTAAAAAGAGAAATAGGCTTGAGTTAAAACACCTTAATGATCTAGTGTTCATCAAATATAATAGAACATTGGTGCATCGTTACAATGCTCGCCATACCATTGGTCCAATTTTGTTGGATAGTATTAATGATGCAAATGAATGGTTAACAGGAGCCCCTCCAAATCATGAAGATGAAGAAGTATACAAAGGAGAAGATCTCACTTATGCCCATGTTGCTTTGGCAAGTGGTGTTGAGGAGAATATTTATGGTTTTAGGGGGAGTACTTTAAGGAGCAAGGAAAGAGCATGTTCACGCTCAAGTTCAAGTAGAACCCTTGTTGATGAGGCCTCTGATGATGAAGAAGATCTTGTTCAAAATAATAATGTGATGGCACTTCAAGAGTTTGAAGATCTTGTTGAAGAATAGGATGTTGCTTGAAAGGTGTCAAGGCGGTCGAAGAAGGACACAAGTGGAAGCAACTGATGCTTTGATCATTCAATTGACTCCTTGTTGTCAGTCTGTGCTTGCTGCATCCTGACAAAAGAAAGGGGTTTCGGTTGGTTTTACCTACTATAGGATTTGAACCAATGACTCTCGCCGTATGAAAGCAATACTCTAACCGCTGAGTCAAGTCACAGTGCTTTTCTTCTCCCAATTGAAGTCTATTACAATTTGGAATCTGGATAGTGAAAATATTTATAACATGTAGAATAGAAGTTCTATCTGATGTTGTTTATCCATCATTTGTGTTGGCTGATTAAGACGAGACAGACTTTTGGTACTTTAATCGTTTGCTTGGATGCTTTAAGAGAATTGCTTAATATGTTATAACTATCTATTATTTACTTTTTATTTTAAGAATTGAAAGATTATGTTATCTGTTGAGTTCTTGGTAATTTATCTATGCATATTTAATATTTTTAAATTTTGTACTAAATAGCGCTTTAATGGAAAAAAGTGTGTGCTTCGCTTCACGCTTAGGTAAAGTGAGCCCTCCGCTTTTTTTTGCCTCTCGCTTTTCAAAACATTGTCTCCTACTATCTTATTCTTCGATTTTAGTATTATGTGTAGCTTCTTCAATTATCGTATTACTTTGTCGTTGTTATTGTTCTCTTCTTCCTTGTTTTCAGCATGGCTTCTTCGCTATTGTATTTGTTTTACATACTTGTGTTTCTGGCATGCTTTTCTTGAGCCCAGGGTCTATAAGAAACAATATCTCTACCTTCACAAGGTAGGGGGCAAGGTTGCATACACACCACCCTCCCCAAACCCCACTTGTGGAATTACATGAGATATGTTGTTTTATTGTTCTAATATAAAGGGTAATCTAACATTCCCTCTTGTTCATATTATTCAGTGTTTTTAGCTCGGGAACAAAAGGGAAGCCCAGTGCACTAAAGCTTCCACTATGAACAGGGTCCGATTAAGGGCTGGAGCACAAGGATCTCCTGTACGCAGCCTCACCTTGCATTTCTGTAAGAGGTTGTTTCCACGGCTTGAACCCGTGACCTCTAAGTCACATGGCAGTAACTTTAGCTCGGGCACACTTCTTAAGAAATCACTTACCCCTAAAAAGTAAGTCGTGTTTTCACTAAATTTTCCTTAATTAAATAGCATCAATTTAATATGATTTCTTGGTTATGTAAAAATTCACTTATCTATATAAGCATAAATTTGAAGAAAAACAAACGGAGCTATTAATATCTTCTTGAATATTAGAAAATTAATTATTTTGGACTTAAGTGTAAAAGCCCATAGAATATATACCGAAGGGAATAAGGGGCAAAAAAATTCACAAAGAGTTACTACAATGTGAATATACCAATTGTAGAGGCCCACGTCGAATGAACTTAAGAAAAAGAATGAGTGAAAAGTGGGCGAGGAAAAGCAACAGAAACAACCACGTGTAGCAGCTTTGATATCATCAAAGAATCAAAATGCTTGTATTGCCCTTCTGAGGACGACAAAACTTGTGCATTCTCCCTTATATATAGTGGTAATTTTTGAACATTAACATCATTCATCTTGTTAACATCATTCATCTTTTGATAATTAAACATTAAGAAACATTCTCCAAAATACAACAATCATTCCAACAAATTTCATTATGAACAACACATTTGTGCTTACACTTTAAATATATTTTGCTTTTGATTCCTATAATACACAATTCGACCTAAAATGGATGTCACCTTCCCTAATAGTTTCTATAGTAAAAATATCAAACTCAAAGTTTAACCAAAATATATCTATACTACCTGTATATAGAGTTGTTAGCTAATGAGCTACATCCATTGTTTCTCTTGCATAATTAATGGAAACAATGGATAATCCAAAATACTTTGCCAGTGGGTATTAGAAATATTAAATACTCCTATTAATTATGAGAACATAACATAGTTTGCTCCTAGCAGCATTATACAAATTTTCACACATTTTGTTTGGTAAATTGCAAGTACTTGTAACTGGTATAATAACATTCATATTTGACAGAAAAGGAAATAAATAAAGTACTCGTGAAGATAAGAGATGGAACGGTCCCTTCAGATATCTGTTACGAAAAAGATTAGAGATGAAACAGAGTCCAGGACAAGGATACATATGTAAAGACCAAAGGGTGAGAAAGGTGATTTGGAATATGTCCTTTACACACAACTGTTGTTCCATGTTGCATAAAATTTATTTGGAAATTTAATATACACAGTGAGCCATATGGTAAGAGCTTTTATTAATTGATGCAAACAACCAAATAAATCCCTACATGCTAGATACAGAAGAGCCTTGTCGAAGCTAACCTTTTGAGCTCGGTGACTCTTTCGAAGGAATCATCCAACTGAATGAGGCAAAGAATTGGTTGATATCCATACTTGGATACTGAGACTGGAGATATTGTTTAACCGAAACCTTACTTCGAAAAGCATTGTTCTTTCCATCTTTCTGACCCTGAAGACTCTTTGGAAGATACAGATATCTATCTTTAAAGGTGCCTAAAGATGTAGCTCTTTTCCCCGCCCGCCAGCCCCACTTATCACCAGCATTTGGCCAATCCACAGGAGCATATGGTAAACCTTCGCCAGAGTCATAGGGAGAAACTGGATAAAGCTGAAGTCCAGTTTCATTGATTGTAGATGTATTCCCATTGCATGCAACAAGTGTCTGAATCTCCCCAACCTCCTCCGCGGCCGACATTTAGCTGGAAATCTCTAACTCTGTTGATGCCAATGAAAGCTTAGAAAAATAAAGAAGAAATGTCAGAAGTCCACATCAGAAAGCAAACCATTCTGGGCTATAAAATAACTATTGGAGAAAAAAGCATCTAAAGGAGAAAAGCCAAAAGTTGGGCAAACAAGATAGCTAATTTTCGACCCGAATAAACTATACTTCAGTTAAGATAAATGTAAAACTAGACGCATCAACTCTGACCGAAGAATGTTGGTGTGTAACGCAATATGGTTAACATAAACACCTGAAGTTCCAAGCCACCTTGGGCATGAAACTATTACTCCAGGCATTAGATAAATTGTGGCCTTGACGGTTTTTTTTTAAATAGATCCTACAACAGGCCGGTCGTAATATGGTCTCAAATCCTTTCAGCAGGTATAAATTTAAGGTCCTAATGAAAATAAATCTAAGCAATGAACAATTGAGATACATTAGGAACTTGTGCCTCAACAGAAGTTCAGAAAAAGAGATAAAAAGCACTTCAAAATCTCTCATACAGCTATTGAGCTTTTGAAACCATTTCTTTAGAAATCAAATTCCTAGAAAAAAAAAATTAAGCTAATATTAGCAGTGCACGTTAGCATTTGACACTTTGTAAAAAAGTATACAACACATTGTTGTTCTTCCCGCTGCTACAACAACAACAACATACCTAGGGATTGCCCAAGAAGAATAGAGTGTACGTAGACCTCACCACTACCTCATGGTGATAGAGAGGTTGTTTCCGATAGACAATCGGGTCAAGTGAAGCAACACAAAGTAATAGGGAAGAAAAACATGATAACTAATAGGCTAAGTTGTGTGGATTCTTTCACTTTGGATGCCGCACTTACTGCAGATTCTCCAATTGACACGCACCCATGGACATTTCTGAAAAGTCCGAACAATATAGCTAATAGAAAAATCGGGGCAATATATGCTCAATTTTGTAGGATATATTGGATAATCCGACATGCACCCATTCATATTTTTGAAAAGTCCCAACAACATAGCTAAAAGGCAAGCCGGGGCAATATATGCACGATTTTGTAGGAGACAGTTCCATTTAGAATAGTAAGTTAGCACTATTATGTGGCGGAGTTGGGTATTAGCAAGGGTGTTAATTGGATCTGTGCAATTAGGGCAAAAACGAAATTTCTTGTTATATGTAAATTACTGAATCTCCTTGATATAAGGGAAGATACAGTGGCAAAAGGGGATTTAGAATTTGTTTTAGATCATATATTCAAATCTTAAAAACGAGCATCGAGCCTAATTCGACTCGAAAGCTATTTATTACCCAAGCTCATATAATAAAATAATAATTTTCTTTAATTAAATTGGGACACTTTAAAATCACTCAACAATTAAAATATGAATAAAATAACATGGAATCAACATCAAGTAAAAATAAAAATACTTATGATGTGGACTCTATGTTAAGAAAATGGACCTTAGACCTAGCGGTCTAGGAAAAGATACATGAGAGCATATATCTACCTAATTAAACGTCATTAATCTTAAAGCATAAATAATAAACAAATAGTGAGGAAATGAATTATAAATTTCAGAGGAAGGTCGGGGTGAATTTGGGAATTTACCTGAGGAGATTAATGGACATGGATAAATTAGGTCTCCTGCTAATCCTAGATGATGACGAAAATTAAGGAAACGAGGAATCAAAACCCTAAAACCTTGGTTTTATAGTCAGTTTGGTCAAGTTTTTAGAAAGTCAAAAATATTTATTTTAAAAAAATAAAGTTAATGATAAAATCACACCTGAATTATTATTTTTTTTGTGAATTTCACACCTCAATTATTATTGTTTACTTTTTTCTACCTAAAGTATTATCATTTATGGATTAAAACACATCTAATTGAGTAGTAGTTGATAATGTGCATTATATGAAGAATCTTGGTAGCTCAATTGGTCGACAATCTAAATTTTCATCTTGTTAGTGAGGATTCAATTGTCTACATTGCAATCCCCTCCCTCGTTTTCACTCCCCTACCCCCAATTTGGAAAAGAAAATAGTGTGCATTATATTGTCTTTATTTTTGTTTTCAGAGGACGTAAATTGTCGCTCCTCATGGATAAATAGTTCTACTTATGCAGAGCTAATTTAATTACTACTTCCTCCGTTTGAATTTACTTGTCACTATTTTCTTAATTTATTTTTCATTTTTACTTGTCGTTTTTGACAAATCAAGAAAAGACGAAAAAAATTTCTATGTTTTACCCTTAGCATTAATTACTTATTTTTCAAATCATTTTTCAATACACATTACTAAACATCAATTAATAGGAGTAATATGGTAAACTCACTCTATCAATCATTGTTTTCTTAATGGGGTGTCATGTCAAAAAGTGAAAAGTAAAAGCGAACGGAGGGAGTAGTTTAAAACTTAAGGAGGAACAATATTTTCGGATAAAAATCTAAATCGATTCATTTGTAAAGATTCAGGGTCATTTGTAAAAACTTCATCGAACATCTTCCTTCTCCGATAATAATCCATAATCCTCAACGGTGGTTTGTGCCTTCCAATTGCTGTTCCCAACTTCTCCCCCTCCTCCTCCTCCTCCCCCCCCCCCGACGTATTAAGCTCTAATTTCTTCACAGATTCTAGGTTATTTTTTGATTTTGTGAAAATAAATTAGGATTTTTCTTCTCGTCACCAAATATTGACTGAATTTGTATGAATTTTTTGGGAAACGATTTTGATATTATAAGACTATCGTGTGTGATGATAGTGCATTTAGAGGTGGAAAAGAAGGCTTCAACATGGTTATGAAAGTGAGTAAGTGTCACGACCCAATTTCTCAGGTCATGATGACACCTACTATAACCCACCAGTAGGTAAGCCAACCCGTAGTCCGGAATAGCTAGTAACGGACCACCCAAAGAAATAAGGAATGCAGCGGAATAAATATAATGATAAAGCTAATATAATCCCAAGACCTGGTGGAGCCAGTACAAGAGCTTCTAATACATCCAGAGTACAAGTGAAATACAGAAAAAATATATGTATACAAGCCGTCTCTGACACA
This sequence comes from Capsicum rhomboideum, assembly GCA_031232105.1. Classification (NCBI taxonomy): domain Eukaryota; kingdom Viridiplantae; phylum Streptophyta; class Magnoliopsida; order Solanales; family Solanaceae; genus Capsicum; species Capsicum rhomboideum. The sequence goes on along the minus strand of CP124713.1, from coordinate 25,098,896 downwards.
ACATAGAGAACAGTCTAACAATAAGAGGGAGAGGAGGGATACTCCAAAATGCCGGGAGCTCACCCCGTATCTCCGATCCATAGTTGCTCCGTACGATATACACACATCAACGACGATAACTCATGCTATGACCTGCAGGCTGTAGAAGTTTAGTATGAGTACCAAACACATGGTACTCAGTAGGCAACGGCCGACTGAGCTCCAAAAATAATGCAAGCATAAGCAGCATGAAAATAACTACAAGCAACTATCCATGAAACTAGGCATAACTATGCTAACGAAGTAGTAGGGATAACTACCCTATCCTGACATCATTCAGGAGCTAAAGTGCTATACCGTATATCACAGTTAAAACATAAATGAAGAACAGAAGAAGGATATATATATATAGGTACAAGGCCAAAGGATACATATACAATGTAATTAGATAAGGAAAGAGAAGGATATACGGTAGTGCCATACATATAATTAGACATATAGGGCTAACTCAAAGGTAACTACCTAAGGGAGTCAACCTAACATCTCAAGGTCCATGGCCATGTAAAGGAACCAACACTAGCCTCATCAAACCTACACCCAAAGGGTGACAAATCCTGGGGAAACCAACCATAATATAATCTACCGAAAGGATAAAAGAATCAGAAACGTACCTCTAATCTCAGGTACCAGTCCACAACCAACCTGCCACGAACTAACCATAATAAACAATAATAAAGCAACCGGCTAGTCCGGGCAAACAAGTACCTAACCAGGCCCCCATAAGCCCGGAAGGTTCACAGAAACACTCAGCAAACAACAACCATAACCCGTATCCATACAGCCTCCCATACGACCGATAGATACAGGCGCCAAACAACTATACTGGTGATAGGCAATGTATATGAATGGATGAATGCAATATAAACCATGTAGGGGGCACCGGACTCGAACCAGTTCCACAATCTCAAAGCATACCGGGGGCATCGAACTCGAACCGGTTCCACAATATCAATCCATACTGTACCAAGTGTATATACCTCCTCCAGCTCACCTAGCTCGCAAAGGTAGGACCTAAGGCGACCAGCTTCTCTGGCTCGACGACTCTCGGACGAAGGGGCCCCTAGGGGACTCGGGAAAATCCATATACACTGCCTGATCCCGATCCAGGGCTTCCAATAACCATCATGATCCATCCACTCCGTCCAGTACCGTAGGGAGATATATATATATATATATATAATCAGTGCACGGACTCAAACCGTGTCTAAAAGAATATACATCCGAAAGTTCATTGCCCGAGATCATGCTCGGGACTAAATCATGTATAAAGGGTCGGAATATCCCTCGACCGGAGTAAATAGTAGTGGTAAGATGAGTGGATAAATAATAGACCGAAATCATCCTCGGTCGGAGTTCTAAAATATCATTTCCAGTTTCAAAAGCTCATAATCCAGTAAAATGATGTGGTACAATTCCCTTTATAAAATAATTCTTTTAAAAGTGAAAAGTGGGAATAAATCCCCTTTTTTGGAAACAATAGTAAAATCAAGGTTTTGGTTAGAATCGTACCACTAAATGAGCATGAATGCACCAGATATCATGCATGCCATCACTAGTATCCAATCAACATAACTATAAGTGCCTAAGCGTCTATAACTCACCAAAGTCCAACTAGCCTCATAATCTCAGTCTCGGGCCCAATATCATGTACCCAATATTGTAAGGTCTCATGACCCGAGCCACCACAATAATCAAGGGCATAAAGCCACCATAAGGATCTAATCGGGAAAAAACCTCCCGAATTGCTAATTCAAATGGTAAGTCTCATACCAAAGGATCCTTAATCACAAACTGTGGTTAACATGCTTATATTCAAGGGCAATAGGGCTCTATGGACATAACAAGTAATTATAATAGAGTTCGGGTCACATCTATACCCCAAATTTCCATAAAATAGGCTAAGTCATGCTAAACTAGCCATAATCATATCCTATATTCTTTACCTAGCATGCATTCCATACTATACACAATCTCATAGAGAAAAGTAGACCGAAGCCTACCTCGATGTCGAACCGCAATTCTTGAAGCGTCCACAAATAGCTCGAACTTGCTCCACGATCCCGAATCGATGTCACACTATCAAAATAGTAACCTATACGTCATTATGAGTAAAACGATACCCATATTGCAATATAAAACTCCATGCCCAAATCGGGTCAAGAATGGGCCCGTGGAGCCCGCTAACGGAATCCAAAAATTGAATCCATCACGAGGTCCCTCGAATGATAAGGAATATGTGCTCAAAAGTTGAGCACAAATCGGGGCTCAAATCAGTCCCCAAAGATTAGGATTTCAAAGACCTAATTTCTAAGAATTTACAATGAAATGAGACGAAAATCAAAGGATAAAATCATGGGAAATGATCAAGGAGTGATAAGCTAACTTGCCTTAGCTTCAATGGGAGAATCCCCACTCTTTCTCACTCCAAATGCTCTCAAAAATGGGGAAAAGGGTTGAGAGAAATGAGAGAAATTCGGATGCAGGTGGGGATTTATCAATCCTCAGGTACCGCTAAAGCGGTCATTTGACCGCTTAAGCGGCCACCGAGAAAATGGTTGAGCAGATAAAGCGGCTCTTTGGGCGCTAAAGCGGCTCAGGGTCGCTAAAGCAGCTACCGCTTAAGTGGCCCTTTGACCGCTAAAGCGGTCAAACCAGATATCAAGCACCAGATTTTGCTAAGTCCAAAATGGACTTCGATCGGGTGTTCGGGATTCGTTCGGAACCCCGTGCGCGCAAAAAAACTATGTTAACACAACAAATTCGATATTCCAGACTCAACGGAACCATCAAAATTTCCATCCAAGGTTGTTTCGATTAAATGTGGGCCCCACACCTATGGTTCTATTTTAACCAACTTCCAACCAATAGCCCAAAATGAGTCCGGAAGCCTTGGGACCTGAACCAAGGGTCCCCCTAGCCTAAAATCAACGTTCCGGAGTTGATGGAGCTGTCAGAATTTCCATCTAAGGTCATCTACTAGGAGTTTTGGTCTAAGACCAAATCCTTAATAGCGAAAACTCCAAAACAGGGAAATGAGCCTAAAACCCAAACGGACTATCCGATAACCGAGCCGACAGTTCCGGCGAGTCATAAATGACATGTAGCCGCTATGGGAAGGCTCAAAATGCCAAAACGCATGAAAACCAAGAAAATGACCTGGAGGGTCATTACAATATCCACTACTAAAAGGACTTTCGTCCGCGAAAGTCAATAGATAGAAAGAGCCTGAAAGCTCAAAAGGATGAGGTACAGTGCCCGCGTTCTCCGAACATGACTCCCCAGACAACCTCAAAGAAAGGACATCTCTTCCAAGGGATTTTGCCAAAGGTATCCCTTTTTCAACCAACTTCCTTCCTTCACTTTTCAACTAACCAAAACTCAGCCTCAATAGTCAACTGGCTTCCTACTGAACCAAGAATGACTGATGCACGCACATACAGACCACAACATGCTGGAAACACACCAATCCAAGTCTGGCAAAAACTCAGACAGGCTAAAGGCAATCCAAGGTCAGAATCATGTTATAACTCCCACATCCAAACTTAACCTTCTTTTGCCTTTCCAAACCTGTTATCTAATCCGAACCATACAAGATATCATCTGAGCCCTGTCCGCGCATTCATAACACACTGACCTCAAAAGGCTGAAGTTGACTTATGAAAATCCCCCAATGGCAAGTGCAAGAATAAGCCCATAAGGTGTTATCAGGACACGCCACAAGGGTGACCAAAGTCTGCACTCTTAAGCCAAAGCCATAACTGGTCTAGATGACCCTCTAAACTGAAATTCAAGAATCCAAAGTACTAGCTTCATGAAACTAAACGATTCACTTCACGACGTCCCATCAATCCGTGGATGAAGCCATGCTAAGCTCAACTTAAGCACACTTCTCCTACCGAGGAGAAAATTCACAACTCTGACCAAAACTGAAGACCAAGGTTGAAAGCAGTAAAACCAATACTATATATCGATGGACCATCTCCTGACCATCCATCTAGTACGATCTTCCCCAACTGGAGAAAACTGAACCGTTATGCAAAGAGTAGGCTTGGCCAGCCTATAAGTGAATGTCAACTTAAGCAAAACCTCAAAATGAGGATGCAACCAAGTTATGCAATCTCAAGCTAAAGTTCCAACACTGAAGCTAGACTACTTGATCTCAACTATCCCAACTGATCCTGTTGGCGGGTAGGCATCCACCACTGAAGTCTACCATAACTCCCAAGTCGTCATCCTAAGGCTTCCAAAATCTAAAACTGGGGCCAACAAGTCCTTACAAAGGCCAATTGCACCGATTAACCTTGCCATTAGAAAATCAAGCACATGCCCAACAACCTCCGCGAGAGTCGAGCTAGAATATCACCGAGGGGCGTAATCTTAACCGATGGGAACTACCGGCTGAAGATGTAAGCAATCAACTCCACAACTGCGGGAGGGCATAATGCATCAAGGCATAACCAAGAACTTGCCAAGACTGCAAGTAGTACTAGTGTTAGCCAGAACTCGAGCAAATCGAAAAGTATGACTCAAACATCATCTGGCCAGTCCAATAGCCAATCTACGGCAACAAATACCCATAGGCACATATTATCACGAAGAAGCACTCTGCGAAGTCCTACAAGGCCGAACAAGTGCCGAAATGAGAATTCTCTGAATTCTCCTAGTTATCTCAACTTTAACTCGGCTAAGCCATAAACCATAACACAGAAAGAACGGAGTATCCAACTCCACACCAAAGCTAAAATCAACACGCTCATCGGGAGATGAATCCATATTTAGAAAAATAAGTCTCAGACCTTTAAATCTCCGAAATGGGTGGTAGAATCGAATCACCAACCCCAACTCAAAATCCATAACAAGATCAAAACCACTACCGGGTGATGAACTATCCAAATCCAAAGGACAACTCCCAAATGCATCACCAAATAAACGGCTATAGAAGAAGACTATCAATGTTGTAGTCATAACAAAGCCCTGGAAGGTCAAGCTTACCTTCATTCTCACAATCCACTCTACACCCGATCTTGTTAACAGAAAGGGTAGGCTAACCAACCGAGGTAGCCAATCGTGCCAAGGAAGTAAGAATCGCAAGGGAACAGGCTAACTAGACAACGCTAGTCTAGCCGTCTACCAAATAAAAATCAGTCAATGCCCAGCGATAACAGTAGTAATAACTACTATAGTGACCTCAAAAAAATACAATGCAGGTGGTACAAAAATGAAAATCAATAGAAGTACCACTCTAGGGTCACAACAAAGCTAGTATGGCAAAGAAAGTGGGACTTTAACCCAACTGCTATACCCCCAAGAGGAACATAATACTGATCCACTCTATAGCCATAACAAGGCCAATATACCAAAGGAAATGGGACTTTAACCCACTTGCTACACCCATAGGACAACACTACACTGATCCACTCGATCCACTACTAAAGAACCATCTACGGGGGTAGTCATATATGCATAGACCTATACAAAGGCCTACATCAATCACTATGAAAACACTGAGGCATACCATAGTCAATATAGAAACCTCAAGGCATATAATCACCGATGGGTATGAAAACCCCAACACAACTCAAATTGTAACTAAAGGCAGAGAATCCACGGTGCACCTATCGCGGTGGCGATCCAAAAACATAAGTCTAGTGTGCCCGAAGGAGTACGAATCTGAGCATGTCTGAACTCCGACTGAGCGTTTGAATGATCAACTGAGGCACTAGGAGTACTACCTTTAACTGAAGGTGCCAACATACTGTGAAATTGATCTGGATTATCTGAATGACTAATGATTCCGTGCCGGAGACACTTTCTAGACCAGTGACCGATCTCTCTATGGTAACAACAAACCTCTGAGGTACTAAACTGGTACAAACACGAGCTAACCCAACTGGTTGACCAACTCGTGCCTGGGGCAATCATTATACCAATGGCCACACTTACCATAATCAAAACATGCTACCGGGATATTTTGAGGTATTGAACCTGCTGATTCAGAAGGTCGCCACGGCCTGAAGACCTAGATCAAATACCCCATTATGTCTGAGCAGAACTCTATCCACTGATACTGTCACGATCAATCTGAGACTTATTCATAAGCTGAGGTGCCATATGTACAGGCCTAATAGGCTGCAAATTATACTGACTTCTGTTGAGAAGATTTCGACCTCCCAACTGAATGCCCTTAACACCGAACTGCAGACATAGCCTCTTACTGCCGCCTCCGTACGCCTCCAAGTAAGTCCTCTCTGTAGCTCTCGCGTGATTAACAACCTCAGAGAAAGAAGACCCAATAATTATCAAATGCTCCGCTGCCAAACGGAGTGCTAAAGTCAATCCTCTGATAATTCCCCTCGCCATCTCATGCTCTGTGGAAAATAACATAGGAGTATGTCTGGCCCACTAAAGAGACCTAATTTCATACGCTGAATCAGACAGAGAACCCTGCTGAACACCAGCACATCCAACTCTAGTCAGGAAATTGCTCGATGGACCCGGCACTACCTCTAGCTAAGAGGTATCTAGGAATAGACTCAAAACCCATAACACCGAATCTTAAAAAGTTGAGGCAGTCACAAACTTTGCTGAAACCTGGGCTGAGCCCAGACCCTCTGGTTGACGCTGAAGATCTTTGATGTCCATCTCTAACTCTCTAGCCCAATGCTGAGAATAATTTCTGGTAACACGCGCCAAAATACCATCCGCATCTATCGATGTCTTCTACTATCCCTTTGATAGAGAATGGAGTCAAAGAAGCACTTAAAGGTTCATAGAAGTACAGACACACGACAAGGAATCAAGAATGGAATTTCCTAAGAATGCTCCATAGCCTCTCGAAGATAGGATACAGACATCTCTGTACCAATCCGCAGGACTCTACTAAACACTTAGCTCTTGTACCGACAACACCGGTAAACCTAGGCTCTGATACCAATTTATCACAATCCAATTTCTCAGGTCATGATGACACCTACTATAACCCACCAGTAGGTAAGCCAACCCGTAGTCCAGAACAGCTAGTAATGGACTACCCAAAGAAATAAGAAATGCAGCTGAATAACTATAATGATAAAGCTAATATAATCCCAAGACCTGGTGGAGCCAGTACAAGAGCTTCTAATACATCCAGAGTACAAGTGAAATACAGGAAAAATATATGTATACAAGTCGTCTCTGACACAACATAGAGAATAGTCTAACAATAAGAGGGAGAGGAGGGATACTCCAAAATGCCGGGAGCTCACCCCGTATCTCCGATCCATAGTTGCTCCGTACGATATACACACATTAACGGAGATAATTCATGCTATGACCTGCAGGCTGTAGAAGTTTAGTATGAGTACCAAACACATGGTACTCAGTAGGCAACGGCCGACTGAGCTCCAAAAATAATGCAAGCATAAGCAGCATGAAAATAACTACAGGCAACTATCCATGAAACTAGGCATAACTATCCTAACGAAGCAGTAGGGATAACTACCCTATCCTGACATCATTCAGGAGCTAAAGTGTTATACCGTATATCACCGTTAAAACATGAATGAAGAACAGAAGAAGGATATATATATATAGGTACAAGGCCAAAGGATACATACACGATGTAATTAGATAAGGAAAGAGAGGGATATACGGTAGTGCCATACATATAATTAGACATATAGGGCTAACTCAAAGGTAACTACCTAAGGGAGTCAACCTAACATCTCAAGGTCCATGGCCACGTAAAGGAATCAACACTAGCCTCATCAAACCTACACCCAAAGGGTGACAAATCCTGGGAAACCAACCATAATATAATCTACCGAAAGGATAAAAGAATCAGAAACATACCTCTAATCTCAGGTACCAGTCCACAACCAACCTGCCATGAACTAACCATAATAAACAATAATAAAGTAACCGGCTAGTCCGGGCAAACATGTACCTAACTGGGCCCCCATAAGCCCGAAGATTCACAGAAACACTCAGCAAACAGCAACCATAACCCGTATCCATACAGCCTCCCATACGACCGATAGATACAGGCACCAAACAACTATACTGGTGATAGGCAATACATATGAATGTATGAATGCAATATAAACCATGTAGGGGGCACCGGACTCGAACCGGTTCCCCAATCTCAAAGCATACCGGGGGCACCGAACTCGAACCAGTTCCATAATATCAATCCATACCGTACCAAGTGTATATACCTCCTTCAGCTCACCTAGCTCACAAAGGTAGGACCTAAGGCGACCAACTTCTCCGGCTCGACGGCTCTCGAAAGAAGGGGCCCATAGGGGACTCGGGAAAATCCATATACACTGCCTGGTCCCGATCCATGACTTCCAATAACCATCATGATCCATCCACTCCGTCCAGTACCGGAGGGAGATATATATATATATATATATATATATATAATCAGTGCACGAACTCAAACCGTATCTAAAAGAATATACATCCGAAAGTCCATTGCCCGAGATCATGCTAGGGACTAAATCATGTATAAAGGGTCAGAATATCCCTCGACCGGAGTAAATAGTAGTGGTAAGATGAGTGGATAAATAATAGACCAAAATCATCCTCGGTCGGAGTTTTAAAACATCATTTCCAGTTTCAAAAGCTCATAATCCAGTAAAATGATGTGGTACGATTCCCTTTATAAAATAATCCTTTTAAAAGTGAAAAGTGGGAATAAATCCCCTTTTTTGGAAACAATAGTAAAATTAAGGTTTTGGTTAGAATCGTACCACTAAATGAGCATGAATGCACCAGATATCATGCATGCCATCACCGATATCCAATCAACATAACTATAAGCGCCTAAGCGTCTATAACTCACCAAAGTCCAACTAGCCTCATAATTTCAGTCTCGGGCCCAATAGCATGTAACCAATATAGTAAGGTCTCATGACCCGAGCCACCACAATAATCAAGGGCATAAAACCACTATAAGGATCTAATCTGGAAAAAACCTCCCGAATTGCTAATACAAATGGTAAGTCTCATACCAAAGGATCCTTAATCACCAACTGTGGTTAACATGCTTATATTCAAGGGCAATAGAGCTCTATGGACATAACAAGTAATTATAATAGAGTTCGGGTCACATCTATACCCCAAATTTCCATAAAATAGGCTAAGTCATGCTATACTAGCCATAATCATATCCTATATTCTTTACCTAGCATGCATTCCATACTATACACAATCTCATAGAGAAAAGTAGACCGAAGCCTACCTCGATGCCGAACCGCAATTCTTGAAGCGTCCACAAATCGTTCGAACTTGCTCCACGATCCCGAATCGACGTTGCACTATCAAAATAGTAACTTATACATCATTACGAGTAAAACAATACCCATATTGCAATTTTAGAGCGGTCGTTGGCTTTGGATATCTAGTCCTTATCTAACTTGATGGTTCGACTTGATATTTCTGACCCCAAGAGAATTATTGCTAGTGTTGAGTCTAGATCTACCTTGTTGGAGCAGATTCAGGTCGTCAGATCGAGGATAGCAAGCTTTGTAGAGTTTGAGGGCAGGTGTTGAGAGGTGAGTCTGAAAGGCCTACCTTAGATTCTGAGGGCATTTTGAGATATGACGGTCATATCTATGTTCTGAGGGTCGGGGATTTGATTCAACTAATTCTTTGCGAGGCTCATAGCTCCAGGTTTTCTATTTACCTTGGGACGGCTAAGATGTATAGGGATTTGAGGCAATATTATTGGTGGAGTGGTATGCGAAGAGATATAGCAGAGTTTGTGGCTCGGTGCCTTTGTTGTCAGTAGGTAAAGGCCAAACATCAGAGACCTAGTGGATTGCTTCAGAGGCTGCCCATTCCCGAGTGGAAATGGGAGTGAGTTACTATGGATTTTGTAGGTAGTTTGCCTCGCGTTTCTCGTTGTTTTGATAGCATTTGGGTCATCGTGGATCGATTGACCATGTCTGGTCATTTCCTCCCTTTTCAGACTTCCTACAGTGTCGAAAGGTGGTTCGCCTGCATGGGGTACCTGTGTCTATCATCTCAGATCGAGACACTCAGTTCACTTCTAGCTTCTAGAGGATATTTCAGGAGGAGTTGGGTACCCAGTTTGACCTTAGCACCACTTTTCTTCCCCAGACTGACGGACAATCGGAGTGGACTATTTAGGTTTTGGGGGATATACTCTGCGCTTGTGTGTTGGATTTTAGGGGTCAGTGGGATCAGTTTTTAGCTTTGGCAGAGTTTGCGCATGATAACAGCTTTCATTTGAGTATTCAGATGGCCCTATTCGAGGCGTTGTTCGGTAGGTGGTGTCGGTCTCCGGTCGGTTAGTTTGAGACTTTTGAGGTTAGGCCTTGTGGTACAAATTTACTTTGTGAGTCATTGGACCGTGTCTTTCTGGAAGTATCACCCATGAAGGGTATATTGGACCATTGAGATCCTACGGACGGTTTGAGAGGTAACATATGAGTTAGCTTTACCTCCTACCTTTTCAGCTATTCACCGGTGTTTTATATGTCCATGTTACGGCAGTATATCCCAGATGAGTCTCACGTACTTCGGTGGGACTCAATTCAGTTGGATAAGAGGTTGGCATTCGTGGAGGAGCCTGTGTCCATTTTGGCCAGAGATGTCAAGCGGTTGCGCTCCAGAGACATTTATTATTAAGGTTCAAAGGCGTCGCCTTTTAGTCGAGGAGGCTACCTGGGAGACCGAGCGTGATATGCGGACCCAGTATCCCTACATGTTCGAGCCTTCAGGTTCATCTTTATCCTTTACTTTTGCGGACAAAAGTCCTTTTAGTAGTGGATGTTATAATGACCCTCCAGGTCATTTACTTTGTTTTCGTGCATTTTTTACGTTTAGAGCTTTCCCATAGCTACTCCAGGTCATTTATGACTTGCTGGGACTGACAGTTTGATTATCGGGTAGTTCATTTAAGTTTTTAGAGCCATTTCCTTGTTTAGGAGTTTTTGAAGTTAAGAAATGGGTCTCGGGCCTAAACCTCATGTAAACAACCTCGGATGTCATTTCTGACAGTCTCAACAACTCTGAAACATCAATTTTAGGCTAGGGGGACCCTTGGTCTGGGTCCCAAAGCTTTCGGACTCGTTTTGGGCTATTGGGTGAAAAATTATAAAAATGGCTCCTTGGGTGTGGGACCCACTTTTTATCGTAACGACCTCGAATGGAAATTTTGATGGCATCGTTGAGTCTGGAATGTCAAATTTAGAAGGGTAGCATAGTTTATTTGCGTTCACGGGATTTCAAACGAATCCCGAGGGCCCTGTCGGGTTATTTGTAACTTGCCAAAGTTGTTGGTGCATCAGCACCTGGTACAGGCCCAATTCCTTTATCGCGACCTCGATGAGGACCCCCGTTATCGCGAGGGGCCATGATCTTAGTCATCGCGATAGCGAGGCTTGTGAGCTTACGACCACGATGAAAGAGGTTATGGGGTTGAGCCAGCTTGCTCATCGCAACCGCGTGGCTTAGCCACTGCGTTCACGACGGTCCCATTAGTGGGATGCTGTGACCGCTACCAGGGGACCTCGCGATCGCTGTGAGGAAACCCCTGGCAGTATAAATACTCTCTCCTTTATTTTTCCAACTCATTTTCTATGTTTTAAAAGCCATTGTTGGCACTTGGAGCTTGAAATTGTAGGTTAATCATATAATTGAGTTGGGTTTAGCTCAGAGATGTGTTTATGGGCCCTACATCTTTGATAATTTGTAAGTTTTCCATCAATTTTCCATGCAATTCTCCTTTTTTGTTTTTGGCTTCGATTTTATATTGGGACTGATTTGGAGACTGAATATTAGCTCGAATTTAGTTGCATTTTTATGGCATTTGATTCTTGAGCTACGTGGGACACTATGACGATTTCAATTCTGTGATTTTGCAAAGGGGACCAGCATGGTATTTTTGATTCAATTTCTGAACTGGAGAATTTATACGCAATATAGGTATCATTTTTCTTGCCTTGATGCCTAGATCATTGTTTTGATAGTATGACAGCTCTCGGAGGCCTCTCAGAAGAGAAAAAGTTCTGATTTAGAGGATTCAGCAGTGTCCAGTAGGCTAGGCTTACCCTATCTTTAGATTGCGCTTATTTATGGTGTTAGTGTATTATTATGCTAATTTTAGGTAGGTAGGTTTAGCCCTGTTATCATTTTAGTATTTTATGCCTTATTTTAGCAGGTTACGACCCTGTTTGGTAGATTTCGGGACGGTTTTTCTTTAGTATAGTGTGGTAGCATCTTTTAGGGCTAGGATTAGTGCTTTTAATATCTTGAGATGGGGTCGGGAAACCTTAGACTCTACTTGGCCAAGTTCTGGCCTAAGTTCAGCTATCAGGCCCCCATAGTGGGCCTCACTACCCCTTGTTACCTAGAATACTTGGTGTTAAGTTGCTTTAGACTTATTTCGACTCTTGACTACCACATTAGGATATTACCTTAGGTTGGGTTGACTTAGATTGGTTTCTTACCTGTTTTAGCCCCTTTTTTTCCTGGGAAGAGTAGTAATTGATCCTATACCGCACCTCTTGACTTAGTGTAGCGGACCGTCTTGCCTTATTGGACTTATTCACCCGAGATTAGTATCTATGGACTTATGGTCTGGATATAGGCTTAGAAACCTTGGATTTCTTCCCGTTAGCTAGTGATATTTATTTCTCTATAAAAACATTCCAGCTCCGGACTGGGTTTGGAATATGCCTTTTGATATTATTATTACGAGTTCTGACGCGATGCGAATAATGGTTACGGTTATGTCTATGGTTACTATAAATGGGATACGGTACGGCTTTGGCATCGATTTACAGTTGAGATTGGTTACTTATGGGATCACTAGTTCTCTGGTTACGGTTTGGTTGTTATAAGTTTTGGTTCGAGTCCGGCATCTGGTTATGGTACAATCTGGGTATTCTGGTGATGAATATGATTGTTCTTGTAGTGTTGACAGTGGTACTGAGTTCTATTGTACATGATTGATGTGGCCTTTTGTTATTACCCACTACTTTCGATTTTAACCCGGCGTATGGCCTCTCGTTATTATCCACTATTTTCGATTTGAGCCTGGCATCTGGCCTCTCATTATTACCCATTGGTGCCGGTTCAAGCCCGATGCACACCTAGATAGTTTTATCATGGATTTGGGATCAGATAGTTACTTGAGATTGGTTCGACTACGAGATACCTATGTTTTTATTCTAGTTACTTTTTGTGTGCATCCACCGGTTTATGGGGGCTCGTTCGGGTTGATTGTCTTCTTTCGTGTGCCTTCTGGGTTTATGGGGGCCTAGTTAGGTTATAGTTAGTGTTTTCTTTCATTACTGAGTTTTTTATTTCTGTATTGCCCTTATTTACTTCCTCTTTAGCACTTGCGTAGTTTAGTAGATATTTACATTTCCGTCCTTATCACTACTGTCTTAGCTTACACTCTCGCATTATACATATGCTTTTATTATATTTGAGCTCAGTCAACCGATGATGTCTATTGAGTACCCGTTGCTTTGGTACTCATACTGCACTTCTGCATCTTTTTCCTGATGTAGATTCGAGTACGAGCCTCCGGCGTTGACGCTATTCTTAGGCCTAGCTACTGATTCGGAGACAGGGTGAGCTTTCCAGAGTCCGAGGCTGATCCTTCTCCATATATTCCAATTACAGTCTTTTGCATTCCGAGACTACTGTATATATATGTATTTTGGATACTGTCTAGTACTCGTTACTTGGTTTTAGTGTCTCTTGTATCAACCTTACTAGGTCTTAGGAGGGATTATTTTGTATATTTGTCCTCTTCCTTCTTCTGTTTGGTATATTATGTATTTATATTTCTTCGCTTCCGCTATTATTGCTATTGTTGTGAGTTTTCTTCTCGTCTCTCTCTATTTTTCGCCCGTTAGCCTATTACTTGCCGTTCCGAGCTATGACTTGGTTTACCTACTGGTGGGTTGAAGTAGGTGTCATCATGACCTAAGAAATTAGGTCGTGACACTTATATAGGCTTTGGAAAATAAAAGTCATCATTTTTCTCGATAGTTAGTCATGATTTTGGCCCAATCAAGGAAAAACATGTGCCCATAGCAATAAAAGTGAAGGGACAATTGAATTTGTAGATGGTCAAGAGCACGAGTTATGGCTTAGGTTCGAGTTAGTAGTGAAAGTTTGCAAAACAACAAGCAAAGTTAAAAGATATAGTGAATAATTAGTCAAGGCTCACCAACTATGAGCCGACTTCGATCGGAATATTAGGCTAGGTTAACCAATGAGTAAACTAAAACAATACAATAGAGAAATCTTGGAGACAAAGCTAATTGCTTATATGTAGAGATGAGATATCAGATCCCCTTTTACAGGGGGGGGGAGGGGCACCCACACCACTTGTTGACAAACAGTTGGGGATGCTAACCAAATATTCCGCTTCTGGCACAGACCTGTCGAGGAGCTTCCAGGCACCTGAGAGCCCTGACACATTGGTCCCATGTCTGTCCATTCGTGTGCAGCCCCTATGGCTGGTGGCCTTTTGCTATATTTGCCTAGATGGAGAGTGTGTTTTTCTATCTGGGTATCGTTCCCCGATCACGAGCAGTCTCAAATTTTACCCGACACAAAATGGTCCATATTTGCTAAAAAAAATTTTTTAACCTGTACAGAAATTATTTCTGATGTATGATCTAGAACAATAATATATTGTATGAAAATATTTCTTATGTTTGTAAGAGTCACAATCAAAACCCCTTGGTCATTTGGTTGTCATTAATTAATTATATACTACTTGCTAAAACAACAAAGAATTGTACAGTTCTTTTTTTAATTTCCTACCTTCTGCTTAATATATTCCTACTTGTACAACACTACAAAAGCCAAGAATCCATTTAGCAGGCATACACGTCTATTATTGTAGTGCCACTTATTTACATCTCTAGAATTTTTTTGATAATAGTGATTGGTGATGGCAGATTCAGTGATGATTCATAATTTGAAGTTTATAAGATTTGACGACTAATCATTGTCGTTGAATTCATTGTATACCTATTTGGTAAATTTTTTAAATATAAATACAGAGTTCAAAACTAAAGTTATTAGATTCTATCGAAGCCGAACAGTGAGTTGTGCATCCATTAGGAGTGTCAAAATGATCCCAAATTAAGTGAACCCGTCCAATTCAACCCAATATTTATGGGATGGGCTCAAGATATTTTACAAATGGGTTCAATCTCAACCGATTAAGTCTCAACCCATTTTAAAAAGGGGAAAAGTATAGAGCATAACAAACTTAAGTCAATAATTAAGCTAAATAACAACATTTTAAATAAATTAATTCATGTAGCAGAAATAACAATATTTTCATTAGGACCCAACAATTAATGTGTGTAAAATATTCCTTCCTGTTTCAAGCCACAACTTTTCTCACTTCCTTTTTGGAAACTTTCAGAAATAGCCTAATTATAGTAGAAACTAGGTAGCAATAGCAACACTTTGCAAAATTACAAACTGTAGACTACCTTGTAGCTAGGTCGCGTGTTGTATCATTGTATTTGTATCAACAAATACATGTGTATCGGTGAATACAAACCTGTCTTTCTCTCTCTCTCTCTCTCTCTCTCTCTCTCTCTCTCTCTCTCTCTTTGTATCTTGTATTTTCAATGGATAGCCATTGTATCACTGTATTTGTATCAATGAATATAGGCTTATCAGCGAATACAAACCTGTCTTTCTCATTTTTTTTTTGTATTTTTCCTCATCTTTTTCTCCTTCTTTATATTTTGTATAATCATCTCTCTCTCTTTCTCAAATGTATCAAACTTATCATTTGTATTTGTCTATTAACAAGTATATGCATTTATTTGTATTTGAATCATTCAATTTGTATCATCATTTTTTTAAACTTCCAGCTTTGTATTAAAATGTATTAGGTATTTGAAACCAAATACATATACATGACTAGAAGTTTTTGACAAAATTGGAAGTTTCTTTTTTAAAAAAAAGAAAGAGAAAGAGAACGAGAGAGCTGAGAGTCAACGAGAGAGAAATGGAGGAAGGGAGGCAGCGTGAGAAAGGGAGATAACGGAGGGAGGTGAGCGAGATTGGGAGAGAGGGAGGAGAGTGGCGAGAGTCGGAAGGAGAAGAGAGACTAGGATTGTATTTAATTGTCAAGAGAGACTATGAATTGTAATTAATTAAAACTTAGGCTTAACAGGGTAATTAGTAGCTTATGTTTGCTAAGCCATGTAATTTTCCCTTCCTTCTTAGCTTTCTCTCTCTTACTTTCTCATTTTTTTCTCCAAATTTTTAGCTTCTAATTTCTGCAGTTTTTCATTTTGTTTTCTACCAATTTCTACAGTTTTTCAATTTGATTTTGCTTTCTTTACTCAAAGTTCTGCCATAAATGGCGAGCTTCGAGCTCTAGCCATGGATGATGACGGAAAGGGCTAGATCTGGGCACCCTCTTTACCTTCTCCTTCATTTTGCGGCTATACCCAACCAACACCACCCTACAACCACCATCAAAGTTGCCCATTTTCCATTTTCTTACTCGAAGTTCCGCTATTAATGGCGAGCTTTGAGCTCTGGCCATGGATGATGACGTAAAGCGCTAACAAATAGACTATTAATTTCAACTCTGTTTGAAGAGTGAACCCTACAAATTGAAAGATGGCAGAAGAAATCGCTGAACGGCTACACCAAATACGTTGCTAATTTCAACATTTTTGTATGTGTATTTGATGTCATAAAAACAGTTATGTATTTATATGTGTATTTGTATTTGTATTTGTATTTGTATTTGTATTTGTATTTATATTTTTAGTTGACTGCATCATTTGTTTTGTATTTATATTTGTATTTGTATTTGTACTTGATTGTATCATTTGTATTTTCGTTGTTTCATTTATTTTTATTTTTATATTTGTATTTGTAGTTGACTGCATCGTTTGTATTTTCGTTATTCCATTTGTTTTATATTTGTATTTGTAGGTGACTACATCATTTGTATTTTTATTGTTTTATTTATTTTGTATTTGCTTTTTCTAGTTGATTGCATCATTTGTATTTTTAAATAAGTGAAAATGAATTATTGATTCTCTTTATATGAATACTTGTATTTGTATTCATTGATACAAATTGTATTTATTGATGCAAAACTGAACCATACAAATACAAATGATGCATGTATATCAAACGATACATGTTTATACAGCCTAAATCATACATATACAAATAATACTTGTTTATACACAAATATAAATGATAAATTTGACATACAAACAATTTGTATTTGCATAGACTCAAGCAAATACAAATAATACATATATTTATTTGCATACAAATACAAATGATAAATTGTACATATTCACGAATGAACCATCCAAATATAAATGATAATTTTATATAAAGTGTATTGTTTGATACAAAAAAATATAAAATAAATTAAAAAAGAGAGAGAGAAATATGAAAATAAAAAAACACAAAGAGGGAGAGAGATATGAAAATATAAAATGTAAAATACAAAAAAAAAATAGGAAGAGAAAGAGATGCTAGAGATAGAAAAGAGAGAGAGACAGAAAGAAAATCCAGAATAAAATCTTAAGGTATGTTTGGAAATTCACCTGATAATTGGAATTGGTGTAATTACCTAATAATTATACAGCCTAGTAATTACTCCGACCTGTTTGTTTGTCACAGTGTAATTACAAGTGTACTGTTTGGTTGCACAAGTGTAATTACATGATTATATTAAAATTTTTAAATAAAAGTTAATTATCAAAAAATAATAATTTATATTAGACAAATAAGGGTCTTTATAAATAATATTAAATTAAATATTTAAGATATATATATTGTCTTTTGAAAATATATTAATTAATAAACATATGTTCTCAACTAATATTACAAAAAAAAATGATTTATACTTTTCAAATTAGTATATTTTAATTAAATTAATCATAAAAACTAAAAGTACATGATTTTTAAGAATATCATGAAATGCATGTTTGACAAAAAATTAATATTATAAATATAATATCATAAAATTATTAAAATATTTGACAAAATGATAATCTATCAATTCTAACTAAAAATGAATGGTTTTGCAATGTGAAATATCAAGCTAGTACTGGTAAAACAAATAAATTGAAACTGAAAATATAACATAAATTCAAAATTCAAAACAAAAAAGTTAACATAATACTCTTATGTCAAATTTCAACATAACGTACATAAATATGATTCAAAAGAAAAGGAAAACTTAAGTCTATAACCTTATTCAATTTAAAAACTAGAATAATAACAAAATTATGCCAAATGAAAAATAAATATAGAATAAATAAAAAATATATAATACGAGCAATAGCATGGAATAGCAAAAGTAAAGGTTGGGAAATGAGAAGGAAACGAAATATAAATAATATAAAATAAAAAATATATTTTAAAAAAATATTAGGATGATAAAAATAAAAAAGAATTTAAAATAATAAAAATAAATAAAAATAAAAAATAAAAAAATAGAAATAGAAATAAAAAGAAGAAATTAAAAAGTAACCAGCTTGTAATTACCAGCAATTCACAGCTCCCTCCTGTGAATTGGAGAGCGTAATTACCCCCTGCCAATTACACCCAATTACATGCTGACCAACCAAACATGCCAAACTATGTAATTACACCCAATTACACCAAATCCAATTCTCATAGTGACTTTCCAAACAGGTCCTTAATGTATTCTTCTTAATGTAATACTTCTATTTGAAAATAGAATCTTCAATTACTATTATTGTTCCTTTTTTAAGGGGGTGAAAGATCACAATCCTTTTTTATCTCAACTGATACCCAAAACTCAGGGTGTTTACTAATTTGTATATGTATTTTAACATAAAAACGTCCTCAAATACAAACACAAGTTGCTATTTCGGGTAATTAGCTACTTGTTGCTATGGTTCACTTAGTTAAAGGGCCAAGATTGCTATTTCTGAACTTTTTCCTTTAAAAAAATCTTTAACTGAGCCCAATTTAATCTTCACTTCAATCTATTTAATAAGGAAACTGATTTTCTTAATAAAAGAGGAGAAAACAAGTGACAATCTTTTACCACATTCAAAAATCAAAATCATCAACAACAACAACATACCCAGTGTATTCCCATAAAGTGGGGTCTGGAGAGGGTAGAGTTTATGCACACCATACCACTACCTCAGATGGAGTAGAGAGGTTGTTTTCGATAGACCCCAACTCAGGACAAAATAGTAAAAAGACGAAAAGAAAACAAAAACATCAATAGAGAAAAAAACAAGATGGGATAACACATCAATATACGTAATGAAAACAAAAACAAGATAGAATATCACATCAATAAAGGGAAACAGAAACAAGACACCCACCGAATAATACTACAAACTATCTACCCGAAAAAGAAACTACAAGACATGCGCATAACACTACGAATACTGGTACGACTGCAACAAAAACAACCCTAACCACTAACAAGGACTCCCTCCAACCTATTAACCCTCTACCCATATCTGCGACCTCCACACCTTCTTATCTAGGGTCATGTCCTCAATAAGCTATAACTGCTCCATGTCATGTCTAATCACCTCCCTCCAATACTTCTTCGGCCTACCTCTTCCCTACCTGAAACTATCCATAGCCAACCTCTCACATCTCCAAATTAGGGCATCCGTGACATGCCCAAACCATCTCAACCTCACTTCTCACATCTTGTCTTCCACCGAAGCCACTCCCACCTTCTCATGAATAATCTCATTCCTAACCCTATCTCCCCTAGTAAGTCCACACATCTAACACAACATTCTCATCTCTTCCACTTTTAACTTTTGAATGTGAGAGTTCTTGACTAGCCAACACTCCGCTCCATATAACATGGCTGGTCAAACTGTCACTCTATAGAACTTGCCTTTAAGTTTAAAAGGGACCTTCTTATCACACGAGACTCCAGAGGCATGCCTTCATTTCATCCACCCTGCACCAATACGGTGATTGACATCCTCACCAATCTCACCATTCCCCTGGATCATAGACCCAAGATACTTGAAACTATCTCTCTTTTGAATAGCCTGGGAATCCAGCTTCACTATCACGTCGTCCTCGTGTGTCAAATCACTGAACTTACACTCCAAGTATTCCGTCTTGGTTCTGCTCAACTTGAAACCTTTAGCCTCCAGGGTTTGTCTACAAACCTCTAATTTATCATTAACTCCTTCCCGGGTCTCGTCAATCAGCACTACATCATCCTCAAATAACATACACCAAGACACTTCCCCTTGAATATGCCTCATCAAAACATCTATCACCAAGGCGAATAAAAATGGACTAAGAGTTGATCTCTGGTGAAACCCTGTCAAAATAGGAAAATACTCTGAATCTCCTCCCACCATCCTCACACGAGTCTTTGTTCCGTTGTACATGTACTTAATCGACCTAATGTATGCAATCGGAACACCTTTAGCTTCCAAGCACCTCCAAAGAATCTCTCTAGGAACTTTATGGTACGCCATCTCTAAGTTGATAAACACCATATGTAAGTTCTGCTTTCTCTCCCTATACTGCTCCACTAATCTCCTCACGAGGTGGTAGCCTTGGTCGTCGAGCGACCAAGAATGAAATCTAACTGATTCTAAAAAATAGTTACAATCCTCCTAAATATCAGCTCGACCACCCTCTCCCAAACCTTCATAATGTGACTTACCAACTTGATACCCATGTAGTTGTTGCAACTCTGTATGTCACCTTTGTTCTTGTATAAGGGAATCATCGTACTCCATCTCCAAGCTTTAGATATCTTCGCCGTCCTGAAAATGACATTAAATAACTTAGTCAGCCACCTCATCCCTGCCCCGCCAGTGCTCTTCCAAAAATCCACCGAAATCTCGTCAGGCCCAGTCGCCCTACCCCTACGCATCCTACGAATAGCCCTCTTGACTTCGTCAACCTTTATACCTCTACAGTAACCGTAATCACGACACCCCTTCGAGTGCTCCAAGTCCCCTAACACAATGCCTCTGTCCCCCTCTTTATTCAGGAGTGTATTAAAATAAGACTGCCACCTCCTCCTAATGTGGACATCCTCCACCAACACTCTGCCATCTTCCCCCTTGATGCACTTCACTTGGACAAGGTCACGGTCCCTACGCTCCCTACGCTCCCTAGCCTTGGCAAGTCTATACAACTTTTTTTCCTCTTCTTTCTTCTCTAATTCCGTATACAAGCTTTCGAAAGCTGCTGTTTTAGCTGCCACCACCGCTAACTTAGCCTCCTTACTAGCTAACTTAGACTCCTCCCTATTCGTCCGCTTCTCCTCTTCATCCTTACTCTCTTCCAACTTTGCATAATCCACATTCTAAGTCTCCACCTTCCTTTTAACTTCTTCGTTCCACCACCAGTCCCCCCCCCCCCCCCCGATGCTTGACAAATCGACCTCTCGAGACCCCCAACACCTCTTTAGCTGTCTCCATGATGAAACTGGCAGTCGTCTCTCACATACTGTCCAAGTCCCCCTACTCTCCCAAGCCCCCATAGCCACCAACTTCTCTTCCATCTCCACAGAACTGGTCGGAGTTAATCTACCCTATCTAATTCTAGTCCGGTCCTCCCCACATCTCCTCTTTTAACCCAACTTAAAAGTTAAATCCATCACCAGAAGCTTATGCTGGGTCGAAAGATTCTCACTACGTAAGACCTTATAATCTTTACATAAAGCTCTATCCCCCTTACTAAGAAGTAAAAAGTCTATCTGAATCTTGGCCACCGCACTACGAAAGGTAATCAGGTGTTTCACCTTCTTCGGAAAACTTGAATTCACTACCACCAACCCAAAGGCCCTAGAAAAATCCAAAAGTGAGGCTCCACCATTATTTCTCTCCCTGACACCAAAGCCTCCATGCACATCGTTATAGCCTCTAGGCAATGACCCGGTGTGCCCATTGAAATCCCCTCCTATGAAAATCTTCTCTGAGCTCTGAACGTCTGTCACCACCTCATACAAAACCTCCCAAAATCTCTTCTTCTCCTCCTCGTCCAAACCTACCTTCGGCGCGTAGGTACTAAAAATATTCAGCGTAGACCTTCCAATGACCAACTTAGTCATCATCAACTTATCGTTGACCCTCCTAACCTCCACCAATTGCCCGCTAATCTCTTCATCTACTAAGATACCTACCCCATTCCTATGCCTCTCGCTCTCTGAGTACCACAACTTAAACCCATCCACATCCTTAGCCTTAGAACCTACCCATTTGGTCTCCTGGACACAAGCTATATTAATCTTCCTCTTCCTAAGAATCTTCACGAGCTCTAACGACTTACCTTGAAGGGTCCCTATATTCCAAGACCCTACTCTTAAACTAAAGGCTCCCTTATCCTACCAAATCCAGAACCCATCCCCACCTCACCCCCCCTCCTTAAATATTTTTTCTTACTCTAACCCCTACCCACCCACCCCTCCTACCCCTACCACATATTCCCCCTCCCCTCCTCCCCCCCCCCAAAAAAAAATATTTAATTTATTTTTATTTTTTAAAAACTTTTTCATGAAAAATATTTTTTTCTCCATACCAAACACAATAAATAGCCCGCCCAAATTTTTTTGGATTGGGCATGAGATTTCATGGAAAAATCACATTGTACCATTACTTAACTTATCATAACTACTTAAAAGCCCAACCCTTTTAAATAATTACATAAATCCCTGATTTTACTTAAAAACTCGGATTCATCACAAAATAATGTGATGTATCCGTGTAAAATTAAGTGATGTAAATGTGATGTATCAGTGTAAAAATAAGTGATGTATCTGGAAGAATGTGATGTATCCGTGTGGAATGTGATGTATCCGAAAGAATGTGATGTATTCAAAAGAATGTGATGTATCCGTGTGGACTAAATCAGGAATTTGTAGTAATATTGAAAAGAGTTGGGATAGAGAGTAATTAGCTTCAAAAGAATTGGAATTTATGTTGTTTTTACTAGTTTCATACTTGGCTAATTTTAGCCCAACTCTATATAATCCATTTTTAAAGTGATCTTCAATTTATCTCAATACTAGCCCAATTCTAGCTCATATTTAAGATTTACTTTAATATAAATCTATTACTTGAAACGAGCCTTCATAAATAGGTAATGTCTTCTTTTTCCTGACTTTCTGCTTCTTTGGAATAATATGCATTAATGCATTTTGTTTTATCAAAGTAGTAAGTTAGATAGTAATTTAGATAAAGGTAAAGAGCACAAATCACAAATATTTTTTTTGAATTTATTACCATCCAATATGAAATGAAAGCAAATGTTACTATTGATCATGAACATGAATATGTACAATTTTAAAAATATTGATCTAAGTTTAAGACATTTTGTAGGTACTGTTTTGTCACGACCCAATTTTTGAGTCATGATGACGCCTACCGTAACTCACTAATAGGCAAGCCAAACCCTAGCACAGAGCGACAAGCGACGGGCTAACGGGCAGAATCTCAAAATAACAGAGATGAAGTGGAAGTAACCATACTAATAAACATGCTAGAAATGTAAAAAACAGAACCAATATATATATATACATACATACTATGACTGAGAAGGAAGAGGACAATATACAAAGTCAAGAACCCCTCCCAAGACCTGGTGAGGTCGGTACAAGAGCCACTACTAGACATACCCAAAGTACAAGACAGAAACCAAATATATACAACAAGTACCACAGTCTCGACTGCAAAAGACTATACAATAGAGATGAAGTAGGATCTAACTCGAACGTCAGTAAGCTCACCTTGCTTCGGAGTCAGTGCTGAGAATAGAGTCACGTCAAACTCCCCGGCTAGTGTCCGGATCAGCATCAGAGAAAAACAAATGCAGAAGTGCAGTATGAGTACCGGGCAACGGGTACTCAGTAGGCATCATCGGTCGACTGAGCTCAATGTAATATAAACAGGCTAAAGTATGGGGGTGCATGCTAAGTCCGGGTATAACTGATAAGTAAATGCGATACTGAATAATAAATAAGTAACTGTGTACAGAACACATAAGTCAAACATAATCCAACTAGGCCCCTACAAGCCCGCTGGGCACATGGAAGAATACAATAACCCAGCCTGGCCGCCATAACCCAGTCGGACACACAAGAATAGTAAATGCATAGTCACCAGTGTCTCGAAGCTGTACCAATATCCAGTAATCACAATAACCAATGTGGCACACCAGGCTTGAACCGACACCAATGGATAATAACAAGAGGCCAGACGCCGGAATCAAACCAGACACAGCGGGTAATAACAATAGGCCACATATATACACCATATCTACCAAAATCGAACTAGAACTCAGGGAACAACAGTATCATAATCACGGTACCCATTACCAGAACTCATAGTGTACCACAATTCGGGGCCAGACTCGAACGGGACACCCAATAGTCAATAACCAAAATCATCTTCCCTTAATTAGTAGCCGAAATCAAACCGAAACTCATCATGGATAGTAACAGGAACAGAGCCAAATGTCACATCATAACCAATAAATGGGGAACATGCTAGCCCCAGGCCGAAGCCGAAGTTTAGGTAAAGGAGCTAACCCATCATCTGCTACAAGGTAAGTCCCTGGGTCCTCCTAGGTCCATAGTCTACTATCATGAAATATCTAAGTAAGTCCGGGTATCTAGAGTAGATCATGGCAAGACGAGTCCTAATTCTAAGCCAAGGTCAGCAATCCCAATCCAGTACGGTACTATTAGGGTCTAAAATGCTAAACAGGCCAACTGGCTATAATCGGGGTGACTCAATCCCATCATAAGCCTAATAGGTCATACTAGGGCTTAACTAAGCCCAAATATGTCAAAGTTCTGACAAGTCAAAAAAAAGGGTAACGGAGCCCACTATCGAGTCCCGAAAACCAGGTCTAGTTATACCTGTTTAAGTCTGGGCTAAGTCTATCTAAGCCTGGACTAAGGTCTAACAATAACATTCCCCCACCAGCAACAAAAACAACAATACTCTCCGACCCCAAATAGGTCATTTGTGGTGCACCACGAGGATAACGGGTATGGAATGTGTCCGAATAGCCCTATCCGATCTAGAAGGCCTAAATCACAGCAACCCACCACCAAGTCTATAATACCAGCCCACAACACCAACACAATAGTATACATATCACACATAAGCCCAATCTAAGTGTAAAGGAAACCTAGCCTACCTGAAAGCCGCCGCAAACCTGCCAAAAGAACCAGCTATACAGGAGCCTTCCCATTTCGAGAGACCTCTGACTGCGGCCAAGCTACCAAAATAATAAACTACAAGTCAAAATATGACTATTGATACCCATATTGCATTAGTTCGAAAAACGTACGAATAGTCCACTTGGGGCCCGCTTGCGGCATCGCAAAATCAAAACCATCACAGCGTCCCAAATAACTCAGTGATTAATAGTCACAAGAGACATTATTATAACCAAGCTCAAACTTACCTTTAAGTCAGCACCAATAGCAAAACCATCAACAATATCCAAAAATATAACGTAAAATGACGAAACTCACCGAAATAACGAAAATTACATGTCCACAAACACTTCCCCACTAGAACCCGAGCTTGAATAACTTGATGTAGATAATTAATTTTCTTTCGGGGATCGAATATGACATTAAAATTATTCACTCCGCCAAAACCCTCTTAGCGTGAATGAGTAGTGATATATATAGAGAGAGGGTAAAAATATAACTGTATAAGACACAATTTCACTAAAAGTTCATTTCTACGTGAGAATATAACTGTATAAGACATAATTTCACTAAAAGTTCATTTATATGTTAACCAAAGATGTCACTTTTGAATAGTGTTTATATATATTTGTAACCTTAAATGGTAGTTCTGAAAAGAAAATAGTGGGTTACTTTTAATTGTGTTAAAAGACAGGGTTATCTACATTTGTACAACACTTGCACATTAAGTAGCAAGGCTACTCATTAAGGGTGTTTGCTGGACACCCCCTCCATTTCCACGTGGAGTGGAGGTGTCCTCACTTTAATTATTTCTCACATGTTCATATGTGCTCGGGCATTGCGTAGGTTTATGGTAAAATAAATACAATATTTTAAATATACCATAATTAATAGAAAATTATTTCGAATAAAATCTCTATGAAATAAAAATATTATTTTAATACATTTAGATTTACTATCTCAGTTTAAAAAGAATAATAAATTATAGAACTTTTATAAAGTAGTATAGTTATATCATAACTAGAGAATTTTATAAATTTCAAAAACATATTCGAAAGGTAATTAACTAGTATATCTTTTTACCAAATTCTAAATTAATTTAAATATTTCGCAACACGCTTGATATAAATAATATTCTCAAACAAACTGTTCGAAAATCGAACTGCCAGTCCTAGCAAGTCATAAATAACTTGGGGCAGTTATAGAAAAGCTCTAAACACCGAGAACACACGAAGATGAGGAAAATGACCCGAAGGGTCATTACAACATCCACTACTAAAAAGACTTTTGTCCGCGAATGTCAAGAGTAAGCGCATACCTAAAAACGTGAACAAGTAGGGATACTGGTCTAGCATATCACGCTCAAGCTTCCAAGTGGCTTCCTCAATCAGACGGTGATGCCACTGTACCTTAACCACTGGAATGTCTCGGGAGCGTAACCGTCTGACATCTCTGGCTAAAATGGACACAGGCTCCTCCACACATGCTAACTTCTCGTCTAACTGAACCGAGTCCCACTGAAACACATGCGACTCAGCCGGAATGTACTGTCACAACATAGAAACATGAAACACTAGGTGGATAGCCGAGAATGCCGGAGGTAAAGCTAGCACATAAGCCACCTTTCCAATTGTCCGCAGAATCTCAAAGTGTCCAATATATCTGGGGCTAAGCTTGCCCCTCCTACCGAACCATATCACACCCTTCATGGGCGATACTCATAAGAAGACCCTATCACTAACTCTGAATTTCAACGGACGACGTCTACGGTCAGCATAACTCCTCTGTCTACTCTGAGCTGTCCGTAACCTGTCCTGAATCACCCGAACTCGGTCCAAAGACTCTCAGAGAAAATATGTGCCCCGAGGACTGACCTCTGAAGTCTCGAACCAACCAACTGGAGACCAACACCATCTACCATACAAAGCCTCAATCGGAGCCATCTGAATGTTGGTGTGAAAGCTATTATTATACGTTAACTCGGCTAAAGGCAAGAACTGATCCCACTGACCCCCAAAGTCTAACACACAAGCGCGGAGCATATCCTCCAATACCTGAATAGCCCGCTCTGACTGCCCGTCGATTTGAGGATGAAACGCAATACTGAGGTCCACCTGAGTACCCAACTCCTCCTGGAAAGTATGCCAGAAACTGAAGGTAAATTGAGACCCTCGATTTGAGATAATAGATATTGATACTCCATATAGGCGAACCACCTCCTGAATATATACATGAGCTAACCTCTCAGCACTGTGGGAAACTCAAACAGGGATAAAATGCATCGACTTAGTCAACCAATCCACAACAACACATATACTATCAAAACCGCAAGAAGTGCGAGGTAACCTACCAAGACTGAGAAGGAAGAGGACAGTATACAAAGTCAAGAACCCTCCCAAGACCTGGTGAGGTCGGTACAAGAGCCACTACTAGACATACCCAAAGTACAAGACAGAAACCAAATATATACAACAAGTACCACAGTCTCGAGTGCAAAAGACTATACAATAGAGATGGAGTAGGATCTGCCTCGAACGTCAGTAAGCTCACCTTGCTCCGGAGTCAGTGCTGAGAATAGAGTCACGTCAAACTCTCCGGCTAGTGTTCGGATCAGCATTGGAGAAAAAAAGATGCAAAAGTGCAGTATGAGTATTGGGCAACGGGTACTCAGTAGTCATCATTGGTCGACTGAGCTCAATGTAATATAAACAGGCTAAAGTACGGGGGTGCATGCTAAGTCCGGGCATAACTGATAAGCAAATTCGATACTGAATAATAAGTAAGTAACTGCGCACAGAACACATAAGTCAAACATAACCCAATTGGGCTCCCATAAGCCTGCTAGGCACACGAAAGAATACAATCTAGTACAACTTTTAAGCTATTACCAATTATAGTTGAATATTAGCTTTAATAACAGATCTCCACTTCTTCTTCGCTTCTCTCCCTTCTCCCGTCAATAATGTCTTCTCCGGTGAGGAGCTTTCAAGCTCCAGCGAACCGAAGCAAAGCAACAACCGCCGCCAGTCCCTTTTTCCCTTTCTACACAACCAATACTGGAGCTCCGACTCCGGCAGCCACCACATTCACATCGAAATTATAATGGAGCAACCAGATCTGGCTGAAATTGTCTGAATCTGACCAAAATTATTAGATTTTGATGAAGTTGTTTGGTGATGGAGGAGAAACGGAGTGGGTAGTGAAGCTGATAGTTGCTCCGGCGATATGAGTTCACCGAAGAAGACAGGGGCTTTCTAATTGGCGGCTGGTTCGTCGAAAGAAATGAAAAAGGGAGGTGACAGATCTTTTGTTGGTGGTGGCGGCGGTCTGGCCGGAGTTTGGTGGTGGTGGCTCGTCGGCAGTGACGAAGGAGAGAGGAGGTGGGCGGTCGGAGTTGTTTGGTTGTGATATTTTTTCAATTGTTTGTCAGATTTCGGTGGGTTAAGGTTGGAGAAGACAATGACGTCGTGGTTGGAGGTTGCCGGAGTTGGCAATGTTGTTGTTTGTTTGCCGGATAAAATGGGGGCGTGATGGTGGTGATTCACCGGAGAATAATGTAGAAATTTTTAAAAGTTGTATTAAAATTGTATTAAAAACAAACAGTCATTGTAATACATTTCGAATTCAATATTATACATTTTTATGAATTCAAAAGTTGTTATTTCATAACAAATATAATACATTTATAACGACGTAAATTAATTTAAATTGTAAAAGAATATCTGAAATTCACGTATAATACTTATGATACATTTGTATTTAAAATGTTTTGTTATTAATATTCACCACGCATATTGAAATACGTCTTTAATAGGTATAATATATTGAATTCAAAATGTATTAAACGTAAAAGATCGTTGTAACACAATTCAAATTCAATATTATACATTTTTATGAGTTCGAAAAGTTTGAAATTCAAGTATAATATTTATAATACATTTGTATTATAAATATTTTAGTTATATATATTCACCACGTATATTGAAATACGTCTTTATTACGTTTAATATATTGAATTCAAAATGTATTAAATTTGTTGTTTATTTTTTTCTCTTATTAATGATGTTAAAAACGCATTATAATTAAATTTGAAATATTTAAATGCTATTCAAGTTAGTTTATGTGTTACTATATTAAAATTATGTTTAAAAATGTATTATATATGTATTTTGCTATTTTTGGTTAACAAAAGTTATACTTTCAACTCATGTATTATAATTGGTAAATAAGACTACATATTTATACTATTTATGTAAATATTCTATTTCTACAAACTAAAAGCCCATTAAGAATTCACCACCAATATGTATATATACACAAACTAAAAACATTAAAATATAAAGAGTTAAAAGAGAGAGAGAGAGAGAGAGTAAAGAATACCTCCAAAATATGATGAACAAATAACTGAAGCATCACCACCACAAAAATATAGAGGATTTGACGGTATGAAGAATCTCAACAATTATCTCAAGATTCCCCCCTATAGATATTTAGGTACTGATAACATTTATTAGATGAATATGGTCTTATATTAAATTGATCAAATGAATTTAGTCTATATTGAACTATTCAAATTCTCTAATTTTTGTAATAACAAGGAGAAGTTGTATATTTTGCAATAGATATGGCTGGGCCGTTTATGGTTCGATTTGGGTCGGTTTTTGATTAAAACCATAACCAAACCAATTAAGTCGATTTTTAAAATTCTAAAACCAAACCAAATAAAAAGAACATCTAAAACATTAAATACAATGTTTAGCTGATAAGAAACTCCACGCTAGTACCCTCTAATTTACCTAGTTTAATTCTTGAATTCTTTAATTTTTTGATAGCAGGAAAAAATGTTGGTTAATATATTTGATTAAGAATTAATATAATAACTCTTTCATCCTTTGAAGGGCGTTTTCGTAATCTAACTTTTTGTTGTTTTCTGGGTACAATCTGTATTTACAACATGAACTTCAACAACAAGTTCAAGAACAACAAAGAAGTTCAAACTATTTTCTGGAAAAATAGAAAACCATAAGAAAGAGATGAAGAAAGAAAGATCAAGTCCACCGAATTCACTGTGTGTCCTTAAGAAAATTATTCCCCTCAAGTACCCGAGGTTAATGAAACATATCCTCCCAAGATAAATTAATTCATTTTAGCAAATAGTGGTACCTCAAATTTATCAAACTACGAGCTCACTCAACGATTTGTAAATCACTTTGAGGTTTTCAAGAAGAAGAGAGTATTTTTTCCTTCAAAATTTCGTGCTTAAACCTGGGAAAGAAATAAGGTATTTATAGCCAAAAATTGTTGCTTCAGAAAGAAAGCAATGGTTCATGAAAAGCTGTAATTTTTTGAAATAATGTCTCACTTGCGGATCCCATTTGTTGCTGCAGATGGCGACATGTGGCCACAAATCGCATGTTGCACAAAACAGAATGTTTTGTCCAACCTGCATTGGCATCTGCGTTTGCAGATGGCCAAGTCCGGCCGCAGGTCCCATTTTCATTTTCAAACAGTGCCTCAAAGGGTTGCGTCCCTTCGAGGTGAGTCATGACATGCGTCCACACATGCTCATGTGCGTCCACAAATGGAGAAAATTTTCGTATCAGATTTTTGGATTAAAAAATCATTAACTCTCAAGTTTCAAATGAATTTTGTCTAAAAAGATAATCTCTCGATCATTTGACAAATCAAAATCAAAATCAAAATCCAAAGCCGAGCCGAGCGACGACGACGACGCGAGACTTGTCTTCTTTTTGCCTCACTATCCACATGAAGGTGTGCTTCAATATTTAAACACAAGAATGTTCCTTTTCTCCCATCAATGTGGGAGAAATATTCCTTTATAAAGTGAACACACATTTTTCACTTTCCCTTTATTTTTTTTTCCTCTATTTTTCATTCACTTTCATCACTTAGAACCCAACACTTTTCACTATAGGGCTTTCCACTTTTAGAATAAGTATGATATTTAGAAGATAGTGTTAATGTTGCATATTCTTCCACTTCACCCTCACATAGGTGATTCCTAAACATTTAATCCTATAGATCAAAATATTTGGTCAAATCTGCAAAACTTAGAAACCATTAAAAAGTTTTAATCCATAAGCCTTATCCTTGTTTACTGAACATTGTCTTCATCATGAGAATGAGTTGAGTTAATTGACAATGTTGAACCGTCAGTCACAACTTTGTTTGATTTCCTTGAACCCAGCTCTTGGGATCTCCAGTCCACTAGGTAGATTTACCGCCATGATGAATTGTCCTAGGCATTAAACCTATTTCCTTCCTTGATCTCTCAGCTCCCTCTCTAGTTAGGCCTTTTGTAAGTGGATCCGACATATTATCCTTTGACTTCACATAGTCAATCATGATAATTCTACTAGAGAGTAGTTCTCTAACGGTATTATGTCTCCGTATTATATGACGAGATTTACCATTATACATCATGCTGCTTTCCCTACCTATTGTAAATTGACTATCATAGTGTATGCGTACTGGTGCCAAAGGTTTGGGCCAATAAGGAATATCTGTTAAGAAATTTCAGAGCCATTCAACTTCTTCACTGCTTTATCTAATGCGATAAATTCAGATTCTATTGTACAGAGGGCAATACATGTTTGTTTGGATGATTTTCAAGAGACTGCTTTTTCAACAAGAGTAAATACATATCCACTCGTGGATTTACTTTATTTGATCTGGTGATCCAATTTACATCACTATATCCTTCAATTACAGCAGGATATTTGTTATAATGCAAAACATAGTCTTGAGTATGTTTTAGATAACCCAAAACTCTTTTCATTGCCATCCAATGAGTTTGATTGAGATTACTCGTGTACCGACTCAATTTAGTAATAGCACATGCTCTATCTGATCGCATACAATTCATGATATACATCAAACTTTCCAACATTATTGTATAGTCCGATTGTGAGTCACTTTCACTTTCATTTTTTGAAGTGCAAAGCTCACGTCTAATGGAGTCATGGCAATATTGAAATCCAAATACTTGAACTTGTAAGTACCTTTTCAATGTAATGAGACTATGATAATGTCAACCCTTGTGGAGTTCTACGAATTCTTATCCCTAAGATCATATCAACAACTCCAAGGTCTTTCATATCAACTTTACTTTCTAGCATTCGCTTCGTAGCATTTATGTCAGAAATGTCTCTACTGATGATCAACATATCATCCACATACAAACAAATAATGACCTTGTGATTTGGAGTGTCTTTAATGTAAATACATTTAATACATTAATTTATCTTGAATCTGTTTGCCAACATGATTTGGTCAAACTTTGCATGCCACTGTTTGGGTGCTTGTTTTAGTCTATAGAGTGACTTAACAATTTTGCACATTTTTCTTTCCTTACCAAGAACCACAAAACCTCAGGTTGTTCCATGTAAATTTCTTCCTCCAATTCTCCATTTAAGAAAGTTATTTTCACATTCATTTGATGAATTCAAGACCATATATCGTAGCTAATGCAATCAACATCCGAATGGACGTTATCCTTATTACTGGCGAGTATGTGTCAAAATAATCAAGCCCTTCTTTTTGTCTAAAACCTTTCACAACAAGTCTTGCCTTGTTTTTGTTAATAGTATCATCAGCTTTTATTTTTTGTTTGAAAATCCATTTTGAACCTAAAGGTTTTTTTTCTGAAGGAAGATCAACCAACTCTCAAGTATGGTTTCTCAAGATAGAATCAATCTCACTATTGACTGCCTCTTTTCAAAAGGTTGAGTCCACAGACGACATCACTTCTTTAAATGTTTGAGGGTTATTTTCAAGAAGAAATGTTACAAAATCTGATCCGAAGGAAGTCGATGTCCTTTGACGTTTACTACGCCTTGAATTCTCTTCATTAAATACATTCTCCTTTGGTTCATCCATAGGTCGTTTAGACCCTTCACTAGAAAACTCATGTTTAGTTTTATATGGATAGATATGTTAAAAAAAACTCAGCATTATCTGATTCAATTACCGTATTATCATGGATATTCGGATGTACGAATTTATGAACTAAAAATTGACATGCTTTACTGTTTGTAGCATATTCGATAAAAATGCAGTCCACAGTCTTTGGCCTTATTTTCACCCTTTTGGGTATAGGAACTTGGACTTTGGCTAGATACCCCCACACTTTGAAATATTTCAAGTTGGGTTTCCTTCCTTTCCATTTCTTATATGGAATAGATTGTATCTTACTATGGGGCACTCGATTGAGCATTCGATTTGCTGTAAGGATAGCTTTCCCCCCACAAATTTTGCGGTAAACCTGAACTTATAAGTAAGGCATTCATCATTTCCTTCAACGTTCAATTTTTCCTTTCCGCAATTTTATTTAATTGAGGTGAATATGGGACAGTAGTTTGATAGACAATTCCATTTTCCAAACATATCTCTGCAAAAGGAGATTCATACTCTCCACCTCTATCACTTTTTATCATTTTAATCTTTTTATTCAAATGATTTTTAACTTCAGTTTTATATTACCTAAATGCTTCTATTGCCTCATCCTTACTATTCAACAAATAAACATAACAATATCTAGTGCAATCGTCAATAAAAGTTATGAGATACTTTTTCCCACCATGAGATGGTATTGCCTTCATATCACAAATGTCTGTGTGAATTAAGTCCAAGGGATTGAAATACCTTTCAACAGACGTATACGGATACTTAGCATACTTAGATTCAACACATGTTTGACACTTTGAATTATTACATTCAAAGTTAGGCAAAACTTCCAAAATAATTAGTTTTCGCAAGGTTTTATAATTGACATGTCCTAAGCGTTCATGTCATAAATCATTTGACTCAAGTAAGTAAGAAGAAGCAAAGCTTTTATTCATATCAACTACAATTATATTTAGTTTGAAAATGCCCTCAGTGAGGTAACCTCTTCCTACATACATATCGTTCTTGCTGATTACAACTTTATCAGATATAAATATACATTTAAAACCATTCTTGACTAGAAGTGAAGTTGAGACCAATTTTTTTTGCATTTCGGGAATATGAAGGACATGGTTAAGAGTCACTATTTTACCCGAAGTCATCTTCAAGCATATCTTGCCTGTTCCTTCTATCCTTGCCGTTGCAGAATTTGTTATACATATGGTCTCGTCGGGTCTTGATGAAGTATAGAAAGAAAACAGTTCTTTATTAGAATAAACATGACGGGTAGCGCCTGAATTCATCCACCATTCTTTGGGATTTCCAAATTACATTCAGTAAGCATTGGACACAAGTTGTCTATATTTTCATTCATGCTTGCTTGCTCTTTCTTCTTTTGTTTCTTTGGAACACGACAATCTGAAGACATGTGGTCAAACTTGCCACAGTTGTAGAAATTTCCTTTAAATTCTTTCTTCTTTGGTGCATTCTTATCTTCATCAGACTTCTTTCTTTTCTTGTTTTATGGAGGAGCTTCAACATTATTTTCACATGGTATTGCTGACTTTGCAGTAGCTTTCTTTTCTACAGCTATATTATCTTTTTCAATCCGCAGACGAACAATGAGATCCTCTAATGTCATTTCCTTTCGCTTGTGTTTCAAGTAGTTCTTAAAGTCCCTCCACAAAGGAGGAAGCTTTTCGATAAAGGCTGTCACTTGAAAAGCTTCATTAATGATCATTCCTTCAGCAAGTAAATCATGAACGATAACTTGCAATTTCTGGACTTGAGATATAACAGACTTGCTGTCAACCATCTTAAATTCTAGAAATTTGACAGCCACAAATTTCTTTAGTCCAGCATAGTCGGTCTTATATTCTTGTCCAAAGCATCCCACAATTCTTTCACAGTTTTGCAGACACTATAAACATTGTACAGACCATCTTCCAACCCATTCAGAATATAATTCTTGCACAGAAAATCTGAAGGATTCCATGCCTCGGTTACAAAAAATAACCTTTCTCTAGAGTGTCATCCGATAAGGTTGGAATGTTCTCAATAATAAACTTCTGCAAACTTAGAGTGGTCAGATAGAACAACATCTTCTGTTGCCACCTTTTAAAGTCACTACCGAAAAACTTTCTGGGCTTTTATGCCACAGTCATTGTAGGTGTAGTACGGCTTGAAGTAGCAATGTTAGTTGCTGCAACATTCGTCGTTCCATCATTGACTTGATTATCATTAGTCATTTTGCTGTCACAAATAGACAACCAATTTAGTATCACAAATATTAACAATAAAGCATTAAACTTTAAACAACTTGTTTCTAGTTTAACGATGAAATTTTTATATTCTTCAAATCACGAACCGAATGAATCTTTACCTCGCGACGAAGTTTTTATATCTTCAAATCACTGTCAAGTTCAAACAAAGTAGAAAACCAAAAGATTTTAATCTCCAGAAATCAAAATATAGATTTAATAATTTTCTTAAGATTGTTGTTTTCTGGGTACAATCTGTATTTACAACATGAACTTCAACAATGAGTTCAAGAACAACAAAGAAGTTCAAACTATTTTATGGAAAAATAGAAAAACCATAAGAAAGAGATGAAGAAAGAAAGAATCAAGTCTATCGAATTCAAGGTGTGTCCTTAAGAAAATTATTCCCCTCAAGTACCCGAGATTAATGGAATATATCCTCCTAGGATAAAATGATTCACTTCACCAAATAGTGGTACCCCTCAAATTTGCCGAACTACGAACTCACTCACGATTTTTAAATCACATTTGAGTTTTTTCAAGAAGAAGAGAGTGTTTTTTACTTCAAAATTTTGTGCTTAAACCTGAGGAAAAAATCAAGTATTTATAGCCAAAAATTGTTGCTTCAGAAAGAAAGCAATGGTTCATGAAAAGCAACAACTTTTTGAAACGACGGCTCACCTGCGGACCTCATCTATTGCCGCAGATGGCGACATGCGGCCGCAGATCGCATGTTGCAGAAAACAAAATGTTTTATCCGACCTGCGCAGTCGCAGGTCCCATTTTCATTTTCAAACAGTGCCTCGAAGGATAGAGTCCCTTCGAGGTGAATCGTGACATGCGTCCGCACATGCTCGTGTGCGTCCGCAAATGGGGAAAATTTTTGTATTGGATTTTTGGATTAAAAAATCATTAACTCTCAAGTTTCAAATGAATTTTGTCTAAAAAGATAATCACTCGATCATTTGACAAATCCAAATTCAAATCAAAATCCAAAGCCAAGCCGAGCGACGACGACAATGGCACAATGCTTGTCTTCTTCTTGCCTTACTATCCTCATGAAAGAGTGCTTCTATATTTAAGCACAAGAATGTTCCTTTTCTCCCACCAATGTGGGAGAAACATTCTATTATAAAGTGAACACACATTTGTCACTTTCCCTCCAGTTTCCATTCACTTTCATCTCTTAGAACCCAACACTTTTCACTATGGGGCTTCCCACTTTTAGAATAAGTATGATATTTAGAAGATAGTGTTAATGTTGCATATTCTTTCACTGAAAATCAAGCCAAGTTTTGTTCCTTTTTTGTTTCTCCTTTCCTAGAAAATTAATGTGAGAATATTTGAAAAAATTAATGTTAAGTTTTTTTTTTTTTGAAGATCTTTAGTTTGTAGCTAGTTTAGTGCAATACATGAGCATAATCTTTAAAGTTAAATCTAAAAATAGTAATTAACAAAGCGAAACTTGTACAGGGATACAAGCATCAACTCCTCTAGGCTCATGACTAAACACTATCTTTCAAATAAAGTGAAATAATATTCCGAAAAAAGTGAATGATATTTATGGCCAAACGGGTCCTAGTGTCGAAAAGAAAAAACAATAAGGAAAATTCATGTGTAGTAACTTTTATCCTGTGATGTTTTTAATTGGAAAAATTACATAAGACCACAACTTATCTTTACTAAACTACACAAAATCCCTACCCTTTTTATTAATTACCTAAATCCCTTTTTAAAAAAAAACAACCGGATACATCCACAATCCCATAATATTTCCGGATACATAATTTTAATTATGTATCTCCCTTTGGTCTAGTTAATATATTATGTATCTCGACCATATAGTTTCAGAAATGGATGTATCTCAGTAATCAAAATTATGCATCTCAACTTCAAAATTATGTATTCGGATGCTAATTATGTATTCGAGCAAAAATGAAGCAATTAACTGCTACATTCTTAAGTTCAAAATTATGTATCTCAACTTTAAAATTATGTATCTGGATGCTGATAATGTATCCGAAAATTGTAAAATAAAAGATTATTTATAATTTAGCAAAGAGTAGGGATAGAGTGTAATTAGGAGTAAGCTTGTTGGGATTTATGTAAGTTTTACTTTTTAATTCCTCTCTCACAAGGTTAAGTTACTAGAGAAATATTTACATTCAATAATTTCTGAACAAAAGAGCAATTTTAAAGAAAACTAAATCAAGATATATTCTCATGAGCTAGTCGGTTGAAAGTTGTGACTTTTTTGGAAGATATAATTATATGAAATGTAGTGCAGCTTTTAACTATCTTGCACTTCAAAGATTAGGTGAGGGTAATATTTCAGAATATGGGTGTCAAATATGACTCAAAAATTGATGGCTCGACCAACCCATCCAATTTTTCCTGGGTTGGGCCCAAGATATTTTCATAGTGGGCTAGTTTTAGCCGAACTCAACATAACCCATTTTTAAAGGGGCAACTTTTAGAAAATAGCCTCAATTATAAGAAACAGGGCAGCGCCAGCCAAATTATCAGAAATTAAAATCCGTAGCTCAATTGTATGCAATTGACTGTATTTGATATAAATTATAAATACAGTCGTCAAAAGCGTATATCATAGGTATCGTTTGATACAAAACAAATGTATCATATACACATACAAATGTATCGTTTGATGCAAATGTATCATTTGTATTTGGATGGTTCAATTTGTATCAACAAATACAAATTTATATTTTATAGAATTGAATAATTGTATCATACATAAGTACAAATATATTATTTGATGCAAATGTATCATTTGTATTTGGATGGTTCAATTTGTATGGACGAATACAATTCGTATCAAATCGTATATAAATGTAATGCATATTGAAACAAAATACAAAATACCTAATACATATTGACTAGATACATTGAAACAAAAATTCAAATAATTGAAACAAAATACAAAATACTTAATACATATTGACTAGATACACTAAAGCAAAAATACAAAACACCTAATACATATTGACTAGATACAAATGTATCATGCTTCAGTTGAGCAGATACAAAAAGAGAAAGAGAAAGGAGAGAGGCAGCAATAGAGAGAGAGGGGGGAGGGGGGGAGGAAGAGGGAGGGAGGCGAGCGAGATTGGGATAGATGGGAGGAGAGTGGCGAGAGAGAGGAGTATAATTATATTAGGCTATGGATTGTAATTAATTGAAACTTAGGCTGAGTATAGTTATGTGCTTATGTTTGTTAAGCCCTGTAGTTTTTCATTTTTAAAGTGATCTTTAATTTCGCCTAATACTAGCCCAAGCCTAGCTCATATTTAAGGTTTACTTTAATTTGAATCTATTACTTGAAATTTATTTTGATATTTATTTTGGGTCGGAGATTCGAACCGAGGACTTAGGTCTTGAGTTATGGGTCAGGGACAAGATCGGGTCGCCGGTCAAGAACGAGACTTAGGTCTCGAGTCAAGTTCAACATCAGGTCTCGAGTTAAAGATTGGGTCTCGACTTGGGTCTTAGGTAAGTGTTGGGGGTCGGGTCTCGAGGCTCTAGTCTCAAACTAAATTTGTAGGTCAGTACTGGATAGGGTTGGGTTTTTAAGGAAAACCGACCTTTAGAGGTCGATTTTTTTGTACTAAAAGTCGAAAAAAATTTATATTAAAAAACTAACCTCCTCGAGATAAAAAAAATATGTTTTTTGCAAAATTTTGAACTCTGAAGGTCAATTTTTAATATATATATTTTTTTTTTTGCAAAAATCAAAGGTCCATTTTTGCAATTTTGTAAAAAGTGACCTCTAAATTTAAAGAGTATGAATTATTTTTCTAGTAATGTTAGGTCGGGGATGAGTCTTGATTCCCAGGTCAAGGTCGGGTCTCATGTCTCATCTCTTTAGTGCCGGGCCGAGACTCGGTTTATGTGTGTCGGGTTAGGGTCAGGTGGACCATTCAAAAAAATTGGGTCAAATTGGGTGGGTCATGGCCCAGTCCATTTCAGCCCAACCCATTTCAATTTAATTAGCTTTTGGGCTAATTTTAGCACAACCCATTTTTAATTCAACTCATTTTAACTTGCTCAATTTTAACCTAACCCACCCATTTGACACCCTTAGGGATAACCCTTAACACAAGCATCTGAATAAAAAATCAGGCACCTTTTAGGGGTTGCATATGTATTCAGTCTAAAAATAATAAATAACAAATTGTCTTGTATAAACATAATTTTTTTTGTTTATTGTAACTTCTATTTTCTCCTATTTGCTAGTGAAACGAACATGTCTTCATTGTCAATATTGGATGTCTAGCAAGAAACTTCAACAATTCTAATTATGAAATGCTTCGAGAATGAACACCTATGTAGTTATTTTTGTTCAATAGTTTCATATCTTACACATAACTAGTAACACAATTTGATTCTTTGAATTAATAAATGTCGCCTTATACCTCGAGAATCCATATGATATTGTACCGACACATCTCAATTTGGGCACATACGACATCATATACTCATGGTTTATTAAGGGCATCTCCATAAAATTTATGGTCTAAAGTAAACTTTTAATAAGAGACATTAAATATATATAAATACACACAAGAAAGTAATAATATAGAGTTTTTTTTTTTTCATACACTTGTTGTTTTTAATGTAAATAACATAAATCTTTTAGTAAACTTCACGTAGTAATATAAAACTAAAGATTAATTCCACTTAATAGGATGTTAATAATGTGTTTGCAGTACATTACCTTGGATGTTGTTGTAAAAAAATTAATTATAATATGAAGATTTGAGTTATTTAATTCAAAGTTCTAAAATATTTTTGATAGAAGATGAATAATTTTTTTAAATAAAAATTTAACTTTTTTTACCATCTTCAGTATTGTTTTAAGTGAAAATAAAACATAAATTTATCATTAAAATTTTTTCGGGACCTAAAGCATCTACTTTACTAGCTTAAACCTTGGTCATCTCTGATTAGTAA
This sequence comes from Capsicum rhomboideum, assembly GCA_031232105.1. Taxonomy (NCBI): domain Eukaryota; kingdom Viridiplantae; phylum Streptophyta; class Magnoliopsida; order Solanales; family Solanaceae; genus Capsicum; species Capsicum rhomboideum. The sequence goes on along the minus strand of CP124713.1, from coordinate 25,058,531 downwards.
ATTTGATTTATCTTATAGTCTTTCTATTCTTCTATTACTAATATTGAATTTTGTTTTGTGGTGGTCTTTGCTAGAAGGAAAACTTTAGATAATGAGACAGCGTAAGTTCATCTTTATTAATTTGAAATTTAAAAGTTAAGGTTGAATACTTATGTGGCTCCTTAAAGTTGTCCGAATTTTTATTTAGACACTTATACGATTATCCCTATTGAATACCTAACTCCAAATCAATTTGTGACTATTAGACACAAAGAGCTAACACATCATAAAGAGTGAGGCACATATTGATTTGGGTTTAAGGCGTTCAATAGGTATAACACTTAGTACAAGTGTCTAAATGAAAAATTCAGGCAACTTTTAGGGGGTTGCATATGTATTCAGCCTAAAAATAATAAACAACAACTTGTCTTGTTTAAACGTGATTTTTTTTTGTTTCTTGTTACTTCTATTTTCTCCTTTTTGCCAAGGAAACGAACATGTCTTCATTGTCAATATTGGATATCCAGCAAACAGTTTCAACAATTCTAATTATGAATGCTCTAAGAATGAACACATATGCAGATATTTTTGTTCAATAATTTCATATCTTACACATAACTATAATACAATTTTTTTTTTTGCATTGATAGATGTCACCTTATACCTCGAGAATCCGATCCATAGTCTATTGTACTGACACATCTTAATTTGGTCACATACTAACATCATATACTCATGGTTCATCAAGGGACAACTCCAGAGTAAGTAACCATACTTCAACTTTCTATAACAACTTTCTATAATTCACTAGCAAGTACTCTTGTTTACTGGTAAATTTGTTATTTAGGACAACAATTGACTTTGCATGAAAATGGGTTAAAAGACACGTAAATTATGGTTAACCCAACACTTTTTCTCTTGGTTAATCTATTAGATAAGTGAAAACAAAAATGTAAGTTGCACAAGTAAGAAAACAAGAATTGAAAATGGACAGGGAATGGTTTTGATTACTCGTTTGAACTTCTACAATGGTGTTTGTTACAAGAGAGTTCGAACCCCCTATTCCTTCTAGGAAAGAGTTTGCTTATGGGACAAAAAAAAACCAAGGTTAAGCTACACTATCACACAGTGTCTGAACTCTGGCGCTGGACTCGAGGTTGATTGGCGTCAATAGTACTCTAGTACTATCATGCAATGTCTGAGCTCTAGCACTGGGCTCAAGGTTGATTGGCGTCAACAATACTCTAGTACTACCACAAAGTGTCTGAGCTCTAGCGCTAAGCTCGAGGTTGATTGGCATCAACAGTACGATCTAGTACTATCACATAGTGTATGAGCTCTGACGCTGGGCTCGAGGTTGATTGGCGTCAGACTGGGGTTGTCCAACTTTATGGTACAATTTGGATAGCTTTTAGTAGAATTATCTAAGTGTTGTGTTCGTCCCAGACCTTATTAAAACAAGAGTATTGAAATTTTAGAGAAGAGTAATGTAAATGAACTCAAAAAAAGAATTTTAAAATCTTTTCAAAATGCAAAAATGAAATTGTGATTCATTTGTACAACCTTATTTTCAACATTGAAGCCAACTTTTCATTTAAAACTCCAATTTTGTTAACTATTTGAATGTAAATGAATATTGAAAAATTCAAGCACAAGATTATTTTGACATATAATATCAAAGAAATATCATCAAACAATTGTACTTATTTTTCTTTTTTTTTTTTTAAAAAAAGAAAATCGTTTAAAAAAAAGACGTCTTTAATTTAAACCATAAAATTAAAAGTTATTTTGGTACATTCTGCATATAATTTATGATTACAAGATTCAAAAGTTTTTTTACGTTTCTAAATTAGTGCCAAATTAAAATCAGACAAATAAATTGAAACGGAAAAGTAAATACTTAAAATATTTTAAATAAGTCTATTATGGATATATTTGAAGAAATGAAAACTCATCTAGAAGAATTGTAGTGTAATGTTTCAACTAGTGAACTTGTCTGCGCTTTGTGCGGTCGTAAAAAAAATTCTTTTATGATTGGGTTGTATGGTATACCTCTGCCTTTTTTTTTTCTCCTATAGCTCTTTTTCCGATCATCATCAGTACATCGTTTTGTTTCATGGAATATGTTTTCGGTTGACCTTCAAACTTATCGTAATTCATCATGTTACTTCACTCTTGTATTAGTGCTAGACTGCTATAATGAAATTTTACTTCAGTCTTCAGCTAGTCAATTTATGTACTGCATTTATTCTATTTTCATGTCAATTTTACATATTCAAAGTTGCAATTATTTTTTCTAAATATTTCTTTGGAAAACTAGAGACACCTTTTTGTTTCTCTTGAAGAACTTCTAATCAACTAACACTTCCACCTTTTTGTTTTCTGTGATTCATTATATTTAACTCTCTGGTGATTACTTGTTTGATTATAATTTCTATTTTTTTCGTTGTATGATCAATTTTTGGACTTTTTTTTCTAGAAGAAAAGCAAGACAACGAAACTGTTGAAGGTGGGAAGAGAGATCATGTAATAACACTTACCTTGATTTTTGTATTTTGGCATACATTGACCATTTTACCCCTCTCCGTAGTTGCTCTTTGGTGTTGGTGGGCTGCAGGAGTGGGTGTCTCAGTTTTCGAGGTGTTTGGTTATGAATTACGTGAGTTTTTTTGTTTTGGAGACTGTAGAGTTGGAATGATTGAGATTGGTCAACATTCAGAGATCTTGAGTGTCGTACGAGAAGTCTGTCAGTTCCATCAGCTCTAGAACGTCGAGGTTGAGTTAGTGGAGTAGTTGGTTCGGGTCTCAGGACTTTCACTGTGATTTTGAGTGTTTTCAATCAACTTCCAGTAATAACAACCTTTGTTGAAAATTCTGATGTTTCCAATGATTCTAGAACTTCGCTTTTACTCTAGCAAAGTAGTTGGTTTATTTTCGTAGGGTCCTGAATGAATCCCGAAGATCCATTCGGGACATTTTTAGTCTTGGTAATTCTGTTGGTGCAGCTATTTTTCCTTCTTCGCGTTCGTAAGCTCCTCATCGCTTTCGGGGAGAAGGATTTGGTAGACCTTCGTGATCACGACGGAGGGTCCGCCTTCGTAATGGTCTCGAGTGGGTTGAGGTCGGGTCGCCTATTTTGTTCTTCACGATCGCGATCGAACTGTCGCGAACGCAATGGATCTGGGTTAGGTACCCTCGTGAATGCGATAGTGGTCCCGCAAATGTGAAGAGAAATCACTTTTCAATATTAAAATATCTCTTTTTTGGTCATGAACTCAGTAACTCGATTTTTGGGCTTTGAAACACAATTTTGGGAGATTCAAAGGGAGAATTTCGAGGTTTCTTCTATGGGTAAGCTTCTATACCATAATTTAACATTTCTCAATGATTATTTCACGATTTCATTTTCAAATCTTGGTTTTTCAACTTGAAATTTTGGATTTTTTTGATAAAGTTATAGTATGATATTTTGGTGATTTCAAACTAGATTTCAACTCCATTTTTGATGAAATTTTGATATTTGAACTCCTTAAGTTATGGGTAAATTGATTTTCTAATAAAATTCTGTTTTTTCCCTGAATTCTTGGGGTTGATTTTTGGACTCGAATTCGAAGTACAACATTATAGGTGTCCTTAGTTTTGTATTCTTATGTAGAATTCATATTTGAATAGATTGGGCTAGTTAAGAGGTGATTCAGAAATGCAAAGTTTCTATTTGATTCTTCGAACTTCTTTAAGGCACGTTGAGACTTTCTTTTGACTCTCCTTCGAAGTGTTTATGTGATAGTTGATTGTAATGCGAGTAATGGGGAATGAGCGGTGTATAAGTGAAGTGACGAGTACTTATGCGGGTAACGATGTTATGTGAAGGGTTAAAAAAGGTTAATTGACTTATTTGGACCATTTACCCTCTACTTGATAGCATGATCGAACCGTGCAGTTATTTATATATCCGGACCACTTACATATTATTTATATATTATTGAGATCGGAGTGCACGTCTATACATATATATTATCTATATTAGGATCAGAGTGCACGCCTGCTTATATTATATATTAGGATCGCAGTGCACGTCTGCGCAGTATATGGACCTCGCGAATCCTCCATGGGCCCTGGCTAACTTTTCATAGTAGCAAGTGTGTACACAACATATGAATTGCATTCAATCATTCATGTCTCTTATTTCTGTGGTATAATATGAAGTGATGTTTATATGCTTAGTGTTGGGAATTGAGTAGATGGATATTTGTTTCTATCAATTAATTGAACTTGTGTTATGATAGGTGTATAACTAAGGTGATCATACTATATTTGTTAGATTAGGGTGGCTTTTCTGAGTACAGGTTTATGGTTGTATTGGATGGTTGGTGTCAGTGTTTTCTCGTCACCGTTTTGAATTAGGGTCGGTTGATGATGCTAATGAGTACAAGTGATTATGTACTTACCCTTGCTAGTTTTTTTGCACCTTACGTGCAGGCATAAGCCGGCGTCCCCTAGATATTGATTGTGACCTCCCGTGGTGTCACTTCGAAGATTCGAGGTAGCTGTTGTTGATTTCAGATAATACTGAAATCTCCTCCATGTTTATCTTTATGCATTTTTTCGCATTTTGAGACATTTTAGACTCTCTCGTTGTTACTATGTATTTAGAAGCTTGTATTCGTGACCTCCAAACCTAGGTTATGTTATTCCAGTTGTATTTCTCTATCTATATATATTTTGAGACTATTCAGGTTTCTCGTATTATCAATTCTCTTCTGCTTCTTTATTTGGGCTATCGTGTTGGGTTGGATTTAGATTTACCTGTTGCGATGGGTGTGATAAGCGTAATCACGAACTCAATTTTGAGTTGTAACAAAGTGTGATGGGTGTTATAACGAACCCAGTTTTAAGTCGTGACAAATCAAGTAGAAACAAGCATGGGAAGCAGAAGAAGAGAGTAATACGGTCAAAAAAAATTTTGGCGTTTTATATTTTTAGCGGAAACGAGCTCCAACAATATGGTTCAAATGTTCAACGACTATTTATTGGAAATTGGAAGTGATATTAATGTAGTGAGAGGGTAATAATCTTATGCTTTAAACCCACTATGTAGAGCTTGAAAAGGCAAATTCATGGTGAGATTCAATTCAATTATATAAAAGAAAATAAGTCAGCCTGAGTGGCATTACACCTGTGGTGTAATTTTTTATTTTATTTCATATGCAGTATTTTTTTTTCGTTTTCCATTCGATACTCGGTATTCACATTGAACTCCGACTAAATTCGAATTCGTGCTAGAAAGTTCCACATTGGGAGGTAAAACACTTTCTAACAAAGGCGACTCCGTACCTAGGATGACTCAAACCCGAGACCTCTGGTTAATGATGAAAGAGTACTTACCACTCTACCACAACTCTTGTTGATATTTCATATGCAGTATATGTCCACATCAGATGTATTTTGCCTCGGTAATTGTATCCACTCATCATTTTTTCTATTGGTGACATATTTTCTTTTAAATTTATTTATTATATTTGCTTTCCAGTTGTTTAAACATTTGAAGGAGATTGTATATCAAAAAATATATAGGTTTCGCTAAACAATTGATATATCCATTTATTGGTTTGACTTGGAAAGCTGTAAATAGCATGAAATTGACACAAAAATGGAAAGTACACCTTGACCACCATTTCGACCATATAACCATCAAAATAATTATGAAATAGGTGAAAATTGCTACAGTATTTACTGTATGGTGCTTCAGATAATTAGAATGTATAGAATAGTTTGGCTCCAACTATAGTTAAATTTATTAGTAAATACTAGTGAAAAAGACCATGCTTCGCGTGATTTTTCACAAAATTAGTAACTTTAAGTTGATCTGAAATAGAATAGATGAAAAATTTCATGAATATTCATAGGCTAAATATTTTTTTATAATTTATTAAATCATCATATATAAAACTTACATGAATATTATTTTTTTGTTGACATATGAGTATTAAAAAGAAACAAAAGAAAGAGAATATGGGTGCGTGTATGACTAAAAATTATAATAATGTGTCCATTAATATTGCCTGAAATAATTTTACTAAATTCTAGCTAATGAAAACAATTACGACACTAATAAGGTAAGCATTCATGATTATCTTTTATGCTTAATCATGTATAAAAATACTTGCAATACTCTACAATTTTTACAATCCTCAACTCTAGTAATTATATGATACAAAATAAAGATAGATATTGAACAACAAAAGTAAAAGTAACATATTCAATGTAATCCTATAAATGTTATATGAAAAAAAGTAAAAATAAATATTAATAATATAAATTGGACATTCATATTTGTCTAACTATATGATTCATTTGAGATATTGGAACAAAAAATTTTAATACCTTTTACTTTGCTTGACCGTTTGCATCTGTGATTGCCTCAACATAATCCGTGTGTGATAGTCTTCGTTCCTTTGAGTCTCCCAAGCCAAATCAATAACAAACATCATGATGTAAGTGATTTTTTCTTACTCCATATATAAAATTTATATATACACTAACTGATGAATATAAAGAGGCATAAAATATAGAACACTCATTATCACTATTTTAGTAAGAATTAAGAGGTGGTATAAATATTACAGACGTCTTCATGTTTAGTCGTTCACACTTAGTGAAATATTTAGTGATTTTTAACATTTTAAATTTTAATGCTGAGAAAATTAACTTTAATTAAAAAACTACACATGGAAAAATGAAACAGCGAACACATATTTAAGAAAAATAAAAGAATGAAAGAAATTAGTAGAGTAAAGAAGTAAGAAATAATGTCTTGACACTAATTACGGCTCCTGATCTTGTTAGGTTTGATACTTCTTAATTTTGTTGCCTTTTCCATTCATTTTCTTTACTATTTTACTCTTATCTCATTGATCTTCCTTTCCCCCCCTAAGTTTATGGAATAATATCTCCTTTCATATCACAAAATAAGTTTTTCCTTATTCTTCTCGTAATTTGATATGAATTCAAAAAATAGGTTGAATACTTCTCCAAATAATTCTTCTTGCCCTTTGACATTTTCAGCACTCTTTCTATAAATTTCAGCACTCCTATTGCAACATCTTCTTCAAAACCTTTTATCCTAAGAAAATATATCCCACAACTTCTTCTTCTTCTTCTTCTTTTTTTTTTTTTTGCTTTTTAAATTTTCATCTATTGTTCGATACCATATTGGAGCCTGCCTAATTTGGATCTGCGTTGGGTAGGGACAATAAGAAAGAAGCAATCTCATTTATTACACCATAATCTTTTGATGATCACAGTCTTTTTCATTATACACAAGATTTTTATCAGGACTATGACATAGTATCTCTTTCTATTTTCTTAACGAAATCACATTTTAGAAGGAGAAGAGGCAAAGTGAAGAAGCCAGATACTTAATTTTATTTTATTTTTTTGGTAGCAAAATCATTTTATTTTATATGCTAAAAATTAAACAGTTTTGAAAAATGAAAGGCTTTTGGTCTTTTCATTTTTCATTTACTTAAATGAGTATTTGTTTTAATTGATATTTTAAAGGACATGATCCATCAGTATGAGTAATGCACTTAATTGATTCCATTTTTGAAAATGTGAATAAAATAAATAGAAAACAAACATAAAATGTCAAAAAAATGAGATAAAAGATAAATCTTAAAATAACATCTAGACTTACTATTTAATATAAAATTCTAGTAAATGAGATCTCTTAACCACATATAAATTGGATAGGAAGAAAATGACTTTTTTAGATCTCTTATGTGTAAAGAAAATAACTTTTTCAGATCTCTTAAGTGTAAAAATGAAGATCTCTTATAAAAAAATACAAAACTAAAAGAAAATTGTAGGTGGCCTAGAAAGACTAATTCTTTGTTATCGATTTGTTTCTTAACCTTATAAATTAACCAACAAATATGCTCACACACCGCAGTAAAATATATGGTGCAAAATTGTAAGCTTTCATGCTATGTATATTTTCATCAAAAGTAGAGGAAATGAAAAGAATAAATAACTTATAAAGAAATAAGACAATTGATATGAGAATATACCTGACAGATTTGCGTTCTCTGTAATGACCTTCCCGGTCATTTTCCTCGTTTTCGGGTGTTCTAAGCGTTTAGAGCTTTTCTATAACTGCCCCAAGTTATTTATGACTTGCTGGGACTGACAGTTCGATTCCCGGGCAGTTCGTTTGAGAATATTATTTAGACCGAGCACGTTGTAAAATATTAAATTAAATTTGAATTTGATAAAATGACATAGTTAATTACCTTTCGAAAAAGTTTTTGAAATTTATAAAATTCTTTAGTTATGATATACCTATATTATTTTATAATAGTTTTATAATTTATTAATAATTTAAATGGAGATAGTGAATTTAAATACGTTAAAAGAATATTGTTATTTTATAGAGGTTTTGTTAGAAATAATTTTCTATTAATTATGGTATATTTAAAATATTGTATTTATTTTACCACAAACTTATGCAATACCCGAATATATATAATGAAAGGAGAATAACCTTGTGGTGCCACCACACTTCAACGTGTGAATGAAGTGGGGTGTACAACAGTTACACGAATTTGACTGGTGGCATCAAGTAGTGTATCATGTCACTGTCACTACTATTCATTGAGATATGTATAGATAATATGTTAACAAACATTTTTTTGATGGATATGGCACTTTAACAGATATCTATAGTATGTACTTGTCGTAGATAAAATTTCCTTAAAGAAATGTTTATAAATTTCAGCACTTTCTATTCTTTGTCTCTTCAAAAAAATATACTTTGATCTTATATTTAATCACCGATCAATTATTTAAGCTAAGTTATTCAAACTCGGATTCTAGTGGGAAAGTGTTTGTGGACGTATAATCTTCGTAATTTCGGTGAGTTTTATCGTATTTATGGTAGTTTTCCTATATGTTGGTATTGTTATTGCCATTTGAGACATATATTGAGCTCGAATTTAACGATGCTAGTTGTGACTACTAGTCACTGAATTATTTGGGACGCTGTGACGGTTTCAATTTTACGATACCGCAAGCGGGCACCACGTGGGATTTTCGGATATTTTTCCGAACTAATGCAATATGGGTATCAATAGTCATGTTTTGACCTGTAGTTTATTATTTTGGTAGCGTGGCGGCAGTCGGAGGCCTCTCGGAAGGGGAAGGCTCCTGAATAGTTGGTTCTTTTAGCAAGCTTGCGGCGGCGTCCAGGTAGGCTAGGTTTACCTCCCTTTTGCACTTAGATTGGGCTTATGTGTGATATATGTATGCTATTGTGCTGGTATTGCGGGCTGATATTATAGACTTGGTGGTGGTGGTTTGCTGTGATTTAGGCCTTCTAGGCCGGATAGGGCTATTCGGATATATTCCAGGCCTGTTATCCTCGTGGTACCCCACAGATGACCTATTTGGGGTCGGATAGTATTGTTGTTGTTGTTGCTAGTCTGGGAATGTTATTGTTGGACCTTAGTCCAGGCTTAGACAGACTTAGCCCAGACTTAGATAAGTATAACCAGACCTGGTTTTCAGGACCCAGTAGCGGGCCCCGTTACCCTTTTTGTCGACTTGTCGAAACTTTGACATCTTTGGGCTTAGATAAGCCCTATATGACTATTAGGATTATGACGGGATTAAGTCACCCCAATTATACCCGGTTGGCCTGTCTAGCTTTGTTCGTCCCTGATAGCACCGTATTTGATTGGGGTCGGCTAGTTTGACTTAGAACGCTGAACCGCCTTTCCATGACTTGTAATGTATACCCAGACTTTTATATACATATTTTTACAGTAGGTAGTTGACCTAGAAGGACCCCGAGATTGACTTGTAGCATGTTGTAGAATTAGCTTCTGTACCTATATAATAGTAATGACTTGGCACTAAGGCGTTCCCCGTTTATTTGATATGATATGACCTTTGATTCTGTTCTGGTTACTGGCTATGATGAGTTCCGGTTCGAGTCCGGCTACTGATTCAGGTATGATGATTTTGGTTATTGACTATTGGGTGTTTCGGTTCGAGTCCGGCCCCGGATTGTGATACACTATGAGTTCCGGTTCGAGTCCGGCCACTGATTATTATGAGTCCCGGTTTGAGTCCGGCATCTGGTTATTATATGATTGGAGAATTTTGGTACTGGGTACCGTGATCATGATACTGTTGTTATATGAGTTCCGGTTCGAGTCCGGCAGATATGATATATATGTGGCCTCTTGTTATTACCCACTGCTTCCGGTTCGACTCCGGCGTCTGGCCTCTTGTTATTACCCATTGGTGCCGGTTCAAGCCCGGTGCACCCTTGTTGGTTATTGTGGTTACTGGATACTGACACAGCTTCGAGACACTGGTGACTATGCATTTATTATTCTTGTGTGTCCCACCGGTTTATGGGGGCCAGGTTGGGTTATTGTTTTCTTTCGTGTGCCTATCGGGTTTATGGGGACCCAGATAGGTTATGGTTGACTTGTGTGTTTACGTATGCATTTATTTACTCGTTATTCAGTATCGCATTTATTTTTCTCCTGAGCATGTCTATACGCCTCAACCGCTACTTATGTACTTATTATTTATAGTTATACCAGACTTAGCATGCACCCCCGTACTTTAGCCTGTTTATATTACCTTTAGCTCAGTCGGCCGATGATGCCTACTGAGTACCCGTTGCCCGGTACTCATACTGCACTTCTGCATCTTTTTCCCCGATGCAGATCCAGGCACTAGTCGACGGTGGTGACGTGACTCTTTTCTTAGCACTGACTCCGGAGCAGGGTGAGCTTACTGACGTCTGAGGCAGATCCTACTCCATCTTCTACTGTATAGTCTTTTGCTCTCAAGACTGTTGTACTTGTTATACATATTTGGTTTCTGTCTTGTATTTTGGGTATGTTTAGTAGTGGCTCCTGTACTGACCTCACCAGGTCTTGGGAAGGGTTCTTGACTTTATATACTGTCCTCTTCCTTCTCAGTCTTGGTACATATACATATTCTGATTCTGTCTTTAGCATTATAGCATGTTTATAAATACGGTTACTTCTACTTCTCTATTTTATGAGATTCCGCCCGTCGCTTGTCGCTCCGGGCTAGGGTTTGGCTTGCCTATTGGTGGGTTACGATAGGCGCCATCATGACTCAGAATTGGGTCGTGACAGCTTGGTATCAAAGCCTAGGTTGTACGGGTAGTGTCGGTACATGAGCCAGTGTGTAGTAGAGTCTTGCGGATCGGTGCGGGGACGCCTGTATCCTATCCTCAGGAGGCTACGGAGCATTCTTAGGGGAGTCTCTCATTTTCTTGACTCATGTCCATGCGTTAAGTCTATGTTGGTTTCTGATCTTCATTTGGTTCACTCTTTACGCAGATGGTTAGGACTCATGGTGCGAGCGCCGAAGGTCGGGACCCTGAGCCTGCAGTGAGGGCTCCTGTTAGGGGCCGAGGTCGACCCAGAGGTCGGGGGCAGGGTAGAGCAGCAGCCCCAGGTCGAGATCATGTTAGGGATCAGCCACCCGATCCTGTTATAGCTCCAGATGCTCCGCCGCCACAGCAGCCAGTGGGCCAGGGAGCAGTCCAGGCTCCACCTGGATTTATTGATGCATCTTTACTTCGAGGTACATTACTTCAGTTGCTGGGGATAGTTGGAGGTCCGTCAGCTGAGGGAGCCCAACCAGCAGTACAGGGAGTTGGTGTTGGGGCACAGCCTGCAGCTGCAGCACCCAGAGTTGAGATTCCGCCAGCGCCGGTAGCTCCACAGCCGGTGGCAGATCAGCCTGCTATGTCTGTTGATGAGCAGAGGATGTTGGGGCGTTTCTTGAGGTTGACTCCATCGAGATTTGCTGGTACTCCGGGTGAGGATGCATATGAGTTCTTGTCCAGCTGCGAGGATAGACTGAGGAATTTAGGATTGGTACAGTCTCGTGGTGTTGATTTTGTGGCATATCAGTTTGACACTGCAGCTAGGAGATGGTGGAAGGGATATCTTGATTCCAGACCAGCAGGATCTCCGCCGGTTACCTGGACCCAGTTCTCTGAGATTTTCTTGGGAAAGTATATGCCCCGTACTATGCGAGAGCGACTCAGGGATGAGTTCTCCAGATGGACTCAGGGTTCATTATCTGTGGCCGAGTATGAGGCGAGGTTTCATGATCTTGCTAGGCACGCTACCTCTATTCTGCCTGATGAGTATGAGAGAATTAGATGTTTTGTCAGGGGACTGAGATTGCCACTCCGCAGAGCTACCCAGAGTTTAGTGACTTCAGGAAAGTCATTCGCAGAGATTACCGAGCATGTATACTCTATTGAGGAGATGGATCGCGAGGCCCAAGGGGGCAGCGATAAGAGGCCTCGTGTTCAGGGTAGTTTCAGTGGGAGCCATAGTGGTTCGCAGTTCAGAGGTCGTGGTTTCCAGTTTCAGGGTAGGTACCCTCAGCAGCAGCAGCAGTCTTTTCAGCGACAGGGTCAGCCCAGTAGGCCCGTACAGTCAGCTTTGCAAATATCTGATAGAGGTCAGCCCGCCTATAGTGGTTCTGTTAGACAGCCTCAGGGACGTGGTCAGCCCAGTTCATCGACTAGAGGGGGTCACACCGGATCAGCCGGACCTTCTAGGCCGAGCAGGGAGCCAGGAGCATGTTATACTTGTGGGGTTATTGGTCATTTTGCACGTGAGTGTCCTCAGCGCATGGCGATTGAGCCTTCAGTTCAGACAGCACAGCCCCTCAGATCTATACCACCAGCGGGTAGAGGTGGTGCACAGGGTCGTCGGGGTGGTCCCCAGGGTTCTCGAGGTAGAGCGCAGGGAGGTCGGACTGGTAGTCAGGTTGGTGCTCAGACTAGTAGTAGTCAGCGTCAGTTGTATGCCGTACCGGCTAGGCCGGAGGCTGAGGCTTCGGATGCGGTGATTACAGGTATGATTTCCGTATGCCATCAGCCAGCTTCTGCATTATTTGATCCTGGATCCACGTTTTCTTATGTATCTACTTATTATGCACCACGGTTGGGTTTATGTTCTGAGTTATTATCTGTACCCTTACATGTATCTACCCCCGTTGGTGATTCCTTAGTAGTGGATCGGGTATATAGATCTTGTCTGGTGACTGTTCAGGAGTTTGAGACTCGGGTTGATTTTATTGTATTGGCCATGGTAGACTTTGATGTGATTCTGGGCATGGACTGGTTGTCTATCCATCATGCAGTCTTGGATTGCTTTGCTAAGACTGTGACCTTAACCATGCCTGGCGTACCCCCGGTGGTGTGGCAGGGTTTTGTTAGCCGCACACCGACCGGGATTATTTCATATGTTCAGGCTCGTAGATTGATGTCGAGGGGATGTGATTCATTCCTTGCTTATGTTCGGGATGCTAGTATTGAGAGTCCATCACTTGACTCCGTCCCTATTGTTCGTGAGTTTTCTGATGTATTCCCGACTGACCTGCCTGGCCTTCCTCCTGAGCGTGATATAGAGTTCATTATTGACCTCGAGCCGGGCACCCGACCTATTTCTATGGCTCCGTATCGAATGGCTCCTGCTGAGTTGAGAGAGTTGAGTAGTCAGCTTGAGGATCTTTTGGGGAAGGGTTTTATCAGGCCAAGTGTATCTCCGTGGGGTGCTCCAGTTCTGTTTGTAAAGAAGAAGGACGGATCTATGCGAATGTGTATCGATTACAGGCAGCTAAATAGGGTGACGGTGAAGAATAAGTATTCTATGCCTCGTATCGATGATTTGTTTGATCAACTTCAGGGTGCAGCGGTATTCTCAAAGATAGATTTGAGGTCTGGATATCATCAGTTGAGAGTTAGGGCTGAGGACATCCCTAAGACAGCCTTCAGGACTCGGTACGGCCACTATGAGTTCCTGGTGATGTCTTTTGGGTTGACTAATGCCCCAGCAGCTTTCATGGATCTGATGAATCGTGTATTCAGGCCATACTTAGACTCTTTTGTGATTGTGTTTATTGACGACATCTTGGTTTATTCGAGGAGTAACGAGGAGCATGAGCAGCATTTGAGGATTGTGCTCCACACTTTGAGAGATCATCGGCTTTATGCCAAGTTCTCAAAGTGTGAGTTTTGGCTTGAATCTGTAGCTTTCTTGGGCCATGTTGTGTCTAGACACGGTATCATGGTAGACCCAGCGAAGATTGAGGCTATTCGTGGTTGGGCTAGGCCCACGTCACCTACCGAGGTTCGCAGTTTTGTTGGGTTGGCAGGATACTACAGGCGATTTGTTGAGGGCTTCTCGTCTATTGCATCTCCTATGACCAGACTAACTAGGAAGGAGGTTCTATTTCAGTGGTCTGAGGATTGTGAGGCGAGCTTTCTAAAACTCAAGGATCGACTTACTTCTGCCCCTGTGTTGACTCTTCCAGTTGAGGGTGAAGGTTTCACCGTGTATTGTGATGCTTCTGGTATCGGTTTGGGATGTGTTTTAATGCAGCGGGGTCGTGTCATTGCTTATGCATCGAGGCAGCTGAAGGTGCACGAACGTAATTATCCCACTCATGACTTAGAATTAGCAGCGGTAGTATTTGCACTGCGGATTTGGAGGCATTATCTATACGGTGTGCATTGTGAGATCTTTACAGACCACCGCAGTCTTCAGCATATAATGACTCAGAGGGATCTTAATTCGAGGCAGCGCAGATGGATTGAATTGTTAAAGGACTATGATATCTCTATTCTCTATCATTCGGGCAAGGCGAATGTGGTAGCGGACGCCTTGAGCCGGAAGGCAGTGAGTATGGGCAGTCTGAACGAACTATTCAGGTATTGGAGGATATGCTCCGCGCTTGTGTGTTAGACTTTGGGGGTCAGTGGGATCAATTCTTACCTTTAGCCGAGTTCGCGTATAATAATAGCTTTCACTCCAGCATTCAAATGGCTCCGTTTGAGGCTTTGTATGGGAGACGGTGTCGATCTCCAGTGGGTTGGTTCGAGACCTCAGAAGTCAGTCCTCGTGGCACAGATTTACTCCGAGAATCTTTGGACCGAGTTCGAATAATTCAGGATAGGCTGCGGACAGCTCAGAGTAGACAGAGGAGTTATGCTGACCGTAGACGTCGTCCATTGAAATTCAGGGTGGGTGATAGGGTCTTCTTACGAATATCGCCCATGAAGGGCGTAATGCGGTTTGGTAGGAGGGGCAAGCTTAGCCCCAGATATATTGGACCCTTTGAGATTTTGCAGACAGTTGGAGAGGTCGCTTATATGTTAGCTTTACCTCCGGCATTTTCAGCTATCCACCCAGTGTTTCATGTTTCTATGCTGCGACAGTACATTTCGGATGAGTCGCATGTGCTTCAGTGGGACTCGGTTCAGTTAGATGATAAGTTAGCATTTGTGGAGGAGCCTGTATCCATTTTGGCTAGAAATCTCAGACGGTTACGCTCCCGGGATATTCCAGTGGTTAAGGTACAGTGGCGTCACCGTCCGGTTGAGGAGGCTACTTGGGAGCTTGAACGTGACATGCGAGCCCAGTATCCCTACTTGTTCACGACTTCAGGTATATGCTTATTCTTGACTTTCGCGGACGAAAGTCCTTTTAGTAGTGGATATTGTAATGACCTTCCCGGTCATTTTCCTCGTTTTCGGGTGTTCTAAGCGTTTAGAGCTTTTCTATAACTGCCCCAAGTTATTTATGACTTGCTGGGACTGACAGTTCGATTCCCGGGCAGTTCGTTTGAGAATATTATTTAGACCGAGCACGTTGTAAAATATTAAATTAAATTTGAATTTGATAAAATGACATAGTTAATTACCTTTCGAAAAAGTTTTTGAAATTTATAAAATTCTTTAGTTATGATATACCTATATTATTTTATAATAGTTTTATAATTTATTAATAATTTAAATGGAGATAGTGAATTTAAATACGTTAAAAGAATATTGTTATTTTATAGAGGTTTTGTTAGAAATAATTTTCTATTAATTATGGTATATTTAAATATTGTATTTATTTTACCACAAACTTATGCAATACCCGAATATATATAATAAAAGGAGAATAACCTTGTGGTGCCACCACACTTCAACGTGTGAATGAAGTGGGGTGTACAACAGTTACACGAATTTGACTGGTGGCATCAAGTAGTGTATCATGTCACTGTCACTACTATTCATTGAGATATGTATAGATAATATGTTAACAAACATTTTTTTGATGGATATGGCACTTTAACAGATATCTATAGTATGTACTTGTCGTAGATAAAATTTCCTTAAAGAAATGTTTATAAATTTCAGCACTTTCTATTCTTTGTCTCTTCAAAAAAATATACTTTGATCTTATATTTAATCACCGATCAATTATTTAAGCTAAGTTATTCAAACTCGGATTCTAGTGGGAAAGTGTTTGTGGACGTATAATCTTCGTAATTTCGGTGAGTTTTATCGTATTTATGGTAGTTTTCCTATATGTTGGTATTGTTATTGCCATTTGAGACATATATTGAGCTCGAATTTAACGATGCTAGTTGTGACTACTAGTCACTGAATTATTTGGGACGCTGTGACGGTTTCAATTTTACGATACCGCAAGCGGGCACCACGTGGGATTTTCGGATATTTTTCCGAACTAATGCAATATGGGTATCAATAGTCATGTTTTGACCTGTAGTTTATTATTTTGGTAGCGTGGCGGCAGTCGGAGGCCTCTCGGAAGGGGAAGGCTCCTGAATAGTTGGTTCTTTTAGCAAGCTTGCGGCGGCGTCCAGGTAGGCTAGGTTTACCTCCCTTTTGCACTTAGATTGGGCTTATGTGTGATATATGTATGCTATTGTGCTGGTATTGCGGGCTGATATTATAGACTTGGTGGTGGTGGTTTGCTGTGATTTAGGCCTTCTAGGCCGGATAGGGCTATTCGGATATATTCCAGGCCTGTTATCCTCGTGGTACCCCACAGATGACCTATTTGGGGTCGGATAGTATTGTTGTTGTTGTTGCTAGTCTGGGAATGTTATTGTTGGACCTTAGTCCAGGCTTAGACAGACTTAGCCCAGACTTAGATAAGTATAACCAGACCTGGTTTTCAGGACCCAGTAGCGGGCCCCGTTACCCTTTTTGTCGACTTGTCGAAACTTTGACATCTTTGGGCTTAGATAAGCCCTATATGACTATTAGGATTATGACGGGATTAAGTCACCCCAATTATACCCGGTTGGCCTGTCTAGCTTTGTTCGTCCCTGATAGCACCGTATTTGATTGGGGTCGGCTAGTTTGACTTAGAACGCTGAACCGCCTTTCCATGACTTGTAATGTATACCCAGACTTTTATATACATATTTTTACAGTAGGTAGTTGACCTAGAAGGACCCCGAGATTGACTTGTAGCATGTTGTAGAATTAGCTTCTGTACCTATATAATAGTAATGACTTGGCACTAAGGCGTTCCCCGTTTATTTGATATGATATGACCTTTGATTCTGTTCTGGTTACTGGCTATGATGAGTTCCGGTTCGAGTCCGGCTACTGATTCAGGTATGATGATTTTGGTTATTGACTATTGGGTGTTTCGGTTCGAGTCCGGCCCCGGATTGTGATACACTATGAGTTCCGGTTCGAGTCCGGCCACTGATTATTATGAGTCCCGGTTTGAGTCCGGCATCTGGTTATTATATGATTGGAGAATTTTGGTACTGGGTACCGTGATCATGATACTGTTGTTATATGAGTTCCGGTTCGAGTCCGGCAGATATGATATATATGTGGCCTCTTGTTATTACCCACTGCTTCCGGTTCGACTCCGGCGTCTGGCCTCTTGTTATTACCCATTGGTGCCGGTTCAAGCCCGGTGCACCCTTGTTGGTTATTGTGGTTACTGGATACTGACACAGCTTCGAGACACTGGTGACTATGCATTTATTATTCTTGTGTGTCCCACCGGTTTATGGGGGCCAGGTTGGGTTATTGTTTTCTTTCGTGTGCCTATCGGGTTTATGGGGACCCAGATAGGTTATGGTTGACTTGTGTGTTTACGTATGCATTTATTTACTCGTTATTCAGTATCGCATTTATTTTTCTCCTGAGCATGTCTATACGCCTCAACCGCTACTTATGTACTTATTATTTATAGTTATACCAGACTTAGCATGCACCCCCGTACTTTAGCCTGTTTATATTACCTTTAGCTCAGTCGGCCGATGATGCCTACTGAGTACCCGTTGCCCGGTACTCATACTGCACTTCTGCATCTTTTTCCCCGATGCAGATCCAGGCACTAGTCGACGGTGGTGACGTGACTCTTTTCTTAGCACTGACTCCGGAGCAGGGTGAGCTTACTGACGTCTGAGGCAGATCCTACTCCATCTTCTACTGTATAGTCTTTTGCTCTCAAGACTGTTGTACTTGTTATACATATTTGGTTTCTGTCTTGTATTTTGGGTATGTTTAGTAGTGGCTCCTGTACTGACCTCACCAGGTCTTGGGAAGGGTTCTTGACTTTATATACTGTCCTCTTCCTTCTCAGTCTTGGTACATATACATATTCTGATTCTGTCTTTAGCATTATAGCATGTTTATAAATACGGTTACTTCTACTTCTCTATTTTATGAGATTCCGCCCGTCGCTTGTCGCTCCGGGCTAGGGTTTGGCTTGCCTATTGGTGGGTTACGATAGGCGCCATCATGACTCAGAATTGGGTCGTGACATTCTCATATCTATTATTTCTTCCAACCCATCAAAGATGAAAAATGAAGCTTCATTTCCAAGGGCCCATAACAACATATCGAAATAAACATCAATCAAGATTTATTATTATGTGTCAAAAACAACAAAATAATGAATCACCAAAACAATGTAAGTTTTAAATTAGATTAAATCCATTCAATCAGAGTAACATCCAAAGTAACAATATTTTAGGTCAAAATAAAAAATAAAAAGATAATAGAGAAACAAAACCCATAGAACTGTTTGAAAAGGATTCATGAGAGCCATATCTTTTTTTTAAACTAATTTCATGATGATGGTCTTAGAAGTTATGATAATGAATTGTAGCAAAGAGGGTAGTAAATTGAGTAACTGCAAGGAAAATTAACGTACATTTAACATACATTAATATTACACTAAATGACGATGCATCTAAGGATATTAATACTGAAAAGTGATGATTAATTATTTTTTTTAGCTTGAAAAATGAATCAAAAAGCTCAAAAAATTGAGAAAAAAGATAAATGGGTTTTCTTGCATCTAAGATGTGCCACATCAGCATGCCTATAACCCTACTTTATATATATATATATATACTAATTTTCGAACACGTGCGTTGCACGTGTATTTCATGCTGATTAGTATAAACGTTTAAAAATGGTATAAATAGTATTGACATATGCATGATATTAGTTTCATGAAATTTTAAAAGAGGAAAATACAAAAGTGACTGATGAATAGTGAGTCTATTCAACTAATATTTATTATCATCTCAAAATACAAACATATCAAAAATTGCTTTCAAATTATGAATATGAAAATAGCTTTTATTTTCTGGACGTGAAAATTCATGTAATACCCCGTACGTCTCTGTTAACATATGACTAGTCAAGTGACGATGAATTGGTGTGAAATCGAAAGAATGAAGATACAAATGATAATTACTCCAATAACCTATACATTGAGTTGTTTGTAGTACTAAACGAAGTTTTTAGTTTAAAGGAAGTTGTAAATAAAAGTTCAAGTAAAAAAGGATACTTAGTAGAGAGCCACTTTAAGTGATCCAGCAAATGACGTGGCTTTTAATAAGCATATCTCCCAATATATGAAAAGTTGGAGAGTGTGCTACCTACCAGATTAAAGGTATTTAAGTCTATTTTCCAGCATGCCTAACGGCTCATCAATTTGACTTCTACATTAAGAGTTATGTAAGTTTGAATAAGACACTATCGGAGGGAGTGCCACTAACGGTCAAGTCATGTGATTACGATTATATTGTGTCGATTAATTGGTATTGGAAAGGAAAGGAGATCTATATCGATCTTAAAGTCTAAGCGTTCAATGTTGCAAAAGTGAAGGAAGTATTTAGAAAGGATAAGGTTTTGGAAGGGAATAATATGGACAAAGTGGGTGAGTTATATGATTCACCTACTAACGTAGATGTTCTACGTGTTTGGACTTTCCTACGTGGTTAAGTTGTTTATTTCAACGTCCTACTTAATTGAGTTAACACTGTATGTAGCCTATATTACATAACATGGATAAAGTATGAAAAAGTAGTACAAGTAGGTGTGTCACCTACTTAAGAAAACAAGGCCAAAAATGATCAAAAATGGCTAGTAGGTGGATCACCTACTTGTTGATTTGTGGCCCAAATTTCAGCAACTCAATGGACTTGGGTTGGGTCATGGATCAGGCCCAAGAACCATACGACCTTATGAAGTACATATATACATAGAATTTGCCCATTTTTCAAATTATTCACATGATAAATATTAAACAAATTCTCTCTTTCTCTTAAGAGAAGCAAGGACGCCTCTTTCTTCCTCTCTTGGAATTCATGGTGTTCTCAAGTCTTCCAAGGGTTAATGGTATGTATTTTACAGTGGTTTCTTGTGATTATAACATAGAAGAGGTTGTATATTGTGGCCATACACGTTGAGGGAACTTGGGCAGCCCATGGAGCAAGAAGATCCTTGGCTACCCTTTTTAGTATAGTTGTGATCTTGACTTGTTTTCATCTTGTTTTAAGGTGTTGTTGTGAAGAGAAAAGATTGGTATTGAAGATTTTTGTATTGGTTCAAAATTTCCTGTAAGTTCAAAGTAAAGTTCTACCCTGTCCACCCCTTATTGTTTATGTAGAGATAGACACGTTTCTAGACATAATTATTGTACAAACACATTGGAAAGTGATCAGAAGCCTTAAGTTTGGATTATTCTTACTGTGTTGAACTATTTTGGGATTGTATTATATGTATTGTTTGTTGTACCATCTGTAAGCCTCATTGTTGGGTTTGGTTGTGGTTGTTTTGGTCTTGGAATATTAGTAGGTGGCTATCCATTGTGTTTTTGGTTGTCCTACGAGCATGCTACCCGTTTGGTTTAGGCGGACTGTTTTTCAGGCCCCATATTATTTTTAGATGCTGGAAATATGTTAATTAGGTTTCTACGATATGGATGTAATAAGAGAAGAAGCAGTAGAAAAGAGCATGTGTATAAAAAGGGTCTAACGAGCAAGTCGCTCGTCAAATAGCCGACATGTTGCAAATATAGCTTGAGTGTGTTTTGGGGTTATTTTTAACGGTCGTACCACTTGATTCTTGTGTAGATTACCTACTGAATGGAAGGTGTATAGTCCACATTAATTTAAAAGGACCTAGAATCGAGGTATGTAAAGTTTAAACCTCCTTTGCCACTAAAGTACCACCCTATGTCATGTGCTCCTTTTTATCAACATTAATATAATTCTCATGAAATACTAGGATAGAATCTTTATTTGTCTTACATATCATTCCCTCGTTCTACCATCAAGCTTATAAGTATTCATCTTGCTCTCTTTATGTCAAGTCTTCACAATATTCCATATTATCGTAAGTTTCTTTACTTAAAATTCTTAGGCCACATGGTATATATGTCACACGTTATGAATGGAAGTAAATATCCATAGCATAGTTGAACTTGTATGTATTAGCTAAATGATCGTTATCGTAATTCACATGTCATAGGCTTTTGGGGCATTATTTGATAAACGTTAACGACGGGAGGGTACATAGGTTTTACTTGGCACATTCGTTCGATGTGATTCTGTGCACAGGATCGAGACCAGACCATTATAGTGAGCTCGAACATTGTGGGTATACTGCCTTTGTGGCATCATTTGTATTTGGAGTCAGCTGGAACGTCGTGCACTGGTTTACCCTGACTCGAGCCAACATATGACATATATGACCTGCGGGCAGACCTTCATAGTGAGCCCCTGCGGGCCTACCTTGTATTAGACTGCGATTACAGTTATACTTATAAATCATAGAAATATGTATTTGGGAAACATACGCCTTATATGTGATTCAGATGGCCTTCAGTAGGCCATCCAATGATTATTTGTACATAGATAGTTTAAGTACATCACCTAGGAAAATTATAGATGTTATATTATAAGGAACGCTCTCTTAGACATTACATGACGAACTAATAAAGTTGATGCATAGGTTACAGTTTCATATCATATATGTAGTACTTATATGCTCATAATTCTTTTACTTTGGTGCTTGATTCATATTAGCTTCCGCACTTATCCAGCTGTTATTTTGTCTACTTTTTATGCCAGTACATGTTGTATATGTACTGACGTCTCCATATTGGGGACACCATATTCTATTGATACAGGCTTAGATTCACAGGATAGCAGACGCCCACATTAGACTCTTTTGCCTTTTCAGCTGTTATTTTGGTGAGCTTCACCTCTCTCTGGAGCCAGTCTATGTCTAGTATTTTTGGATATATGTACAAATCTCTAGTTGGATATGCCAGGGCCTGCCTAACTAGTTATTAGTAGTCTAGTGTGTTAAACTTGCTAGAGGCTTCATGGACATCATGCAGTATTGTATTGCACAATTTATGTTTATTTAACTCCCTCGTGTGTATATATAACTCATATTGGACATCCTGCTCATTACTATCCTATAATCTCGTCTATATCATATATTGTTTGTAAAGTAAGTACATACGGTTCTTGTCCGTCCCTACCATTTTGGGGCATGACAAACTTGATATCAGAGCCCCAGGTTTAAGTGTCCTAGGGAGTTTATGAAGTCGTGTCTAGTTGAGCCTCACTTATGGATATGTTGTGCACCACATTTATAATAGGGGAGCTGCGTGAACATTTAGAAATTATGGCCTTCTTTCATTAGCTAGATCATACGACAGAGCTAAGTCATAAGAAGTCACTTCTCCTTCACACTCTTCTTAATCATCATACACGTTCTGCATTTTAAAGGCAACCTTAAATCAGGCCAAAAGGGCTAATACTAGAATTACCTGAGAGGTAGCTTCTACCTAATAATCACCAATCACATAGGAATTTAGAATCGGGCTCAGGATAGCTCGGTAAGTTCGATATTTCAGGTCTACAGTTGATTAAAGAAGAATGGTCAACAGAGATTCATGTCCTCTTCATAGTTATGACTACTTTTTTGCCACCCTATGTTTATTTGAGAAGGACACAAGGGGAAATATAGACTGGAAATGACATCTCTCAATAAATATTTGCAGAAGAATACAATTGGTTTTTAAGGTTGAAAGCTCTTCCTTCAATTCCTCTGGTGTTTATAGAATTAAGACATAATGAGGATTATTAGCACTTTTTTAGTAATGTTCTTGGAACCTTAAGGGTTATGTATATGTTTGAGTAGAAATGGTTGAACCAGTTTATTTGGTTGAAGATTTGATAGTATCTTGGACTGTTAACTATATATGCCATATCACTGTTAACTAAAGATCCCCTAGTTGGCTGACAAGGACCATATGCCTTACCAGATGTTATCACATGTGATTACATAGATGATTTGCATAGGATACGTGCATTTTACTACTTTGAATAAGTAGTGATCTATGTGAGTCCTTTTGCGACTAGCAAATATGGGGAAGAGAATTTTAATTGTATTACTGGGAATATCTTCCTAGATGTGACCCACCTTGATTAATGTTCAAGTAAAACAAAAGGGGATTATTTGTGATCAAAGGTTAGGATCAACAGATGTTAAGGGGATAGACATAAGCTAAGATCTACCAAAGTATTACGAGAGGCAGAAGTTATTGTATGAATTAATTGTTTATAGAAGAGAAATGGTCACACTTTAAATAAAGTAGAATGTTAGTTGTATAGAATAAACTAGGTATGTTGATAGAAAAGAATTCCTAGTCTACGACTCATATGAAGCATAGAAGATGCTATAGAGAAATAATTATATTATCCTTAAGGATTTGTGGCATCTGTATTATAAGAAGTGAAAATAGTATCGATGTAAGTTACGGTATCCTTTCTATAAAGCTAAGAAAATTAACAGAGCAATTGAAAGATCCTTCTTATAAAGGATACATCAATCCAGTATAATGCTTAGGAAAGCACCTATGTCAATGTAATAGAAGGGATACAGAGTGTGTATGAATACACTCATATTACTTGAAATTGACTAGAGATGTTATAGGGTGTAAGTATCATTTGTTCATCTGATTTCACATTATTATACTTATCTGACAGATGCTCTCGATTTGATTACATCTTGGGCACTAATAAAGTTCATTTGCTTTCTTCCCTAAGGAAGGGTTGGTTTGGTTACCATGTTCACCAGATATTTGTTTATCATAAATTACCGCCCCTAGGCAATACTCATATTTGTCATGCCATAATAAGAATTCCTCCAAGTGTGAATGAAATTCAATTGCTAAGCCTAAGGTGTATAATTTTCAAATGTTGCAGAGACGTCACAAGATGATTCCATAAGTACTCAATCTATGAGGACTTACTTGTAATAATTTATTTAAAATCTGCACTTGTTCATTTGTTCATCAAAATCTACAAGAGTTACAAAACATCGAGCTTAGTGAAGTGTTACTATGTAACCACAGAGACAAATTGGTTGAGACTATATGAGAAGAGTTTTGGGGCTGTTATAGTTTACTTGTTTAAAGAATTATATGTGCCATATATTTTATAGTTAGTTGTTCATACGTTACTTATCTCCATAGCTCAGTATTTACATGCCATGTGTCCCTTAGGGATTACATGTTTATGTGTTACTTTTATAATAGATCATTTGTTCATAGGCTACATATTACATAGATCATTTGCTTGTATGTTACGTTTTTCATAAAAGACATGCTAATATGCTATATGTTACATTGAATTTTAGCTCATATGCTATATGTTTCGTAGATTATTAATCCATAGACTACTCGTTTCAAAATATTTGTTCAAACGCTATCTGAGATTATTTCTCACACCTCAGAGGTATTATAAGTTATTTGTTCATATCTTATAGGTATCATAGATCATATGATTATACAATATATGTATCAAAAATCATTATCCATAGTATATAGGCATCAGAGAATACATGTCTACTTGTTGTGAGCCTTATAGCTTATTTGGAGTAATAATATACATCTCACATTTCATATATTCAAGCATCAACAGTTCATTTATTCATGTGTCATACGTTCATTTGTGCATATACTAGATGTTCATGGGTTTATCCACTCAAGTGTTATAGATCACATGCTTACACAGTTAAATTAATCATACGTTATATGCTATCATGACCCCAGGAGCTCATGTGTTAATTAATTTTATAGTCCCCTAGCTTATAAGATTGTATGATAAGTTAAGCGTCATAGTTCATTTGTTCACATGTTATGAGTTTGTAGTCTATTGATGTACATGCTACCTAATAGTTCATGTGCCAATATGAATAGGAATTTATAGGTTATTTTCACATTTCCTATAGTTTACTTGATCGTAGGTCATACGCCTACACGGCTCACATGTTCATGGGTTAAAACCCCTTTTTGTGCTTACTAGTTCACATGATTAAGTACCACTTCATGCTCATTTTTTTATGTGCCATGGAGTTTATGTGACTTATTTGTTTATATTTTATATGACATTTTATGCATACCTACTTGAGTATATAGGTAAGGGTAAGTTTATCCCTAGAAAGAGGGCCAAGTAGAGTACCCTATCCAGTTGTTCATTTGGTTGTCAAGAACTTGAGTCTTCTGGCTTCAAATGAATGGGAGGTATTGTTTTCCTTTAGTGGACCTACAGACAATTATTATTTTTCCTCCAACATTTCAATGACATCATTTGAAGACCTTTCTAGGCATCATCACAGAACTCTTATGGGTTGGTTTGCCAAATATAATTGTTACAAAAGAAAATGATGACTCATCAAAGTTGGTAAAGATTTTATATAGATATGTGGCCCAAAGATTTAGAGTTTTATGTTCTAAAAGGTTACTCCAAAATGTATTACCTAGGAAAGATGTCATGTGATTCAAAAAGAAAATCAAATTGAACCCTAGATATGTGGGCTTTACAGTAGTGAATAGAGTTACGTGTAGAACTCACTATAGTGCACCTAGTATTCCAGATGTCTACATTATGTAACCGTTCAAAAGAGTATGCATATTCCAACCCTATAGAGAATATTAAATTTACAAAGAACTTGTCGGTTAAAAAGACTATAATAATAATATTTGACTATCATTACTGAAAGTTAAGAGCTAAGGAGAGAGCCTCTATCAGAGTAGTAATTATAATATTAAATCCATCGAAATCTAAGGACTCGCAGAAGTATCAACATCAACATTTGATTCAGGGACCTATAAAATTTTCTTAAGTCACGTTTCATCTTGAAATGAATCATATTTTCATATGCATTTGTACATAATGTCATATATTCAGAAGTTTGAATTCACAAATTTCATGTATCATGGTGCATGTCAGAGTATTCATATGAATTGCAAGGTATGACCTGTTACACAATCACCTTAAATGGTAAAGCAAAGCCTTACTCGTTATTTGATTGTTTCATATACTACACTGGTTGGAATGCCTAGTGGGGCTTGTATATGTACAATTTTGTTAGCTGATAGGTCTTGGATAGTCCTGTCTACAGAAGAAACTTTGACCAAAGTTTGGATGAATACCAGAGTTAGCATTCATTCTGAACCATAGCCTACATTCGAGGATAAATGTTACTAGGGGGGAGGATAATGTAATACCCCGCACGTCGTCTCTATTAACATATGACTAGTCAAGTGGCGATGAATTGGTATGAAATCGAGGGAATGAAGATATAAATGGATAATTACTCTATTAACATATACATTGAGATGTTTGCAGTACTAAACGAAGTTTTTAGTTCAAAGGAAGTTGTAAATAAAAGTTCAAGTAAAAAGGGATACTTCGTAGAGAGTCACTTTAAGTGATCCAGCAAATGATGCGGCTTTTAATAAACATATCTCCTAACATATAAAGAGTTGGAGAGTATGCTACCTACCAGATTAAAGGTATTTAAGTCTATTTTCCAACAAGACAAATGACTTATCAATTCGACTTCTACATTAAGAGTTATGTAAGCTTGCAAAAGACACTATCGAAGGGAGTGCCACTAACGGCCAAGTCACGTGATTATGATTATATTGTGTTGACTAGATTAATCGGTATTGGAAAGGAAATGGGATCTATATCGATCTTAAAGTATAAGCGTTCAATGTTGTAAAAGTGAAGGAAATATTTAAAAAGGATAAGGTTTTGGAAGGGAATAATATGGGCAAAGTGGGTGAGTTATATGATTCACCTACTAACATAGATATCCTACGTGTTTGGACTTTCCTACGTGGTTAAGTCATTTATTTCAATGTCCTACTTAATTGAGTTAACACTGTATGTAGCCTATATTATATAACATGGATAAAGTAAGAAAAAGTAGCACAAGTAGGAGTGTCACCTACTTAAGAAAACAAGGCCAAAAATGATCAAAAAATGGCTAGTAGGTGGATCACCTACTTGTTGATTTGTGGCCCAAATTTCAGCAACTCAATGGACTTGGGTTGGGTCATGGATTAGGCACAAGAACCATATGACCTTATGAAGTACATATATACATAGAATCTGCCCATTTTCCAAATTATTCACATGATAAATATTAAACAAATTCTCTCGCTCTTAAGAGAAGCAAGGACACCTCTTTCTTCCTCTTTTGGAATTCATAGTTTTCTCATGTCTTCCAAGGGTTAATGGTATGTATTTTATAGTGGTTTCTTGTGATTATAACAGAGAAGAGGTTTTATATTATGGCCATACACGTTGAGGGAACTTGGGCAGCCCATGGAGCAAGAAGATCCTTGGTTACCCCTTTTAGCATAGTTGTGATCTTGACTTGTTTTCATCTTGTTTTAAGGTGTTGTTGTGAAGAGAAAAGTTTGGTATTGAAGATTTTTGTATTGGTTCAAAATTTCCACTAAGTTCAAAGTAAAGTTCTACCCCGTCCACCCCTTATTGTTTATGTAGAGATAGACACATTTCTAGATATAATTATTGTACAAACACATTGGAAAGTGATCGGAAGCCTTGAGTTTGGATTATTCTTACTATGTTGAACTATTTTGGGATAGTATTATATGTATTGTTGGTTTTAAAATATGGAAGCTTCATTGTTAGGGTTGGTTGTGGCTATTTTGGTCATGAAATATGAGTATGTGGCTATCCACAGTGTTTTTTATCGTCGTGGCTCATGCTGCCTGTTTGATTTAGGAGGACTATTTTTCGGGCGGCTCCATATTGTTTTTAGATTCTGGAAATATTTTAATTAGGAGTCTATATTATTGATGTAATAAGAGAAGAAGCAATAGAAAAGAGCATGTGTATAAAAAAAGTCTAGCGAGCAAGTCGCTCGCCAAATAGCCGACATGTTGCAAATATATATTGAATGTGTTTTTGGGTTATTTTTAACGGTCGTATCACTTGATTCTAATGTAGATTACCTACTGAATGGAAGGTGTATAGTCCACATTAATTTCAAAGGACCTGAAATCGAGGTATATAAAGCCAAAACCTCCTTCGCCACTAAGGCACCACCCTATGTCATGTGCTCCCTTTTATCAATGTTAATATAATTCTCATGAAATACGAGGATAGAATCTTTATTTGTCTTACATATCGTTCCCTCGTTCTACCATCAAACTTGTAAGTATCCAACTTGCTTTCTTTATATCAAGTCTTCACAATATTCTATATTATCGTAAGTTTCTTTACTTAAAATTCTTAGACCACATGGTATATATGTCACACGTTATGAATGGAAGTAAATAGCCATAGCATAGTTGCACTTGTATGTATTAGCTAAATGATCAGTACTGTAATTCACATGTTATAGGCCTTTGGAGCATTATTTGATAAACGTTAACGATGGGATGGTACATAGGTTTTACTTTACACATTTGCTCGACGTGATTCTGTCCACAGGATCGAGACCAGATCATTATAGTGAGTCCGAAAATTGAGGCGTACCTGCCTTTATGGCATCATTTTTATTTGAAGTCAGCTGGAACGTTATGCACTGGTTTCTCCTGATTCAAGCCAATATATGACATATATGGCCTGCGGGCAGACCCTCATAGTGAGCCCTTGGAGGGCGTACCTTGTATTAGACTGTGATTACAGTTATACGTATAAATCATAGCAATATGTATTTGGCAACGTACATCTTATATGTGATTCAAATTGCCTTCAATAGGCTATCGTATGATTATTTGTACTGTAGATAGTTTTAGTACATCACCTAGACAAATTATGGGTGTTATATTATAATGAACGCTCTCTTGGTCATTTTATGGCGAACTAATAAAGTTGATGCATAGGTTACAGTTTCATATCGTATATGTGGTACTTATATGCTCATAATTATTTCACTTTGGTACTTGATTCATATGAGCCTCCGCACTTAATCAACTGTTATTCTATCTGCTTTTCATATCAGTACACTTTGTATATGTACTGACGTCTCCATACTGAGGACACCACGTTCTATTGATGTAGGCTTAGATTCACAGAATAGCAGACGCCCACATTAGGCTCTTTTGCCATTTTAGCTATTATTTTGGTGAGCTCCACCTCTCTCTGGAGCCAGTCTATGTCTAGTATTTTTTAGTATATGTACAAATTTCTAGTTGGATATGTCGGGGCCTGTCCTAACTAGTTATTGGTAGTCTAGTGCGTTAAATTTGCCAGAGGCTTCATGGACATCATGCATGTATTGTACAGTTTTGGTTCATATAACTCCCTTGTGTGTATATGCAACTCATATTGGATATCCTGCTCGTTACTATCCTATAATCTCGTATATGTCATAGATTATTTGTAAAGTAAGTACATACGGTTCTTGTTCGTCCCTACTACTTTGGGGCATGACAATTGAATTTATGGATAAGATGATTTCTTTTAGTATCTTTTCACTACAATCATAAAGACACACAATCAATTAAATTGCATGTTTTTGCTCACTAATATGTTGTTACTTTATTTGTATCGTTTTATTTTTATGATTAAAATTTAATGCAACAAAATATTATTAGAATGACAATTATACAATTTTTGTAATGTGTGCAACATTTAATTTGACAATTTGTTGTAATTGATATAGGGAAACTTACATAAACCCCAGCACTTTAAGACCTAATTACTCCATATCCCTACTCTTAACTAAATCATAATAAATCCCAAATTTTTTCATCCGGATATATAACTAACGCGCCCGATACATCAGTGTCGCCGATACATTATTAACCAATTAGGGGAGATAAAAATGGAAAATAACAAAAAGTTGTTCAGTTATGGAGAAAATAACTGCCCACAGCTCCAACTTCATCCAAATACACCATTTTTTTCTCCATTAACACACACTAGCTGAACACTCCCTCTGTTTTAAAAATCATAAGAGTCGACGTTGGTCCAAACTCCATCTCCGACAAACTTACGTTGCTGGAGCAACCACAACAGCTCCAAAACCGCCGCGAGCTCTAACTTATTCAACCCTCCCGACCACTATTCCGACTGAATCCCATACCCAAAAACCAATAATTTTCTCTTCTCCATCAGAAAACACATAACCGTCACCATCATCGTCGCTCCAACCAGCCAACCGGTGAAACACCACCATCCATCCAAATTCACACACAAATCCACCAAAAAAATCACTGCAATCGATTCATAGTTCTTATTTATCAGTAACACAGATCTCATTCAGATACATAAGTCTTATGTATCATTAACACAAAAAACCACTTTGATACATAATTTTTGATATATTTTCACAAGACACTCATCCCGATACATAATTCTTACGTATCAGTAACACAAATCTTATCCGATACATAAGTCTTATGTATCAGTAACGCAAAAAAAATTCCGATAGATAATTTTTGTCATATTTTCAACCAGATACATCATTACAATATATCTCTTTTGAATAAACCTCAAGTATCTCAATGTCGTCATCGTTCTCGTTAGCTGTAGATCCAGCAACAGCAAATGCCTCCTCCTCAATCTGCCTTGTAGCATCGAAAGATGAATCAATTTTCGTCATTGGTGGTGACGGTGTTGGTGATTGGGGTTTGGGTATTCTAGAAGTTTTTGTTGTTGATGGTGGAAAATTGGATGAATAAAAGTTGGCGGAGAAGAAGATGAAAAAACTATGCAAGAACAGGACCCAGTTGCTTCACCTTTCATACATCTAATGCCAAACAAAATTCTGTGAAAGCAACTGGGTGGTGGCGGAGGAAAAGGGATGCGGCAGTGAGAAATCGTTTTCTTGAAAAAGGAAGAAAGATAAGCCAAGAAATTTCTCCCACAAATTTCAAACCTAAAGGAGAAATTGAAGATGAAAGAAGGAGCAGTAAATAAGGGAATATGCGGATCTTCATGCGAGAAAGAAGGGTGCCTTTCCCCCTTTTGTGATGTATCCGATATTTTAAGAGAGAGAAAATAAATAAGAGATTTAAGTAATTATTTAAAAAGGTTGAGATTTTAAGTAGTCAGGGTAAGTTAAGTTGTATTAAGTAGTTTTTCCATTGATATATGCTTCAACAATACACAATTTACATTTCATTATAAGAATCGTTGGCTATGATTACAAATAATTCACATCTAAAATGTTTTGCCTTGTTTTCAAGGAATTATAACCTCTTCATTTTTACGGACATATACATATCAAAAAAGTATAGTTGAATGAAAGTAACAATTTCTATGAATGAAAGTCATAGAAAGATCCGATCAATATATAAGAGTCTTTTCATCCGTGAATTTTGTAAAGGAACATGCATAGTGACTTTTGAAATAGCATTATCAATTTCTTGGTACGTCGATTGCATGATTTAAACTAACAACCAAATATTTCAAATCATATCAGAGAGTTAAGAGAATATGATGTCATGAGTAGTTATCACGCGAACAACACCAATATATAAACAAAATTGAATAAAGATCTATATTCTTATTCCATATTACATAGAAATAGATTAAAAAAAAAAAAAAAAAAAAAGTGACGCTTATAAATAGTGAAAAGAGAATAAACGTACTTATTTTTAATTTTTACAATAAAAATAAGGCAATAATATTCTAAAATAAATTTTAATACCTTTCTCTTCTTATATCCCTTCAACTTTGGGGAAGGTTAAATGATATCAAATTACAATGGAAGGTACTCTATTTATTATAACAGAAAAATTACATTACATATTCATTTTAAAGCATGGGAAAATGAAAGGCCTAAAGATTAAAAACGTGAAATAAATAATTAGAGTAATGAGGTACTAAAAGAAAATAAATTATTTACTGAATGTGGACACTTTAGCTTAGAAGGGGAAAAGGCTTGAACTGAGGCCATTTTAAGATCTTAATTTAATATCCAACTTCAATTTATGTTACATTTGTCCAGCCTATTTTTAGTATATTGCTTTTGCAGTAATAAGCTTAGAATGCCATTAATTAATTCGTATCTAATAGGAGGTAATTTAGGGAGTGTTTGGATTAACCTTTTTTTTAAGTGACTTATAAGCTAAAAGATAAAAGCCAACCAATTTTTAGCTTTTGACTTTTTTTTTTTTTTTAAACTTTTTAAGCCTAAAGTAAAGTGCTTAAAAACACTTTGTGTCTTTGCCAAACACCTCCAAAATTTAAAAAATACTTAAAATACAAAAGCACCTAAAAATAAGTCAATTCAAACACCCTCTTACTTTTAAGTAGAGGATTAAATGGTCATTTAACTTTGAAATGATATTTTCGTAATCTAACTTTCAATTAAGAGGCTCCCCACTTATAGAATAAGTATGATGATATGACATTACGATATGATGATATATACACCATCAAATAGTACAAACCGTACAAAAGGTCTGATTTGGGTAAAAAAAACTCTTTCACATTTTAATATGGTTGTTGAAAAGAGTATTCTGCAATTTTATTCCAGCAATAGAGTCATTGAAGGAGGCAATATAATAAGCAATGACTATAATACAAGATTATAATAGTGTAAGCTTTTCATCAACGGATATTAGTCAATAAAACAACCATTTTAACTAAAAGTATCCACAAAAGTAACTCCAGCCAATGTAGTCATCCCAAGTATAGGCGTCAAATTAAACTTGAAAAATACAGTCTAAAACAAACTATAGATGTTTTTGTATGTATAAATAATACGTTAGAGACAGATTGAAATGTTTTAAAAGTTATAAAAGTTATAGATTGTATAAATACACCAAGTTATATTCATCCTTGCACACAAGAGTAGAGATAAAGCTACGACAGCAGTGATGAGCGAGTTGTACGTAGCCCCTTGTTTTCATGCATGCACTACAGATGCATATAGTCAAATACAGAAAACAAAGAATAGCTGAAAATTTAAAAAGATCTTAATCATAACCACTGGTATGTTCTTCAACAAAAAGAAAAAGAAAAATATGAAATAAAAAAGGGATTAGAGCACTACAAAACTAAAATGAAACCCGGAGACTTATCAGCACAAATCAACATACATAATCCGTCCTTCTCTTTTTCTTTTTTTTTTTTGGGCTCCCAAGTTCTTCTCTTCTAGCCACATTTTATACATCAATCTTTTGTGGGTTAACATTTAATAGTACCAATTTATTAATAAACCATTTCGTGGTCAGAACTATCTTTTACAGTTCTCCTACCAACGTTTCACAATTGTTTGTCAAAAGATTTTATGATAGGAAGGTAGGGTTGCTTTAATATTTCTTTAATAATTTATTTTTCTTAATCTTTATTTGAATGTAAATTTACTTTTATGTACAAAAATGTTACTAAAATAAATATTTTATTGAAGGGCAAAAATGTCGTTCAATATTTGATGGATATTTTGGTAATTCAATTTTTTCAACTTTTTGGTTCCCAATTTTAGAATAGTATAGATATAGATAGATGTTTGGTGACTTTCTTTTACATAATTAAGAACTTGTTTTTTATTTTTTGAGTTAGAATTCAAATTATAGTTACAAGAGGTAAATATCAATATATTAATATTCTTTAAATTAAGCAGGTGAAATTGGGACGGTCAAGACCCAACCCAGTTCTTAGCCCATTTTAGCCCAATCCATTTTGAATCCAAAGTAAATTTGGGTGGTCATGACCCAACCCAATTTCTAATTCAACCCATTTTAATATCTCGAATTTCAGCCCAACCCGCTCATTTGACACCCCTAGTATCCATTCTTGAATGGGCCAAGCTTGTGCATACTTTCTATCTTATATGAGCACATATATAACCTTGTTCACTAAAATTTAAACAAGTTCATTAAAATCACTTACATATTTATTCGCTCGAATTTGAAACATGATTTTATCCACTTTGATGCAAGCTGAGTTTCATCAATATCATGAAATGAAGAATTGAAGCTCGAGAATATGTTAAAGTGGAAGTACAAGGAAGAAAGGTGAAAAGGGGAGAAAGAGGCTATGGATGCAAATTGACTATTCTTGACATTCAAGCCTCATGGTAAAGAAGACCCTTATTTCATTAAGGACATTTTTGTAATTATTAGTGTGAGCTATAAATAAGGGAGAATAGCTTATTTTAGAGATAGACTATTTTGATATGATGAATTGATGAGTGAAAACTCTTGTGAGGTAAGACTAAGGATTTTGTTGCTATTGAATGTTGATGAGATTGCTTTCTTGAGGAAATCATTCCTCTTGAGGGCATCTCTATAGTATAGGTTCTTGTTTGGTGTTCTTAATACGAGGTCTTGATTTTAGTATAATCATGATTGCCTATTAGTCCCATTCTTGTGTCTTGCTTTCGAGGTTTAGATGTTTATCTTGAATATTAAGGAGGTGTTTACTTTAATATAGCATTGGTTGCCTTGATTTCAGTTTGTGTCTCTACCTTTCTATCCTTTTATCTTTAATTTCTTGTTTTGAAGATTAGGATTTTCATTCCGCCTATTCCGTCTTATATCAACTTTGCTAATTGTTAGTAAGTCCAACATGGAATCATACAACACGGGAATGCTTGTTATAGATTTATTAGTCTTGGGCACACATGATATGGGTAGAGTTGAATATAACGCATAAAAAATTATAAAACTTACATAACTTCCAACAAATTTACCCCTAATTACTCCCTATCCCTCCTTTTAACAAAATTACGTAAAATTCCTGATTTGGTTTGTTCAGATACATAATTTTACAACAGATACATCATAAAATGGAGTTATGTGCGTTAAAAAAGGAAAATAATAGAAATCTTTTTAATTGAGGAGTAAATCACGCGAAATCAGTTGTACTGTACTGTCAAAATCCCCAAAAAACGTAATTAGTTATAATTTTGGTATTCAAAAGACAAGGAGCATCATTCTTATTGCAGCAAGAAGCTTCTCCTCTCTTCTATGATTGTTGCAGCTCTTTTTTTTTAATTTTTAAACGATTCATAATGAATATCTTTGTGTTATTACGTCATTCCGGTGTTTGGATGACTGATGTCAAGTACGAAGGATTAAAGAGTGATGGAATTGTAATAGGAGATGATATAACATATGAAAAGTTGATTTCGACAATTGCTGCAGAACTCAAAATCGACTAAACAAGGAAAAAATGAAGCCCGATACATTGTTGATGGAAATTCATCTCCATTGTTGATCCATAATGATATGGGGGTCAAGCTATATATAGAGGTTAACAAAAATGTGCCAGGATTTGGGATGTATCCACTGTGCATCAGTACAATTGATAAAGATGAAAGGGAGTTGTTGTTTGAGGGTGAGATACCTTTATCATTAAACTGAATATTGAATATTAATGTTGAATGTCATAACAGCAGATACATAACAAGCGTGGATGTTACAGCTATAGATCTAACATGTGATAGTCCAGCTTTTTAAAATTGATAGCCAGCATGTGTTTCTTAATTAGAGATACATTTGTTAAAAAAGTGTATGATTTGTAATGTGTTATTGATAGGAAAATCTGCAGTTGTGGAAAGTTTCAATTAGACGAGATAACATGTCAACACGCAATAACAGTTCTAAAAAGCAAAAATATTGATGATATGTAGTCGTACTGCTCCGAGTACTACCACTCAGAAACATTAGTCAAGACTTATGAAGTTTCAATATTTTCAATGACTGATAAGAAAGATTAGCGTGTTCCACAGGAAGTTCAAGAAGAAGTTGTGTTACCACCCAAGTACAAGAGACCTCCTGTATGGCCAAAAAAAGGGAGATACAAGATATTCAGTAAAAGTTTTACGTCTAGCACAAATTATTGTGGGCGATGTGGTTACGAATGTCACAATAGACGTACTTATAATTTCTTCCCAAGAGAGAAGTGACCTTCCGGTCTGCAGCAAGTTTCCAATTTTTCACTTTCCTAACTTTAGTAGGACGTCGTTATTTTATGTTAATTGAACACTGTCTTTCTATGTTTGAATAATAATTGATTTAGTATCTGCAAAATTTGTGTAAGAGATTGAAAGTGATGATTCATTGTAAAATAAATTAATGTGGATAAAAATTTGATGAAGTTAATTTTTGTGAATATAATGATCATTAGACTACCTCTTTTTATGTTGCCTGATACGTAAATTAATTTTATATTAAAATACTAGCTAACCACTGGATAAATAAACAACTGATACATATAAAAAGTGATCAACATAAAGAGATACATAAATATTATATATGAACAACTGATACATGAAAAAGGTGATTAACATTAAGAGATACATAAATATTTTATATATATATATATAACTATAAATCATCTTAATAAAATCACTCTGTTAGATAGATTAATACTTTATATATTTTTACGATTTAAATCACTCAGCAGATACATATTTGTCTGAAATTTCATTCATTACACACTATCAAAACTGCATGAGATATTACTGATATATTTAAGCGTAGAGATACATCAGTTCATCATTATGCCAGATACATAAATAATGTATAAATGTAATTGTTATATATATGCATTAGATACATAATAAAAAATGATATGATACATTTGACACATACATAGTACTGCTGGTGTAATTCTCATTGAATTTACAAGGGAAAGCTTCCCCAGACATAATTAGTGAAATTCAGACATAGCTTTCCCAGACATAATTAGTGAAATTCAAACATACTTTACTATTATAAACGAAATTCAAATGAAAACATCCACAGAAAACTACAACAAAAAAAGTATCAACATTTGTCTTTGAGAGAACACAACTAAAATCAGTCACCAAGTTTTTAATTGGACAAAATAAAAAGACAACTGCAAAATTTCACATAATCAAACATAACTAGAACTATTCAACGGTAACCAAGTCTTTTTCATCGGAAGGTATGAAGTTGATTTTAGGTCTCGGTGGGTCTTCATTGTCACTAACATAGCCATTATAAGCCTTCACAATTTCATAATTGCATAACAACGATGCATATCTCATGCGATGGAATAGTTTTAAATTCTTCTATAAACTTGGTATTGCATGAGCTACCAAACCTTAAAGGATGGGGTGAAATTTCATTGACAACATACTGCATACCATGAAATGAGATATAAAATTAGATTACTCCTCAATTAAATGTATCAGTGTACTGAAGAATATATCAAATGAAACTTTACATGAGATACATTAGACTAGTCATACCTTATAAACTACACTACATATTTAAAAAAAAAAACGAGATACATAATCAAAACATGTACCAGACACATAATCTAACATCTATTATGTATCTTTAGCGCTTTATGATGTATCTTAGTGTGAGTTATTCCAGATACAAATGTATCAGACACATAGATCTAACATCTATTATGTATCTTTAGCCCTTAATGATGTATCTCAGTGTAAGTTATTCCAGATACAAACATAATAGATACATAGATCTAACATATTATGTATTTTTAGCCCTTAATGATGTATCTCAGTGTAAGTTATTCCAGATACAAATGTACAAAACCTTTATAAGGATGTCTCTTTTTGTAACTTCAACAGCTTTTCGTTTTGAGGCATGAGTTTTGCTTCTTGAAGTACCACCTCCTCTTTTTTTAGCAGCAGAAACTCATTTTTCCTTAGATTTAACTACCATCTTTTCACACAACTTCGTCATCATAACGGAATCGTTGCATGCTTAGATCGATTTTCATGAAAATCTTACGAGTCCTTATTAAAAACACCAGGAACAAAATTAGCAACATCTTCATTATGATTGATGTTGTCTAATTGAGAAATTTTAAAACTAAAATATGGTCTTAATTCTGGATCCATCATATAACTTGAAATTGAGTTTAGATTTGTAAATTGAATCGATAATGGCTCAAAATTTTGATCTACTCAATTTTTAAAAACAATGATAACAAACTAATCTCATAAAAAATGAAAAAGAAAATTAAATTGTGATTTGAGAGAAGTTGTTGAACTTGTTAAAATGAAATTAAAGATGAAGTTGGGGGGAAGTACCACATTTCAAATTTTGAAAAAATGGGGAGTAACCGCAAGAACGTCTCGCTTGATTTGAGCCGAAGTTGGAGTAGTTGCCGCTTGTGTTGGGATTTATCCGACAATTTAGGAATTTGGAGGATGTATCCGATGTTTGAATTGAAAATATGAAAATCAGGAATTTATGTAATATATTCAAAGGGAAGGGTTTTTAAGTAGTTTATGTAACTTATGTTGTGGTATTGAGTTAATTCCTCAAATTGTCACTCAACTTGTAGAAGTATCTCATTAAAGTAACTATTAAATTTTTTTAGACAATATTGTCACTCAACTAGTAGAAACATCTTACTAAAGTAACTTTTGAATTTTTTTAGACAATATTGTCACTGAACTATATATATATATTTCTAACAAGGTAAAAACTAACAGAAAAGTTAAATTTTTAACGGAAGTTTATTCATATGTATTTTAAGCTATAATTTTAGATCAAATACCCATTAATTATGTAAAATTTATTTAATCCATTTTAAATGTGTCTTTAATAAAATAAATTATATTTGCGTAATTAGAGCAAAATTATGGTTCAATATTTCGTTAAAAAATGATACATGTATTTTTATTTTTAATGAAAGTTTATACATTTATCATTTTAATTTTCTTTTTTTTTTTGTTTAAAATTCAATCAAATTATAGAATTTATTGTACAAATGTGCAAAGATGAATAGTAATTATGCATCTCCGATGTAACTTTTTTAGCTAATTTTTATTTTTTGTTAAGAAGAACTTCTTAAATATCAAATTTTTTAATTGCAAACTTGAGATTAATATGTAGGAAATAAAAGGGGAAGATAGTATAATTTTTTATGAAACTATTGTTTAGATTGTGTTAGGGTTTTTGTCCTGATTTTCTTACCAAATTTGAGTTTTATTTTTCTTGAAAGGAAAATAAAAGTAATACCATAATTACTTTTATTTTTCCTAAAAGAAAAATATAAAACTATTCCATATTTGGCTAACCTCTTTTTTGGAGGAAAGGATTTGAACCTCTATAAATAGAAGGCCCCCTTTCTCATCTCACAACACAATAGCATCCACAATGTAGTCATTAAAGAGTCTTATTTATGGGGAGATTTTTCTCTCATAGTTTTTATGATATTTTTATATTAGTTTTTATATGTAGGCCAATTGGCTAAACCATATACTAATAGTTATGCTTTTAGTATGTTTTTATTTGTCATCCGATTTATCGTCTACATGGTTTGCAACTAATAGCTTTCGCATGACACCCTCTCGATTTCGAACCCAACAGATTGCACTAGTTACATGAATATAATTTATTTTATTAAAGACAAATTTGAAACGAGTTAAGTAAATTTTAAATAATTAATGGATATTTGATCTAAAAATAAAACTTAAAATATATATGAATAAAATTCCGTTAAAAATTTAACTTTTCCGTTATTTCACCTTGTTGGAAATATATGTATAGTTTAGTGACAATATTATCTAAAAAAATTTAAAAGTTACTTTGGTGAGATGTTTCTACAAGTTGAGTGATAATATTGTCAAAAAAAAATTCAAAAGTTACTTTAATGAGATACTTCTACAAGTTGAGGAATTAACTCTTATGGTATTAGATAATTTTTCCTAAGAAAATTGATATTCAAAAATCCGTAGTACTAAATTTGATATTCAATTCAAAATTCATAAATTTTAAAAATAAAATCTAAAGTCCAATCCAAAAGCTAAAAATTCAAACCAAACATTTAAAATATTTGGATTTCAATTTGAATTTTGGATTGACCCAAACTATGCCACACCTATTATTCAAGCTAGATGGAAATTGTGATTACTGATTACGTTCAAGCCTTCAAGGTGGGAATCATTTGGACGAGTGTTTGCTCTTTGAATAACCCACCTTAAGGGGAAACGTGTAAAAGCAGAACGTTTAATTTCCTTTAGTGACAACAGTGTGTTTACCCACCTTTTTGGGTTTTGGCTTATCATATAGTAATTATTTATGGATAATAAAATATATGGAGAACCAAGAAATCAACAAGGAAGATTTATCCACGTGCAATATTTACGCCAAGCCAATAATTATATGGCATATGTGTTCATATATACTACTCTCTCCGTCCATTTAATAAAAGGACGGTACATCGATTAGTGATTACCAAAGGAACGATTCCTTTATTGACATAATGTTCATTCATAATGATCCGACAGAAATGAACCACCCATAGTGGGAGTGAGGGGTCGTTGGATTGGGAATAAGATATCTCGAGATTAGTTATCTTACTCACAATATGAGATAAAAATAATACTGTAATCTTGAGATAACTAATTCTGAAGAGTTCTGTCATACATTTTATCCAAGTTAATAATTCAAATGGTCACTCAACTATAGATTTTTATCTCAGAAAATCACTCAACTTTGATCTTTACTCAGAAAATCACTCGACTATAATATTTTTACTCAGAAAGTCACTCAACCTATGTAATTATTTTTTTAAAACAAAATTTGCTTATGTGAAATTTTTATTTAAAAACAAAATCCTAAAATGAGAAAGTGGGAAAGAGAAGAAAAATGAGAAAGATTTAATTTAGGGGATAAGAATAAAAGGGTCATTAAATAATTTTTTTTTATATTTTAGGATTTTATTTTTAAATAAAAATTCTACATAAGCAGATTTTGTTTTAAAATAAAAATTAAATAGGTTAAATGACTTTCTAAGTAAAGATCAAAATGGAGTAACTTTCTAAGATAAACATTTATAGTTGAGTGACTATTTGAATTATTAACTCCATTTTATCCCAACCAAATATTAGATAAATTCATCCTAAACTTAATAGGTGTTTGACCATGAAAATCACAATTTTTTGAAGTTAACCAAATACAACTCCAAATAGTAAGACAATATTTTCTAAATAAAATGAAAATTTTTTTGTAAAAAGTTCTTATGGCCAAGTGGGGATCTCGGATTAATTATCTTTTATCCTTCACCAAACGAGCACTATCATGTGGTTGATTAGAATGAGCCAATACCCAATTGAGAAGCCCCATCAACTTAGACTCAGCGCCATTTTTAAAACCAAAAGTTGAGCAGAGCAGGTAGGAAACGCACAAAGATTCGCATTAAAATAATAGTAATACTGGATATCCTGTACATCATCCATCATGCACGCTGCCCCATTCTCTCTAACTTTTTTGTTGTTGGTGCCTAATAACAAATCATAAAAAAATGATTCAATTCTGTTTTCATGCAGATTAAAAAATAAGTTAGTACAATCCTCTATATATCCCTTCACATTTTCTCTCTATACACACAAACAAAGAGTCGGAGAGATTTCAGTTTCTGCATTTTGTGGCATTAATGGAGAACGGGAATGGTGTCTCCGGTGATAAGCCGACGGTGATGGTAACTAACGACGACGGAATTGATGCACCTGGTTTAAGAGCTCTTGTTCGTGCCCTCGTGTCCACCAATCTCTTCCATGTCCTCGTTTTTGCTCCTGACTCGTACTACTCTTCTCTCTTCCTCTCTCTCTTTTTACAACTAATTCATTTTAGTGGCGGAGCTAGAAAGTTCATTAAGTGATCCAAAATAGGAAGAAGTAAGCACACGAAGAAGTTGAAGGGGGTTCAACATCTACTGTATATACCATGTATAAACAGTGTAATTTTTTGTCAAGGAGGTGCGACCGAATTTCTCGGCCATACCTGGTTCCACCCTTGATTCATTCCTGTGTGGCGTGTATACTTATACTGGAGCCGAATATGCAACAACAATGTTGTCTGCAATTAGAACTGTAAATGGATTTCGTAATGAAAATTTGACTTTAATTTGGCCAGACTCAATCTAAAAAGTTAATTCTGAGGATTTTCCAATACATACTTGATTCTTTCATATGTCAAAAAACCTCCAATAGAAGCGTCGTGATTTCTCTTACACTTTGATTTCTGTCTTCCAGTGAAAGATCAGCTGCTAGCCATTGCGTTTCATGGCAACGCTCGGTTACTGTTAAGAAAGTAGATGTCCCTGGAGCTACAGCTTTTGCAATTTCTGGTTAGTTTTGCGTCTTACATAATTTGCTAATTGAGAACTGCTTAGTTTGCATTCTTAATTCATCTTTGATTTTTCTAGTGTCATGTTAAGTCATTTTAATTTATTCAAATCTTTATATACTTCCCTGAGTCCTGTTTTTGTTGGCTTTTTTCAATTGCATAACTGTCTATTCTACTGGAAAATGAAAAAAAGGAGAACGAAAGTTCTAATATTGAATTTCAATCTAGTGAATGAAACACAAGCAAATGATATCTTCTAATTCGAACACCAGTCAAGTTGATTCATAGTAGTACAGTTCCCTTAGCGACAACTTGTTATCTGACTTCATTTATAATGATTATTGTACCTTTATCTCTTTTTCACTCGCACAAACATTCTGTTTTCGTTTGGCAGGAACTCCAGCAGACACGACTTCCCTAGGGATCTCCAAAAAGATCTTTCCTTCAGTACCTGATCTGGTAGCTTTTGAGACTAATGCTCGGCTTATATAATGATTTAGCATGTAACTCCACTTATCACATATCTGTGTATGAACTATATAGGATCTCCATAAAGTTCACGTGGATTTATTCGATTTCATCTTTATGAAAAATTACATTTTTGAGATACAAGTACAAAATAAAATTTGTTTTTGGGTTGTTTCGTTCTTTTTACTTGTACTTGCAGCCAGCATATACGTGATATTATCCTGGTAGAGCTTATCACAATACAGTATGTGAACTCTCATGATCGATTTATGCTTGCAGGTTGTCAGCGGCATTAACTTAGGCTGCAATTGCGGTTATGACATGTTAGTAAATTTCTCTATCGAGACTCAAGATCCTTTCTGTGAAATGATTAATTGATACCCTATTTATGTTAGTTATCATTACTTTTCACATTTTTAACCTTGCACTGCCTTCGTATTCATGAGACGTTATGAAACCACAACGTTATGTGCTTTCAAATGCTACATTAAGTACTTTTTCTTCTATCTGCTAGGACTTAGGCCAAGAGTAGAAGTTTATCCTTTTTTCATTCTGATTTCCCAAACTTCACTTAAGGGGCCAGAGGCTGCTGCCAGTGTAAATTTGATCTAACACTGGAAATACAGTGTTTATTCAGGGACAGTGGGTGGTGCACGAGAGGCTTTCTTCCATGGCATTCCTTCCGTCGCTGTATCATATGACTGCTATAATACGTAAAATTCGTCAGCTTACCAATCAATTTAAAATAGTTTAGTTGTTCATTTTTCATTGGTTTTATGCAACTGTTAACTTCAGGGTTGGTCGAAAACTCAATGTTGATGATTTCA
Organism: Capsicum rhomboideum; assembly: GCA_031232105.1. Classification (NCBI taxonomy): domain Eukaryota; kingdom Viridiplantae; phylum Streptophyta; class Magnoliopsida; order Solanales; family Solanaceae; genus Capsicum; species Capsicum rhomboideum. The sequence continues at coordinate 25,014,736 of CP124713.1, read as the reverse complement.
CATTGTGCGCTGAAGCTTCCATACCCATCATCACTGCTATGTTGAATGAGATCTCTAATAAGACTTATCCTCAGAATTGCTTTCTGAATATAAATGTACCAAGAGAAGTTGCTAACAACAAGGTAAGCTGCTGGATTTTGTGATCATTGCCTTTTAATTCTAAAGGGACATAAAATCTGGTGTCACAAGTTAGACGTGGTATCTTATCCTGATCTCGTGGTTGTCTATTGATTCATTCAGTAGGGTGTTTTTACTTTCATATATTTTCTTTGCTTCCTCTTTTAACATTGTTTTCTGGGACGTCAGTGCACAAGATTGATCAGAGGATCACATTATAGATTTCTCTAGTTATATATATTGATGTTCTTCCTTTCTTCTTTTCTTTTTGCCTTTCTTTCTTTTCACCAAACATCTCGGATTCAGAAAGATGAGCTAATGGATACCTACAACATCATGATTCGGAGCATTTAACCAGACAAATTTTATTTAAGATACTTTTGATTGTCATGAATATTATGTGATTTGCTTCACTAAACCTTTAATAAGCAGCAAATTCTTTTTTTTTTTTGGGTCAAATTTTGCTTCGATAACTCTTTACCGAGCTTTAGGACTTGGTTGGATTTTAGTCTTATCATTCTAAGAATAGCTTTGAACAATACAATTGCAAACCTAACTTGGCTACCATGGCCTTTTAATTTCTTCTATACAGCTACTTGCTCCTTCAAATTTGAACTTGACATAAATTCTAGCAGGTGCTACTCCAAGTTGTGATTGAAATGAACTCTAGTAGTTGATGAACGCTAACTTTGTATACAAGAATGATATTCACTGATTGAACAACTTCAGCTAGGAGAAATATGAAGGTTAAATTCAGCAGATATTAGGGCAGAAAAAAATGACAAAAACCATACAGTTGAATAATTTGGTTCTTTTATGACTTTTTTGGCCAGTATTTCTGATACTTTCGAAGTGAGTACATTCCTGTCATTGACGTAAAGGCTCCATCATTATAATATGTTTCCCTGCTTGATCTATAGATTCTCACTTTGTTGGATATAATTTTATATGCCTAAGTAGATATACTTGTTTGTTGTATTCCTAGGGCTATCGGCTGACTAAGCAGGGGAAATGTTTTTACAAAATGGGATGGACACAAGTTACTTCTGATGAACAAGCAACTACAACGTCACCAAAAAAAGTAATGGAGGTAAAATCATCAGGACATATGGAAGTATGTACAGAAGAGAGCGCATTAATTACCAAAGAAGAGCATCTAGTGTTTAAGTTAGACGTGAGATCTCTTTCTCTAGCTACTCCTCATTATTTGCTAAAGTTTCCCCTTATCCTGATCTCCAATGTTCCCTCTTCCCGTGCTCCTGTTGTTGTTGTTTCTGCAAATTGTTAGTATTTGCCCTGATTTTCTTACCATAATTGGATTTTCCTTTTAGGAAAAGGAAAACATGAATTCTCCATATTTGGCTAATCCTTGTTCTTGTAGGAAAAGGTTATAGACTCTATAAATAGAGGCTCCTTTCTTCTAGTTTGGTAGCATCCACAATGTAGTCCTAGGGGTTTAAGAGTATTGTTTTGGGGGAGACTTTGTGAGACACAAGTGTTGCGTATCACTTGTGTGAACCTCTTTGTATTCTGAGTGAATTGTGTGAGGTTGTCTCTCTTGACATTTTGTACTCTCGTTTATATAGTGGATTGCTCATCTCCTTTTGTGGACGTAGGTCGATTGACCGAACCACGTTAAATTATTGTGTCTCCTTTGGTGTATTTCTCGTATGTCTTCTTATGTGGCGACTTTCGAGGTTTGCTTTGCTATCTTCCGCATGACACCTGATTATTTCGGTCCTAACACAAATTTGTGTTGCTTATTCTAAATGCCCCCTCCATTGACCTCCTTTTTTCTTTTTTTATATATACTGAATATATGCAATTGTATGTCCATGTTTCTAGACTGCGGAAACACCAGCAGTGGATAATGAAGATACTGATTACTCGTCCCTTCAAGCAGGATATGTATGTAAAACGATATATTTTTAATCATTCGATGAAATACTAACAGAAGAGAACATTGACATGCCACTTTCTATTTATGACAGATTACTGTTACTCCCCTTTCCGCCTTATCTCCTGCAGAGATAGATAGTGTCGCATTCTTCAAAAAATGGCTTCCTGGTGTCTGTGAGTGCTTCTCTTCCTCTCTTTGATTATGCGGTGAGTTATCCATTTGACTACTGACTGTACTTTCTGTTTGAAGATTAATGCGTTAAACGTATGGACTATATTGTCTATAAAATTTAAAAATAATAATTTGTTACTCCAATTTATTATATTGGTCTCAACACAACATCTTACTCACATCGGCTTTTGCATGGATGCATTGAGCGTAATTTGGGTTGATTTCTCATATGGTCACTCAATTAATAGTTTAGTATCTTATAAAGTCACTTTTTTGTTGAAAAAAATTAGAATCAAGAAGAAACTTGACTTTCTGATATAGTAACTATTATTGAGTGACAGTCTGAGAAATCAACCCGCGTAATCTTGATCTTGGCTGAAAAAGCATACAATACTTGGAAATGAATCTTAAGCACTGGTATATCCTGCAACTAAAATAATACTGTTCTTTCAGCGGCATTGGTTAAAATATCAAACTAAATTTGCTTTCCTTTTGCTCATCATTATCTTTCAACATATAAAAATTGCATTTAGCATCATTGTTAACCTTCTTCTGATGCTAAAAGTACCATATGTCTGTTGTGTATGAGTCACTACTGAATATATAGCTTAGCTGGGATATGCTTCAGTTCAGCTGAAAGTTTTTTGTTATTCTTTCAGCATAACAGAGGTAGCTTTAATCATGTCAATTGGGCTTTGATGCTTATCTCCATCATCCTTCCGGTGATCTAATGCTGATGGTTCTCATGATGTATTGTATTAGCCTGCAAATAATGAGTAATATTTATGGTCTGGTCCTTCCCAGACCTCGCGCTTAGTGGAAGCTTTAGTGCACCGAACTGCCCATTAGGCAACATATATGAACTCTGTATTATTTGGTTCACAACTCACAACTGTATTCTCTTTGGGATAGTGAGGAACTGCGAGGCAATTCTATATTATTATTTTCCTAAAATTATATTTCAAGAAGGAATTATAAGGTGGAAAATGAACGCTCACCAACAAGGTGAAAATTCAGATAACCAACCAACTAAACAAAACTATTAAGGTGGATTCCCCAAGTTCTATTTTATTACTACTTCAGTATCCTCTATAAAAATATCCATATGCGGGAGGGGATGCCTGTTGGGACCAAGATTTGCTATGTACCCGCATGATTGAGCTTGATAATTGAAATCGTCTACCTTATAGTTAATGCGGCCCTACAAATACTCATAACTTATCAATTTATTTATTAAGATATACCTTATCAATTTTAGTTGTTTGATTGTGAATTTTTTTAAAGTTTTTTGGAAAAATCAATTCAATTTGATTAAGTTGATGTATTGTGGAGTGTCCAAATATACAGAAAAAAAAACTTATTTTACCAATACTCTTGTTTTACCTGTATTATACAAGCAAATTGAATCTATTCTGATACTCAAGTCAATGAATAGTTAAGGGCCTTATAATGTAAATTAATTACACTAATTAAAGGGTCACTTGACAATATTATATTTTCGTGTTCTCCAAATTTTTCTTAAAAGCAGAAAAAATCCATTAGAGAAAAATAACTTTGTGAAAAATTAATTAATAACCTCTTTGAATTTTGAAAAATTCATTTAGTAAAATCAAATAAAAAGTGTTAGAAATTCATTTATTTAGAATTGGAGGAAGTAAATGAGAAAAAAGATACAGAAATCACAGGATGTATGCAGTCATGCAAACTGCTTTTGTCATTTCCATAGAATTTATTTTCCCTGGAATAGACTATTTAGTAACTGAAAAAAGTATCGAATGTTTTTAACACTTATTTCATTTTGCGCTTAATCACGCTTATCTCAGTTTGCACTTAATCACACTTATTTCATTTTTGCACTTAAAACAATCACTTTTTATACTAAATATTATTCTTTCTATATTTTTATAGTGCACAAACTTTTTGATTCGTCAGTACCACTCCAACAACTATGAAAGTTAAATATCTGAATTAAGAAAAGAAAAAGCTTGTGCTCTCTGCTGCAATAATTCACGTACTAGTGAGATCTCTTTATGATGTATGGCCAAATAAGCACTAAAAGCTCTTTTGTCAAGTTACTTTTCACTTTTTACTGCAAAATTGGACATGTCCAAATCCCCATTATTAAAGCAGAAGTTAGATCAAGTTCCTTTGGGAGCATGGGATAAAAAAAAAAAAAAGAAAAGAAGCAAAAGTGAGATCATCAAAGATCATGTGAAATATAAGTAATCTTTCTAGTTCAATATAAATAAATTGTTGATATCTTTCATGAACTAAAATGAATGAATCGTTTAAAGTTCAAAAATCTATTAATTATTTTTCTAGCATTATCATTTTTTAAAATGAGATTTTCAATTATTTTTAAATTTTAAATAATGACCATCTCTATTTTTAAGAAGAATTTGAAAAGATCAAAAGAATAATATTGATAAATTATCTTTTAATTAATATCTTTAAATATTCCTAAAAATTTATTTATATTAAATTAGAAGGAGTATCACTCTATCCTAATTAAAAATCTCAAGCTTAAAAATAAAATTATCTTTAGTTATTCTCTAAAGTAAAATATTTCAATAACATCAATCGAATTTCAAAGCAGATATAGAATACTCAATTAACAAAAAAGTAAGATTAGAAAAGCAAAGCCGGACACCACCTTATCGTTCATCCTAAAAATAAAAATAAAAAATTAGAGCGCTCAATCAAGAAGGAAAGTATTCTTTTTTAAAAAAAACTTAGAATATTCCAGTTACCAACACGTAGGACATCCACCAACCAATCAGTGTAATTTTCCACTTTTGTGGTTTTTCACACGTGGCTAGCAGGCGGCTGGTTACCCAAAGAGCAACTTTTTATTTTTTATTTTTGCATTCTTTTTCTTTTAAAAAATTTAAAATATATACTACCTCCGTTTTTATTTACTTGTCACCTTTTAATTACACACTCCTTAAAAAAATATTAATTAAAATGTAATTTGACTAAATTATCTTTATTTATTACTCATCTCTATTTAATATTTCTTTTTTATGTACTATATTAATATTTCTTCATATTTATTACTAAGAATAAAAGTGAAAATAAATAAATAAAGTATGTTTAATTTTATGAAATGACAAGTATTAACAAATATTTATTTTTAATAAGGTGGACAACTGATTAGTAACGAAGGCATTACTTATATATATATGCCCAATATGCATCGTAATATCATAGAGTAGGGGCCTGTAGCATTATGCTAGGTTGGCTGATTTGTATCAAAGTAATCCAAACTTTGGATTAAAAAATATGTCATCCGAAGGCATCCTAATTAAAGAAGTGCGTAAGTTATCTGCGTTTAGGCTAGGCAAAGCACACACACAAAAAAAAGGCACTACAGAGTATCTTTTTTTAGCTTTCTGCTTCCCCGTTTACTTGTCTGATCTGCTTCTGCCTCTGTATATGTACTAGTATTACATTTGACGGTTGGCATTTTGAGTTGTTAACACCAATTGATCAAAAGCATAAAGCAATAGAATGGAGAAGAATGGGAGTGAGTATAAGCCGTCAGTTATGGTCACAAATGACGATGGAATTGATGCTCCTGGTTTGAGATCTCTCGTTCGTGTCCTTGTCTCCTCTAATCTCTTCAATGTCCTTGTTTGTGCTCCCGATTCGTACGTCTCTATCTCTCTTTTGCTTTTTGTTTATTTATTCAGACGGGGATGGATTGAATCTGATAATATTATGGGTGAAACAAACTTACCCTAAGTGAAGTTAGAATTTTCGATAAGGGTGTTTAAGAATACTTTCAAGCTTTAGTATGTATGTGTGAAAAGTAACATTTGGTTTAAATGCATAGTAAAAATTTTCACAAAAGGGTGTTGAACTGACCACCCTTTAGAATACATAACTACGCCCTGCTCAAGCTTGATTTAGATGTTCCCTCTGTGAAGATTAAAGCTGGTTTTTGCGTACATTTTCTTTTATATTTTGTATTTTGCTTTTAGGGAGAACTGTAAATGGCAAATGTTTGCAGAAGTAGTGTTATATCTTATAGTATGTAGAATCATTGGACTTTCCCTCTTTTGTTTTCAAAATTTTGGCATTAGGAGATATGGGATTCATATAAGTTTCTTGATCCTTATCATTTCAGTGGAGCGTAGCATGATATATAGAATCCTTATTTATATGACAACATTAAAAGCAGCCCTTTTAGCAGGAAGGCTTAGATATCTGGTCAGATGTAATTTATCTATGTTCTATGAAAATTCATAAGCCACTGACGAGTGAAGCTGTTCCAAGTGCAAGTGCATTCACTTGCAACCAGAAGGATGGGAATTCAAGGCACCAAGGGAGAAAAGTGGAGAGGGCCACTGTTGATGCCTAGAGAGTAGGAATTTGGAGGATAGACTTTACCATATTAAAGAAACAAATAAATAAGACATTGCAATCGCACTGTATCTAATTTTACATTTAGGTTACTTTGATCCATCTAACCATTTCCTCTTAAGAATCAGCTCGGTTGCCTTTTTAGTTCAATGTGTTCCTTGAGTAAAAGGCATGTTATGTGATTATTTCTGAACCTAATGTATCCTTTCTCAATGTCTATATTCTGTCTAAATTCTGCCCAAGTGCCTATGTACATTCTTTCACTAATAATTGCTTACAACTATTATGATCATCAACAAACATTTCCAACAACAACAACAACAACAACATACCCAGTGTATTCCCACAAAGTGGGTCTAGGGAGGGTAAGTGTACGCAATCCATACCACTACCTCAGATGAGGTAGAGAGGCTGTTTCCGATAGATCCCCGGCTCAGGACACAAAACAGTACAAAGACATAATAAAAACAAAAACAAAATGAAATAACACACCAATAGATAATAACAGAAACAGAAACAAGACACCCACAGAGTAGTTACAGATACTACAAACAGGAAACTACAAGACACACGCATAACACTTACGACCACTGCCACGACTACAAACAAAACACTCTTACCTACTAACAAGGACGCACTACCACCTACTACCCCTCTACTTTAATTCACGTCCTCCACACCTTCCTATCTAGGGTCATGTCCTCCGTAAGCTGTAACTGCTCCATGTCACGTCTAATCACCTCCCTCCAATATTTCTTCGGCCTACCTCTACTCTGCCTGAAACCATCCATAGCCAACCTCTCGCACCTCTGAACTGGGGCATTTGTGCCCCTCCTCATCACATGCCCGAACCATCTCAACCTCACTTCTCGCATCTTGTCTTCGACCGAATTCACTCCCACCTTTTTAGAATAATCTCATTTCTAACCCTATCTCGCCTAGTAAGTCCACACATCCATCGCAACATTCTCATCTCCGTCACCTTCAACTTTTGGATATAGGAGTTCTTGGCTGACCAACATTGCCACTCTGTAGAACTTGTCTTTAAGTTTAGGGGGCACCTTCTTATCACACAAGACTCCAGAAGCGAGCCTCCATTTCAACCACCCTGCGCCAATATGGTGCGTGACATCCTCATCAATCTCACCATTCCCTTGGATCATAGATCCAAGATACTTGAAACTATCTCCCTTCCGAATGGCTTGGGAATCAAGCTCCACTACCACGTCCGTCTCATGCGTCAACTCACTGAACTTGCTCTCCAGGTATTCCGTCTTGGTTGTGACCGTTAATTTATTTGATATTCTCTACCACAAATCTTGATATGAAGTCATGGTGGTAGTTTGAAATTAAAGATCTGATTTAAATACTTATCGGAAGAAAAAAGAAAAAAACTAGAGACCTGATATGCATCAAAGTTCTTGGCAGTCATTCTCTGTTGATTCACTTCACTGTGCTCCCTTTGTTCTTACTGGTTATTTGTTGACGTGTAAGACTAATTTTTCTTGTTCTTATAAACCTCTATTTGGATCCATACTGATATTTTTGACATTCTTATTCCCATTTTCACAGTGAAAAGTCAGCTGTTAGCCATTCTGTCTCATGGCGACAAGCTCTTTCTGTCAAGAAGGTGGACATCAGTGGAGCAACAGCCTTTGCAGTTTCTGGTTAGTCAGGGTCTTAAATAACTAATTTATATAATCCGTTTGAATCTCAAATATAGTGGACCACTTTAGTTTTTCCAGGTTCATGGTTCATGTTCTAGAATTAGCTTATTAAAGTTTTATCTCCTGTTTATCCTATTTTCTGGTCTTTGTTGAACGGTGACTATATAGTGGTTGTTTGATGGGTTATCACAATGCTTTAAGATAATAGATCATTTCATACATTTTGTTGTGGACTTGAACCATTGGGTAGAAGGATCTAGGATTCATGATTCACTTTCCTTTAATGCCATACTATATTAACATGTTGTCATCCACAAATATATATGAGATTGCTTTTGATTTCCCAAAATTCCGGTACTAAGTTAACTAATTCTGAAATTTCTGTTCATGTAATTATGTTATTTGTTCAAACCCCACTTCCGTGTGGAGTTTGACAATTCTCTTGCTTTACTCTACCAAATGAGAAAAAAGGGGGAGCAACGGTTTTGTACTGATCTTCAACTTACTGGACGAAACATGGGGGATAGATATTTTTTCTTTCGTCTGGCATAGGGGGAAGGAAATTGACATCTTTCTAGTTTTTCTTTTTCTCTTCATATTTTACTACTTTGAAATTTAACTGCTGATTACTCAAAATAATACTGCTTCCTCAGCATAACGTATTTTCGGGATACTCTCATAACTAGTTGTCATAACTCTCTCCCTTATACTCTTTTTGTTTTCCTTTTGGCAGGAACCCCAGCAGATTCCACTTCCATTGGGCTTTCCAAAATGCTCTTCCCCTTTGTACCTGATCTGGTAACATTTGATACTAATACTTGACAATTTATTCTGCCTCCCTATGGTGTAGTCATATAACACTTAGCTTCAGTTGCCACATAGATGTTCAAAGGAAGTTTCTAACAGAGAAAGCTGACTTAGCTAAATGTAAAATTACTTTTACACATCATCATCATCATACCCAGTGTATTCCCACCAGGTGGGGTCTGGAGGGGGGGGGGGGGGGGTTAAAGTGTACACAGTCCATACCACTACCTCAGGTGAAGTAGAGAGGCTGTTTCCGATAGACCCCCGGCTCAGAACCAATAACAATAACAAACAAAAATCATTAAAAATATTACTTTTTCACATCAAAAACAAAATATTAAAAGTTGCTTTTGGTTCTTACTTCCTTCTTCCTTGAGAAGACAGTTGAATCTTGCAAGTTCATTTTATTTGCTTTGTGGTGTTCGCAAGGTTGAAGGATTTTAACTTTAATTGCTACAAATGTATGCCTACAAAAATTGCTTTGAATCCTTCCGTACTACTTGGCTTCAACACTTGTTGCTCAGCCTATTTGTCAATATGTGTTGTGTGTGTGTGTGTGTGTAGTAAATAAGAAAAATATATTTTTAAAAGAACTGGTCACTGAAACTTCTTTTCCTCATTTACTATCCTAATTTCTCAAAAAGATGAATAAGTTTTACTGCTTTCCAGCTAATCTAGAGGAGATACTATTTTTCCTGCCAATTATGGTTTCACTAGTGAATTTTACTTGGAGATAGAAAAAGATGAATGCAAAAGTACTTTGGTATATTAGGGTAAACCATGAAAAGATCAAAGAAATGTGTGAACTATCTCCCTACTGGGATGATACTCCATCAATAAATCAGGAGCAAGGGTCTAGTGGGAGATCAATAATATTTGTGTATGCCATTTGGTGCTCTTTATCTGTATAGACCTCTTTCTAATACTTTTGATTGCTGGATAACAATTCATTTGCTGCAAGGGTTTTCTGTTGGACCTATTTCTGATACTTAATATTGTGCCATGCTATAGATGTCTAAAGATTGGAGCTTTCTAGAGGCTACGTGTGTGCTTAAGCCTAATATAAATCATCTCATTTCACTATGTGTACTCATATCAATTCATGCTTGCAGGTTGTCAGCGGTATAAATATGGGTAGCAATTGCGGGTATCACATGTTAGTAAAACTTCTATATCTAGCCTTTAGATCCTTCTGCATGTAGTAGTCAGTCATTACCTCTTGTTCTGATTTTCAGCATTTTTAACTCTGCCATTATTACTCATTTTAAACCTTCTTTCTTTGAACCAAGTTTCACATTTTTAATCATGCACCTCCATGGGTCACCATGAAACCATAAAGCACAGTACCAACAACTCTTAGTGAAGTGTGTTGAAAGTGCTAGACAAGACCAGGGCCAACTCGACTTTAAGGAAATTAAAGCAATTGCTTGGGGCCCCAACTTTTTCCTAAAGATGTATTCTATATATATATATATATATAAAATATATTGTCAAAAAAAAAATAAAAAAATCTCATGTACTATCAAATTTGATGTGGGGATCGTTGTACTAATTGAGAAATGGAATAGTTTTTAGGTAATTGTAGTATCTTTTCTTAAGTGGCTGCCTCTTTTGTTGCCTCGTTTATATCCTGACAACTAACATGAACTACATTATTATTCCTATATTTACCTTTTTCATTCCCTCTTTTGCTATTTTTATTCTCTTATTATTGATTATTCTGAAGTCTCCAACAACAACAACATACCTAGTGTATTCCCACAAAGCGGGGGGTCTGGGGAGGGTAAAGTGTACGCAATCCATACCACTACCTCAGAAGAAGTAGAGAGGTTGTTTCCGATAGACATTCTAAAGTCTCCCAAACGGTTAAACATTCTGCAAAATCTATTCCTGTTTGTTAACAAAAAGATCAAAATTTGCTTTTTGGTGTCTTCTTCAAAATTTCAAACATTGCAACAAGTTATCATATATTGAAGCAGCGCAACGCTATTTCGATAGCATTATATCAACTTATCAAATTCAGCGCATTACTATTTCGATATCATTATATACAACAACAACATACCCACTATATTCCCACCACGTGGGGTCTGTATTATATCAACTTCTCAAATTCTTGAGCCAGGTTTTATTGTTCTAACTTTATATTATATTTTTCCATTGAAAATTTGCATTATTTACATTCTTACTTCTAAGATCTGCGTACATTTTACCATCTGTAGACCACTGGGGATGCTATTGTTATTCAATTTATATATGTCAACAAGAAAAAATATCAAAGCATCTCTATGAAATTCGGCTTTAGGCCCCCATCTTGTTGAGTCGGTCCTGGAAAAGACCTTCATCTCGAAGGTCTTAGGCCTTGCTTCCTCGTGAATTCTTGGTTTAGATTTCTATGGTGATCCGAATCTAAAGTCAGCAGATTTGCCTTTTTTGTATTATAGTAAAACTAGGGGCTACTTAATGTTGATGGATCCATTGTTGGTGATGCAGTGTTTACTCAGGAACAGTTGCTGGTGCACGAGAGGCTTTCTTCAATGGTGTTCCTTCTGTCTCATTGTCATATGAATGGTATAGTACATCATGTTATCCTGTCTTCGGGTTAACGCAAAGACAAGTTATTTTTTTTATTCTTCCTTCTTCAATTTGATTTGTGAACTTTAGGGTTCGTGGAAAAAGCAAGGTTGATGATTTCGTATTGGCAGCTGAAGCTTGCATGCCAATCATTACAGCTATATTGGCTGAGATCAAGAATAATACTTATCCTCAAAGTTGCTTTCTTAACATAGATGTACCAGCCGATGTTGCCAATTGCAAGGTAAACTGAATAATATCTTTTGTACTCTTGCCATGAACATAAAGGTTGGAGAGAAGTAATATGAGATTATTTCAAATAGTGAAAGGACTATAAACAGTTTTTTGATTTACCTTATCAAAACAACATCTTTTTTATTTCATCAATATTTTGATGTAACGAGAAAATATACATGTATAGAGATGACTGGGAAAGCTTGATAGATGTCTGCGGTTAAGTCATATAGGCTTGTGGTTGATAGTGAGGTTTCTATGATGGAAATATGCTACTCTGCCTGATCTAGTAATCCTAAGATGGTTGGACTTAATTTTTGTTCTTATTGTTGCCAAAGTAGTTATGCTATTGACTAGGAAAAGATATTGATTGTTATACTGATAGGGTTATCGCCTGACCAAGCAAGGCAAGAGTGTTTTCAAAATGGGATGGAGGCAAGTCACTTCGGAAGCACAAGGAGGAAAAATGTTATCCACAATGACAATGGATTCATCAGTTAGTAAAGAAGCATGTGTGGAAGAGAGCACCTTAAGCACACAACAAGAACACCTATTGTTTAAGAGAGAAGTAATCATTTCTTTCTCTATCTAGTACTTATTTGCTAAAGGTTTCGATTATGCTATCACGTGAATGCATTTCTTCCCCTGCTCCAATTGTTGCCTTTTCAAATCATTTGTCCTGCTCATGCTACAGAATACCCTTTTCTGGGCTAACTCACAATGTTGGACATCTTACCCTCCATGTTATTTTTCAGCATATTCTCTATGTTAAGTTCTTTTTCCTTTTCCAGTCCACTTGTTTTTGGAGGGGAGTGGGTGAGAGGTTTGAAGCATTTTTATTCGGGGTTTGGTGAGAGGTTTGAAGCATTTTTCTTCGAGGTTTTCTTCCTTGTATCAGTGCACTGTAGATTATACATGCCTTTTATCTGTCTCATAGGCTAAGAAGGAAAAATCTTTCGATGAACAGAATGGGTTGCTAATATACCTAATACATTTTTATAAGAAAGTTTAGTTTTGATATTTGTATGTTTGAGGAACTTTTTGATGTAAATACTCATAGGTTCCCGTGTCTCATTTAATTTCGGTTCAGCTTTACTTCCCTTTCCACTGAGATGGCTGTCTGAGGGAGTTCTCTGTTATTTATTCTTCTTTGCAATAACAATTGTAGTGGTGCCCATTTGCACAAGTGACAGGACAATTTATATTAGTATCAATTTATAGCCCTTAAAGAGCAAGTCGTCTACTCAACATAAAATTTTCAGATTGTTCTGGATTCCTTCATTTTAATTGTCTTTGTACATGTTATATTTTTTTGGGTGCTTTGTACATGTTATTCTTTTTTGGTAAAGGATCTGTCCACAGTTGCTAAGTTTATTGTGTGTCCATCCTTTCCCAGGTCAGGGAAGCACCAGTGGATGATGACGATGGTGATTACTTTTTCCTTCAACAAGGATATGTATGTAGAAATCATTTACTTGATGGAAGTTACTTGATGACTCTCGCTAATGGCTCATCATTGACATGTTACTTACCCTTAATTACAGATTACTGTTACACCTCTTGGTGCCTTATCTCCTCCACCTATGGATGATGTGGAATTCTTCAAAGGATGGCTACCTGGTGTTCATGAGGGTATCTCTTCCTCTGCTTAATAATGTTGTAAGTTTCTCAGTTTGTATAAAACCTATAATGTACCAATATTGGAGTTCCTCTTTCATTAATGTGCTCATATTTGGAGCGTAAGTCCATATCAATCGTATCTTTTGCTCTATTGACTTAAAGTTTTATGTATGATCAGTATGATATGCATGAAGCCTAAATCAGCTGTTTCTTCTGGACACTTGTGGTTATTTTTGAGATGACTGGCCTCATTCTACGGTTCTTGATAATTTTGTTGTTCTTTCAGCTAAAATGCTCTGCAATCGGATACCAAAGCACTTGCAGCCGATAAGTCCTTAAATCATGGAAGTTTTGAAAATGCATTCCATTCTTATCTCTACCATATCCTTCCGCAGTTCAATGTTGATTCTTGTGCACTTGCATCAATTTCTCCAAATTTATGTGACCACGGTGAACTATTTAAGCCATTTCTCTTCCTAGATGCCATTTGTACTGTGTGATCCAGCATCTAAAAGAAGTGCACTCAGTAATATCAGCTATAGGTTGCTTACTAATAATTATAATGATGACATTAATCTCATAATTCTGTACTGTATTTTCGTATGTAAGTGCCATCGTATCAATGAATCTTAAAGGGGGCTGAAAACAGGAGGGTTGTGATTGGCAGACTTCCCAGTAAGCTAGGCATTTGTTAAGTCGAACTCTTAAACCTCATCGTATAGACCTAAACATAAAACACATAAATCATACTGGAGTTTCAGCAAAATTCGTACCATCACACATGCAAATTGCGGCACGAAATGGTCATACATTGTCATGTATTAACAAAATATAAGCATAAATTAAGCAACTCATAAAGAAAAAGAGGCATCAACATATATATCATAATAGGCTTCATCCAGAGTGCGTCATATATATACATCTCAGAATACCGACATCTTCCTAGAAGGAAAAGTCACGAAGCAAATTTTACTAAAAATAAAAATTAGAGACAAACAAATTCTGTAGCTAAACAATAACATTCGCTACTACTAAAAAAAAAAGAATCAAAATGTGCCACCGCCGATGAAGGAGTGTGGGAAGACAGTGGTGTTCAAGTCGTCAACATATGTATTTGTAGAACATATATAAAAGAGATATAAAGTGAGTATAAAACACAAAAAATCTCAAATTGTCTGCCTCTAAAAGTAAGGACAAGTTGCACCCAAGGGTGTGGCCTAATGGTTCAATGAAGTTGGGTTGAACACCATGAGGTCTGAGGTTCAATTCTCAACAGAGACAAACATTAGATGATTTCTTCTCATCTGTTCTAGCCTTAGTGGACAGAGTTACCTGGTATCTGTTGCTGGTGAGAGGTGGCAGGTATCCCGTAGAATTAGTCGAGGTGCGCAAGTTAACTCAGAAACCACGGTAATTAAAAAAAAAGCAACGTAATGACAAGGAAACAATGCATATATAACTTGAAGAGAATCTTGAACATTTTATGGATTATAGATAGAGGTGTCAGGCCCAAATTAAGTGATCCCTTTCAACCCAATTTTGGGTTGGGTTCAAGATAATTTATAATTGAGTTCAATCTCAACCCATTACGCTTCAATCCATTTTAAAACAATTTTCAAGTGAGCCGATTCAATCTCCACTTACAGCTCATTTGATAAGGAAAATGATTTCTTAAATAAAAGAGGAGAAAACAAGTGACAGTCTCCTACAACACTCCAAAATCAAAATCATCCACCCCACCCCCTCTTTAGCCCACCCACCTCCAACCAACCTATCTACCCAAAGAAGAAAAAAAAAAATTCCTAACCCAACACCCACCCAATTTTTTTTCTTACCCCACCCCCCATAAAAAACAAATTTTTTTTTATATTTTTTTTAAAATTCTTTTATTATCCTAATTCCTACTCCCCCCCCCCCCCTCACCCCTCGTCCCTGCCCCTCCCCCTCCCCCCCTCTCCAAAAAAAAAAACATTTTTTTTTTAATTTTTAAAAAACTTTTTTTAATTTTTTTTCTTACCCCAAACACCCACCCTCAATCCCCACCCTTTACCTCCCTCCACCCCACCCCCCACAAAATATTTTTTTATTTATATTTTTTCTTTTTTTGATTGTATTTTATATTTTATATTTTTTTGTATTTTCGGAAGATATGGCTATGTCAAGTACAAGCCATGTATGATGAAGGAAATATCATAACCGCTCATTGTATTTGTATTCATCATTATTTCTTTTTTTTTTCCTTTAATTTTTTTTTTCATTTTTTCTATTTTTCGTTTTCTTTTTTTCTCTTTGGATTCTTTCTTTTCGTTTTTTTTTCTTTCTCTTCTATTTCTCTTTCTTCTTTTTTTTCCTTTTCCGTTTTTTTTCTTTTTTGGTACTTTTTTTCTTTCTCGTTATTTTCTTTTTGTTTTTTTCCTATTTTTTCTTCTTTTTTTTCTAAACTTTTTTTTCTTTTTCATTTCTCTCTCTTCTATCTGTAGCTTCTATATCTCTTTCCTTTTCTTTTTTTTTTTGTATACTTTTTCTTTCTCTCTTGTTTTGGTTCTATTTTATATTTTTTGTATTTCTTAAAAATATGGCTACGTCAAGCACAAGCCATGGATGATAACGAAAATATCACAATCACTTATTGTATTTGTATTTGTACCATCATTTATATTTTTGTATTCGTTGATACAATTGCATTTATATTTGTATTTTATGGTTCGGACTTGTATTTGTATTTTATAGTTCACATTTGTATTTGTATTTTGTAGTTTGCACTTGTATTTTATACAAATACAAATGTTACATTTGTAGCAAATGATACATGTTTATACAACTTGAATCATACGCATACAAATGATACCTTTTTATATACAAATGATAAATTTGACATACAAATACTAGCGATACATTTGCATTGAATGACACATTGCATATTATATAATTTAGACTCAAGCATATACAATTAATCCATTTACTTGTTTGTATACAAATACAAATGATAAATTGTACATATTCACGGTTAAACTATTCAAATACAAATAATAAATTTATTTAAAATATATAGTATGATACAAATAAATATAAAATATAAAATATAACAAAAAAATGAGAGGAAAAAAAACATTAAAAAAAAAGAAAAAAAAGGAGAAAAATGACAAAAAAGAAAAAAACGAAACAAGAATGGAAAAGAAATACAAAAAAAGATTGCAAAGAAAAAATAAATAATAACAAAAAAAGATGAAAAAAAGGGAAAAGAAAATATAAAAAAAAGGAAAAAAGAAACGAAAAAGAAAAAAGAAAAAGAAAGAAAAAACGAAAAGAAAAAAAAGAAGAAAAAATTCAGCCCATTTGAACCCAATTCATTTGAACCCAAAGTAAATTTGGGTTGGTCATGACTCAATCCAATTTTTAATTCAGCCCATTTTAATAATTTAAATTTCAGCCCAACCCACCTATTTGACACCCTAATTATAGATAACCTTATTTAACAATATACTTGTGCCAGAACGCCCCTTTAATATAAGCTAGCTTAGCTCGCTCGAGCCATGAACATCATGGGTACAATAGCTTGCTCAAGCCATGGACATCATGGGTACATCGCTTTTGGCATGCGATAATTTAATTTTTTTTTTCTTCCAATTTTTTATTTGTAAAGAAAAAAGTGAAACAAGTTTCCGCAATTACTTTCAAACATGTATATTCGTGGCTAAAAGTTTGAAAATTACCAAAAATAAATTAAGAAAACGAAAGGAGACATTTTTTTTTTTAGTTTTTATTTGGTGTGTCTTATGTTCACAAAATATAGGGATTTGCAAAAGCTGTTGTTGCAAAGAGGAGAGTATTTTTAGAAATGGAGGTAAGCGAACATTAATGCTATTAAAGAATTATTACATCACATGTTACAAAGTTTACATTTGTAAAATGTATGTTCATCTTTTTTGTAACGTAGATGTATATGTTCATCTCCTTTGTAACATGTATTATTCGTTGCTTTATGCAAAATGAAAAAAGGAGTAACGTAAATATATTCTTTGTATTATTTGCATTAACTCTTGACAGTGCCCCACTAATGCAAAGATAAAGAGCAGGAATAAATTTTGGGCAAAAGGAAGGAACATGTATTTAAGTATCAATATCTTTTAATTTGAATTAACACGTAGTGAAATGAGACAATAACTAATAACCACAAAGTAAAGTACTCTTGAATTGCATGATGTAAGTTGAGACCCCCATAACACATAGCATATCCATAATCTTAAGCAACCTTCATGATATAACCAACATGTTTTTATAGTCATGCACACACCTTGGATATCATGAGCACTTTAAAAAGACGACTCAAATCTTTCATAATAGATGACCACACCCTTACACTCACGTAGGTGATTCCATCAAGTTTAGCTCAAATAGACCACCTTACGGCTGTGGAATCATTAAAAGAAAAATAAGTTCAACCTTATAAAACACCACCTTAAGCCACAGGGATAGGAAATGTACTGTATATTGAAGGCTTATATGGCTTCGTTTGACTACTAATGGGAATCCACCATATTCAATCCATGGACTTTTGCCCCACTCCCCTCGATGTTTCAAGGCTCATTTTCCTTGTCAAACTCTTGATTAATGGATCCGTTAAATTTCTTTCGGACCTTACATATTTCAAGAAAATTACATCATGTTTTAACAACTCTTTAACTACACGATGTCTAATGTGAATGTGTCTATTTTTTTTTTTTCATTGTACACACTAATTTTTAGCAATCTCAATTGATGCATGTGTGTCATAATATAAAGAAAATGGTGAAACTTGTCTTCCCCATAACGACACATTTGTCAAAAGATTTGAGATAGGTTTTTACAATATATATGAGTTAATTTGTTCTTTTCAACAAAACATTATGTTCAATATTATTTGAGAATTTCTCTTCTTTACACCTTTGTGCGTTGGCTATTAGGAATTTGTCTTTTTAATCTTATAAGAAGGATTCTTTTACGAGGTAAGATTATTTTTTAACTTGATATGTTCTTATTCCTAAATTTAATAAGATAATTAGTTTTATTTTAAATTTGTCTTTAATTTCTTCGAAATAGGAATCCAGATCACTATCATCTAAGTTCTTAATTGATTTTATTAGTGTCATAATTAGCTTTAATCCACTAATTTTTAAATATTAAAATCAATTAAGATTCTAAGCACTTAATTTTGAAATTTGATAATTTTATTCTCTAATTTCACACATCTTTAAATTTCTATTTTTAATTTTGATACTTTTGCTTCCATAATATTTTCTTGTTTTTATTCAAGTTATCTCATTCTTATCTTAGTCCTAAGGCCTAACCCAAATTTAAACAAGGGCCTAGAGTTGCTAATTTCGTTAATGACAAGGGTGGACGTTCGGTCAGATCGGAAACTTTGATTTGAATTTTGATTTTTAGATTAAAAATATTACAATATAAATTTACGACAAATGAGTTCGAATTGAATCGGTATTTTGGATTTTAAAAATTATAATTTAAATTTACTCCAAATAAGTTCGAATTGAATCGATATTTTTAGTTCAATTTCAAACTAATTGATTTGATTATTTGTAATTTTGATTTTTGAATCTATAAGCTGAGCTTCTTCTTCTTTCAAAAATAAACACCCAATTAAAATATTCATGTCAAACTGCATTAATAATTCCTCTATGCCCACCACAATCATCCAAATAAATTTTTTATGCAAGTAATGAAACAACTATATATTTGATATTTTCTCCTATAATGAAAGTAATAATCCTAGCCTCATTAATCACTGCCTCAATTACTCGTCGCTAAAATGGAAAAAGAAAAAGTAAATTCAGCTAATCCTACAACAAAACACTAACAACATACCAAGTAAAATTTACAAGTGGAGTCAGATAAAAGTGGTATGTATGCATCCTTACTCTTATCTTACGAGGGTTGAGATCCTCAGCTCAAGTATAGCATAGTAATTTAAAAAGACGGAGAAATAACACGAGAGGAATAATTGACATGATCCATGGTGTATTTGTAGTTGCAAATAAAATTACATGAAAACGATGCACTACATAATCACAAAATCATTAACAATTACAATATATAAAGCCACAAAATAAACCATTCATCACCTTACAAGTCATACACTTGTTTGCCAGTGAACTTGACTTCAATAGCACTCTTGTTCTTTCCAATGGATCTAAAGTTCTGTCCAACTCCTTCACGACCAGGGTTCACTTTTTCTGGGTACACACCATCTTTCGGGTGCAAATATTGGACTTCACCATTTGGAAAGACCCTGTAAAACTGGTAGTTAATCTTGTACTTGGACCTCAACCTTGTACCAAGTGCTAAACATTGTTCTTTCCTAGCCAATTTAAGCAAGTTAGGCCCTTGTCTCATGATAGCTGCACCACCAGTTGGCATTTCAAAGATTTGTTCCTTTGGTGATTCCCATGTGATCACGTAGAATTCCTCAACTTGAGCCTTGCGCAGAAGCCCACCAGTGCTACCACCGAAGATTGGTGAAGGTGTGTTTGGGTCTAGTTGTGGTGGAGTGAAGCCCACTGGAGCGGGCTCCGCTTCTTTCGTGGCCGAGGCGGCTTCCTCTGCCATGGCCCGAATGGGCCTGGCAGTAGATTTGAGTTGCTTAGGAGCGGAGAAGGATACGAAGGATTGTTTCCATGGGGCGGAAGATTTTGAAGCGGAGAGAGCAGGGGTGAAGAGGGAAGCTTGAGTTGCCATGGCCATTGAAGAAGTTGGAGGATTGTAGGGAAAATGGAGGAGTATTTGTGAAGGAATGAAGTGTGGTCAGAAGAGAGATTGTTTTTGTTATTATTGAGATGATATGTGGTGGAGATAAGGATATTGGATAAGGGCTATTCAGATATAGACCAATTAGAAGTTGTGATTTTGATACGCATTCTAACCCAAGTCAGTAAAGCTACTAAGTCATCACCCCTTGTTTTCTTTTGCCATGTGTCTTTTGGACCTTGGTTAGTGTTTGGTTGTAATATCTCATGCTCTCATTCCATTTTACTTGATCCTAATGTAATGAAAAAGCGGTTTAATGATAAATTGAATCGAAAAAAATGCTTTATTCAAAGTATTTTCTCCGTCTTAAAATAGTTGAGAGATTTAGGTTTTGCACAGCTCTTAAGGAGAAAATTAATTAAGAGTATGATTGACTAATATATTTCTTATTAATTTTTTAATATTACTTGCCTCTTAATTCTAGAATAATTAATGTTAATGGTAAAGTTGAAAAAAGAATAATTAATGTCCTCTTGATATTTTAAACTGACAACTAGTTTTAGACAAATATTTTTAATAAACATGTCAACTATCTTGAGACTAAAGTTAGTTCAATAAAATATACTTCTAATTGTGTCAGGTCAACATGAGCTAATCTATAATCTATATCTATAATCTATAATCTATATCTATATCTATAATCTATATCTCTAATCTATATCTATATCTATAATCTATATCTATAATCTATAATGTATTAAAAGTGTGAAGACCCTTAGAAAAGTGATTTAAATTTTTTGCCCTTTATTAAAAGACGCTGTAATAGACAAAATTGTCTTTTCACTTATTTTCTCCAATTATTAATTAATTATTGAAAAAAAAGCAATCCTAAAATATATGGTAACATCAAAATATATGATAAATTAATATTGGTAGATTTTTTCTTTTCCTTGTGTAATGCAAAAGGAATCTCAAAGAATTTTGTTCGGCTTTTCTTTATTTTAGTTTAGAATAGGATACAAATTAGAATCTTTTAAGTTTGTATTGATTTGGGTTACAATTTCAATTCAACTCAAACTCTAAATCTAACAAAAGAGACCCGGCTATTTATAAATCTTGGTGTTAATGTTAAGGGTTGAGAACCCCCACTGCCAAGCTGATGTTATTTGATATTATAGAGATTCTCATGAATATATTGTCGGTAAATAGCTATATTACATGTCGTTGAAGATTAATACTCAATAGTACATGTATACGATATGTGTTTCAATTTAATTTGATGTCACTAATTGTTTATGTCGTAGGAGAAGCTCAATCTCCGTGCATATTAACAACGTATGCGAACACAATTATTTCCAAGTTTTGCTATATGCATTGTTTTCCAATTCTAGCTGCTGTAGATTGTCCTCTCTCTGTTATGGTTCCTTTGACATGAAACAATCTTCTACTAGAAATTCAACTTCTGAGTTTGGCCGATTCAAATTGCAGGTACAAGCTAGGCGACAATTGGTTCCAACTCCTCTAGATATCAGCTTGATAAGAGGGTACCAATGCATAAATTCTGATCTCTGTTTACCTTTCTTAAATTTGGAAGATGATAATATCCATTACTTAATTTAGTTATGTGCGCAGATGCCCAAGTAAGGAGGCGTGAGAGGTTGAATATAGTGGGTATGAGGATAAGTAGAGGTAGGCCAAAGAAGTAATTGGGAGAGGTGATTAGATAGAACATGGAGGTCGTGGATTAGGGTAGAAGGTTAATAGGTAGTTGAGTCCTCCTAGAATATGTATGAATGCCAATGCAGCATTGCGTGCACAGTTTTGGACTGGCGTGTCATCTACTCTTGAAGACACTGATCGATGCTGCCAGCAAAAACCTTCTCTGTTCCATTGACGGTACGTTATCAAGATATTGACGACTTACGTTGGGTGCTTGGTATCATTCAATTAACTAAATTAAATTCTGCAGATTCTGTACAACTTGATCGTGATGTTTGTGGGAACCTTGATTACACGATTATTCCTTATTATGGAGAGCTGAGAGAATTGAAGAGTGGACACTACCACAAGGTTGTTGAGATTACAGTCATGCAGGATAATGTCTTTCACACGAGTACATGGTAAGGACATTGCCAGTGGCGAAACTAGAAATTTCATTTAGGGTGTTCAAAATTTAATATATAGGTATGAAAATAATTTTTGTATAATTCTCAATCTACATAATATAATTTTTCGACGAAAGGTGTTCGAGTGACCACCCTAAGTTACATATGGCTAAGCCACTGGACATTGCGACATATTCTGTTTTGACTGACATTATTCATGTACTTATGACATTATGTTCATGCTCAAATCTTTGTCACTTGTACTAGGTCGATGAACCGTCTTGCTCTACATCGAAAAAGAGAGGTTTCAGTATACCAAACGTTGGTTCCATTGAAGAGCTCAAGACTCCTTTCGAAGAGTTGTTGAAATCATTTTGGGATGGAAAATCACTGAAGCAAGCAAATGAAGATGTAAAACATATTGCAGATTAGTGTTTCAGGTTGAAGATTTTGCAAAGATCATCAGCCACATTGGAGATCATATGCTATCACTATGTGTCCTTTACTAGAAAGAGCCATTCATTGAGTGATTTAAGACTTCCTCTCACTGCTATTAATTAGGACTATAGAAATTAGACATTATAGGATTATGGAAGAAAAACTGTACACAAGAATTCACCTACATGGACGAATGAGGGATAACTTGGCGGTATACTCATCTTTTACTGATATACATTTTTAGTGGAAGTATATGCTTTGCTGGTGGTTTGGTACACGAGATTGGATAGTAGGGATATCTCGTGGTTTGAAATATTCTATGGGACTCCCACCTTCAATATGGGATAGTATCCCACCATTTTAGTATAAATGGTTGGATAAAATAGTCTCGGAATTAGTTAATACCTTATACAAAAAATGGGATAAGGTTAATCACAAATTCTATTTCGAGATTATTATACTTATTCACTACTCATATGTCTATGTATTTGATGTCATGTGTATTAAATCTTTTACTGCACTTTGAAATTATTATTTTTCTGAGATACCAGCACATGAATATTGATCCTCAATTTACATAGAAGTGATATACTTCGAATTTATAAATCCAAATTTGTAAAAACAATAGAGAACCAACTGAAGATTGGAAGAAAAATTAAAGGAGCCAAAAGCTAAATTTCTTGTATTGTGGAAGAGGAAGATCTCCTCAGAAGTCTCACATCTCATCAAAGATCTCATGAACTTCTTCTTTCAATAGCCTTCTTAGTCAATTAATGTGTATATATCTTAATATGAAATTAACCTCAAAGAAAAAAAAAATTCTATTTAAAGTCATTTGCTATTTTTCAATAATTTATTATTGTTATATATATTTTATAGTGATTAGCGACTTGACGTAATGTACAACGTGCAACGCATGTATACTAAACTAGTTAATATGAAACGAAGGGAGTAGAAATAAAACTTAAAAGAAACGGTGGAACCTTTAAGTTGTATGGGGTAAATATGGATAATTAAATAGGTTTGGACCTGAATGGAGCGACCTCGGCCATACACGAAGGGAGTCAGTGCAATTCGACGGGGTCATCTCCAGCATCATGGCCTCGGAACAAGGTATAAGTTCGAGGTGGAGGGAAAGGTCACTCGAGGCCAACAAGGGATAGTGATCGCTCGCTATCGGACAAACAAGAGGACATGGTGTCAGGAATCTAGAAGGCACCACCAGCTCACGTCAGAATCGCGTCTGACACACGCTAACTGGATGTTTGCTTTCCCAATAGCATTAGGACGGATGGCGATCTCTCATTGGCAGAAAGGCAGCCTCTGTACCATATAAATAGATAGCTCTCTCCTATTGTAAAACATTTGATTTTGCTCATCCTTACCCGTTAAACAATAAGCCTATCTTAACTTGTTCCTTAGAGCATGTTTGGTCAAGCTTCTAAAATCACTTATTTTGAAAAATGCTTTTCAAAATAGTACTTTTGGTGAAAGGTAGCTTGTGTTTGACTAAAAAATTTAAAAAACACTTTTGAACAATAATTAGTATTTGATCAAGCCTTTTAAAAGTGCTTTTAAGTGTATTTTTCTCAAAAGTATTTTTCAAAAAAATGCTTTTAAGGAAAAACTACTTTTTTAACTCATCAAAAACACTTACTTTCTTTAAAAGATTAGCCAAACACCTCTTCTTTTTTTTAAAATAAGCACTTTTGGAGAAAAATAAGTTTGGCCAAACAGGCTATTAAGCATTAGCATTTTTCTTCCTTAGCTGTTCTTGCTCATTTTGCTGTAATCACTTGAGCTCGGTCGCTCTTGACCCCCGATTAATACCATATAACACTCGGCTACGCTATAAGATTAGTTCCTAATCCCTACTTGTTTGGTTTTATTTACTCTTTCGTTTACATTTTTTATTTCTTTGCAAACATTCACTATTAATCCGAAGATAAGACCGTAACGCGTGCTCTTAATTCACGGACAAATTCAACTTTAACATAAAAAAAAGTAAACATAAGCTAAAAGTGATGAATATCTGTTAATTCTAATTCTGATAATGCGAGATATTTTATGACAGACATCAAGAGGCTATAGACTCACGAACAAATTCAACTGTCCAAAAAGTTTCATGACAGGCATCAAGAGGCAAAACTCGAAGCAATCTTGTAAAACTCGGATAAATCAATTTCAAATGCTACAAATGGATTTCAAATAACAGATCTCAATGTAAATTCAAGTGCTTATACATAAATACTGCTCTATACATTGTGGCGAAATTCCAGTTATATACTTTTAACTGCGCTATGTCACCCCACACCAAATTATACTATGCATTTCAATTCTATTGATACTTGAAGTAAATATTAGTGAGTAAATTTTATCAAATAAATGAGAGTAAATACTTGAAGTAAATATTATTGAGTACATATTAAGTAAATCTTATTAACTTGGCACAGAGTTTACTAAGAAACAAATGAAGACTTTACAAAAATTTAGGAATTGGATGATTATTTGCAAAAAATTAGGCAAGATTAATAAATTAAATTATTACTAAAAAAAAATAATCGAAAGTGGTTATTGAGCTTTTTCATAACATGAATGACCACTTAATATGACTACTTATGAGATTATCTTCAAATATCTTCTTCTTTTCAATGGTCGAAACTTCATTACTCATTTTGCTTCTCTAATCTGCTCCTGTTAATTAGCAAACGGCTTATATATTTTTAACTTTAATTAGTTATATCAACCACAAACGAACAATCTAACAAATGGCTAGCTGTTAAATTATGAGCCAACAATATGCTTGTCAATATTTGATTTGCAACGAATAATAACGTATAGTTACGTTCACATAATGAAACAATCAACTGGATGTTGAAATAGATGACATTGCACTTTTCAAACTTCGAAATTTATACTACAACATAATACTTGAAATTATTATAAAAGGAAAAGATAATAATAGAAGCTAGCACTCTTCAAAACTCACTGGATGGACCAAAATTACAGTTCATCCAGTCGCCTTGATTAGAGCACTAATACATATAAATGGAAAAAAAAATTACAGATAGAAGGATAGGATTGTTGGCAATAATTGCCATAATTTTAAGCGCTATATAACAAACCAAAGACTGCAAAACCAATTTAAACATAGGAGGATAGGGTGGAGGGGATTAATTATACATATCACATATCAATTATATTATATAAGTAGACCTTGAAAATTGTATTATTAAGCCATTTGGTAAAAACCCTTTGACTCATTCATTCTTGAAACATTTCTTCCATACTGGATGTTGCTTCCAGACGGTATCAACCATTGAATCAATGGGGACACCCTTGGTTTCTGGCAAAAGGACGACGACGAACACTCCCATAAGGACGATCCAGCCGGAGAAGAAGAAGAAAATGTATGCCTGCATATGGCAGAGCATTGTCAAGAACGCCTGAGCGATTAATGAGGTGAAGAGCATGTTTGTGCTGACTGCAAACGCGAAACCGGCTGTCCTTGTCTCCATTGGGAAAGTCTCACTGGGAATTAACCATCCTAGGGGTCCCCATGACCATGCAAATGCCATGACATATGTGCACACAAGAACCACCACTATAGCTGCCAATGTCTTGTTCAATGATCCTGTCTCGTTCAAACTGGTTGCCAATATTATTCCAATTGCCAGCTGCAAAATTAACCCAAAATACTTCATCAGAAATAAGTCTTACAGTCAGTGTAAAACTAATCAATTTATGATGGATCCTGGCGTTCAACTAGGCAAGCGTTACGTCAATACAAGTTTTATTAGTCCTGTAAGAGATGAGATTTCGTACCTGAGAGATTAACATTTGGCAACAAGCTTGGAGGAGCAATTTTCTCCTTCCGACCTTGTCAACGGCATAGATGGAAACAAAGGTGGCTCCAACATTAACAAGTCCAGTTATGACAGAGGACAAAAGTGCACCATCGGACTTGAATCCCATGGTCTGGAACAGGACAGGTGCGTAGAACATAATGGCATTAATTCCAGTGAATTGCTGGAAGACCTGCATTAGTATTGCAATAACAAGTGGTGGGAGACTGGCAGCCTTCAAGAGGTTCCTGAACGGATGTTTCACCGCCTTGGCTTGTTCACAAGCGGCGACTATTTCCTTGTATTCAACTTCAACATCTTCAACTCCCCTAACTTTCTTTAGTGCAACTTTGCCTTGTTCTTCCTTGCCACGTTCAATTAGACTGGCAGGAGTGTCAGTTATAACAAAGCAACCGATGAGCAGAAGAATCGCAGGAACGGCAGCAAGGCCGAGTGACACTCTCCAGCCATTGGGGTGCATTGTGGATGTGCCGTAATTCACCAGATTCGCAATGAATATTCCTATTGTTACGAAAAGTTGGAACATAATATTCACAGCTCCTCTAAGTTGGATCGGTGCTACCTCTGTCAAAAACAGGGGAACAGTCTGCGAACGACAAAACAAAACAACCATATTAGCCACTCAAATATTATATTTTTGAAAACAAATTTGTGACACACAATTAAGCTTCCCTTCGACCATAAGTTTTGAAGTTCTGTGAGTGGAAGTCCCAAAAAAAATAAAAAATCTAAGCTTGTTTTTGTGAATTTGAAATATTTGATGACAACAGATATCTGGAAATAAATTTTCAAAATTTGATCCAAAATCTGCAGTCAAACGCCAGGTCTGATTATTTACCTCATTTCCGAAGCCAACACCAACACCAAATAAAATTCTACCCAGAATGAGCATCCATCTGTATTCGGAGGCAGCACTTAAAACTGCCCCAGCAATGAAAAAAAGCGAAGCCATGAAAATGGTAGGCCTACGGCCCAAAGCTGAGCAGGCCTTGGAAGCAAAGAAACTAGCAACCAATGCTGATAGGTACAAAGATGAGGTGAATAGTTGGAGGAGTTGATCATCATATTTACAATAGTTGTTCTCCTTTGCAATAAGTTTTCTAGCATATACATTTGGGAAGAACTTTATCAAGAAATCATCCATACCCGATACTCCACCTGATTAACATTCCACATTCAAAATTAACTGATCCGACTAATTCAGATTAATACTTAATAAAATTGAATAGGAAAAGAAAACTGTCACATACCTGAAATACCAATATCGTAACCAAACATAAGCCCTCCAAAGGCAGCAAAGATCCAACATGATACCACATAGACTGTGATCTTGTGGTTGTGTGGTTGAATTGATGTCATTTTTGCTTTGTTTATGTTTTTGTTGTTGTATTATTAATAAATATCCTCCAAGATAAAACTGGTTTTTTTTCAACGTAAATTGAGGCTTTGCTCTATTATTTTTCTTGTTTTTGTGTTTTATAATAGAGATAGTCCAGCATAGACTACATATATGAGAGAGGAGAGACAAAGAACTTAGGATTTATCCTTGCCTCGGACTCTCCAATTAAGTTTATTCGCTGGAATGATGTTATTTTCTACCAAATTAATACCCTATTTATAGTGCCTAAATTCACTTTTTTCTGTTACTATGCATAATATGTGGAACACATTTTTACTCGTTCTTTTTTCCAACAAAATAGGGTCAATCAACCATTAATTTCTGTTCAAAATTTTAACAGGTTTTTCTGATTTTGAGGAAACTAATTTGTGAAAACGACCATAATCCACGGGGGATGATGAAATTATCAAGTTTGACTTGATCCATATAGTCAAGAAAATTAAAGGCCACTCATTAATTAGGGGACGATATTCATGCATTTACACTAAAAAATTTAAGCATTGGATATCTATTATAGGGGAAATAATGACTAACTAAATCTTATCCATTGTATAGAGAAACTTTATGGGAGGATTCTTGTGAAAATATTGGATGACATTTAATAATGTTATTAACTGGACAGCTCACTTGATATATATAAAGTAAAATGACAGAAAAGAACTGTAAATTTTCATACTATAAAGTGGTTTTCATTTTTTTTATATAAAAAAAAATTATTTATGGAAAATGTCTTTTTTGCTGTTAAAGTTGAAATCCATATTTCTTTTATATTCATTTCGTCTCAAAATAATAAATGATATTTTTATCTTTTTATTTTGTTTTAAAATATAATTGTGTTACACAAAATCATGAAGGCATTAATTTGTTACATCCAATTTTACCATTATAAATAACTGAAATTTTACATAACAAAGAAACCATTAAAAAAGTACTACTATTTTTTCAAGAAATTGGATTAAGAATAAGTTGGTAAAAATATTTCTTAATTTCTAAGAATTAATACTTTTTAAGAGTTATATCAAACTAAAAATACCACTTATTTTGTATATCTTTAAAACAAATACCCAACTCTCTAATTTAGTTAAAAAACGATTTTTGAAATTTAAATGTGAACTCAAATGTTTCCAGTTTCCCTCTTTTACTTTAAACAATTTCTAAAAATATTTATCCTTAAATTTTCCTTCTATAAGTCGGTCAATAATGGATAAGGTAGGATTATCTGATTATGCTGTTGGAAAAGAGCTGTTGACCATTATTTCGTGTTTACTTTTACTTATTCACTTTGAATTTTATCCATTACTTAACAAATAATGATGTATAGTTTTAAATCCTAAAAAATAATTAGAGAATAAATAATTGATATTGAGAATAAATATGAAAAAAATATATTTTTCTCTTAATATGCTAAACCTACTAAGTAAAAGTAAATATCTATTTTTAATATAATAAATAAGAAAAAGTGAAGAAGAGAGTACTGTATACTTTTCATGATTTATTAAAATTATTCAGTTTAAATTTTTATTATTTTACAAAATTAAAATATAATTAATTATCTTTTCCTATTTTTATTCTTGTGTAAATAAATGTGGAGAGAGTTTATATTAATGTAATGAAAGGAAAAATAATATTAAATTGAAAGTAAGGAATAAATATATCCTCTTCGTTAATATTTTTTTTTAGGGGACATGTAAAAGACAAACATGACAAGTACAAATAGACTAGAGGAAGTAATAAAAAGTCAAAATATGATTTGCATTAACAGTTAATAGTACTTTTGGCCCTCAAGTATTGATAAATTTTTAGTTTTGACCACAAAAATAACATTTTTTTAGCCACCTAAAAGAAGTATTCAAAGAAATATAAGTTTAAGGTCTGCGCATGCAAGCTAACTCGGATATGCAATTAGTTTTAGATCACTTGAACTAGTGGCACTACGGCAACCATTTCAACAGGATATCATCACGATCAAGAAGGCAAGATAGTAGGAGCCAATGAAATTCTTTCGGAGGTATTCTCTGCTTGATATTTGATCAAGTATATTAAATTTTCAATTAGTTAAAATATGCATTCTGATCACTTTATTTGTGAATATTCACAAATTTATCACATATATGAATGGTTCGACTACTAATATAATAATATTCATGTGTTATATTAAATTTGTGGTATTACTTTGTATTTTACGATAATATAATTATAGAAATAGTCCAAAGTTACGTTAACATACTCTCTATATAAAAAGATTAAAACAAATATTAAAATGAGCTTCGTTAAATATTACAAAGATAAAAATAAAAATAAAAATAAGAATTTACAAATAATCGATGGAGCAAAAGTGATATTATTCCTTATAATGTTACATAATTAATCAGGTTGATTAGTCATAATATCATATCTAAACATTAGCAGCATAAGTAAAAGATTTTCTTAACGGTGCAAGCCCTTCTAATCTTCTTATTATATATTGAATGTCAAATTAAATTCTGAATTACGCATATTGTGTGTTTTAATTTGAACGACTGCACATTGTATTGAAATAAGTGAAGTTCTTCAGGTCAAACGAGGAAATACAGACAATGAACTGAGAAAAGAGGAAGATGATGAAATGAAGATGAAGAGTGACAAAGAAAGAGATCCAACTTTCTTTGACACTCTTCATATTCATTTCATCATCTTCCTCTTTTCTCAGTTCATCTTCTATATTTCCTCGTTTGACTTGAAGAATATCACTTATTCCAATACATTAGAAGTTGAGTTGGATACTTGATTACCGTTAATTATTTCATAGGAATGCTATGATAGGATAAACAACTATTGATGCTAACAAATTGACCCAATGAAAGGCACAATAATCTGGAAGTACAAATAACAATAATTTTGAAAGCGGTGACAACGATTAGTCATTAACATATTGTAACGATTCATCATTTAAATAATCCCATGCGAAGTTGTAATGAATGCTATAACATCATTATCGCCACACCGTGCTGGCGAATGTTGAAAAATAAGAAAATAAATATACAACACTGTTGGGCTTATAATGTCTCGATGCAGTAGAGAAGAATTCGGAAGCTTTAATTCTGATACTGTATTGTCAAAACTCAAAATTATGTTGCGATTTTTAAGAAATTTTTATCTAGTGAAAATATTTCTTCAATTAAAAGAAAGCAAACACAAAAAATGTGGTTTCATTAAGGAAGATATATGTACTTCATACACAACGCTTTCAATACCATTTCCCCCTCAATATGCAAACATAATTTTCAAGGCTAATTACTACTCATTGCAGTTACTAAACACTAGTGAAAAGATCCGCGCGAAGTAAAACATGTTTTCTCTTCTAATTATGAAAAATTAATATAATTTTTTTATATAGTAGATATGTAAATAGAGGTATATGCATTCTGTCAACATTTAGTTTAAAATATTTGTTTCTATCCAAAAAGGGAAAGAATTACAATATAGTTAGTAGTCAACAACAACAATATATCTATTATAGTTTCATATGTGAATCTGGGAGGTTGTGTGCTTGCAAATCTTATATTTATCTTATGAATTAAGATATAGAAATTGTTTTTAATAGAGCAGGGATTAACTTTGAAGAATCTGACTTGCCTTCTCATTACTAGAAAGAAGAATATATATACATGAATTTTGATCTCCTACTCCTAAAATCTGTCCATAGAATATGCTGAGAATATATATAATATCTTCTAGAATATCACATCTATTACAGATATAGATACAAAATATAAAGTTACTATATTTACAAGATCTTGCTTAATACCCTCCCTCAAGTTGGCGCATGAAGATTTTGAATGCTCAACTTGCGAAGAAGGTAGTCAAACTGATGCTTTCCTAATGCTTTTGTAAAAATATCAGCGAGCTGCACTTTAGAGGAAACATATGCTGGAGAAATGTTGCCCTTCACTATCTCGTCTCGGAGAAAATGACAATCTATTTCAATGTGTTTCGTCCTTTCATGAAATACTGGATTCTTTGCTATATGCAGCGCCGACTGACTATCACAATATAATCTTATTGGAGTAGGATGTGTCACCCCTAGACTGAACAAAATTCCCTTTAGCCACTTCAATTCACAAGTTGTGGTGGCCATGGATCTGTATTCCGCTTCCGCGGATGACCTGGACACTGTCTGCTGCTTTTTAGTCTTCCATGATATTGGTGAATTGCCTAATAGAACAAACCACCCAGTGAGAGATCGCCTTGTTAAAGGACAACCTGCCCAATCTGAATCACACCATCCATATAACTTCAAATCACATGCGCTACTCAATAAAATACCTTGTCCAGGTTTTCCTTTCAAAAATCGAACAACCCATAGCACAGCTTCCCAGTGTTCTTCTTGTGGGCAATGCATAAATTGGGATAGTACATGCACACAATAGGACAACTCTGGTCTAGTGAAGCACAAATATATGAGACGGCCTACCAATCGTCGATATTTCTCTGGATCAGCAAGTTGATGTCCTTCAGTTAGTGCTAGCTTGTGGTTTGATTCCATAGGAACATTTGCAGGTTTGGCTCCTAACAATCCAACTTCAGAAATGATATCCAAAGTATACTTACGTTGACATAGGAAAATGCCTTCTGAATTTCTAGCAACTTCGATACCCAAAAAATATTTCAAAGCTCCTAAATCTTTCATGTGAAAGCAATTACTCAGATAGTGTTTGAATGTTTGGATGGCATCATGATCATTTCCAGAAATTATCAAGTCATCCACATAAACAAGAACATTAAGCTGAAGATCATTCTTTTGTAAAGTAAACAATGAGTAGTCAGAGTAGGATTGCATGAAACCATACTCCTTCAAGGAAGCTGATAACTTCGCGAACCAACATCTTGGGGCTTGCTTCAATCCATACAACGATTTTTGCAGTCTACAAACCTTATTAGAATCTTGTAATTTGAAGCCCGGAGGCACTTTCATGTACACTTCTTCTTGGAGATCTCCATGTAAAAAAGCATTATGGACATCCATTTGATGCAACTCCCACTGCTTTGTTGCAGCTACAGCTAAAAATGTCCGGACTGTGACCATCTTGGCAACTGGAGCAAATGTTTCGTTATAGTCAATTCCCTCTTTTTGATGGTTGCCAAATATCACTAGTCGTGCTTTGAGACGCTCCACAGAACCATCCGAATGATATTTTATTTTATAAATCCACTTGCACCCGAGTGCTTTCTTTCCAGGTGGTAGTTTTTCAATTACCCATGTCTCATTCTTTTCAAGAGCCTCAATTTCCATTTGCATTGCTTCTCTCCACCTTTCATCTTTCACTGCTTCTGAGTAGTATGATGGCTCATGACCTGTGGTAATAGCTGCAAGAAAATTTCGATATCGCGAAGAAAATTTGTCACAATTCACATAATGTGCTATTGGGTAAGGCGTACCTGAGGTATGTGCTGGAGCAGATGAACTAGTGGAATGACTCAATTTTCGGATGGTATTAGTAACATAATCACTTAGGCGAGCAGGCCGTTGTTTTATTCGCTGCCCCCGACGCAAATGAGGTTCATCATGTTGTTCTTCGCTGCCGGCTACATCTTGAGTGGCAAACATGTCTCTTTCCCCCATTTCTTGAGCATCTTGTACATCAATAACTTGTGAACCAGGTATTGTCATCACTGGTTGGTGTTCTCCAAGCTCAATTCCAACATCTCCATCAACATCATCATCAACAGATCCATTGTCAACAACAGCTTTTTCAATATTCTCACACGAACTGGGAACTTGTTGAGCAAACGGAAATTCATTCTCACAAAATACGACATCTTTGGAAACAAAATATTCATTTGTTTCAAGATCATACAGTTTCCAACCTTTCTTCCCGTATGGGTACCCAACAAAAATGCATTTGCGACTCCTACTCATAAATTTATCTCCTTTTCTTCCCTGATTATGAGCATAACATAGTGAACCAAAGATCCTCAAGTTCTCATAAGAAGGAGGTTCTCCATGTAAAATCTCATATGGAGTTTTTCCATTTAGAATTGAAGGAGTTCTATTAATCAAGTAACCTGCAGCCAACACGCATTCTCCCCAAAACTTAATTGGAAGATGTCCCTGGAAACGTAATGCTCGTGCTATATTCAAGATATGCCTATGTTTCCTTTCGACCCTACCATTTTGTTGTGGAGTTCCCGTACAAGAGTTTTGAAAAACAATTCCCTGTTCAAGGAAATAATTTTTCATGCAAGTAAATTCTGTCCCGTTATCACTTCGAACAATTTTAACTTGTTTATTATATTGTCTTTCCACCATGGCAAGAAAATTCAACATCATGCGTGATACCTCTTTTTTTATCAATTAACAAAAATATCCATATTGCACGGGAATAGTCGTCTACAATTGTCAGAAAATACGAAGCACCACACGAAGAAAGAGTTCTATATGGACCCCATAAATCACAATGAATGAGTTCAAACTTGTCACAAGCTTTATTTTCACTTAAGGGAAAGCTATCTCTAGTCTGCTTAGCTCGTTGACAAACATCACAAGCTTTATTCATAATATCACTATCATTAGTGGGAACAACATTGGAAACTAACTTGGTAACCCTTAAAGAAGGATGTCCCAGACGTTTGTGCCAAAGATCAAGAGAGTGTGTCCTGCTCAATGCCATCGCTTGAGGTACCACCCGAAAATAGTAAAGTCCATCCCTTCGTTCACCCGCACCAATCAGCATCCTCGAAATACGGCCCTGCATAACACACAAACTTTTGGTGAATTGAACAATACAATCGACTTCATCTATCAATTGCGATACAGAAATTAAATTGCATTTTAAACGAGGCACAAAGAGAACATTTTCAAGCTTTAAGTTCTCGCTAAGTTTTACAGATCCCTCTTTTGTAGCAACTGTATGTGTACCATCTGGAAGTCCAACAGGACATCCAGTCACTTCACGCAAGTCCGTCATGCACTTCAAGTTTGCGGTCATATGGTTTGTCGCCCCTGTGTCAATTATCCAAAGGATTTTGTCATGTTTACCTGTCATCCTCTCACTCGTACCAGATTTTTGGTTGGTCAGTATGTCACGCAAAGCCAACCATTGTTCATTGCTTAGGCCAACACTGGCCATGTCAGTTACTGGGCCAGATGCTCCTGATTTTTCAGCACCTCCTGTAGCTGTTTGAGCAGCATTAGCACGTACTGCTCCACCTCGACCACGTCCAGCGCCTGCTACAGTTCGTTGCTGTTGTGGCAGCACCTTAACCTTACCATTAGTCCATCCTTCTCCTCGAGGACGATCACCCCACCAGTCCGGATAGCCGATAAGCTGAAAGCAAAATTTTGCAGCATGTCCGGAACGGTTACAGTGGGTGCAAGCTATTGATTTGTCCTTCACCTCTCCACGCCCCCTCGTCCTGCTATTTGTCTGAACCGCAAGTCCAATGACCTCGCCTCGTTCTTCCTTTGAACGAGAGATTGTATTCACCCTCTCTTGTTGGATTAAAATAGAATAGACTCTGTTTAGAGTTGGCAATGGATCCGCAGCGAGCATGTTGGACCTCACAGTCCCGTACAACATATCATCCAATCCCATAAGGAATTGATGCACTTTTTCTTCCTCCCGTCGCTTTTCTAACTGCGCTCCTATGTTACACTTGCATCCTGCACATGTACACATAGGAATTTGCTCATAATTTGCTAGTTCGTCCCATACAGCCTTCATCCTTCCATAGTATGCTATAATTGTCATACCACGCTGCTTACATTCTGCCAATTCTGATTTCAACTGCTGAATCCGAGGCCCATTAGCAACGGAAAATCGCTCATTAATTTCTGTCCAGAGATCTTTTGCATTCTCCATGTGTGATATGGTTGAACGCAAAGTTGGTTCGATAGTATTTCGGATCCATGACACTAGCATGGACTGAACTGTCCACCAGTCCTCCAACTCAGAAGATCCTTCTTCCGGTTGTGTGATGGTTCCATCAACAAATCCCCATTTCCTTCGAGCACGCAACGAGGTACGCATTGCACAGGCCCATTCTTCATAATTTTCTCCTCGCAATTGTACTTGTGTGATCAAGTTTCCTGGGTTGTCATTTGAAGTCAAATCGTAAGGTGAAACCTTCTTTTTGGTTGGTTCATTCCTTTGTGATTCTTCACCCCCTGCCATAACTATTTTGGATCAAAGGTTTTTTTTTTTTTTCAAAGTGTATGTGGCTCGGATACCATAATAGAGCAGGGATTAACTTTGAAGAATCTGACTTGCCTTCTCATTACTAGAAAGAAGAATATATATACATGAATTTTGATCTCCTACTCCTAAAATCTGTCCATAGAATATGCTGAGAATATATATAATATCTTCTAGAATATCACATCTATTACAGATATAGATACAAAATATAAAGTTACTATATTTACAAGATCTTGCTTAATAGTTTTCGATAGATCCTCTGATCGGATAAAATATTTCAAAACAGGTTGGACAAAAAAATAACATTAGTGAATTAAGAAGATTAGAGATAATAGTCACTAAGTAGCTAAATAATATTTTAGATTGAAAAATATCAGTTAATAACATACTTTGAATAATTGTAGTAGAAACAAAAACTAATTATAGCCTGTTTGGCCAAGCTTCTAAAATCAGCTTATTTTCAGAAGTGCTTTTCAAAAAAGTACTTTTGGTGAGAAACAATTTGTGTTTGACCAATACAATTAAAAAAGTACTTTTGAGCAGCAATTAGTGTTTGGTCAAGCTTTTAAAAGTGCTTTTAAGTATATTTTTCTCATAAGTGCTTTTTTCAAAAGTGCTTTTGGAGAGAAACTACTTTTTTTAGCTTATGAAAAACTGCTTTTTTTACTCCCCAGAAGCACTTATTTTCTTCCATAAGCTTGGCCAAACATCTCAATTTTTTAAAATAAGCACTTTTGAGAAAAATTAAGCATTTTTGGAGAAAAATAAGCTTGGCCAAACAGGCCATTAGTCACATTTGAGTTATGCACTTCACCAATTAAAATATAAAATTTTCGTTAACAGATTAAATTTTAAAGAAAAGAATGAAGCAAAACTAATTTCACTCAAATCCCAAAAATAGAAATAGTTACCAACTAAGCTCTTATTGCACCTTTCTCTTAATTTATCTCCCCTCCTTAACTTAATCCCAAAAGCCTCTGAGAGTCCGTTTATTTGTTTTATTTAGCTTTTACGCATTTTTATTGTATTTGAATAAGATAAAAAAAGTACTTTTTAAGCACTTAAGTCAAAATAATAAAATAAACCCAACAGTGATAAGTTGGAATTTCTAAAACTAATAATTTTTAGCTTATAAGTTATAAGTCAAAAGTCAATTCGAACACGCTTTAAAGATCAACAGTTTCTCACATTGATTTTGTTCCTTTTGAGCATTTTAATCTTTCAACCTCTAAATCTATTGTGTCAGCATTATCTTTTTGAGTCTATGGTATTCAGAAATTTGGAAGACCTCATTCTCCTCTCTCCTCATGGCTGATCCTATGATCCTTCGATTTAACATTTTTGGAAATTAATTCAATAATATTGTTGGAGAAAAATCCCCTGATTTAGCTATGACTGCTATGTCCATTAGCATGAGAAAGAAGGATAAAAGGAAGAAGATGAACTCAGGGGATTCAGACAGAAAATTTCCCAATTATTGCCTTGATTTCTTTCATGGTATCAGAGCAGTGAAAGCTCGATCCATTTTTCATCAATTTTCCAGTATTCTCTTAATACACAGTCTCCTACTCTTTCAAAGTAATGGCTGAAAAAACTGCTGCTACTACTGCCACAGAGGTTGCAAATGCAGTCACTTTTGATCAAAATCACCCATATCACCTCAATGCTTCAGATGCACCTGGGATGAATCTCGTCAACAGTGTGTTCGATGGGAAAGGTTACCCAGGATGGAGAAGATCAGTGTTAATAGCCCTTTCTGCGAAGAAAAAGCTGGGATTCATCAATGGACAGTGTAAGGAACCAGATCTGGCTGCAAAGGAATACTCACAGTGGGTATGTTGCAATGACATGGTTACCTCCTGGTTGCTGAATGCATTATCGAAAGACATCGGGGGCAGTGTTATTTACTCCCAGACGGCCAAAGAACTATGGGATAGTTTGGAGCATAGGTTTGGCAAGTCAAATAAAGCGAAACTCTTTCACCTGCAGAAGGAATTAATTAGTCTAGCACAGGGAAACTCAGACATATCGGTTTATTTTACAAAGCTTAAGAGGGTTTGGGATGAGCTAGATTCATTAAATTCAGATATCATATGCATTTGTAATTGCACTTGTGAAGGAAAAACAAAGCTGGCCAAATCTGTACAGGATCAAAGGCTGATCCAATTTTTGATGGGGTTAAATGATGTGTATTCACAGGCTAGAGGAAGCATCTTAATGATGAGTCCTTTACCTAATTTGGATCATGCATACTCCCTTTTGTTGCAAGATGAAAATCAAAGGGAGGTGTATGTGAGTGCACAGGTGTTCTCTGATTCCTCGTCCTTCATGGTGGCAAATCAACCAAAAACTCATTACAGATCTGGAAATCAAACTCTCACTGGAAATCAAGGTTTCAAAAATGGGAATAATTTTCAAAAATCTGGAAACTATCAACAAAAGTTTGGTAACACTCAGTCAAAATTTAAAAACAAGAAGAGTAAATTCAATCCTAATGTTACTTGCACAAACTGCTGGAAGGTGGGACATATCATGGAAGATTGCCATAGATTGATTGGTTACCCAGAAGATTTCGAGTTCACCAAAGGCAAAAATTACCAAAAACCAATCAAAGGAAATGCATCAATGATAAGTGAAGAGATGCAGGAGCGCACAGAATCATAAAATCAACAAGAATCTAATGGGTCTTTTCAGCACTTTACTAGAGAACAGAGAATGGAACTAGCACATATGTTCAAGCAGATGCAGATGAATCAGTCAGGATGTTCATCTCCAGATCCAAATGCAATGGCTGGTACTATTCTCAAATACTCAGGGGTTTGCTTATCAGTGTTTAATACTAAGACCTGGATTGTTAACTCAAGGGCTACAGAGCATATGTGTTTTGACTCTAGTTGCTTTTCTTGTCTTACTCCCCTTCCTGTGCCTTTGAACATAAACTTACCTAATTCATTCAAGTTGACTGTTACCCATGCAGGAAGTGTTACTATTCTGCCCAATCTTACTCTTAAGAATGTCCTTCATGTCCCAACTTTTAAGTACAATTTACTTTCTGTTAATAGATTGTGCTTACAAATCAATTGCAATGTTTTATTCACTATTAGTGGGTGTGTCTTGCAGGACCTTTTAATGAGGAGGGTAGAAGCTTTTGGTGAAGTTAGGAAAGAATTGTATTTGTTACAACCATCAGTTCCTGGGTCTTGTTTTCTTTCCAAGCAGAATGTAGTTTCTTCTCAAAAAGGAAATGTTTCCAAAGTTGTTTCTAGTAATGTTTCAGTTCCTGTTTCTGCTAAATCAATTCCTGCTGTAAACCTTTGGCATGTCAGACTTGGGCATTTACCCTTTTCAGCAATGAAACAATTTAATTTTGTCAATTCTTCTTCATGTTCTGATTATGTATGTCATGTTTGTCCTTCAGCTAGACAAACCAGGATCCTTTTTCCCATTAGTGAAATCAGTTCTAAAGGTACTTTTGATTTGATTCATATTTATACATGGGGGCCCTATAAGCACCCTACTCACAATGGCTATAAGTATTTCCTCACTATAGTAGATGACTATAGTAGAGGAACATGGACTTTCCTACTCAGTACAAAATCTAATGCTTTCCCTATTTTGAAATGTTTCTTGTCTATGGTGGAGAGACAATTTGACAAGAAAGTAAAATGCATTAGGTCTGACAATGCTCTAGAATTGGGAAATGGTTCACAGGAAGCTGCCTTTTTAAATGACAAAGGGATTTTACATCAAAGAAGTTGTGTTGCTACCCCACAACAAAATGGGGTAGTAGAAAAGAAGCATAGGCACCTCCTAGAGATTAGTAGAGCTTTATTTTTCAGTCCCACTTGCCTATTTCAAATTGGGGAGAATGTATACTGACTGCCACACACCTCATTAACATTCTGCCTTCTAAAGTTTTGGGAGGTAAGACACCATATGAAGTAATTTTTGGTAAACAACCTTCCTATCAATCCCTTAAGTCTTTTAGTTATTTATGTTACACTTCTACTTTGTCACAGGGTAGAAATAAATTTGCTCCTAGAGTTGTCAAATGTGTCTTTTTAGGATATCCACAACATCAAAAGGGATACAAGGTCCTTGATCTCCTTACCAAGAGAATTTTTGTATCAAGGGATGTCCAATTTTATGAGGAGATTTTCCCTTTTGCTTTGGAAACTTCTTCTGTTTCAAAGTTGTTTCCTTCACCTCCTCCCACTCAGTGCACAGAACCCATTTTTCCTGATCCTACACAACCCAATTCCTCTACACAAAACATTGTCTCTTCTCATACTGTTTTTACTCCTAACTCTAGCCCCATTTCTATTCATCCTACATCCCCTCAATCTGGTCCTGTGAATGTTCCTACACCTAATCCTGAAGTTATTTCTCCTCCTAGAAGGTCGACTAGGATGTCTAAACAACCTGCCTACTTGAAGAATTTCATTTGTAACACTGTTGTTCATACAGATCTCACTAATTCTTGTTTTGCTTATCCTCCCAAGGTTTCTACTTATTCCTTTAATGCTTTGTATTTGTCCAACCAACACATTATGGGATCGTTGTCTGTTTTATCTGAGCCTAACAGCTATTCAGAGGCTGCTGGTCATCCAGGTTGGCAGGCAGCTATGGATGCTAAAATAGCAGCCCTGGAATTGAATAATACTTGGGATGTAGTTGAATTGCCTCTTGGAAAGAAGGCTTTGCCTTGTAAATGGGTTTACAAGGTCAAACATAATTCTGATGGCTCTATAGAAAGACTCAAAGCACGACTAGTTGTGAGGGGGGATATCCAAAAATAGGGGATCGACTATAATGAAACTTTTTCACCGGTTGTGAAAATGACCACAATCAGATGTTTGTTGAGTATGCA
Source organism: Capsicum rhomboideum (assembly GCA_031232105.1). Taxonomy (NCBI): domain Eukaryota; kingdom Viridiplantae; phylum Streptophyta; class Magnoliopsida; order Solanales; family Solanaceae; genus Capsicum; species Capsicum rhomboideum. The sequence goes on along the minus strand of CP124713.1, from coordinate 24,973,685 downwards.
GTTAAGAAAGGATGGCCGATTTCACAATTAGACGTGAACAATGCTTTTCTACATGGCTCACTGGACGAGGAGGTGTTTATGAAGTTTCCTTCGGGTCTAATTCCTCCTACTCCTAACCATGTGTGTCTTCTCAGAAAATCTTTGTATGGTTTAAAGCAAGCTTCTCGGCAGTGGTATGCTCGGCTTGCGGGTGCCCTCAATTATAAAGGCTATACAACTTCTCTTAATGATTATTCCTTGTTTTTTAAGAAGACTGGGGACCTAATTTCTATCTTGGTTGTTTACGTTGATGATATACTCATTACATGCAATGATATCAGTGAAATTGCTCTTCTCACCACATTTCTCAATACTGAATTTAAGATCAAAAACTTGGGAGATGTCCGCTATTTCTTAGGAATGGAAGTTCTTCATGAAAAAGAAGGCATGATTATCAGTCAAAGGAAGTTTACCTTGGACCTTCTGAAGGAATTTGATTGCAACCATCTTCCTAAAGTCAGTTCTCCCCTTGACCCTGGAACAAAGTTACGGGAAGATTCTGATTCAGCTATGGAAGATCCTACGATTTATAGACACTTAGTAGGGAAGCTTAATTACCTGACACATACCAGACCGGATTTGGCTTTTCCGGTGCTAAAGCTCGGCCAGTTTATGCAAAGACCCTTTCTTTCTCATTTTTCTGCTGCTCTACGGGTTCTCCGTTATCTTCAACTAGATCCAGGACAAGGTATTTTCCTCAATGCAGATCCCTCTTTCTCTTTAATGGCTTTTTGTGACGCCCATTGGGCGTCTTGCTCAGATTCCCGTCGATCTATCAGTGGATTCTACATCAGTTTGGGGGGTTCTCCCGTTTCTTGGAAGTCAAAGAAGCAGGCTTCGATTTCTCTCTCCTCCGCAGAAGCGGAGTACAGATCCATGCGAAAGGTAACCGCTGAACTCACTTGGCTCGTCAGGCTGCTCGAAGATCTCTCTGTTTCTCCTTCGTTGCCAGTCCCCATTCATTCCGAAAGTCAAGCGGCGATTCATATCGCACGAAACCCCGTCTTCCATGAAAGAACGAAGCACGTGGATCTTGACTGCCATTTTGTGAGGCAACAATATCTTTCCGGCATGATTTCCTTATCTTTTGTTCCGTCAGACAAACAAGTGGCTGATCTTTTCACTAAGCCTCTCTCTGGGACTTCCCATCGCAATATCATGAACAAGTTGGGGGTTTTGTCTCTCCCCTCCAACTTGAAGGGGGATGTTGGAGAAAAGTCCCCTGATTTAGCTATGACTGCTATGTCCATTAGCATGAGAAAGAAGGATAAAAGGAAGAAGATGAACTCAGGGGATTCAGACAGAAAATTTCCCAATTATTGCCTTGATTTCTTTCAAATATAATTAATAAGCAAACTTACTACCAGTACAATTTTAAAGAAGAGTCTGGAGAGGACTAAAGTCTCTTCATATTTCATCATTTTCTAATCGTGCTTCTCATTTAATTAAGTACAATATATATTTGGCCACTTTTAGAGCCTTGGTAGATTGATCAAAATGATATATTATTTTGCAGAAAAAGTTGATGTTCTATGCTATTTTTGTAATAATATCCGATAATGAAAATGATACAACTCCTCTAAATTAAAAATAGCACCCCCCGGAACCTATATTTACTAACTCAACAGTCGAGTTTCTTACTATTAATCATCGCCTCATTGAACGCTCTTAGTCAACAAATTTCAAGTCTAACATTTCACCATATATATTTGACCTTAATATGTTATCAAAATGATAACACCTAACTACAACAACACCAACATACTCAGTGTAATCACACAAGTAAGGTCTAAAGAGGGTATCTTTGTGGGAAAAAGAGACTATTTTTGGTGATTCCTCAACGCAAAAAAAGTAATTAGAAATAGTCACGATAAAATCATTAAAAAGAATAGATTATTCACTCATAAACGATGAGACTTACACATGTTCACATAAATTTGCATTTGCAAAGTAAAAGAGAGTAACAAAAAGACATAGTCTTATATACTCTTCGTCATTCTTCTAGGCATAGTTAATCTTCATTTCTTCCAAAAGCAACATACAAAAATGGAAAGAATGTCACATTAATTTTAATGAACCATATCAATGATGATAATTTCAGAAAAATGAAACAGGTTGACAATGCAAGCATAAAATAGTCATACCCATGCATGATTAATCTTGTTTAGAATTTTTTGGGAAGGGAGAGGAGAAGAACCAATAAGAAGCTGAGTCCGGAGCATAAAGGGCTAATATTTTGACCAAAAATTTCAAAGGGGACAATGGATTCGAAAAGAAACCAAAGGGGACAAAACGCTGGGCGTCCAGCGATTTGGAATTCGCTGGACCTCTAGCGATTTGGTCCAGCGATTTCCAAATCGCTGGACGCCCATCGTTTTCCAAGCACGCCTCTTACAGATTCATTTTTTAATTGACAGTGTATGCAGAAATTTGGTTGCATGCCATTTGATTCATTTTAGATTGACAGTGTATGCAGAAATTTGGTTGCATGCAATATTTGGTTGTATGCAACATGTGTATTTGCATGTGAGTATTTTTTGTATTCATGCAACACGTGAAGCCTAAAGAGTACATAAAGTGTTCACTATATAAATCCTCCATAGATTTTCACACAAGTGCAAAACATTGTGATGAAATGCAAAATATATGCAAACAAGATATAGGTTTCTAAATTTTTTTTATCAAAACACAAGTTAAGATATTCTCATCAATAAGGCATGTTCATGTATATTTTTTATGTTATCTTTTATTTTGAAGTACAAAAATATTAAATCTAATTCTTAAGCTTAAATATTACATTCTTTAAATAATTTTTATTAATTTTTTTTTTGATCATAACAAACTGATTTTTTTTATATAGATATGAATCCTTTGTTAAAGTTACAAGCCAAATACCGATCCCAAGCAGTTTGGAATGGTGCGGGACAAGAAGTGTGTTTAAGTACACGGCGTGCCGATACTGAATTTTGGCAGCATATAAAGCGGCGTCCATTGCATTATTGAATCCTTCAATATTTAAGCTTGTGTGGGTTTAGAGGAATCGTAGAAGTATGATACATTCCTTACGATGTTGGACTTATAAGTGCATTGGTTGAGAGGTGGCGCCCTGAAACTCACACATTTCACATGAGAATTGGTGAGGCAACCATTACATTACAGGATGTCAAAATTATGTTCGGCATGGTTATAGATGGAAGTCCTATAATTCTAGAAGGTGCTAGCAATTTAGGGGTTGCAGCTAGACGACAAATGATGCATGACCTAACAGGATGGGAACCTCCCGTAGATTGCTTTTCTGGGATTAGCAGAATATACGTATCTAGTTTAGCTGATTATGTAAATGGCTTAGACAATATTACTGATGATACCCCCGAAATTGATGTGCAACAAAGGGTTAGGTTGTACCTTTTATGGTTGTGCGGTGGTACATTATTTTCGGATAAGTCCAATTCCAAAATTTCTTTGGACTATTTAATTGAGATGCAAGACTTAAATTCAATGTCGACAAAGGCTTGGGGTGCAGCCGCATTGTCATTTTTGTACTATTCTTTAGGTCGTGCATCCATGTCTTCATCTAGCGATGTATGTGGATTTCTTTCCCTAGTTCAGGTACGTGAAACTTAATTTGTGTGTTTTAAAATTTGTACTACTTAATTTTATTGTGTTAGTAAAATTATTTGATTTTATATTTTTATAGGTATGGGCATAGGAGCGTATTATTCCACTTCAGCCAGCACTGCTCCCTCCGAGGGCAAACCATCATGAGGCCTCAACGGCACTGCACGTAAGTGGAGTTGAGGTAGAATTCATCAAAATGAGGCGAGAGATGTACTTGCCATAATCAGGGATGTCCTAGATACCCTAACTGTTGAGCAGGTAATTGAACTTCTAATATTAATGATTTGTCATATTGATTAAAAAAAACTTATAATGTAAAACTTGTAAAGTACCGTACTTGTTACTAGTAGATTTTCTTATATACAATTTTAATTATTAATATTATTCCTATTTGAAAGAAGCGATATGATTACTATTTTTTTTTTAATGATCTATTTGTTTTATAGTTTATTTGGGAGCCCTATTCAGAAGAAGTACGTAATGAATTGCCCGAGGCGTACTTATTCAGAAGAAGTACGTAATGAATCTGTAAGAGGCGTGCTTGGAAAACGCTGGGCGTCCAGCGATTTGTCCCCTTTGGTTTCTTTCCGAATCCATTGTCCCTTTTGAAATTTTTGGCCAAAATATTAGCCCTTTATGCTCCGGTCTCATAAGAAGCTACTAAGCTACACTGAGTCTCAAAGATAAAAATTTTGTTAAGAACACATTCATATGTACGATAATACTCAACAACTCCACTCATATATTCATATATGCAAACAAAACGGTGTTCCTAAAATACTTCAAAATAAGTGAGAATTTTTAAAACTGTATAGTGCAGTAAACTACATAATCACCAGTTGAAAATCGTTCCGAGAGAAAACAAAAACATGCAAGATTGCTCGAGTACTTGGCACTCGGATTCTTATTGCGTTGGCTGTTGATTATCATTGCATAAAGGATCAAATTTTATGATGACTTATGGGTTATTCTGATCGAAGGCTAAATAGTAATGGGGTGAAAGATGGTGAAGGAAGATGACGAATATGTAGGATTTTCTTTCACGCTCATTTATTCTATGAGAAGATGAAAAGAACAGCTATGCCTGTTCACATGTATCATTAAGAGGTAACGTTTGGATAAAATTACTCCGTATAAAGAAATTTTTAAGAGGTATCTTTTGGATAATTTAAGATAAACCATTAAGAGGTGTCATTTAGTTAGGTTTCCTAGACTAATCAAAAGAAAAATAAACTAAAGAAATAGGGAAATAATCTAAAAATATTGAGATAAAAGATACTGTTACAAATATAATTATTATTGTGAAAAAAAAAACTGTGTCATTAGTGCAAATAGATTAATTCTTAATTGAGATTAATTGTTGAAGCTTTTACGTGGGATGAGAGAGTTAATTGTGATTTATTGTTGAGAGTTATGCATGGGATGACTCTTGGTAGGGCTATTTACATGATTATTTAGTTTATGAGAGTTTTGTTATTCCAATTAACTAATAAAATATGTAGAGAAATGAAGGAGAAAATGTCAAAAAAAGGAGAAAAAGATAAATGCAATCGGAGGCCATAGAGAGATGTCACATCACTTTGTCTATGTTTTTCCTTTATATTATATATATATAGAGAGAGAGAGATAAATTGATTGATTGATTTTTCATGGAGGAAATAAAAGTTTGGAGTAGTAGATCTTTAGACTTTTTTAATTTAAAGTGTATAATAAAGAATATGAATAAGTGGAGTAGTAAATTTTGATACATTTATGTTTTTACAATAAAGAATAGAAATAAATGGATGAAAAATATTTATTGGGTATTAAATATTTTCCCTTAAAATATTACTTATCTCTTAATTATTTTGTACAGTATTTATTGGGTGAAAATAGTTTACACCCCCAAACTTTAATATAAAAATCAAACTCCCCCCTCAACTTTGAAAATTAATCATTTCCCCCTCCTTTTCCTAATTGATTTTTTCAAATGTCTATCCTACTCTTGCATTATCAACCTTTATTTATTCTTTTTTACTTCTTTAAAATCTTATTATATTTATATAAAATAAATTTCCTATAAAAAATATTAACATCATCGAAAAAAGAAAAGTAAATATTGATCAATATATAAGCTAGTGTCCATCTTTAGTAAAATAAAAAAACAAAAAAAATCAAAATTAATATTAATGAAATCTATAGTGTGATAACCTTATAAATATATTCCAATGCAAGAAATATAAAAATAATTAATAAAAATAAAGATATAATTCTTAAAATTTCTTAAAATATTATCTATATATTATACATAAGGTTTAAATTATAATTTAGAAAAAAATCATTAATTAATGACAATCACAATTTATTTATCTATGTAAATAATAGAGAATAAGAGATAAATGACACTTAAATATGCATGCACATAATACATACATACATACATATATGCATACATAATGCATGTAATATTAAAATAACAATCATAAAAAAATATCATTAGATTTTGTAACAAACTTATAAAGAGATTATTCTACTTGTAATATTAAAAACTTAAATAATATCTATAAATACATGTATTAAAAAATTATATGTAATATTAAAAAATGTTACATAAATAAAAAGTTGAAAATGGCTAGGGTAGAATAGGCATTGCATATGATAAAAGGGGTAGAATGCTTAATTTTTAAAGTTGAGGGGGAGTTTGATTTTCAAGTAAAGTTGGGGGGTGTAAACGATTTTCACCCAATAAATACTGTACAAAATAATTAAGAGATAAGTAATATTTTAAGGGAAATATTTTTCTTTGAGGTATATTTTAAACCTAAATAAGTGTTGATTCCATCTAGTGGTGGCAAATGATAAATTGAGTCGAATTTGGGAAGATTAAAATGAACTGGATTGTAATCGGCTACCTATATAAATATAGGTAAAAAATAAATTAGGTAAAGTTAGTTACTTGTATTTGTACTACACAAATTAGTTAGTTGTACTACACTAATTAGTTAGTTGGTTATTGAGCTAAGATAAGTTAATTAGAGTAGCTAAGAATCACTATAAATAAGGTAGCTTGGGTAGCTTGTTTGGAGTATTTTTCAGTTTATTCAATGAAAATATCCTTTCCTCTCAATCTCTCCTCCTAGCTCTGTGTTGTTATCTAGCTGTATAGTTCATCATTAATGAAACTTAATATGGTATCAGAGCTCTCGATCTTCGCTAGGAGTCTCCAATTCCGCCCCAAATTGAATTCCTCTATTTTCGGTGCTAGAAAGGCGTTCATTGAGGGACGATCGCATTGATCGAGAAACAGTTAGGGATCACAATTTGTTGTCAAGTGTAGTGTTGTTTGTGTACTAGTTGTATCCATTTGTTGCTTCCGCGATCATCAATGGCGACAACAGCAGGAACTGCAACTAGCTCCGAAAATGGAGGTAAAATAGTTGTGGATTCGCATCTTCATGCTCGTGATACTCCAGGTAGTTCTCTCATTTCAATTCAAATAACTGGATCTGAATATTACTCTTCATGGAGTCGATCAATGAAAATAGGTCTGCTAGGTAAAGGAAAGTTAGGTTTTGTGAATGGACAAAGTTCAAAAGACAAGTTTAATTCATATTTGCATGATCTATGGAAAAAGTGTAATGCTATTATTCTCTCTTGGATAATGATATATGTGAGTGATAAATTGCTTAGTGGTATACTCTATGCCAGCAATGCACATCAATTTTGGAATGATCTTAAGGAAAGGTTTGATAAGGTGGATGGATCTCGAATTTTCTACTTTCACAAAGAAATAGACACTTTGACACAAGGAGTTACATCTGTGTCTCATTATTTTTCCAGATTGAAGGAACTTTGAATGGAGTTTGACTTACTTATGCCTTGTCCTAGCTGTAATTATGAGGAATCCAAAACATATGCAGTACATTCTGTTTATCAACGACTCATGCAATTCTTAGTAGGGCTAAATGACTCCTATAATCAACGTAGATTTCAGATCATGATGTTAGATCCACCTCCTAGCATAAACAAAACATATTCTCTAGTCATGGCTGAAGAGAGTCAGAGAATTCTGGGTAAGTCTAATGTTGTTGGGGCATCTAGATCTATCGGTGCTGGGGATATGATTGATGCCATGGTGTTTTTTAGTGCTAAAGGTAAGGCTTCTCAAGATGTATCAGCATCTCAGTCTCCCTCCAAGTTTAAGAAGAACTTCAACAGTAATTTGCATTGTGATTTTTGCAACTGGGATAGTCATACCAGTGCTATACGCTATAAACTTCATGGATATCTACCTGATTGGAAAGGAAAGGAGAAGACTAGTCCTGGTCCTATCTCAGGCAACAATGGTTATGGAAGAGGTTATGGTTATCAAAACCAAGGAGTTAGATCAAATTACAACCAGACTTATTCAAAATCTCAACATTTTCAGAACAAATCAAGATCATAAAACTTTACTGCTGGTAATTCTAACAGACCACCTCATGCTTTTATGAATAATGTGCAGCCTCAGCAGTTTAGGCAACCACCTCCCTTCTACTATAATCCATATATGCAGTAATATCCCACTCCACAGCCTCCTCAATTTTCTCCTGAACAATATCAACAACTTCTTCACATAGTTAACAAAGGTAAAGGTAAAAGTAAGAGTGATTCAAGAATAAAAACAGCAGGTATGGCTTCATGCTTCACTTCTACTTTGTTGATGAAAAGTGGATAGTTGACACTGGGGCATCTAAGCACATGGTTTGTATGTTGAGTCTCTTAACATAATATCACAAATTGTGTTCCTCTCAAGATGGAGAATTTTATTTACCGAAGAGTAATCTAGCTAAGGTCATACATATAGGATCCTCAAGGATTTTTGGAGGTTTTGAGATCACTGTTGTGTTACATGTTCCTGACTTTAAGTACAATCTATTGTCTATGTCAAAACTGATAAGTGAGTTAAATTATTGTGCCTTATTCTACCCTGACTTTTGTATATTCCAGGACATCTCCAATGAGAAAGTGAGGGGTATTGGCAGATTGGAGAATGATCTCTATTTAGTAACTGCAGATTGCATTTTGAAGTCACAAGAAGCTTAGTTGAAATCTCAGAAAATGCATGTAAACTCAGTTGTTGATAGTACCACTACTACCAGTTCTAGTTTTGTAGACTCAATAAGTCTTTGGCATAAAAGGCTAGGGCATGTGCCTCTTATTACGCCTAAGAAACTAAACTGTTTTAAGAATGTATCCGACAAAGCTATTGATTGTTGCACTGTTTGTCCCTTGGCTAAACAGCCTAGAAAACCTTCCCACTAAGTACAACATCTACTAATACTTGTTTTCATATATTACATGCTGATGTTTGGGGTTCCTATAGAATGCCTACTCATGATGGTAAGAGGTTCTTTCTTACTTTAGTTGATGACTATTCCAGGTACACCTAGTTGGTGCTACTTAACTCTAAGACAGAGATTGTACTGGCTCTTAAAAATTTCTTTGTGATGATTAATAATATTTTTAGTGCTATTGTTAAAATCTTGAGGTCTGATAATGGGTGTGATTTCTTTAATTCATAAGTGAATACATTACTTCAGTCCTTAGGTATGTTACATCAGAGCTCTTGTGTATATATACCCCAATAAAATGGGGTGGTTCAAAGGAAATATAGACACATTTTAGATACTGCTAGATAATTGAGGTTCCAGTCTCATATTCCCTTGAAGTTCTAGGGTGAATGTGTCCTCACTAGTGTGTATCTTATCAATAGGCTACCCTTTTCTATTCTTAAAGGGAAAACTCCCTATGAATGTTTGAACAATACTCTTCCCTCTCTAGATCATCTTAGAGTATTTAGTTTTCTTGCATTTGCTACTGAGGTAAGACAGTGGATAAGTTTGCCTCTAGAGCTATTCTTGCAATGTTCATGGGCTACTCTCATCTCCAAAAAAGGTATAAGTTGTATGCACTTCACACTAAAGAATTCCTAGTTAGTAGAGATGTCATATTTAAAGAGCATGTTTTTTCTTTCCAACACATGAATACCTCCACTTCCTTGTTCCCTACTCTTTAGTTTAAAGATATACCAGATGAGCCTGTTGTACCACTGGTAATACCTGTTGATTCTGGTGTTAGCATTTCCTCTTTGTCTATTGATAGGAGCTCACATGACTCTATTTTTAATAAGTTATCTATCAGGTCATTTGCTATTTCTATAGTTCCTGCTGCTGCTGATAGAAGAGCATCTACAATGCAATCCAAGCCTCACGTATGGATAAAGGACTATCATACTAGCAAACCAAAGTCTAATTCTGTCTTCTTATATCCTATGTCTAATCATATTAGCTATGAAAACTTGTCCATCACTCATAGTGCAGCTTTGGCTGCTTATTCTTATATATGTGAACCATCTTCTTTTGAAGAGGCTTCTCTTGATCCAAAATGGGTTGAGACTATGAAGTCAGAAGTGTTTGCACTTGAAGAAAACAACACTTGGTCTATTGTTGATTTGAAGAAAACAACACTTGGTCTATTGTTGATCTTCCTCCTGGTAAACATCCTATAAGATGTAAATGGGTATTCAAGGTAAAGTATTTAGCTTCAGGAGCTATTGAGAGGTACAACGCAAAACTTGTTGCTAATGGGTTTAGCCAGAAGGAAGTCTTGGATTCCTCAGAAATTTTTTCACCTGTGGCTAAAATGGTCACTATCAGTTCTGTTGTTACTGTGGGTATTGCAAAAAATTGGCATGTGTTTCAGATGGATGTTCACAATGTTTTTCTACATGGTGACTTGGTTGAAGATGTATATATGGTATCCCTCCTAGTTTTTGCAGACAAGGGGAAATTGTCAAAGCCTGCAAACTTCAGAAGTCCTTATATGGGTTTAAGCAGGCTCCAAGACAATGGAACTTGAAGTTGACAGAGGCTCCACTTAAACTAGGATTTGTTCAAAGTCACTATGACTATTTTCTGTACACCAAGAAGGAGAAAGTGAACATTGTTGTATTGCTAGTATATGTATATGATCTTCTCATTACTGGAGGTAGTCTCAGTAAAATTGATCAGACTAGAAATGATTTGAAACTCAAGTTCAAGATAAAGGATTTAGGGAATCTTAAATTCTTTCTTGGTATTGAATTTGCCAGGACCAAGGAGGGGTATGTCATGAGTCAACACAAATATGCATTAGAGCTTATATCTAAGTTAGTATTAAGTGGAGATAAACCTGTACATGCACCACTTGATCCTAATCTGAGATTAACCTCAATTGAGTATGATGCTCATGTAGAAAGTTCAATACAGTATCAGAGGATAAACCACTAAAGGATATTGGGAATATCAGAGGCTAGTAGGAAGGCTACTATACTTAACTATGACAAAAGTAGATATTTCTTTTGTAGTACAAGTCTTGAGTCAGTATATGAATGCACCCAAGAAATCTCATAAGGAAGCTACAATTAGAGTGGTTAAGTACATCAAGTCAGCACCTGGACTTGGTTTGTTCATGCCATCTCAAGGTACAAATGCATTAACTGCATTTTGTGACTCTGATTGGGGAACTTGTTTACAAACTAGAAGATCAGTGATAAGCTACTTGGTTAAGTTTGGAAATACTCTTGTGTCTTGGAAATCCAAAAAATAAGAGACTGTGGCAAGAAGTTAAGCTGAAGCTAAATTGAAGAGTATGGCATCAGTTGTTGCAGAGATCACTTGGCTTATAGGTCTGTACAAAGAGTTAGGAGTAAATGTGCAGCAACCAGTAAATCTATTTTGTGACAGTAAAGCTGCAATTCAAATTGCAGCCAATCCAATCTTTCACGAGAGAACAAAGCATTTTGACATTGATTGTTACTTTGTTAGAGAGAAGTTGTTGCAAGGAATGATCAAAACTCATCATGTATCTACAAAGGAACAACTGGAAGATTTACTTACCAAGAGCTTGGGAATAACTCAACATACATATCTTTTGTCTAAGCTTGGTGTGAAAGATATATTTCAGCCACCAGCCTGAGGAGGGGTGTTCAAAATATTGAAGGCCAAGCAATGTAACAGTGTACAATACTAGTCCTAAGGTTAGTTAGTGTATAGTAAATAGTCACAGAGTTACTTACTTGCAGTTGTACTACACTGATTAGTTAGTCGGTTATTGAGCTAAGATAAGTTAATTAGAGTAGCTAAGAATCACTATAATAAGGTAGCTTGTCTGCAGCAGTTTTCAGCTTATTCAATGAAAATATCTTTTCCTATCAATCTCTCTTCCTAGCTCTGTGCTGTTATCTAGCTGTATAGTTCACCATTGATGAAACTCAACAGGTAAAATATGAATTGGATAAAATGGTCCTAACTGACTTTATTCTCTTAAAATAAATTAAAAAAACTTTAAACCTTCTATATGTTGATTTCACCTAACTTTAAATTTAGCTAATTGTTGTTGCATATTTGTAGTTCAATTAAATTCTCTCTCATTTTTCGACAATAAAAATATATATCAACTTGATATAAAAACCAAATAATTCAATAATCTTCTATAATAAAGCATTAGTTCCATAAAACAACCAAACAAATGTACCGTAATAGATCCTAGTTTTAGTCTTAAATGTTCAACTTTGAATGCTTCTGTTTCTACTCTGCCTTTCATAGTTTCTCAAACATGTAATTATATCTTTTGGTGTTTCCACGGATATCATCACTATATTCAACTATTTTTATATATATATATATATATATTCAGCTAGGATTTTTCTCGTATCATTAAAACCTCATCATCCTCTTATGCCGCCTCACCTACCCCCTCCTTTTACTCACCACATCCTTATCCATCTATTTCTTCCTTCACTTTCCGGCGCCAACATTTTCAGTTGTCGGAGTTCTCCCGTTAACTATCTTATATTTAACGTATATGGCGACAGTATTTCCGACGACTTCGTTTCCACAAAGAAATCAAGATTCGGTAGTAAATTCTCCGCGTTATAGCTAATATGCTTAGCGAATTGAATCGTTGGATACTTCTGTTATATCTAAAGGTGTTTCTGATTCTGCTCAGGATTCAATAAAGCAGACGGTTTCTAAATACTATGGGTTTTGCGCCCGTGCTGGTCATGGGCCTTACCGATCTAGTTACTTATATATCAGGCTCTTTTTATTTCTCTAGATCATATTTCATGTATTCAAGTGTTTCAATATGTAATGACCTTCTCGGTCATTTTCCTCATTTTCATACGTCCTCGGAGTTTAGAGCTTTCCTATAACTGCCCCAAGTTATTTATGACTTGCTGGGACTGACAGCTCAATTTTCGGGCAGTTCGTTTGATAATATTATCTAGACCAAGCACGTTGTAAAAAATTTAAATTAAATTAGAATTTGGTAAAAAGATATAGTTAGTTACCTTTCAAAAATATTTTTGATACTTAAAAAATTCCTTAGTCATGATATATTTATACTACTTTATAATAGTTCTATAACTTATTAATACTTTTTTTAAACGGAGATAGTAAATCTAAAGATGTTAAAATAATATTACTATTTTATAGAGGTTTTATCCGAAATAATTTTCTATTAATTATGGTATATTCAAAATATTATATTCATTTTACCACGAATCTATGCAATACCCGAATATATACGCAACGGGATAAAATTAGAAATAGTATGCCACCTCCACTCCACGTGGAAGTGGAGAAAGTGGTGTAACACATTGCAAATGAAAGGTGGCATCAACGTGGGTGATTAGTTGTAAGTAATGACACATATAGTGTTTATGTTCTATACCTATACCTACTACCTACTATTTACTAATACAACCAAAAAAAATAACTATTACTCCCTCACGTCCAGCAACAACAACAACCAGTTAATTCCTCACGTCCCAAACTTTGAGGTTTGTTCACGGTTTTAAGTTCGTGGCTCCAAAAGTTAGCTATTGTGCTTTTGATGTGAATTAATTTCGCAAGAGGATCATTTTGACGTTAGGTTTGGTAGCCGAAAGGATAATCAATTACCTCCTTCATATTATTCAAGCTTGGGGATCGTACGGTTGATAGTACAACGTCTTTATATCGTAAGTTTTCCAGTTAATTTTAGCATAAATTCGTATATTTAAATTGTTATTCGGTGTTGTTGTTTTTGGGGCTGTTTTTGAGCTAATATTTAGCTCGAATTTAAAGATATCTCTTGTGTCTATTGATCACTGAGCTATTTGGAACGCTGTGACGGTTTCAATTTTGGGATTCCGCAAGTGGTCCCCACGCAGGATTTTTGGTCATTTTTCAAACTAATGCAATATGGATATCAATACTCATGTTTTGACATGTTGTTTATTATTTTGGTAGCTTGGCAGCAGTCAAAGGCCTCTCGGAAGGGGAAGGCTCCTATTTAGCTGGCTTTAGCAGGCTTTCGGCGGCGTCCAGGTAGGCTAGGCTTACCTTCCTTTACATTTAGATTGGGATTATGTGTGATATATGTATGCTATTGTGCTAGTATTGTGGGCTAGTATTATAGACTTTGTGGTGGTGGTTTGCTGTGATTTAGGCCGGATAGGGCTATTCAGACACATTCCATGCCCGTTATCCTCGTGGTACACCTCGGATGACCTATGTGGGGTCGGATAGTATTGTTGTTGTTGATTGCTGGTTGGGTAATGTTATTGTTGGACCTTAGTCCAGGCTTAGACAGACTTAGCCCAGACTTAGACAGATATAACTAGACTTGGTATCCGAGACGACTCGGTAGTGGACCCCGTTACCCTTTTTGTCGACTTGTCAGAACTTTGACACCTTTGGGCTTAGTTAAACCCTAGTATGACCTGTTAGGCTTGTGACGGGATTGAGTCATCCTGATTATACCCGGTTGGCCTGTTTAACCTTTTAGTCCCTGATAGAACCGCAATTGATCGGGATTGCTGGCCTTGGCTTAGAATTGGGACCTACCTTGCCATGAGCTACTCTAGATACCCGAACTAACTTAGATATTGTATGGTAGTATACTATGGACCTAGGAGGACCCGAAGACTTACCTTGTAGCAGATGATGGGTTAGCTCTTTTACCTATACTTCGGCTTCGGCCTGGGACTAGCATGTTCCCCGTTTATTGGTTATGATGTGACATTTGGCTCTGTTCTTGTTATTGAGTATGATGAGTTCCGATTTGAGTCTGGCTACTGATTCAGGTACGATGATTTTGGTTATTGACTATTGGGTGTTCCGGTTCGAGTCCGGCCCCGGATTGTGGTACACTATGAGTTCTGGTACTGGGTACCATGATTATGATACTGTTGTTCTCTGAGTTCCAATTCGAGTTCGGAAGATATGATATATATGTGGCCTATTGTTATTACCCACTGTGTCTGGTTCGATTCCGATGTCTGGCCTCTTGTTATTATCCATTGGTGCCGGTTCAAGCCTGGTGCACCCCTGTTGTTTATTGTGGTTATTGGATACTGGTACAACTTTGAGACACTGGTGACTATGCATTTACTGTTCTTGTGTGTCCCACCGATTTATGGGGGCCAGGCTGGGTTATTATTTTCTTCCGTGTGCCTATCGGTTTTATGGGGGCCTAGATAGGTTATGTTTGACTTGTGTATTTACTTATGCATTTATTTACTCGTTATTCAGTATCACATTTATTTATCTCTTGAGTACATCTATACGTCTTGACAGTTACTTATGTATTTATTATTTATACCCCAAACCTAGCATGCACCCTCGCATTTTAGCTTGCTTATATTATATTGAGTTCAGTCAGCCAATGATACCTACTGAGTACCCGTTGCCCCGGTACTCATACTGCACTTCTGCATCTTTTTCCTCGATGCAGATCCAGGCACTAACCGATGATTTTGACGTGACTCTCTTCTCAGCACTGACTCCGAAGCAGGGTGAGCTTAATGACGTCCGAGGCAGATCCTACTCCATCTCTACTGTATAGTCTTTTTCTCTCGAGACTGTATTACTTGTTGTATATATTTGATTTCTGTCTTGTATTTTGGGTATGTTTAGTAGTGACTCTTGTACCGACCTCACCAGGTCTTGGGAGGGGTTCTTGGCTTTATATACTATCCTCTTCCTTCTCAG
The DNA here is from genome assembly GCA_031232105.1 of Capsicum rhomboideum. Lineage (NCBI taxonomy): Eukaryota > Viridiplantae > Streptophyta > Magnoliopsida > Solanales > Solanaceae > Capsicum > Capsicum rhomboideum. The sequence continues at coordinate 24,957,990 of CP124713.1, read as the reverse complement.
TCTTTGTATGTATATATACATATTGGTTCTATTTTTATTTACATTTCTAGCATGTTTATTAGTATGGTTACTTCCATTTCATCTCTGTTCCTCTGAGATTCCGCCAGTTAGCCCATCGCTTGTCACTCCAGGCTAAGGTTTGGCTTGTCTATTGGTGGGTTACGGTAGGCGCCATCATGACTCAAAAAATCGGGTCGTGACACAATAATATTAGTAATTTAAAGTAAAATTTAATAAGAGACCTTAAGCATATACAAATACATACAAAAATATAATAATTTAGAGTTGTCTTTGTTATTTTTACATATATGTTGTTTCTAATGTTGTGTTCTTAAGTGACATAAAATCTTGTTAACCTCAAACAGTAATATAAAACTAAAGATTGATTCTAGTTAATAAGATGTTAGTCATGTGTTTGCAATACATTATTTTGAATGTTGTTGTAAAAAAATTATTTATTAATATGAAGATTTGAGTTATTTAATTCAAAGTTTTAAAATACTTTTGACAAAATAGATATAGTTTTTTCTTTTCTTTCGTTTTTCTTTAAAATATAAATTTTGAACCTTTTTTCTACAACATTCAATATTTTTTATTTAGTGAAAATAAAATCATAAAATTTACCGTTAAATTTTTCGAGCCTCAATATTTTGGGGCCTTAAAAAAACAATTTACTAGCTTCACCCTTGAGCCACCCCTATATTTAATTATACAATCAAACCTCTTTATAGTAGCAGCGTTTGTCTGAAAGTTATATGGATGCTATAATGAGGTGTTGCTATACATGTATAGTAACATTTGACATTGAGATTTCATTTAGCTGTTACAAACAAAATACTTTTTTGTACTTTTTAAATTTCAAGTTTGACACAAGAATTCTACATTGTAGGCTATTTCTTAAACTTTAGTCCCCTAGTGACAATATGTCGTGATGGTGTAATATACCATAATTAACAATAATTACACTTGAAAATAAAATGAACAAAAACAAATAAATAATATTCAAGTTGAGGCACAAATTTTTCTCTCTCTTTAAGGAGATTCAAGCCCACTGCGACATAATCTACACCGATCCAACAATAATTACTCTTGACTTGTCCCCTCCAGGATGTTGTCTCCTTCACCCGAAAAAACCAGAATATTGATGAAAAATGGTAGTTCTAAGCCCACAGTTAAACTGTGTTTCCTTAAAGAATTTAATCCCCTCACAATTGCCCAAGGTTTGGATTAATTCCTCCCAGATAGAATAGAACACTATTCTGCAAACTCGGCAATGGAATTTGCAGAACTTCGTCGAACTCAACCAATGGAGTAAATCACACTTACTTTGATTTCTCTTGTAAAGAAGAAAGTTTTTAACTTGTGAAAATAATATATTTTTATCCTTCATCTGAGGAAAAAACTAATATTTATAGCCTAAGAGGTAATGCTTCTGAAATGATGCAATGGTTGAAGAAAAGACACAACTTTTCAAAATAGTGTCTGACCTGCGTTGCGACCTGCACCCGCAGTGACCACATGTCAGCGTTTGGCACAAAACCAGTAGCTACTGGTTTGTCCTGCGCTGGTCATCTACGTCCGCAGGTCGCCAAATCATTCTCAACCAGTGCCTCAAAGGGTCGCGTCCCTTAGAGGTGCGTTATGAAATGCGTCCGCATATGAAGAAATTATTTCTATCAAATTTTTGGATTAAAACTTTACTAATTCTCAAGTTTCAAATGAACTTTGTTGAAAAAGATAATCATCCAAATCCGAAGTCGAAGCCGAAGGCGAGTGATGACGACGGCGCGAGGCTTGTCTTGTTCTTGCCTCACTATCCATATGAAGGAGTGTATTCCAATATATACACAAGAAAGTTTCTTTCTCCCACATTCATTAAAGTGAAGATACACATTCACTTTTCCCTCCATTTTCCATCACCAAAACCCAACACAGGATACAACAGCCCATCAACGTACAATTCAAGCAACTCCGGATTAGTTGAAGAGTCCAAAGCTCCACCAAAAGATCAACACCTTCCTTCAACATATAAAACTCTCTTTTTTATAATGAATATAATTGGAGACTTAAAATATTTTCTTTATCTCAACTCTCTCTTTCATTACACTAATCTCAAAATGTAAACAAAATACATTTCTTACTCACTAACATACTGCTTCTCCTCTTCTAAACACATAGAAGAAAACACCCTTTATATAGATGTAGTATTTCTTCCATATAGTAAATGAGGGAGTAGTGGATATTAAGTGGGTAGATCATGTAGTAATGGTTACAAGAGTTACAAACATAATTAGGTAGAATAATGAGTTAGGGGTTACACAATTTACAAAATACTAATGGTCACCTTTTACTACAAATTTATACCCACTAACCAATCTGAGTAATAGTAGAAAATGCCACCAAAAGCCATGAAGAAGATGCAGCACATCAGCAACTCAATTTGCTACTTTTTAACATATTATACTATTAAAATGCATGCACCAACATATTGCTTGAATTGACGAATATTTTTGTCCAAATTTTTAGCAAAAAGATATTCAATAGCTTTCCCTTGAAGCTAGTTTAAGAGCTTAACAATTGACTCTTTTATCACATCCCAACTAGCATTAGTTTGAGGCTATTCATCAACACTTTCTATTCATCTTCTGCATTAGTTGTCTCTTGTTTTTCTTCTCCAATGACTCGTACAATAATAATCTCTTCATCAGTGTAAGTTCAAGTATAGAAGTGAGCGTCAAACTCCATATAACTGGTTGCATCCATTACTTGATTGATGTTATGGGATGAGATTTGGGATATAAGTGATGACACACTACCAACATCTTCAACAAGTTCTAATTTTTCACTATTAATATTGGGGTTGTTGTCTCTGGATAGAATTCCGATATTTCTCCAACAATAGAGAATGGTAGAGGTCTTAACATCATTCCATGCTTCTACAAGAGTGTTAATTACTTTTCGTACATTGAATTTCGTGTCATTAGATAATGGATGGCTTCCATTGCATCTCATATTCATCAATTTTATGCATAATATACTTCTTACAAAATATTAATTCTACATAATATTTGAATATGATTATTATAGACGGGTAATTTTATAAAGAGTACATTGCTATATTAAATATCATTATTGTTATAGGTAGAGTGCTACTATAGAGAAGTAGACTATAACAAGAAAAATTGATTCTAGAGAAAATCAAGTCATTATAGTGGCATATTATAATGAGGGTTCGTTATAGAGAAGTTTGATTGTAGGACCGTTGTTAACCTCCATAAATATAATCAAATATTAAGTAGAGCCACTATGTGCAAGATACTCTGTAACATAAAAGAAAAATAGAAGTCAAATTTGTCATAACAACTATATAAAAATACAAATACTAATGTGTAGAATTATAACCCTACCTATGTTCATTAGCTGTCTTGGTTAGATACGAATACTCCAAAACACAACTCTTAATGACAGCTTTTCCAGGATCAGAACATGATATCTACCACATTGCGAACCACTGTTAAGGAACAATTACCTCAGAAAATATTTACTCACAGTTGATGTAAATACAAAAATATTACGTTTTTTGGAAATGAATTAAAAAGAAAGCGTGTCATATAAATTAGGATAAAAAAAGTAATTAATTATAATTAGATAATAAAAGTTCATATGCAAATATGTATCACTCATCTATCATATTGATGTAACTATCGAATAGAAAGTTTGTTTTTTCTTTAATGATCCCTTTGAGGTGCTGGTTTGCTCCTTCCCGAACCCTGAGCATAGCGGGAACTAAGTGCACCAGGCTGCCTTGTTATCCCTTCCCAGGTGAGGAAAAGTACATTAGAAACCAGCTTATAATTAGGAAGCCATATTAAAGGGAAGTTTAGGAAGAGCCAAGATCTGCATGTTCTGTTTGATTTTGTTGGGAAGTGAACGATCACATGGTTTGGAAATTAGCCTCATGTGACCACATGGCTGTGACTTCTCCAATGTCATAATGAGCTCTGCTAGCAGTTATGTAGGGTCAAACTGATAAAACATATGTTTTTCTCACTAATTGACACTACTAATTAACTACTCCAGCTTTATAATAGCTAATATTAATGGTGATATATTCGAGCTAATTATTTATACAGATCTAGACTATTTTATCGGGTACGTACTAACTATTGCAAAAAAAAAAAAAAAAAACAGTCTGGGGCACTAAAGTTTTCGCTATGTGAGGGGTTCGAGAAAAAATCGGATCACAAGGATCTATTGTATGTAATGTAATCTTATATTTCTGCAAGAAATTGTTTCGACGGCTTGAACCTGTGACTTCTTAGTCATCTGTCATCAACGCCTAGACTACATTTTCTTTTCTAGCTTACACCGTCTTGTGCTTGGCATTACATTATCTCTTGGGATTTGAATCATAATCTCTTACATAATTTTCAGCTCGACACCATTTTGTGCTTGGCACCATTAACTATATTCTTATGGTAGGCTAGATAGCTTAGACTCGAGAGATGATAACTCTTTATTAGTTGAAAGGAGACACAGAAAGTCCAAAAGAGAAAAAGAAAATCAAATTATAAGGAATATTTTACTTGAAGAATAACTTTATTGTCTTGTATGCTTATTATAAAATCCTTAGGCAATAATAAGATTCCATGTTACTGTTGGAAAAGCTCTCTTTTCGCACCAAAGTTGTCCATGCATGTGCAATTTCCCTATATTTTTAAAAGACAGCAAATAACTCATTTGTTTCTGCTTCGCCAGACCACTTAGTTTAAATATTTATATTCTCACCGTCCAAATATTTACTTATAAACTAGCATATACCAAAGAACCCATAAAATGAGTTCTAAAGTTCAATGAGACAATAACACACTTACCCGTGCTAGTCGGGAGCAAAAAATTGAACTTAAAGAGTCCTAAAGTTAAGGATAGTAACATCAATTAAGTGTTCGTAATTAGGCTCTAAATTTCACTTTTTTACATATTTAATAATTTTTAATATAAATACGGACTCTGAACAGAAAAGGAGCCTTGGAATAACCGGTAAAGTTATTGTCAAAGGGTCAAGCCGTGGAAACAGTACCTTGCAGAAATGTAAGTTGAGACTGCGTACAATAGACCCTTGTCGTCCGGCCCTTCCTCGATGGATAGCAAGCACTTTAGTGCACCGACTGCCCTTTTAAATGAGGACTCTGAACTAAAATTATTGGGTTCGTTCAAATCCCCTACGTTACCTTTTTAGCTTCGCCCCTGCATCAGGAACGGATTTATAGGGCATCTTTCCGCTTGAATTAATTTAATATTATCTATTGACATTTCCACTTCAAAAAAGCTAAGATGCATTTGATTGAATGTTAGTTATTTACCTAAAGAGTAATTCATTTTTCCTCTGTTGATCCTTCAAAAACAGAACCAGAAAATTGATAGAAAATATTAAGTTCTAAGCTCACAGAAAATTGTGTTTCCTTAAAGAATTTAATCCCCTCACAATTGTCCAAGGTTTGGATTAATTCCTCCCAGGATAGAATAGAACACTATTCTGCAATACTGATAATAGAAATTGCAGAATTTCAGTGAACTCAACAAACAGAGTAAATCACACTTACTATTATTTCTTTGAAGAAAAAATACAGAAGATGAAAGAAAAAATCAGTCTGCTTTTTATTTGTAAGTAGTATTTCAGTTTTTCAGTAGTAGAAATGAGGCTAAGCCTCTGAATATTTATAGCCACTAACAGGTGCAAACATACCTGTTCGGAAAAGATGTGTCATTTGGGAACAAACACACTTATTCAGAAAAGTCACAACCCATTGGAAAAGGCACAACCATTCAAAGTGAAGAGGTGTCTTTTAACATGCCCCCTTTTCCTTGGTGTTTATTCATTTTCCATTCACACCTCAACATAAACCCAACAATCCCCCACATGAATGGGGAATAGCTATTTTATGAATTTATTCATGAAAAAACTGTGTGATCTACAATTAAGGATCAATCGCATCTGGGTAAGTAGGTTTTCCTTTGAACTTTCCATAGTGAACATACATCGGGTATCCTTGCTCAATCGGTAGATTTAATATCCTTGAACCGTCGAGATTTCACATATACCTAGGCAACATATGTCACACAATTAATCCTTAACTGTTCTTGATTCTCATTGTTTTGTTCGTTTCAGCCATGAACACGTCCTGATTTCATGAGTGCGTAGAGAGCTGACCTTACTTTTATTCTCCTTGAAGCGGCTTACACTTCACACTCACATAGGTGATTCCTAAACGTTTTATCTATAGACAAACTATTTGGTCATACCTGTCAAACTTAGAAACCATTAAAAAGCTTCAAACCTTAAGTTTTATCCTTGTTTCTTGAACATTGTCATATCATGAAAATGGATATATATATTATTTTTGACAATGCTGAACTGTCATTCGTAATTTTATTTGATCTCCTTGAACCTTGACCTTGGGATCTCCATTTAACTAGGTAGAGTTACCATTACAATGACTTGTTCTAGTCCATAAACCCATTTCCCTCGATGATTTATCAACTGCCTCTCTAGTTAGGCCTTTTGTAAGTGGATCCGACACATTATCCTTTGACTTCACATAGTCATCTGTGATAATTCCACTAGAGAGTAATTATTTAACGGTATTATGTCTTTATCGTATGTGACGTGACTTTTCATTATACATAACATTTCCAGCTCTCCCTATTGCCGCTTGACTATCATAATGTATGCATATATGAGCCACTGGTTTTGGCCACAAAGGAATATCTTCTAAAAAGTTCCATAGCAATTCAGCTTCTTCACCGACCTTATCTAAGGCAATAACTCAGATTCCATTGTAGAGCGAGCAATACAAGTCTGTTTGGATGATTTCCAAGAGATTGCTCCTCCACCATGATTAAATACATATCCTCTCATGGATTTCACTTTATTTGACCCGGTGATCTAATTTGCATCACTATATCCTTCAATTACCGCTAGATATTTGTTGTAATGCAAAGCATAGTCTTGAGTATGTTTTAGATACCCCAAAACTCTTTTCATTGTCATCCAATGAGTTTGATCGGGATTACTTGTCTACCGACTCAATTTACTAATAGCACTTGCTATATCTAGTCGCGTACAATTCATGATATACATCAAACTTCCCAACACTCTTGCATAATCCAATTGTGACTTGCTTTGACCTTGGTTCTTTGTGAGAGAAAGATTCACATCAATTGGAGTTTTGGCAACTTTGAAGTCCAAATACTTGAATTTTTCAAGTACCATGTTGATGTAATGAGTTTGAGAAAAAGCTAGATCTTGAAGATTCCTAAGATCAAATCTGCATCTCCTATGTCTTTCATATCAAACTTGCTAATAAGCATACACTTAGTAGCATTTATGTCGAAAATGTCCTTACTCATTATCAACATATCATCCACATACAAACAAACAATGACAATGTTATTTGGAGTGTTCTTGTTGTAAACACTTTTATCACATTCATTGATCTTAAATCCATTTGACAACATGGTTTGATCAAATTTTGCATATCATTGTTTGGGCGCTTGTTTTAGTCCATAAAGTGACTTAACAAGTTGACACACCTTCTTTTCTTTTCCTGAAATTACAAACCCTTCGAATTGTTCCATGTATAGTTCTTCCTCCAATTCTCCATTTAAGAAGGTTGTCTTCACATCCATTTGATGAATTTGAAGACTATACACGACGGCTAACGTTATCAACATTCGAATCGATGTGATTCTTATTACCGGCGAGTACGTGTCAAAATAATCAAAACCTTCTTGTTGTCTGAAACCTTTGACAACTAGTCTTGCCTTATATTTATCAATAGAACCATCATCTTTCATTTTCTTTTTGAAGATCCACTTAGAACACAATGGTTTGTTTCTTGGAGGAAGATCAATCAATTCCCATGTATGATTATTCAATATGGATTCTATTTCACTATTGATTGCTCTCTTTCCAATATTGTGCTTCTGAAGAAGACATTGCTTCCTTGAACTTTTGAGGCTCATTCTCAACTAAAAATGTCAAGAAATTAGGACCAAAGAAAGTTGAAGTCTTTTGACATTTGCTTCGTCTTGGACTTTCCTCATTAGGTGTACTTCCCTTTGACACTTCCCGAGGTAGTTTAGATTTTTCATTAGATGACTCACATTCATTTTTGTACGGATAAATGTTTTCAAAAAATTCAGCATTATTTGATTCAATTACCGTATTCACACAAATGTCGGGATTTTATGATTTATGAACCAGAAAACGATATGCTTTGCTATTAGTTGCATAATCAATGAAAACACAATCAATTATTTTTGATCCTATCTTAACCCTTTTGGGTTTAGGAATTTGCACTTTAGCCAAACACCCCCACACTTTGAAATATTTCAAGCTGGGTTTCCTTCCTTTCCATTGTTCATATAGAATGGACTTTGCTTTACTATGGGGTATACGATTGAGCATCTGACTGGCTGTTAGAAAAGCTTCCCCCCACAAGTTCTGTGGTAAACCAGAACTTATCAACAAAACATTCGTCATCTCCTTTAATGTTCTATTCTTTCTTTCCACAACCCCATCGGATTGTGGAGTGTATGGGGCAGCTGTTTGATGAATAATTCTATATTCCAAACATATTTTAACAGAAGGAGATTCATATTCACTACCCCTATCATTTCTAATCATTTTGATTTTCTTGTTAAGTTGTGTTTCAACTTCATTCTTGTATTGCTTGAAAGCATCAATGGCCTCATCTTTGCTATTAAGCAAATAAATATAGCAATATCGAGTGCTATCATCAATGAAAGTTGTGAAGTACTTTTTTCCACCACGAGATGGTACAGACTTCAAGTCACAAATGTCTGTATGGATTAAGTCTAAGGTATTTGAATTCCTTTCAATCGACTTATAAGGATGCTTTGCATACTTTGATTCCACACATACTTGACATTTCAAATTGTTACTTTCAAACTTAGGTAAGATTTCTAAGTTAATCATTTTCTGCATGGTTTTATAGTTTACATGTCCTAAACGTGCATGCCATAAATGATTTGACTCAAGCAAGTAAGAAGAAGCAGAAATCTTATTCATATCAATAGAGATTATATTTTGTTTGAAGAGGCCCTTGGTGAGGTAACCTTTTTCCTACATACATATCATTCTTACTTATTACAACTTTATCAGATACAAACACGCACTTAAAACCATTCTTGACTAGAAGTGATGTCGAGAACAAATTCTTCCGCATTTCGGGAACATGAAGGACATTATTGAGGGTCACCATCTTGCCTGAAGTCATCTTCAAGCCAATCTTGCCCGTTCCTTCTATCTTTGCGGTTGCTGAATTTGCCATACAAATGGTCTCGCCTTTTTCAAAAGAAGTATAAGATGAAAACAGTTCCTTGTTGGAACACACATGGCGGGTAGCACCTGAATCAAACCACCATTCATTTGGATTTCCCACCAAGTTGCATTCAGAGAGCTTTCTTCTTATCTTTCTTTGGAGCACGACAAACAGAAGCCATATGACCAACTTTTCTACAGTTGTAGCAATTTTCTTTGAACTTTTTCTTCTTGGGTGCTTCCTTCTCATCATCCGACTTCTTTCTCTTTTTCTTCTTTTGAGGAGTTTCAACATTGTTTGCTCTTGCGATTGAAGACTTTGCATTTTCTTTCTTTTCTGCATTTTTCTTGTCTTCTTCAATTCGGAAACGAACAATCAAATCCTCTAAAGTTATTTCCTTTCGCTTATGTTTCAAATAATTCTTAAAGTCCCTCCACAAAGGAGGCGACTTTTCAATGAAAGCTGCTACTTGAAAAGCTTCGTTGATGACCATTCCTTCCGCTAGTAAATCATGTATGATCACTTGCAATTCTTGGACTTGATTCATGACGGATTTGTTTTCAACCATCTTGAATTCAAGAAACTTGGCTGCTACAAACTTCTTCAGTCCGGCATCTTCTGTCTTATACTTTCTGTCTAAAGTGTCCCAAAGTTCCTTTGAAGTTTTGGTAACACAATAAACACTGTATAGACTGTCTTCCAATCCATTTAGGATATACTTCTTGCACAGAAAATTAGAGTGATTTCATGCCTCGGTAACCATAAACCGTTCTTTCTGCGGAGTCTCATTCGGTAGAGTTAAAATGTTCTTCGCAATAAACTTCTGCAAGTTTAGAGTGGTCAGATAGAACAACATCTTCTGTTGCCACCTTTTGAAATCATTTTCGAAAAACTTTTTGGGCTTTTTCGCTGCAGACATAGCGGGAGTAACACATTTTGACGAAATAGTCATATTTGCAGAATCCATCACAGTATTAGTTGGTTCTCCCATTTTTCTATTTGATCAAACACAAACACAATTCAATAACGGGTTAGCTATCAATGTGGTTTTATTCAGTCAATGAAGTTTTTATGTTCTTCGAACCGAGTTAAAAAGTGGAGTAGAAAGTCTTTAACTTTAATCTCCAACCATAAACAGAAATAGAGATGAAGCAGAAAAAATGTAAACAAAATACAAATTAAATTCTTTAAGTTTGTTGATCCTTCAAAAACAGAACCAGAAAATTGATAGAAAATATTAAGTTTTAAGCCCACAGAAAACTGTGTTTTCGTAAAGAATTTAATCCCCTCACAATTGTCGAAAGTTTGGATTAATTTCTCCCAAAATAGATTAGAACACTATTCTGCAATACTGGCAATAGAAATTGCAGAATTTCTGCGAACTCAACAAATGGAGTAAATCACACTTACTATTATTTCTTTGAAGAAAAAATGCAGGAGATGAAAGTAAAAATCAGGGTGCTTTTTTTTTGTAAATAGTATTTTGGTTTTTCAATAGTAGAAATGAGGCTAAGTCTCGAAATATTTATAGCCACTAACAGGTGTAAACATACCTGTTTGAAAAAAATGTGTCATTTGAAAACAAACACACTTATTCATAAAAGCCACAACCTATTAAAAAGATCACAACCATTCAAAGTGAAGAGGTATCTTTTAATATGCACCCTTTCCCTCAATGTTTATTTATTTTAAATTCACACCTCAACACAAACTCAACATCCTCTCCTCTGCACCATTTCCCACTTTCCTCCCCTTATAAAGCAAAAACTATTCTTGTGCTTACCTCTAGCCGAACTCCCATTTTCTCTCTCTTTTACTAATTCAACTAAAATGGTATCCTTAAAAACTGCATCTACATCTGTTGATCCAAATTCAAGTCCCCGAATTTCCTTCTCTTCAGACTTTGTTGATGAGAAAAACTTCATATCTATTACTCCAAATCCTCAATCAGAGAAACACCGCGAAAAAGAGCTCAATGCAGCTGAATTTGAGTTCTTATCCAGCAATTTTACAAGCGGAAACATGACAACAGCCGACGAGCTAATCTTCGAAGGCAAATTACTTCCCTATTGGCAAATGCACCACGTCGATAAACTGAACACGATTAACCTCAAAACAGAGCATGTTGAAACAGAGGAAGTGAATGAAAAACAGGGGCATAATAAAGATGATCAGAATAGGCCAGTAAATTGGTTTATTGATGAAGATCCATCTCCTAGACCACCAACATGCACTGTTTTATGGAAAGAGTTATTGAGATTGAAAAAGCAAAAACAGAGGCCTTCCTCTTTATCACCTTCTTCCTCTTCTTCTTCATCTTCGAGCTCGAATTCTGAAAATTCTTTAACGGATGAAAGCAAAGAGAAGCATGTGGTGGACAAGATAAAGAAAAGATTGGAGAGATCAAAATCAGCAACTATACGAGTAAGACCTTTGGTTAATGTGCCAATTTGTACACAGGGGAAAAACAATGCAATACCACCTATTTTTCCCATTAAGAAAGGAAGAGTAGAGAGGTGAGACCAAAGGGTTGCTAAGGGTAGCCCAATGCACTAAAACTCTCGCTATGTGAGAGATTCGAAGAAAGGTCGAATCACATGGATTTATTCGTATGCAGCTTACCATGCATTTCTGCTAGGTGAGATCAGAAATTGAAAATGACCATCAATTTTAGTCATTATGTAAAGATGTTCTATACTGTTTCCTTGATTTATTTTTATTTTTTTAAAATTATTTTGTTCTGATTTAGATTAATGTTTCTTCTAAGGATATCATGAATTGCTTTCTTGTGTTTTCATTTGTTGTGATGTATGAGAGACTAACTCAATTTAGTTTCAAGAACCATGCATGCAATCTGATAATTTTAGCTTTAATAATTCAGAACAGCAAAAAGTGAACAATATAACTAGATTTTTTTTTTTATGGACATGCAATTTCATATCATGATTTGAAATTAAATCAGTATTTAGATATGTGATTTGAAATTAACAATCATAATTTCATATGTCAAATTCTTCAAAAAGCATGATTTAGAATCCCAATTCATGAGATTAAAAAATAACTAGTTATTACTAGTGTTTACTAGTAGATGTTAATAAAATATATTTATTTAAAAGCTTGTAATATCAAATATTTATTTTTAAAAGAAATATGAAAATATGCAATTTATTAATGTAATGCCTTAGGATATTTTGATATTAGTTTATGAATAATGATTTGCTTATTTAATAAAATTATAAAAGAATTAGAGAAATTTAAATAGCATTCATAACTTATGAATTTTTTATATTTATAAAAAAAGATATAACTCAAAATTCAAATTACATATACAAACAAACCTCACCTTCGTATCAATCTGATTTCACTTGACCAAACAAGCCCTTAGAATAGTTTGGCAAACAATTTCTCATTAACTGTAACCCACGTGTACAATTGAGTTACAATAACCGAAAATTTAAGTTTCCCCAAAGAATTTTCTTTCTTTTTACTCTTTGATGTGACTTGAAATTACAATCTTAAAATTAGAGGCGAGAATATTAAGGATATTCACATCTCATAAGATATTTAGAGAGTATCTGAGTTTATAATTCATTTTCAGGACAAATGGATCAAATATTCACTTTTCCATTATAACAAAAGAACGCGAAGTAAAGACAGCTTGACCACAAAATTACATCAACAATTTTATTTGTTGAGGTTATTGAGAGGGCAATATAATTTATATATTTTTTATAAGGTAAAAAATATATTTTTAGATTTTTATTTTAATTTATTTTATTATTTATTATTTTGAACCAAATTATATTTTTTTTTTAAAAACTTGGAAGATGATTCAAACGTTTATTATCGTTATTATATTATGAGATAATTGCTCAAATGTATATTCCACAACACTACATTTGAAAGGCTCAGAAAAACGTTCTTTTTTAATTCTTTTAAAAAAGAATGACCCTTTTTCTTTTTTACAATAATTTAATTTTAATTTTTCACGTGGCATGTTTAAGACCACAAGATTTAAGGACATTTTGATACATTTGCCATAAGTTTAATTTAAAATCATAAAATTCAAAAGTCTTTTTTATTTTCTTAAGCCCCATATTAAGTCAAACTAGATCATTCTTTTTAAAACGGAGGGAGTATTATAATTTTCTTTTTTTTTTTATACGTCAAATTTGGATGATTCTAAATCCCTATTAAATTTGATTTAGTCAACAACAACAGTTGTATTAACTTTTCAAGTAAACCACCTAATCTGACCGTAAGAAATTTCTCTTTTGTTCGAAGTTTAATTTCATTTAATCTTAAAGAAGTTGACTGAGAGTCAGGGCTATATAATAAGAGAAGAAAAACTGTATTTTGCTACGACATTTTCTTAGTGAATCGTATCTGTAAATTATGGATTCCGACAAGAATGAGATGGTGACTGATCTTTCTCCGATCATCCGCGTCTACGAAGACGGCCTTGTTGAACGTATTTTCCGTTCACCCTACGTTCCTCCATCACCAGAAGACGTCACTACGTACCGGTGTTTCCTCCAAAGACATCTCCATTTCATCACAACTCAAAGCCAGAATGTTTCTCCCAAAGCTTTCAATCATCACTACTGATGATCAAAATATGCTTCCTATCTTAGTGTATTATCATGGGGGAGGTTTTTGTGTGGGGTCCACCTTCTCTTTCTACTCCCAACGGTACCTTAACCTCTTAAGTTCTGAATGTAACGCTATTATTATCTCTGTAGAATAACCTCTTGCTCCAGAACATCCTCTGTCTGCAATTCAGGAAGATTCTTGGAAAGCCCTTCAATGGGTTGCCTCTCATGTTCTTGAAAATCCCACAATAACAACAACGACATATTCAGTGTATTCTCATAAGTGGGGTCAGGAAATGGTAGACTGTACGCAGACCTTACCCATGTCTCGTGAAGGTAGAGACGTTGTTCTTGAAAATCCCAAGATCGAAAAAGAACCATGGTTGATTAACCATGGAGATTTCAAGAAAGTCTTCGTCGGCGGGGACAGTGCCGGAGGAAATATAGCTCACCACATGGTCATTAGAGCTGGAATTGAGGGATTGAATTGTAATGTTAAAATCTTGGGTGGGATTCTTTCGTTCCCATACTTTCTATCATCGAGCCAAAACAGGGGAGATAGTTTGTTAAGTAAGATTTGGGTGTTTGTAAAATCCATTAGCTGAGAATGGAATTGATGATCCAAATATTAATCCTTTAGTTGAAAAAGCTCCAAGATTGGTAGGGCTAGGGTGTTATAAGATGTTGGTGTGTGTAGGAGAGAAAGATGAGCTGAGAAATATGGGAATTGGGTATGCTGAAGCTGTGGAGAAAAGTGGGAAATTAGTAGAGGTGGTTGATGTTGAAGGAGGACATTGCTTTCATATATTGGATCCCGAGTGTGATAAAGCCAAAGATCTAATAAAGTGTATTGCTAACTTTATCAAACAATGATGTGGAGTTTCAAAGTGTTCAGATTTATAAAGAATAATCACCAATTCAGTTTTCACCATTTTAATAAGTACAGATCAGGCACCTCTCTTGTTATATCCCTATTTTAATTAGGAAGAATATAGTAGCGTCGTTTTCCTTCATCGAGATTCTATGGTTGCCTTGGGACATGCCAGAAGTCACATATTATGTCACGCTTCAAGCAAAAGGTATTGGCTTTTAACTCAGACAATACAATTTTTTATTTTTTTAATTTTATTTTCAATTTCAAATATTCGTTTTTATTCAACTTCAATCAATGAACAGCCTTCTTGGGCAAATTATTGTCGAAATTTTTAGCTCGAGCTCTCGTACACCTTGATTTGAGCTACAGCAAGGATACAGCCAAAATCCCATAGCATTGGTAATCTTAGAAATCTAGCTCGTCGACCTAGATTTGAGCTACAACAAGTTTTCTTGTTATCATGTCATATAGTACTTTGAATCTTCCCCCATTCTTTGTTACCCCAAAATGGATTAAACAACTCCTGTTAGAAATTGATGGATTTCTTTTGTTTGAATCTAACACTTTATAAGTGAATCTAAAACTTGTGTTTGTTGTTTTTCGAGGACAAAATCTGTATTTACAACAATGAACTTCAATATCAAGTTCAAGAATAACTTCAAGAACAACAAAGAAATTCAAACTATTTTCTGAAAAATAGATAAAACTATCAAGAAAGAGATGAAGAAAGAAATAAAGAATCAAGTCCATCGAATTCACAGTGTGTCCATTATTCCCCTCAAGTATCCGAGGTTAATGGAACATATCCTCCCATGATAAAATGATTCACTTCAGCAAATGGTGGTACCTCAAATTTGCCGAACTACAAACGCACTCCATAATTCATAAATCACACTTGAGTTTTTAGGAAGAAGAAAAGTATTTTCACTTCAAAATTGTGTCTTTACCTGAGGAAAAAATTAGGTATTTATAGTCAAAAGGTGGTGCTTCAGAAAAGAAGCAATGGTTCTTAAAAAGACACACTGTTTCAGACCGTTACCGACCTGCGAATCCCACCTGGACCCGTAGTGACCCACATGAGGCCGCAGGTCGCTGTTTGTCAAAAAACAGAATATGGACATTGACATGCGTTGGCCCAGGTGCATCCGCAGATGAGCACTTATGCGCACATTTGTTTTCCTCCATTTTTCATTCACATTTTCACTAAAAATCCAACAATCCCCCGCATGAATGGAAAATGACTATTTCATCAAAAAATATACGGACAAGTGTGTGATTTACAAGCAAAAACTAATTGCATCTGGATAAGTAGGTTTCCCTTTGAACTTTTCGTAGTGAACTTGTATCGGATACACTCGGTAGATGCGATATCTTTGAACCGTCGAACTTTAGTGTACACCTAGACAACACAAGTCACACAATCAGGCCTTTACCGTTTATGGTTCTCACAGTTTTGTTCATTTTAGCCATGAACACTACCTGGTTTCATGAGAGCTTAGAGAATAGACCTTTACTATCATTCTCCTTGAAGTGGCTTCCACTTCACCCTCACATATATGATTCCTAAACGTTTTAATCCTATAGATCAAACTATTTGGTCATACCTGCCAAACTTAGAAACCATTAAAAAGTTTCAAACCATAAGTTTTATCCTTGTTTCCTGAACATTGTCTTCATCATGAGAATGGATTGAGTTAATTGACAATGTTGAACCGTCAGTCACAACTTTGTTTGATCTCCTTGAACCTACCTCTTGGGATCTCCAGTCTATTAGATAAAGTTATTGTTGTGACGACTTGTCCTAGGCCTTAAACCCATTCCCTTCGATGATCTTTCAACTCTCTCTCTAGTTAGGCCTTTTGTTAGTGGATCCGACACATTATCTTTTGATTATACATAGTCAATCGTGATAATTTCACTAGAGAGTAGTTCTCTAACAGTATTATATCTTCGTCTTAAATGGCGAGATTTATCGTTATACATTATGTTCCCTGCCCTACTTATTGCAGCTTGCCTATCACAGTGTATGCATACTGGTGCCAAATATTTGGGCCAATAAGAAATAGCTTTCAAGAAATTTTGGAGTCACTCAACTTCTTCATCGGCTTTATCTAACGCGATAAATTCAAATTCCATTGTAGAGCAGGCAATACATGTCTGTTTGGATAATTTCCAAGAGATTGCTCCTCCATCAAGAGTAAATACATATCCGCTCGTGGATTTTACTTCATTTGATCTAGTGATCCAAGTTGCACCGCTATATCGTTCAATTACCACAGGATATTTATTATAATGTAAAGCATAGTCTTGAGTATGTTTTAGATACCGACTCAATTTACTAATAGCACATGTTATATCTAGTCGCGTACAATTCATGATATCTAACAAACTTCCCAACACTCTTGCATAGTGCAATTGCGATTTACTTTCACCTTCATTCTTTTGAAGTGCAAAGCTCATGACTAATGGAGTCTTGGCAATATTGAAATCCAAATACTTGAACTTGTCAAGTACCTTTTCAATGTAATGAGACTATGACAATGTCAATCCTTGTGGAGTTCTTGAATTCTTATTCCTAAGATCACGTCAGCAACTCCAAGGTTTTACATATCAAATTTTCTCTCAAGTATTCGTTTCATAGCATTTATGTCAGAAATGTCTCTACTGATGATTAACATGTCATCAACATAAACAAACAATGACTTTGTATTTTGGAGTGTCTTTAATGTAAACACATTTATCTTAAATTCGTTTGCCAACATGGTTTGGTCAAACTTTGTATGCCACTGTTTGGGTGCTTGTTTTAGTCCATAAAGTAACTTAACAAGTTTGCACACTTTTCTTTCTTTACCAGGAACCACAAAACCCTCGGGTTGTTTCATGTAAATTTCTTCCTCCAATTCTCCATTTAAGAAAGTTATTTTCATATCCATTTGATAGATTTCAAGACCATATACCACAGCTAACGTAGCCAACATCCAAATGAACATTATCCTTGTTACTGGCGAGTATGTATCGAAATAATCAAGGCCTTCTTTTTGTCTAAAACCTTTCACAACAAGTCTTGCCCTGTATTTGTCAATAGTACCATCAACTTTCATTTTTCTTTTGAAGATCCATTTTGAACCTAAAGGTTTATTTCCTGGAGGAAGATCAACCAACTCCCAAGTATGGTTGTTCAAGATTGAATCAATCTCACTATTGACTGTCTTTTTCCAAAAGGATGAGTCCGCAGACGACATCGCTTCTTTGAATGTTTGAGGCTCATTTTCAAGAAAAATGTTACAAAATCTGATCCGAAGGAAGTAGAAGTCCTTTGACTTACTACTCCTTGGATTCTCTTCATTAAGTACATTCTCGTATAGTTCATCCATAGGTTGTTTAGACCCTTCACTAGACAGCTCATGTCTAGTTTTATATGGGTAAATATGTTCAAAGAACTCAGCATTATCTGATTCAATTACCATATTATCATAGATATCTGGATGTTCGGATTTATGAACCAAAAATTGACATGCTTTACTGTTTGTAGCATATTCGATGAAAACGCAGTCCACAGTCTTCGGCCCTATTTTCACCCTTTTGGATATAGGAACTTGGACTTTCGCTAGACACCCCCACACTTTGAAATATTTCAAGTTGGGTTGCATTCCTTTTCATTTCTTATATGGAATTAATTGTGTCTTGCTATGGGGCACTCGATTGAGTATTCGATTTTCTGTAAGGATAGCTTCCCCCCGCAAATTTTGTCGTAAACTTGAAGTAAGGCATACATCATTTTCTTCAACGTTCGATTTTTCCTTTCTGTAATTTCCTTTGATTGGGGTGAGTACGGGGCAGTAGTTTGATCGACAATTTTATTTTCCAAATATATCTTAGCAAAAGAAGATCATATTCTCTACACCTATCACTTTTATCATTTTAATCTTTTTACCCAACTGATTTTCAACTTCGGTTTATATTGCCTAAATGCTTCTAGTGCCTCATCCTTACTATTCAGTAAATAAAGATAACAACATCTAGTGCAATCGTCAATAAAAGTTATGAAATACTTTTTTCCACTACGAGATAGTGTTAACTTCATATCATAAATGTCTATGTGAATTAAGTCTAAGGAATTGAAATTCCTTTCAACAGACTTATACGGATGCTTAGCATACTTAGATTCAACACATGTTTGACACTTTAATTTACTGAACTCAAAGTTAGGCAAAACTTCCAAACTAATTAGTTTTTGCAAGATTTTATAATTGACATGTCCTAAATGTTCCTGCCATAAATCGTTTGACTCAAGTAAGTAAGAAGAACCAGAACTTTTATTCATATCAATTGTCATTTCATTAATCTTAAAAGGGCCCTCAGTGAGGTAACCTTTACCTACATACACTTCACCCTTACTTATTAAAACTTTGTCAAAAATAAATATACATTTGAATCCATTCTTAGTCAGAAGTGAAGTAGAAACTAAGTTCTTTCGCAACTCCGGAACCTGAAGGACATTATTTAGTGTCAACACTTTGCCAGATGTCATCTTCAAGAAAACCTTGCATGTTCCTTGAACCTTTGTCGTAGCAGAGTTCGCCATGAATATCTTCTCATCAGTTTGAGCATGAGAATATGATGCAAATAGTTCTTTGTTGACACATATATGGCGGGGCACCGAAATTCATCCACCATTCTCCAGGATTACCAACCAGATTGCATTCCAAAAACAGGGCATAAAGATTGTCCATTTCTTTTTTGGATTCAGCCATTTTTGCTTGATCCTTTTTCTTACCCTTCTTTAGAGACAACAATCAGTAGACTTGTGGCCAACTTTGCCACAATTGAAGTAATTTCCTTTGAATTTCTTCTTAGGAGGATTGCCTTCTTGTCCAGATGCTTTTTTTCTCTTCTTTGACTTTGTGGGATCATCTTCAACAATATTTTCTTCATTTATTGCTGAATTCCCACGAGACCTCTTTTTTGCTGCCTTATTATCCTCTTCAATCCTTAACCTCACTATGAAATTTTCGACAGACATCTCCTTGCCTTTATGCTTCAAGTATTTTTTTAAGTCCTTCCACAAAGGTGGTAGCTTCTCGATTATTGCAACCACTTGAAAAACATCGTTCACAACTAAACCAACATTAAAGGTTATGTGAGTATCAAGAACAAACTTAATGTGTTCAATAAAGGTATTATCTAAGTTTATACCTTCAGCAAGGAGATCGTGGATTATGACTTGCAACTCTTGAACTTGGGTAACTACAGCTTTACTGTCTACCATCTTAAAGTCCAGAAATTTTACAACAATGGACTTCTTCATTCCGGCATCCTCTGTTTTTATTTCTTTTTCAAAGCCTCCCGAGTTCCTTTGAGGTCTTCATGTTGCTATACACATTGTACAAATCATTTTGTAGGCCACTCAGAATGTAATTTTTATACAAAAAAGCTGAGTGCTTCTAACCTTTTGTCATAATGAAACATTCCTTTTATGGAGTTTCTTCCGGCAATTCTGGAATGCTTTTAGTGATGAACCTTTGCAGACTTAAAGTATTCAAATAAAAGAGCATCTTCTGCTGCCATCTTTTGTTATCAATAGCAGAAAATTTTCCTGGTTTTTCCACCGGTGCCATGGCAGGAGCAACATTTGTACGACTCGAAGTAGCAATGGTAGTTGCTGCAACATTTGTCGTTCCATCATTGACTTGATTTTCATTCGTAATTTTACTGTCACAAATAGACAAACAACTTAGTACACAAATACTAACAATAAAGTCTTAAACTTAAAGCAATTTGTTTCTAGTTTAACGATAAAGTTTTTACATTCTTCAAATCGCCAACCGAATGAACTTTGAGTCGTGATGAAGTTTTTATATCTTCAAATCACTATCAAGTTCAAATAGAGTAGAAAACCAAAAGGTTTTAATCTCCAGAAACCAAAAAGTACAGATTATTAATTTCCTTAAGATTATTATTTTATGGGTACAAAATCTGTATTTACAACAATGCACTTCAATACCAAGTTCAAGAATAACTTCAAGAACAACAAACAAGTTGAAACTATTTTCTGGAAAATAGATAAAACCATCAAGAAAGAGATGAAGATAGAAAGAATCAAGTCCACCGAATTCACAGTGTGTTCTTAAGGAAATTATTCCCCTAAAGTATCCGAAGTTAATGGAATATATCCTCCCGGGATAAAATGATTCACTTCAGCAAATGTTGGTACCTCAAATTTGCCGAACTACGAACACACTCAACGATTCATAAATCACACTTGAGTTTTTAGGAAGAAGAAGAGTGTTTTCACTTCAAAATTTCATGTCTTTACCTGAAGGAAAAATCAGGTAATTATAGCCAAAAGGTGGTGCTTCAAAAAAAAAAAAGCAATGGTTCTTAAAAAGACTCACTGTTTTAGACCATCCCCGACTTGCGAACCCCACCAATACCAGCAGGTGGCCCACATGCAGTCGCAGGTCGCTGTTTGTCAAAAGATAAAATGTGGACACTAACATGCATTGGCCCAGTTGTGTCTGCAGATGGGTACCTGCGCGTGCATGTCATCATTTTGTCTTTAAACAGTGCCTCGAATGGTCGCGTCCCTTCGAGGTGCATTGTGACATATGTCCACACATGCTCGGGTGCATCCGCAAATGGAGAAAATTTTTCTATCGGATTTTTGGATTAAAAAGTCATTAACTCTCAATTTTCAAATGAATTTTGTCTAAAAAGATAATCTATCGATTGATCATTTTAGAAATCCAAATCCAAATCCAAAGCCGAAGCTGAGCAGAGTGAGCAGCGACGACGACAGCGCGAAGCTTGCTTTCTTCTTGCCTCACTAACAACAAGGAGGATTGCTCTCATACGTATGCACAAAAATGTTTCTTTCTCCCACCAATTTGGGAGAAACTCTCTTTTATAAAGTGAAACTACAATTCATTTTTTTTCTCCATTTATTTTCCCTCCATTTTCCATTCACATTTTCAATTAGAACCCAACAGTATTTTTTTTAGATCCATTGGTCCTCATATATCTTGTTAATGGCATTTTTCTAGTTAGATACGTTGATGGCCCTTAGCCACGTTTAATTTTTTGCTTGTTAGCTAGGGATTTACTCCTATAGCTACTTGATTGTCGTGGATGATATGTAATGATATGGACATTCGGTCAAACTTAACCTCAAAACTAGTTTAAGAGGTGAGGATTGTACGCCCAAGACCATAAAGAGAGCAAGTACTCTTTAACCCACCGGTATGGGACTCCAACATGGTCATAATTAAATGAGGGATCTATATATTTTTGTTTCGCTTATATTGAACTAAATGAATTCTTGTTATATGTTTTGTGGACTTGTGGATGAAAAATAATAATAAAGCTTAACCGAGGGGGAACTTGAATATTTAGGAAGCTTATGATTCGACATAAGCTAATTCTTGATTTTTATGCATTATGAATGAACTAATTAAGTATTGCTTAACCGAATTGGAACCTATTTGCTTAGTGTGCTTGAAGAGTGAAGGATGTTCTAATAAATTATGATCGTACATTATGTGAAGTCAATTTTCCACATTATGTGTAGAGATTGGATAGTTTATCTTCATCTAATAGTAATAATTTAATCAAGTATTATGCTGATGAACGAGAAATTAAATCTCTGTATAAAGATTGTAAACTCAGATTCATGCCATGTTACCGATTGACCCAGTATCACCAAATCAATTGGCAATATGCATAGGTGGAGTGTGAACCTCTCACCTTGTACAAGTAATCTTGTCATTCTATATTTAGACAAAATGGCATAACCGTAGGAGCTTGAGATATACTTCCTCCATTTTATTTTACTTAGCCCCTACATACCTCTTAATAATGTTCTAATTAAAGACTAAATTGACCTTATTAATGATGCTTTTTTTTGGTAATCAACAAGTTTTATTAACCACCGAGTGAGAAATTACAAAATCAACCTACTATAACTCAGTCAGCTTCTCAGAAATTTGCACAAAGAACTAGTCAACTACTAGACTAAGATGACATTTAACTACTGAACTAAACAAACCAAGTAGACATGATAGAAGTACTTCCTTGAGGGGCCTAACTGTACAGGTATAAGCAATAGTTCTAACAATTTTGTCCAAGTGACTGCTCCTCTTTTAAAAAATTCTCTGATATGTTTTACTCCATACCGCATATTGAACCTCGGCATAAACCAATCTAAGAATCTAGGACTTAAGAGATCTTCCTTTAGTATTTTTCACACTCCACTGAATATGTTGCTCGCATGTGTTGGCTGGCTGGCTGGTAAATTTGTTTCATCCACACCATTACTTTTCTCCATTCCTTCATTGTAAAGTCACAGTTAACATATAAATAGTCTCTTGTTTCTGGTTGTGGGCAACATAATGAGCGTTGTGGCTCAACTTGAATTTCCCACTTTATAAGTCTATCAGCAGTCATCAGCTTTCCATGTAGGCTTAACCACATATTAAACCTTGCTTTTGGTCTAGCTGGATTGTTGAATAGTAAACATTTCCAGTCTACTCTTGGTGCTTCTCCTAGTAAATGCAAGTAGATATGTCTTATGATGCTCTTAGAGATATTAATAGGAGAGGTTAGTTGACTCAAAGTACTCTTGGCTGCAAGAATTTTTTGGATCATCCAGCAAGCCTGCTTAGGAATTGGCGTGGTATGCAAATTTTACTTCTTTATGTAATAAGCATGAATCCATCGTATCCATAATTTATTTTATTTGTGTGCAACATCCCAAGCAGTATTGGCTATTGCTGCTTGGTTCCATAAGTGCAAATTGATGAGATTGAGACCTCCAGTTGACATTGGGGAGCACACTCTACCCCATGCTATGAAAGCTTTTTTTGTAATACTATTTGACCCTGACCATATATAGCTCCTGTAGAAAGCATCAACTGTTTTGAAGACTTTGGCTGGGAGAACAAAAATTTGGGACAATAAGCTTGTATACCAAAGAGGACAGGGACAAGTTGTACTCTTCTTGCATAGAAGAGTTTTTTTGCTGTCCATGATGAAATCCGAGCCATAATTTTTTCAATAAGGGGTTGCCACTAAATCAAAGTAAGCTTTTTGGTTAATAGTGATATCCCAAGGTACTTCACTGATAGTTCACATTTACTGTAGCCTAGATGTTGTAGGATTAGATCTTGTTCTCTCCTTTGTACTCCTCCAAAATACACTGAGCTCTTGGCTAGGTCGGCTTAAAGTCCTGATGCTCTTGAAAATTGTAGAAAACAGTCATGCATTGCCTTGATAGAGTCAATATCCCCTATTGCAAATAGCATTAAATCAGTTGTAAAACACAGATGTGTAATGTTCAGTTTGAGGCACTTAGGATGATATTTGAAGGACTTATTATGCTTCAAGCCTGCCAGTAGAGCTGTCAAAATGGGCTGACCCAACCCAACCCAACCCTAGCAGACTAGAGAGTTAAACGGGTTAGGACGGGCTAGCCCTTTTAACTAAAGGCCTATAAAATAGCAACCCAACCCAGCCCTAAGCGGGCCACGGGTTGGGACGGGTTGGCCTTTCAAAAAAAATAAAAATAACTCGAAATATGATAAACAAAAATAATATAAGTATTAGACAATCACCAACTATTATGCCTTTACTTTAATATGTCACCTACTAGTTTTTAGCATATTGTAGGCATCTTAGTAATTGATTTGGAGAGATTTGTATTGTTAAGCAAAAGTTGTGCAACTATGAGAAGAGAAAATATTTTTAAAACCCTAAGTCTTTATTTGAAAAATGTTGTGTACTTAGGAGGAGAAAATATTTTAATGGTTGGATTGGGCTTGGGTACTTGGGTTTTTCATTTTTTATTGACAAAATCCTAATTTCTAAAAAATAAAAGACCAACTTAAAAATATTTAATAATTATTTTTTAGGTCCCGACCCATAAGCTGGCCTCTGAGGCTAACGGGTTAGGCCTTTGAGGCTGACGGGCCAAGTGAGTCTGGGCTTATAAGCCTCGTTCCTAAATGGACTGAAAAAACTTAGTCCAACCCACTTACTTAATGGGTTGGGTTGGGTCGGACTCACGGACCAAGCCCATTTTGAGAGCTCTACCTGTCAGGTTTTTGCTCAAGTAATCCATAGCTATTGCAAAAAGAAAGGGAGACATAGGGTCCCCTTGTCTTAGGCCTTTTGCTGCATCAAATGGCTTAGATGTCTCTCCATTGATTTCAAGAGAATAGTTAACTGTATCCATGCATTCTAGTCCCCACTAGTGAATTTTCTAGGAAATCCTATCTCCTCCATTACTTGTTTCAAAAACACCCATTCAATGGAATCATAAGCCTTTTGAAGGTCAATCTTGATCATGCATCTTGGGGATATATGTTATCTATTATAAGCTTGAACCAGCTCATATGTCATAACGATGTTATCTGCAATCTTTCTCCTAGGGATGAAACCTGCTTGAGTGTCACTTATCAAACTAGCTATCACCTTTTGTAATCTAGCTACCAGGACTTTTAATATAAGCTTGTAAAGTACTGTACAATGTGCAATTGACCTGAACTCTTTAATAGTAGTAGGGTTAGGAACTTTAGGGATCAGAGTAAGAGTTGTGCAGTTTAGTGGCCTATACATCTGTCCTGTAATAAAGAATTCCCTCACAGCCTTTATGATATCTTCTTTCACTATCTGCCAAGTCTTTTTGAGAAAGAAAGCATTATACCCACCCACTCCAGATGATTTATCATCCCAAACTGCCTTAAGTCCCTCCTTTATCTCTTTGTCAGTAACATCAACACATAAAATAAGTTGCTGCTCCATATTCAATGTTGGTCCATTTGTCATTACTTGGATATTGACAATTGGGAATGTGTTAATATTGAAAATCCCATCAAACCTTTGTAAAAATCTTCAATTTCTGATTTGATAGTAGTAGGCGTTGTCAATCTTCCCCTATTAATAGATGTGAGCTCAAGAATCTGCTTTCTCTGTTTCTTTTCCTTAGTAACAACACTAAAGTATTTGGTGTTAGAATCTCCAAGTTTAATCCAGGTAACTCTAGATTTTTGTCTCATGACACTTTCTTCAAGCATTGACCACTTTTCTAGTCTTTGAAGCGCTTCCCTTTCCATATCCAGCAGACTGTCAGTAGCTTGATAAGTCATATTCTCCTATAAGATCTACAGATCATTCCTGGCTTGATCAACTTTCTGAGTAATGTTCCTAAATTCATTATTATTAAGCTTCTTCAATTGTAGCCTGAGTGCCTTGAGCTTCATCCATATATTCTGCATCTTGTTTCTGGATAGTTGTTTCTTCCATACTCCGCTCACTATAGCATTGAAACTCTCGTGTTCAGCCCAGATATTAAAAAATTTGAAAGGCACTTTAATAATAACAGTTGTAGCTCTAATGTTGAAACTCTAAATTTGACTATTATTACTATGTAGCTATTTAATACTTATGGTAGAAAGAGAAAAATATAACAAGTTTTTCTTGATTTTATAAATTGCACAAGTAAATTGAAATAAATATTTTTAGTATAGGGGTCAAGTAAAATGAAACAGAGGGAGCAGTAATTGCGAAAAACCACCTAATTTAGAAAGCTATAGTTAAATACCAAAAAACCTCATTTCTAAATCCCTTTTCTAACGGCGAAGTGTGAACCCCTCACCTTAGAGTCATTGTCGCAAGTTCGCCGGCAAATCATCCCCATTTTTAGTAATCCATGGCAGTAGAGAGACAATGATAATAGTGGGTGGAACGGGCTCGGGCTATCGTCATAGTTCCTACCCTATTAAAGATCATTGAAGCTTGGTTTGAATTTTTCAATCTGCATAATTGTGATTTATTTCGATTGGATAATATAAGAATTTGTTGGAAACATCTTAAGGAGATTGAATATTAATTCTGGAGGTGTTTGAAGATGATTTGAACTGATTTTCAGATTGAAAACTCAAGACTGAAGATCAAGTTGTGTAAACCTCTATGTATATCCAAGTATATCTCCTCGTATCAAAGTATATCATATATATCCATGAAAATATGGTTGTAATATGTACAATATACAACTAGTCATTTTTTTAGGCTCAAGAGGATTACCAAAAAAGGTGTAATATTATTAAAGTATAAAAATAATGGAAAAGGGAGATATGTCACGACCCGAGCCTAGGCCCTGACGTAACGAGCATTCCAGACCAATGATGGTCCGAGAGAACCCCATAGTGTATCATCGTGCGCATTTAAAAAAAAAATTGAGGAAGAAAGACCCAATAGAGAAAATCCATTTAAAACATAATAGAAATCTATCCAAGTCTGAAACAAAACATTTAGACACATTCTACGTAAGTTTACGAAGCCTCTAACATACGAATGAAAAATTGAAGTCGGGACATTACCCCGATAATACCATAAAGCTGAATGTCAAGGTCAAGTCATGAAGATCATATTGCCTTCCGAAAGATGGGGGGCTCAAGGCTTGCTGAAGTTGTCTCGAGGAATCCTAAATGCTGCACAAAACCATAAAAAAGTTTCTCCGAGCCTACATCATGAAAAGGTGTAGCGTTAGGGGATGGTCAGTACAATGAGTACTGGTATGCGACCTAGGGAAAGGGATGAAACAATTTATAAAGCAAGTAATAAAAATCGTAACATAAATCATGGTAAGGGAAATATGGGACAAGTGACTCAAAAATAAATGAGACATAAGCATTTAAAACTTTACATTCTGAGTTAGGTGGTGTCACTGACAGATAGTAATCCACGAGCTATATGGGTTCAGTCCATACCTAACTGACGGGGCCTCAATCCATATTTACTGCATGAATTGAGATAACATTATTTTAGACACATTACATCCTAATAGAGCGAAAATATTTAGTCGTCCAATTAAGGAACGATCATCCCTATGTCGGCAAAAATAGGTTTTGAATAGTAGGCCTCCTTCCGAACCTACACCTTCTCGGTCAACCACCTTCTCTCTTTAAGCTTAATTAAAATATTGTTCATAACATTTATCCATAGAATCATTCATAAAGGCATTTACGTTTTGGTATCGTCATAACAAGACTTGAAAGTCATCTATATCATGCCAAAATGATTATTATTAAATATTGTTGACCCTTAACCCCATCATTTAAATCACATACATAACCACCGCTAATTATCCATAAGGGTCTCTACAACATTTCATAAATTCAATACTTTCGATAGTTCAAAAGGATGGGATGACATTTTTCATTCATCATTATAAATCAAAGCTTTTGAAGCACTTAGAGCTCATAGTTTCATCATTTATAACATTAAACCTTTTGAATTCATATGTGAAAGTACACCATTTCAAATAGTCCTTTCAAGTATCAAAACCCTCAATTAAAAATTAGAAAACAATTCGTAAAAAGAGAGAAAATTAATATCAAGCTTTTCATAAAAATAGTTCTTAATCTTAGTTTTAAACTATTAACATAATATACGTAAATACTTAAAAAATCATCACTTTATAATAGTAGTTGAAGTAGGGAGTGTTCAATATACCTTTTGATGGAGAGAAAGTCAAGAAAAAACTTTGAGATTGACCTTTGAACCTTAAACCCTAGGTGTTTTTGTTTCTTGGAACTTAAAGCAGAAGTGGAACGAGTTTTGAACTGATTAATTTCGTGCTTAGGGTTTTGGGATCGTTTTATATAGGTGGGGGACGGTTATAACCAAGGAAAGGACCAAAATATCCCTCAGAACCCATTTTAAAACATGCAGAAAATCCCGTCTAACTACCTAGGTGACGTCTTGTCACTCCTCTGACATCTTGTCACCCATATCGTCACTTTTGTTCAAATTTTTTATCTTACTGGATAAGCTTGAAGACCTCATTTGATGGGTCGTCACCCACATGACAAGTTGTCACTTAGGTCGTCACCTTCTGGCAGATAGACACACTCTGGTAAAATGAGCATAACTTTTTACTCAGGCATTGATTTGACAAACGGTCAGTGACGTTGAAAAGAATACTCAAAGAAATTTAATTTGGTGGGTTTTGAGCTGCAAAACTCTTCGTATTCAAGGATTTATGATCGCTTGAAGTTGACCCTAGTAAAATTCTTATTCAAAAACTCAATCGGTAAATTGGATTTGAACTTAACCTTGAACTAGAAGTTCCTTATGACCTTAATTCATATTCAAAACTCTTACCATACTAAGGAATCAGTATTAGTACTCATGACCAATTTGAAATCATGTTTGGGTCTATACGCACTTGAAAAATAGTTCAGATCTTAGTTTCAAAATTTGGGGTGTTGCATTATCTCCCCGTTGGGATCATTCATCCTCGAATGATTGATAGGGACTTATG
This sequence comes from Capsicum rhomboideum, assembly GCA_031232105.1. NCBI lineage: Eukaryota > Viridiplantae > Streptophyta > Magnoliopsida > Solanales > Solanaceae > Capsicum > Capsicum rhomboideum. Next base: position 24,928,857 of record CP124713.1, on the reverse strand, counting down.
GAATCTCTAAACGTACGGTATAAAGGATGTAACTTCACATAAGAATTATTCCTTAACACAACATACAAAGACATCAAGAGGAGCTTCATGACAATACCAAGCAGATTGTGAAAGCACGAATCATAAGACACATGAGACTTGACATAGACATGGTCCTATACATGATTTATATGGAACATGATCATAGTGATGTAAGGCATGAATTCCAGGATATGATCATAGTGATGTAAATCATGAATTCCAGGAAATCATAACCATGGATTAAGATGGATACATAAGAAAAAATACGGTCGTGTTGAACATAGGAATAGAAGTATTTCCACCTCAAAGGATAGAACTAATAGCCCATAAACTTAACATCACTTCCCAACTATGTTCTATCTTTAGAATACATAACTTCTAGAGCCCGAGCCTAACTATATATTGCTTCCATATTGAGTCCTAACTGGGACTCACAATGTAAAGACCTGATTTTTCATGATTTTTTTATTTTTATGTATTTTGACCATTTTATCCTTTTTCATATTTGTTACATATTGATTTTAGGGATTGGGGATGGTTGGCACGATTTTAAAGGGGATCGAAAATGATTTGGTTGAGTTTGAGGTTATTTTGAGGCTTTAAGAGCCATGACTTCAATCAACATTTCTTTATCTGAGTGCCGGATGACAATTTGAACTAGGCCAAAAGATCCAGAATGTCGATTTTGGGTTAGTAGCGTGGTTGGTTCGGGTTCGGGGCTTTTATATCTCATTTCGACCCCTGGTTTGAAAAATAGTGAAATAGGATCTCGGGGTTAATTTATTGAAAACAATCTTTTTTCAAAAATTCGATGTTGCCATTGAGTTCGAAATGTCGAAATTAGACTAGAGCATATAAGGTTTATTTTTGTCGGGGCCCGAACGAATCCCGAGGATTCATTCGGAGACTTGAAACGTGTGGTCAACGATCAACGCGCAGTCAACAACCTCTCTTCTTTGCTGAAAAGAGCCTAATTTTGAGATTTTATCCGCCTTTTGCTGATTTTCACCATTTTTATCATGTTGGGAGCTTGGGAAGGAAATTTTGGGGGAGATTTCTTTCGTATGTTCGTGCGGGTAAGTTCCTTGCTCAATTCTAAATCATTTCCTACAAACTTTATCATCTAAATTCTTCTAAATCAAAGATTTCAAAAGAGGATTTTTGGGGTTTTCCCCCAAATTGAAAATTTGGTATTTCTTTGATTTGAGCTTCGATTATTACTATTTTTTTCTTGGTTTTTCACCCATAGATTCCTTTTCACTTCAGGATTATGATTTTCAAATAAGATTTCATTTTTACCCTTTTCAATTTTCAATGGAGTTTTGGAGCTTTTGCCGGTAAAGCTTGAAAAAGGATTTTTCTTTGATTTGAACCTCGTTTTCATGTGGGTTTTATACTGTAGGTTCCTTTAATCTTGGGGAATGTATTTTTAAAACAAAATTTCACTTTTACCCCTTTTGTTTTCAAACTCATTTCTTGAATCCGATTTGGACCCGACCCGAATATGAGCAATATGGGTATCATTAGCTTTCTTTTAACGCGTAGATGCTATATTTGAATGTTTTAGTTGATTATGAGGCCGTTCGAAAGGGGGAGGCTCCATGTTGAAGCACTTTAGGCTGGGATTTCATCTTTCGAGGTAGGTTATGGCTTAACTTTTTTCAGATTGAGCTGGGTAGTTAATATATAGGTAAAGCATGATATGGGTTGGGGAAAATAACTATGGGGTTTATATTTTAAAATTTTTATTACTGTTGTGTGCCCGTGTGAGGCTTATTTTGTATTGTTGTTGACTTGAGATATCTGACATTGCGTGTTGCCGGTGTGGGGGCTTTATCTGACATCATTTGGCCTTGTCTGTGCATTTAGATGCCTTATTTCTGAATATAATGCCCGTGGGGAGGGGGGGGCTTAAATTGTTAAAATAGGCCTTATTGAGCATTGATTATTTTATCATGATTGAAAAGCCCGAGTTAGGGGTTAATATGATTTAAATGATGTCTTGCATGCATATTTATTCCAATGGTGCCCATTTAGAGTTGAAAATCATGAATTATGGACATATTGAGTTGATTTATGGGCTCACTTATATATATATATATATATATATATATATATATATATATGTGTGTGTGTGTGTGTGTGTGTGTGTGTGTGTGTGTGTGAGTGTGTGTGTGTGTGTGTGTGTGTGTGTTTAATTTCGGGGAATATACTCAGCATTCTAGGAAAAATTATACCTAACTACATGAGTAGACACAAGGAGGAGGAAGTACCGAGTAGGATTTTATAACCGTAAGAACACCTGCAAACACCCATTCGATCTTCGAAATAAACCTTTATTATCTAAGTGTTAAATTATATTTGGTATCAGAGCAAGAAGTTCTTAGGCCTTAGTTTATGAAAAAGACAAAAATAGCTAGATATTTAAAAGCTCTTAGATCTTTCCTTTTAGATAATAAATTAATTTTGCAAGACTTGATAAGACAATACAATAATTTAGAAGAATCAACTTTAGAACTTTACCTTCAAATTAAATATAGACAAAAGGCAATAAATAAAATAACAAATACTATTAATCATTACCCTTTAAGATAATTTAACTATATATGAAAAAATCTCATTTAGCTAAACAATTCAAATCGTTAAAACATCAATTAAATATTAAGAAAAATTATTTAAGGTTTTTAACACAAGATAAGGTAGACCTCATAGTAAGAAATAATTATTATAAATTAATATTTAAGGAACAAATAAAGGAACAAGAGGTAAATGCAATAAATATTATAAATTTTATGACCTTAAGTATTCAAGAATCTACCTACCACATAAGACATCAAACACATAAATAAAACAACTTAATAATTATATAAAATACTTTCCGTTATCTTAAGTTTATGAATAGACCAATAACTACTTTCCAAGAATATATAGAAACAAAAAGAAAAATAAACCAATTATACTTAGAACTCCAGAATTTATACAATAATCCCGAAACAAAAGACGGAATAATACAAAACGGTCGAATCCCTCATTGTATATCTGACTTAAGACAAAATCAAAGAGAATTAGTTAGATACGCTTTAACAAGACATAGTCGATTTGCTCTTCAAAACATAAGAAATAACCATCGATATAGAAGACTTTTTGGATTATTAAATATATGAAACAACATTTCTATACTAAAAATATTGCATATCATTATAAAGAAATATACGATTATAAACAAGATCTAAGACACGCTATAATAATTAAAGAATCATTACTACATACTCAAAAACACGAATTAAGACGTATAGAAAAAGAAATTAGAAATATCAAAGATTATATTAAGTTTTTAAGAAATAGAGTAAGATATTTTCCGTTAGGATAAGAATTTTATGCAATACTCAAAACATACTATTAGAAAATATCGTAGAAAATATAAAGAATTAAGTAAAAGACTATATTTCATTTAGCAAGCCCAAGATTTTAATAACGCAACTGAAAAGGATTATTTTAAGAAATCCATAGATTGTCTAACAATCACTTTTGATTTCTGTCTACCCGTGCTTCGGGCCTTGTCTTGAAACTGAAATTGCATTTTGGATAACAAATCAGATTATGTCTGCCAAAATGAATCCTCTCTATTTTCTGATTAGAAGAAGTCTGAGATGCACTTAATAAACTCAAGGGTCTAAAATGAGTGTTGCTTAAAAGTGTCTTTAAATAATCATCTGTACTTGAGTCTGAGGAAGAAGCTTTAGCTTTTCCTTTGTCTGTCATGCTGCAAGAAAAAATTAATTAGTAGTTTTTGAAATTAATCTACTGAGTTTATCAGCTAAAACATTCTCTTTTCCTTTAATATGTTCAAATTTAATACTATAAATAGAAGTGGCATCAATAAAATTTAACCATCTTCTTTTACTACTATTTTTCTCACTAATTTTTTCATGAAATTTAACTATTGCTTCACAGTCTGTTCTTACTAGTATTTCTGGTTTATTTAAAATATATATCTTAAAGCTATTAAGTCCATAAATTACTGCTAATATTTCTGCATCTATACTACTCATATTTCTTTGTTCTCTATATTTACCACTTTGGTAAACACATATTCTTTCTTCCTTTTTGTCTCTATATTTATTTTTCTTTGCTTTAAGGACTGCTCCCCATCCTTCAAAGCTTCCGTCAATTTCTATTATTAAGTAGTCTTTTTTTAAAGGTAGTGCCAAATCCGGTATATCTTTTATCATTTCTTTTAATTGTTGGACTAATTTTATATCTTCTGTATTAAAAGTCTTTTGTCCTTTAGTTCCTGTCTTAGCATAAAGAGGTCCTGCTATTTTTCCCAAATTTTTTATGAATTTTCTAGCATAATTTAATATTCCTAAAAAAATTTGTAAATCTTTTGTCTTTTCTAGCTTATCAGGCATTTCTAAAGCTTTCTTTGCTATGTGTGGTTGTAATTTGATCTTCCCCTCTCCTATAGTAATGCCTAAGAAATTAATATATGGTTTACATAATTCCATCTTTTTCTTACTGATAATTATTCCATTTTCTACAAATAAATTAAAAACTGTCTGCAAGTGTTCTAGATATTCTTTTGCGTTTACTTCTTGTTCTTAAATATTAATTTATAATAATTATTTCTTACTATGAGGTCTACCTTATCTTGTGTTAAAAACCTTAAATAATTTTTCTTAATATTTAATTGATGTTTTAACGATTTGAATTGTTTAGCTAAATGAGATTTTTTCATATATAACTAAATTATCCTAAAGGGTAATGATTAATAGTATTTGTTATTTTATTTATTGCCTTTTGTCTATATTTGATTTGAAGGTAAAGTTCTAAAGTTGGTTCTTATAAATTATTGTATTGTCTTATCAAGTCTTGCAAAATTAATTTACTATCTAAAAGGAAAAATCTAAGACCTTTTAAATATCTAGCTATTTTTGTCTTTTTCATAAACTAAGGCCTAAGAACTTCTTGCTCTGATACCAAATATAATTTAACACTTAGATAATAAAGGTTTATTTCGAAGATCGTATGGGTGTTTGCAGGTGTTCTTATGGTTGTAAAATCCTACTCGGTACTTCCTCCTCCTTGTGTCTACTCATGTAGTTAGGTATAATTTTTCCTAAAATGCTAAGTATATTATTTTATTTTATTTTATTACTATTATTATTTTATTTTTTGGGGGGATCATACCCTGTTCATCTCTTCTTCTTAAACTTAATACTTAAGACCTGTTTCTTTGATCACACCCCGAAACCGTTAATTATTTTAATTTATCCATGGAAATACCCTGTTCATCTCTTTCTCTTAAATTTATTACTTAAGAACCAGTGGATTATTAATATTACAACAAAAATCACTAATAAAACTCGAACAATTAAGTATAAGTAATTGGCATCACATTAAACCTTTTCTATTAGACTATTTCTATTATACGAGTATAAGTGGCAATGCCTTTGACCAAGGTTTAGGTAAAAAGTTATTTAATAAATTACCAGGAGCTTTAGGACGAGAAATAGAAGACAGATGGAGTAACAGAGATGGTGTACGCTCAAGACCCTAATGTTGATGATGATTCCGGTATGAGTTTTGACTCAGAGGCTTTGCACAACTTAGACACTATTTGTTGAAGACATCAACAATGAAATCAGCTATTTCAGACTTTACCAACAGACGTAAGCAATGACGATTCAAAGTAGACAGGTGGCCTCAAATTTCAAAAAGAAAAAGTAGAAAAAGACAGCCACTTCAATAATTTCAGAATTTTCAACAGACACACAATAAAGTGGGACACCAGACAAGGACAGAATTTCAATTATTCAGATTCCTTTGCAAGATTGAATGAGGTTTTGAAGTCCGCCTCTTACCTTCTCCGCTATATATACCCCTCACTTCATTCAGACAGGAGTAGGAGCGATTACTGCAATCGACTATTAGCAAGTTTGAATATCAGCATATTCAACTTAATATTTTAAAGTGTGAGCTATTGTAAAAACAATAAAGAGTGTGAGAGTTTGTAAGTAAGTAAGTTCTTGTGTTTATTTTCAAGTTCAGACAGGAGCACCTCGGGGACTCCCGAAAGGGAACCCTCTCTCCTCTACCATGTAAGTAGGTTATGATTTTCTTAGATCTAGGTATTATTCCCCCTATGTATGTAAATTAGCTTGATATTTGAATGTACAGCATGTTTATGTATGTTAATATAATATCATGATTAGTGATATCATTTTGAATTCATAGAGAATACCCTTAGTATATGGTTAACTTCTTAAATGCTTAATGACCTCCCATGGATTGATCTGTAAATTCCTAGGATGGTCCATAGCTACCCTTAGTATATAGTTAGTCTCTTAAAGGCTTAATGAACCCCCATGGATTAACCGGTAAATACCTAGGATGTTGAAGTCCGCCATAGCCAAGAGAGCTGCAGGACAATGTTTATCCAGGGTGCGGTTAAAGAATAGCAATAGTTAAATTTCATGAAAAAATTAGTGAGAAAAATAGTAGTAAAAGAAGATGGTTATGGTCTCCGCTGCTAAAATTACACCTAATTAAAGAATTGTCAGTCAAGACAGCTGCGATACAAGCCACTAATGAAGATCTAAAAGACTTTGAAGCACAAATTAAAGAATTACTCAACCTAGGAGTAATTAGAAGATTCTTTGGTTTCCTTTTTGGTTACATTAGGAGTGACATCTTGTAGAAGTCTCATTAGAGTCTGTCCAATAATATTTTCAATTGTCTTGGTACTGGTCTTATTTTGTCTCTTAATTTTTGTTGTTCTAGTCTTTGAGCTTGAAGCTTCTACATTGAAGCTTGCAGGTCGTCTCCTTACATTTTTTGGCAAAGTGTCAGCCATTAATGGTCTTGATGAGTCTTTACCAGTTGCCGTTTGAACTGGACTAGCTGTATCTTTACCTAATACAGTAGGTCTTTCTACATTCACAGGGGAATGTACACCCGTCTGATCCATTTTTTGTGGAGTTGGAGAACTCGCTTGTTTCTGAAACTCAGTCTGAGTAGAAGAGTTTTGAAAAGTTTTTAAAGAAGTCTGCTGTTGATTTATTTCCAAATTTCTAATTTAATCTTGTAAAATCATATTTTGTCTAAGTAAATTATCTCGTTCTTTTTCTAGAAGACCATTTTTCTGGTTTAATCTTTTGAAACCTTCTGTCATAGAATTGCAATGATCACAAAAAATTATTTTATTAGAGTCTTTCTGAATATTATATTGAGGGAAAACTGTCAACTACATAAAGAAAGAAATAAAGCAAGTTAAAACAGACATACAAGCTCAAGAATATTTGATACAGGCTATTATAATTTCCTTTTATGCGAAGAAACGATAATTATCATAACTATATAAACCATTACAATATACAAATACGTAATTCATATATTGAAGAAAAACAATTAAATGTAAAAGCAGACTTCATAATAGGACTAGATTTTATGGTTAGAAACAATGGAGGTTGCTTTATTACAAGAGATGGAGTAGTCTTTACAAAAAATATTACAATAACACCATCATTTTTTGGACGAAATGTACAAAGAGATACTAAAGTAATTAAAGACTCAAAAAGAAAGCAAATTAATCCAGACTCCGTTTGCGATAAAGGAACAGATTGTACCTGCAACCAAAACTTATTATCAGAAGTGATAGATGAACAAGAATGGATAGACATAGATGAAGATATAGAAAAGAATCACAACTTAATAGAAATTCATATAGACAAGTAAAATATTAACAGAAATAACATAGGAATCATTAAAAATCAAGCAGACCTGCAAAAGATAATTAAAAAATTAGATGACATAGATATCATAGGTGAAAAACCTTTAGAACATTGGAAGAATAACCAAATAGAATGTAAGTTAGAAATAAACCAGAAATACTAGTAAGAACAGACTGTGAAGCAATAGTTAAATTTCATGAAAAAATTAGTGAGAAAAATAGTAGTAAAAGAAGATGGTTAAATTTTATTGATGCCACTTCTATTTCTTGGTTTTGTTTCCTACCTGATAAAAAGTCCATGATTTTATTTTTCTTACTACTGGTGTTCTATCTTTTACTGGAGCTACCTCTGTTCTTTTTAATTGATCTATTAATTCGTTAAGAGTGTCTTCAGGAACTAGTGGATATTTAATCTTATTTATTTCTTCTAAATGTTGTTTTAATATTTCTTGGTGGTCTTGTAGAGTTTTTACTTTTACTAATCTTTCTATATTTTCGTTAAGTTTTAGGAGTAATAAAATTATAGTGTTATTTTGTTTGATTATTATCTGATCTACTTTACTCTGAGGTGAATGGGTACTTATGCCCTTTGGGTTTGATGCTATTTGTTCCGCTTGTTTAAGTACTTCGCTATATAACGGGTCGTTCATGAAAGGATTATTTCTTTTAGTTGTTCTATAGCTTGTTTTAAATCTTTAAGATCTTTATGGAAAATAATTTCTTGTGGTTCCTTACTAAGTTGTCTTTTTTCTATTTCTATATATTGAACTTTTAAAAAGTCTAACTTTTCTTCTACTTGATAAAAGATTTTTGTCTGTTTTACTTGAATATCTCTAAGGATTTCGAGTATTAAAGTATTATCTTTATGAATTCACGACATAGCTACACCCAAAACAGACTAAGTAATAATATAATATCTAACATAATGACTTCTGGGAGACACACCGCAGCAACTTCACAGCAATTAGACGAAGTAGTAGATGTTGATAAAGACATTCAGATTTTCCAACAAAATAAACTAAATTTACTAAATCCCAAAGGATTATATAGTGCCGGTTTATTTTCACAAAAGGCTCTATTGTATAGACATTATAGAGAAGAACAAATATGTGTTACAGGAGATAACCAAGAAAATCTTACATTAATTAGTCCAGAATCTTCAAACGAAATTCAAAAAAGACAAATGAACCTAATGCACATGGATAAACATTGTCCTGCAGCTCTCTTGGCTATGGCGGACTTCAACATCCTAGGTATTTACCGGTTAATCCATGGGGGTTCATTAAGCCTTTAAGAGACTAACCATATACTAAGGGTAGCTATGGACCATCCTAGGAATTTACAGATCAATCCATGGGAGGTCATTAAGCATTTAAGAAGTTAACCATATACTAAGGGTATTCTCTATGAATTCAAAATGATATCACTAATCATGATATTATATTAACATACATAAACATGCTGTACATTCAAATATCAAGCTAATTTACATACATAAGGGGAATAATACCTAGATCTAAGAAAATCATAACCTACTTACATGGTAGAGGAGAGAGGGTTCCCTTTCGGGAGTCCCCGAGGTGCTCCTGTCTGAACTTGAAAATAAACACAAGAACTTACTTACTTACAAACTCTCACACTCTTTATTGTTTTTACAATAGCTCACACTTTAAAATATTAAGTTGAATATACTGATATTCAAACTTTCTAATAGTCGATTGCAGTAATTGCTCCTACTCCTGTCTGAATGAAGTGAGGGGTATATATAGCGGAGAAGGTAAGAGGCAGGCTTCAAAACTTCATTCAATCTTGCAAAGGAATCTGAATAATTGAAGTTTTTTCCGACTCTGAGATTTATGTTGGTTTAGAATGGAACCTAGAACATAAAGATAAAGATAAACAAGAGACTTTAAAACCTACAAACCATTTAATGTATACAAATAAAAAGGGAGAAACGTCAATTAGATTTAAAGACTATTAGAAGGCAAATCAAAATGAAATAGAAGAAGAAGTTGAACAAACAGAAAAGACAGAATTTATGAATATAATTGAATTAGAAGAATGTGAAGTAGATAAAACAATACAAAAGGCAAGAGAAATATATAGATCAGATAACAAGAAACGTTTTAGATGTAGTGGATGTAAACTAGGACATTTAGACATTTTCGAAGTCGATGACCATTTTAGATTATGTACTTCAAGAACAGATAATATAAAGTATAGAGAACTATTTGACAATACAGAAGACGTAATTTCAGAAACAGATAGAAGTATTCAAGAATTTATGGAATCAGCTTCTACAAGCTCAAGCCCCTTCCAGAGAACTAGTCAAATGCATACTGTAGAAACTAATACAGGAAATGTACCAAGACATAGAGTATATAGAAGAAATCCAGAAACAGAATTAGAAAGTGTAAGACCAATAGGAAAAAGAATGCTAATAGAGGAACCCATCACTCTCCAAGAAGGTGGTGATAAAGGAAAAATACTAAATATCTCTTTGTACATTTTGTCCAAAAAATGATGGTGTTATTGTAATATTTTTTGTAAAGACTACTCCATCTCTTGTAATAAAGCAACCTCCATTGTTTCTAACCATAAAATCTAGTCCTATTATGAAGTCTGCTTTTACATTTAAGTCTCTTGTGAGCACATATCCCAATTTATATCTTGTTTTGTAATTTGAACAAGTATTATTAAAACTAACTATAGTATTTCTTACATAGTGTGTATAAGTATTATGAGTACCATCCATTTGCATGGCTATCTTAGGTTTAGAGAATTCATCTATAAGGTGTTTTGGTAGTAAACTTTGGTTTATTACACAATGAGTACATCCAGAGTCTATTAATCCTAATGTTTCTATTTCATAGTCTTGTATTATTATTTTTGTCATTACCTTAACAGAACTTAATTTTGCGTCTTCATTGCATACCAATCCTTCAAGAGACTGGTTCAGAAGTTCAGTGTCTTCACAATCTTCTATAATGACTCCTTTTGATTCTTGAGAAACTATTTTCCCTTTCTCTAAATATTTTATTCTATCCTCTAATTCATTTATTTTTATTTCTAGATTCTGTATCCTAGTTTCTACTGCGTTATCTGCTGTGATTATGACAGTCTGTTTCTTTTCTATAGGTTGTATTTGTATTGATTGTATTGCCTGTTTTCCTATGGTTTTTTCTATACACGATATACATCCTTCTAAATAGCATTTGCTACATTTAGCTCTTCTAGTTCTACTAGGATACCAATGACAAATATAACACTGGTTACTATCTAAGCCTTTATGTTTTTCAAATTCATGTAGACATTTTTCTGATTCTATGATATTTACTAAAACAAAACTGGTTAATGCATCATTCAAATTTTCTAATCCTATATCTTCGTCTGATTCTGAAGAGTTTGGATCTTTATCATAATCTATACTAACAATTGAATATATACTTTCTGTATCTGACATGTGTTCGTCTACATTTATTAAAGTTTCGTTAAAGTCTTCTATTAATTGGGAATTCCTTGTTCTAGTATTATTTCTTTTGGGACAAGTATTAGCTAAATGGTCTGAACTCTCACATGTAAAACATTCTAAAGTATTTTTATAACTTCTATTATCTTTATATTTTCTTACATGTTTGTTTTTATTTAAGTAAGGTTTACTGGCTGAAGATTTTCTCAAATAGTAGCTTTTCTGTCTATAATCATTACGTTTATATGGTTTTTTGTATTTCTTAGTATATTTATTCTTTCGTTGGTAGTTTTCATCATAACTTTGTGTGGTATAAATGGTTTTACAGAAATTTATTTCGCCTTTCTTTAATTGTTTCTGTATTTGTATGTTAGTACATTTTTCTTGTAATATGTCTATTATATGTTGTATTTTGTGTCCTATTGACCATCTGGCAGTAGGATTCTGTAGCACACCATCTCTTTTACTCCATCTGTCTTCTATTTCTCGTCCTAAAGCTCCTGGTAATTTATTAAATAACTTTTTACCTAAACCTTGATCAAAGGCATTGCCACTTATACTCGTATAATAGAAATAGTCTAATAGAAAAGGTTTAATGTGATGTCAATTACTTATACTTAATTGTTCGAGTTTTATTAGTGATTTTTGTTGTAATATTAATAATCCACTGTTTGTATCTTCACCTGTTATTAAGCTATGTATTTTATTGGTGAAATTATATGGATATATAGGCTAGATAACAAAATATTATATGCGTACACCCTTTAGAAATACTCAAGACTAGAGAAATTCAATAAGAAATTTAAAATTATTAATTTTAGAACTTCAAGTTTTGTATTATAATCCCGAAGTAAAAGACGGTATATATATATATATATATATATGTATGTATGTATTGAATGAATTGGATATCTTCATACTAATTGATTGTGAGCATTACATCCTCATTCCATACATATACATTCATGAGATACTGGTACCATTGAGGAACATTGTTTTTGAAAGAAAATGAGACATTTTATGAAAACCCTCTTCGTGAACACAAATCGGAGAGGTGATTGAGATTGAGATATGAGTTATAGTATATGAGTTGCGAACCCCCCATGGGTCCTATCTTGGGAGCTGCGAGCTCGGTAGGTATATACAGAAAGTCATGCGATGGCTTTCACTATTTCATCACTTCATCCCACCTTCATTGCATTTGCATTGCATATGTATCATTCGTGTTTCCCTTAGCTATATGTCTTATGTTTTATCTTCTTATACTTCCGTGTATGTTTGGATGTTTTCCTTTCGATATCATATTAGAATTGTTAGTGGAGACGGTGCGAGCTAACATTTGAAAACTTTTCTGCTTGCTGGTTACGTGATCATAGTCTACTTTACTTATATTATTGTCTACTTTGCTCAGCCGGCTTATGATTCCTACTGAGTACATGTGGACCGTACTTACCCCTACTGTGCCCTTTCGGTGCAGATCTGAGTACGAGTACAGGATGCGACAACTGATCTCGTGCGGATTTTGGAGTGGTGTTCGAGGTATTGGGTGCTTTAGGGTTTTCAGAGTCGACTCCGGACCTCCTCTTATCTTACTTTATGTCTTTATTTCATTTTCAGAGATAGAAATGTATCTCAGATTCAGTTATATACAAGATGCTCTTACACTTTGACACCAGATTTTGGGGATTTATGAGATTACTTTCATACTTTTGTTTTAATTATGTTTCGTATTGACCTAACTTCGCTCTAGAAGTCTCGCATTTGGGTTATGTTATTATCGATTTTCTTTTTCCATTATCAGTTTGGGTGATTGACTTACTTATCAAGACTCAGCAGCAATAAGTGCCATCATGACCCTTATTTTGGGTCGTGACACACAAAGTCCTACATATAATGCGATCATGCTAGTCTAGGGTGCCAAATTTCTCTTTTATACCCTATAACCCTCTAGGAACTTTTGCCCCCAAGAATACTGCTCCATCATATCACTATAATCAACCAACCTCAAACTATAATCAAGGAGTACTAACTGTTAACACCCAATTTTGGTCCGACATTTTCAAAATTAATACTTTTGTGTTTCTTATTTGTTAAAGAGCATAAAATTTAATTTTTACGTATTTTGTTCATTTTTAACACAAGTTATTGATAATTATCATTTTTCTTGAAAATGTAAGGATATTTATCAATTTATTATTATTTTAAATTAATTATTGACCGTCACTGATTTTTACACAGTTTTTGTTTTATAAACAAATATTTTTTGAATTTTATTAAATCATTATTTTTGTTTTAAACTCAAAACATATTCATAGCTGACATTAAATACATTTATTAATTTATTTTTATCATAGTCCGTTAATTCATAAAAGATGGTATTGAGCACACAATTTTGCGCTTAAGTGATTTTATTTTATCTATAAAATCAATCCACTCCTTTCACAATTAATGATGGTGAAAATTTCTAGATTTGGAAAAAAAATCACAAAAATAAAATATTTCTCTTGGCCAAAACAACCCTCTTTTCCCTTTCCGGTGACCACCACCACCGAAACACCAACCCAAAACCCAAAGATCCCACTGTTTTCCCCTTTCGGAGCTCCGCTCCACCATGCCGCCTTCTATCTCTGGCGAGCAACCTCCATCTCTTATCCTCAATCACACCACCCACAAACTAGAAAAATCAACTCCACAACCCCACCCATTTCACTTCTCTCCGTCGATATTCCGACGAAAATCGAACCTCCTCCGTTCACCATCTCTCTCCGACGAACACCCATCTACGCCGTCCTCCCATATACCACCACACTCTGACCAAACAGACCCTAACACCTCCCCATTTCCATCTTCTTCATTGCAACTCCAAGTTCCCGTGTAACCACAAATCAGCAGCTCAACGACAAACACTGTTCTTCTCCGGCGAAATTCAACAACCAAACGAGCTCTAAGCTCTCCGACCACAAGCTGGTTGGAGGTTTGAAATCTGTCACACTACTATCATTTTATTTTTGATTCCTAAATATATGACATATTTGTTAGATTTGTTTCCAATCTTTTCAGCGTTGTATTAATCCAGCATTTCACTGATGATTTTCTTAATTTTTCTACTGTGGATCATTTTATTCTTATGTTGTCGTTTGTTAAAAGTAGAGCAGTGTAAAAATCGAACCGATCAATAAATCAAAAATTGTTATTGGGTTATTGGGCTAACGATATTTTAATGGTTTTATAAAAAAAATTATTGGGTTATTGGTTTGGTTTTGGATTTTTCTTATTGAGTTATTGGGTAAACCGATAACCCAATAAGAATATATTAAATTATTACTTTACCCCTACTTGTATTTTATATATATATATATATAGATAGATAGATAGATAGATATATATATATATATATATATATATATATATAGATAGATAGATAGATAGATAGATAGATAGATAGATAGATAGATAGTTCTCTTAATTTCTACAAACTAACAAACATATTCAATTTCATGAAAAGCTATAACCCGATAAAGACATAAAGTTAAACCTTTTCAATTTCCTCCCTGGTAAACCGACAACGAGGATTTGTGCCCATGATGGTGAGGGTCGAGCAACTACGATTCAGTTTTTTGAACTAACATTCAGTTCAGACCTGGAGATTCTTGTAAATTAAAACACATCATGTAGGATTTTGGCTGCAACTAAGATTCAATTTTTTTTTATGTTAGTTGCTACTATTTCTATTTTATGAGTATTTTCTTATCGGTTAAACCTAGAACCGAACTGTTAAGGTATAAAAACTAATACATCGAAAATCTATAGAAAATATCTTATTGATTTGGTTATTGATTTAACATATTTAAAAATCAAAAATCGATAATACATAAAACCGAACCGACCGATAAAGACCCCTAGTTAAAAGTGATTTCATGCCTAACTTTTGGTAGCTATAGATTATTTACTCCAGTTGTTTGTTTTTGTTCAACTGTTGGGATAGTTTTAACATTATTTTTAAGAAATTACTAAATAACTTTGTGATTTAACTTCTCCGGTGACCTTATTTTCACTATGTTATTGTTTTTTTTTGTTTGTTATAGTTATTTGGAAATTATTTTTTTGACGATCTTCTTTTTCCTTTCCATTATTTTGTTGATATTTTATTGATGTTGAACAAATATTTGGCCAATGATGAAATCTCTTCATTGGATTTTCGAGGCCTCCCCTTTATAAATGATGGAATTTTATTTTAAATTCAATCATTTTATTCAAGTTTTAATACTTGGCCAATGATAAAACCTTTCCATCGGATTTTCAAAGCCTCCCCATCACAAAGACGGAGTTTATTTTAAGTTCAATTATTTTATTTCAAGTATTAATATACTTGGTCGATGAAGAAAATTTTGTTGATTTCCAAGGCTTCTCATGTACAAAAGACGGCTTTACATTTTTTATTTATATTTCTTTACTTAATTTTGATCTATATTTGTTCATTGCTAACACTTTTACCAAGTGTTTTTACATGTACATGGAGCTTCTTCCCGAAGAAGACACTCGAATTCAAATTCGAGAATCATTTTGAGTTATTTATTGTATTTATTCATTTTATTTAATGATAAACAAATATTAGGTCGTCTTCAGTATTCGTGCTTTACTTCATTTTGTACATGTTTTTATTTTTCTTATACATGCAAATAATTTCTTATCCCCTCCTCAATTGAAAAAATGAGTTCAGCCAGGACCCACCTTTGTGGATTCTAAAGGGTGACTAACATCTTTCCTTTGGAATAACCTGAACCCCTACATAGAATCTATTTGATTTCGCAGACTATTTTTCTTTAATTTAACTAATTGATTTTCTAGTTTTCCTAAAATTAGGTGGCGACTCTAAATTTTTCAAACAACTATTGAATAATGTTTGAGTCCTGAAGTTGTGCCTTATGAAAATAGGGAATGAGACACTAACCACATAATACTATGGCCTGCATATCTATCACTCACAACATTCAAGCCTATAATTATTACTACAACCCTTTTACGGATTTCCACACCTAAAATCAACAACTTCAATCACTTTCAATAAGATTTACACCATATATCCCCTTTCTCCCATTTCCCTCCTCACCTATAACCTTAGCTAGCGTAGTCACATTAAAATTTGCGCAACAAGGAACCTGTACTCCCACATCTAAACCATTACTCCATCGCTATCAACACTATTATCATATCATAAGAAAATCACTGAAGGGTCAGAGTATGCGAATCTGAAATAAAAGGGATGTGGTGCAATTATGATCTATATTTATCGTAACCTTGACGCTTAACTGGGGCCTGGGAAATCAGGTATAGATCAATAGGTACAAAATATTTCATATATCAATCACGTACATCAATTTGCGAGTCGTTTTGGCTTAGAAATCACATACTACAAGTTGGTAACATACTACAGAGTATAATTCTCGGGACTAGGCATAACGTGAGACATTGGTTCATGAATCATGAGCATCATAACATATAATACTATTTGGATCCTTAGAATCTTGGAGAAAAATTTGAATCACTGAGGGACGCCATTGCTTTAACTTCAAGGGACGGAGCAGGAACATGGGTTTAAATAGAGAGTGAGGACCTTAGACACTAGCATGACATGAATAAGCCATGAGTTCAAAACATATGCAGTGCATGAGTTCTTAAGAAATTGGGCCTACCAAGAAACATTAGTTCATGGATCATGAGTTGGATGGCATAAAGCTTGGATTCATAGTATCATAAGGTAGATCCGAAATTATTGTATGAAGCATTCTTCCTTTGCTCAAGGAGAAAGCATGGACATGAATTTGCATAGAGTGATCAGACCTTAAACATATGTATTGCATGACTACATAAGACATGGGCAGAGGGTCATCTCAGGCTTAGGCATATCATGATATAAGTTCATAACATAGTGCAAATTAGAGTTGTTTAGGGCTGAGCATAACACGAGGCATAGATTTATAGATCATGAGTGTTGCAATATCATACTTGGACATCTAGAAGATTAGAGGAAAAACGTGGATCGTACGAAAAACGTTATTGCTTTCGAATTAAAGGGGCAGAGTATGGACATGACTGTGCATAGAGAATCTGGATCTTAGGCATATTCAAGGCCGGTCTCTTAAACAGAAGTATGGGGTACGTGTTAGAAAGAGAATGGATTTCTCTAAAACCCAACATAACTTTTTTCTGAAATCCACCACTGCCTGAAACTTAAGATTTTCTTTGGTTCAACACTTCATCATCTCTCCCTCAGCTCAAAGGTCACCATTCTAATTTTGTGGACCTATTCTATAAATAGAGCTATAAGCACACGCGGCACGATAGGGTATCACTATACACCTGAATGCTAAACTCACCTTGATAAATTCTAATAAGAAGATACTAACTTCTTTCTAGGACATCCCTTTTAGAGATACTACTCTTTAACTTTCTCCAGCCTCTATAATTATCACCCTATAACTTACTCTATTATTGGCATACATAACCACTCCATCTAACACTTAAAAAATTTACCTCCTCTTCATAGTCTACTAGTATCACACCTCTAATCTCATATCCACCTAGCTTAAAGGAATTAAAACTATGTTAAGAGGGTTAACCTCATCTATCTGATGTCCCCTCAATTCGACTTTATTAAACATCATATGATATTTACCTAGCCTTCTTCATACAATACCACTCAAGAACACTTGTTAGGAACACATAACACTTTCAAACTTAAAACCTCATCAAACAACATACTAGCTGGGGTACCACTTATTCTTATAAACTTAAGGCTCTTATTACTCTAGTGACTTAGCCTCAATTCAATGTTTCAATACTAGTCCTTATATAAATCATGCGCACATATTCAAACTTCCCAAGAGATATCAACTTAAACTATTCCACACACCACACCTATCCCAATAGATCTTTTTCCACAAAGCATGTGCTACCATCCTCAAGCTATCATTCTTTTCACTATAATCAACAACTTAAGTTAAAACTTAGCATCTAGTACCAAACATGGATTGCCAAAGAAATATCTTACATATTATACTAGCTCATAGTTATCAGATAAAACCAGGAAACACTAGCATACGAAATAATCGTTCTTAATTTCTTCTTCCACTCAATTGTGGCTTACAAGCACAATCTTCTTCATAACATTGTTACTGTACCTTAATATTCATTACACATCTTCTCACATATTATACTGGCTTACAACTACTAGATAAAAATCAATAAACTCTGGGTCTACTAAAATCACATGGTAAGGATAATCGATCTTAATCTTACAATATAACTCATTATGGTTTATTAGTATATTCTCTTTCCTCACATCACATCTACTTACTCATGCATACATTTAAACTACCTTCAAGGTACTGTAAACATCACCGAGTCTTCTTCTCCAAGATCCCCAAATTGAAGTCTAAATTTATAAATTTTTAACCAATCTATCCTTCCATTCACAACTTTTAATTGATTTTACTACTTCAATAACAAGCCATCATAAGCTCCTTCCCTATTTCAAATAAATTCTAAATCATCATAACTAATCACTTTCTCTACTAACTACCATAAAATATACAAATCTTGCTACACCTTAGCCAATCACCATAAGGGCATACCACCCCTTCACTCAAAGGTTACACGACTACAACTACTTTCTTCACTCAAAAGTTACCCTTACTCTAACTTCTAAACTTATGACTTCATATTTCTGGTTCTGGGTTCATTTGACTGCTCATCGCTTATAACACTCTAATTAACACTATCTCACCAAGTGGCAACATTATCCTAATATTTAGCTGCCTATCTTCCCCCTTAAACGTGACATCTGCAACAAAGTTTTTTTAAAGGGGTCTGAATATACATTTCACCTTGACTCAACCACACAATTCATGAAGATAGCATTATACGCTTAAAATAAATAGACTTTGACGCACTAATGGATTCCTCTCAAGTCCTTACGCAGTTTCGTAACTTTTTTATGACTCCATCTGAAAGGATCACACTGTTAGAAATATGCACTTTTGTACTTCCATCACCTTAAAATGAGGCATAACCAGCAAAATTAGAGTAAAATAGGAATTTGGATAACTTTCTTATGGACAACTCTATTGTATGATCTGGAGTATGAAAGAATGGGAAAAAATTACTAAATGGCCTGTAGCCTTCTGATTATAAGTGTGGTGCACAACACGCTCATAAGAAAGACTCTACTAGACATGACTTCATATACACCCTAGTACACTTGAACTATGCTCTGATACCAAATTTGTCACGACCCAAGCCTAGGCCCTGGACGTAACGGGCATTCCAGACCAATGAAGGTCCGAGAGAACCCCCTTACGTATCATCGTGAGCATTTCAAAAAAAAATAATTTGCGGAAGAAAGACTCAATAGAGAAAATTCATTTAAAACATAATAGAAATTTATCCAAGTCTGAAACAAAATATTTAGACACCTTCTACGTAAGTTTACGAAGTCTCTAACATACGAATGAAAAACTGAAGTCAGGACATGACCCCGATAATACCATAAAACTGAAAGTCAAGGTATAGTCATGAAGATCATATTGCCTTCTGAAAGATGGAGGGCTCAAGGCTTGCTGAAGCTGTCCCGAGGAATCCTAACAGAACCACAAGAAAGTGCCTTCGAACCTACATCATGAAAATATGTAGCGTCTGGGGATGGTCAGTACAATGAGTATTGGCATGCGACCTAGGGGAAGGGACGAAACAGTTTATAAAGCAAGTTATAAAAATCTTAACATAAATCATAGTAAGGGAAGTATGGTACAAGTGACTCAAAAATAAATGAGACATAAGCATTTAAAACTTTACATTCTGAGTTAGGTGTTGTCACCGACTTATAGTAACCCACGAGCTATATGGGTCCAGTTCGTACCTAAGCGACGGATCCTCAATCTATGTTTGCCGCATGAATTGAGATAACAGTATTTTGGCCACATTTCATCCTCATAGAGGGAAAACATTTAGTCGTCCAATTAAGGAATGATAATTCCTGTGTCGGCAAACATAGGTTTTGGGTAGTATGTCCCCTTTTGAACCTACACCTTCTCGGTTAACCACATTCCTCTCTTTAAGCCCAATTAAAATATTGTTCATAACATTTATCCATAGAGTCATTCATAAAGGCATTTACGTTTTGGTATCGTCATACCAAGAATTGCAAGTCATCTATATCATGCCAAAATCATTATCATTAAACATTGTTGACTCTTAACCCCTTCATTTAAATCACATACATAACCATCTCTAATTATCCATAAGGGTCTATAAAGCATTTCATAAATTCAATACTTTTGATAGTTCAAAAAGATAGGGTGACATTCTTCATTCATCATTGTAAATCAAAGCTTTTGAAGGACTTAGAGATCATATTTTCATCATTTATAATATTAAACCTTTTGAATTCATATGTGAAAATACACCATTTTAAATAGTCGTTTCAAGTCTCAAAACCTTCAACTAAAAATCAGAAATCAATTTGTAAAGAGAGGGAAGATTAATATCAAGCTTTTCATAAAAATAGTTCTCAATCTTAGATTTAAAATATTATCATAATATACTTAAATACTTAATAAATCGTGACTTTGTAATAGTAGCTGAAGTAAGGAGTGTTCAACATACGTTTTGACGGAGAGAAATTCAAGAAAAACTTTGAGATTGACCTTTGAACCTTGAACCCTAGGTGTTCTTGTTTCTTGGAACTTTAGGGAGAAGTGAAATGAGTTTTGGACTGATTAATTCCGTGCTTAGGGTTTTGGGATCATTTTATATAGGTGGGGGACGGATATAACAAAGGAAAGGACCAAAATATCCCTCAGAACCCATTTTAAAACTTGCAGAAAATCCCGTATGACGACCTAGATGACGTCTTGTCACCCATATCGTCACTTTTGGGAAAATTTTAGAGCTTACTGGATAAGCATAACGACCTCATCTGACGGTTCGTCAACCACATGACGAGTTGTCACTTAGGTCGTCCCCTTCTGGCAGATGGACACCCTTTAGTAAAATGAGTATAACTTTTTACTCTGGTATTGGTTTGACAAAGGGTTGGTGACATTGGAAAGAAGACTCAAAGACCTTTAATTTGGTAGGTCTTGGGCTGCAAAATTCTTCATATTCAAGGATTTATGATCGCTTGAAGTTGACCCTCGTAAAATTCTTATACGAAAACTCAATCGGTAAAGAGGATTTCAACTTAACCTAGAACTAGAAGTTCCTTATAACCTTAATTTATATCCAAAACTCTTCGCATACTAAGGAATCAGTTTTAGCACTCATGAACCATTTGAAATCATCAGGTTAGGGTCTATACGCACTTGAAAAATGGTTCGGAAATTTAGGGTGTTATAAGATAAAACATGAAGCACCTAATAGTATATAGAGAACTCCACTCTTAACTAACAAAATACAATGGAAATTCTTAGGTGACAAAGAAGATTTTTAAACTCACATCTGCTAAATTATTTCACACATTATGAACTTGGCCACCTTGAAAAAAACTACAACGCACCGACATAATACAAAAAGATAAAAGTATATCGATAACACAAAATTCACGCACCTGTATATCCTAAAACGCATATAGATAACCCCATCATGCACCTAGTAACTTCAGAACATACAAAACTATAATTTTCAAACACTCTGAAATGAAAGAAGCATTTTTATTCAAAATTATTATTTTCAAGATAAAGGCTAGCTAGTACAGTATGCTGCAATAGCATTTTTATTTTCTATTTTGTTTCTGATCACTTGTTGTGAATGAATGAAGCATAATGCATCATCATATCTTTAGCTTTCTCAGATTCAGGTTTGTATATCTGGAACGAATGACCAACTTCTTCAAGTTCAACGACCCCCAATTCTCCTTTCCATCCACTTTTCTTCACACCTTCAACAAATCGAATCAATGATTCTCCGGAAATGTACTCATCCTTCTCCGCTATACATACCAAAAGTCTTGAGCACCCTAATCCTAATAAATTGGGAGCATTTTTAGCAAGTGGATTAATCAATGGGCTATCAATGAAAGATAATCCTGATTCTAATTGTGGACAAATGTTGATCCAAATCTTATAAGGTATACCCTCTCGATCGATGTTTTCGATCAAGAAGTATGGAAAAGCAAGAATCGAACCACATATTCCCACATCGCAATTTAAACTTTCTCTACCGGCTCTCATTGTCATAGTAAAAACTATATTGCCACCAGCACTGTCTCCAACTAAGAAAAATTTACCAAAATCGCCATAGTTTTTTAACCATGGGTCATAATTGGTAGAAGTGATAGTGGAGTCTTTATTAGCGTGAGACGTGACCCATTGAAGCGCAGTCCAACAATCATCATAGATTGTTGGCACGTCATTCTCTGGGGTTAGCCTGTAGTCTACGGATATGACAATGGCAGTCAATTCTGAAGCTAAGAAATTTACGTAACGGTGAGTTAAATTGGAAAAGGCGGATTCGATAACTAGGTGCATTGACAACAGGCGAGATAGTAATGTCTTTGGATGAGACTCCATTAGTTGTATGTGATGGTGGAAAGTTATTGGAATGCAGAAGAAATTACGGTGAAAATTTGTTGTCTATTCCTGATCTTTCTTTGTACAGAATTTATAATCAAGAGCTAAGAAAAATAAACCAATCCTATGTATACACTTGTCCTATTTCTATTAGCTACCATGTAACAAATATTTACCAAAATATGGAAAATATAAGTACTGCTGAAAGTTATCCTATTCCCTACTAACAATGTGTGTATGTGGCTATGTGCACTTCTCTACTAACGTCTAACGTGTGTGTGTGCAAACATCTAACAACTAGTACTATTTTATTTACAGAGGTAAAAAATGGAGGGCTGTGATTCCATCATATTTATAGATGTACAGTGATGATGAATGAGGATATATTTGTCTTTTCCTCCGGTGAAATCTGAAATATTAGATTGATTCAACAATATCTAACAGTGTCTTAATCTTCAAACGGATCTGGTTTCTTGCTCACCTTTGTCATCATCTTCTTCGAATGGGTTTAATTTCTTTGATGCCAACAAAAGTAGGTTGTGCCATGTACGTCATAAAAACGTTCAACTCGACCGTCTTTATAGACTCGAAAGAAAGGATAGACATCTTTAACCACCTCATTGTTTTCCATGATGACTAAACAATTAGTGCTGAGAGCTAGGCTTATGAGAATTGGATGTTAAACATTGAAGTCACCCTTTTGGGTTTTATATCATGGGATTGGTCTTGGTGCCCCCCCCCCCCCCCCCTCCTTCTCTGTATAATGTGAAAATATTTTTTATACAATAAATGATTTGATTCATATTAAAAGTGTGAAGATTCTTAGAAAATTGATTTGAACTTTTTGCCCTTCATTAAAAAATAAAATCGTCTTTTTACTATTTTTCTCGATTTATTATTTAATTCTTGGTTCTTTGGTATATGTATTTTCGACAAAATTTTGCACTTCAATTCTATGGCATGGTAAGGAAGGCTTTATTAATTTGAAGACCATATAGTCTATTTTCTAACCACCAATTATAAAGACTAATTTGTATCTACATTATATTAAAGAGTCCTAAAATATATTATAAGAGAGAAAGAGAAAATTGTCAGTAGCTTTTTTTTTTTCTTCCTTTTTTCCTGATAAAATATTAGGAGATTTTAATGTATACATAAAGAATTAATGTGTAAAAGGAGTCTAATAATCTGTTTGGCCAAGCTTCGAAAATCAGCTTATTTTCAGAAGTGTTTTTTTCAAAAGTACTTTTCAAAAAACTACTTTTGGTGAGAAGCAGTTTGTGTTTGGCCAATATAATTAAAAAAGCACTTTTGAGCAGCAATTAGAGTTTGGTCAAGTTTTTAAAAGTGCTTTTAAGTATATTTTTCTCATAAGTTATTTTTTCAAAAGTGCTTTTGGGGAGAAGCTACTTTTTTTAGCTTATGGAAAACTGTTTTTTCTACTCCCCAGAAACACTTATTTTCCTCCATAAGCTTGGCCAAACACCTCAATTTTTTAAAATAATTACTTTTGAAAAAAAAAAAAAACACTTTTGGGGAAAAATAAACTTGACCAAACAGGCTATAAGTACGGTACAATTTGGTAGGCAACATTTACATCAATATTCTATTTGGAATATAATTAACATTCCAGCACTTTTAATTTCTTTTTGTTTTGAAATTTTATATTCGTTTCATGTCCAAAAAAATTAAAGTATTTGACTTATTTCAAGCGTCCAGTTTTTTGGTAAATTAAAACTATTGTTCAAACTTGAAATTTCAATTTCATTTGTTGGTTAAAGAAATCCTATTTGGTTTAAAAATCAAGTTCTTTATTCATCTTTAAATATTTGTCTTTATAATATTATCGAAAAGAATATCTAGAACTTTGTTATTAAGAAAAAGGTTATTTTCAGGCTCTAGAAATAAAGATGGATGAATTTTATTTTATTTTTTTAAAAAAAGAAACGTTATTTTCATGATTTTTTTTTATATTAATTGAAAAAATTGAAGGGAAACCTCAAAAATATACTTTGATACTTTGGCGTATATATATATATATATATATATATATATATATATAAATATATGCTTAATAATTTCATATTTTTTGTTTCGAGCTTTAATGTGATTTTCAATATAGGTGAAACACCACGTTGATTTTACATGTTGCTTTAATTTGTCGGTTTGATCCAATTTTTCAGGTAACATATAGTGTTAATATCTTTACTTGTGAGGTAAACCTTATAGCCTTTAGATTTTTCTTGAAGTTATGTGCTAATAGACGTTTGTGTATTCTTTATAAGTAATTGTACATTAAGAAATTGTCACTTGCAGTATCTGTTTATTATGTATGTATAATTATTGACAGTAATAATCCTAATTTCTATCAATACAAAAAGAGCTTGCAATTGCTTTCAATAGCAATATTGTAGTTCAAGAATACGGCAATCACGTTTTATCATTATTTTTAAATTTGAAGAGACAATGCAATACACCAACATGACAATCTTTGCTTGATTTTATATTTCATCAACTTAACTGGGGTATTAAAGTATCTTGCTTAATTGTTTAAATATATTTGTTTTAGTATTTTTTTTGCAAACAAACTTATTAGTGTTTCAGTGAGAGTACTCCGGGCCTCCATTAAGGAAAAAAGAAACAAGAGAGGTATTGCTTATGAGTGAAAGGTATTGAAATTTCGCTAGATAAATCTGCTTTGTCAAATAAATTTATTTTGTCAACTTTAATATATTTGTGATGAAGACATAACCAACATATCATTTTAAAAAAAAGATCTGGTGAGACACAATAGATAATAACATATTTAAGATATAATATTTATTTACATCATTTCAAATCGATATAGCATTTATTTTAACGTCAATTGCTATGTTTTAATGATTTTGTTCTTCCTATTTTTAATTTTATTGATTGACATGATACACACATGCAAAGCAAGTACACTAAACTAGTATTCACCAAATATAGCAAATTATAAATATAATATATATATATTAATCAAATATGTCACTAGGCATTATGTCTAAATTTTATTACTCCCTATGGATAGATGATTAATGGATAGTTGAATGTTGTCTTATTTCCTAGTGGGATAAGTTTGGTGGTAGATTGGTGAATTGTATCTGTTTTCGTATTTATTTATACTAGTAGTAATAACATTTAAAATTTGCTTCGTAGTTACCTCTCTTACCACTTATGTTACTGATGTAACTACTATGGTTCTATTTTGATGATTGACAAACCATATGAGGAAGTAGGTACACATCAAGTCTATTCGTAAGAGTCAACTCTCACAGCTATAAAGGTACTGTTGTTGTGACAATGCTGGTCTCCCTTTCTCTACTAATGAGAAACATTTAAGATTTTTTATTCCTGTTGGGTTTGTGTTGAGGTGTGAATGAAAAATGAATAGACACCAAGGGAAAGGGTGCATGTTAAAAGGCACCTCTTCACTTTGAATGGTGTGACCTTTCCAATGGGTTGTGACTTTTCTGAATAAGTGTGTTTGTTCCCAAATGACACATCTTTTCCGAACAGGTATGTTTGCACCTGTTAGTGGTTATAAATATTCAGAGGCTTAGCCTCATTTCTACAACTAAAAAACTGAAATACTACTTACAAATAAAAAGCAGATTGATTTTTTCTTTCATCTTCTGCTTTTTTTTTTCAAAGAAATAATAGTTAGTGTGATTTACTCTGTTTGTTGAGTTCGCTGAAATTCTGCAATTTCTATTGCCATTATTGCAGAATAGTGTTCTATTCTATCTTGGGAGGAATTAATCCAAGTCTTGGGCAATTGTGAGGGGATTAAATTTTTTAAGGAAACACAGTCTTCTGTGGACTTAGAACTTAATATTTTCTATCAATTTTCTGGTTCTGTTTTTGAAGGATCAACAAGCTTAAAGAATTTAATTTGTATTTTGTTTAATTTTTTTTCTTCTTCATCTCTATTTCTGTTTGTGGTTGGAGATTAAAGTTAAAGACTTTCTACTCCATTTTTTAACTCGGTTCGAAAACATAAAAACTTAATCGAGTTAATAAAGTTATTTCTATCGATTCGAAGAACATAAAAACTTCATCGACTGAATAAAATCACTTTGATAGCTAACCAATTATTGAATTGTGTTTGTGTGTGATCAAACAGAAAAATGGAAGAACCAACTAATAGTGTGATGGATTCTGCAAATGCGGCTACGAATGCTATTTTGTCAAATTGTGTTACTCCCGCTATGTCTGCAGAGGAAAAGCCCGAAAAGTTTTTCGGAAATGATTTCAAATGGTGGCAACAGAAGATGTTGTTCTATCTGATCACTCTAAGCTTGCAGAAGTTTATTGCGAAGAACATTCCAACTCTATCGGATGAGACTCCGGAGAAAGAACGGTTTATGGTGACCGAGGCATGAAATCACTCTGATTTTTTGTGCAAGAACTATATCCTAAATGGATTGGAAGACAGTCTATACAGTGTTTATTGCGTTTGCAAAACTTCAAAGGAACTTTGGGACGCTTTAGACAAAAAGTATAAGACAGAAGATGCCAGGCTGAAGAAGTTTGTAGCAGTCAAGTTTCTTGAATTCAAGATGGTTGACAACAAATTCATCATGAATCAAGTCCAAGAATTGCAAGTGATCATACATGATTTACTAGCGGAAGGAATGGTCATCAACGAAGCTTTTCAAGTGACAGCTTTCATTAAAAAGTTACCTCCTTTGTGGAGGGACTTTAAGAACTATTTGAAACATAAGCGAAAGAAAATGACTTTAAAAGATTTGATTGTTCGTTTGCGAATTGAAGAAGACAACAAAAATACAGAAAAGTGAGCAAATGCAAAGTCTTCAATCACAGGAGCAAACAATGTTGAAACTCCTCAAAAGAAGAAAAAGAGGAAGAAGTCGGATGATGAGAAGGAAGCACCCAAGAAGAAAAACTTCAAAGGAAATTGCTACAACTGTGGCAAAGTTGGTCATATGGCTTCTGTTTGTCGTGCTCCAAAGAAAGATAAGAAGAAAGAAAAAGCAAACTTGAATGAAGAAGTAGACAACCTTTGTGCAATGATCTCTGAATGCAACTTGGTGGGAAATCCAAATGAATGGTGGTTTGATTCAGGTGCTACCCCGCCATGTGTGTTCCAAAAAGGAACTGTTTTTATCTTATACTTCTTCTGAAAAAGGCAAGACCATTTGTATGGAAAATTCAGCAACCGCAAAGATAGAAGGAACGGACAAGGTTGGCTTGAAGATGACTTCTGGCAAGATGGTGACCCTCAATAATGTCCTTCATGTTCCCAAAATGTGGAAGAATTCGGTCTCGACATCACTTCTAGTCAAGAATGGTTTTAAGTGTATGTTTGTATCTGATAAAGTTGTAATCAGTAAGAATGATATGTATGTAGAAAAAAGTTACCTCACCGAGGGCCTCTTCAAACTAAATGTAATCTCTATTGATGTGAATAAGATTTCTGCTTCTTCTTACTTGTTTGAGTCAAATCATTTATGACATGCACATTTAGGACATGTAAACTATAAAACCATGCAGAAAATGATTAACTTAGAAATCTTACCTAAGTTTGAAAGTAACAATTTGAAATGTCAAGTATGTGTGGAATCAAAGTATGCAAAACATCCTTATAAGTCGATTGAAAGTAATTCAAATTCCTTAGACTTAATCTATACAAAAATTTATGACATGAAGTCTGTACCATCTCGTGGTGGAAAAAAATACTTCATAACTTTCATTGATGATAGCACTCGATATTGCTATGTTTATCTATTTAATAGCAAAGATGAGATAATTGATGCTTTCAAGCAATATAAGAATGAAGTTGAAACACAACTTAACAAGAAAATCAAAATGATTAGAAGTGATAGGAGTGGTGAATATGAATCTCCTTTTGTTGAAATATGTTTGGAGTATGGAATTATTCATCAAACAACTTCCCCATGCACTTCACAATCCAATGAGGTTGTGGAAAGAAAGAATAGAACATTAAAGGAGATGATGAATGCTTTGTTGATAAGTTCTGGTTTACCACAGAACTTGTGGGGGGAAGATGTCTAACAGCCAGTCGGATACTCAATCGTATACCACATAGTAAAACAAAATCCATTCCATATGAACAATGGAAAGGAAGGAAACCCAGCTTGAAATATTTCAAAGTGTAGGGTTTTTTGGCACCAAAAAGGTTAAGCTAGGACAAAAAACAATTGATTATGTTTTCATTGGTTATGCAACTAATAGTAAAGCATATCATTTTTTGGTTCATAAATCAGAAAATCCCGACATTCATGTGAATACGGTAATTGAATCAGATAATGCTGAATTTTTTGAAAATATTTATCCATACAAAAATGAATGTAAGTCGTCTAGTGAAAAATTTAAATGACCTCGGGAAGTGTCAAAGGGAAATACACCTAATGAGGAAAGTCCAAGACGAAGCAAACGTCAAAAGACTTCAACTTCCTTTGGTCCTGACTTCTTAACATTTTTAGTTGAGAATAAGCCTCAAACGTTCAAGGAAGCAATGTCTTCTTCAGAAGCACAATATTGGAAAGAGGCAATCAATTGTGAAATAAAATCCATATTGAATAATCATACATGGGAATTGGTTGATCTTCCTACAGGAAATGAACCATTGAGTTCTAAATGGATCTTCAAAAAGAAAATAAAAGATGATGGTATTATTGATAAATATAAGGCAAGACTAGTTGTCAAAGGTTTCAGACAACAAGAAGGTCTAGATTATTTTGACACGTACTCGCCGGTAACAAGAATCACATTGATTCGAATATTGATAGTGTTAGCCGCCGTGTATGGTCTTCAAATTCATCAAATGGATGTGAAGGCAGCCTTCTTAAATGGAGAATTAGAGGAAGAAATATACATGGAACAACTCGAAGGATTTGTAATTCCAGGAAAAGAAAAGAATTTGTGTCGAATTGTTAAGTCGTTTTATGGACTAAAACAAGCGTCCAAGCATTGGCATGCAAAATTTGATCAAACCATGTTGTCAAATGGATTTAAGATCAATGAATGTGATAAATGTGCTTACATCAAGAACACTCCAAATCACATTGTCATTATTTGTTTGTATGTGGATGATATGTTGATAATGAGTAAGGACATTTCCGACATATATGCTACTAAGCGTATGCTTATTAGCAAGTTTGATATGAAAGACTTAGGAGTTGCAGATTTGATCTTAGAAATTAAAATTCTTAGGACTCCTTAAGGTCTAGCTTTGTGTCAAACTCATTACATCACCATGGTACTTGAAAAATTCAAGTATTTGGACTTCAAAGTTGTCAAAACTCCAATTGATGTGAATATTGCTTTCACAAAGAACCAATGTCAAAGAAAGTCACAATTGGATTATGCAAGAGCGTTGGGAAGTTTGATATATATATATATATATCATGAATTGTACGCTACTAGATATAGCATGTGTTATTAGTAAATTGAGTCGGTATACAAGTAATCCCAATCAAACTCATTGGATGGCAATGAAAATAGTTTTGGGGTATCTAAAACATACTCAAGACTATGCTTTACATTACAACAAATATCCAGCGGTAATTGAAGGATATAGTGGTGCAAATTGGATCACCGGGTCAAATGAAGTGAAATCCACGAGTGGATATGTATTTACTCTTGGTGGAGGACCAGTCTCTTGGAAATCATCCAAACATACTTGTATTGCTCGCTCTACAATGGAATATGAGTTTACTGCCTAAGATAAGGTCGGTGAAGAAGTTGAATGGCTACGAAACTTTTTAGAAGATATTCATTTGTGGCCAAAACCAGTGGCTGCTATATGCATACATTGTGATAGTCAAGCGGCAATAGAAAGAGCTGGAACTGTTATGTATAACGTAAAGTCACGTCACATATGATGAAGACATAATACCATTAGACAATTACTCTCTAGTGGAATTATCACAGTTGACTATGTGAAGTCAAAGGATAATGTGTCGAATCCACTTACAAAAGGCCTAACTAGAGAGGCGGTTGATAAATCATCGAAGGAAATGGGTTTATGGCCTAGAACAAGTCATTGTAATGGTAACTCTACCTAGTTAAATGGAGATCCCAAGGTCTAGGTTCAAGGAGATCAAACAAAATTACGAATGACGGTTCAGCATTATCAAAAATTAAAATATATATATATATATATATATATCCATTTTCATGATATGACAATGTTCAAGAAACAAGGATAAAACTTAAGGTTTGAAGCTTTTTAATGGTTTCTAAGTTTGGCAGGTATGACCAAATAGTTTGTCTATAGGATAAAACGTTCAGGAATCACCTATGTGAGTGTGAAGTTTAAGTCGCTTCAAGGAGAATAAGAGTAAGGCCATCTCTCTACGTACTCATGAAACCAGAACGTGTTCATGGCTGAAACGAAAAAATAATGAGAATCAAGAATGGTTAAGGATTAATTGTGTAACATATGTTGCCTAGGTATACGTGAAAGCTTAACGGTTCAAGGATATCAAATCTACCGATTGACCAAGGATACCCGTTGTATGTTCACTATGAAAAGTTCAAAGGGAAACCTACTTACCCAGATGCGATTGATCCTTGCTTATAGATCACACAGTTTTTTCATGAATAAATTCATAAAATAGTCATTCCCTATTCATGTGAGGGATTGTTGGGTTTGTGTTGAGGTATGAATGGAAAATGAATAGACACCAAGGGAAAGGGTGCATGTTAAAAGACACCTCTTCACTTTGAATGGTTGTGACTTTTTCAATGGGTTGTGACTTTTATGAATAAGTGTGTTTGTTCCCAAATGACACATCTTTTCCGAACAGGTATGTTTGCACCTGTTAGTGGCTATAAATATTCAGAGGCTTAGCCTCATTTCTACAACTAAAAAACTGAAATACTACTTACAAATAAAAAGCAGATTGATTTTTTCTTTCATCTTCTGCATTTTTTTCTTCAAAGAAATAATAGTAGGTGTGATTTACTCCGTTTGTTAAGTTCACCGAAATTCTGCAATTTCTATTGTCAGTATTGCAGAATAGTATTCTATTCTATCTTGGGAGGAATTAATCTAAACCTTGGACAATTGTGAGGGGATTAAATTCTTTAAAGAAACACAGTATTCTGGGGGCTTAGAACTTAATATTTTTTTATCAATTTTCTGGTTCTGTTTTTGAAGGATCAACAATCCCATATCTCTCATATATATACATCAGGCCAAGAGATGAAAATCTAGTTTTGCACAAACACATATTGCTTATTTTCTCTGCAAAGCCGCCAAAGGATTCAACAAGGCAAAACTGCAACAATTGAGAAACCAGTTCGTCTCAGCTCAACATGTCTCAAGTTCTAAGTTGTTGAGTCTTTGTGATCTTTTGTTCTTAAAATTGTAAACCTACTCCTCTTTAGAGAAGTTTTTGTAGGTCCCATGTTTTAGTCTCTCTTTTAGATGTTGTTGGTAAGAGTTAGTAGTATTGTGTCTTTGCAATAAAGTTAATGTAGATAAGAGCTTACAATAGAGTTATTATAAGGGTGAGTGATTACTCTTCCTAGGTTGCAAGAGGTTCTAATAGAAACATTGTTCAGTATTTTAGTGGAGAGTTTGAAAATCCTATTGGGGTAGGTCATGGTTTTACTCCCTTGAGCAAGGAGGTTTCCATGTAAACATCTTGTCTTGTTTATTTTCTGTTTTAGCTATGGAAAGTAGCTAGTAGAGAGCCAAGTTCTCGGTAGGGTGGTGGACTCATATAAATTATTAGTTACTCTTTTTTATTTATTGTGTTTCAATTATCACATTAGTTGGTTATGGTTATCTCTCCTTTTTTGAATGCTATGTTATATTCCCTTATTATTTTCTATGTTGTCATATTTACTTTTATATTTTAAATAAAAATAGACACCTATCTTTTATATAGTGGGTAAGTAAAAATAGACGAATGAAGTGTAATACTAGGGGATGATCTTAAATCTTAACATTGCAAAATCATATTATTGGAGATATTTAAACAGCATAATCTAGATAACTTGTTAGATATAACTTGCCTATCTGTATAATCTAATTGATCAATCGGACACTTGTTTACAAGTACATCTAAAAATCATTGGTATGTTAATATTTTTGGCCAGACAGTTAAAAATATTTTCATCGATTGATAGCGGTAATCGTTTGTAGCCATCGCTGGTGTATGCTGAGTGCACAAAAAGTGTACAATAAATATGTAAATTATAGGTGTAATATATACATATTGGTTATGCAATGATTGTACTGGCTGAATTTTATTATTTTTTGCTGTAGGCTTTATTGGTTGTTGTGCAGTGTAAAATCTCTAAAAAGTTTGCACTAAACAGTCAATAATTCAAACACGGGCTTAGGTGACCCTATCTTATCATAATTGTCAATTGTTTCTCCTGTGGGATAAACTACATAAATAGCCTATAATAAATGACTTTATTTTTTTGTTCTTTATTATAAAAGTTTTTATAAAATTAATTTTTTCTTATTAATGGAACAAATACATATTTGCTCCTTTATATATCAAATATTTTCAAATAACTCTCCATACTTATTTATCCTTCAACTTCAATTTTATTTTCTCTATTTTATTTTACTTTAATTTTTTATTTTTATTTTTATTTTTTTTAAAAAAAATCCCAACCTTTTCTTTTTTTTCTTTTTTTCTTTTCTCCTTTCAACTTCTATTTTTTTTTTCTCTTTTTAATTTTTCTTTTATTTTTGTTTTCTCATTTTTTTCTCAACCTTTATTTTTCTTTTATTTTTTATTTTGATTTTTTTTCTTCATATTTTTATTTTTTCTCAACTTTTTTTTTCTTTTCTTCTCTCAACTTCTATTTTTTTTTCTTTTTCATTTTCTTTGATTCTTTTAATTTTATCAACCTTTATTTTTCTTTTTTTCGTAACCTTTATTTTTTTTTCTTTTCTTCGATTCCTTCTAAACAACAAGTCACTCCCCATAGACAAGAGTTGACACTACCACATTGTATCTTGATTTATGAGATGTTCTATTACTTTTGTCATAGAGGCAATACTCAACCTAAGGACATTCAAACAATAAGTTACGTCCCATGGGCAAGAGTTGACACTACCACATTATGTTTTGGCTTATGAAATGCTCTATAAATTTTGTCTTAGAGGCAAGACTTAACCCAATGACTTTCAAACAACAAGTTATGCCTCATGGGCAAGAGTTGACACTACCATATTGTGTCTTGATTTATGAGATGCTCTATAACTCTTGTCTTAGAGGCAAGACTTAGACCAAGGACTTTCAAACAACAAGTTACGCCCCATGGGCAAGAGTTGACACTACCATATTGTGTTTTTATTTACCAGATATTCTATAACTCTTGCCTTAGAGGCAAGACTTAGCCCAAGGACTTTCAAACAAGTTATGCCCTATGGGCAAGAGTTGACACTACCACATTGAGTCTTGATTTATGAGATGCTCTATAACTTTTGCCTTAGAGGCAAGACTTAGCCCAAGGACTTTCAAACAACAAGTTATGCCCCGTGGGCAAGAGTTGACACTACCACATTGTGTCTTGATTTATGAGATGTTCTATAACTCTTGTCATAGAGGCAATACTTAACCTAAGGACATTCAAACAACAAGTTACGCCCCATGGGCAAGAGTTGACACTACTACATTTTGTCTTGATTTATGAGTTGCTCTATAACTCTTGCCTTAGAGGCAAGACTTAATCCAAGGACTTTGAAAAAACAAGTTATGCCCCATGGGCAAGAGTTGACACTATCACATTGTGTCTTGATTTATGAGATGCTCTATAACTCTTGTCTTAGAGGCAAGACTTAGACCAAGGGCTTTCAAACAACAAGTTACGCCCCATGGGCAAGAGTTGACACTACCATATTGTGTTTTTATTTATGAGATGTTCTATAACTCTTGCCTTAGAGGAAAAACTTAGCCCAAAGGCTCTCAAACAACAAGTTATGCCCCATGGGCAAGAGTTGACACTACTACATTGAGTCTTGATTTATGAGATGCTCTATAACTTTTGCCTTAGAGGCAAGACTTAACCCAAGGACTTTCCAACAACAAGTTATGCCCCGTGGACAAGAGTTGACACTACCACACTGTGTCTTGATTTATGAGATGCTCTATAACTCTTGTCTTTGAGACAAGACTTAGCCCAAGGACTTTCAAACAATAAGTTACTCCTCATAGGCAAGAGTTGACACGACTACATTTTGTCTTGATTTATGAAATGCTCTATAACTCTTGTCTTAGTGGCAAGATTTAACCCAAGGACTTTCAAACAACAAGTTATGCCCCATGGGCAAGAGTTGACACTATTACATTGTGTCTTGATTTATGAGATGTTCTATAACTCTAGCCTTAGAGGCAAGACTTAGCCCAAGGACTTTCAAACAATAAGTTACGTCCCATGGGTAGTAGTTGAAACTACCACATTGTGTCTTGATTTATGAGATGTTTTATAACTCTTGCCTTAGAGGCAAGACTTAGTCCAAAGACTTTCAAAAAATAAGTTATACGCCGCCATGTGCAAAAGTTAGCACTACCACATTGTGTCTTTGATTTATGAGATGCTTTAGGAGTCTTGCCTCTAAAACTAGACTTAGCCGAAGAATCTCCCAAAAAATAAATTACTCCCCATGGACAAGAGTTAACACTATTTCATTATGTTTTAATTTATGAGATACTCTATAACTCTTGCCCTAGAGGCAAGACTTAGCTCAAGGATTTACAAACAACAAGTTAATGTTCTATAATTCTTTCCTTAGATGCAAGACTTATCCCAAAGGACTTCCAAACGGCAAGTCACACCCTTAAGTTTACTTTGATGTCAAAGAAAGGAGATCTTTTTTGCGGATTATCTGACTTTCTGTTCATTAGCAAAATATAATAGAAGCTGAGAAAAAAGAAAAAAGAGAAGGGAAAAAAATAAAGATTGAGAAAAAAGAAAAAAAAGAGAGAAGAAAAAAATAAAGGTTAAGAAAATAGAAAAAAGAGAAAAATAAAAAAAATAAAAGTTAAGAAAAAAAATGATAAGAAAAAATAAAATAAAAATAAAGGTTGAGAAAAATAAAAAAAAAATGTGCAAAGAAAAAAAAAATAAAGATTAAGACAATGAATTAAAAAAAGAGAAATGAAAACTAAATAATGTTTGATAAATAAAAGAAAAAATAATAATAAAGGTTGAGGCAAATAAATTAAAACAAGAAAAAAAAGAGAAAAGAGCAAAAAAAAATAAAAAATCAAGTAACAGTAAAAAAAAAAAAAAAAAAAAAAAAAGAAGAAGAAAAAAGTTGAGAGACAAATGAGTATGGAAAGAGTAAAAATATTTGAGGTGTAGAGGGGCAAAAATGTACTTGTTGTATATATAAAAATGAAGGAAGACTGATTTTTAAAAATTTTTCTTATGTGGGACAAAAATATAAAATCATTCAATATGGGGGACATTCCATGTAATTTCCTGTATATTGTGAACGGGTCCACACGTGTTAAACCCAAAACACAAAGTGGAAAGAGGCAATCGATACTTGTAAAGCCCAAATTGGAAAAATGGTTGCTAGAACTTGCCCATGGTTTATGGTTGATGTTTGAAAAATTGGCACCCTGTGTCCACTAAGAATTCAAATTGGCATGTCATAGCCAAATTTTCAAAAATTGGCATAATGGCCATACGCAATGTTTTCGACCATATTAGTAGCCAAATTTATTTTCTCTCTTCCTTAAAAATAATTTCAATTTTTCTCTCTCTCCTCTAAAATATATCCGTATATCTTCTTTTCCTCTTTCAATTTTTCTATTTCTTCCTTAACTATTTCTCTATCTTTCTTCTATATCTTCTTTTCCTCTTTCTAGAAAATATATTTCAATTTTTCTCTCTCCCCTTCAAATCTATATTCGTATTTCACACCTTTCTTCTATATCTTTTTTTCCTCTTTTTTTCTATATTATCTCCATTTTATGTCATGATTTTTTTCGTTGGAGGCCCTCATCATTACACTTCTATCTTTATTTGTCATATTTTACAAAAAGAAAATAAAAAACATAGGGTTACATGCAAAACAGTACTAGTGCGGTTTGGGCATATTTTGAACAATGATTTAGTGCATTTCTTATGTGATTTTGCTTGTAGATTGATGAATAAGTATTTTTCTGAAAAAAGCTACTAAAATTTAGGCTAATAAGTTTGATTTTGAAGTTTCTCTATTTAAAATTTCAACTTCATCACATATAAAATCTTCCCTATTTTTCCTGCATATTTTAAAATTTAAATAACAAAAGAGCAAGTTTCATTATAATTGTGTCAATAATTGTGAATTTGAAAAAAAAAAAAAAAGTGAAAACACAATCAAGATTAAACACATATGTATTATAAAATTTATGTATGCATTCAATTTGATGTAGACAATTTTGTGGTGGGCAAGTTTGTGATATATATGTGGTTTATGTTCTGTTAAGTAAATATAAAAAATGATATTGATGTATGCAAAAAGTATATGTATACATTTCAATTTAGTGTAGATGATTTTTACTCATGATTCATGTATATACATAAATATAATGAATTTTTTAATTCATGTATACACTGATTAACTGTTATATATTTATTTATATTTGAATTTGCAAAAATAAATAAATAAATAAATAAAAGAAGAAAGAGAGAGAGAGAGAAAGAGTAAATAAATAAAGAGATGGGAGATAATAGAGAGAGGAATCACTTATCTAATTGGTAATTTGTGCTTATTTTTAATCCTAGAAATAAGGGATAAAAGTTATTTAGTCTTTGGCTAATTATGCCAATACTTTTGGGTTTATAATTTACTGATTTGTTTTTGACTATAAAGATGCCAATTGTTTGTGAGTATGGTATATTATTTATGTCAATTCCTCTTGATGTTTGATTTTGATTCATCAAATTGGGCTTTGATATGCCTCAGTGTCTCAACTAGGCTTGGGAAATAAAACAGAAAAAACACTAGACTGAACTTTAATAAAAAATTTGTAATGACGAATTAGAGAACAATCGTTTAGGTTCACAAAAAATATAAAATGAAAAGAAGAATCAAAGATGTTGAAATGAGTATGGTTTAACAGTGAGATGGCACATCTAAGTAAGATATACACAAGTCTACAATATTTTTTAGATATTCTTTTTCCAATTTTTTCATGTTTGTTGAGTCAAAATATTTTCTTGGAAAAACAAATTCCTTAAAGAAAGAAAAATGATTTTTCTAGTGAAAGTAAGGAAAACAAGTTCCACAAGCTAAGTGACATTTCATATTGATTGTGTCATCCCCGCACTCTACACCACCTCTCAGAGTATATAATTGATTATGTATAAATATTTTTAGAATGATATTTTTACGTACTAAATACAAGAAAATAAGTGAGAAGTCCTTATTTTCAAAGAAAACATTTTCCTCCCTAGCTATAAAATTCTAAGTTAATAAGCTTTGACCTTCTTGATCATCACATAGTAGACCTTGCAAATTTATATACCAAAATATTTTTGGTGTACGTAGTTGTACAAATCACTAGTAAAAAGGAATAACATTATTTCTATTATTCTCATATATTGTTCTATCATTTATTAACTATGTATTATCGAAAAATGACTACTTGCAATATTGTCTTAATAAGCAAAAAATAAAATAAAGTTCACATTAATTATCATTACTCATGAATTAGAATAAAATCGATAAACTTACAAATATATAATTATAAAGCTACAGTGCAAATTCCATACGTACGTAGTTGGTATATAAAACGCACATGCATGGAGATTTCATCAAAGTACCTAGGACATAATTTGTTAAAGCTAACATATGACCTTTGTTGTCAACTAGGTTCATATCATTATTCCAAAGTGTTTTTAATGTCTTTTCATGCGCTTCATGTCAAAGGTTTTTTTATTTCCTTATAAATTTGTTAAATCAACTTTAATTGCTAATTATGGTATGGTATCAAAAGATAAACATTAAGCACTTATAACATAGCTGTCAGAACTCAGAAGGAGTAGCAAGATAGGCATCACGAATTTATCTAATTAAGGGTGTGTTCGGTACGGAGGAAAATATTTTTCAATTTTCTCATGTTTGGTTGGCCAAAAAAAATATTTTCTTTCGGAATACAAATTTCTTAAAAATGAAGAAAATAAATTATTTAGTAAAAGTGGAGAAAACGAGTAGTGTCACTTTACATTCATTGTGTCTTCCTCACCGTCCAAAACACCTCATATTCATCCTCATACCGGTAGTCCTCATCCCAACCATCCCACACCCAGCCTGGCAGCCTCCCATATTCAAAACATTCTCATTGCTCGTACTCCTCAATACAAAAGGTCAATTCGATAGTTAGTATTTATCTAGATTATATATAAATGATTTTAGAATAATATTTTTTGCTTACGTAAATACTGAACATAAGAAAATAATTAAATAAGAAACACACTTATTTTATTCAAAAATATTATCATCAAAAATGTTTTCCTTCATACTTGACGCACCCTAAATGTGTGTGTAAGCCATGAATCTGGTTCTCCTTTATTTAAAAAGTTAAAAGGAACAGAGGGGCAAATCTTCATGTCAAAGTATCAAATATTTGTTTCAACTAGGACAAAGGGGAAATGACGTATTCTCAGTAAATTATTCTCCAATTGGATGGCTTTAATTAATTCAACCAAAAAAAAAAAAAGAGAAAGATGAAATGGATTCTGATGGAGAAATAATGTTTGTCTTAATTAATTTAATCAATTAATTAGTCAAACTCCAACAAACTAAAAGCAAAAAGGAAAACATTTAAAAATTAGCGAATAGGTCAAAATTTACCCTGTAGATTGTGAAAATATCGAACTTTGTCCTTCGTTAATAATTCGATTCAGCGCAATAGTGGAGTGAGAATTATTCAAACACAGGGATAAAAAAGAAATTCGTATGCCCAAAGGATATTCAATAACTTATATATATAAAAAATCATGTTTACTCATCAATATTAATAAGCGGTGATTCATTTGGACGACCAAACGGATCTCCACCATCCACGTGTCCCTGATCCGACGGATCTAATCCGTTTCTCCACCTCTTGGTCCTAATTAATTATTTTAGCTTATTTCGGTATTAGAAAATTAATAATATTTAATTAAAAAAGGTAAATAAATACAAAATGATGAATTAAGGGACGAACCCGCCTGCTTTAACCCGGTGATTTTACTATATCATCCCTAATTAATTATTATAAGTCGTTTGAGTATTAGAAAATTGATAATATTTAATTTAAAAAAAGTCAAATAGATACAAAATGATAAATTACATTACGTACAAAATGATGAATTAAGGGACGAACCCACCTGCTTCAACCTGATGATTTTACTATATCACCCCTAATTAATTATTATAAGTCGTTTAAGTATTAGAAAATTGATAATATTTAATTAAAAATAAAATAAAATATACACAAAATGATAAATTACATTACGTTAAAAAGTAATATAATTAACAACTAACGATCTTGGCCGTCCACCTCCCCCTTTGATCCGACGAATCTTATCCGTTCCTCCACTGCTTAGTCCTAATTAATTATTTTAACTCATTTAGGTATTAGAAAATTAATAATATTTAATTAAAAAAAAAATACAAAATGATAAATTAAGGGACAAACCCACCTGCTTCAACCCGGTGATTTTACTATATCACCCCTAATTAATTATTATAAGTCGTTTAAGTATTAGAAAATTGATAATATTTAATCATCCCTTTTAATAAGTGTGGGTCTTTGGTATGACCAAAAAGATCTCAGTCGTCCACGGCCTTTGATCGGACGGATCTTATCCGTTCCTCCACCTCTTGGTCCTAATTAATTATTTTAACTCATTTAAGTATTAAAAAATTAATAATATTTAATTAAAAAAGGCAAATAAATACAACATGATGAATTATGGCGCCAACCACCTGCTTCAACCCCGTGATTTTACTATATCACCCCTAATTAATTATTATAAGTCGTTTGAGTATTAGAAAATTAATAATATTTAATTAAAAAAAGTAAATAAATACAAAATGATAAATTAAGGGACAAACCCACCTGCTGCAACCAGGTGATTTTACTATATCACCCCTAATTAATTATTATAAGTCGTTTGAGTATTAAAAAATTGATACTATTTAATCCACTTTCTCACTCATCTCAAAAATTATTTACGTATCGTGAGAAAATAATGATTAGACA
The DNA here is from genome assembly GCA_031232105.1 of Capsicum rhomboideum. NCBI lineage: Eukaryota > Viridiplantae > Streptophyta > Magnoliopsida > Solanales > Solanaceae > Capsicum > Capsicum rhomboideum. The sequence goes on along the minus strand of CP124713.1, from coordinate 24,887,841 downwards.
CCCGTGCGGAGCACGGGCACCCTTATCTAGTATATATATAAGTGCAAAATATTCCATGCCTACTGACTCAAAATCTTAACTGATTCTTCTTGCTTTGCACTTTTGTTTTATTGCATTAATTTAATTCGTTGTTTTTTCAACCCTTAGTTGTGCTGACCTAGAATCTTTAACCCTTGCTAATGAAGAAGAAGTCATTTTGTTGTACTTACAAGAAATGGATTGAAAAGCATTGCTCATTTAGGGTCACCAAAGGTTATTAAGCTTATTTTATTATAGTTAATTAGTTTCTTGGAGTAGTGCTGTACTTTTTTGGACCACCATAGCGTTTTTCAGATCATATATATATGGATAATAACTTGAATCATACACCTCACTACCAATTTTTTAGTAAATAAATTTACTTTCAAACAATAATTTTAACAAAGAATCCATTTGATTATTTTATTTTTTCAATATTTTATTTAGAAGTGATGGGAAGCAAGTCTGGGATTCGATACAGGTGCTCTCATCCATGCTGCATGACTTCAAACAGCACTAGGTCAAAGCCTTGATGCCATTTTGATGTAACATAATTTTATACAAGTATCACCGTCTTCTGTTTTATCATTTATGTTATTATTGCCAATAAATATTAAAAGTTAATCGAAAACTAGTTGCATGTACTAATAATGGAAGTAGAATTATATCGACAAAGTAGAGACTGGAGAGGGATCATGTGACGCCCATGAACGGAGAATGCAAGGGTGCCCATTACACCTTAGTCGAATCTGACATGAGAATAGTGGAGAAGAAAGTTAGGGACCTTATAAAAATGAGTTCAAAATCAATTATAAAGACACTTTTTGAGTTAAAATCGAGGGAACAAATCCCTGTGGGCCTAAGCCCAAACTTAACAATACCATAATAGTTGAATCAGAGCCGTTACAGTACACTACTTTTAAATATTTTATATTGTGTCTCTATACACTTCCGTAATTGGTAAAGTTGCTGCCATGTGACCAGGACGTCACGGGTTCAAGCCTTGGAAACAGCCTCTGGCAGAAATGCAAGGTAAGGCTGCGTACAATACACCCTTGTGGTGGGGCCCTTCCCCGGACACCGCACATAGCGGTAGCTTTAGTGCATCGGGCTGCCCTTTGTACACTTCCGTACATCTGAGCTTATACATGGATTTTTTTTTTGTGTAGTGAAATTTGAATTCAGGACATACCATGAAAATCTATTATACTAATCGATCTATAGAGATCAATAAATATATTCGAACGATGAATTTATATCCTTGAAGATAAATACTAAATAATTATGTTATAACTCATGTAACCATGCTAATTCAGAAATAAAGATTGAAGTGATGAGTTGTGAGATAATTTCAAATTTGACTTATCCTCTTCATTTTCTTTATGGATATAATGTATATATGTATCTCGTCAGCTACCTTGCAAGTTGCACGAAAACACCAAATATACGGTTTTTTGTGTATCAAAATGAAGTTCCCTAATCCAAAATTATGAGCTGGAAGCCCCACCACCTGAGACTAAGAATTAAATACCTAAGAAATATTTCATATTATCTAGAAATCAACTGGAAGGTTGTTACTTGTTCGCAACAATATAATTTAGATGATGTTGGCATTTTCTTGCCAGTTAGAATAAATTGATTATAATTATTGGATCATTCATCATTTTCTCATTGTACGTATTTGACCCGGATTTCCTCTTAATTAGTAAAACTATAGTGCATGTGTAAACCTTAATTAAGCTAAATTCCTACCTCTGCTGACCATAAATATTATTTTAAGTTGATATATAATTAGAGTTTAGTGGCTTGTTGTAGATGACACAATTGGTTTGAAATTGGTGTATATATTCCAAAGCAACAAATTTTGTTGTGTCAAGGTATGTCTGATGTCACAAATTTCCGGACATTTTCAGAAGAACAGAGACACAGTTCACAAAATACAGGAAGTACGGGAGCACCTAAAAAATATTACTTATGAAAGTCGCCTTCCTACGTAGTATATATAAGCAGAATAGTACGTAGATTCATGCATTGAAATCCAATTGTATTAGTTTAATTTCTATATACTTTTGAAAATAGAGAGGTCATCTCGCAACAAGAGAAGCACCCTGTAACCCTGAGATCACTCGATCCCGATCGGTCAATCTCTTGCTATCTCATGAGTGAAGCGTTGCTTAAATAATAACTTTTATTTTAGAAAGTCACTCAACTTTATTTTGTGTGTTATAAAACACATAGAGTTGAGTGACTTTTTAGATAAAAACTATTAGTTTAGTGATCACTATTTGAGAAACAACACAAATTAATGTGGAAAAGTACTTTAGCGAGCTCTCATATGTGGAAGGCTGACCAAATTATTGCATGTACTATACATCAAATTAAAGGTTGTCTCTACCATATTGAATTGTGTAATAATATCATCTAAAAGCTTAAACTGTTACATAAAGCACATCTCCATATCCACTTCAATATTCCGCCTCTTTTAAGACATTTTTGAAACAATTCTAAAAGGAATAATAAGTAAGCCGGGTGAACTGTTGGTCATGACTTATGCCAGCTATATATAGCTTGTCCATTATCTTCATCTACATTTTAAACATTTTATCTGCATATAGACATGTATGGAGCATCATATTAAAACTACAAAAAGCGGGTTTTAGGGCATGCAACTCCGTTTTTCTTTATTTAATATAAGAGTATTAGTGAATCTTGATGAGATGGGCAACTCCTTTTTTTAGGGTAAGGAGCCTCCTCTAAAAAAGAGGAATGGGCAGAGTTAGGGTACCGTAAGATGTTGATCCGAATCTCCTTTCGTTAAAAAATTATACAGCATATATAAAATTAAAATTATCTTTTATATATATATAGTAGATGATATTGAATCATCTTGGGTTCTTCTATATTTTCTTTTTTTTTATTTTGAATTTTCTTAGTGAAAATTCTGACTCTTCCACATAAGGGAGGTTCCTTTTTCATAACAATTATTATTGGGTAGGTCATTAATGCTGAAATGTCTACTCATATATCACATGGCATGGAGCTTAGGATTGAGAGTGGATGATTCAGAAACCAGCAAACTCCCTTCTTCAGAAATAAGGTACTCCTAAACAGAAAAAGTGAAAGAGAAAAGGTATTATATGAATGATGATTGGTAAACACCAAGTCGACAAAGCAAAAAAGGAATGGCTGAGTGGAAGATGATTTCATCTTTCTTTTTGAAGATCTTGAATGTATTAATTATTATTTAATGAAAGAAAAGGAAAGGAAACACTTTTCATCTTGCATAAGCATCCGTACCATTAGCTAGCTGCTAGCGTGGTACTAACTAGGGCCATAAATGGTACTGTTTGGGTTATTTTATAAAATTTATATCGTATTAATTTTTTGATTATTTTATTTTATATAAATAAAATTAAACTTTTCAAAACCATTCCATCATCTTGATTTTTTTTTGGTGTGGTATGGTTCGGTTAATTTTTGATTTTTTTTTTTTTAATTTTATAGTTTCACTTCAAAATACACCATTATTAAAAAGGAATCAACTCAATAAAATCCATAAAAGGAAAAACACATTTCGTAGTTCTGCAGTTCTTCTACTATATGTTGATTAACTATCAAGAAGCATTTAGCAACACAAAAATGAAGGCATCATCGTGACGTGAAACTTGAAGTTTGTTCTTGAAGAATCACTTCTACTCTTCACCAAGAAGCCAAGAATGTAAAATCTTATTGCCTTATTGTTTGATCTTAAACTTTCAATATGAGTGTTTGCATGAGCTTTGCCGTATTGTTTGATGGAGTATTTATTATAGTATATCCTTTAATTTTTAAACCTAGTAAATTAAAGGCTAATTAAAGGGCAAAGACCCAAATAGAGGTGTCATCAATGGCCTAGAACCTAGTTTATATTTTATATTTAAAATTTTTTATAAAATATATTTATATATTAAATTTAATATATTGTTAATATATAAAATATATTTGCATATATGTAAAGTTTCAGTTCGGGAATTTATTAATTTTTTTTATAAATTAAAAAGACCATCCCAATTATTCGAGACGGTTATACGTTTAAATAAAAACCCACGGTTTTATTGAAAAAATGACATAAATCAGTTTGGTACGGTTAGGTTCGGTCGGTTCGATCGGTATTTCATATTTTTTTGACACCCCTAGTACTAACATCCTGCCTGTTTTACTCCCGTCCATTTTTATTTATCCAGTATTGACTTGGCACATCTCTTAAGGAGCAATAAATAGAATAATAATTTTTTTACTATATCATCCTTTGAAAATTTAAGATTCAATATTTTGGGAATTAATGCATTAAAAATAACTATGATTACTAAGAAGGGTAAATTAAGAAGTAAATGATAAATTCTCTCTTGATTTTTTAAACTGAACAAATAAAAATAATGGAGTATTTATTTTTAATATAACGAACAAGTAAAAATGAACGACATACTATTTTCTTTGGTTTCCCTCTCGGGATTCGACCGACAGCTATAATAAGAAACACTATCACTATCATGTCAATTTAATACTATATAACAACTATAACAAATTTAGTGAAATCTCACAAGTAAAGTTTGGAGAGAATAGGATGTACACAATCTTATCTCTATCTTTATGGGGTATAAAGATTTTATCTAATAGACCCTCGATAACTCTCCTTCTTTATCCAGACTTGAAATCGACAATGTAAATGGTCTCACAGAAACAGAGTTATAATGTCAATTAATGTTGATTGAATAATGCAATTGCTTGATGTCAATATTTAACTTTTATTTACTACTCTGGGAAAAAGATACTCCCTCTGTCCCAATTTATATAACACACTTTCCTTTTTAGTCAGTCCCAAAAAGAATGACACATTTCTATATTTGGTAACAATTTAACTTTAAAATACCCACTTTATCCTTAATGAAATGATTTACAACCACACAAATATCTATGACTCATTTTAGACCACAAATTTCAAAAGTCTTCCTTTCTTTCTTAAACTTCGTATCAAGTCAAAGTACATCACATAAATTGGGACAGAGGGAGTAGTTTATTTGGACTTTAATTTTAGCATTTGCCACGACATCAAGCAATTGACATAATACAACTCCAAAATGTAATATTGTTACTTTGTTAGTATAGTATTTTTTCCCCCCTTACTTTTTGGGCCACATCATTGAAGCAATTGAGGTTTATTCTACCACATGAACAAATCAGTTAGAGTTAATTAACCTTTATGAAAATTGGTTTAGGAGTTTCTTTTATTAATCATGAACTGCTTGAAACATCTGATATAGCTATGTGCTTAGAATGTAAGTCACGATATGCCAATGATACATATTAGCATTCAACCAACTTACCGGGATAATCTCAAGATTGTTTTCCCATGCTAAATACACATTAGCCAGGGTTGCGCCTCTACTCCCTATAACAGAAGAACTCAACTTTAAAATTGGTCACTGCAAAGAACTCCATTTATTGTATAAAATATGAAAGTAGTAATACGTGTCACACACTTATTTTTCCTATAATGCATATACGATGCAGGTAAATAATTTCCTAACCCTTCTTTTCCTCAAACTTAAAGATTCTAATTAACATTCACTAGATTTCTTCTCATAAAAAAACTAGAATCATTTAAATTTATGAATAAAAATAAAAACCTGGACAAATTAATTTTGTGCCTGATATATAATTCAACTACTCCATTTATGATCACACGTTGAGTGAAAATTGTGAAATTATATAGGATCTCTCCACCCTTAACTTGATGTCTTATAAGCTTTAAAAATGAACAACAATTTTTGGTAACAAGGAAGCGTTTTATTATTTAATGGATCTTACCGACAGAACCAAATTAGTTGAGCTAGCTAGTAGGTTGCAAATACTGAATTGTTAAAAGAAACCTGAAATAATTGGACCGGCTTAACCTATATAAGATAAAAATTGACCATAGAAAAGAAAGAAAAATGACACGGTAGAGATATTTAAATCTTGTATGAGATGCTAAATTGGAGCTAAGCATCAAGAGAACTTTTAATTTAAGGAAATATTCTATAATAATTAAATCTATATCATAATAGGAAACGAAGGAGAAACATGAACGCTTCGATTAAGAAAAACCTTAAGGCTAATTAGATTTAGGTTAGCTGGAATCTATTTAGGAATTAGGACAAATTAAAATTATGTTCTTAATTTTTATAATCACTAAAAGCCATTTCAAAACTTACTCTCCGATCTTTTTAATATGAAAGAAAAGAATAAAATAAACTTGTATTCATCAATTATCAACTCGTTTTATTGTCTTTTTTTAGTGACTAAGGTTACAACCGAATTCAATAGCTTTGATTCATTGTTTACATTTATCTCAAAAATTTATGAAATATATGTATAAATTATTAATTTAGAATCTAATAGCTTAAAAAACTGATTGACAAAATGGTTAAAAAGAAAAGAAACCATCAAATCCAACCCATTAAATATGGGTGGGATAACTGACTATTTAAAACTGGATTAAATATAGATATTATTTGTATTACCCAATAAAAAATGGACATTCAAATGGATAATATGGGTATAGATATTATCAATACTCATTTGTCTCTTTGTTATTTTTCATGAGTTCTTGCTTTCTGAAAGTCTCAGCTTATTTTGGCGTTTAGCTTGTGTTTTCACTTGACTATTCTTGATACTATGGATAATATGGATATTAATATTAATTATTCACCAATTAACTATTGTTTATTCATTAACTATGAATGGATCGAATATTTTATATGTTTTTGTTTAGTCCATTTTTAATCCGCTTATATTCGATCCATCCAGTCATTTACTAATCTATTAAAAGGATTAAATTTTAAAACTCATAATCTTCAAAGCTTAGTTTTTGGCTCCTTACCATGCTCCTTGGTGGTGCTTTCAAGAAGTTTCAAACAGCGTGGCCTAGGATGTTTGGTAATACATAGACATGAAACACCGATTTTGACTATGAACAAGTATGAATCATGCATGAAGGAATGGTCCTAATACTTATTTAATGTACTCCTATAACATAAAAACCAAAAGTTGTTGAAGAGCTGTTTTTCTGTTCAAAAATACACATGGAAGAATCTTTTCTTTTTTGGTTAGTTAATTGCTGGCATTTTCTAGTAAGTATTTAATTTGGTAAAATAGGAACAATACAAATTAAAAGTGGCTTAGTTTGGAAGTAAAATGTTAACATTCATGCATCCTTACTAGTAATACAAAAAACATATGACTCAATTGAACATTCTCATCAAGAACATCTCTCTCCACATTAATTTGATTGTTTGAGGAAAAAAAAAACATTGCCGGCAGAGAAGTACTCAATTTTGATTTTCTTTTTTTTCTTCCATATTATAATAAATTACAAGTGGAATCTTGGAGTCAGTGATAAATTAAAGTTGATGACATGTGACCTGGAGGTCACGGGTTTAAGCCGTAAAAATAGTCTCTTGCAGAAATGCAGAGTTAGGTTGTGTATTATAAATCCTTGTGGTTCGGCCTTCCTCAGATCCTGCACATAGCGGGAACTTTAGGATATCGACTTACCTTTTATATTATATTATTTTTTTCCTTTTTTATGGGTGTGGCATCAATTAACAGCTGTACAACTCGTGGTGCAAAAAAAGCCCCTCCCCCCACCCCCACCTCCCAATGTCCCCCACCCCCAAACACCCACAGCACAAAGCCATGGGCACTTTTGAGCACTACAAATTCAGACCGAACCCCTCATTTTCTTTCATTCTTGCTTGTCCTTCACAAATACAAAGAACGAGAAAATTAAAACTCCCTAACAAACTTCATAGTCAAGATTTTTCCCCTTCTAGAATTCCACAAAATTTCAACATTTTTTTCTCTTTAGGTACTACTCTCTTACAATTATCAATTATTATTATTATTCAAAATGTCAACCATAGTGTATCAAGATTTGATGTCAAGTTCTGAGTCCCATATCATTGAAACAACTACCCTTAAGCTCAAAGTACCAACCCCAACTACTATAGTAGAAAATATTACTCCTAATGAAAAATGTTGGAGTTCCCTTCGAAGTCTCTCCACCAATTACTCAAAAGAAAAGGAAAACTCATATGTTCACCCTTTATCCAAGAGGCTTAGTGAAAAGAGCCTTGCATTATGTACCGAAAATTTGGGAAGTGAAACGGGAACTGATCAAAGCATTGACAGCAACATTTTCTCATTTTCGTCACACGAGTCAAAGACAGAACAATTAGCCTCATCAGTACAAGTCGAGTCAAATTACAATAAGGTGATGACTTATAACAGTACTATTGAAAGTTGCCGAAAATTTCCACCTCCCTTGACAACGTTAAGAGGATCGAATGCTATACAAGTTCAGCCACACAGAGAAGGCGGTAGATTAGTTATCAAAGCCGTTGAGGCCCCGAAAGTGCGTACCTATTTTCATGCTGAAAGAAGCAATGGCAGGCTTAGGCTATGTTTACTAAATGATGGATGCTCTGCTTCAACATTTGACAACGGAGAATTAGAAGGTGAAGACGACGACATATTTGAAAGTGAAATTAACGTTGAGGAAGAAGATGAACAGGAGGAGGAAGCAGAAAATGGCATGTACATGAAATGGGACATGGATGGAAATAGCTATGATATTGAGGCTGAAATTGGAATAGTGAATTGTCAAAGGATACGTAGGTGCAAGGAAGGAAGGCAGGGCAGTAAGACATTTTGTGATTGGAAGAACCCTTTATGGGTGGCTACTTCTTGAAAGTTTTATTTTTGAAACACATATCATTTTCTCATCTCCAAAAATTTTGCTTTTCAATCTTTTGTCCCTCTTTATCTAATGTTATTATCTTCCTCATGCATTACTCCCTCCGTTTCATTTTACCTGGTTTCTATATTAAAAATAAATATTTGATTTTACTTGTTCATTTTAGCAAATAAAGAGAGTTTTATTATTTTTTTCCATATGAGTCTTAGTATTAGATAATTACATAAAGTAATAGCAGTCAAATTTAGAGTTTCAAAATATCATTAATAAGATTGGTTTGACAAAATACGCTTCTAATTAAAACTTTTCTAAGAAGTGTGATAAATCAACATGAATCAAGTAATATGAACGGGAGGGGTATTACATATATAGACTTGGTCCTATGAGCTTGTGGATGGTAGTTATCATCGTTATTTTTACCATGGTCCCCCACCAAAAGGTCCTCACAAGTTCCCATGAAAGTTATTTTTCACCTCTTAGTTTAGAGATAAAGAAATGAGAAACCAAAGAGCAAAGAGATCGAGGATAAATCAATTGCAGAAGGTGCAAATATGGGACAAGGATCACGTTTATAAGTGCAATAATTTAGCAGGGCCTAGCTTAAAGATTTTGGACATTAGGTGCACATGAGCATGGCCAGCATCCATCTTTTCATTCTCACCGATGGGAATTTTGGGTTCAAAATTATTTCCCGGCATCACTAATATTTAGTAGGCGTTTGCCCATAAATATTATTCACAATATTTCGGAATACGTTTTCACTTTATTTCGGAATACTTATTTGATCATAAAAATCAAAAATATATTCCGGAATACGTTTTCCTTATTTTTGGTTTTTTGAAAAACACCTCTTGAGGTGTATTCACTATTCAATTTTTCCTATCATTTTATTAATAAATACTACTCCAACTTTTTATTTTGTACAAAAACCACCAACTAAATTAAAAACAATGCCAATTACAACTACCAACCAAATAAAAAATAGCTACTAATTACTAGTGTTATTAATTTATGCGTTAATAAATATTTGTAATAGACTGATTTCATACGGAGCATGTATGTTGATTTTGGGTGGTGGAAGATAAGGATTTGGCGTGGTGTAAATTTTGATTTATTGGTGATGTTATTAGAGACGGAAACATGGCTCCATGTGGTTGTTTTCAATGTTCAATAGTAATGTTGTTTACTTTTTGTATTATAGTGGAGTTTACTTTTTGTATTATAGTGGAGTTGTAAAAGTTAATTTGAGTTATTTTGCTAGTTTATAGAAATTGAGGGTATAAATCATATTTATAAAAAATACATCAAAAGTCTAAAATATTTTTGAAAATACTATGGTCAAACAGAACTCCAACCCTATTTTCAACTTCAAAAATACTAAACAAAGTGAATATGATTTTGATTTTTATGGCCAAATGGGTCGTTCGTAGGAGTTTGGCCATGAGAATTTTTTTACTTTTTTTCGGAAAATTATTTCACTTTAGTGAAAATAGTATTGTTTGGCCATAAAAAATTATTTCACTTTAGTGAAAATTATTTTTGAAAAAGTGAAAACAAGTATATTCACTCCTATTTCTCTCACAAAATTTCAAAAACAACTTCAATTTATATTCATGGTCAAACACGACACCGACACCAACTCCAACTTCAACTTCAACTCCAACTCTGAAAAATTATTATTTTCATGGCCAAACGGGACCTAGTTACCCTAAAAGGTAAAAAAAGATGAGCATTTAGAGTTGATTGGTCAAGCTATCGAAATCGCCTTATATTAATAACTAGTACTCCTCCGTTTCAATAAAGTGTGTTTCTTTCTAGAAAGTAAAAACAAAGTGATGAAGGATTTGGATTTCAAATGTATGACAGAAACCAATGGTTGTGATATACGTAGGAAATCATATGCATGTGGAGATGAACAAAGCTCTGGTGGATAAAGTCCCATTATAGATCAAATTGGTTGGACTCGATCCAGGGGTCAATCAACATTGGAAAAAATAGCATGACTAGTGGGCAAATTAAACCATGAAAGAAAGACGAAGGTACAACATAAAAGGCAAGACTAGTTTATACAAGGGTTCTAGTTGAGGTTTCTCTAAATTATTTTTCCTTAACATATCAATAATGTTTGAAAATGAAAGTGATCGAATTATTGGATAAGAAATGTATTTTGAATGGAAGTTAATTAGTTCTCTGCACACACTAGGAATTTTGAACATAAACGTAATTGAAGGTATGCAGGAAGTAGAACAGAAATATGTGTTTGTTTTAAAAATAAGTAGGCCAGTCATGAAAATCAAAAACATATTCACTTTATTTGGAATTTTTGAAGTTAAAAATAGAGTTGGAATTGGAGTTGTGTTTGACCATAGTATTTTGAAGTTAATATTTAGAATTCAAATATATTTTAAAAAAATATAAAAAAAATGAAAATAACTTTTAAAAAATTTAGAATTTTATGAAAATGGTATTTTATGAAAATAAAAAATTTAGAATTTTTTTGAAAAAAATAATAATGAAAAAGTACAAAAAAATGAAACCCAGTGAAAACACTTCTTGAGGTGTTTGAAGTTGTATTTGGTTTATTTATGGCCAAACAAGTATTCCGAAATAAAGTGAAAACGTATTCCCGAATATAGTGAATACTATGGGTTAATTTCACAGATGATAAGTTAACTATCACTTTTTTCACAAATGTAACTTAACACAAAATAACTTAACTTTGAGTAAACTAACACAAAAATCATATTGGCCGGAATATGTACTTTTCCAATCAACCCACAATTTTTCACACTTTTTTATTTTTAAATCTAATAAATAAATTTTTAAAAATATCCAACACGACCCGGCCCCACCAAAAATCCATTTAAAAAAGTGAATATCTTTTTAATTGCTATTGTCATAATCGGAGTATACGTGCGTATTTTGTAATAATACACGGTAATTCTTTTAGCACCAACTTAATCGGAATTAGAGTTCACATGTTATATATCTACTTGAGCTACAAATTAGAAGAGATGTAACGATTATGACTAATAAACATAAAACTACTGATTATTTCATTCTATAAATAGTAAACATGTACGTTTCACAATCATTTTTTTCTTCCATAATATTTCAAAAGTAAATTGTGCATGACCGTAAAGTTTAGACAAACAACGAAAAATGTGCATCGACCAAAAAATAAAAATAGACACAACATATTGTGTCGTATAATGTATGTCATTTACAAAAGACGAGATATTTTAGACAACACTATTTTTTCTTCTTTGATACAACTTGCACGTAATCATGCATTACTCTTTCTGTGTTTTTTCTTCTTTGGGAATAATGATCCGTTTGTTCTTTTTAATATATTTTTCAAATGGGTGGTTGGGAGTTTTTTAAAATTTATTTATTAGATTTAAAAATATAAAAAAAATTAAAAAATAATGGGTTGATCGAAAAAGTACATATTCCGGCCAATGTGATTTTTGTGTTAGTTTACCCAAAGTTAAGTTATTTTTGTGTTAGAAAAAATAATTAAGTTACTTTTGCGGAAAAAAAAATGATAGTTAACTTACCATCTGCAAAATTTACCCTGAATACTATCTATGGCCAAACGGTCCTTAAGCACTTCCCTTCACTTTTGGTAATTGCAGACCTTAGCCAAATAGGCTTAAGTTATACGTGGTAATTATTTTCAACTTTCCATGGTTATTTTGGAGTGTGACACGACCTAAGTAATAAACTAATAAGCAAATTGTATTAAAAATAATTGGATCCTATGAAATGTCTAGTCCAAAGATATATCCGTACTATGGTCTGTTACATGTCATTGTTGTTGGAGAGATCTTTCATGGAATTTCTCCCTTCAATGTTGGACCAAAACAATGTAAATAATGCTAAAATTGGGGGCATTCGCCGCCATCAAAGTCTAATGTAGCAAATGTCCACCCGACATGCCAAAATATTAGGAGATCTCAAAATCTAATTATCTAAATAAAGACTAAAGAGTATGTAGCATGAAAATATCAAAGACTAAACTTGGAAGTGTGAACATTTTCATTTAGTTGAGATAAAAATTTGACAGCCGACAAGTAATGTCAAATTGCAGAAGATCCCTCTTATCACTTTTATTTGTTACATTTCATTTTTCAAGAGTCAAACTGCATGATTTTTTTTTTTTTAATTTTAAGATGTATCTTTTCATTGTATCAATATGAGAAAGATTGCAACTTATAATGTTTTTCTTATAGTTTTTGAGCATCTAAATTTAAATTTTAAAATATTGAATTAATCTAATTTAATTTAGCTCTGAGGATTAGTCAAATTGACTCTTGTAAAACAGAATTTGACAAGTAAAAGTGAACGGAGGAATATCGACATGTGTACTATATCTATAGAAAGAAAAGATTTTTCCTAGGCCAATAAGATAAATTAGTGTACTTCATTTTTTAAGAAGGTGTGTGCTTAATACCTTAATAGTAAACAATATTGTTAGAAAACGAATTCATCATGTGAACACTGTTTGTAAGAGATGTGGTCTAGAAGTTGAAACTGTGGAACACATGTTTTTTAAATGTCATGATTCTCAAAAAATTTGAAAAATGAGTCCTATTATTTTGGAGTGATCTTGATAATATTTCTGACTTCTCGTTGTGGTGGAATGATAAGATTACTATGGCAAAAAATTGTTCTAATTCTCTTATTATTCTTAATGTGATGGTAATTATAATGTGGCACATATAAAAATTTAGAAATGCTTGGTATTTTAATAATGAATTAACCGATCCTACGGATATAGTGACAAACGCTTTATTTGAGCATAATGAGTTTCTTGAAATAATGCTTGTTAATTCTCCAAATGATAACTCAAAAACAAATTATGAATATCAATTAACAGTGTCCGAGATGGGATTTGTTTATTCGTTGACGCAGGTTTACAAGTTAAGTCGGAGAAGGCAAACGTTGATTTGGTTGCTATGGATAGCAAGGGTGTTTTGCTTTATGTCCATGGATCCCCGATTCAGTTTGTTGGGAAGTCTATGATTGCCGAAGCTTTTGCAGTTAGAAAAACTGTGGAGAAAGAGATACAACATGGATGGAGGAAAATTTAGATCTTTTCTAATGCGAAAGCTATCATGGATATCTTGACGAAAAATGTAAGAGCCACATGGGACGTGGATGTAGTTTGTGAAGATATTTGGAACATGTCTTCATGACTAGATTATGTTGTATTTTTACATATTCCTAGAAGTTTTAATGTTGTTGTTCATAACTTGGCTAAGATAGCCAGTTCCTTATTGTACGAATCTTGTTGGGGTAGAAGTTTCCCAAGTTGGTTAGTGAATGACGATATATGCTCCTTTGGACATATCATGTCCTTAATGAATGAATAAGAGGAAAAATCTGTTGAAACAAAATACTACATTTAAGAAATTTGCAACCGCATATCACTGAATTTAACTTATGGCAAGTTACACATTTCGAAAATTATTACATCTGTTAGTCAAATATATGAAATATATAGGAGTATATATTTATATTACGTGTAATATACTTTAATATGTGTGAAAGAAATATTTATGGCTATTATTTCAGTCGGCGGAATACAATGTGAAAATTCCTTTAATTTGGCTTTATATATGTGACTCTTATACCACAAGAATTTTGACTATTATTTCAACAGTCATTCTTCACCTTGGAACAATTTAAAAGAATTTAGGGCACAATAATCCTGGGCATCTGAAAATTTTGACATCAAAATAGTTAGGAATTTTATGGCACTGTGTATACTCAAAGAGTTTACATATGCACGACATTTAACTCATAAGTAATTCGATATTTTAGTTTAGGTATTATTGTATTTGAAAGGTACAAGATATGTTAAGAGTAACTCGTAAATTCGACTTAGTTGTGAACTATAAAGCTCCTTAGATTTGAAAATTTATTGTTTATGTACAATATTTATTATTTATAAAAAGTGGAATATAAAATTAAGTTATTGTGTTAATTAACTAAAAAAAAAGAAGTTATTTTGTTACCTCATAACAACTTTAGATCTATTATGAATACATAGTAAGTCATTATGTAAGAATATTCTGGAAACATTTAAACATTTAATTTACTAACTGCATTCACTAAAGTAATAAAGCCTACAATATATGTTTTTTTAGATTAAGTTTATTATTACATAATCATGATTATCAGATTATGATGAGATGAATAGAATTCTCAATCTTAACCAGACGTATCGATCAGGTCGAGACCTAAGAATATCTGATCCCTTTCTCCTTCAGGAGTTCGATAAGAAGAAACTCAGGTCCAAATCCATATACTTTCCTAGGAATATGAAAAGAAAATTTAGAATAAGTGCTTTCAAAAGACAAGTAAGGGATGGGGGAGGGAGGTTCTCAAAACCTAACGAGACTAGAAAACCCCCCCTCAGAATTGGCATAATTTCATATTGGGGGCGCTTTTGTCAAATAAATTCTGATAGAGAGTGCTTTTTCTTTAATTAAGCAAAGCGAATTCACATTGGTTGGACCAAAAGCAGGTATCAAACAGTAGGTGATAAGCCAAGAAAATCATAATCAATCAATATGCATATTATATTGACCTTGTTAGAATGTGATGGTTTTGAAGATGGCAAATGTGTTGGTGACAATAGCATTGGTGCAAAGAGGTTGTGAAAATCAAGCAGTCCAGTTGTAAAAGTTGCAAGAAATAGGTTGACTCACATGGTCCATCTACACTAGCAACCTGCAGTTGAAGAAGTTGATGTTCGTTTGAATTTGGTGATACAAGCAATACAAGTTGAAGAGATCATGATGCTGATTCGAGACATGGATTCCTTACTACAAAAGGATACCTAAATTAGGTGAATCCATGTAAGGAAAGGAATTAAAAAAGAAAGGCAGCAAAGGTGTCCAAGTAGGAATGGGATTCCTCAATTAGTTTCCAAAAAGGAATGGTATTCCTTTGAAGGAAAAGCAAACCAACTTAGAAGAAGCAAGTATCAATATCTATAAATACCCAACAGCTTTTACAAAGTTGTTTGCACACTCATACAAAGCAAAGGCAAAATCAGAGATTGATTCTTGAAGTTCTGCGTGAAGAATTCCTAGAAGGAACAAGTCCATACATAGCAGAGTCTAGCTAGAGTTTAGCTTGCTTGTATTAGGGTCGTTCTTCGAGTTATAATCATTTTGATTTCATAGTTCCAGTGTGTTATAAACTGGAATAAGAGTTTGTCTTCAAGTTGGGATAACTTGAAAATTTGGGATCACAAGCCTTTGGAGGTTTGTGAGATGTTACGAATTAGAGTTTATAATTCCTAGTTGTTGAGTCATAGGAATTAAAGTTTATAATCGATTATTTGAAAGGCTCATTGTTTTAGTAAATTTTGGGGTAAATCCTATAGAGGTGTAGGTTGTGGTTTTTTTACATCTATTATGAGCCGGGTATTTTTCACATGAAAATTTGTGTTTTTTAAGCTTACTGCCTTTTATCACGTTGGAGGAACACGTTAGACAACCTGATCCACTCGTAGAAATTAATTATCTATGATTCACTAAAGTTGAAGGGCATGTAGAATATCAATTGGTATCAGAGCGGTTTATCTTGTTAAAAGGCTAACACCTTAAGATAAGATTAAGATGAACTCTGCACTCTCTACTGGGTATTGTGAAGGACAATCCATTACCAGACCTTCATTGTCCAATGGGACTCACTTTATATGGTGGAAAGCTCGCATAGAAGACTTCATTCAAGCTAAAGATTATGAGTTATGGGATAGAATAACCGTTGGACCTACCATTCCCATGAAGACTATGGAAGGAGAGCAAGTAAAGAAAACTAGAGTTAAATTCAATACTGATGACCTTGTTGCCTTGAAGAAGAATTCCAAAGTCAAAAATATACTTGTGTATGGCCTTGGTCCTAATGAGTACAATAGAGTTTCAAATTGTACCACTGCCAAACAACTTTGGAATGCTTTGGTCAATGCACATGAAGACACTAGTCAAGTGATAAAATTCAGTGTTGCTATGCTATTCATTGAATATGAGACATGCAAGATGAAGGATGGTAAAACTTTACAAGAGATGATTACTAGTGAATTGCCATCCTTAGGAATGACCTTGACTGTTAAAGAACAAGTAGACAAGATTCTGAGAATCCTCCCAAAGGCTAACTGGGTATAACACCCCAAAATTTTAGAACTTTTAAGAACCCATATATTTATATGAATTTAGGTTAAAAAAAAATCTGATTTCCACGGAACCGACCCATGTGACGTGGATTGACCTAAGTGACGTGCGTGGGTTTCCACGGAATCGTGGATCAGATCCTGCAAATTGAAAAATCAATCTGATTTCCATGACATGGACCCACGGCACGCGACCTGTTCCACGACCCATAGGTCAAGTCGTGGACTGATTTCGAGAAATTTTTTTTAGGGTCATCCTAGGGATATTTTGGTCATTTTTCCATTATGAGATCTGATCTTTCACACTTAAAACACCTTCCAAACCCTAGAAACATATTTCTTTCCCCAAAAACATACTCCATCTCCTCTCTAAACACAAAAGGAAAAAATCTACTAGGGTTCAAGCTTCAAGGTTCAAAATTCAATCTTTCTTCAAGTTCTTTCCATCAAAAGGCATGTTTGAACACTCCCTATTTCAAATACTATTCTAAATTGTGATTTTTATTTATTATGTATATTATGATGGTGATTTTGAAACTAGGGTTGAGGATTTTATTATTAAAGCTTGATATGAATTTTCTCCTTTACTTCAATAATAATTATTCGATCTTTAATTGGGGTTTTTGAGACTGAATTGGCTATTTGAAAATAGTGAACTATTATGTCTTGAAGTTTGAATGCAAAATTGATATATGTTTAGCCATGATTTCTAGTCTCTTGAAAGCTTTGAAATTTCATAAGGAATATAAATGTTTTCCTGTCCTTTATATCATTGAAGGTGTTGTGTTATTCAAATGGTTTGAAATTTTTATGGGAATTTCAATTATGATTATGTTTATGATTTTAAAGGCGGGGTTTTTGAGTCAAAAGAATATTTAATGATAATGATTTAGCATGATAAGAGTGACTTGCTAGTTCTTGGTATGACGATACCAACATGTTAATGCCTTAATGAAAGACTCCATAATTGAATGTAATGAAAATATTTTAATTGGGCTTAAAGAGAAGTATGTAGTTTACCGAGAAGGTGTAGTCCCTGTGACCAACACTGGAAACCGCGTTTGCCGACGTTAGGAGTTCTTGTCTTGAAAGATGGATGACCACTGTATACTTGCCTTGAGCAGTTGTATGCTTCTATGATTATGTTATGATTTGACCAACTATGTTATCTCAGTCCCTGCGACTAACATGGATTGAGGCCCCGCCAGTTGGGGAGTACTGGACCCATATTGCCCGTGGGTTACTTAATGTCGGTGTAACTACATAGAATTAAAGAATTTCAAGTGATTGCTTTATTTTATATTTTAAATGTTCTTTACTTCGTACCTCATTTATGACAGACTTATATCGTGAAGCTTTCCAAATTTTAATTATTATTATATTATATAAATTATTTTAGATTCCCTTTCCTCGGATTGTATGCCAGTACTCATCGTACTGACCGTCCCCAGATGCTACATCTTTTCATGATATAGGTTTCGAAGCACTTACCCGAGATTCTGCCCCGCATTAGGATACATTCAGAGTTACAGCTAGCCTATGGTGAGCCATCCATCTTTCGAAAGGCATATCTCTTAGATTTATTTTCAGTAGAATTCATACTATTTGGGTTTTCTGGTATTTCTGGGGCCATGTCCCGACTAGAATTTCTATTCATAATGTTAGAGGCTTCGTAGACTCAAGTTGGTTATTGTTTTAAGGTTACATTCCAAGATTTTGGACTTTTTTTATCTATTAGTTGAATCTCTTTTTTTATGGGTCTATTTTCTGCATTTTTATCATGACTATGCTTATGATGTAATGCTAAGGGATCTCTTTGGACCATCACTGGTTCGGGAAGCCCGTCACGGCCAGGGCCTCGGTTCGGGTCATGACACTGGGATATCACTACTATTAGGAAAGCAAAAGATCTCACTACCATGACTCTTGATGAATTGGTAGGGAATCTAAAGACCTATGAGATGAACATGACCAACCCCCCAAAGGTGGAAACCAAGGATAAGTTACTAGCCTTAAAAGTTTCTGAGAGTGATGACTTAGATCTGGATAAAGAACAAGTGGCCTTCATCGCCAAGAATTTCAAAAAATTCTTCAGAAGAGATAACAGAAATGACATAAATAGAATAGGTAGCAGGCGCGAGTCCATAACAGATCATAAAGTGGTTGCTTTAAGTGTGAGAAAATAGATCATATGATCAAAGACTGCCCTTTGTGGGAAATAGAATGGAGAAAGAAAGAATAGAGAAGGAACAAAAAGCCAAAGACAAATGTGACCTCAAAAAATATTATGCCATAATAGCTTCTTGGGGTTTTGAAGAATCTGATAGTGATGTAGATGATGATGCATTCATGGCTATGGGTGACTCTGATCAAGAGAAAGATGAAAAGGAAGAAGCAAGCAAATCTGAGGCAAGAATCCTTGAACTGAAAGACAAGCTTCATCTCTTCTCTAAGAAAATGTTAAACACCTTAACGATTCATATAATTGATGAATTGTATGACTTAACAACTAACAGAGATCAGTTACTCAAAACTCTTTCTAGCCTCAAGTATGAACTCATAGATACTGAAAAAGGCAAGAGTACTATTGAGAAGGAAAACTGTACTCTAAAGGAACAGGTAAACCAACATGGTGAAACCAACCTAACTCTTAAGTCAGAAGTGCTTAAAATCTCCATCACTAATAAAGGGAAAAAGACTGATAGTGATGATTTTCTAAAGATTGAGTTTGCTCTTAAACGAAAGAATGAAGATTTACTATTTGAAAAGAAAAAAATAAGAAAAATTAATCAAGAGAACTCTCGATTAAGGCTGGATCTTAAAAAAGCTAACAGGTGGACTCAATCCTCTAGAATTGTAAATCATCTAAGCAGCAGAACTCACAATGAAAAGGTTGGACTAGGATTTCACAAAGAAACTGTCCATACAGAGGATCTATGTTATACTTGTAGAAAACTAGGACATCCTACTACTGAGTGCCCTAAGAGAAATGAGGTAATGAAAAAAAATAAAGATTTCTTAAAAGAAAAAGTTCCTTAACTATCAAAGGAAACAAGTTCTTAACTGAAAATTGGACTTGGTTCCCTTCAAGAAAAAGCAGTGATGATATCTCTGTCAAAAGAAATAGGTATACCAACTTGTTGCCTGCCTGGGCTAGAAGAAACTTAATTCATCCATTTGCTCATAAGAAAGGACCCAAGATCATCTGGGTGCCTTAAACTAATCTCTAAACTGTTTTGCAGGTAAGAGTGAGATGGGGTAAGAAACATTGGTACATGAATAATGCTTGCTCAAGACATATGACTGGAGATAGATAAAAAAAAAATTTCACTTACCTCACTAAAAAGAGGAGATATATCATTTGGAGATGGAAAGTAGGGGACCATTATTGAAGTAGGAAAGATTGGTAGGACAGATGGTAAATCCTTGAAAGGAGTCTATCATGTTG
Source organism: Capsicum rhomboideum (assembly GCA_031232105.1). Taxonomy (NCBI): domain Eukaryota; kingdom Viridiplantae; phylum Streptophyta; class Magnoliopsida; order Solanales; family Solanaceae; genus Capsicum; species Capsicum rhomboideum. Next base: position 24,867,411 of record CP124713.1, on the reverse strand, counting down.
AAGGATTGAAGCACAATCTTCTGAGTATCTCTCAATTGTGTGAGAAAGGGAACAAGGTGATCTTCACCTCTGTAGGATGCAAAGTCAAGAACCAGATACAAAAGAAGTAGTGCTCACTGCAAAAAAGACACAAAAATGTGTATAAAGCTGACATCTTAGGTATATCAAACTTCAATCTCTCATGTCTTAGTGCAATGATCATGACTCTCTGCTGTGGCACAAAAGACTTGGTCATGCTAGTATGCAATAGATAAACAAACTTGCTTCAAAATACTTGGTCATAGGGCTTCCTAAAGCTAAGTTGAAAGATGACAAAACATGCAGTGCTTGTGTAAGGGGAAAGCAAGTGAGAACATCATTCAAGAAAAAGAATCTAATAAGTACAACCAAATGTCGTGAGCTGATCCACATGGATCTTTGTGGACCCATGAGAGTAAAAAGTAGAGGAAGAAAGAGGTATGTGCATGTACTAGTGGATGGTTATTCACGATTTACCTGGACTCTTTTTTTGGCCTCCAAAGAAGATGCATTTGATGTGTTATAAATATTTGTCAAGAAGATGAAAAAGAAACTTGGTAACTCCTTGGTCTCTATCATATCTGACCATGGAACTGAGTTTGAGAATGCCAAGTTTTTGAAATATTGTCCAGCTAATGGGGTAGATCACAACTTCTCTGCTCCTAGAACCCCACAGCAAAATGGATTAGTAGAAAGAAAGAACAAAACTTTAAAAGATATGTCTAGAACCATAATGATTGATTTCCTAACAAAACTTTAAAAGATATGTCTAGAACCATAATGATTGCTGGAAATCTTGCTCAAAATCTATAGACTAAGGCTTTGAGTACTGCTTGCTACATCATCAATAGATGCATGACTAGACCTATCTTGGAGAAGACCCCATATAAATTGCTGAAAGGAAGAAAGCCTAACATCTCCCATCTCAGATCTTTTGGTTGCAAGTGTTTCATTCACAATAATGGAAAGGATAATCTAGAAAAGTTTGATTCCAGAAGTGATGAAATAATCTTTCTGGGATACTTTCTGAACAAACAAACAAATTATGTTGAAGAAAGTGTTCACGTTGTATATTTGATGAACTGAACACTATGCCTGAGTCTACTTCTCAGGATGATGATGAAATAGAAGACAATGCACATGAACAAGTCACTATACCTGTCACGCCTCGAATTCCAACGGGGCGGACTGGCACCCGAAGCCGTTAAGGCCCGAGATAACCAATCTTCATTCATATACACTCATACGCATGTCACTCGATAAACATCACCATCACATATAGACATAATTTGTCAATGGCGAAAGTCATAGAAAATATATGATAAATATGAAACTTGGCCTTTAGGGCCACCAAGTCAAAATGGACATACATTCTTTCATTTATCTCACCACATACGTCTACAAAGCCTCTAACAGATGCATATACATAACCAATCTAAAGTCGGGACAAGTCCCCTCTTTATACAATATTTACAATACCAAAACAAATGTACACATATGACTCGAAAATCCCCGAACCAACTGGAGCTCACCAAAGAGCTGAAAATGACCCGCGACCTACTGTGGAGGTCTACTAGTACCTGTGCCTGCAACAAGTAAGGTAAGTTCCACAAGGGACGTCAGTATGGAGAATGTACTGAGTATGTAAGGATGTAAGAAACCGCATGATACATAAGTACCTCAATGATACCACTTTTGTCACGCCCCGAATCCAATCGAGACATGATTGGCACCCGTAGCCGATAAGGCCCGAGAGAACCAACCTTTGCCTATGTTCAACCATATGCATGCCATAAGAAACCCATAAGCACATAACAGCTATAGAGACCAACAAGGGAATTCATGGAACATGATATATATACACATACGTGAAACTGGGCCGTTGAGGCCACCGAGGCAAGTACGACATATCCCTTTTACATTTATACACCCACACCTGTCTACAAAAGCCTCTAACAAAGCATTGACCAAAAGGAACTAAAAGTCGGGACAAGTCCCCGCTTTATACAACATGTACAACCCCAAAACATATATACACTCTGACTCGGAGAAGCCCCGAATTAGCTGGAGCTCACCAATGGTCTGCGACGACTGGCAACCTACTGAGGAGGCCTACTGGTACCTGCGCCTGCAGCAAGTAAGGTAAATTCCCCAAAAGGGGTCAGTACGAAATAAGTACTGAGTATGCAAGGCTCAGATGAAACTGTACAATACATGAATATTTCAATGAACTCAAAACATATGAATAATCAATGTGAATAAGTCACCATTTGGTATTTTGGGAAACCATGTGGATTACTTTCATTACTTTCTTTGCTTTCTTTATCTCAATGCTCACTGATAACAATGTACCCGGGCCCCTACTGATCAGTGGGTCTTTCCATGACTTATCGTCATGTTGGGATCGAGTCGAGCTAGGCTTATGCCCTAGACTTGCCACCCATAAATCAATACATCGGGATCGAGTCGAGCTAGGCTTATGCCCCTAGACTTGCCACCCATAAATCAATACCTCGGGATCGAGTCGAGCTAGGCTTGCGCCCCTAGACTTGCCACCCATAAATCAATACCTCGGGATCGAGTCGAGCTAGGCTTATGCCCCTAGACTTGCCACCCATACTTGATCATTGACCACATTTGCATTACTTGTTCTTTACTTTGAGATTGATACTTTGATAGTCATAACATCACTTTGGAACTTTGGAACACAACATTGTTGGAAGCTTTGAATCATTGACCAATGAGTGAAGGACAAGTGAATAAATATCATGAGAAATATAACATTGGAACATAACCTTATTTGAGCTTTTGGAACATTAACCAAATAGGAGACATGAAATTCACAAATGATCCATGAGTAGGAAATATATGACAATGACTATTGATACACGGATATCGGATACCTTAGCACATTTCGGGAGAGGACTAGTGACATGTCAATATGGACACTATTTGCCGCAGAAAGATACGGACAAAGTAACCTTACATACCTTGGATTCGCAATACGAATATACAACCTTAGGTGCGTATACAATAATCCCGCTCCTTCTTTATGTGTCACTCTACACCATAAATACATAACGAAATTCACATTAACCACCAATTACTTTACAAATGCATGCCATGTCAATGAATTACATGTTTGCCTTTACACATGTCATTTCCCCTTGACAAAACCATTGATCATACTATTATTCCAAAAATTCCATAATATTCCCAACATTGACCAATACATGATAATTGATACATTTTACCACAACACTTCTCCTTTACACTTTCTTATCCATAACACATCACAAATAATCCATCAAAGTACCTTAATACAACTCATAACACATATCGGCCAAAATCCCACAATTTCCACTTATAGACAAGAAGAAGTTTAATACCAAAAATAGCACCATACATGTTCATAGTTTGTTCATACCATGCTTTTTCATCAAAGGCACAAGTCCTAATTCAAGTTCAAATCACCAAGATAGCACATCTTTCACCAAAGGCAAAAAGACACTATTCACCATCTTGCCAACACAACTATCATAATATACATAATCCCCCATGCATATAATATGTTAATCCATGAGGATAAATACTTACCAAGGCTTGGAATATGTTGATCTTGTCCAAGGAGTCCAAAGAACTTATTTGCCTTAGGGTTTGGAAATGAAAGAAATGTTTGTGAAAATATCCAAAAGTTATGAGAGTCCTTTGGGAATAAAATCTGATGTTGGGGACTTTATATAGACCCAAGGTCATCCTTAGCCACATGTGGCATTAAGTGATATGTTCAATTGGTCAAATATTGGAAGAATGGATCACTTTGCCTTTGGGCCCATGTATTCTATTCCATTTTGGGCCTCAAATTGGGCCCAATAACACATATCCATGTAACCCATCAAATTTCATGTATTAATCACCATATATCTCATGTTTACATAATTCCATAATGTCACGACATTATTCTCTTACGAGATTCTCATTCGTCGCCTCGATCGCAAAAATTAGAATTCTAGTCGCCCTTGGCTTCATTGGACATTTTGGATCACTATTCACATTTCATGATTTGATCATGTAGGAGTATGTAGGAGTATATTGAAGTGTTTGAATCTTTAAAAATGCTCAAATAACTCCAAAGAACCAAAAGAAACCATTCAAGAATCGTCGTAGGATTGCGTTTCAAAACGGGTCCGGAAAGGCACAAGATTTGTGCCTTGCGCCACTAGCTGCAAAGCAGGCTGTGGCGCAAGTTTACAGCCTTCTCTGAATCTTCATCCTGCAGGTGGCTTGCGCCACACCCCTGGAATAAGGTAGTGGCGCAAGTTTCAGCACTTTGCTGAAAATTTTGGCCACTTATCCAATGTTTGCGTATCGTCCAATCCCTTATCAAAACACTACAAAATACTTACTTAGTGACCTTAACCATCAAGTAAACATGAATTAAAGTCACCACATGATGTTATAATATGTACGGGGCATCACCCAAATGCATCACGAAATCACAAAACACCTCCTATGAAGGTCTAATCACACATGTTAAGTCCGATATCAAATGTTTCCCCAATAACACTATAAAACACATATTCATGGCATCTCAAAACCTATGTAGATATGATTCCAAGGTATCAAATAAGGTTAGAAAAGTACGGGGTGTTACATTCTTCCCCCCTTAGAAACATTCGTCCTCGAATGTTAACAACATCGTCTTATATACATCAATTACATCTTTACTTTACGTATACAAATACACATTCACATAATGCTCTTAAATACTTACTTGTTATTGTTCCACCTCCGCACTGTGAACTTCTTGGTCCATTTGAAATAAATGGGGATACTTGGATTTCATTATTTCTTCCGCTTCCCATGTGATCTCCTCTACTTGTTGGTTTCTCCAAAGGACTTTCACGGATGCTATGTCTTTATTTCTCAATCTATTTACTTGCCTATCTAGGATAGCAATGGGCACCTCTTCATAAGTGAGATCCTCTGTAACTTGAACATCTTCTACGGGAACAATACGAGACGGATCTCCTATGCATTTCCGAAGCATCGACACATGAAATACCGGATGGACTGAGGAAAGTTCTTGAGGTAAGGCTAATTCATATGCGACTTGCCCAAATCTTCTAATAACTTCATAGGGGCCTATGTAACATGGACTCAATTTCCCTTTCTTTCCGAACCGCATTACCCCTTTCATTAGTGACACCTTTAAAAACACCCAATCACCTATGGCGAATTCAAGCCCTCTTCTTCTAACATCGGCATATGACTTGTGACGACTTTGAGCCATTTGTAACCGCTGTTGGATCACTTTAACTTTCTCCATGGCTTGGTGGACAATATCTGGCCCAAGTAAAGCAGTTTCACCTGCTTCAAACCATCTAATTGGTGATCGATATTTTCTCCCATACAAAGCTTCATAGGGTGCCATTTTAATACTTGAATGATAGCTATTGTTATACGCAAATTCAATAAGAGGCAAATGGTCATCCCAACTGCCTTGAAAATCTAACGCACAAGCTCGTAGCATATCTTCAAGTGTCTGTATAGTACGTTCTGCTTGTCCATCAGTCTGAGGATGGAAAGCCATACTCAAATTCACCTGAGTACCCAAACTTTGCTGGAAAGATCTCCAAAAGTGCGCTGTGAACTGTGCTCCTCTGTCAGATATAATGGAAAGTGGAATACCGTGTAACCTCACTATTTCTTTAACATACAACTTCGCATAATCCTCAGCTGTATAGGTCGTCTTGACAGGTAGAAAATGGCTGATTTAGTAAGTCGGTCCACTATGACCCATATAGAATCAAACTTCCGCAATGTACGAGGCAAACCCGTAATGAAATCCATATTAATCATATCCCACTTCCAGACTGGAAGATTGATACATTGCATGTAACCTCCCGATTTCTGATGTTCCACTTTCACTTGTTGACAATTTGGGCATTGCGCGACAAATTCTGCAATGTTCTTTTTCATGTTGCCCCACCAATACACTTCTTTCAATTCATGGTACATTTTAGTAGCACCCGGATGAATAGAATAGCGCGAATGGTGCGCCTCTGTCATTATTCGTGTCCTCAGCTCATCTACGTCCGGTACACATAATCTCCCTTGACATTGAAGCGCCCCTTTCGGTGTAATATCGAATGCCTTGGTCAAATTCTGCTGCACATTTTCCTTTAGCTGCAATAAAATAGAATCCGCAAATTGCTTCTCTTTCACTTCAACTATCAGGGAGGATTCTGCTGCATTCTGTACCATAACTCTATCATCGGAGGATTCAATAAGGCGAACTCCCAAGCTGGCTAATTGATTCAAATCTTTGATTATCTCATGCTTTTCATTCAACTGACCACTAGTGCTTTCTACTGCCTTACGGCTCAATGCATCAACTACTACATTTGCTTTGCCTGGGTGATAAAGAATATCAATGTCATAGTCTTTTAAAAGCTCTAACCACCTTCGTTGCCTCAAATTGAGTTCCTTCTGCTTAAAGATATATTGTAAACTTTTGTGATCCGTATAAATATCAACATGAACTCCATACAGATAATGACGCCATATCTTTAAAGCAAACACTACCGCTGCCAATTCAAGGTCATGAGTGGGATAATTTTTCTCATGTGGCCGTAACTGTCGTGAGGCATATTCTATCACCCTACCATGCTGCATCAACACACATACCAGACTAATCCCGAAAGCGTCACAATACACTGCAAAGCCTTCCGTGCCTTCGCGAAGTACTAACACTGGTGTGGAAGTCAACTTATCTTTTAATTTTTGGAAACCTCTTTCACATGCATCATTCCATTGAAATTTAATTGCCTTGTGAGTTAACTTTGTCAATGGTGCCGCAATAGAAGCAAACCCTTCTACAAATCGTCGGTAATAACCTGCCAAACCCAGAAAACTGCGAATCTCTGTGGGTGTCGTAGGTCTTGGCCAATTTTTCACTGCCTCTATCTTCTGTGTGTCGACCTGGATTCCTTCGTCTGACACAATGTGACCCAGGAATGCAACTGATTTTAACCAAAACTCACATTTGGAGAATTTTGCATACAACCTACGCTCACGGAAGATTTGCAACACTTGCCGTAAATGATTTGCGTGGTCTTCTGGTGATCTTGAATAGACAAGGATATCATCTATAAATACTGTCACGAACACGTCTAAGAATGGCTTAAACACCCTATTCATCAAATCCATAAACACAGCCGGTGCATTTGTTAGTCCAAATGACATAACTAAAAATTCATAATGGCCGTACCGTGTTCGAAAAGCTGTCTTGGGTACATCCTCCTCTCTAACTCTGACTTGGTGGTATCCCGACCTCAAGTCAATTTTTGAAAAACACTTGGCACCCTGTAACTGATCAAACAAATCATCAATGCGAGGAAGGGGATATTTGTTCTTGATCGTTACCTTATTCAACTGTCGGTAGTCAATGCACATCCTCAATGTGCCATCTTTCTTGCGTACGAATAATACCGGTGCACCCCACGGGGACATACTAGGCCTAATGAAGCCCTTGTCCAGCAAATCTTTCAACTGCTCCTTTAATTCACGCAGTTTCGCTGGAGCCATTCTATATGGAGGGATAGAAATAGGCTGAGTGCCTGGAATCACATCAATGCCGAATTCCACTTCTCGTTCTGGGGTTAAACCTGGAAGATCCTCTGGAAATACATCAAGAAATTCATTGACTACCGGTACTGACTGTGGAGTTAATGGTTCCACATCATTATCTTTCACTCGTACCAAATGACATATGTATCCCTTGGCAATCATTTTCCTTGCTTTCAAATAGGAAATAAATCTTCCTCGTGGTGCCCCTACCTTACCTTGCCATTCTAGGACATTTTCCTGTGGAAAACAAAATTGTACCTTCTTGGCCTGGCAATCTACCGTAGCATAACACGAAGCCAACCAATCCATTCCCATTATCACTTCAAAATCTACCATGTCCAATTCAATTAGATCGGCCAACGTATCATGTTCACACACTGTTACCACACAGTTACGATATACTTTCTTTGCAATAATATATTCACCCACTGGTGTAGACACTTCAATTGATTTAATTAATAATTCTGGGGCCTTTGCAAATCTCGCAGCAACCAATGGGGTAACATAGGAAAATGTAGAACCTGGATCAATCAGTGCATATACAGTATGTGAGAATATGGATAATGTACCTGTGACAACATCAGGAGAAGCCTCTGAATTCTGGCGGTCCACCAAAGCATAAGTGCGATTCTGGACCCCGCTAGTACTGGCTGCTCCTCTGGTCCCTCTACCACGGCCAGCAGGCTGCACACCTCAGCCCAGTGAAGGAACCGATGCTGATGATGCAACAGCCGACCCAGCCAGTCGTGCTATACCACCCATGCTCCTCTGTGGACAATCCCTCGCTATATGCCCTGGCATACCACACCAAAAGCAGACATTCGTTCCTGCCCGACATGTGCCTAGGTGAATACGCCCACAGTGTTGACACTGCTGACGAGGAAAACCTGCTGACTGTGATCCATGACCCCCACTACTCTGCCCAGCTGAACCACCTCTAAACCCTCGAGACTGAGAATAAGCACTCCCTGTGGAATAAGAGAATGACGGTCTAGGTGGTCTAGGAAACATGCGGGGTCTAGATCCTCCTTGGGCCATCATAGGTGGTCCCATAGGTCTAGCCCTTTTGGACTGTCCCCTATCAAATTCATGTACCCTTCGTCTCTATCTTTGATCTTCCATTTTTTGGGCGAAGGCTTGTATTCGAGCGATGTCCATGTCCCTATTCAAGGCCGCAATAGTGCAATCTCTTACCAAATATGGCTCTAGTCTGTCCACGTATCTATGGACCCTGTCTGTCATCGTAGCCACACCATTTGGCGCATATCGAGCCAAGGAATTAAATTGCAAGCTATATTCTCTGACACTCAAATTTCCTTGATGGAGATTTAGGAACTGATCCGCACGTGCCTCACGGATCTCATAGGGCAAGTAATGATCAAGGAAAGCCACCTTAAACTCTTCCCACGTAGGTGGATCTGCACCAATGTCACGGGATTTCTTTAAATCCTCATACCATAATATTGCCTCTCCTTTCAACCTGTACGCAGCAAGTTCAACTGTCTCTACCCCTGTCACATGCATAACTTCCAAGGCCCTCTGAACTTGATCCACGAAGTCCTGTGGATATGCTTTTGGATCGGACCCTGTAAATATAGGAGGGTCCAGTTTCAAGAAATCCTGTGTTCTGCGACTTGCCATTCTAGCCGCATCATCATCATGTGTCATTGCACCAGCTCTTCCCTGGCTTTGTACCGCCACTAACTGTGTCAACATCTGTACAACATTCCTAAGATCCTGATCTGTGGCATTCGTCGGTGGTTCCACGGGCACTTCCCTTCTTCTCGGCTCTTCTGGAGCTGAAGAAGTAGAAGAAGCTCACGTTGCGAACTCAGTTTCAGCCCCACCTTGATCAACTTGTTCAGGTGGTGGTCTACTTGTTCCTTCACCAGCAATTCTATCTATCCACTTACTTTTACCTCATCCTCTTTTAGTGTTCGGCATTTTGGACTATACCAAAGAAAAATAAATACCAAGATCAGATACAATGCAACTTACAACATTGGCTCTATTGCACGATCTAGAATGAAGAAAAGAAACAACATCCTAAATGTCCCGTAGCCTCCTACTTATAAATATGGTGCACAACACATCGATAAGTAAGACTCTACTCAGACACGGCTTTGTAGACACCCTTAGAACGACTGCTCTGATACCACTTTTGTCACGCCCCGAATCCGATTGAGACATGATTGGCACCCGTAGCCGATAAGGCCCGAGAGAACCAACCTTTGCCTATGTTCAACCATATGCATGCCATAAGAAACCCATAAGCACATAACAGCTATAGAGACCAACAAGGGAATTCATGGAACATGATATATATACCAAAGAAAAATAAATACCAAGATCAGATACAATGCAACTTACAACATTGGCTCTATTGCACGATCTAGAATGAAGAAAAGAAACAACATCCTAAATGTCCCGTAGCCTCCTACTTATAAATGTGGTGCACAACACATCGATAAGTAAGACTCTACTCAGACACGGCTTTGTAGACACCCTTAGAACGACTGCTCTGATACCACTTTTGTCACGCCCCGAATCCGATCGAGACATGATTGGCACCCGTAGCTGATAAGGCCCGAGAGAACCAACCTTTGCCTATGTTCAACCATATGCATGCCATAAGAAACCCATAAGCACATAACAGCTATAGAGACCAACAAGGGAATTCATGGAACATGATATATATACACATACGTGAAACTGGGCCGTTGAGGCCACCGAGGCAAGTACGACATATCCCTTTTATATTTATACACCCACACCTGTCTACAAAAGCCTCTAACAAAGCATTGACCAAAAGGAACTAAAAGTCGGGACAAGTCCCCGCTTTATACAACATGTACAACCCCAAAACATATATACACTCTGACTCGGAGAAGCCCCGAATTAGCTGGAGCTCACCAATGGTCTGCGACGACTGGCAACCTACTGAGGAGGCCTACTGGTACCTGCGCCTGCAGCAAGTAAGGTAAATTCCCCAAAAGGGGTCAGTACGAAATAAGTACTGAGTATGCAAGGCTCAGATGAAACTGTACAATACATGAATATTTCAATGAACTCAAAACATATGAATAATCAATGTGAATAAGTCACCATTTGGTATTTTGGGAAACCATGTGGATTACTTTCATTACTTTCTTTGCTTTCTTTATCTCAATGCTCACTGATAACAATGTACCCGGGCCCCTACTGATCAGTGGGTCTTTCCATGACTTATCGTCATGTTGGGATCGAGTCGAGCTAGGCTTATGCCCTAGACTTGCCACCCATAAATCAATACATCGGGATCGAGTCGAGCTAGGCTTATGCCCCTAGACTTGCCACCCATAAATCAATACCTCGGGATCGAGTCGAGCTAGGCTTGCGCCCCTAGACTTGCCACCCATAAATCAATACCTCGGGATCGAGTCGAGCTAGGCTTATGCCCCTAGACTTGCCACCCATACTTGATCATTGACCACATTTGCATTACTTGTTCTTTACTTTGAGATTGATACTTTGATAGTCATAACATCACTTTGGAACTTTGGAACACAACATTGTTGGAAGCTTTGAATCATTGACCAATGAGTGAAGGACAAGTGAATAAATATCATGAGAAATATAACATTGGAACATAACCTTATTTGAGCTTTTGGAACATTAACCAAATAGGAGACATGAAATTCACAAATGATCCATGAGTAGGAAATATATGACAATGACTATTGATACACGGATATCGGATACCTTAGCACATTTCGGGAGAGGACTAGTGACATGTCAATATGGACACTATTTGCCGCAGAAAGATACGGACAAAGTAACCTTACATACCTTGGATTCGCAATACGAATATACAACCTTAGGTGCGTATACAATAATCCCGCTCCTTCTTTATGTGTCACTCTACAACATAAATACATAACGAAATTCACATTAACCACCAATTACTTTACAAATGCATGCCATGTCAATGAATTACATGTTTGCCTTTACACATGTCATTTTCCCTTGACAAAACCATTGATCATACTATTATTCCAAAAATTCCATAATATTCCCAACATTGACCAATACATGATAATTGATACATTTTACCACAACACTTCTCCTTTACACTTTCTTATCCATAACACATCACAAATAATCCATCAAAGTACCTTAATACAACTCATAACACATATCGGCCAAAATCCCACAATTTCCACTTATAGACAAGAAGAAGTTTAATACCAAAAATAGCACCATACATGTTCATAGTTTGTTCATACCATGCTTTTTCATCAAAGGCACAAGTCCTAATTCAAGTTCAAATCACCAAGATAGCGCATCTTTCACCAAAGGCAAAAAGACACTATTCACCATCTTGCCAACACAACTATCATAATATACATAATCCCCCATGCATATAATATGTTAATCCATGAGGATAAATACTTACCAAGGCTTGGAATATGTTGATCTTGTCCAAGGAGTCCAAAGAACTTATTTGCCTTAGGGTTTGGAAATGAAAGAAATGTTTGTGAAAATATCCAAAAGTTATGAGAGTCCTTTGGGAATAAAATCTGATGTTGGGGACTTTATATAGACCCAAGGTCATCCTTAGCCACATGTGGCATTAAGTGATATGTTCAATTGGTCAAATATTGGAAGAATGGATCACTTTGCCTTTGGGCCCATGTATTCTATTCCATTTTGGGCCTCAAATTGGGCCCAATAACACATATCCATGTAACCCATCAAATTTCATGTACTAATCACCATATATCTCATGTTTACATAATTCCATAATGTCACGACATTATTCTCTTACGAGATTCTCATTCGTCGCCTCGATCGCAAAAATTGGAATTCTAGTCGCCCTTGGCTTCATTGGACATTTTGGATCACTATTCACATTTCATGATTTGATCATGTAGGAGTATGTAGGAGTATATTGAAGTGTTTGAATCTTTAAAAATGCTCAAATAACTCCAAAGAACCAAAAGAAACCATTCAAGAATCGTCGTAGGATTGCGTTTCAAAACGGGTCCGGAAAGGCACAAGATTTGTGCCTTGCGCCACTAGCTGCAAAGCAGGCTGTGGCGCAAGTTTACAGCCTTCTCTGAATCTTCATCCTGCAGGTGGCTTGCGCCACACCCCTGGAACAGGGTAGTGGCGCAAGTTTCAGCACTTTGCTGAAAATTTCGGCCACTTATCCAATGTTTGCGTATCGTCCAATCCCTTATCAAAACACTACAAAATACTTACTTAGTGACCTTAACCATCAAGTAAACATGACTTAAAGTCACCACATGAGGTTAGAATATGTACGGTTCATCACCCAAATGCATCACGAAATCACAAAACACCTCCTATGAAGGTCTAATCACACATGTTAAGTCCGATATCAAATGTTTCCCCAATAACACTATAAAACACATATTCATGGCATCTCAAAACCTATGTAGATATGATTCCAAGGTACCAAATAAGGTTAGAAAAGTACGGGGTGTTACAAAGTACAAGTGAAATAATCAATATGGATAAACCTCCATTCTGTATATGTGGAACCATGTACATTGCTTTCATTACTTTCAGTTTCGATCATCCATTCATATCATTATCGTTCATATAATATATCGTTCATATATACTTTCCTTCAAGTGATATACTTTCATTCAAGTGCTTTACTTTCTTTGCTTTTACATTCATACTTATTACCATTCATCCAGCTGATCAGCATGCCATATATCATTCATCCACCTTATCAGTGGGCCATAACATAATATAATGTATTATATCAACAATCATCCACCTTATCGGTGGGCCATAATATAATATCAAAAATCATCCACCTTATCGGTGGGCCATAATATATATATATATATATATATATATATATACACATTACTTCATTCCTTACTTGTGAGAGATTGATACCTTTACTTGTGTGAGATTGATACATTGGTGGTTGAAACATTATTGGAACTTTGGAACATAACATTATTGGAACTTTGGAACCATGTTCATAGTTATGTGACACATGAATAACAATTGATCAATGAATAAGGAACATGTGAATAACAATAGATGACAACCTGAAATGATATACCTTAGAACATTTCGGAATGGAACAAGTACAATGACAATGTGAACACTATGTGCTGCAGAAGGATACGGAAAGAGTAACCTTACATACCTTATCTTCCCAATATGAATACACAGTCCTATATGTGAATACAATAATTCAGCTCCTTCCTTATGTTTTTCTCTACAACACAAGTACATAACGGAGCTCATGTTAACAACTAGCTACCTTACAAGTGCATAAGACGACAATGATTTACATGATTGCCCTATAACGTCATTTCACCCTTTACAATACCATTCACGGCATTGTCATACCAAAAATATCACAACATTCCACACATTGACCAAGACATCATAAACCAATAGCATTTCACACCAAGTTTATCCTTTACGCTTCCTCATTAACACTACGTCACAATTACTCCATCAAGTCACCTCAATACGTTTCATAACAACAATCCCATAAGTTATACACATAGAAAAAGCAAGTTAAGGACATAACCACACCATACATGTTGATATTTCATCCACACCATTCACTTCCATCAAAACCTCAAGTCTCCTTTCAAGTTCAAATCACATAGATGACACATCTTTTAGCAAAAAGCAAAAGTGCACCACTCAACACCTTTAGACATAACCATCATGATCTACACAACCCCTCATGCATATAATATATTAAATCACAAGAATAAACACTTACTGTAACACCTCGTACCTTCCCACCCTTAATTGACGACATTAAATAATATGTACTTAGGTCTCGGGAGCTATAAGTAGGCATTTGGTAATGTTCTTGGCGAGATAATTGAATTTGGTGTAACACCCCGTACTTTTATAATCCCACTTGATACCTTGGTGTTGAGATGCCATGCATATGTGTTTTATAGTGTCATTGGTGAAACATTTGATATCGGACTTAACATGTGCGATTAGATCTCCGTAGGAGGTGTGTTGTGATTTCGTGGAGCATTTGGGTAAGAACTCGGACACATTATAACCTCATTTGGTGACTTTAAGTCATGTTTACTTGATGGTTAAGATCACTAAGTAAGTATTTTGTAGTGTTTTGATAAGGGATTGGACAATACGTAAACATTGGATAAGTGGCCGGAAATTTCAGCAAAGTGCTGAAACTTGCGCCACTACCCTGTTTCAGGGGTGTGGCGCAAGCCACCAGCCTGCATAAAATTCAGAGAGGCTACATTTCCTGCGCCACTACCCTGTTTCAGGGGGTGTGGCGCAAGGCACAAAAGTTTAGCCTTTCCGGAGTCGTTTCGTAACGCAATTCTACGACGATTTCTAGATGGTTTCTTTTGCTTCTTTGGAGTTATTTGAGCATTGTTAAAGATTCAAACACTTCAATATACTCCTACATACTCCTACATGATCAAATCATGAAATGTGAATAGTGATCCAAAATGTTCAATGAAGCCAAGGGCGACTAGAATTCCAATTTTTGCGATTGAAAGGACGAATGAGAATTGTTTAAAAGAATATTGTCGTGACATGATGGAATTACGTAAACATGAGATATATGGTGAATAATACATGGAAGTTCATGGATATGTGTTATTGGGCCCAATTTGAGGCCCAAAAATGGAAGAAAATACATGGGCCCAAATGCCAAAATGATCCATTTTTGCAATAATTGACCAAGTGAACATATCCCTTAATGCCACATGGGGCTAAGGATGACCTTGGGTCTATATAAAGCCCCCAACATCAGATTTTTTACTCCCCAAGGTCTCTCATCACTTTTGGATATTCTACAAACATTTCTTTCATTTCCAAACCCTAAAGCAAATAAACCCTAAGGCATATTTGGACAAGATCATCCTATTCCAAGCTTTGGTAAGTGTTTATTTTCATGGATTAACATATTATATGCATGGGAGATTATGTATATTATGCTAGTTGTGTTGGCAAGGTGATGAATAGTGAATTTTTGCCTTTGGTGAAAGATGTGTCATCTTGGTCATTTGAACTTGAGTTAGGCCTTGTGCCTTTGATGAAAAAGCATGGTGTGGACAAAATATGAACATGTATGGTGTTATTTTTGGTATTAAACTTGTTTTTGTCTAAAAGTGGAAATTATGGGATTTTGGCCGATATGTGTTATGAGTTGGATTAAGGTACTTTGATGGATTATTTGTGATATGTTATGGATAAGAAAGTGTAAAGGAGAAGTATTGTGGTGAAATGTATTGATTTTAATGTATTGGTCAATGTTGGGAATATTATGGAATTTTTGGAATAATAGTATGATCAATGGTTTTGTCGAGGGGAAATGACATGTTTAAAGGCAAACATGTAACTCATTGACATTGTATGCATGTGTAAAGTAATTGGTGGTTAATGTGCATTTCGTTATGTATTTATGTTGTAGAGTGACACATACAGAAGGAGAGGGATTATTGTTGTCTACGCATCGAAGTTTGTATATTCGTATTGCGAATCCAAGGTATGTAAGGTTACTCTTTCCGTATCTTCCTACGACATATGATGAACATCTTGGTAGGGTACTTATTAAATTCCGAATTGTTCTAAGGTACCTCATTTCGGGTTATCCTCCGTAGTTAATCCTCTATACGTTACTCTTGGTCTATTGACATTCATGGATTACATAATTCCAAACATGGTTCCAAGTTTCAAAAGTGTTGTGACTACCAAAAGAAACTGTCTTAAGGGAAGTGATGACATAAGGAGAATCTATTCATTCTTACGTTATATAATCCGTATTCACTAGTCGTTGTTGTTCATAAGTTTCATAATTATGGACATGTTCCAAAAGTCCCAATCATGTTGTGTCCTTGAGTTCCAATAATGTTGTGGCTATGTATATATACGTTAACCTCTCATCATTGAATGTATTAATCTCTCATAACTGAATGTACCAATCTCTCACAATCTCTCATAACTGAATGTACCAATCTCTCACAAGTGAATGTATAAATCTCTCACAAGGAAAAGTATCAAACTCTCAAAGTAAAGAAGTGAAGTAAGACATATGTGGTTATGATCAGGTATGGGTGGCAAGTCTAGGGGCGTAAGCCTAGCTCGACTCGATCCCGATGTATGATTGAGGGTGGCAGGTCTAGGGGCATAAGCCTAGCTCGACCCGATCCCTGGGTGGCAGGTCTAGGGGCATAATCCTAGCTCGACCCGATCCCAACATGACGATAAGTCATGTAAAGACCCACTGATCAGTAGGGGCCCGGGTACATTGTTATCATTGAGCATTGAGATAAAGAAAGCAAATAAAGCAATGAAAGCAATCCACATGGTTCCCAAATTGCAACATGGTGACTTATTCACATTAAGTATTCATATGTTTTGAGTTCATTGACATATTCATTGAAATATTCATGTGTTGTATAGTTTCATCTGAGCCTTGCATACTCAGTACTTATTTCGTACTGATCCCTCTCGGGGAATTTACCTTACTTGCTGCAGGCGCAGGTCCCAGTAGGCCTCCTCAGTAGATTGCCAGTGTTAGCGGTTCTTTGGTGAGCTCCAGCTCATTCGGGGCTTCTCCAAGTCAGAGTATATACATGTTTTGGGTATTGTACATAATGTGTAAAGCGGGGACTTGTCCCGACTTATGGTTCTTTTTGGTCAATGCTCTTGTTAGAGGCTTTTGTAGACGAATGTGGGTGTAATAGTGTAAAAGACACATGTTGTTTGACTGGATGGCCTCAACGGCCAAGTTTCATATGTATGTATAAATATGTCCCATGTTCTCCTTTATTCGTCTTTCATATTATTATGAAATGGTGGTTATGATGATGAGATGCATATGTTTGAACATAGGCAGAGGTTGGTTCTCTCGGGCCTTATCGGCTACGGGTGCCAATCATGTCTCGATGGGATTCGGGGCGTGACACTTACCCAAGCTTGCAAAGTGATGATCTTGTCCACAAGAGATGGTTGCCTTAGGGTTTGAGAGTAGAGAGAAAATTTCCTTTTTTGGGAAAAGTCTAGAATGGCATGTTCCCTTTTGTGAATAAAAATCTGATTTTTTCCACCTTATATAGTCCCTTTTAATCTTATCCTTAGTCACCCTTTGATCAATAATGGATGGTTTACTTGGTTAAAAGAAAGAATGGGTAATTTCTCCATTCTGGGCCATGTCTTTTGCCTAATTATTGGGCCTTAATTGAGCTCAATAGCACAAGATTAATTTAGCCCAACAAACTTATTATATATCCACCATCCATCTCATGTTTAAATATTTCCATAAATGTTAAGACAATATTCAACTCAGGAGATTCATGTTCGTAGCCTCATCCCCAAGAATAAGTGATTTTAGCCACTCATGGCTTAATTTATCATAAATTGATAAAAATTATAAAAAAAGAAATAAAAATAAAAAGGAAGAAGAATTAACACTCATTTGGATGCCAAAATCATCCAAGAGTAGTCCCACTAAGATGGAGTAATGATACAATAACCTAAGAGCCCTATTTAGAGACTAGTGGTCGGAGAAGAAATTTGGCAAAAAGCGGCCTGACACGCTGCCTGGCGCGCCCCACTGCTGCCCATGCCAAAACTTTTTTTATCAAAAGCGACCCGGCACGCCCCTGACACTAAAATTTTGTTTTTCTTCCTTTCTTCGACTTTTCTTTGCGGACATTAGCACAATATCAATAGTCCATCAAAACCAATACAAAATACGCACTTATTGCTCTAAAAACTAAGGTAAACATGGTTCAAACTTGGCAATAAGGCATATAAATACGCCCTAGATCACCAAGCAAGTAGGGTTGGAAAGGTACGGGGTGTTACAATACTTGGTCCATCAAACGAATAGATGAAGGGAACAATGACAGGGGGAACAACTGAACAAGAAAGTGAAATAACAGAGAATCCAGCTCCATCTTTTGAAGAAAATGCAGAAAGTTCACAAAGACTAACAATCAAGAATTATAAATATAAGAGTTCTCATCCTATTGACAATGTTCTCATAGATCTTACCTCTGGTATCACTACAAGATCAGGTTTCAGAAGCTATGTGCATTCAATATTTTTCTATCATTGATTAAACCCAAAAAGGTGAAGGAAGCTCTCCTCCTTGAAGATTGGAAATTGGCTATATAGGAAGAGCCGAATCAGTTTGAAAGAATCAAGGTGTGGCACCTAGTTCCTCCTCTTAAATATAGAACTATCATTGGAATAAGGTGGGTGTACAAAAATAAGTGAGATGAAGATTACATAGTAACAAGGAACAAGACAAGGTTGGTGGTCCAAAGGTACAATCAAGAAGAAAGAATTGACTATGATGAAACATTTGCTCCTATGGCAAGACTGGAAGCAATCAGATTGCTCATTGCATTTGCTTCCTTTATGAAATTCACATTGTATCAGATGGATGTGAAGAGTGTATTTTTAAATGGGAATTTAAAAGAAGAAGTCTATTTTAAACAGCCTCCTAGATTTGAAAACACTGAATTTCCTGATCATGTCTACAAGTTAGACAAAGCTTTGTATGGGCTAAAATAAGCTCCTAGAGCTTGGTATGAAAGGCTATCAAAGTTCCTACTAGAACATGGGCATAAAAGAGGAAAGATTGACAATGCACTGTTCTTAAAGACTAATGAGAAGGATCTGTTGATTGTCTAGGTATATGTAGATTATATCATCTTTGGTTCCACAAATAAAAAGATAACTCAAGAGTTTCCTCAACTTATGAATGGGGAGTTTGAGATAAGTATGATGGGAGAACTCAATTTCTTCCTAGGTCTTCAAATTAAATAAACTCTAACTAGGACTATGATTCATCAACAAAAATATGTGAAAAAGTTACTTAAAAAATTCAATATGGATGAAGCTAAAGTGATCAACACCCCTATTGCCACTGCAACAAAGTTAGACTTGATAAAACTGGTTCATCAGTGGAGGAGAAGCTGTATAGAGGTATGATTGGGTCACTCTTGTATCCTACTGGAAGTAGACCTAATATAGGTTTCAGTATTGGACTTTGTGCAAGATTTCAAGCCACTAAAGAATCTCATCTTTAGGTTGTGAAAAAGATTTTGAGATATCTTAAGGGGACTACTGATCTTAGCCTGTGGTATCCTAAAGGGAGAAACTTTGATCTAGTTGGGTACTCAGATACTGATTATGCTAGTTTTCTAGTGGATAGAAAGAGCACCTTAAATATGACACATTTCCTTGGATCATGTATGATCTCCTGGTCCACCAAGAAGCAAAACTTGGTTGTCTTGTCAACTGTTGAAGCTGAGTATGTGGCTGCTGGATCTTGTAGTGCCCAACTGCTGTGGATTAAACAACCACTACTGGACTTTGGTGTGGATGTAGGATGTGTTCTCATCTTTTTTGAAAACACTAGTGCTATCAATATTGCCAAGAATCCAGTCCAGCATAAGCGTACCAAACATATTGATATAAGACATCATTTTCTCAGAGACAATGTGGAAAAAGCTTATGTATTTATTATTTTCTGCTCCACTGAAGAACAAATTGCTGACATCTCTATTAAGGCATTGAGTAGGGAACAATTTGAAAAGAATAGGTTAGACTTGGAGATGATTAAGTTTGGACTTGGAGATGATTAAGGTTGCATGAATTCACCCTCAATGATTGGCTAAAACTGGGTATGCATTAATTTTATGTTGAATAAAAATTACTTGGTTAGTTTGTTCAGCACATTAAATTGTGTGTCCCAAGTTCAGTTGTTTGATATGATTAACTTAAATTTATATTAAATTGAGCTACAAAACAGGGGAAAGTTAGCGTAGGTGACTTCACATGTTGGTTCACCAGGTATATATCTACACTATGCTATAATTACTATCTAAGATGAATTACCCGTTCCGTATCACAAATCTCTAAACAAGTCACTATCAAATCTTCACAAAACCCTTTCTTGTTCAAAGAACCATCGAAAAATATCCTTGTCATCAGGTCTATACAAATACCTCTCTTCAAACGTCATTACATCTCCCAGCTAATAAAAAAATATAAGGGAGTTTTTGTGCTAGGCTGTATTTGAAGAAAATCCAAAAATAATATCTTATAGCCTAGTTGGAGATATTACCAAGAGTTATATTTCAAGTTTTGAGAGAGAAGAGGCTTAAATCACAAATGTAAAGATAAGGTTGAACTCCTATCATTTCATCTGTTCCATTATTTACTTTAGTCTGCAAACCCAAACATTAAAATACCACAAGTTGTTTTCATCTTCAGGAATTGTTGGCATCTTGTAGTGCATGTTTGGCACACATCAAAGAAGTACATGTCCTTTGCCTAGTTTAATTCTAGGATTTACTCTTTTAATACTTTATTTAAGTTGCTGATTTTATAATTGATTGTCTTAGTGATAGCCCCAGTGGCCATGGATAATCTAACTTTGGTTTTATTCTTATTCACATGCTTAACCTTTTCGATGAAGCCAAAAGGGGGAAGATATAGGATTGTGTAGTGTTTATAACCCTTGACTAACCTGATTTATCAAAATGTTTCTTGCTATTTGTACTTAGTAAAAATGTCTCAGGAATGCACAATGGAAATTATTTATCATCATCAAAAAGGGAGAATTTGTTAGAATGTGATGATTTTGAAGATGAAAAATGTATTGGTGACAATAGCATTGGTGTAAAGAAGTCGTGAAGATCAAGCAGTTCAGCTGTAACAATTGCAAGAAACAGGTTGACTCACATGGTCCATCTACACTAGCAACCTGCAATTGAAAAAGTTGATGTTTGTTTGAATTTGGTGACACAAGCAATACAAGTTGAAGAGATCATGATGCTGATTCGAGACATGGATTCCTTACTACAAAAGGATACCTAAATTAGGTGAGTCTATGTAAGGAAATGAATTAAAAAAGGAAGGCGACAAAGGTGTCCAAGTAGGAATGGGATTCCTCAATTAGTTTCCAAAAAGGAATGAGATTTCTTTGAAGGAAAAGCAAACCGACTTAGAAGAAGCAAGTATATCAATATCTTTAAATTCCCAAGAGCTTCTACAAAGTCGTTTGCGCACTCATACAAAGCAAAAGCAAAATCAGAGATTGATTCTTGAAGTGCTGCATGAAGAACTCCTAGAAGGAACAGGTCCATACATAGCAGAGTCTAGCTAGAGTTTAGCTTGATTGTGTTAGGGTTGTTCTTCGAGTTGTGATCGTTTTGATTTCGTATTTTCAGTGTATTATAAACTGAAATAGGAGTTTGTCTTCAAGTTGGGATAACTTAGAGATTTGGGATCACAAGCCTTGGGAGGGTTGTGAGTTGTTAGGAATTAGAGTTTATAATTCCTAGTTGTTGAGTCATAGGAATTAAAGTTTATAATTCCTTAGGTTACAGAGTTTGTAATCTATTGTTTGAAAAGCTCATTGTTTTAGTGAATTTTGGGGTAAATCCTACAGAGGTATAGGTCGTGATTTTTTATACCTATTGTGAGTCGGGTGTTTTCCACGTGAAAATTTGTGTTCTTAGGCTTTCTGCCTTTCATCACGTTGGTGAAACACGTTAGACAACCCAATCCATTCATAGAAATTAATTATCTACGATTCACTAAAGTTGTAGGGCGTGTAGAATATCTGACCTCGATTTATTGTTTATCATAATATCATAATAAATTAATATTAGTTTGGAGCATACACTGAGTTGAATAAATTAATTTAATTATTTCCCATAAGAACACCATTTAGATTATGATAGATGTTGACAAAGTCAAGTTATAGCATCCAACACTACAGGATTCAAAAAGGGAATAAAAGCCGGATGTAAAACACAACTTTTGTTGTGATGTAATAATGGGTTTTAAGTTTCAAAGAATACCAGGAAAATTTGAGGTGTAACTGGGATTTTTTTGTTGTAGAGACAAATGATTGATGGCCTTTATTATCACGAGTGGTATCTAAATTAAAGTAATATTACGACTAGAGATTTTTGTAGCCTCGTGGTTCTCACCTTTGACCTGGCTAGCCATTATTTGTGTGGTTAAAAATTTATAGTCGGTCCTAATTTTCAAATTTTCATAATACCTTTTTTCCCGTTAAATTGGAATTGAACTATTGTAAAATATGTAGAGGAAAAAACATATGTGCTCTAGACAAATTGAGTTGATTGAAGCTACATATAAATTACATTGATGAACTGAACAATACAATGATATATGATCTAGAAAAATTGACAATTAGGGCCGACTCTATAAATCCTGGTGTCTAGAATATACTCCCTCCGTTTCAAAAAAAATAACCTACTTTCCTTTTTAATTCGTTTAAAAAAGAATGACCCTTTTCTTTTTTAGCAACACTTTAATTTCTACTTTTCACATGACATTTTTAAGACCACAAGATTAAAGGGCATTTTGGTACATTTGTCATAACTTGAATTTAGGACCACAAGATTCAAAAGTTTTCTTTATTTTTTTAAACTCCGTATCAAGTCAAACTATGTCATTCTTTTTGAAACGGGGGAGTATGTTTTTAACTTGATGGTCATTCAAGTTTACAACAATCTGGTGTATATTCTAGACAAGTATGTGTTTTTAACTTGATGATTATTCAGTCTTCTTTTCTGGGAAAATGCTATGATGTGGTTGTCAGCAATTTAAATGACCCAATTTTAGAGTATATTACCTTAAATATACTTTAGGTTTGAAATAACATAGCAAGAAGCCAAGAACCCGCGGAAAGTGACGAGATCTTGTATGACTGAGTTTGACAAGGACCCTTATAACCTCCACTGCCTATCAGTAGAGAACCTTTGCTTTTAATGTCTATTTTTTACATATAGCCACGAGACCATATGAATGTCATGATGGTAAGCAAGCAAACAACGAGCAGATAAATCCACAGGTCCACCCTTGACGCAAAGACGCTTAGCAAACTAAAATGCACCACCAGTGTATGAAATCAAAGATTGGCTGCTTAATCCCTTCGGATATATATATATATATATAAGGCTACATTCACCTTCCGCTACCCATAGCTATCTCCAGAATAATCATCTTAAACTTATGTGGCTGTTGTGATGACTCAAATGAGTGGATTATGTGACTCCACGGCTAGGCTTCCTTCCTCTTAGTACAACAAGTTTGCAATTACTTTAAAGACCAATTTGAAAAACGGAAGCTAAGGATCGTTTGGGCATGATTTCAAGTCATGAGATTGGTATGAAGTTGAAAATTTGTTTGGACATGTAATTTGAATTTCCTAAATTGTATTTTTCGCTATAAAAATACCCATAATTTGTGAAAACTATCAAAACTTCCCCAACTCTTTTACAATCTTACACCTCTAATTATGGACATTAAAGTATTTAAATGTATATTTTCCTCTCTTTTCTTGGTGGTGATTTTTGAATGTTTTTGCACACTTTCTAAGACTAGTCGACAATGTAAAAGGACTCAATTAGGGTGTGTTTGGTATGAAGGAAGAAAATTTTTTGTTGGAAAATAAGTGGGTTTCAAACTTATTTTCTAGTGTTTGGTAAACAAGTTAAAAAAAATATTATCATAAATAGAGCATATAAAAGTAATTTTGCAAAACACATTGTGGAGTGATGGGTTAGAGAGTGGGGGTTCGGTGGTGGTCAGCGGTGGAGAGTGGGATGATCAAGGGGTTTGAATTGGGGATGTTGGGAAGGTGGGAAGGAGACAATGAACTTAGAATGTTACTTATGGAACTTATTTCCCTACTTTCATTAAAGAAGTCATTTTTTCATTTTTAAGGAGAGAAAATATTTTCCATAATATTTTGACCAACCAAACATGAGAAAATTAAAAAATATTTTCCGAAAAATATTTTTCCTCTATACCAAACACACTCTTAGTCTCCAAGTATTTTCCTGAAAGGCAGTGCAAATTGATCGCCAAGTCAAAGGGAGTCCATGTTTCCTTGGTGACAAAGCAAAGATAAAGAAACTACAACGAACCACAACACAAAAAAGATAGCAGGTGAGGGACAAAGTTAGAGTCGTCGAAACTTTTATCATCCATTCACTTGCCTAAAGGAAGAAATCTGAGAAAAGCCTTATGATTTCACTTTGGTCTCATGTTTCTAAACAACAACAACATACCCAGAGAAATTCCAGTGGGATATGGGGAGGGTAGAGTGTACGCAGGCCTTACCACTACCTCATGGAGATAGAGAGATAGTTTCTGAAAGACCATCGGCTCGATCAAGTGAAGCATATCAAAGTAGTATTTAAAAGAAAAAATGGCAGTGGAGAGAAACATGACACTAATAGCAAAGCATTGCGGAGCATACATATATACATGCAAGGAACTGTAACGTCAACAACAAGATGCGATTGCCTAAATATAGTAAACAACAAATGGTATCAAATACCAAAAATCAAGGCTACTTGAATAGGCTAATACTATGACAAACACGGTGCTCTACACTACCATGCATCAAGCCAAATACAAGAATAGGCTAATACTAAGACAACACTCAACTACATACCTACTAACCTTCTTTCCTTATCCGCGACTCACCTCACCATCCTCCTATCTAAGGTCATGTCCTCGATAAGCTGACGATGCACCATATTTTATCTAATCACCTCTCCACGTCTATGTAATAAGGTTTCATGCTTTTAAAACCAATTCAAATTATGAATAGGAAAACTCAAAACTATATCATACTTTTCAAATTATGGTTTGAACCCTCCTAACTGAGTCCAAAAAAGAATGAAACAGATCCGTAAATTCATGGAATCAATATATTTTCAAAAAGCCATGATATATGCTCTGTCTTATTAATACCTGTCTATTGTGTACCTTTTATATTGGATACTTTCCACCAATCACCTTTTCACCACCTTTTGTCTTTCATGACATATACAACCACCCAACCTTTAAAGATTAAAATCTTAAAAGCATCGAGACAGAATATTCTTCCCCTTGTGAACTTTCAAGAGGAAAAATCCAATTGATATTTCTCTCGGACATCCCAAAATCAAGGTCCTTACCATCAAAAGGAAAAATCTTGGCTGAATTGATTAAATTTGTCCAAAATTTCATTTAGATTCTTGAACTATTTCTATGACCTATACTTGAACTAAGTTCTAACTCTACCTATTGAACACAAATTTGCCAATTCTAAACTAAGTTAAGTGCGCGAAATTCACTTGCAGTTGATCTGGCAAACAAAACAAGTGAAAAAAAAAAATTACACTTCTGCAAAAACATAATGAAATTATGATGACGAGTAACAACTGACAAGTAAAATCCGGCAGAGTATCTTTCCTCATACATTATTTCTGCACTGAAATGGCAGAATTCCAGGGAAATTTTATATTTTTGGCAAAAAAATTTACTTCAGCTTAGCATAATGCATGTCACAGATTAATTTTAGGTGGCAGGAGTACATATGCCATATCAGCAACTCGTGATCAATAGGCACAATTTGAACAAAAGTTGGTTGCTCAATAGGTCATAAACTTAGTTCAAGTGTCCAAATGAAAACATCGGACACATTTAAGTTGCTGCATATGTAAAATATTTACATTGGAAAATTGGCAAAGGACGTGCAGGTCACCCATCACAAACATCTATGTGCACTCTAATGATTTCCTCCACTATGGAATGATTACGTGAGAAAGGTCACAACTCCTGCTATATGACACTCTTGACGGATGGCAAGTTGAAGAGGGCGACTCAAGAATGAAAAACTAACAAATTTTTAAGTGGGCGAGTTTTAGAATGACTGCAAAAAGTGCTTTATACAGATTCACCCGAGAAGTAAATATTTTATAAAACATATCATAAGTTCACAAAGTGCAGCCTTTTGCGCTGGATGTAGGCAATAGACAAATAGGGGCATGTGACAATATGTTTATCAAACACGGACTCAGGCGGTATAATAGTAGTGAGGCATGATAGTCATGTAACCAGAGAACATATTTACCTCTTTGGAGATTCAAAAACTGCCTGGGACAAGCACTTGACATTATTTGATACGTCACTCAGAAGCACTCATTGAAAAGCACAGGTTAAAAAGCTCGAATGTAACCATTAGTACATCAGTTTTACAAGTCAGCAATCCTGCTACAAGCAAGAATTGGATGAAAAAACACTTCTTTCATTCTACTAATATTAGAAGGGTTATTAAAATGTGGTACATTAACCTGAGGTGGTTACAAAAGGATGCCAATTAAGAGCTTATAAGAGGATAAAATACTATAAAAGTTTGTGCAACAGTTCAATGAATTAGACACTGTCTTCCCTGTGCACTCTAAAATTAAGCAACAATATGAGCACTAGCTCAGATATTAGAGACACTGCAGTTATTTTTTCATATAATGTTTCAGTGAATGATGAGATACCAATGCAAACTATGAGTGGTTCCTCAAGCACCTTCTTTCATAATGACGCATATTAAGTAATAATATTATCTTTTGTTGCTAAACAAAAAAAGAATGATCACACTACAAGAGATACATTTATTGGCAACTAAAGAACTTTATTTGAGTTCCCCTAACCAAAGATTAAATATGAATACTCACAAGTCTAGATTATCCTACAGCGACAACGCACTCTTTTCTGGTAGTATCAGATACAGTTGGCCTTCCTCTACCTATCCAAGACATTCAAGTCTCAATATTACGACTGCAGTATCACTACCAAAGCATATGTATACTTCAAAACAACACTAAAAATAATACACAAGTACGTACATTTATCTCCCGGGAGATGCAAACCTTGAAGTATTTCTGCATCAATTTAGAATTGGATCCTCTAGAGGTTCACTGCCTGACGCATGATCTCTGCAATATGAAATTTTGAACCTTAGAAACGTCATACTTCAAAAGAGTCCTCACAATGAGAGTGCAGGAGCATATGGTTGCAGAAGTTTCAGGGAAAATGAGAATAACAAAGTGACATCCAAGAAAGCAAAATGCAAGATTGACATTTGTCAAAATTGTTTAGTTGATGGAATAGGATAGCTATTAGAAAATAGTCATCTCCAGTAACAACTTGCTAAGACGAGGATAATGTTTGTCAATTAATGAAAAAGGGAATTTCTTTCTCCATCAAACAATTCTCATCAAGGAAGTTGCTTCTGCGATCTGTTTGGAGCCGAGGGTCTATCGGAAACAACCTCTCCTCCTTTTTAAAGGACGAGGTAAGGTCTGCGTACACGCTATCCTCCCCAGACCCCACTTGTGGGATTTTACTGGGTATGTTGTTGTTGTTGAAGTTGCTTCTGCAAATGAGATCTCAGGGAAGGAGCTAACAGGTGTTGGGTTCGAAATCGAGAGGGCGTCATGCGGAAGCTTATAGTTACAAATCATAGATGCGATAAATCAGATGACAAAAAAAATTAAACTAAAACATATTATTGAATATGGTTTGGCCAATTAACCTACATATGAAAACCTAATATTGAAAAAGCATAAAAATCTTTTGGGAGAAAATTTTTCCCTAAACAAGACTCTTTTTACTACAACATTGTGGATGCTATTGTGTTATGGTTTGAGAAGAGGGGTCTTCTATTTATAGAGTTTCAAAACCTTTCCTACAATAAAGAGGTTAGCCAAATATGAAAGAGTTTTATATTTTTCTTTTAGGAAAAGTAAAAGTAATTATGGTATTACTTTTATTTTCCTTTAATAGAAAATTAATACTCCCTCCGTCCCATTTTATGTGACCTACTTTCTTTTTTGGTCCATCCCAAAAAGAATGTCACATTTCCTTATTTGGTAACTTTTTGAAGGCACAATTACTCTTTTATCCTTATTGGTCCCACTTAATTAAAAAGTGAATGCATTACTTTTTATTTTTTAAAGGACAATATGATAAATATTATCAAGTCAAAGCTTATTTCTTAAACTCCGTGCCCAGTCAAATTAGGTCACATAAAATGGGACGGAGGGAGTACTCAAATTTGGTAAGAAAATCAGGGCAAAAACCCTAACAAATCACCCCTTTTTGACTGGATTTTCTTGGCAAAACTTGATCCGCCTTCTTCACTTGCATATATGATCTTTGTTCTTCATATAATCTTCATCACTGTTGCTTGACATACTTAAAAATGGAGCTTTTGGGTTAAAATTATATGAGCCTTTTCGAGTTAAAAATATTGGAGCCCTTTGTAGGGTTAAAAGTGAGTTTTATTTTCAAAGTTGTAACAGCAGAATTGTTGAAAATATGATTGACAATTATCTCCACATGTAGTTTTTGAAAATATATCTTCATTATCATCAAATTGGTTGTAACTTTCATCATAACTTATCCTCAATCTGAACCACAGGACCTTTGAACTATAGGCTCTGATACCACTTGTTAGGTTCGAAATCGAGAGAGCGTCATGCGGAAGCTTATAGTTGCAAACCATAGATGCGATAAATCAGATGACAAAAAAAATTAAACTAAAACATATTATTGAATATGGTTTGGCCAATTAGCCTACATATGAAAACCTAATATTGAAAAAACATAAAAATCTATTGGGAGAAAATCTCCCCCTAAACAAGACTCTTTTTATGACAACATTGTGGATGCTATTGCGTTATGGTTTGAGAAGAGGGGTCTTCTATTTATAGAGTTTCAAAACCTTTCCTACAATAAAGAGGTTAGCCAAATATAAAAGAGTTTTACATTTTCTTTTTAGGAAAAGTAAAAGTAATTATGGTATTACTTTTATTTTCCTTCAATAGAAAATTAATACTCAAATTTGATAAGAAAATCAGGATAAAAACCCTAACAACAGGATGGATAAGTATGTAAATTCAATCAGTCACATTATGTTAGCATAGGAATAAAAGATGAAACAAATGAGTGTAATCAGCAAATATCACACTGTCATACCAAACACAGAAAATCACTGTTCACAAGGCACATGACAGTTGTAAGTACAATCTTGATCACTCCTTGCAATCATTATCAACCATATTACAGGATAAGAAAAGATTAAGAGAAAAACTAAAAGGCCAGCCTGGTGCAGTGAACTTAATAAGAACTCTGACGAACACTTGCACCCTTCATGAAATCATTATACAAGAATGGAAGAAAGTAAAGGCTGATATTAGATGGTAAGAAACAGATTAAATCTCAGTCAGTTACTCTGAGCGATCCACGTCATTGCAAATAATGTTGAGTCTTAGGATCTTTCAAGTTGATGCTATATGCTAATGGAGTTGAATTCCGGGTAAATAAAGTTATCTAAATAGGCCTATAATCACTTGAGTTCATGCGATTTAGCGAAAGAATAGAGCACAATGTAAGCAGAGGATTCACATAAGCGATACCAAACTAATTAGGATGAAGGTTTAGCTATTGTTGGTAAACTTACTGGTGGAAGCATTCAAGAATTGTAGCATCCACATAATGGTGCTTGTAACTTCTTCAGGTCTACCAAGAGAAGTTCAGAAATACAAAAGACTAGACCGGCAACAGGATTTCCCCTTTATAGAACCACCACAGGTCTGACAGTCTAAAGTCATTTTAGTTTCATCGCTGGTGAAATTATGAATAGATTATGCACATTGACGAAACAACTACATATCTATCCAGGAATTCTCTAACTTTTGACTATGTTAGATCATCATCCTCAGCTGCAGATCGACCACCTGAAACTGTGAATGCACCTGTCCTTTTTGTCTTACATGCGGAGCTATAACCAGGCCCGTTAGTACCTTGACTAAAAAGAATTTTGCTCGACTTCCTGTCAACTCAAACTTTCATCACATTTACGGGGCCAATCATCACCAGGTTCACAGATACGGTTAAAACTCTACATTCAAGAAAATACGCAGGTGCAATTACTTCAGTTCACTTAGTAATTCGTGCACCCTCATGAGAAAGAAAACCTGACCTAAACTTTAGGGATGCATCAAAACATAAGATCATCATCTATTTGACACAGTTTATTATCAGAATTGCCGTGACTCTTTCCACAATAAATTCTCCAATTACATACTTGAGCACCTCAGACTGCTAATCTTTCAAACCAGTGCCGGAAACTTGCATGTCAGGATAAACTCTGCAGCATTAGCGCATCCTTAGATTTTCCGTAAGTAAAGAAAGGAGATGACTAACGCAAAAGACTTGAAATATCTGTACAAAGGAAAAGTAAATGCTTGTGAGGTCCTGACAATTGTCCTTTGTGCTCCATGGTTTCAGACTTATGCTGGTTACATTATTTGATTTTTGTTAGAATTGAGTTTTGACTGTATTTAACTGCTATATTTGATCTGTGCATTGATTGATTTTTGTTATATTATATTAAATGATCAGAACTTGGGCCTTTGTAATTGTAGGGAATGCAGAATAGACCAAGAAAAAGGCTTTAGCAAAGACGAACATGGCCAAGGAGGCGCGGGCATGGTTGAATTGGACCGCCACAGATGGATGCCAGCAATGCACAAGACTGTTATGATTTGGGAGCACGTGTTCCTAACCTATGCCTTGATGACAAGTCTACCTGTGAACATCGAAGATACGATGTGTAGTTAGAAGGCAAGAACCCATAATGGACTGTACTTTGTGCACACACTGACGGATAACTACAACTTGACCGAGGATGGTGATGAGCTGATTGCACTGAGACGACAAAATGACATTTGTGTTGTCCAAGACCGCAAAGAGGAGAACATAGAGAAAAAAGGCCATCGAGAACATATCACTGTCGTGGAGGGTGAGATCCGATAGTTGAGGTTAGAGTTCAAGGCTAGAGATTGTGTTGTTAGAATTATTGCTTCTGAACTGCAGTAACTTTATTTTACTGCTTTAGTTTTTTGGATAAATCCTAGTTAATAGGTTGTTAGCTAGTTTTTCCTATTTCTTAGCAATGTTAGTTAAGATATATTTTTCAGAGATATTCTAGGCTAGTTTATATTATCTTTTTACTACTTTTGTTTTTATAAATGTAGAGTTCAACAAAGCTGAATAAAAATAATTCCCTTTGGCCTCATTGCAGTATTTTTCTTTGTTATTTTTCAATTTCTTTGATAAAACCATCATGTGCACTTCAGGCGACACAAGAAGCTAGAGATCAGTGTTTGTAGGCACAGCCCAATAATAAGGTTGCAATCTTCATAGAAGTTAAGTCGACGGTGAAGTTGGAGGCAATTGAGTTGAATACTACTGACGACACTCCTAAAACTGGGAGTGAGCCAGCTGCGACTGGATACCCACCTACTGGGGAGGGTGAGCTTATTGGGAAAATCTATGCATTTGGCATCACACTTGAGGATCTAAAAACACTCAGGGACAATGTTCAAGATCAGTCCTCCCGTCAGCAAGAGTGAGTCATTATAAAGGAGTTTCTGACACCCACTCTACTTTTTGTTCCTTATTTGTTAGAAACTCCCTCATGATGACTCTAATAAGAGGAGTACCGGTCCTGAACCTCGGCCTTGGGTGTTGTTGGATCCTCGCCAGATGTATCAACTACCTCAATAAGCTCACCCTCCTCAGTAGAAGGGTATTAAGTTGCAATTGTCTCACTCCTAAGTCTAGGAGAGTATCACTCAACTCAATTGCCTCTAGCTCTAACGGATCCATCTGAATGCTAATGTCCCGCGTCGGCTTCACTTCTCTGAAGATTGTAACCATGTTGTTGAACTGTGCTTGCAACCACCAATCTTTAGCCTCCTGTGTTTCTTGAAGCACATGATCTCTAGCCTCGATCTTTAACCTCAACTGCCAGATCTTACCTTCCATGCAATGATACGCTCTCTCTGTCCTTTCTTCTCGCTGCTCTCCTCCCGTCGGATCCTAGACAACAAAAATATCATGCAATGTCGCCTTAGTGACATCAATCAACTCATCACCATCCTCAGTCAACTTGTACTTCTCCAGTGGTGCAGTCAGTGTGTGCGCAAAGTATAATGTCTACTGCATGTTCTTACCATCTAACTTCGCATCATCTCTCTAATGTTCACAACTAGATTCGTTATCAAGGCATAGATTAGGAACATGTGCTCCCAAATTATAACAATCTTGTGTGCTGCTGGAATCCATCTGTTGTAGATCCATTTCAGCCAAGCCCGCGCTTTCTTGACCAAGTACATCTTTGCTAAAGCCTTTTTCTTGGTCCATTCTGCCTTTCCTAGAATCATCACACAAAACCTCTAGCACACGAAGCAAGTATGCGATAAGCACCCTTCTCCAGTACACTAACATGGGCTAATGGGTGGCACAACAATGCCTGTTGATTGATATGGTAGCGATATCCAACTTCATTCCTCGAACCCAAACAATATCATCTCTCTAGTTAGGATCCTAATTGGCATACAACTCCTGCACAAGAGCCAAGTTAGCCTTGCCCTTTGGACCTTGAGCAAAGCACGTCCATCCTCGCTGCTCCATCTTTGTGAGTATCACACGGTAGCTCCTCTTAGTAGCTTCAAAATTCAGAAATATCACAAGCAAAAGTGAAAGTACATATTTGAAACAAATAACTATTCCCACCACACGTATTAGGAACCTGGTTCCAAGAATTGCAGTAAACAACAAACAGTAAAGTAAAGTGCAACACAAATTTTACCGTGGAAAACCCCTTGCTCAAGGGAGTAAAAAACCACGACCTACACTGTGTAGGATTTTACCACCAATATCCACTAACTTCAAAAGAGCTTTGTTCAAGATTACAACCCCGCAATCCTAGAACCTAGCTCTTAACCCACAACTCAACAATTTACTACAATTGTTCAACCCACTACACGAGCACTCCAAGAAGCCAAACCCGCTTCTTGTTACAACACCTCACAAACAAGAAGTCAAACCCGCTTCTTGTTTCTCACACTCACAACTAAACAAGGTTCAATAATAGAAAAGATTACAACTCAGAATCTATCCTATTACAAACTTGAAACTCATCAATTTACTCCAACTGATGAACTCAACAAAGACTAATAACTCTAGCCTTCAATTGCCTAAACTTCAACATTCAGCAGTGCAAACTCGAACACAAACTGTGAACCAGGTTTCTGTTTTGCCGTGACAGAGTTCTGTAGCAGTAAACCAGGTTTCTGTTTTGCCGTGACAGAGTTCTGTAGCAGTAAACCAGGTTTCTGTTTTGCTGTGACAAAGTCCTGCAGTTTTTGCTCCAATTTCTATTGCTCTCAAGATGATAAATTTCGTGAATATGCAATAGGTGCGGCTCTCAATGGTCTTCATGCCATATATTATACTAGAGATTCACCATACCCTAGAATATCACGCACTAGGGATTTTTCTCCAACTAGAACTTGCTTTCCCATAGGAATTATGTGATTCCTTTCCTTATAAGGAGATTGCATCATATAAGGAAACTTTGACTCCTTCTTAAACTTTATTTCTCCTTTTTATTTCTTTTCTTCTTTGCTCTTTATTTCTTTCCTTCTTTGCTCCTTTATTTGTTTCCTTCTTTGTTCTATTCTTCTTTGCACTTTTATTGCGTGGCTTCAATCTCCCATAGGAAACTAGATGTCCTTGTGCATTCACATCAACTATTCTGGGACCTGGTTCACCTGATACAGCATACAAAAGATAACAAGCAGTGAACCAGGTTCTTGTTTGTCAATCTTCAAAACTACAAATATGTTCTCCTACTTTCCAACAATTTCCCCCTTTTTGATGATGACAAACAATGCATCATATATTCCTTGTCCACGCCATATAACTTCCCCCTTTTGGCATCATTGAAAATCAACCACCAAAGAACGTAATGAACATACAATGAGTGCAATATCATTTTAACTCATGGTCACTCGGGCAACACTATTCAATACACACTTGCTGACAATAAGATAAGTCAATCTGAGGATACTAGCCATCTTACACACACAACAAAGAAATGCAGAGAAGGAACACAATGAAGCAGACATGTACCAATTTAAGCCCTTAAGACCCCAATCAAAATCATATCATATCATGAGTATGATAAAAACACAAGCACAACAAAGAAGTCGGTCAAAGGAGCTAAAGGACATATACTGGGAAAAGGATTACTAAGGTTGAGAAAGAGAAGGTGGAATGTTTTTTTTTTTTTTTTTTTTTTTTTTTTTTTTTTTTTTTATACCATTGTGCACTTGCAAGATGTAGGTTCAACAATTGAGTAATGAAACCTATTTTTTTTTTATTTTTTTTTTAGAACCTGGTTCAGATACACAGAAATCTTACTCTTCCGGGTTATTTTTGTCAAATAACTTCTTCTTGATGACTTTAAAACCCAATTAAGGAAGAATAGATATGGTTAAAGGACTCATCAAACTTAGTACAACAATGATGGATTTCGTAACAATAAGGGAACTGATAGTAGTTTGTTCCTAAGAAAGTTGTTCCCCTCAAGAAATGGTTAGTTGCATTTGGGAAGGTGAAGTTACAATTTGGGATTTGTGAACCTGGTTCAGATGTTGGAGGTGGTTAAGACAATGGAGACACTGAAAAAGTGGGGCTAGGTTCCCCCTGAATTGGAGCTTGGGTGATTTTAAGACCGAGGCCCCCTTTATCAACGTAACTTGGGATTGAAGGATGCTCGATGAAAATAATGGAATCTTGATTCTTTTCTTGGAAGATTTTTTTTTTTTTTTTTTTTTTTTTTTTAAAGGATGGATCAGGTTCACAAGTGCTTGAGTTTTGCACATACCGAAGAAATACATGCATTGAAAGGGATGGTACATACCTGATTGCAAATAAGGAACCAAGTTCCCCTTTTGTGAGTTCCTCCTCGATTTCTTGATGTAGTTAATAAGAAAGTAGAGGTAATATCCGCAGACCTTTTTCCATTGTCAGAGATGTGTCTGAGGTGTGTACCCCCTTCTTTTTTCTTTTATTATTATGTTCACCATGAATATTCTTAGCAATTATTCCCCCTATCTCATGTACCTCCTCACTGGTATGAGGATCATCACCGATACTATGAGTTTGATCATTTTCTAGAACTGCTTGGGAACCAGGTTCTGCAAGAGTTGAACATTCGTAATCCTTATCATCATCTCTAGCAATATCAAATCCTTCCTTCTCAACCTGCTCTTCAAGATCAAGATTATCAAGATTTCCATCCACAAGACCAATCTTTTCATCAGTTTTCCACAGATCCTTCAAGTGTCTATTACAGTTATATTTGAATCAAGTACCATATTGGATGAACCAGGTTCCTGCTTCATAGTTTCTTTGTTGCTGTAAGTGGACCTTCAATAGTGAAGCTTTAACTTTCTGACATTCTCCCTATTTTTGATCACTTTGATCACTGCTTTGCTGAATTTAGTGTTGAGCAACTCATGAACCAGGTCCTTCATTTTATTTTATTTTATTTTATTTTTCGAAACCAGGTTTCCAAAATGATTTTATTTCAAGACATTCAGCCAATGTAAACAACATATTGTTTCCTTTGTCATGCATTTGAAAGACGATCATCAAATTATGCTTCAACCCTTTGTGTCTCTTTCCTTTCCAAAGGCTACATAGCAACCTTGGAAATATGTGAGTGAGAGGAAATTTTCTAGCATTTCTGTCATGTGTCTGGAGCATGAATTATTCAGATACCATGATTTTTGTCTTCCTCTCACCTTCACCTGAAACACTTGTCAAAGATTAGCTTTGGGCACCCAGATTAACTTGGGACCCTTCTTGTGAGTAAAAGGATGAATGAGATCTCTTCTAGCCCAAAAAAGCAAATAAGATGACTGCCTTTTTTGAGCATTTGTATGGTAAGGACCTGATCTCTTCTTAACAAAAATATAATGATTCATCTGATGAGAACCAGGTCTCTGTTTGACAAAATTGCTGTTTTTATGATTTTCCCAAATTTGACCTTGACATTGTTTTCTAAGATGACCTTCCTTTCCACAGTGAGTACACAATTTTAATCCAGCAGGTTTACCTTGTAAGGACTTGTGTTCTTCAAGTTTAAAACCAATACCATGTTTAGTGGTGGTTTGACTATCTTGAATTTGAGTTAACAGTGTTGAGGACCTGGTCCACTTTCTGTTGTGTTCTAACTCATCTTTAGTCCTTGCAAGATTTTCTTGCAGCAACCTATTCTTTTCAAAAATCTCTTGAAGATTTACAGTCAATTTCTTGATGTCATCTTCCAAGGATTGTTGAAGAGTGGTCGCTTGACTTTTTCCTTTAGAAGAAAATTCCTTTAAAGAGTTTTTCAAAGAATAGTTTTCTTCATCAAGAGTTTGAAAGTCCATTCTTAAGGATGCATAATCACTCATAAGTTGATTCTTGTCCGAACAAGCAGAATAATATGCATCAATAAGAATGGAAGACAAATTTTCAAGTGTTTTCTTAGAAAAGCTTTTGAGTTCAGGTTTAAGATCAAGAAAACATACCTTAGATTCTCCTTGTTTAGCATCATTGTCTGAGTCTGAACTTGCCATGTGTGAAAGTATGGCCTCATTGGAATTTTTTTCCTGCTGTTCATTATCTGAATCAGTAATTGCAACAAGTGCCAGAGTGTCCTCATCATCAGATTCCACCATAGCCAATAGTGATCGATTTTGTGGTTCCTCATCATCAAATCTATCAGAGGAGTTTTTCATTTTAGCACAGGCCCTTTTTATAGTACGATCAACTTCATGTGGAGTCATCATCCTGTGCGAAGGGAGAACCAGGTCCTTTTGTTCCTTATATTTTTCTGGATTATTTTTCTTGTGCTCCACGGTCCATAAAGGACAAAATTTGATGAAGTGGTCAGGACTGCCACACTTGATCATCGTTTTCCCTATCATAGGTTTTTGGAACCTGGTTCCTGTTTTGTGAATTCTGGATCTTCCTCATCATCTTCTGAAATTTTCTAGTCATGAGTGCCAAATTTTCAGCTTCAAAGTCTACCTTTTCAGTAACTTTCAGAACCAGATTATTTTCCTTTTCGACACCAGTAATTTCACGCTCCTGATTTTTCTTAAGCTCATAGGTTGTCAGGTTTCCAAAGAGCTCATCCATGGTTAAGGTGTCTAAGTTACGAGCCTCAGATATAGCTTCGACCTTACTTTCCCATGATTTTGGTAACACACTTAGAAGCTTTCGGATTGCCTTCCCGCTGGGAACAACTTCACCAAGTGAGTAAATCTCATTTAGAATTGCTGTGAACCTGGTATGCATCTGCTGAATGGTCTCTCCCTCCTTCATCCTGAATAATTCATATTTCCTGTTTAGTAGATCAATCTTGGACTTCTTCACTTGACTGGTACCTTCATGAGCTGTTTGCAAGGTGTCCCAAATTTCCTTCGCAGTGGAACAAGAAGATATCCTATTATACTCATCGGGACCAATGCCACAGATTAGGATTTTTTTGGCCTTTGCATTGTTTTGAACATTGATTTTGTCATTATCATCTAGTTCCAATCTCCCTTTAGGGACCCGTGTCTTTCCATCTTCACCAAGTTCAATAGGGATTGTTGGTCCATCCAATACAATGTTCCAGAGATCATGATTCTCTCCAATGATGAAATCCATCATCCTGTTCTTCCACCACCCATAATATTGTCCGTTGAAGAGGGGTGGTCTAATTTGCGAAGAACCTTCCTGAGATGTTGGTGGGGCAGCCATCTGATCCTTTTCAAGGTGTTAACCTTTAATTGAAAAGACCGGCTTTGATACCAATTGAAACAAATAACTATTCCCACCACACGTATTAGGAACCTGGTTCCAAGAATTGCAGTAAACAACAAACAGTAAAGTAAAGTGCAACACAAATTTTATTGTGGAAAACCCCTTGCTCAAGGGAGTAAAAAACCACGACCTACACTGTGTAGGATTTTACCACCAATATCCACTAAATTCAAAAGAGCTTTGTTCAAGATTACAACCCCGCAATCCTAGAACCTAGCTCTTAACCCACAACTCAACAATTTACTACAATTGTTCAACCCACTACACGAGCACTCCAAGAAGCCAAACCCGTTTCTTGTTACAACACCTCACAAACAAGAAGTCAAACCCGCTTCTTGTTTCTCACACTCACAACTAAACAAGGTTCAATAATAGAAAAGATTACAACTCAGAATCTATCCTATTACAAACTTGAAACTCATCAATTTACTCCAACTGATGAACTCAACAAAGACTAATAACTCTAGCCTTCAATTGCCTAAACTTCAACATTCAGCAGTGCAAACTCGAACACAAACTGTGAACCAGGTTTCTGTTTTGCCGTGACAGAGTTCTGTAGCAGTAAACTAGGTTTCTGTTTTGCTGTGACAAAGTCCTGCAGTTTTTGCTCCAATTGCTATTGCTCTCAAGATGATAAATTTCGTGAATATGCAATAGGTGCGGCTCTCAATGGTCTTCATGCCATATATTATACTAGAGATTCACCATGCCCTAGAATATCACGCACTAGGGATTTTTCTCCAACTAGAACTTGCTTTCCCATAGGAATTATGTGATTCCTTTCCTTATAAGGAGATTGCATCATATAAGGAAACTTTGACTCCTTCTTAAACTTTATTTCTCCTTTTTATTTCTTTTCTTCTTTGCTCTTTATTTCTTTCCTTCTTTGCTCCTTTATTTGTTTCCTTCTTTGTTCTATTCTTCTTTGCACTTTTATTTCGTGGCTTCAATCTCCCATAGGAAACTAGATGTCCTTGTGCATTCACATCAACTATTCTGGGACCTGGTTCACCTGATACAGCATACAAAAGATAACAAGCAGTGAACCAGGTTCTTGTTTGTCAATCTTCAAAACTACAAATATGTTCTCCTACTTTCCAACAATATTTCTTGTTGATATTGTGCCATAGAGCCCACGCCTGTTAACTCACAAACTTTGGCTCCCACACAACTCTGTCAACTGGAGAACTTGGCTCCCCAACACCCTTGAGAGGTAGAATAGGCTGTCATCATTGTATGCATCAGAATCATATTTTGACTTACTAACTTCTGGGATTTACACCTGTCTTGCATTGCATTGCGAAACCTGTGGGTGAGTTCCTCAAGTTCCTGTAGGCAAGACCTGTAGGTGAGCTCCCCAACAGCTCCCTTTGCTCGCCTAACAGTCTCGCAACATGTCTTACATTGCATTGCGAAACCTGTGGGTGAGTTCCTCAAGCTCCTGTAGGCAAGACCTGTAGGTGAGCTCCCCAACAGCTCCCTTGCTCGCCTAACAGTCTCGCAACATGAGGATGGGAGGCGAGCACAGCCATTCTCCTATCTTTGTAATCTTCCCTGAACTCGCACCAAATTAGCTCTTTTTAGTCCGCTTTCATCCAACAATCTTCCTACACATACAAAATACATAATAAGCTCAAAACATCCCAATAAAAAAGTATAAACCACACAATTATGCATAAGATACGAGACGATAATGTACTAGAATTATAAACTTTTAGTCGAATATCACCACCCCACACATAGACATTTGCTCGTCCTCGAACAAATTAAAAAATTCACTTTATTTCAAAAAACAACTTTCAAGCATACTCATGCATCACAACTAATGATGGTTTACATCGACATTTAGAACCTAGCATATGCATATAGACACTATTTTCAAATGATCTCTTCTAATATTTTGTCCTCCAAAATCGACTTTCCTCATTTCTAGTTCAAGACTTATTTCCTATGCCTACTCAAGAACCAAGTACCTCACCAATATTTTGCAAATCATGTGTCTTCAGCAATCAAACCAAGAAAGAAATCAGTCCACACACACTCAAATAAAATTCAAATGTAATTTAAGGACTCACATACATAGAAAGAATTCACTCTCTCACAAAGACTCTCTCACAAAGAAAAATCATGTGCCTCCCGAGGTCGTACCATTGGTTTGTCCATAGTGTTAGACTCAACTAATCTAAGTCTGCCATATTTAGGATCAAGTAGGACTTTCATGGGTTATAGCTAAGGGACGAAAGGATATATTTAGGGAAGTGGTGACTCAACTCTCCTTAGCAATTCAATATAATATAATTTTTTATTTTCAAGCACATACTCCTCATAGCCCCCATTCAATTTCTGTGCTAAAATGCTTCATAGCAACACTTTCTTTGTTCTCATTTTCATGTAAGTATTATTTTAGCAACTGAGATGACGATAACACAAACATAGCTTGAGATGGAAAATTTTAAGTAACAGAATTTTGCCTCTTCACCTTTACATATGTTACAAGAAATTCACAAAATTAGTTCAGAATTTGGGAGCAATAATAGTACACAATACAGTAGTGTCATCGACAAGTCCATCACTCAATTGTCAAAATAATTGATTGGTACTTTGAAATGGTAAAAATAGTTAGTAGCGTGAAGAAACAGATTTTTAAAAACTTATTAAAAGAGGCAATATTGGGACTCCAACTTCCAATACATTTTATGGACTAATACGAGCTTCTTTGAACCAGCTTATAATTTATGACTTATAAGCATAAATGGTAAGCTAGAAAGCTTAATTTTATGATTTTTGGCTTATTTTTATTATTTTGTGTTAAATATTTTTAAAAAAATTATTAATCTTACCAAAATATTATAAAAGTACTTAAAAATTATTTTGGCTTAAAAACACCTAAAATAAATCAATCCAAACAGACAAATAAAGGTGTGTATTATATATGTTACTTATGAAACAGATATAAGGTAAACATCTCTCCTAGACCACCAAATGCATATATATATTCTCCTTTTTTTGTTGGGTTTTCTTGGGAGTATCTCTTTTTTCATTTGTCTTATTTTAAAAAATTTACGTTCATAAAACACACATCTTCATCTTCATAACTTCTACACTTTAGGGGTCGTTTGGTAGAGTGTATTAAAAAAATAATGCATGTATCAGTCTTATATACTACTAGTACCTTATTTGATATATTTTTTTAGCCTATGTATAACTAATTCTTGCATTAGAATACACTCTATTGTGTATTGAGGTATGTATTACTAATACCACCCTTTTCCATGTATTAATAATACAAAGGTTTCAATACATGCATTAGCTTAACTAATGACATAATTACCCCTCAAGTCCCTTCTTTTCTTTCCACTAGTGTTTCCTATTTCAAGAATATTGAAGATGTGATATTTAACCCTGCGTGTTTCATGTGTTGCGGTTTCTAGTAATTGAGCTTTCACCATTTGTTAGCTTCACATTTTTCTTTAAAAAACAACATAACGTTAAGCCGTGTTCCTCAACTTATGTGTTCTGTGAATTTTATCAGGATCATAATCATGTTATTATTGACTTGATGCAACTGATTTTGGCCTAAATGAGCTCCAAATTTCGGAGCTTGGTCTCTGCTGAGATAAACTAGTTGAAAGTTTGGCTTATTTCTTGTTAGATGTAAAGTGGAAATAGCTAAGCAAAAAAATAAACTCTATTTTTTATTTTGTCGATATAAAAGAGTCAGTGAAGTTCTGTTGCAAGGAAAGTCTACAAAGTTAAAGTGTGGAGGATATTCTTGTAAATAAATATTTTCTTTAGAGAAATTATGTAATGCATGTTATATTTAATACACCAAATCAAACATTGCATAAGAAATAATGACAAAATAACTAATGTAAGCATAACTAATGCCAACATTATCAATGCAAGCATTACTAATACACCTTATTCAGCATTGTGTTTATCAGTGTTTTAAAAGGCGGAGGCGTGAGGTGAGGTTTAACAACCCTCGTGGTGATTTTTAGATTTTCTGTATTTTGACTATTTTATCTCTTTCCATTGTTGCCTTATAGATTGTGAATTGTGGGAGTGGGTGGCACAGTTCCCAAAGTGTCTGAGATAGTTTTAGAAGGTTTTTGGGTTGATATAGTTGAATTTAGTCAACATTTTGAGATCGGAGCATTGGATGAAAATTCAATCAGTTCCATCAGCTCTGGAATATCAATTTTGAATTAGCAGCGTGGTTGGTTTGGGTTTTGAGGCTCCACTATGATTTTTCAGTGTTTGGACGAGACACTAGTTTTAATTGCCTAAAGTTGGTTTCAGGTGAAATTTGTTGATAAAGACCTGGCATTTAGGACTCTTTATCTTCTTGGGTAGATAATTGATCATCTTTCATTTGGATAGTGAGTAGTTTTTATAATAATAAGGATGATTTTGATGATTTTTTTGAACTTGGAATGTCGAAATTAGCCTAGTATCATTATTGGTTTGTTTCTGTAGGGTACTAAATGAATCCCAAGGGTTCATTCGGGACATTTTTTATGTTGGGATTCAGCTGGTGCACCAGATCTGGTGCAGACCCAAATCCTTCTTCGCGTTCACGATTCCTCCATCGCATTCACGGATAAGAAAACATATCGTTCATCGCAATCGCAAGGGGGCACTGCGATTGCGAAGGGAACGGAGTCCGGGTCGGGGATTGTGCTTCACGTTCGTGACCAGTCCATCACGATCGCAATGGGATCAAACCGATCGCCTTCACGAATATGAGGGAAGTGTCTCAATCACAAAAAACTGTTCACAAAATAGTATATAAATCTAATTTTCGGCCTTAAACTTTATGTTTCACCATTTTCAAGCTTGGGAGCACGTTTTGGGGGGAATCTAAGAGTGAATTTCAACATCTTTCTATTGGGTAAGTTTCTAAACGTATTTTTGATAATTACCTATTGATTAAATTGTGAAATCACCTTCAAATCATGGTTTTAAAACTTGAGATGTTGAGGTTCTATCGATAAAGTGTAAAATAGATTTTTGATGATTTATAACTCGATTTCAACTCCGACTTCGATGGGATCTTAGATTTGAGACCCTTAAACTATGGGTAAAGTGATTTTACACTAAAATTCCAATTTTACTCTTTTATTCTAAGGGTTGATTTTTGAATTGAGTTTTCGGATCCGAACTAAAATATGTTAATATGGATATCATTGGACTCGTATTAATATGTATAAGATTCTTTTGATATAATGGGAGAGTTCTGAGGCTACTCAAAAGGGTAAGGCTTTGAGTTGAGTGTTTTTGGGCTTGCGGTTCTGCCCCGAGGTAGGTTATGGCTTAACTTTCTTCAGACTTGGCTGGGTAGGGAACTTATCATATAAAGCATGTTGTGAATTGGGTAAAATCTTGATATTTACATTATTTGGGTTGATTATTATTATTGTGATGCCCCAGTGGGGACTTGTGTGGACCTTAATATTGCCTAGGAAGATTATTATCATTTTGATGCCCATGTGGGGTCTTGTATTGACCTTATTATTGATTAGAGAGCTTATTATTATTGTGATGCCCGTGTTGGAGCTTGTGTTGACCTTATTAGTATGTTGATTGGTTTTATTATTATTGTGATGTCTTTGTGGGGTCTTATGGAGATTTTTTCAATACCTTGACTTGATTCTATCATTGTGTTGCTCGTGTGGGGACTTATATTATCTTTGTTGGGGAATTTAAGCTGATTTTTATCTTAGTGTTGCTTGTGTGGGGGCTTATATCATGTTTTACTAAGAGTTGGGAGGTTTTGATTCATACATACTATTGTTGAGCTGATTTTTGTGCATTATGGATTTCCCCATGAACATTCATATTCATTCTCCTCTTGTTTCATGGATTCTTTATGAATGAAAATGAGCCACCTCATAAAACCTTGACCGAAGACTTTACCTATAAGTGATGAGATATTATGAAATGAATTGACCGAGGAAAATGTTGGCAAGATCGAATATTGAGATTATGATTAGTATATGGGTTGTGAACCCCCCATGGGTCCTCTCTTGGAAGCTTAGGCTCGAAAAATATATGCTAGGTGTACTTTGCCATTAC
The DNA here is from genome assembly GCA_031232105.1 of Capsicum rhomboideum. Lineage (NCBI taxonomy): Eukaryota > Viridiplantae > Streptophyta > Magnoliopsida > Solanales > Solanaceae > Capsicum > Capsicum rhomboideum. The sequence continues at coordinate 24,823,092 of CP124713.1, read as the reverse complement.
ATTTACTTCATATCATTGCATTGCATTTGGACTTCCTTTTGGTTATATGGTGATTGATATATATCCATACATGGTGTATACTTTGTGATTGAGATTTATTCTTATATTGAGTAATTGTTTCGGCTTGATTCACTTGGGAATTTTCGGCGTGCAGGGCATTTACTCCATTCATGGTTTACTTTACTTGATTTAGTTGTCTACTTTAGCTCGGTCGACCTATAATGTCTACTGAGTACAAGTGAATTGTGCTCACTCCTACTTTCTGTACCTTTTGGTGCAGATCCTGATACGAGTGCTATCTGATGGCAATGATCATGCATTCTAGAGTTATCAAAGTCATCGTGATGAGCTTCTGTTCGGAGCATGTCCCCGGCTTCATCTATCCTACTTTTGTCTTTATTTTATTTCACAGACAGATATTGTATGTACTGATATTTGATGTTGGTTTAGAGTCACTCTGTACTCATGATCTACTTCTTGGAATTTTGAGTTGTTTTTCTGAATTTTGAGTCGATGTTGTTGTTGGTTCGACTTTATTTCAAAGTCTTGAGTTTTATTTTATTATTTGATCATCAATTCGATTTATTCTATCTTGAGACAGGCTTACCTACCAAGGTCGGGTAGGAATAGGTGTCGTCATGACCTTGGATTTTTGGATCGTGATACAAGGCATTTTACGTAGCACGAGGTGTAAGCCCTGAAACACGGGGCGTAAGTTTCATGGATCTACAGGGTATATATCTCATTATCTTCAATTTTATAATCTATTACCAATAAAATAAGTAAAAGTAAGATTTTCAATAATTTTGCAAATAAATTTAAATAAATCACCAATAATATAGAAAAAAATATTATAATTATTTTCTATGAAAGTTGCTTTCTTTATTTATATATTTAGAAAAAAAATTACTACAATATGCAAACATGATAGAATAAAGTATAAATATCATTACACTAATAAAAAAAAATATAATTTATAACAAAAATACTTTTAAAAAAAAATAAAAAAATTAACGTCCGGGCATGAGCTTTTACGCCCAAAACTTACACTTTTACACTCAAGGCTTACTCCTCAAATTTTAGGGCTTACACCCCATGGATCTACGCCTTTAATTTATGCCTCGAATCATTTTTTACACGCTCGGCCCCCTGATTTATCCCGAAAATGCCTTTGAAAATACTGATTTTTGTACACTATCAAACAACCCCTTAATTTTTATATATTAAAAGAGAGGGTTTCAACATATCAGTTATTGGATATTAAAGAAAAGTTCTAGAGTATTAAAGTCTTTAAAATATTTTGTAAGATCACCTTGCTTAGGAATGTTGTCTTTTATGTTCTATTATTTGGACCTTATCAACAATTCTAACAAAAGTTCATATATATGCCCTCCATTAAAATATCAATGAATGTGGTGGGGCTTACTTTACTTTTCAATTTTCGACATATGACATAGAAAGTAGGCCCTTAGGTTAACAATGATGATGTCATATTATACTCTCTTCATATTTTTTTCATTTGAATATGTGAAGGGTAAACATTTTCTTCCCTATATTTCTCATTTGAATGTGAAGGATAAATATTTACTATCTTTACCTAGATTTATATCAAGTTGTTTAAATTTAATATAGTTAAAGTTAGGGATGGGCATAAAAATAGAAAAATCAAAAAATTATACCGAATCGAATTAGTTCGGTTCTTCCGTTTTGATTTTCTTTTCGGTAGTTCGGTTCTTCGATTCGGTGTTCGATTTAGGGGTAACGCTTCTTCGGTCACTGAAGAACCGAAGTTTTATTAAAAGTTTTTTAAAATTTATTTATTTATTTAGCTCATGTTTGACCCAAAACTTTTCAAGACTAAGCCTCAAAGCCCATACTCAATTACCTCATCAACATTTACCTTCCATCCTTATTACTTTTACATTTTCCTAATTTTTAATTTTAATTCCTAATATACTTATATTTCTAATTGTAATTCCTAAAAAATTTCACACAAATACTCCTAATTTCTAACTGAAATTCCTAAAAATTTTCACACAAATACTACCACCGTATTATGATATGAAAAATGGAGCACTACAATGATATGTATTTGAAGTTGTCCTCACTGACAGTCTATTTACGATGTTTTAGATTTTTTTTAGTGTCTTATATTTTAATTCGGTTCTCATTTTATTTTTTATTTTGTACCTAAAAACCGATTTAAAAACACCGAACTAAACCGAACCAAAGTTGAAAAAATCAAACCGAACCGAATTAGTTTGGTTCGATTTTCGATGCACACTTTTTCAAAACCAAAAACCGAAGAACCGAACGCCCACCCCTAAATTATTTAAAGTGATTTAATAAGATGATACTTTATATTAATTAATAAATGCCTTTTTTTGAATTTGTCTTTATAATGAAGTAATTATATAAAATATGATAGATTTTTAAGACATAATAAATAGAGTTAATTTCGTAAAATAAATTTCTAATAAATATTTTCTTGATATTTGTGTTAAGTTAATATTTACCTAGTAAAAAAAAACCGAAGAAAAATATTTAATAAGATTTTACCTTTTTAAGGTAAACATAATTCACTACTAAATATCGTATAATAATTCGTTATTCTTGTATATGCAAAACATACCATTCGGTATTTGATTAAGTATACTATTCCTATGAGTTATTGATTAATAGTGCTAGAGATGCTAGAACTTATTAAGTTTTAATGGGAGTTATTGATTAATAGTGCTAGAGATGCTGGAACTTATTAAGTTTTAATGGGAGTTATAGATTAATAGTGCTAGAGATGCTAGAACTTATTAAGTTTTAATGGATAACATAACAGGTTTCAAAATTGAAATTTGGATGTTAATTGCTTGTTGGCTTATTTAGTCACTTTCATCATCCCAGGTAAGACTGGCCGCCGGACCGGTATATGCCGGTACCATTTGGGTCCATTCCGGTATCGCTACTGGTTCGAAATGGTATGTCATGTATCGAAACCCGGATCGGAACGGAACCGTGGTTTCTGTAACGACCCATTTTGTCGTTGCTAAATATTCATAAAAAATTCATGAAAATTCTTAATTTTCATTCCTCAATATTAACTTGAGTCCAAAATAGCCATCATTTCGTTCATTGTGTCATCTCAAGCTTTTCGGCAAAGATTTTAGCCTTCCTATGTGTCTAGATAGACTCAAGCGTGATGAATTTAATTATTCATGAGTACTAATATCAATCCTTTAATTTAGAAGTTCTTTAGGTATGAATTAAGGTCGTACAATATCCCTAGCACAAATTTAAGTTGAAAACATTTTTAACCGATAGAGTTTCGATATGGCCGGGTTTCTATTAGGGCCAACTTCAAACGAACATATCTCCTAGAATATAAGGATTTAGGGGACCCAATACCCACCAAATCAAATTTCTCTGAGTCTTCTTTCCAACGCAATAAACCGTTCGTCAATCCGAGTTTGGAATAAAAAGTTATGACCGTTTTACTGAATACTGTCTGGGCTGAAACGGGAATTTCGCTGTAGCAAAAATTCTGGTGGTATTTAAATCAGTTTTAAGCCGATTTTCAGGTCCAAAATCCCAAAACTTCAGTCCCCAACCCTAGAGAGGTGATTTCCCAAGGTTTAGAGCAGAATTTCTTTATTGAAGTAAGTTTTTCCATCATCTTCTTCGTCTTTTAATCCATTAACATCTTAGAATCCTTAGAAAGACCTTTAATGGTGGATTTTTGGGAAAAACTTGTGGGTGTTCTTAATATCACCTAGAACTAATTCTAGATTATAAATTAATGATTTCTAGCATGAACTTGGTAAACTAGATTATGTATTTTGTTGGTTGGAAATCTTGAATTCCATAAAGATGAGACCTTTAGCTTAAAAACTCCATTAATGGAGATGGGTTAAGCTTGAAAGAACTAGTTAATGGTTAATTGACCTTGGGGAATGATACAGACCTTGAATTAGGGTAGAATTAGTGGGTTTGAATTTCCAAAGATATTTATTTGAAGAGTAATTGATTAATTACTCTTATGATTGCTTGATTTTTAGATGATTGATCATTCCGAAGCATGAAGAAAGGGAATGAGCATCCTTGACATGACTTGTTGATTCAAAAAGCTTGGCGTCCAGGTAGGCTAGGTTAATGAGTAGAAGACTGTGTTATTTCATATTTTCATAATTTATAATTGATGGGAGAAAGCATGTCTAGGCCTGCAGACATGGAGTTGAGGTGGATAAAGACATAAGAACTTTACTTTAATCCCGAAAATTATGTTATTGATTGATTATGTGATATTTATGATATTATGTGTTATGTGCCCGAAAGGGAATTGTTGTGAATGAAGTATGTGGATATGATGTTTCTTAGTTGTTCTAGTGATGAACCTAATTGAGTTATAAAGGTATAAGTTGCATATTGTGCCATGATAGTGGTGAGGCCTAAGGGATAGATGACTTGAATCATTGTGTGCATTGCATTATGCGGAGAGAGGTAGAGAATAATGATAAGGTTGAATGTGCTAGTTATGGGTGGTGATGCTAGATCCCAAGTTGTGGTATTTGAGTAGATTATGGTTTAATTGGAGTTTAGACTCAATTTAATTGTGTGTATGCTCTTAAAATTGGATGCTTGTTGATTGGTCTTCGGACATACTTGAATTGATGATATTTGGATTATTGATACTTGCATGAATAATTATGAAAAATCGAACTTGATCGAATTGCCTTATGATTATAAGTGTACTTGTAAATTTAGTACACCGTGTTGTATCCTGAGAGATAGTATGAAGTTGATAAAATATACATAATATGGTTATGGCGGATCGGGTACCACGCCGGTACGGATATGGATGTTGATATTACTTATTTATGGAGGATCGGGTACCACGCCGGTACGGTACATGGACTTAGATTGTTCCCTGCAGGTCATGACTAGTTGGGCAGAAATAAGTCCCTTAGCATGTGTGTACAGACTATTGTTGATAAATGAAAAATCTTGATTCATAATGATAATGAAATTGAAAAGAATGCCTTGAGTAAAGAAGGCTTGTGATGTACCTTCATACAGGTCGAAAAGTGAATGATGAATATTTATTAAGAACAGAAAAGTGAAAAGATTGTTAATAGCAATGTGGCCGACGTTAAATTTTGGTATTGCTGTAAGACATGATTGGATCGGGTGCCACGAGCCGGCATGGTAATATTAATAATAAAGAAATTGATAATGAAGTTATCTAAAGTGATGAATCCAATGAATAATCTCAAAGAAACGATCCCAAAGTTTCAATAATTGAATTAATCTTTCTCCAAGAGTATCTATAAGGTTTGCTAATGAAACTTGAGTTCTCTTGTGTGTTTTACTGAGATGTGAGTTGATTTGTATTCCCTATTTGATATCCTTGAGATTGATTGTGTGACATGTACTTGGAAAAGTGAAACTCTGTGCTTACTTGCTATATGTTGGTCGACTTACTTTATTTATACTTGGTGTAATCGTGGCTTATTCGATTGGCTAGTTATTATTATTTAATATTATAAGAGATTGTTTGGCTGTTAGCCCGAGAGTTTAGTGTGAGTTGTCTATGATTACTAGGTTGATCCTATAGATGTGGGTAATGGAAGCAGCAATGCGAATAAAGGGGTGATAGTGATGGTTTAGTGTTAGATTGTGGTGGATGGTATGAATTAATGAGGTTAGACCATGCTAGTGGTGAATATAATCTCGTTAATAGAGTTGGAGAATTGTAAATTATATAGGCAAAGTGTTATAATGATATTACAACCTTAGTTGAATTATACTCTATTTAAGATGTCATGATTTCTTTTCTTTGATTCTACTTTATGATTATGTGGACTAACACTGGTCGGCCGATGATGCCTACCAGTACGTGTGTTTGTACTGACCCTACTCTTCTACATTCCTTCTTGGAGTGTAGACTGAATGCAGGTTAGTTTGCAGTTACTAGATGGATGACGATATTCAGCACTAACTTCTGCACTTCCTTCCTGGCAGATGGTGGAGTCTTTGTGTTATTTATTTTACTGTCAGTCTATTCTATAATAGGTAGCTCTTGTACATGTCTGACCAGGTCTTGGGGTAGTGAAGGACAGTTGTAAGAAGTTTTTGAAAAGTTTATTTATTGGTATTTAATTTACTTTGTTATATTTAATTCAGTATTCTCTTAAAAACAGAAGTCTTTCGCATATTTTTGATTGGGTAATAAGGGTTCTCCTAGCTACTTAGGATAGTGTAGGTGCCCGCACGATCCGTTAGTTTGGGTCGTGACAGTTTCCTATCCGAAATTCGATACTAGTTCCGACCCGATCCAATCCGGTGATTAATAGTGCGAGAGATGCTAGAACTTATTAAGGTTTAATGGATAACATAACAGGTTTCAGAATTGAAATATGGATGTAGATGTAGTAGCGGCTGACAGTAGTGGTTGGTAGCGGTTGATTGTCAATGGTGGAGGTGGTTGGTGGTGGTAGAGGTGGTTAGTGGTGGTGACTGGTGATTGTGGATAGAGTGGTGGTGAATATTATCCAACACAAGAATACCTCTTAATGATATTAAGACCTGGTTCCAGATCTGACTGATTAATACCTATTCAGACCTATTAAGAGCTAAAATCTTAATAAAAACAAATGCACTTAATGATCTAAGGTCTGAACCATTCAGATTCAAACCTCCATTAAGTGCAAATAAATGAGGCCTTAGCCTATTTAGGGAATTTGGGGTAGAAATGTGACCCGAACCTCAGTATAAAATACTTGTCATGGCCATAGAATCCTATTACCCCTGATTATAAGTATGTTAACCATAGTTAGATGTTAAGGAACCTTTAGTATAGGACTTACCATTGACTTAGAAATTTGAGTGGTAATTTCCAGTTAGATCCTTGTAGCGGCTTATGCCCTTGATTATCTTAGTTTCCCGAGTTATGTGGCCTTATTATGTAAATTATATGTTGTTGGGCCCGAGGTCGCAGTTACGATACTAGTTGGACTCTAGGTGAGTATTTTATCCTTATAAAGGGCGTGATTCTTGATAACCCCCAAAATACGAAAAGAGGGATAAAGTACGAAAACAAGAAGAAAGATAGAATTGAAATACGGAAAGTAAATGATAGATAGATAGAGATAAAAAGATAGACACAAACAAAGAAAATCAACAAAACTAACGGATATATTAAATCCAATAACCTCGAAATATTAATCCAAAGAAGGCACCTAACTCATAGGAACGACCACGAGGGAATCAGAACGACCACGCAACCATCGTTTCTAGGAAAAAATCAACCAAAGCTTTTCCAAGCTACACTCATGCTCCATTAGGAGTCACACAATATCAATATCATCAAAAAACTAAGCTAAAAAATGAAGACGAACTAGTATTTATAGCGTTGGGCCTTTTATTACATTTAATGGGCCCAGAAGTGACCCATTTTAGAAAATTGGGCATCCGCCCACGCAGGTGGGGCACCTGCTGGAGCATGTGAGGCCGCAGGCGCCTCTTGACAGGCTAAAATGGCCACTTGCTGGTGCAGGTGGATGACCTGCGGCTGCAGGTCAGGGCGCAGGTGGCCCCAGGTCATTGTTTAGCTCCGTTTAGCTCCCCGATGACCTCTCCAATGGTTCCCTTACTCCAAGCTATCTTTCATACACGATATTGCTCTACTTAAAGTGCAAAATGGACCCTATTCCCACATCTTTATGGACTTAAGCTCTTTGTGGTTTGGGTCCCTTGTTGTTGCCCTTGAAATACAAGCCAAAAAAGGTTGACGCCAATTTGGCTTGTATCAATTCTAGTGTGTAGACGCTTAGGCGTTTATGTTTGTATTGTTTGGATACTAGTGATGGCATGCATACTTTTAAGCGCATTTATGCTCACTTAGTGGTACAATTCCAACTAAATTCTTGATTTTACTATTGTTTTCTAAAAAGGGATTTATTCCCACTTTTCACTTTTAAAATGGATCCTTTTACGACGGGAATCGTACTACCTATTCTAATGAATTATGAGCTTTTAAAACTAAATGAGATATTTTGGTAACTAGACCGAGGTTGATTTCGGTCCTTTATTATCCACTCTTTTACCACTACTATTTACTTCGGTCAAGGGAGATTCTGACCCTTTCTACATTATTATATCGATTTAGTCCCGACGTCGATCTCGGGTAATGGATTTATAGACTACACTCTTTTAGACCAGGTTTGAGTCCGTACACTTATTATATTTATATATCTCTCCTGTACTGGATGGAGTAGATTGACTATGATGGTTACTGGAAGTCCTGGTTCGATACCAGGCAGTGTATACAAATATTTCGAGTCCCATAGGGGCCTCTTCATCTGTGAGCCACAGTGCTGGAGGATGGTCATCGTAGGTCCTGCCTTTGCGAGCTACTGAGCTGGAGGAGGTGTATACACTTGGTACGTTATGGTACTCAGATTGGAGAAGGTACTATTGGTTTATGCTGCATTCGTTTATTCATATGCATTGCCTATCACCAGTATGATTGTTTGGCGCCTATATCTATCGGTCTTATGGGGAATTGTATAGGTATAGGCTATGGTTGTTGTTTGCTAAGTGCTTTCATGGACCTTCTGGGCTTATGGGGGCCCAGTTAGGTTATTGTTTGTCCGGACTAGCCGGTTACTTTATTATTGGTTATTATGGTTAGTTCGTGATAGGATGATTATGGACTGGTACCCGAGGCTGTCGGTTTATTTCTTATTTCCCTTTTCTTCTTCATGGTAAAATGCGTTACTGTTAGATTATCTCATGTTTAGTCATCCTTTGGTTAGAGGCGTTGATTATGCTAGTATTAGCTCCCTTATTTGGCTATGATCCTCGAGATGTTAGGTTGGCTCCCTCAGGATATTACCTTGAGATTAGTCTTATCCATGTGTATATATATATGGTATTACCATATATCCCTCTTTTTCCTTATCTATTCATAATATATATGTATCTTTTGGCCTTATATTACAACTATATATCCTTCTTTCACTCTTCAGTTGTATATTCGCTAGTGATATACGGTATTGCACTTTAATTCTTGAATACTGTTAGAATAGCATAGTTTATCCTTATTGCCCCGTTAGCATTATTATGCTTAGTTTCTTGGATAACTGCCTATAGTTATATTTCTTTTATACTTGCATTACCTTTGGATCTCAGTCGGTCGATGCCTACTGAGTACCATGTGTTTGGTACTCATGCTATCTTTTGCAGCCTGCAGATCATATTACGAGTTCTCACCATTGATGTGTGTATCGTGTGGAGCAGCTATGGATCGGAGATTTGGGGTGAGCTCCTGACGTTTGGAGTATTCCTGCTCTCCCTTATATTGTTAGTTTGATCTTTATTTTTAATTTCAGAGATGACTTTGTATATATATTGACTCTAGATTCCACTTTGTACTCCAGTTGTATTAGAAGTTGTTGTACTGACTCCATCGGGTCTTAGGATTATAAGCTATATGTTAGTCTCTTTACAATATTCTTTTTCGCTACTTTCCTTATTTCTCTTGGTAGTCTGTTACTAGTTGTTTCGGACTACGAATTGGCTTACCTACTAGTGGGTTAGAGTAGGTGTCAACATGACCTGAGAAATCAGGTCGTGACACCCTCCCCCATTCAAATTCTTATTTACAATTTCAACTCTCATTCTCTCTCAATTTTCAACTCTCAATATCTATAAATTCTATAATTATTGTTATTATTTTGCAATTGAAGTATAATTTGGTGAATTTTGGAGGAGCAATCTTTTTCAAGTTTCAAATTTCAGTTATAATCGTATGCTTTGACGGTAGATGTTTGGTACATTTGTTCCACTCTCTAGTCTTTTAATTTATTTTTCGTGTTTATTAGTTGTGATTTGCTTGTTTTAATTTGCTACTTTCATATTTCATTTCATTATATTATGAATTCCTCTAAAAAAAAAATCGGTAAAAAAAGTATTGCACAAAAAGAAAAAAGTTTTAATAAAATTTGAAAGTAAAAAAAAATGAAGGTTTTTCTAGTTTTTCTCACTTGCCTCAAGTTAGATTTAATGCGGATGATTTTATGCATGTTAATGAAACTGATTTTGCCCATCTCTCTATCATAGAAATTAATACCAATACCCATAGTTCTCATGAAGCTTTCGAGAGATTGTATAATGATTTTGAAGATGAATTAGATGAAGAAGTAGAATTACACGTGGATGATGGTTTAGATGATACACTAACTAGTCCCGCTCCCGCTCTCGCCCCCGATAGTGTCGAAGCTCCAACTCAAGATAATTCTCAGGTTGGAGCTAGTCGTCCCCCTATTCCTCTGGTTAGGGGTAAGACCACGACACAACGTACTTTAAAATCAGATGTGTGGAAATTTTGTTATTTGAATGATGAAAAAATTGTTACTACGTGTGATATTTGTAAACAAAAGTGGAAATGTGTATTTGGCGGGTCTGGAGGTTCAACTAGGGGGTTAAAAATCCATTTGATTAAGAAACATCCGAGAGAATGGAATGCATATATGGCTTCTCGTCAAACTGCCAATTTTGGCACTGGACCCTCTGTTGCCGGGTCAAACATGGTTCAAAGTGAACTAAACCCTTCAAACCCGACTGGTTATGTTACACAACGACCTTATAATAGGGATCGTGATCGTGAAAATTTTGCTAAAATGATTGTTGTTTGTGGTTTTCCTTTTAATTATGGAGAAAATGAAGGTTTTATAACATATATTCGGTATATATATAATCCCAGTTTTGAAGGTTTTTCAAGAAGTATGGTAAAAAGAGATATTTTTAAATTTCAAGAAAAACATATGCAATTTCTTCGTAGCTATTTTTACATGATGGATTGTAGGGCTGCTATTACCACTGATATGGGTCGTAGTCCTAATGGTAATGATTATTTAACTGTTACTGCACATTGGGTTGATTATAATTGGAATTTGCAAAAAAGAATTATTGCTTATAAAATTTGTGAATATAAATAGACCGTTGTTTATATCGCTTCTACTGTAGGTCATATTTTAGAATATTATTGTCTTTCTGATAAAGTGATTAGCATTACTTTAGATAAGGCTTCTGCTAATTTAAATGTTATTTCTCATCTAGAAACTAGAATTTGTCCAATTAGTAAGTATGCTTTTCATGTTAAATGTGTTGCATATATATTAAATTTGGTTGTGAAGGATGGTATTCAATTATTTGATAATACTTGTGATAAAGTTGAAAATGTTGTGTTTTGGATTTTTCATATGCATAATAGTAGTAGAATTAGACAATATAAAGAATTTTGTCGTGGGTGTGAACTTCCGCATAAAAAAATTCCAAAGCAAGTTAAAACTAGATGGAATTTTTTTTATGAAATGATTAAAGATTCTTATACATATAAACAACCTATTAATATGATGTTTAATTCTCATAACTCTTATCTTAGTCATCAACTCAATGAAAATGATTGGGATCAAATAGAAGCACTTAAAGGTTTTTTGAAATCATTTTATGATGCTACAGTTACAGCTTACAGAGGACATGACCCTTAATAGGAAGGTATGGAGGATGCAGATTAGGGTATAGGGTTAGTGGGTAGGAATGCGTCCTTACTAGTTGGGAGGAGTGTTTTGTTTGTCGATGTACCTGTAGTCATAGTGTTATACCTGTGTCTTGTAGTTTCTTGTTTGTGATGTTTTGGTGATGTGTGTGATTTCGGATAGATAGTTCATAGCATTACTCCGTGGGTGTTTTGTTTCTTTTATCTAATGGTGTGTTACCCCATTTTGTTATTTGTTTTTATGTTTTATGCTTGTAATACTGTTATTTGTCCTGAGTCGGGGGTTTATCGAAAACAGCCTCTCTACTCCATCTGAGGTGGTGGTATGAACTACGTACACTTTACCCTCCCCAGATTCCACTTTGTGGGAATACACTGGGTATGTTGTTGTTGTATTTTATGATGCTACAAAATAAATTTATGGATCGTATTATCCCACCATTTGTGAAGTTTTAATACATATATGGTCTATTTCATTCCTTTTTGTTGAGTATAAAGATAATGCATTTTTTAAGAATGCTATTGTAGCTATAGTTGAAAAATCAAAAAGTATTTTTTTCCTATCCCCCAAATTTATTAAATTGCAATTCTTTTTATCCCGGAATATAAAGAATATGGTGCAAAAGATCTGGTTAAAGAAATTTATCAAAATTTAAATATTCAACCGCATGAAAGTCTGGATTTGATAACATGTCAAAATAACATTCAAACTTGTGCTAAAGAATTATATGACAAATATTACACCTTCGATAATGTTGAAGTTCCTCAAACTTCTACGCCTCGACTAGATGCCCATGGTAGAGCACAATCATCACTTGGTCTTCATTCTTCTCATAAATGTGAATTTGTTAAATATCTTGACCAGGGTTCTGATACTAATACGAATCAAGAAAGGGTACCGCAGCTATTGAATTGGTGGAGGGCTCATGGTCCTCAATATCCAAAACGTAGAAAGATGGTGAAGGACGTGCTAGCTATTCAAGGATCATCTGTAGCTTCGGATCAAGCTTTCAGTGCGACAAGATTTCAAATCGGAGATCATAGATATTCATTATCAGAAGACAGTTTGGAGGTATCAGTGACTTTTAGAGATTGGATCAACGCCGAGCGAAGAAATAAAGGAGTTTCAAAGTTAACTAAATTACAAGAACATTACTTAGATGCAGTCATTGGATGTAATAGTGACGATGACATTGAAATTGAAGATCGTCAACAAGCTTTACCAAGACAAGAGGTTATTGCTCAAAATTTACAAGAGTTAGAGCAAAACTTTATAGGACTATACAACTATTAGTTTAAATTCGAAACTTAGTTGAAACAAAACCCTTCCTAGAAGGTGGCTGCGTAACATAGGCGCTCTATTAATAGTTGTAAATTGTAATACAAATTTGAAATTTTGAATAAATTGGATTGATATTTAATTTTATCATACTTTTACTTAATGCATTTCTTTTTTGTTTAGTTTGAGTTTTTAAATTAGTAACTTATAAACTTAAAAAAAAAATTAAACTTACAAACTTATAACATATAAATTGAAAAACTTAGAAAAACAAAAAAGTTTAACAAACTAATAAACTTCAAATACATACACTTTAAAAAATATAAACTTAAAAACTTATATAACTCATAAATTGAAAAACTTAGAAAAAAAAAAACTTTGACAAAGTTATATACTTTTATATATACTTCAAAATTAAAATATATAAACTTCAAAAAATATAAACTTAAAAACTTATAACTTATAAATTGAAAAACTTAGAAAACAGAAGAAGCTATATTTAAACTTAAACTACATATTTAAACTTAACTCAATATATTTAAAAACTAAATTTAAACTTAAACTACATAATTCAAAATATAATATTTATTCTTTAACTGAAAAGTAAAAACTAATTTATTTATTCCAAATATAAAAAACTATTTTTTTAAAAAAAAAAAATTAAATCCGCCTGTACTGGTTAACCCGGTCCGCTCTGTACCGATAATATACCGACTAATAATGGAACAAAATGGAACCGCGATTTCATACCGGTTATTTCAAATTGGTACAACTCGATACCAGTTACATTCCGGTCCAGTTCATACCGGTCCGGTCCGGTACCGGTCCATTCCGTTCTGGCTATTCCATTCCGACAGAATGCGCAGTCTTAGTTCCAGGCACAAAGCAAAAATGTTGATGTTTTATTATTTTAAACATAATATATAAAATTTATTTTGCTCATAATAAATTTATTTGATATGGTTTGATATTTTTTTGGTTTATTAATAAGACTACAAATTCATCTAATTATTTGGTATGATTATAAATTTATATTTAAATAATCAATCCGATACTATTCAGTTTCGTCCATTAAGTCAATTTCTAAAAAACATTGACACCCCTAGAATCAACTATAAGGTTGAAAAACATTTTTCCCCACTACTTACGACACCCTAGCTAATCGAGATTTTAAAATTTAATTAGAACATCAATAATTAAGCACATATTTATAACAAAAATAGACTATGCATATTTCTCTCATTTAATTCTAATATTTGTTGTTTTGAAAAAAAATATTAATAGTTTCCATTTTCACATTAACACAGGCCATTCCCCTAGTATTATCTATAATTCTTAATCCTTTCATCTTCATAATTTTCATATTTAATATTCACGACTTTAACGCATTTCAATTAAGGGTGTTAACCGGGTCGGTTGACCCGAAATTGGACCAGCCCAACCAGGTAAAAACTCTATCCGGCCCGTCCTCTTATTAAAGGGTTGGGTTGGTTTGGGTCTGTTACTATAATTAGAGTTGTCCGGTTTAAATTTTCAACCGTAACCTCGAATCGATACAGTGTCACAACCCAAATGATCATGAGTGGCACCCCCTCTAACCCTCCTATGAAAAAACATGCATTACCATCTAACCCAAGCCTTAACCAATTTAGCAAAATAAGGCAATTTACAAGACATAATAATCGAAATCTCAAACTTAATAAAACAACGTGCGAAAATCTAGCTATTACATCCCTAAGATTCAAAAGTCATCGTAAAAAGGATGCTAGTAAAATTGTGTCTAAGAGTAGTCCAAAATCACTAATAAATAAATATTGTCCGAAGAAAGAAATATATGTAACAAAGAAGATATGTGACAGCCTGAATGAGAGTAGCTCACCCTCGAATCGATCGAATGAACAACGCTAGATGCGAGGCCGCGTCGAAGTCTCTGAAACACAGTTTATGCTCAGGAAAAAAAAGTGCATAAGTAGAATTAGTATAAACACTATGTACTGGTAGGGATCAAAGACTAACTCAAAATAATAGCAAGTATATCTTATGAATCAAGTAAGGCAAGTATACAGGTACATCAGCACATAATCAAGTAGTTACATTAACCAGGTAAATCACCCAAATCCAGACATATCAATGTCAACAAAATAAAGGACATATAAGTCACCCAATGATATAATAAATTATTACAAACTCTGCAAATATAATGCAGTCACATCACAAACATAGATTCGTGTCCATACTTGATCTTACAGTTGTATAGTTTCTATATCTCATCAGTTTCACTCTGTACCATATCAAAACTCACAAGAATCACTCATCTGTACATACGTGCTAAGGATTTTATTTTTGCCCAACTAGTCATGACCTGTAGGGGCTAGTCTAGGGTTCATGTACCGTACCGGCGTGGTACCCGCTCATCCATAAGTTTACATCAAACTCGAGCCACTCAACAACAGAATAGTATGTATATTCTCAAGCTCTTTCAACATATCTCATTATGTTCTCATATTCAGCTATCTCTCAGGATATTATCAGCAAGTATACAATAAGTTTAATAAGTGTACATCATTCTCATAAGTCATTTAAAGACATGCTTCAACAGTTATAAGCTTATTCACGCAAGCATTGTCAAGCCAAACAATAATCAACCACAGTTTATGTCCAAAGACCAACTAACATGCTTATCAATTTAAATACATACAAGAGACTAAATTAAGTCTAACTCCACATAAATCGTAACCTACCTCAACTGAAGAATCCGAATCAAGTAAGCTCAATCACAGGAGCTTTTCCTTTCCTCAACGCCTCAGAATGTTCAGAGGTTAAAACAAACAATTATAAGATTAATTAATCATCTACTCTTCAAATATACGCTTTGGGAATTCAAACCCAGTAATTCTACCCTTATTCACGATCTATAATATTATTCAAGGGTTAATGAACCATCAACTAGTTTCACAATACTCATATTATCGTAATTCATGGAGTTTCTACTCCAATTACCCTCTTTAAAGTAGTTTTTATTTTAAAGACACCATTTTTATTGAACTCAAGGTTCTAAATCGCCACAATTCATGTTTAAGGACAACAATTTGATGCTAGGAAGTGTTAATTTACAATCTAGAATCATTTTCGATGATTCTTACATTTACCCATATGTTTTCCCGCACTTTTCATGAACTTAGAGTTCTAACCCATAATTTGACCATTACAATCTCTCTAAAAATTCTATGATGTTAATGGATTACTAGGCGAATAGATTGATGGAATAACTTACCTCAACAAGAAAATTCACCCTAGCCTTGGGAAAATCGCCTCTCTAGAGCTCTGGAATAAAGTTTTGGAGTTTAAGATATGAAACTCGGACTAAGTGACTTAAAAAGACATTTTGTATTGTGTCATCCACTGCAGCGGACCTTTTCTCGCTGTGGAGGATCCGCTATGACGAAATAGGACTCGCTATGGCAAGCCGTGGAGGTTTTTCCAGCTCCGCTATGATGGGACTTCGACTGCTACGACGGTCTCTGTAACACCCCGTACATCTCCGAACCTAATTGATTACCGTAACATTTATGAAATTATTTAAACATGAGATGGTTGGTGTAATATGCATTAATTTTGTTGGGCTGAATTACTATCTGCTAATGGGCTCAATAAAGGCCCAAAATTAAGCCATAAGACATGGCCCAAATAGAGAGATGATCCATTCCACCTTTGACCAAGTAAACATAACATTTATGACTAAGTGTGTGTCTAAGGATGACTATGAGGGCCTATAAAAGGCACAAAAATCAGATTTTATTCAAAAAAAAGACACATGCACATTTCTAGAATTTTCTAACAATCTTTCATTTCTCTTTCAAACCCTAGGCTATCATTCCCTTGGACAAGATCATCCTCTTGTAAGCTTTGGTAAGTATTTACTATTATTATTTAATATATTATGTGCGTGAGAGGGTGTATAAATCATGTTGGTTATGTTGGCAAAGTGTTGGACAGTCCACTATGGGTAAAACAATCTACCTTTGCTAATCGGTAAAGGGTTTTGCCTTCTAAACTTGAAAGTGGACTTGAGGTCTTGAAGGAAGTGAATTGAATGGATTAAATGTCAATATGTAAGATGTGGTTATGTCCTTAACTTGCTTTCTCTATGTGTATAACTTATGGGATTGTTGTTATGAAATTGTGCATGGAACCGGTGGCGTATTGAAAGGAGAAAATAGTTTTGGTGATGCTCATGTGCATTTTGAAACTATGGTTGATCATTAGCATCAAAGTTTACCTAAATTATGAAAAGAGAAGCTTACTTATGGCCATGGACCATTTATTACAAAAAAGGACCCAAAAGAGACCCATTTTGGCCGAACCGGGCATCCGCCCTCGCGGATGGAGCACCTGCGGGGGAAGATGCCAATGCAGGTGGCCCTAGACAGGGCCAGATGGGCACCTGCGGCCGCATCTCATCCACCTGCGGGCGCAGGTGGATCCACAGACCATTCCATAATTTTGTTTTGTTTGTTTTTGTTTCTCTTTGACCCCCCAAGGCCCCTATACCCTTCTTGGATGCAATCATCAACTTATGGCACCATTTGAATGGACCTAAGGAGTGTTCCGAAGGCATTTTGAATCATATCAATTATGAATTTTTGTTTTATGTGTTATGGTGAAAGGTATTGTGATGACTTGATAGAGTAAATGTGACGTGGTGTTAATGAGGAAGTGTAAAGGATAAACTTGGTGTGAAATGTTATTGGTTTATGATGTCTTGGTTGATGTGTGGCATGTTGTGGTGTTGTTGGTATGGTAATGCAGTTAATTGTATTGTGAAGGGTGAAATGACTTTATATGGCAGTCATGTAGCTCATTGTCGTCTTATGCACTTGTAATGTAGTTAGTTGTTAACATGAGCTCCGTTATGTACTTGTGTTGTAGAGTAACACATAAGGAAGGAGCGGGATTATTGTATTCACATATAGAATTGTGTATTCATAATGGGAAGATAAGGTATGTAAGGTTACTCTTTCCGTATCCTTTGGCAGAACCTATTGTTATCATTGTTACCGAACTTGTTTCCATTTCGAAATGTTCCAAAGTATCTCATTTCAGGTTTGTCATATATTGTTATTCACATGTCTCACATGTCTCTTATTCATTAACCAATGTTTCAAAGCTTCAATAATGTTATAACCACCAATGTATCAATCTCACACAAGTAAAGGAATGAAGTTATGCATATATGTGTTTCTTAGAGGCCGGTTGCTAGCTAGAGACGATCCCGATGATCATTATATACAGGGGGTAAAACAGAGGGGTAAAAACCCTGGTCAGAACAAACCTGATTTATTGATTTATGGATCGCAATCTAAGGGGCATAAGCCTGGCTGGAACGATCCCAATGTTATGTTATGTTATGATAGATTTATAGATGGCAATCTAAGGACATAAGCCTGGATGGAACGATCCCAATGTTATGCTATATTATGATGTGACCCACTGATCAACTAGATGAATGATAACGATGATGAACGTAAAAGCAAAGAAAGTAATGAATGTAATATACATGGTTCCATACATACAGAACGGTGGTTTATCCATAATGTTTATTCACTTGTATTTGCTTCCACTTGGGTTCCTATATCTCATACAATTGCTTTTATCCTTACATACTCAGTACATTCTTCATACTGACGTCCCTTGGGGGACTTACCTTGCTTGTTGTAGGCACATGAGCTAGTAGACCTCCACAGTAGGATACAAATCATCTGCAAACTGTTGGTGAGCTCCAGATTGATTCGGGGCTTTCCGAGTCACATGTGTACATTGGTTTTGGTACTATGTAAATGTTGTATAAAGCGGGTACTTGTCCCTACTTTAGGT
This sequence comes from Capsicum rhomboideum, assembly GCA_031232105.1. Classification (NCBI taxonomy): domain Eukaryota; kingdom Viridiplantae; phylum Streptophyta; class Magnoliopsida; order Solanales; family Solanaceae; genus Capsicum; species Capsicum rhomboideum. The sequence continues at coordinate 24,804,388 of CP124713.1, read as the reverse complement.
TGGTTATGTATCTGTTAGAGGATTAGTAGACGTTGTATGACGAATGAAGGAATGTATGTTCATTTTGACCTGATGGCCCTAACGGCCAAGTTTCATATCTATTGAATGTTTCTCCATGACTTTCGCCATTGGTCTCTTATGTATATATGATAGAGTGTTGTTCATTTAGTGACATGCATATGAGTGTACATGAATGAAGGTTGGTTCTCTCGGGCCTTAACGGTTTCAGGTGTCAGTCCGCCCCAATGGGATTTGAGGCGTGACAAAAGTGGTATCAGAGCAGGTTGTCCTAGGGTGTCTACAAAGCCGTGTCTGAGTAGAGTCTTGTTTATGGATGTGTTACGCACCACATTTATAAGTAGGAGGCTACGGGACATTTAGGAGTTGTTTCGTTTCTTCATTTCTTAGATCGTGCATTAGAGCCAATGTTGTAGGTGGAATCATTTCTGACCATTGAAATTGGTTTTCTTTGTTATAGTAAAATGTCGATTACACGACAAGGTAGGGGCAAAGGTAAGAAGGTAGACATGCTTGTCGGAGAAGAAACTAGTAAATCACCACCTGACCAAGCTAATCAAGGTGGGGCTGAAACTGAATTTGCATCGCGGGCATCTTCTCCTCTCCCATTTCCAGGGGGGCCACAAAGGAGAGAAGTATCCCCTAAACCACCTATTAATGCTACTGAGCAGGATCTCAGAAATGCAGTGCAAATGTTGACTCAGATAGTTGCTGCACAAAGTCAAGGATGAGCTGGTCCAACGACAAGTGATAATGGTGCGGCTAGGGCAGCTAGTCGGCGGATATAGGATTTTCTGAAATTAGACCCTCCCACGTTCACCGGGTCAGATCTAAATGCAGACCCACAAGACTTTGTGGACCAAATTCAAATGGCTTTAGATGTTATGCATGTGACTGGTATAGAAACATTGGAGCTTGCAGCATATAGACTAAAAGGCGAGGCTATATTATGGTACGAAGATTGGAAATGATCTAGGGGTATAGGTGCACTTCTAGCTAGTTGGAAGGAATTCAAAATGGCATTCCTTGATCATTATCTCCCATATGAGATCTGAGAGGCTCGTGCGGATCAGTTTTTAAATCTTCATCAAGAGGAATATGAGTGTCAGAGAGTACAGTCTTCAGTTTAACTCTTTGGCTCGATATGCTCCTAATGTAGTAGCCACGATGGAGGACAGAGTCCATCAGTATGTGGACAGATTGGAGCCATACTTGGTGAGGGACTGTACCATTGCTACTTTGAACAGGGATATGGATATAGCCAGAATACAAGCCTTTGCACAGAAAATGGAGGATCAGAGACAAAGGAGAAGGGTACAGAAATTTGAAAGATCGTCAAAGAGGGCTAGACCTATAGGACAGTTCATGGCGTCCCAAGGAGAATTTAGGCCTCGGGTTTTTCTTAGACCACCGAGACCATTATTTTCTTACCCTACAGCAGGTACTTCATCCCAATTTTGAGGGTTTAGAGGAGGCCCAGTGGGGCAGAGTAGTGGAATTTGGGGTTCACAGACAGTGGGATCTTCTCGTCAACCATGTCAGCACTGTGGAAAGTTTCATTTAGGTGCATGCCGGGTTGGGACAAATGTTTTCTTCTAGTGTGGTTTATCGGGGAACGCAGTGAGAGACTACCCACAGATGGGCACGGGTAGTATGACGCGACCTACGGGATCAGCCATTGCATCATCAATGTCAGGTGTATAGCCTGTTGATCATGGTAGAGGTGCTAGAGGAGCAGCTAGTTCTAGTGGAGTCCAGAACCGTACCTATGCTCTGGCGGATCGACAGAATTTAGAGGTTTCTCCTGATGTAGTTACAGGTACACTATCCGTCTTTTCACATAATGTATATGCATTGATTGATCCGGGTTCTACCCTATCATATGTTACTCCATTGATTGCTGAAAAATTTGAAAGAACACCAAAATTACTAGTCAAGCCATTTGAAGTATCTACACTAGTTGGTGAATCTATTGTAGCTAAAAAAGTATATCGTAATTGTATAGTGAATGTTTGTGGTTATGATACGTTGGCTGATCTTATTGAGCTGGAAATGGTAGATTTTGATGTTATAATGGGTATGGATTGGTTGGCTTCTTATTATGCCACGGTAGATTGCCGAGCTAAGAAAGTATATTTTCATTTTCCACAAAAGGATGTCTTTGAATGGAGGGGTAATGTTGGAGCACCGAGAGGTAAATTTATTTCCTATCTTAAAGCAAGGAAAATGATATCCAAGGGGTACATATGCCATCTAGTAAGAGTGCAAGATACCGATGTGAAGCCATCAACTCTTGAATCGCTTCCAGTAGTAAATGAATTTCTTGATGTATTTCCTGAAGATCTTCTAAGTTTACCTCCAGAACGGGAAGTAGAATTTAGTATTGATGTAATCCCAGGTACTCAGCCTATCTCTATTCCTCCGTATCGAATGGCTCCAGCAGAATTGCGGGAATTGAAGGAGTAAATAAAAGACTTGCTAGATAAGGGATTCATAAGGCCTAGTATGTCCCCTTGGAGTGCACCAGTGCTATTTGTACGAAAGAAAGATGGCACGTTGAGAATGTGTATTGATTATCGGCAAGTGAATAAGGTAACAATCAAGAATAAATATCCCCTTCCCAGAATTGATGATTTGTTTGATCAGTTGCAGGGTGCCAAATGCTTCTCAAAGATTGACCTAAGATCGGGATATCATCAGGTAAAGGTTAGAGAAAAAAATATACCCAAGACAGTTTTTCAAACACGGTATGGTCATTATGAATTTTTGGTTATGTCATTTGGGCTAACAAATGCACCAACAGTTTTTATGGATTTGATTAATAGGGTGTTCAAGCCATTTTTGGATGTGTTTGTGACCGTTTTTATAGATGATATTTTCGTTTATTCAAGATCACAAGAGGACCATGTTAATCACTTACGACAGGTGTTACAGATTCTTCGTGATCGTAAGTTCAAAGTTCTCTAAATATGAATTTTGGTTAAAATCTGTGGTATTATTGGATCATATTGTGTCGGATGAAGGAATAAGGGTTGATAATCGAACGATAGAAGCTCTGAAGAATTGGCCAAGACCTACGACGCCTACAGAGATTCGTAGCTTTCTCGGGTTGGCAGGTTATTATAAAAGATTTGTTGAAGGATTTTCTTCCATTTCAGCACCTTTGACAAAGCTAACACACAAGGCAACTAAGTTTCAATGGAATGATGCATGTGAAAGGAGTTTTCAAGAGTTGAAGGATAAATTGACTTCTACACCGGTATTGGTACTTCCAGAAGGCACAGAAGGGTATGCGGTATATTGTGATGCCTCAGGAGTCGGCTTAGGATGTGTATTGATTCAGCACGATAATGTAATAGCTTATGCCTCACGACAATTGCGGCCACATGAGAGAAATTATCCAACACATGATCTTGAGCTAGCAGCTGTGATATTTGCTTTAAATATATGACGCCACTACTTGTATGTGGTTCATGTTGATATATATACTGATCACAAGAGTTTGCAATATATCTTTAAGCAGAAGGACCTAAATCTGCGGCAGCGGAGGTGGCTTGAACTATTAAAAGATTATGACATTGATATTTTATATCATCCAGGGAAAGCAAATGTGGTAGCCGATGCATTAAGCCGCAAAGCAGTAGGAAGCACTAATGGTCAATTGACCGAAAAACAAGATATAGTCAAGGATCTACATCAACTAGCCATCTTGAGAGTTCATCTTATAGAATCTCCAGATGAAGGGGTTATTGTGCAAAATACGACCGAGTCTTCATTAATAGCTAAAGTGAAAGAAAAATAATATGCGGATCCTATTTTATTTCAGCTGAAGGAGAATGTGCAACAAGGTTTGACAAAGGCATTTGATCTTACGCAAGAGGGAGTGCTTCAGTGCCAAGGTAGATTGTGTGTGCCGGATGTAGATGAGCGGAGGAGATGAATTATGACAGAGGCACATCATTCACGATATTCTATTCATCCGAGAGCTACCAAAATGTATCATGATTTGAAGGAAATGTATTGGTGGGGTAACATGAAGAAGAACATTGCAGAATTTGTAGCTCAATGTCCAAATTGTCAACAAGTAAAAGTAAAGCACCAGAAACCTGAAGGTTATATACAATGTATCAATCTTCCAGTCTGGAAGTGGGACATTATTAATATGGATTTCATCACAGGTTTGCCTCGTACACTGCAAAAATTTGATTCCATCTGGGTAATCGTTGACATGCTTACCAAGTCAGCACACTTCCTACCGGTCAAGACCACCTATACAGCTGAAGAGTATGCACGGTTGTATGTTAAAGAGATAGTGCGATTACACGGGGTTCCAATCTCTATTATATCAGACAAAGGAGCTCAATTTACCGCACACTTTTGGAAATCTTTTCAGAAGAGTTTAGGAACCCAAGTGAATTTAAATACGACTTTTCATCCTCAGACAGATGGACAAGCAGAACGTACTATCCAAACACTTGAAGATATGTTATAAGCTTGTACATTGGACTTTAAAGGTAGTTGGGATGATCATTTATCACTTATTGAATTTGCCTACAATAATAGCTATCATTCGAGTATCAAAATGGCACCTTATGAAGCTTTATATGGAAGAAAGCGTAGATCACCGATTGGATGGTTTGAAGCGGGTGAAACTGCCTTATTTTGGGCCAGATCTTGTTCATAAAGCTATGGAGAAGGTCAAGGTGATACAACAGCGGCTACAAACGGCTCAAAGTCGACACAAATCATATGCCGATGTTAGAAGAAGGGGGCTAGAATTTGCCATAGGTGATTAGGTATTCTTAAAAGTGTCACCAATGAAAGATTAATGAGATTTGGAAAGAAAGGAAAGTTGAGTCCACGTTATAGAGGGTCATATGAGATTACCCGATGATTTGGTCAAGTTGCGTATGAATTAGCACTACCCCAAGAACTCTCCACATTTCATCTAGTATTTCATGTTTCAATGCTTCAAAAGTGCATAGGAGATCCATCTCGTATTGTTCCCATTGAAGATGTACGAGTTACGGAGGATCTCACCTATGAAGAGATACCTATCGCTATTCTGGATCGACAAGTGAAGAGGTTAAGGAATAAAGAAGTAGCTTCCGTAAAGGTACTTTGGAGGAATCAACAAGTAGAAGAAATCACATGGAAGTTGAAGAAATAATGAGATCTAAGTACCCTCATTTGTTTCAAACGGAAGAACAAGTTCAAGATGCGGAATTGGAGCAATAACAAGTAAGTATCTATAAGCATTATGTGCATATATGATAACATGAAAAATGATCCTAGACTTGCATTTGTTTAAATTGGATAATGTCACTAACATTCGAGGACGAATGTTTCTAAGGGGGGAAGGATGTAACACCCCGTGCATTTTCGAACCTAATTGATTACCGTAACATTTATGGAATTATTTAAACATGAGATGCTTGGTGTATTATGCATTAATTTTGTTGGGCTGAATTACTATATGCTAATGGGCTCAATAAAGGCCCAAAATTAAGCCATAAGACATGGCCCAAATGGAGAGATGATCCATTCCACCTTTGACCAAGTAAACATAACATTTATGACTAAGTGTGTGGCTAAGGATGACCATGAGGGCCTATAAAAGGCACAAAAATCAGATTTTATTCAAAAAAAGACACATGCACATTTCTAGAATTTTCCAACAATATTTCATTTCTCTTTCAAACCCTAAGCTATCATTCCCTTGGACAAGATCATCCTCTTGTAAGCTTAAGTAAGTATTTAATATTATGGTTTAATATATTATGTGCATGAGAGAGTGTATAAATCATGTTGGTTATGTTGGCAAAGTGTTGGACAGTCCACTATGATTAAAACAGTCTACCTTTGCTAATCGGTAAAGGGTTTTGCCTTCTAAACTTGAAAGTGGACTTGAGGTCTTGAAGGAAGTGAATTGGATGGATTAAATGTCAATATGTAAGATGTGGTTATGTCCTTAACTTGCTTTCTCTATGTGTATAACTTGTGGGATTGTTGTTATGAAATTGTGAATAGAACTGGTGGCGTATTGAAAGGAGAAAATAGTTTTGGTGATGCTCATGTGCATTTTGAAACTATGGTTGATCATTAGCATTAAAGTTTACCTAAATTATGAAAAGAGAAGCTTACTTATGGCCATGGACCATTTATTACAAAAAAGGACCCAAAAGAGACCCATTTTAGCCGAACCAGGCATCCGCCCTCGAGGATGGGGCACCTGCGGACGCAGATTCCAATGCAGGTGGCCCTGGACAGGGCCAGATGGGCACTTGTGGCCGCATCTCATCTACCTGCGGGTGCAGGTGGCTCCACAGACCATTCCAGAATTTTATTTTGTTTGTTTTTGCTTCTCTTTGACCCCCCAAGGCCCCTATTCCCTTCTTGTATGCAATCATCAACTTATGGCACCATTTGAATGGACCTAAGGAGTGTTCCGAAGGCATTTTGAATCATATCAATTATGAATTATTGTTTTATGTGTTATGGTGAAAGGTATTGAGATGACTTGATGGAGTAAATGTGACGTGGTGTTAATGAAGAAGTGTAAAGTATAAACTTGGTGTGAAATGTTATTGGTTTATGATGTCTTGGTTGATGTGTGGCATGTTGTGGTGTTGTTGGTATGGTAATACAGTGAATTGTATTGTGAAGGGTGAAATGACGTTATATGGCAGTCATGTAGCTCATTGTCGTCTTATGCACTTGTAATGTAGTTAGTTGTTAACGTGAGCTCTGTTATGTACTTGTGTTGTAGAGTAACACGTAAGGAAGGAGTGGGATTATTGTATTCACATATAGGATTGTGTATTCATATTGGGAAGATAAGGTATGTAAGGTTACTCTTTCGTATCCTTTGGCAGCACCTATTGTTATCATTGTTACCGACTTGTTTCCATTTCGAAATGTTCCAAAGTATCTCATTTCAGGTTTGTCATATATTGTTATTCACATGTCTCTTATTCATTAACCAATGTTTCAAAGCTCCAATAATGTTATAACCGCCAATGTATCAATCTCACACAAGTAAAGGAATGAAGTTATGCATATATGTGTTTCTTAGAGGCCGGTTGGTAGCTCAAAGGGGCGAAAGCCTAGCTAGAGACGATCCCGATGATCATTATATACAGGGGGTAATCCAGAGGGGTGAAAACCCTGGTCGAAACAAACCTAATTTATTGATTTATGGATCGCAATCTAAGGGGCATAAGCCTGGCTGGAACGATCCCAATGTTATGTTATGTTATGATAGATTTATGGATCGCAATCTAAGGGCATAAGCCTGGATGGAACGATCCCACTGTTATGCTATGTTATGATATGACTCACTGATCAGCTGGATGAATGATAACGATGATGAACGTAAAATCAAAGAAAGTAATGCATGTAATATACATGGTTCCACACATACAGAACGATGGTTTATCCATAATGTTTATTCACTTGTATTTGCTTCCACTTGGGTTCCTATATCTCATACAATTGCTTTTATCCTTACATACTCAGTACATTCTTCGTACTGACATCCCTTGGGGGACTTACCTTACTTGCTGCAGGCACAGGAGCTAGTAGACCTCCACAGTAGGGTACAGATCATCTGCAAACTGTTGGTGAGCTCCAGATTGATTCGGGGCTTTCCGAGTCACATGTGTACATTGGTTTTGGTACTATGTAAATGTTGTATAAAGCGGGGACTTGTCCCGACTTTAGGTTGGTTATGTATCTGTTAGAGGCTTTGTAGACGTTGTAAGACGAATGAAGGAATGTATGTTCATTTTGACCTGATGGCCCCAACGGCCAAGTTTCATATCTATTGAATGTTTCTCCATGATTTCCTTCATTGGTCTCTTATGTATATATGATAGAGTGTTGTTCATTTAGTGACATGCATATGAGTGTACATGAATGAAGGTTGGTTCTCTTGGGCCTTAACGGCTTCGGGTGCCAGTCCTCCCCAATGAAATTTGAGGCGTGACAGTCTCACTGCAACGGAAATCTCACCACTGCAGTGGTCCTTAATTAGTAGCTCGGAAAAATTGAAGTCTAGCCCCATTTCACAACACAAATTTTATACTTAAGACATCACGAAGCAATCCCAACGCATAAACCACTAAAATCACATGCTACAAATTCACTCATAGTCTCAGAATTTTCTAAGGAGGTCTAGATCACCAGGTCACTCCTTAACGAAACATGACACCACAAAATACAACACCATGAATCATAATTTACCACGAATAAACACAACACAAGATTTCAGTTTTAAACCACCCAACCTTGAAATTTTATTAGCTCAACTCACTAGGGAAACTTTAACAGGTTACTTATGCCCTAACTACTCTATAACAACTAGGAAGGTTGATACATATAGTCACATTAGTAACAGTACCGGTTAACCCACCCACCCTGATCAGTTAATCCAATTTTTTAAAACGTTTTGGCTTTTGACTGTGGCAGGTTTGGTGCTAGGCGCCGTCCGCGACCATTTGAAAGTTTTAACTTTCAATTTTCAAATGGCTGATTTGAAATGTCTGTCACTTTTTTTTACGTTTAATTTTTTTTAACAAAAAAACCCTCCCCTTAAATCTATAAATAGCCCTAATTTCCTTATTTTTTCGCACAATTCTCTCCACTCTTCCAACTTTATCTCTTCTTAATTCTCAATCCTCAAGTTCTCATTTATATATTTTAAATAATTACCTATTACTCCCTCCGTCCCATTTTTTGTAGCACCCTTTCCTTTCTAGTCTGTCCCAAAAAGAATGTCATTTTATTATAATAGAAATAATTTAACTTTAAAATTATCCCTTTATTTCTAATGAAATGATTTACAACCACACAAATATCTACGAATTGTTTTAGAACACGAGTTTCAAAAATCTTCCTTTTTTTCTTAAACACCGTATCAAGTCAAACGGTGTCACATAAAATAAGACGAAGAGAGTAATTTATTATATCAATTTTTTTAGTAATTGAAAACTCAAAAGTAGCAAGTATCAACTATTAAGTGCAATTGTGCTACTTCAAGAATTCAATTTCAACTTATTACGAAAATTTAGTATACTCATTCCATTCATTTCTCTCATATAATTTTTTATTATCTTGTATTTAATTATTATTATTATTATTATTATTATTATTATTATTATTATTATTTTATCTTGTTTGTCTATTATCTTAATTAAATTTGCACAATAAATTTGATTTAAAAATTCAGAAAAAATTAGTTCAAGGTAGTGGCAGTACTAGTAATGCTAATGCGAATATGACTAGAGGTGATGAAACTGCAATCGGACCAACACCTCATATTGACAGATGAACTTATAAAAAAGGTGAGAAATATGTAAAAATATAATAATAAAAGGGTCATTTACATAAATAGTATAAATATATAACCTTATTTATCAATTATAGTACATTTTTATCCTTACAGCTGATAGCCTAACTTTTTTTTTTTTTACCAAAAATAGATAAATACATATATAATGCATTTTAAACATAGTTTTAACATTATTAATAAGAGAAAAAATAAACAATAATTTTAATACATTTTTTATTCAATATATTATACGTATTATAGACGTATTTCAATATACGTGGTGAATATATATAACTAACACATTTTTAATACAAATATATTATAAGTATTATATGTGAATTTCAAACATTCCATTATAATTTAAATTAGTTACGTTGTTAGAAGTGTACTATATTTGTTATGAAATAGCAACTATCGAATTCGTAACAATATATGATATTGAATTCGAATTGTATTACAATGATCCTTTACGTTTAATATAATTTTAATATAACTTTAATACAATTTTTAAAAACTTCACCACCTTGACCTAAAACACTGTCCAACAACAACGTCCATTTTTAAAAATACTGTCCAAAAACAGCATCATCACCTTCCCTGGAAAATTCAACTCCGGCGAAGCACATCGTCGGAACAACATAAACAACTATCCAAATAATCTTCAACACTAACCTTCAATCCTCTATTAATGGTTTCCCCTCACTACTGACTTCCCTCTCTAATATTCACCATTTTTCTACGCTCAACAAAAAACTGTTATGAGCTCCGATCCACCGCCACCAGATCTGGCCGGAATCGAAAGCAATGATATTCACATCACATCGTCGGAGTTGAAAGTTCAGATCTGGTCGGAATCAGAATGGGGAGGAGAGTTGGACAGAGGAAAGACTATGGTGGTGCTTTTTGGCCGGAGAAAATGGAGAAAAGGAATGAGATGGTTGTTTGTTGTTTGTGGCCGGAGCGAAAGGATCACTGTCGGGGGCTCCTTGACCAGAACGGAGATCCAAGCTTCACCGGCCGGCAATGAGGAGAAAGATAAGTTAGTGAAGAAGACAATCAATTATAAATGATAAAAGTAGGCTATAATCTGTGATAAAATAAAAATAGTATTATATAGAGTAATAATTTCTTTATAGTATTCCCTTTATGTAATTTTTCCAAAAAAAAAATTAAAAAAAAAATGTACTTTTTCTTTTTAAGAAAAAGGGACTTCTATAAAAACAAGTGTTACAAAGTCATTTCTTTGATAAGACGGAAAAAAAAGGGTGGGAGGGGGGGGGAGGAGGAGGAGGGAGGGGGGGGCGGGGGAGTATCTCCCAAGTTTGCAAAAACTGGCTCCCTTCAACTTTATATTGAAAGGAAGCAAAGGCAAAAAGAAGGTTTGAGCAATTATGTGGAAATGTACTTAGAGGATGTGTCTACTCTATACAATTATTTTACATATACCATAGTTAGAGATATTTAGATGCTATAAAAACACCAATAACAAATTTCATGATAGTGTCCCACAAAGTGTATATCAATCCCGTCTTTGATGTTTGGGTTACGCTGATCAGCATCTTAAACATTTGCTTTAGATAGTTCTATCATCTCAACACCACATTTTTGTGCTGTTAGAACAATTTATTTTATCTTGAGGAATGGAAGAATTAAATCAGTTAGAGTGACTTTACGTTTCACTGTCAGGTGCTTCTTAACCCACTTTTTCATGGCAAGAGATATCAATGATACCAACATTGTACAACCAGCACTAGGGCAATCCTCAGGTGCATCGCCTACATAATCAGCATGAATATGCAGTTGGCTAGTTGCAAAGAAATTATTGTTCGGTTCTTCTTCCAGCAGAGTGTTTCTGGCAACCGTATGGACGGCAATCTATTGCACTTTCATACATGATGTCGCCTAGCTAGAAGTCATAGTACATATCGGGACTCGATTTCCTTTTCCTTGCTCCACCATACACGTTTCAGCACAAAGTATGGAGTCAACATTTTTAGTCGATGCAAGACCCATCACACCTTCAACTAGGTAAGGGCGTCTCAATAAAATTAGTAGCCTAAAACAAAATTTTCAGAGGCCTTAAGTATATAGAAATACACATAAAAAATTACATTTGTCTTTTTTTTATTTGTATACACTTATTATTTTTAATATAGTATTTTTAAATGACATAAAGTTTTTAGTTAAACTCACATAATAATATAAACTAAGGAGTAATTCTAAATAATAAGATATTAGTGATGTATTTGCAATACATTATCTTAAAAAATTTTTGTAAAAACTTTATTTATTAATACAAAGATTTAGGTTATTTAATTGAAAGTTCTAAAATATTTTTGGTAAAATTTAGATAGTTTTCTTTTTTTCTTTTATACAAAATTTTGTCCTTTTTTTTACGATCATCAACATTGTTTTAAGTGAAATAAAATTATTAAATTCACCATTAAAAAATTTTGAAGCCTTAATATTTTAGAGACCTAAAACAAACACTTTACTAGTTTTATGTTGACCCACCCCTAAACTAGGGGCTAGTCGTATTTGATCTTGACATAAAAAAAAAGGTTTGCCAACAAGGTTTGGCAAGTCAGCGACCACCGTAAATGTTGTTTTCACAGTATGCCTAACAAGCTTTAGCACAACCTTATTATATACTTTCTCAAGGTGTCCTTTTAGATTTTGAACACCTGTTTCATGGCAGTAATTTTCTATTAAAGAGGAAGAGCTGCATCAATCAGCTTAACCTTCTAAGCCTCTTTTTAATATTTATTTTAAGAATTTAGACTTTAGAGCATTAGGCCTAATCGAGCAGAACCCTCCATAGAAGATAGTTATGAGATTAGATGCCTAATTAAACAGAATTTTTCCTAGAAGACAATTGTGTAGATTAAGGTGCCTAATCAAGCAAAATCCTTCTTAAAAGGTGGTTGTGTAGATTAGGACCATTAGATGCTCTTCTTCGTATTTGTCGCATTTTAGTTGCAATTTGGTATTTTATATAAAATAATAAAACAAACTTAAAGGCTTTAGCCTTAAATTTTATTAAACATTGTCTTACAATCTTAACTCTTACTGACTTACTTAGTAGTTAGTAATTACTAATTAGTGGTACACTGCTATACTTTTACTTAATATTCAACTTAATAAAAAATTTAAAATATAGTTACAACTTACAAAAAGACTTGTACTTTTTAGTCTTTAAAATAACTAAAATTATATTTTTTTAAAATATATTTCTAGAAGTTGTTTTTATATAGTAATAAGTATTGAGACTTGAGTACTAAAAAGTAAAACGTACGTAGTTTAAGTTTGTATTAAAATATAGTTACAAGATTTAACTTACAACTTACAAAAAGACTTGTCAAAACTTTTTAGTTTTTAAAATAATTAAAATTATATTTAAGAAATATATTTCTAAAAATTTATTTTTACATAGTATTGAGATTTGAAAATAAAAAGTATGTAGTTTAAGTTTGTATTTTATTAATAAATTTAAAAAAATACAAAAATATACTATTATTTTATTGAAACTCGACCAAGCACAGTCCAGTATAGCCCGAACCGGCCGGGTTAGCTGAAACCCCTTTAGAATCAGACCAATTAGGCCAACTCGGAATCAGGACTAGTCCGTTCAAATTTCTAATGGTCCGGCCCCTTAACAGGTCTAATTTCAATTTCATAAGTAATCATAACTGTTGACACTCAATTTTGACCCTCTTTTCTACTAATTCATTTTTTGAGGTTCTAAATTATTAATAAGTCAAATAACATTTCACTACTACTTTCGTCTATTACTATTTTTTACCGTTTAAACTATTATTACTATATTATTAGTATTATTATTTTTATTTATTTATAATTATTTTCATTATTATTGTTATCGTTTTCACTATTTTTAAATCATTAATGCAATAATACTTTTTTTTGGTAACTAAGTTAAACTTTTATTACCAAGTAGCAATCAAAATCAATTTATAGTTCAAAGAAAAGAAAAGACTGCAAGACTATACAAACCATAACCTGGATACATCATCATCACCTAAACTTCATACTAAAACAAAACTATATGCTTATCTAAGGATATCTATCCAGTGTAAGAAGCATGGTTGAGTTTTTTGCCTTCAAATGTGCACAGTAGTAGACCTCTTGAATGATCTACTTAACAATCATCACAACTTCTTTTCTAGTCTTCTAGAAAATTCTCATGTTCATTTCCTTCCATATATAGTAGATGGTGGCTGCTAGGATCATCTTATATATTTCAACTCTACTACTCTTCCCCTTACAGAATTGCTCAGCCCTGCTCAACTCCCTATCCCACTGAGCACCAGTCCTTGCATTACCCTGCCAAGTTAACACTTTACTCCATATTTGGTCTGAGAAAGGACATGCAAAGAATAGAGGTTGGATGTTTTCCTGTGCGTGATAAGTTGTATTGACATCCATTCCCTATGAAGAATGTCTATCACATGTATATAGTCTACCCAATGCAGCCAACCTTAGGATGAAAGTCCACTTAGGACACCCCTGATTTTGGAAAACAAGTTTTCTCCAGCTGACCTTCTCAAACAGATCTTGCAATTTCTGATAAACAGTTTTGATACTGAATTTATCCTTTGTTAGTACCATAATCAGGGTGTAACCAACTTTCTCAAAGTGTTTCTTTGCTTTAAAAATCTTCTGTACCACTCATGAAGCCTGTTTTAGACCTGTACTCCACACATCATTGTCTTTAGTATAGTATACATTGACCCATCTAACCCATAGCTTGTCTTTTTTAACACAGAGGTTCCATAGCAACTTACAGCTTGCAACTCTATTCCACAATACAATGGCTATGAAGTTCAAAGCCCCTGTAGATATAGGTTGACATAATTTGCTCCAGGCTACCAAGGCTTTTCTTGTAATATCAGTCTTACCAGACCATAGAAATCTTTTGCAAATGTGTTCAATGATCTCAGTTATTTGCTTGGGAAGAGTAAAAATCTGGGACCAGTCTGTCTGCATGGAGAAAAGTACTGACTTGATCAATTGAGTCCTACCAGCATAGGATAAAAAATTTGCATCCCAGGAAGATAATTTTCCAATAATTTTCTCCAAATAGGGGAGCACATTGTGCCACTGATATTCTTTTTGTACTCAAAGGCACCCCTAGGTACTTGAAGGGAAGCTCCCCCCTTTGTAAATTCAGTATATTCATAATTTTCTCCTGTGTTACAGTATTCACACCTCCAAAGTATATACAACTTTTAGTTGCATTAACTGTCATACCTGGGGCCTTTGAAAACTGCATGAACAACTGGTATAATTTTTGAACAGACACTGCATCACCTCTACTAAAGATCAACAGATCATCAGCAAACCTCAATTGAACCAGCTTTAGTTTGGCACATTTTGGGTGATACTTGAAACTTCTATCCTCCTGAACTGTTGTTAACAGCCTACTCAAATATTCCATGCACAAGACAAAAATAAAAAGGAAAAGGGGGTCACCCTGTCTTAACCCTTTCTTTGCATCAAAAAGTGGTGAAGGACTACCATTTATCATGATGGAATAAGACACAGTTTTAATGCAAGCCATGACCCAATCTATAAATTTCTGAGGGAAGCTAAGATAAGTCAGCATCTGCTCTACAAAAGGCCATTCAATGGAATCATATGCCTTTTGCATATCCACCTTTAGCATGCACCTAGGGAAATACCCTTTTTTCCATACCCTTTAACCAGCTCATGACTCAAAAGGATATTATCAACTATTAATCTACCTGGTACAAATGCAGACTGACTCTCATCTACCACTTTACCAATGACCTCTTGCATTTTTTAGTGATAATCTTAGAGATTATTTTATACATGATAGTGTAACAAGAGATAGGTCTAAAATCTTTGATAGTGATAGGGTGCTTTGTTTTTAGAATCAGTATAACAGATGCACAGTTAATGGCTTTGCACATCATACCTGTCTTAAAGAATTGTAGCACTGCTTGTGTAATTCCCTGTACCATAATGTGCCATGTCTTCTTGTAGAAAAAGGCATTGAAGCCATCATACCCTAGAGCCTTATTGTCTTGAATATCCTGTAGAGCACCCTTTATCTCCTCAGCAGTAACTGGTCTGATCAACAACAATTGATCCTTCCTAGTTAATATATTTCTCCTTCTCATAATATGTGATAGTACAGTTGGGAGCTGAGGAGCTGCTAATCCCAACAACTTTGTATAAAACTTGAGAATTTTCTCCGATCTACCCTTCTCATCATGGATATCATGACTGTCCTCCAGAGATTTGATACTTTCAATATGGTTCTATTCCTATCTGTTCTTCATACATGCAAAAAAGTAAGCATAGCATTGATCACCTTTCCTTAACCAAGATACTCTTGATTTCAGCTTAAGAATACTCTCTTCAATAGTCCTTCACTTTTCAAGTCTGCATTTGAGTTCTTTTTCCTATACAAATTGATCAATATGAGTTTTTTGTGCATGCCTCATTTGAGATTGAAGGGTCTTCAATTGTGCCTTGATGTTAATAATTTGCTCTGCTATACCACTGAATTCTGTATTTTTTAGTTTTCTCAAAGGATGTTTCAATAGTTTTATTTTCTACTATACCTACTTCATAGTGTTTGCATTCTCAGTATCATTCCAGGTTTTCTCAATAATCTCCATGAAATCCTTGTGCTCCATCATATAGTTAAAAAACCTAAAAGGTCTTGGGCCTGTTGTTGCATTCACATTGATCTCCAAGGCTAGTGGACCGTGGTCAGAAAATCCAGAATCTATGACTATACGTTCATAATGAGTCCATTGGTTCAACCATTTATCATTCACCAGAGTTCTATCAATTCTACTAAAAACATGCCCATTTGTCCAAATGTAGTTTCTCCTAATAGTTTTCAATTTAGTAATGGTTGTATCCTGTAAAAGCTGTCTAAAATCCTGCATTTCAGTATCTTGCACTTGAGACCCCATCATTCTATCACCCGGATCAAACACTGCATTAAAATCCCCCATTAAGAGCCACGGTTATGTGCAAGAGTCAGTCATATTCTTCAGATTTGTCCACAACTCCTTCCTATCAGAAATAGTGTGCAGACCATAGATCATACTTAGTTGGAATTTCATGGCCAGCTGCTTTATTTCAACATGTCCATGTATAGCTTGTCTCTAAGTGTTATGGACTTGAAAATCCACCTTTGTAGGGTCCATATCACCCAAATTCTACCCCCCCACCCCCCACCCACATCATTAGTATTGCAATATTACTACTATTTCTTTATCACCATCCTTCCTAAAACTGATTGTCGTTACTTTATTTTACTTATTAAATTAGTTATATATACTTTTAACTTTTTTTAAAATTTCTAATAATATATATTACACTAGTTATTTAATTAGAAGTTCAAAAGAGAAGGGGAAAGGCCATCAAATTTAGACCCAATTTTTGGCCCAAACACAATGAGCCCCAATCAGCCGACCCAAGCCAGCCTAATAGAACCCTAAACCGCCACCCCCTCCTCTCCTTTTCCCTAACTCTGGTTTATTTATGTATTTTTCAAATCTTAATTAATCAAAGATGTATTCTTTGCTATTTCTCGTGTCTAAAGAAAATCAATTTTCAAAAGGATTTTAAAGTTAGTCTTTTCACGAGTTAATTGATTTGTTGTAAGAAAAAAATGATATTTCTTTCAAAGCACATTCCCACCCCACCAAGATTATTTTCCTGATTTTAAGGTGCAATTTAGTCTATTAATTTAAGACTCGAGCTTCTTTGGGGTCCTTTCCAAACATTTCATAAACGACCTTTTTTCATAAACGACCATTAGTATGTCACATATTTTAAGTGTTTTTAGTCTATTAATATGTCACATATTTTAAATGTTTTTAGTCTATTAGTATGTCGCATATTTTAAATACTAACGTCTTTATATACTTGTAAAAGACTATTTTTTATCTCATAAGAGCTCTTCTAATTAACTTAAGTTCGATCGGTTAATCATTTTAATACGAATATTAAAGGATGTTTTACACCCTCTCTTTTAAGATTAATTGAACCCTTATGAAGAATTTAATTGATTAGATAGACCTTAATACAAAGTTAATGTTAGTAATTTTAGGTGCCCTAACTCACAATTAATTTAGTTAGATGGCAACTCCTTAAAATTAAGTTAATTAATTTAAGGATCATCAATAGACTGTACCTTAGTCTGACTCGTGTTAAAATGAGGTATAGCAATAACCTCCAAATATCTATACGTAAGTTGTAAGATAGTAGTACCTTATTAAGTTTTTCAATATTGTGGGCATGCCACAAATGATGTAGATAGCTTCACCGCTCTATTCACTAATGATAGAAATAGCCTAGGTACATTAGAACATTATATTATAACTTTTATTAAGTAATTTTTTAGTAGAAATACGTACTCCTAACAACGATTTGATTGCGGAAAGTTTATTTTTTGTAGTATTATTTCATGCTTTAGTTTGACGCTTTTAAAGAATGTGTTAGTTCTATTTTTGCACTTATATTGTAGTAAAATTTTATTTCTTTGGTAGAACAAATATTTTTAAACTAAATGTAGGAATTAATGTCTATACCTTTTATTTTACTTACAATCATCATATTTGTATTTTTTCCATTAAATTTGCAACTTTTGTATTAGTAAGAAAACTTTTTTCAGATTTCGCGCAGTCTAGTACACTAGTTTAGCATTATATTTGAATGTTATATTTATTTATTTATTAAAATAAATATGAGTTGTATTCATCCTGATATTGAGAAAGCAAACAATCTTAATTATTTAATATTTATATCTTAATACAACATCTTAATGTTTAGATGTGTCACACACCGTATTGATGCAGGGTGATTGAAATGGAGGCTCGCTTCGGGAGTCTTGTGTGATAAGAAGGTGCCTCCTAAACTTAAAGGCAAGTTCTACAGAGTGGCAGTCCGACCGGCTATTTTGTATGGAGCGGAGTGTTGGCCAGTCATGAACTCCCACATTCAAAATTAGAAGGTGACAGAGATGAGTATGTTGTAATGGATGTGTGGACTTACTAGGAGAGATAGGGTTAGAAATGAGATTATCCAAGAGAAGGTGGAAGTGACCTCGGTGGAAGACAAAATGCGAGAAGTAAGGTTGAAATAGTTAGGGCCGATGATGATGAGGTGCACAGATACCCAGGTACTAAGGTGTGAGAGGTTGGCTATGGATGGTTTCAGGCGGGGTAAAGGTAGACCGAAGAAATATTAGAAGGAGGTGATTAGACATGACATGGAGCAGTTACAGCTTACTGAGGACACGACCCTGGATAGGAAGGTTTGGAGGACACGAATCATGGTAGAGGGTTCGTAGGCAGAAGTGTGTCCTTGCTATTAGGAAAGAGTGCTTTGTTTGTAGTTGTGCCAGTAGTCATAGTGTCACGACCCAATTTCTGCGCCATGATGGCACCTACTATGTCCCACCAGTAGGTAAGCCAAACCGTAACCCGGAATGACAAGTAATGCGGAAGATAAAGAAATTACCAGAAAATAACATATACATATATAAAATAGGGAGGGAGCAAAAGAATACCCCACGACCTAGTAAGGCCGGTACAAGAGCCACTAACCAAAAGAATAAGAGTACTAGTTGTATCGATATACAAATAGTCTCGAATATAAAGACTGTCCAAAATAAAAGAAGGAGAGGGGATGAGCTCAGGCTCCGGAAGCTCACCCTATCTCCGTATCCTGTAAGCAAGCTGGCTGGAATGTCAAAGATGTTGGTTAGTACACGGATCTGCACCAGAAAAGATGCAGAAGTATAGTATGAGTACCAAAACAACGGATACTCAGTAGGCATCATCGGCAGACTGAGCTAAATCATAATAGAAGTACAATAAAATGCAAGGATGTAAAATAACTCAAGGGAGAGGGACAAACCTGAGAACATACTATGAGATAGATAAATAAATAAAGAAAACATACGATGCCAAAATAAAGTAGCTACTACAACCCAACTAGGCCCCCATAAACCTAGGGGTACAAACAAGAGAAGACTAATCCATACGAACCCCCATAAGCCCGATGGATACAATCAAGGAATATACCATTACCATACTTAAGAATCTTTTTCGAACCACAACTCACCGGACTCGAACCGGTACCATAATACCATGAAACAACCCATAAACACCGAACTTGAATCGAAATTCCCTTCTCATAACTCACCACAAATGTCGGGCTCGAACCGATCTCTAAAGGTCATAAATCAATAGAATGTACCAAACTCGAATCGGTCTTTAAATGCCATAAATCAATAGAATATGCCAGACTCGAACCGATCTTTAAATAGCATAAATTAATAGAATGTGTCAGACTCAAACCAGTATTTAAATAAGCTCACGATCATTAACCTAGCCCCGTACTAGGCATATACTATGTAGTCTAAGGCTCAAGATTAAGGATAATGTTGCGAAAGAAGTCCTCCTAAGTCTACCAGGGGATAAGAGCAATATCCCAACCCCAAAGCATCAATTTACCTAAGAAAAGGGTAAATGGGTCGATTCTACCTCCGAAACTACCCTCAAATCGGCCAAATAATCCAACTTTTAATAACTAAGCAACCAACAGTAAAATCCAACCCTAAACTAGCATAATATCATACTAATACCATAATTAAGCTCCATCTATAAGTAAGGTAAGCCTAGCCTACCTGAACGCCGAAGAAAGCTCGATAAAGTCCGCTAAAGTGGGGTCTTTCCCTTCCAAAAAGCCTTCGCACAATACCATGCTATCAAAATAACAATCTACTCATCAATACGAGAATAAAAATAACCATATTGCATATAAATGCGTCGGGTCCAAAATTGAGTCGAAAATCTCATGTGGAGCCCACTTATGAAATCACAAGTTTGAAATCGTCAAAACGTCCCTCAAGGCTCAAGGATCATTTACCTTCAACAATGGATAAATTAAGACCTTAATAACATTAAGAATCAACCCATCAATGAACTAGGGTTTTGGGCTTAAACGGAGAATTTACCAAGAAATTAGACGAAACTTACAAAGATTTAGACGAGGAAAATGATGTTAACGAACTCTCCAAGCTCCCTTGAACACCCAAAAATTGCCTCTTCTCTCCCACTATCTCTCGAGAGCTTTTATGCTCTAACACTTCGAGAATATGAGAGAAAAATGGGTGAAAGGGGATTAAATGCTCTGCAGATGCTGCTTAAGCGGTCACTGCTAAAGCGGACAAGCCTCCGCTTAAGCGAACAGGCGGGTCCAAGGCTCCAGCCACTAAAGTGGTGCCTAAGCTTCTAAAGAGGCTTCCTCTTAAGCGGTCAAAGGCCCGCTTAAGAGGTTGCACCAGCGGAAGCAGCATCAGCACTTGGCAATATTTTGCCAAGTTTCCAACGGGTCCTCGGGATTTGTTCGGAACCCCATGAATGCAAACAAACTATGCTACCCTATCAAATTCGACATTTTGGACTCAACGGCGCAATCAAAATTTTTATCCAAGGTAGTTTCGATGAAATGTGGGTCCCACACCCAAATGGTTATTTTAATCACTTTCCATCCAAAAGCCCAAAACGAGTTCGGAAACCTTGAGACCCAGACCAAGGGTCCCCCTAGCCTAAAATCAATATTTTGGAGATGATGGAATTATCAAAATTGGAATATGAGGTCATTTACCTGGAGTTTAGTCCCGGTAGCCAAATTTGAAAAACGTTGACTTCAAAATAGGGAATTGGCTCTAAAAACCAAACAAACTGCCCGGTAACCAAACTGTCAGCACCAGCGAGTCATAAATGACTTGGGGAAGCTATGGGAAAGATCTAAACGTCGAAATAATATGGAAATGCAGAAAATGACCTGAAGAGTCATTACAATATCCACTACTAAAAGGACTTTCGACCGCGAAAGTAAAGGGTAAAGATGAATGTGAAGGCTCAAACAG
This sequence comes from Capsicum rhomboideum, assembly GCA_031232105.1. Lineage (NCBI taxonomy): Eukaryota > Viridiplantae > Streptophyta > Magnoliopsida > Solanales > Solanaceae > Capsicum > Capsicum rhomboideum. The sequence continues at coordinate 24,783,095 of CP124713.1, read as the reverse complement.
GTGGGGATACTGGGTCCGTATCTCACTCTCGATCTCCCAAGTAGCCTACTCAACTGGACAGTGCCTCCACGGGACCTTAACCACTGGAATTTCTCTGGAGCGCAACCGTCTAACATCCCTGGCTAAAATGAGGGCTCCTCCACGAACGTCAACCTCTCGTCCAACCGAATCAAGTCCCATCAAAGTATGTACGAATCATCCAAAATATAACACCACAACATAGAGACATTGAAAACTGGATGAACAACTGAGAAATCTGGAGGCAAGGCCAATTCAAAGGTTACCTCTCCAACTGTCTGAAGTCTCTTGAATGGGCCAATATACCTGGGGCTAAGCTTACCCTTCCTCCCAAACCTCATCACGCCCTTCATGGGCGATACTCGGAGGAAAACTCGATCACCAACCCCAAATCTAAAGGCACGAAGTCTATGATCAGCATAACTCTTCTGCCTACTCTGAGCTGCCCTCAACCTATCCTGAATCACCCGCACCCTATCCAAGGATTCACGAAGCAAGTCAGTGCCACGGGGGCTAATCTCTTAAGTCACAAACCAACCTATCGGAGATCGACAACACCTACCATATAATGCCTCAAATGGTTCCATCTCAATGCTTGAATGGTAGTTATTATTATAAGGGAACTCTGCCAAAGCTAAGTGTTGCTCCCACTGACCTCCAAAGTTCATCACGCACGCGCGGAGCATATCCTCAAGAACCTGAATGGTCCGCTCCGATTGACCGTCAGTCTCAGGATGGAATGTAGTTCTAAGATTGACCTTGAGTACACAACTCCTACTGACAGGTCCTCCAGAAGCTAGAAGTAAACACTGAGCCTCTATAAAAAAAAATAGATACAGGTACTCCATGAAGGCGAACTATCTCTTGAATGTAGATACGGGCTAACCTCTCGGCATTGATGGAGATCTGAATCGGGATAAAATGATCCTACTAGAACAACCAATCCATGATGACCCAAATACTGTCAAAACCATGCAGAGAACGAGGTAAACCAGTCACGAAGTCCATAGTAATCCACTCCCACTTCCACTCAGGAATGGGCAGTCTTTGAAGTAATCCACTTGGTCGCTTATGCTCGGCCTTTACCTGCTGACAACAAAGGCGACGAGCTATAAAGTCTTCAACATCTTTCTTCATACCACTCTACCAGTAATGCTGCCTCAAATCCCTATACATCTTTATTGTCCTAGTTTGAATAGAATATCTGAAGCTATGAGCCTCTCGCAGTATCAACTGAATTAAGTCTCCAACCCTTGAAACACAGATGTGACCATCAAACCTCAGAATACCCTCTGGATCCCAATTGGACTCACTCCTCGCCACCTGATCACGGATGTCACAAAGGCTACCATCCTCAAACTGGCGACTCCGAATCTGCTCAAATAAGGTAGACCAACCTCGACACTGCAAGGATCCTCTTGGAGTTTGAAATATCGAGCCGAACCAACAAGTTGGATAGGAATTGAACGTCCAAAGCCAATGTTTGCTCTAAAACTGAAAAAGAAGCCAAACTACCCATGCTCACCGCCTTTCGGCTCAAGGCATCCACTACCACATTTGCCTTGCCCGAATGATATAGGATAGAGATATCACAGTCCTTCAGCAACTCCATCCATCTACACTACCTAGAATTAAGCTCTCTCTGAGTCATAATATGTTGAAGACAATGATGGTCGGTGAAGATCTCACAATGAACACCATACAAGTAGTGCCTCCAAATCTTAAGTGCAAAAACCACCGCCGCCAACTCCAAATCATGAGTGGGGTAGTTGCGCCCATGAATCTTAAGTTGCCTCGATGCATAAGCAATAACCCGACCCTACTGTATCATAACACAACCTGATACAAGACAAATGGCCATCATAAATTTTAATGCCATCATTCATGGCCAACACGTGGAGAATCTGATTTTTGACACCTTGAAGGCCCGAGAGTATGCATGGGGAAGTCATGAAGTCATTTTGGACACATAATAAAGCAAATTCATGTGTGGAAGGTTGCTTGGAGGCTTGCCTTGATGACTACCCGAGGCTCCAAAGAATTGCAAGGGTTGAAGTGTGAAGACGGAGTCCTTACACTCCATGGCCGCCCTTATTAAGGGTGTTTTGGTCTTTTTGTGCCTTTTCTTTACACTCCATAGGAGCCTCTTTTCATTAAGGGTAGTTTGGTCATTTGATGTAATAGTTATAAATAGGCTTCATTAGTCTTATTTTCTAGTTAGTTCATTATGGATATTTGAAGACTTCTTCTTCTCTCTTTGAGAATGTAGTGTAGGGCTTGGAAAGGCCAAGTAGTGTAGGGCTTGGAAAAGCCATTATTGATCCTTGCTTAGAAACGGTGGTTGTAAGGCGGAGTTGATTCCCTTAGCGGTCACCATAAGAGTTTGGTGTTGTTATTGCTGGTCTTAGGGGGTCTTATCGTTTGATACACGGTTTGGTTCCTTATTCTTGTAATCTCGTATGTCAAGCTATCTATCTTTTTTTTTTGTAATGTTGTTAAGCTTGTGTTTATAATCTTGAAGTCTAGTAAAGCCGTGTGGGGCTCTTTTGATTCACTAGCACTTGTTGTTCAACTTGTTGTTCTTGTGATAGTTGTTCATCTTATTATTGTTGCTGAAATCTTCATATTGTGGACTTGATCTTTTATCATTTGGTATCAAAGCAAGACCGGTTGTGTTCCAACACTACCCATCTTGGGCTTGCTCTCGGCCAAAACCAAGGAAAAAAAAAAAAAAGAGAAATCTGCCCATTGTTGTCTTGGCCGAGAATATTATTATGTGTATAGATCTAGGTGTTGTTTTACTTGTTTAGTGTGTTTCTAGTGTTGGTTTCTTTCTCACCAACACTAAAGTGTCTAGATCTAAAAGTTGAGCTTAAAATATTGACCATTGTTGTGGTAACTTGAAAGGTGGACCGTAGGTTATACCTTGTTGATGACCATTGGTGGTTTTTGTGTTAAGTTCTTGAAGAAGTTGATGTTGTGTTCTTGAAGGTTGTTGTGGTGTTCATCTTGTTCTTCATCTATTCTTACAACTTAAGACTACAAAAGTATAAAATAGATCCAAAAGGTTGTAAGACAAAAGTTATAAAGTTGTTGGTGAGAAGACTTGCACACATCTCTTCCTAGACTTGACAACCACTTTTCCTTAAAACACGGAACCTTGTTTTGTGGGATTAGTATAGCCAAATCCTACCTTTTTGAGTTTGAAAAGTTGAAAAGGAGTACAAGACTTTACCTTCCCTCCAAAACCATTGTCATCCATTACAAGTTGTGTAAATCTTGAAATTTCAGATTTGTGACAAAAAAAATAATATATATATATATATTTTTGTGTGGGCCCAAGACCAATTGCATGCTTCCACGTCACTATTAAGCTCAAATTTTAGATTCTAAGTTTCATTTCCTTGTTTCTTTAGTTTCATTTCTTGATTCTAGTACCAATTAACAACTAGTAATCATCTACTAGATTGTGAATTGGTTTTTGAATCCATTTTCTTTGTGTTTTTCGTTCTTTGTGTGTTTTTCTCATTTTGATTCGTTGAACTTCTTTGACTCAAGTTCATAAGTAGATTTTGTTTTGTGTCTTGAGTCGATCAAACAATAATCTATTCCGGTCGCTAAGTAGTGATTGACACCTTATTAACTACCGGAGTATAAGCAACTTTCAATATTCCCCGCTCCAATTGTGAGGATCACAAAGGTGAGTGTATACGAGTGTTGGTGAGGTACTTTTACTACTTATATTGTTTGTTCATTTTGTAGGTACAAGGTGATATAAGGGGGACATGTCTTGGTAGCCTCGTATTAGTGTGACTACAACATGGGAGACTATGATTGTAGTGAGGGATTTTATGGCTACGATGATGTTGTAGATTATGGGGGCTATGGATATGGCCATGATCAAGACATGGGCAGATTTGAGGGTTATGGTTCTGAGGGAGAAAATGAGGTGAATGAAGTGCCTAGTTCTTATGGTGAATATGGAGATGATGTAGGGCCTTATGATAGTTCTTATGATGAAGTTGGGGCATATGAGGAGTCTTACACTTCCCATTTCGAACCTAGAATTGGTGTAAGGTATAACCCCTTCCTTCGCAAAGCTTATGAGAGCCATGGTGAGAGTGCACGTGTGGAGAATGAAGATTCATATTCTTCACCTTGTAGTACATTTTATCAAGGTCGAAGCGGTGTGAATGGGTATACTAGCTATAGTGTAGGTTGTCCCATGAGAAGGAGAGAGAGTACATCTCCAAGGCCGAGGGGTACTCATGTGCCCTTGGGTTGTCCTAAACTCTACAATGTTGATCCTAGGAGAAGTGTTCACTCCGGAAAGGTAAGCATTTCTGGGGTACCGGGCTGCCTCCTTGTGCTAGATGATTGGCGCCATAAGAACTACATCATGCCACCGATGGTTGACTATTTAGGGTTGTTTCGAGAACCTTTACTTGTTCCATATTCCTTGGACGGGTATAAGGTTACCGAGAGAGTGAGGATTGTCTTCACCCAATTTGAATACTATGAGGAGGTGTGGTACGATATCTTTCCCTTGACACCAGGTCATGTATGCTTGGGTGCCGATTGGTTTGCACAACATAGAGTTCTAAATGTGCTAAATTGGCCTAAGGTTATAGTGGACCATTGGGGAAATTATCTCTTTACCTCAATTATTCCCAAACCGCAAGGAGATGTGATCACTTACTCCAAGCCGAATGATTATGAGAGATAAAAGATTGAGAGGAGTAAGGGTGTGAAAGGTGGTAATCTGAGAGTGGAAAAAGAAGAGGTTGTGTGGAGTGAAGTGAGGGGGTTGCCACCAAATCATGCTAACTATGTTTGTCCTTTTCTTTCTAAGGACATTTGTGTAGGTACAAACATGGCAAGCGGAGAATCACAAGGCCAAGGAGAAGTTGCTGCCGAAGCATGTGGGAAACCTTCACACCACGGCAAAGAAGAATTTACTCAAGAACTTCAAGGTAAAATCGCTTACTCTTACACTTTTGTGCATGAGAATGATAATTGTGTGACTAGTAGCCCATTGAGTGTGAGTAGTAGCTTACCTATTTGTGAGTCTATTAATTCTTTGCATCTTGTTGATGATGTACTTGTTGGGAGTGTGGATACACTAGTTGATCCTATTGATGATCGAATTGACTCTTCTTGTAAGGTCAATTTAAGTCCACCTAGTGTTGAAGCCAATGTGTTGAATGATGGTACATCATCTTGTGGGAATTGTGTTGATCAACTTATGTGTGGAATTTGTCCACCACTTGAGGATATGTGTGATGTGTTTAATGGATCTCAAGTGAATGATTATATTGAAAATGTTGATCAAATAAATAGGAGTGACCCCTTTAGTATGACCTCTAGTAAATGTTCTACTCTCGGTTTTGCTCATAGGGATAATCATGTGCTTGAAACATCTTTGATACTTGATAATGATCTTTTAGAGAATGGATTTGCATGTTCTATATCCTCTTCATGGATAGATCCTTCTCTCTTTAAGTACAATATCTTGTTTGAAGATGATGAGTTCACTCCGAAAGAACCTAGTGGTGAGAATGACGTTGAAGGTATAGCTTGTCTTGAAAGCTATAGCCTCTATGCCAACCCACTATGGTGTAAAAACATTCCTCCTAAAGATGGAAATCTTTTCTTGGGAGATGAGAGTACTCTTAAGGGAAGGGAATGTGAGGTCTTGGAAAGGAATGATCAATTGGGTGATGATAATTTTGATTTGCTTGAATTCTTAAGAAACCCAATAAGTGATTTTTCCTTGAAAATTGATTGTGGTTGTGATCCTTTGTATGACACCCCACCCATGTTTGATGACTATAAGGATGAATTGCTTGCTTGTAAAGACTTGAGTAATAATTCCTTGGACTTTAGTGGTGGTATGTGTCTACTTGAGGGTACTTCCATAGAAAGGGAAGGTGTCCATTATTTGGAAATTACTTCTTCTACTATGTGTGACCTTATTGTTGAGAGTACTCATGGTGATGATGTTGAAACTTGTAGTGAGTACTCACATGAGGACACCTTAGTTGAACTTGACTTGAGTGATACCATTCTCCACTCTCTATTTGCTTTTGATGATATGTATGCTATTGTAGAGAGTATATCTTGTAGTTTGGGTGAAGCCTATGGGGAAAGGGAGTATTGTCTAGACCCGTGTCTATGGCTACTCTTTCTATTTGACCCCGGTGCCAAATATAGAAATGGTGATGTTGGCGCACCCAACTTGTTGCTTGGTCTACATGACAAGCAAAGTGTCATTCTTGAAAACCCGAGAGCAAAAGTGTCATTGTTTCCTTGGGGTAATGTTTCTAAATGTGCATCCTTGCTTGACACAATTGTGTTTAAATTACAAGAATCTCAACTTGTGGATGCCAAGTTCTCTATTTGCTTGAAGGAAAGAATGTGGATGTGCTTAAATGCTTTGTCTTCACCCTTGTATGCCTTTACACTTGATTCTTTCCTATACTACCTCTTTGCCTATGATGAAATCCATACTAGTTTTGGATTTGTTTTATGTAGAGGTAGGAAATTTGTTGGTTTGTCCATTTGTATGAATGATAATGCTATATGGATCTTATGGACATTAGAACCAATTGAGGTTCCACCCTTGGTGTGGTCTCTTGAAGAGATAAAAAAGCAATTGTGTCTTATGGCTCCTAAGATGAAGGCAGTTTTACCTTGTGGATTATTTGATGCCATTAGGACCTTTGTAGTTTCCTTATCTCTTGGTGATTTAAATAGCCAAATCCTTTATGCATATTTTAATAAGTTTTTAATATTTAATTCAAAGGATCCTTGGTTATATTGCAAGTATAAGCAACCTTGGCATGTTGAGATGATTTATTGTGCTAACCCTAACCCTCATGCCATGAGGAGTTTGTATTTGTTTGTCCTTTCTTTAGTTTTGCAAGGTTTGGATTCGAGGTCGAATCCTTTTCAAGAGGGGAGGATGATACAAAACAAATGGCCATCATAACTTTTGATGCCATTATTCGTGGCCAACACGTGGAGAATCTGATTTTTGACACCTTGAAGGCCCGAGAGTATGCATGGGGAAGTCATGAAGTCATTTTGGACACATAATAAAGCAAATTCGTGTGTGGAAGGTTGCTTGGAGGCTTGCCTTGATGACTACCCGAGGCTCCAAAGAATTTCAAGGGTTGAAGTGTGAAGAAGGAGTCCTTACACTCCATGGCCGCCCTTATTAAGGGTGTTTTGGTCTTTTTGTGCCTTTTCTTTACACTCCATAGGAGCCTCTTTTCATTAAGGGTAGTTTGGTCATTTGATGTAATAGTTATAAATAGGCTTCATTAGTCTTATTTTCTAGTTAGTTCATTATGGATATTTGAAGACTTCTTCTTCTCTCTTTGAGAATGTAGTGTAGGGCTTGGAAAGGCCAAGTAGTGTAGGGCTTGTAAAAGCCATTATTGATCCTTGCTTAGAAACGGTGGTTGTAAGGCGGAGTTGATTCCCTTAGCGGTCACCATAAGAGTTTGGTGTTGTTATTGCGGGTCTTAGGGGGTCTTATCGTTTGATACACGGTTTGGTTCCTTATTCTTGTAATCTCGTATGTCAAGCTATCTATCTTTTTTTTTTGTAATCTTGTTAAGCTTGTGTTTATAATCTTGAAGTCTAGTGAAGCCGTGTGGGGCTCTTTCGATTCACTAGCACTTGTTGTTCTTGTGATAGTTGTTCATCAAATTATTGTTGCTGAAATCTTCATATTGTGGACTTGATCTTGTATCACAACCCAAACCAACACCAGAAGCATCACAATAAACTGTAAACCTCTCGCACTCAATAGGAAGGGTCAATATCAGAGCTGAAGTGAGTAAGCTCTTGAGCTTCAGAAAGCTCAACTCACAAACCTCAGACCACTAAATGAAACTTCCTTCCTAGTCATTCTGGTCACAGGCGAGATGCAATAGAAGCAATACCCTCAACAAATCGTCGGTAGTAACCTGCCAACCCAATAAAGCTACGAACCTCAGTCGGAGATGTAGGTCTGGTCCAATCACGAATAGCCTCAATCTTTGTTGGATCCATCATAATCCCATCCTTAGACACCACGTGCCCTACGAATGTAACAGAATCGAGCCAAAACTCACACTTTGAGAATTTGGCATAAAGCCTATGATCTCTCAAAGTCTGGAGCACGATTCTCAAATATTGCTCGTGCTCCTCCCCGTTCCTTGAATATACAAGAATTTCATCAATGAAAACGATAATAAAGAAGTCCAAATAGGGCCTAAAAACTCAATTTATCAAATCCATAAACATCGATGGGGCATTGGTCAACCCAAAAGACATCACCAAGAACTTATAATGATCGTATCGAGTCCTAAAGGCTGCCTTAGGGATGTCCTCAGCCCAAATCCTCAACTGATGGTAACCCGATCTCAAGTCAATCTTAGAAAACACTGTCGCACCCTGAAGCTGGTCAAATAAATCATCAATGCGAGGCATGGGATACTTATTCTTCACTGTAACCTTATTCAGCTACCTATAGTCAATACACATATGTATAAATCCATCTTTTTTCTTCACGAACAAGACAAGAGCACCATAAAATGATAAACTAGGCCGAATGAAACCCTTAGCCAAAGATTCTGAAGCTAAGAATTCAACTCCTTAAGCTCTGCAGGAGCAATGCGGTAAGGTGCCATAGAGATAGGTCGGGTGCCCGGCTCAAGATCAATAGAAAATTCAACATCACGCTCAGGAGGAAGGCCAGGCAGGTCAGTAGGGAAAAAATCGATGAACTCACAGACAATAGGAACAGAATCAAGCGAGGGACTCTCAGTACTAACATTACAAACATAAGCGAGATAAGACTCACAATCCCTCGACAACCAATCTCTTAGCCCGAACATAAGAAATAATCTCCGTCGGTGCACCACTAAAAGAACCCCGCCACACAATCGGGGGTATGCCAGGCATGGCTAAGGTAACGGTCTTGGCGAAGTAATCCAAGACAATATGAAAAGGGGATTGTTGACACCCAATTTTGACCCTCCTTTTTTTCATTTTACTCATTTTTAACCTTTATTTTGTTATGAGGTCAAAATCGCTATTTTTACTTCTTTTTTTTTTTTTCTTTTTTTTTTTTTTAATTTATTTTTTAATCAAATTTTGTGTAAATAAATATTATTCATATTATTTAATATCATTTTATGACTAATATTATTATTATCATCATCATTATTATTATTATTATTAATATTATTATATTATGATTATAATTTTTAATTATTGTTATCATTATTATGTCATGTTCTTAACCTTAACTTTTCACATTTTTCGCTTTTATTCTATTTTAAAAGTATTTTAATCAAATATTTTAAGAGTTATTATTCTTTTAGTATGAATTATTTTTTATATATAAAATATAATAATTGATTTAATAATTTAGTACTATTTTTCTTCACTTAGTAATTTAGTAGTTATTTTATATATTTTTTTTGGTAGAAACTAATTTAGTACTAAACAAACTCAAATTTCAAATTCAAATTTTGTCAAATCTTAATAAGTAGTAAAATCCTCCTCACTATATTTCCTTTCTTGTAATGAATATTTTTATTATCAAAATCATTTCAAATTAATTTTACTTATTTTATTTTACTCCCTCCATATCCATAAAATCCTCCTAGAAAATCAGAAAATATTTTCTTAACTTGAAAGAATATTACTCTTGTCCAGAAAAATCCATCACCCCCGGTCTCTCTTGCTTTTTTTCAAACAAAAGGAAATTCTCGTGAATATTCCACCCATCTTATTTTTCGATCTTTGGTTCATTAATTTAATTTTTCCTTCCTTAAAGATTTTGTTTTCACTTCTCTTATTATTTGTTCCTTTTTCATTACCTGTTGGTTTTCATTCTCCCTTTTTAATAAGATTCTTTTTCCCTATAATTATCATACAAAGTTTACCATTTCAGATTCTTATACAAGATCCCCATACTTTTGCTCTAATTTCTCTTACCATTTTATTGCTGCCAATCTCTTCCTATATATGTTGACAACATTACATTCGTTGGGGGGATTTTTTTTTTTTGAATTCCTTTTCCTTTGAGGTGTCCAACTCTGAGATTAAAAAGAGAAAGACCCCTCTCACCCTTTTGAAAGATAGCTTTCTTGAATTATTTGAAGTTTAGGTTATCAAATATCACTATCACGGCTCGGCAACATCGCAATTCATTTTATTGTGAGTCCCACTTTAAGATTACATGCTTCGGAGGAAAGTTTATTCATGGAGGCTATCAAAAGATTGCTGGCCGAGGAGTATACAGATCATCCACAACATCAAATGATGCAGAACCTCGCTCTTCCATTTCAAGGGGCGTACAAAAACTCTAAAATTGTATTTTTACTTTGTTACTTGTTTATTCAATTCTTTACTTGTTATTTTCTGTACTTACTACATGTTTAATTACTCTAGTGCTTAGACATGAAAGTATGCCTCATCACACATTTAAGCTGCTAGTAACGTGAGAAAGAAACAAGAATTATATTTTCCAAATCATATGTAAGAAGTGTTTGGTTAGTTTTCAAGGTTGATTTCCAGTAGCCATCAACATGGATAATTGAGTTATAAACAATTTTCTAATTATGTTGAAACTAGTTGATAGAGAATGACTGCATACTCTTTCAATTCTATGTTGGATTGCCACCTTATTTGAAGAATTATGTAATTTTTAACTAACTCGTTGAGTATTCCTGTCCTTGGTTCCCTATCTTGATTAATTATACTATTCTTATAGATTAAGTTTGGCTTATCTAGATGTTTACGTTCTTAGTCTATGTAAATTGTATTTTTCCTTCTCTTTATTTTTGTGATTCTAGTTGTCTGATTTTCGTTTTAGTATGAACAACTTTTGAAGTGGAAACTATTTTCCTATGAACACCTAACCGGAAATGCTATGAAATAGGACCTAGAGAATTATCGTTAAATCATTGTGTCTTCCTAACGTCCACCCATCTTAAAACAAAGCAAGGTTTTAATTTTGAATTACTTTGTAACTACTTGATTACCTATTTCCATAATGTTCGGAACTATTTTCTCATCGCTATGACTCATAATGTACTCTAAAGTAGGAATTCGTAGACGAGATTACAAATGCCATTTGATAGTGCTTTTTAATTTTATTAGTTGAGCATTACGGATAGACATACTCTTACCCTTTGAATACTCTTTTGTTTTTTTTATGTATACTACAATGGAGTGGCATCTCTTGGAGTTCAATCAAGGCCAGTGGAGGAGTCAATGCGTGAAGCGGAGTTCAAATGGAGTCGTCACCCCATCGGGGGTCAGGTATGTTTGGGAAATGATGACTAAAAAGACAGGCAATAGCTGACTTCTCGTATGAAGCACATAAAGCTTTATTAGAAAATATAAAGCACCTCGTTACTCCCTTCTTTTCTTAGTTTACATGTCACCCTTTTAAAGGTCTCAAAGGCTTGACAACTTTTATTACTATTCTAAATTATCCGCATTCTTTGATACAATCTATATACCATACATATATGTTTTTGGCTTTACGTGACTTTTAAATGCTAAAATATTTATTTAGTACTCTTAAATAAGTTTCTTTAAGAATTTCTTTCGTCTTGTCTTAAGGCGTTTAAGAGAGTGACATAGAAATTGGCATAGAGGGAGTAACATCGTATTGGGCCCATTTCAGCCTTGTCATACCTGATCCCATTCTCTCTCTCTCTCTTTCTCTCTCTCTCTCTTAACTTTATGTATTGAATTTATTATTTATCCTCTCAAATTATGTTCTCCATCACATTAAGGTGGCATACATTTTACTAATAATTTCTTTTCTTATGTGAGATATAATGATTTACGAGAGGTCTATAATGTTATGTGGAATAGAGAATAGGTCGGAGCTCTTCGGAAATCTCAACTGGCTTATTGGAGTCTCGCTATTATTCGTAACTCGACATTTAGAATACTTTAGCATTTTTATTAAATGGATGCTCCACAAACTAGAACACTATGTGGAATAGATAATAGATCAGAGTTCTTCGAGAATCTCAGCTGGCTTATTGGAGTCCCGATATTATTCGTAACTCAACATTTGAATACTTTGGCATTCTTTATTAAGTTGATGCTCCATAGCCAGGTAGTTGATGCTCCACAGCCAGGTAAGTCCCTCGACTTTCGCAATTATTATTGTATAGTATAAATTGCTTAACTTAATCTCTTTCATTTCTTTATGCTCGTATAATGTAACTAAGTAATAATTGAATTTGTACTTCATTTAGCTATAAATAGGTTGTGTGTAAATTTATGTGGTAATTTTAAGCTATGTTTGTATTTAAAATGCATGTATTTTGTTGAGTTTTTATTCATCTTTTTGTTATTTTTTTTAACTCGCTTTTATTCTTCACCTAGAATAATTAAGGTAAATATTGCATGTTTAGGCACTTGGTTATTTTAGATTAATTAATTATCAATAGACCTTTAGCTTATCACATAGAATCCCCACGTAATATACAAGTTCGGCCGGGACCCACATTTGTGGACCTCGAAAGGTGCCTAACACCTTCCTTTCGAGGTAACTTGAACCCTTACCCGAATTTCTGGTTGACATAGACTATAAAATAAGTTCGTAATTAGTCTAGAATGGTGCCCTAACGCACCTTAATTCGTTAGGTGGCGACTCTTCACCCTTAAATTATCCAAAAAGAGTTGTCACGTCGAATCCCGCTTTTCGCGAGAAAAATGGGGCGCGACAGCATGGCGACTCCGCTGGGGATACTTAGGTTCTAACCATTACGATTTTGTATATTATGTGGATTTTTTTTAAAACTATTTGAGTCTATTTATTATTTATTTGTTAATTATCCATGACAATCCCTTTCCTTACCCCTTTATTTTTTTATATACAATTTTTTGGCTCTAAATTATGCATTTATCTTTCTTTTCTACCTGTTTATTTTTTATTACTCAACATGCTATTATTTTCATTATTTGCTACGTGTTACTGTTTTATATATTACTGGCATTCCGTTCATACTTTCCCCCACTTGGGAATCTCACACATTCACACACTTTCACTATACTCGGATGTTGTGCCTTCGCACTTCTCCAAATTCTCTTCAAAACCCTGTTATAGAGAGTCGGCTAAGACGCGGTTGAGCGGATAGTTTTACTACCGTAAGACCACGTGCCTTCTCGCATAAGGTTGCCCTCAGTTCGAGTCTACCAACTCTTAGAAAATTAAGATAGTGCCTGTCCACCCTTTGTATTTAAGTCATGCATGCATTAGCCATAGGTGATTTGACCCTCGAGGTCAATCCACCAAGTATAACCTACCAATTGTCGAAAGGGTCCCACCACCCATCGACCTAAATACATATTATGTGCTAAGTGGTCATGATAATTCAATCCAAGCCAAGTTATAATAAATGGAGTTTAGAAATTTTCTTTGTTGCTATATTTTCAGATTTGCAATGGAGGATGCACCTATTTTTGCTAACACCCAAATGGTCGTTGGTGTGCCTCACAAGTTAAGGAGATGGTGGAACGACATCAAAAGGAAACATGGTAAAGAGATTCGCCAGTCACTAGGTTTTCTGACATCTTTGATGGATATTGCTCCTGATCGGTATGTGGTCAAAGCTCTACTAAAATTCTGGGATCCGAATCGAGTGGTCTTCAAATTCAAGGACTTTGAAATAACACCCACCATTGAGGAAATTGGTGGATTCACTAATTTGCTTTATCGAGATCGAAAGATGATCCTGCCTCGCAAACAATCAGGAAAGAAGTTCTTGCATTATCTTGGGCTGAAAAATAACCTTAAATTGGCTTGCTTGGACTTTGGGTGGATCTCCCTGGATTTTCTGTATGAACGTTTTGGTCACAAAGAGGGACACACGGTATTTCGAAAGGAATTCTCTTGCTCAGCCGAAAAATGGAAAAAGAAGAGGTTGAATGCTTTTGCTATAGCCCTACTGGGTGCTCTGGTCTTTCCTAGGGAGCATGGGAAGATTGACATATGTCTTAGTTCCGTGGTTCGAGGTATAACTCGGGGAGTCGGCAATATAGAGGTCACTTTGGTTCCTATGATTGTGGCGGAAATGCTAAGAGCCTTATCCAAATGTGCTAGAGGAGGAAAGTTTTTCGAGGGCTGCAATCTTTTGCTTCAATTATGGGCCGTGGAACATTTTTACAGGCGACCTAATATGGTGGATATTCTTGATGGAATGGGCAATAGGATTGACACACATGCTAAAAGGATGAGGCAATTCATTTCTCCTGTGGGTGTAGAGGATTGGTACATGTATATGAAAGAGCTTTCGGGTTATCAAATTCAATGGAAGTACTCGTGGTTGTCTGCACCAACTGCTGTCATACGCGGTCGTGAGCTCTATTACATCGAGCTCATTGGCCTGAAAAGTATTCAACCATATGCCCCAATAAGGGTGTTTCGTCAATTTGGAAGGAATCAAGTCGTACCCCTGCGAGAACATATGGGCAAGTCAGAAGTTGAGTTTGGACCAATCCAAGAAAGCCCTAAGGTTAAGGAAGTGTTGCGACGATGGGATAATTTGTTGACTATTAGTGTGTACGGCGAGCAGGCTTATTGCACTCCGGAGTACTATGTATGGCTTATGGAAGATGCCGAGGATGTGGAGCTCAGCAAGCAAAAGCAAGATCATGGGTTTGAGGACGTGGAGGAATCCATCTGGGCTCGGAACCTGTTGAATCAACACTATGTCACTTCTCCCGAGATGTTGCTGCAAATCATTCCAGGCTCTCTAGATAATCACCACCATTGAGGAGTTCTAATGATAGGATGTTCCCCATTTGTTACCCATTTCCCCTAGTTTCATTTATGTTTATTTTTCGCAAAAGATTGTCGTAGTTTTAAATTTTTGGATTGAATAAAATAGTTGGGTTTTTTTTATTATTATTGTTATCTAACTCTAAAACTCCCATTTGCATCTAATGCGGCTTGGATTAATTATCATGAACCATAAATTTGTCGTCTTAGGCCTACCTCTGGCTCAACGAGGCTCCTTGCATTTTAGGGCGATTATTTGCAAACCAATGTGCTTATTCTAACACTATGTCTCCCTTCGCTAACTTAGTTGTCTTTGATTTGTTTTGTTTTCCCCTTTCCCAAAGGTTGATTTGTGCACTCTGGCCTATCACACACGATCAAAAGGGGCCCCTCCTCCTCATCCTCCTCTTACAAGTTCGAAAGGTAAAGAGAAAATGGGAGATAACAATAGCGCTACAGACAAAAGCACAGAGGGAGAAAGTGTCATGGGACAGAATGAAATTGTCCTAAGAATGGGACAACAGATTCTCGAATTGCAAGCAGAATTAGCACAAGTGCGCAACTTGGCCAATCTTTCTGTTACCCTCAATACTCCTCTCGAACCACAAGTGGACGGTCATAGCGGTGCAAAATCTCAAACCTCCACCCCAAGCCATCAAATGCCCTTAACTCAAAACACCCAAAATCTTCCCCCTCCTCAAAACACCCAAAACGTTCCTCTCCCTCAAAACATCCAAAACCCTCATCTTCCTCAAAACATCCAAAATCTTCCCCCTCCCCAAAACATTCAAAACCATTCCTTTTCCCAAAATATCCAAAACCTCCCCCTTCCTCAAAATACCCACAATACTCCAAATCCCACGTATCCTACTCAGCATGTCCAAAATACCAAATATCCCACTTACCTACATACGTCCCTCGCTAATGCATCCTACAACCAAGTATCCGGTAGCAACTCTTTGAACCCCATCTATGTCGAAACAACCCCATTCACTTACCCTCAATATGCACCTGACCCTTCAGAAAAGGACCCTATGATGCAATCGGTGATCGAGAGACTGAAGCAACTTGAGGGAAGCAAAGGGTCAAGGGGGCTCAGTTATGAGGACTTATGTGTACACCCTGATGTGGAGTTACCGGAGGGGTACAAACCTCCAAAGTTTGAATTGTATAATGGGACTGGAGATCCCAAGGCTCATCTGCGTATGTATTGTGATAAGCTGGCGGGAGTTGGGAGAGACGAGAGAATAAGAATGAAAATGTTCATGAGAAGTCTTACTGGAGAAGCCCTGACATGGTATATTGAGCAGGATGCAAGAAAATGGAAAGGCTGGA
The DNA here is from genome assembly GCA_031232105.1 of Capsicum rhomboideum. NCBI lineage: Eukaryota > Viridiplantae > Streptophyta > Magnoliopsida > Solanales > Solanaceae > Capsicum > Capsicum rhomboideum. The sequence continues at coordinate 24,766,933 of CP124713.1, read as the reverse complement.
TCGATATGGCGTCGGATTTTATGGAACGGTTCGGGTTCAACATTGACAATGCTCCTAACTGGTTCTATATGCAGAATTTAAAGAAAAAGCCTAATGAGTCATTCAGGGATTATGCTATAAGATGGAGGTCGGAGGCTGCAAGAGCTAGACCCCCGATTGAAGAATCTCAAATGAAGGAGTACTTTATTCGCGCACAGGAGCCGCAATATCTTGAGAAAATGATAACCGTTATGGATAAGAGTTTCGCTGAAATCATTAGGGTAGGTGAAATGCTCGAGGAAGGGCTTAAGAATGGAAGCATTATCAGTCTGGAAGCTTTACAGGCTGCCAACAAGGCTTTACAGTCTGGAGGGATCACTGAGAACAAGAAGAAAAAAGAGGTAGGTACAGTGATGTTAGCCCAACCTTCAAAAAGTGCGCCCAATTACCAAACACCTATCACAACTCCACCTCCCTATCCACAATCGCCAATGTCGTACCCAACATCTCCATACCAAATTCAAACTCCAATGCCATATCACTCCCCTCTATACCAAGCACCTACCCCATATGCACTACATCCACAATTCCAAAGTCCTGTGTACCCCATGTATAATGTCCAACCCACTCATGTCCAAACACCCCAGCCTTCTCCCCAACAAAACCAAAGACCCAGAGCCAATTTTCAGAAAAAACAATACACTCCCTTAGCCGAACCTATAGCCCATCTGTACGAAAGACTTAGGGAGGCGGGCTATGTCACTCCCATTGCTGCCAGACGTGAGAATACTCAAGCCAAACATTTTGATCCTACCAAGGTTTGCGCGTATCATTCTGGGATGAGGGGTCACACCTTAGAAACATGCTATACTCTGAAGGACAAGATCCAGATGTTGATTGACACTAAGGCCATTCAGTTGAAAGATCCGACGCCGAATGTCACCAACAATCCATTACCGGATCATCAAGTAAACATGCTCGATGTGGATGAATTGGTAGGCTTGGAAAACTCTATTTGGTTCATTGAAAAGGCGAATGGTACGCCCATCAGTACACCAAAACGGGTACCGTTTGAGGTTGAGGTAGCAGTACCTAAGACTCCTTTCACAGTCTTTAGAGCCTCCCCGATTGCTTATAACTCCCATGCAGTTCCTTGGAATTATGAGCAGAATACTCTGGGTAAAGCAAGAATGGCTGAAGCAGACGTCGCACAAGGCGTCACCAGATCTGGGAGAATATATACAACGGAAAATCTAACTCAAGGAAGTTCTAGTAAAAGCAAGCAACCCATGATAGAAGTGGAAGAGGGTGGTGCTTGGAAGAAGATACAGGCTAAAGAATACTCTGTGATCGAGCAGCTGAACAAGACCCCAGCTCAAATATCCATCTTGACACTGCTACAGACTTCTGAACATCATAAAAGTGCTCTGATGAAGGTGTTAAGCGAAGCCTATGTACCATCTACTATAACATGGGGGGAGATGGCCCATATGGTCGGGCAAGTATTTGAGGCATACAAGATATCCTTTCACGAGGATGAGCTGCCACCTGAAGGAAGGTCGCACAATAAAGCCTTGCATGTTACAGTGCAGCATGGAGAGAGGGTTGTGTCTCGAGTGTTGATTGATCCAGGCTCAGGTTTGAACATATGTCCTTTGGATACACTGACAAGGTTGGAGGTCGATTTGGCTAAAATGCAAAGTTGGAAGATGAACGTGAAAGCGTTTGATGGCTCCCAGCGAGATACTATTGGGGAGATTACATTGGACATGGTAATGGGTCCTGTTACTTTTCCCGTGACATTTCAGGTGATGGACATTCCTGCTTCCTACAACCTCTTGCTTGGTAGGCCGTGGATTCACATGGCGGGTGCAGTCCCCTCCACACTACACCAATGCCTCAAATTCGAGTACGACCACCAAGAGGTTGTAATACATGGTGAAAGAGGATATCCCGTCTATGCTGTCGAAGGAAAGGAGGTTCTTGATGGAGAAATGTTTCACACGTTAGAAATGGTTGGAAACGTGGAAGAAGAGCTGAGTTGGAAGACTAAAGGAGAGAGAATGCTCAAAGCTGGATATAAGCCAGGTAAGGGTCTTGGGGCCAGATTGCAAGGAATAATTGAACCCATATACCCTTTTGTGAAAAATGACACTTCTGGTTTGGGCTACATAGACGAGGGCCGGACACCCGATCCTTCGCTATCATTGTATGAAATTTTCCACTCTACCGGGTTTCTTGATGACGGTGAAGATGAAATACTGAAAAGTTTGAAGAACTTGTTTTTGACTGAAGCAGAAAGAGAAGATTGTAACGTCATCATCAGTGAGGAGAGAGGGGCCCCTAGTCAGAATGTTGAGCAAAAGGCTACGCTCAGCAACTGGACTGCCACTCCTTCCAGGCCTCGCCGAGCACTTGGGTAGATTTGAAGATTTTTATTTTTCATATTATTGTTTGAAATAAACAGACTCGATTTCGAGCTAATTTACTTCTTTTAGTTATTTTGTTATGTTTGGAGACATTTAAAGTTATTTGAGTTAATAAAAGCTGTCTTTTCATCTTTTATTAATATTATTTATTTCTGTTTCTTTCAGCAAAATCACTTTTAAGAATGTTGAATCTGAGATTGTGACACATAATGAGACTACGCAACATAATATAAGTGAATTAGAAGAGGTGGAAGAAAGTGAGGTGCCCGAGGAATTTGTTAGTAAGGTTGAAGATTTTGAAGATAAACCCAAGGCAAACTTTGTAGAGTCTGAAATAGTGAACATAGGGGATTCTGAGATAATAAAAGAAACTCGTGTTAGTATTTATATGCCAAAAGATAAGAAGGAGGAACATATTCAGTTTCTGAAGAAACACCCGGATGTCTTTGCTTGGTCGTATGCCGATATGACAGGGCTAAGCACGTCAATTGTAGCCCACAGGTTGCCCACCGATCCATCTTGTCCTCCCATTAAGCAGAAGTTGAGAAAATATAAACCCGATCTGAGTTTGAAAATCAAAGAAGAGATTTCAAAGCAAATTGAGGCCGGTATTCTCAAAGTAACTGAGTATCCTACCTGGTTGGCCAATGTCGTGCCTGTTCCTAAAAAAGATGGAAAGGTCAGAGTTTGTGTGGATTATAGGGATCTCAACAAAGCTAGCCCGAAAGATGATTTTCCGCTCCCAAATATACATTTGTTAATTGATAATTGCGCTAAGCATGAAACACAGTCATTTGTGGATTGCTTCGCCGGTTATCATCAGATAAAGATGCATGATGACGACGTGTAAAAAACCGCTTTTATTACTCCTTGGGGAACATACTGTTACAAGTTTATGCCTTTTGGCCTGAAGAATGCTGGAGCTACATACATGAGGGCCATGACCGCTCTATTCCATGACATGATCCACAGGGAAATTGAAGTTTACGTGGATGATGTCATCATCAAATCCAAAAAGGGATCAAATCACCTGGACGACTTGGAAAAGTTCTTTAATAGACTAAGGAAGTACAATTTGAAGTTGAATCCTGCTAAGTGTGTCTTTGGGGTCCCTGCTGGAAAATTATTGGGATTCATTGTCAGTCGTCGGGGTATAGAACTGGATCCAGCCAAGATCAAAGCTATTCAGGATCTTCCGCCTCCAAAAAGCAAGAAAGAGGTAATGAGTTTCTTGGGTCGCCTCAACTATATCAGTCGCTTCATAGCTCAATCTACTATTATTTGTGAGCCAATTTTCAAGCTATTGAAGAAGGATGCGGCTATAGAATGGACGACAGAGTGTCAGCAGGCATTCGACAAAATCAAGGATTATTTATCAAATCCTCCCGTTCTGGTTCCTCCCGAACCTGGTAGGCCATTGTTGCTATATTTATCTGTGATGGATAACGCTTTTGGTTGTATTTTGGGGCAACATGATGAGACAGGCAGAAAGGAGCAGGCAATTTATTACATGAGTAAGAAATTTACATCGTATGAGGCTCGGTATTCCCTACTGGAACGCACATGTTGTGCGTTGACCTGGATAGCTCAGAAATTGAGACACTATCTCTCAGCATACACAACCTATTTGATCTCCAGAATGGATCCTCTGAAGTATATATTTCAGAAACCAATGCCTACAGGGAAGCTAGCTAAATGGCAAATATTACTGAGCGAGTTTGACATAGTCTATGTCACGCAGAAAGCTGTGAAAGCGCAAGCCTTGGCAGACCATTTGGCTGAAAATCCCGTGGATGAAGAGTATGAGCCCTTAAAAACTTACTTTCCTGATGAAGAAGTAGCATTCGTAGGTGAGGACATCTCCGAAGAATATGATGGCTGGAGGTTATTCTTTGATGGAGCTGTAAATTTCAAAGGAGCGGGTATTGGCGCCGTTTTGGTCTCAGAGACTGGTCAACATTATCCTGTGTCGGCCAAGCTCAGATTCCCCTGCACCAACAATATGGCTGAATATGAAGCTTGCATTTTGGGGCTTCGTTTGGCAATTGATTTGAATATCCAGGAAATATTGGTGATTGGAGATTCGGATTTATTGATTCATCAAGTACGAGGTGAGTGGGCCGCAAAAAATACAAAACTCCTACCATACTTAGATTGTATACAAGAGTTGCGCAAGAGGTTTCGCAAGATAGAATTCAAGCATGTTCCAAGAATTCAGAATGAGTTCGCAGACGCTTTGGCTACCTTGTCTTCCATGATCCAGCATCCAGACAAGAATTATATCGACCCCATCCCCGTTCACATACAAAAGCAGCCTGCATATTGCTTTCATGTAGAGGAAGAAACGGATGGAAAACCATGGTATGTTGATATACAAGGATATCTGAAAAGTGGAGATTATCCAGAGAATGCAACGAGTACTCAGAAGCGCACCATTCGGAGGTTAGCAAATCAATTCTTCTTAAATGGGGAAATCCTGTATAGGAGGACTCCCGATCTGGGTTTACTAAGATGCATCGAAGCTAGGGAAGCATCCAGGTTGGTCGAGGAGATACATGCTGGAACATGCGGACCTCACATGAACGGATTTATGTTGGCAAAGAAGATATTAAGGTCAGGTTACTTTTGGTTGACCATGGAGACCGATTGCATTCGTTATGTGCAAAAGTGTCATCAGTGCCAAACTCATGCCGACATGATTCGAGTTCCTCCCAATGAACTCCACGTCACTAGCTCCCCTTGGCCTTTCGCAGCTTGGGGCATGGATGTCATTGGTCCCATTGAACCATCCGCGTCTAATGGACACAGGTTTATTCTTGTCGCAATTGACTACTTCACTAAGTGGGTTGAAGCCACTTCTCATAAGTCAGTCACAAAGAAGGTTGTAGATGATTTTGTTCGAAATAACATTATTTGTCGATTTGGAGTACCTGAGTCTATCATCACAGATAATGGGGCCAACCTCAATAGCGATCTGATGAGAACAACATGTGAGATGTCCAAAATCAAACATCGAAACTCCACAGCATACAGGCCACAAATGAATGGGGCGGTGGAAGCTGCCAATAAGAATATTAAGAGGATACTTCGAAAGATGATAGATAATTACAGGCACTGGCATGAAAAGTTACCTTTTGCCCTGCTAGGATACCGCACTACAATCAGAACCTCTACGGGTGCCACACCTTATCTTCTGGTTTATGGTAGTGAAGCAGTGATACCTGCTGAGGTAGAAATACCCTCTCTCAGAATCATCCAGGAAGCAGAACTGAGTGACGCTGAATGGATACAAGGTAGGTTCGAGCAACTGGCACTCATAGATGGGAAGAGGGTAAACGCAGTCTGTCATGGTCAACTCTATCAAAATAGAATGGCCAAATCTTTCAACAAGAAGGTTAAACCGAGGCACTTCTCGCCCGGGCAGTTGGTTTTGAAAAAGATCTTTCCGCACCAAGATGAATCAAAAGGTAAATTCTCACCGAATTGGCAAGGACCTTATGTGGTTCATCGAATTCTGACAGGAGGAGCACTCATACTCGCCGAAATGGACGGCAAAGTTTGGACCAAGCCTATCAATTCAGATGTTGTCAAAAGATATTATGTTTAAGCTTTATTCTCATGCCTTCTTCCTTGTAATTGGAACTACGTTTGACCTGATTCCCATTTAAGAGGGATACGTAGGCGCTCCTTTGGAGTTCAGTCCTATCATAATAAAATTTTCCATTTTTCCTTTAAAGAATGTAACTGGGGCAGAATTTTTGAGGGGATCTCAAAAATTCCATGAAATAGCATTTGTGCAACTATGATACTGGGGCAGAATTTTTGAGGAAAACTCAAAAATTCACAGCAAGAAATCTTCACCTATCAAAGCAATCAAATCTACACTGGGGCAGAAATTTTTGAAGATCAAAAATTTCTAAGATGTTCACTTATAAAAAGTTGTGTTGTCTCGAAAAAGCGTCACAATCAATGATTCAATAATATTTTGATCTCCTTTTTCATTTCTCATTTTTTCAAGAGCAAACATTTTTGAAACGTGATTTTAAAAAAAAAAAAAAAAAAAAAAAAAATTTGCTTTATTTCTACCCAAGTAAAAGCTCGGACGAAGCCATTATCGGTCCACAATATCAAGCGAGGAGGAAGCACGCCAGTCATAGCAGAGGCACAAATCAACCTCCCTTTTTTACAAACTTACATTCTTTCTTTGAGTGCAGAAACAACAGGTACAAATGCGGCGGCTACTTCGCAACACCTGAACGATCATCATCAAAGAAAGCCCACTATGGGAAAACAGCTAAGCTACTCTATCCTCTCCTCAATATGGCATGGCTCCCGTAAGAGTCCACACCGCAGTGCATCTAAAAGAATACACATTGCACGGCTCCTGCAAGGGTCAATATTGCATGGCTCCCACAAGAGTCCACTCCGCAGTGCATCCGTAGAAATGAATATTGCATGGCTCCTGCAAGGGTCAACATTTGCATGGCTCCCGCAAGAGTCCACTCCGCAGTGCATCCGAGAAATGAACATTGCATGGCTCCTGCAAGGGTCAATATTGCATGGCTCCCGCAAGAGTCCACACCGCAGTGCATCCAAGAAATGAACATTGCACGGCTCCTGCAAGGGTCAACATTTGCATGGCTCCCGCAAGAGTCCACTCCGCAGTGCATCCAAGAAATGAACATTGCACGGCTCCTGCAAGGGTCAACATTTGCATGGCTCCCGCAAGAGTCCGCTCCGCAGTGCATCCGAGAAATGAACATTGCATGGCTCCTGCAAGGGTCAACATTTGCATGGCTCCCACAAGAGTCCACTTCGCAGTACATCCGAGAAATGAACATTGCACGGCTCCTGCAAGGGTCAACATTTGCATGACTCCCGCAAGAGTCCACTCCGCAGTGCATCCGCAGAAATGAACATTACACGGCTCCTGCAAGGGTCGATATTGCATGGCTCCCGCAAGAGTCCATTCCACAGTGCATCCACAGAAATGAATATTACACGGCTCCTGCAAGGGTCGATATTGCATGGCTTCCGCAAGAGTTCACTCCGCAGCGCATCCACAGAAAACTACATTACATTGCGCCTGCAGAATCCGCAATCAAGTAGACAAATTGCATCAAGTAGCTAAACTACATCAAGTTATGCCAGATACGCTTTCTTTAATCATTATTTAATAACCCTAAGGCGTCATAGTTCAAAGGCACTATCTTCATAGCCTGCGAACATCATTTCATGGCCTAAGGATTTACTTTTGCTTATCATGCTCCGAAGGCGTCATGGTCTAAAGGCGTCATTTTCATGGCCTGCGGACATCATTTCATGGCCTAAGGATTTACATTCTGTTTATCATGCTCCAAAGGCGTCATAGTCTAAGGGCGTCATTTCATGGCCTGCAGACATCATTTCATGGCCTTAGGATTCACTTTTCGCTATCATGGCCCTAAGACATCATGGCTTAAAGACATCATCTTTGTCGTCTCAAAGCAAAGGCTCATAGTCTAACGGGGAAATTGCATCATGTTTAAATAAATATTTACAACAATTACTCATTATTTATTTTTATCCACATGATCTAAACATTTTGGTAAGTAATACTAGAAGCATGCAGGCAACGAAGGAAGAACGAGTCAAAATGGGTGTAACTCTCACTCCCATTTTCGAGATACAACTTCACTTTCTCTCCGTCACTCCAATACAGCCTGCAACACGTTCACCTCTCATTCTCACAATTTTTCATTCAAGATTATTTTGAATTCTACCTACTCAAACCTCATTGGCTCATACTACCTTTATTGTCGCCCGTATACCGTATCATTGACATTCTTTAGGAATATTATTCGTTCCTAAATCTAGAACTACACACGGCCTGATTCTCGTAAACCCGAGATATGTAGGCGACTTGAAACCGAAGTCTCGGCCACATCCTTTTAACAAATCTCTCTCGCTTTTCCATTCCAGCAAACCATCATATCGGTCAGACAAAATTGGCTACTAAGTCAACGTTCGTTACTTGACAATTCTTTCATCATTCTCAAGCAACGAAGGGGCAGCTGTTGCCACCCAATTTTGACCTCCCAGATTGCTATTTTATCAAAATATTAATTTTTGAATTTTAAACTACTATTTTTGTATCAAATAAGTTCTAACATTTCGTATTTATGATTTTTAAAGTATGCAATTTATTTTAGCATTTAATTTTTTATTTTTTGATATAATATATATATATATATAATTTACTAATTTAAATATAATATTTTACATAATTTTATAAATATTATTAAATTATTTGCTCAAATATGCATTCTCATAATTTACAAATACATAGTCTATTATTATTATTATTATTATTATTATTATCATAATAGTATTTTTAAATTTCGTATTCATAAATGCCTATTCTGTTTCAAATCATTATGTCGTTGATTTTAAATGATATATTACGTGTCATAACATTGATTAATTTTGTTAGTATTTTATTGATTAATTAATTAAATAGTAGTCTAATTCAATTTCCCTAATCCATTTAAATTCTAGCCATTTTGTACTCATTTTTGTGTCAATTTTAGCCTCAACTGGGCTTAATTTGGCCCAATTTTAAATTCCAATCCAATATTCAGTTGACCCAATTTAAATAACCTAATTTTTGGCCCTTTTTGTAAATATTTGATCCCAGCCGTTGATCAAAATTGATCCAACGGCTGAGATCAATTCTCATCTTTCTTTCCTTCTTTAACCAAATAACCTCCAAACCCTAAACATTTCCCCTCTCTCAGCCGCAACTCTCTGTTTCTCTCTCCCTTTCTCTCGATCTCACGCCGCCGTCATCGCCGGTCATCACCGACCGGCGAACTCAGCAACACCACCAGCCGCCTCACCTCTCTAACCTCTCTCTCATCTCCGACTCTCCCTCAACCAACACCCAAATCTCTTTCTCTCTTGACCCTCTCACCAGCCGGTCAACCCTCTCTACCCTTTCTCTCCTTTCTCTCTCAACCCTCACCTCCGAAACCCCATAACCATCGCACCTCCACAGCCGGCGACCACGATGCACCGGCGAACCCCCTTCCCTCTCTTCTCTCTCCCGTCGATCTATTTCAATCTCCACTACGACCAAAACCCTCCATCACCGATGCACCTCAGGCACCGTGCAACCCCCACAGCCGTCGACTCACCCTTTTCTCTCCAATTTCCAGCTGCTGAGACACCGGCGAAGCACCCCCCAGCCCACCGTCTTCTTCGTCACGTCACCGGCGAACCACCAAGGGAAAGCCGACCCGAACCAGAATTCGAAGGCCTGACCAGAATGTGCCCGTTGAAACAAAACTCAAATGAGGTGTTTAAGGAGTCGAACTTAACATTTTTTCAGATCTACAAAAAAAAACTGGCCTCTGGTATGACTTTACGTAGCCCATTACGTGTTTAGTTATTTTAAATTTTGTTCATTGACATGATATGGCCTCGGATTCGAAGTGTCGTGGTTGTTAACTCTGGCTCATTTGTCTGAATTCATGTTTGTTTACATCTTTGGGTTGACATGTGTTAAAATGCCCGATTTTCATTAACCCTAGATTTCTCTAAGTTTGGGACTGAATTTTTCTTTAAAGCTTGCTATCCCTTGTGCTAGTTGATAATTTGGAGTGACAGATTTGATTTCTCCGTGCATTCAAAAGCTCATGAAATTTCTGATTGCTTGTTCAGTAAATTCTATTGGCTTGATTGAATTATTCTGGAAAATCTAGCATGTCTACCCCTTTTATTTGATCCTCTTTTCCTTAGTTGGGACATGACTGATTGTTACACCACTAATTATGGTATGTTTTGGCTAGGATCAACTAGTTATTACACGATTAATACTCACATGCCTTATTTTATTTTTTCAACACCTTGATTAATGTTAATATTATTGGTCTTTCACAAATATATTCTTACTTGCTTATTTATGGTAATTACAGCATGCTAAATGATTTTTCCTCCCTTATTTAGCTCGGACAGCCTTGATACATGATAATTATGATTTTCTACCTTCTTACTTTTATGGTAAATGGGGATTCTTTTGCATATAATCAATTCAGCCTCTTGTTTATGGAAAATAAAAAATTTCTTTAATTAATTGGCTGAATATTCGTCTTCCTTTTTAATAAACTGCATAACAACTATCCTCGACTATATAAGTAGACCCCTTTTCTCATATGAGGACAGACCTTTTTTGGCCCTCATTGATACTCTTAAGACTGTTGGATACCCACTCTCTCTCTAAAAAATATACTTCAAGTTCTCTGTTTTCTTTTGGCTTTGGAAAATTCTTCTATTGGTTTCGTGCTGCCATACTCCTAAGGTCTTATTATTATTTGCAAACTCCTTAACCGGTGAGTCCCTATCGATGCAATTTCCAATTTTTCTGTGGTAGTTTCCCTATAAGAATATGTTTACATAATTAGTGTCAAAATAAGGCTTTGTTTCTTTCATATTTGTCTGTTGGCCTGTGTTTGCTGCATGTCTTGGTACATTCGTATTCGACTCTTCTTTTGGTGCCTAACAGGTTCTTTTAGAAGTATTGGTTTGGGATGTAAGGAGCTGTCCAGGGATTCGGGGCTGCCTAGTCCGATTATTTTAGTTTAGCATATTTTGCTCTTATTTTGGTTCGTAATATTAATTGTATAAACTTTTGTATGTAATAAAAGATTGGGGATGCTATGGGGGTGGGGATTCTATATGGTAAGTGTTTTATCAATTAGAAACCATGCCCATAGGATTATTCAACAAACTGCATGTATTAATTAAATTATGTTATCACTTAGGCAAATAATCTAGGATAATTAATTAATTATGTTTATCGCTTAGAAATCATTTTAGATCATTATCTAACTTTTGGACTGTTGAATTAATTTTGAATTAATTTAAGCGCGTTCTTGGCATGCTAAAACTGATTTTTTGTATATATAATTTAATTCCGGCATGTTTACTTGATTTTCAGCATGTTTATTCAGTTTTTCAGAATGTTTAATTAAAAAATAATAATATTATTTTTTTAGCATTTACGTAAAATAGTTTTCAGCAAAGCCTAGATAATTTTTAGCATATAATAATTAATTTCTGGCATGTTTATTTAATTTCCAGTACATAAAATTAATCTCCAGCATCTCTATATTATTTTTTCAGCACTTTAAATTTAAATCCCAGCACCTTTTATTAATTTTCAGTATATTTCTCCAGCCGTTGGAATCAAATTTTCAACATTTTAATAATTTTCAGCTGTCTAATTGGTTAACATGGTAAAATTACCGTTTTAGCACTTTTAAGTTTTCAGCATTTTATTGAGTTTTCTGCAAGATTAAACAAATTTTCAGCATATAAAAAATAAATTTCAGTATTTTTTAATTAATTCCTAGCACTCTAAAATATTTTTTGGCATTTTAAAATCAAGTTCCAATACTTTTAATTAGCTTTCAGTATTCTAAATTAATTTTCCAGCATTTTTAAATTAGTTTTCTGCAACTCGGATTAGTTTGCCGCACCTTAAGTTGATTCTTCCGCGCCTAAAAATACTAATTTTCGGCATGTTCAATTACTTTACAGCACCCAAACATTAATTTTCAGAATGTTAAATCACACTTTTCAGCAACTTAAATAATAATCTTTAGCGAGTTTTAGACTATTTTAAGCATTAAAAAATATATACATATTTTTGTGTATCTTTCAGTAATTTCCAGCAACTTTCAAAATATTTTTTCAGGTTTTAAATAATTTTCAGCATTTAAGAAATTATTTTCAGCAACTTTCAGCATTATTAAATCTATTCTTTAGTATCATTTTAATTAGTTAAGTTTCAACACTCCTAGCTAACTTTTAGCATTTATTAATTTTCTGTAACTCAAAGTCAATTTCTAGCGTTATTAAATTTATCTTTTCAGCATTTTTAATTAAGTTTCAGCATTTGTAACCAAAATTAAATCTTCAGCATTTTGATTAATGCGTCTCACCTAGAAATCATGCCTATAGGTTTTAATCACGTAAAAAATAAAATAAATAATAATAATTTCTTTCATGTATGTTAATCATCTATTTAACTTTAATTAAATAAGGGGCGTATTTGAAACCTTTACATGCTAATTGCTTGTCCTGTTTGTTTTGTATGATGTGAATTTCGAGTCTAATTAGGCGGCCTAGGCTTTTCCCGAAAATAGTAAGTCCAATACCTCTTGGACATTAAGTTGGGACGGGTAGGCACTTTAAGGAACGTTAGTTTTATCGTTTTATTTAGGACGTCTTTAAGACTAATAATCAAATTAGGTGGGGTAGGTAGAAAATCGGAAATGATGTAAGTCGCCCCGAGCAAATTCGACAATGCAACATATGACATTGTCATCCGTCAATAAGCCGGGCGCTGATCCGAATAGGCTAAAATTAACCCATTGTCTAAAAGCTTTTCTAAATCGGCTTTTTCTTTATCTTATTTTGAATGTTCAATTATTTGGGGTATTTTAGAATCACTATTATTTAAACAAATCTTTCAACTTACATCATTGTGTCTGTTCTATCTTCTCGCTTATCTGATTAATTGTCTGTTTATTTATTATCACTTATATAATTAATAATAACTAAGTTGCATGTTTAGTTTATTTGTTTAACACTTAATCATTATTAAGTTAATAAAAATAATAGGACTTTTTGCTTATCACATAGAAATTCCCACGTAATAGATGAATTCGGCCGGGACCCACATTTGTGGACCTCGAAAGGTGCCTAACACCTTCCTTTCGAGGTAACCTGAACCCTTACCCGAATTTCTGGTTGACGTAGGCTAATAATTAATTAATTTTAATTAGTCTAGAATGGTGCCCTAACGCACCTTAATTCGTTAGGTGGCGACTCTTCACTCTTTAAATCCCAAAAAGAGTTTGTCATGTCGAATCCCGCTTTTCGCGAGAAAAATGGGGCGCGACAGGGATAACCAATCCATGCCCAGAATCACATAAAAGTACACCATATCTAATACAATAAGATCGGCCCGAGTATCAAACTCTCGAACAATCACCATACATGATCTATAAATCAGATCCACTACTAAAAAATCACCCACAGGAGTTGATACACATAATAGCACAGATAAAGGCTCCCAAGACAACTCTAACAGTGGTGCATAAAAAGCAGAAGCATAAGAATAAGTGGATCCCGGGTCAACAAAGTAATAGCTGGCCGATGGCACACTAAAATCATACCTGTAATCACAACATCCGAAGACTCTACCTCTGATCAACTAGGTACAACATATAAATGACGTCGCCCGCCACCTAACTGGGCGTATGACCTACCACCCGTCCTACCTGTCTGAGAACCTCGTTGAGAACTAAGGGGACCACCCCTACAACCCTGAACACCACCTCTAGCCTGAGACAACACTGATCTAATAGGCTGAACACTCTGCCCTGCAGGCTGAATTGTCCTACGCTGGGGCACTCTCTGGAGAAATTGCCAAACACTCCACAAGTATAACAAGGTCCCGGAATACCACTCAGTCCAGAGGATTCGGCTGACCCAGAATATCCACCACGACTAGATAATCCATAAGTTGCACCACTCGGAGACTGGACACTGCTCTGGCATAAGAATCACTGAAACTAGATTGATCTCCGTCAGAAATCTAAAGTATTGCCTGAACATGCCTACTGGACTGACCCTGGTGGCAATATAACTGACGTGGAGGGTACCTACCCTAAGAACCTCTGAACTATGAGCCTCCATGGCTCCCACTAAAACTACCCTGATGACATGGTCTCTTATCTCTGCCCCCTTGGGCCTCGTGATGCATCTCCTCCATAGTCTGGGCATAATCAAAAATCTTAACGAAAGACCTAACAGCAGTAACCAAGCTCTGAGTAGTCATGCGAAGAGAAAGTGTCAGCCCCCTAACATAACATTGAATCCTCTCCTACTCGGTAGGCAGGATCTTCGTAGCATGCTTGGCCAACTCGTGAAATCATGCCTCATACTCGAGAACTATCATAGAACCCTGTTGTAACCCTGTAAACTAATCTCTCAAGCGCTCACGAAGACTGCGGGGCATATACTTCTCCAAGAAAACCTCAGAAAACTGAGTCCATGACAAAAGGGGAGATCCAGCTGGTCTGGAATCAAGAAAACCTATCCAGCAAAGTCTAGCAGCCAAGTCCAACTGAAAAGTAGTGCAATCGACCCCATGAGCCTCAACTAGGCCCAAATTATTGAGTCTAACCTCACAAACAGCCAGGAACTCAAATGCATCCTCGTCTGGAGCCCCTGTAAACCTCGAAAGAGTCTATCTCAGTAATCTACCTAACATTTTCTGCTCCTCAACATACATAGCAGGCTAGACGACCACCTACTGAGCAACTATCGGCGCTGGGGAAACCTAAACTTTGGGTGTTGCAGCTACAGGTTGTGCCCCTACATTCGTACTACTCTGATCCGCAGAATGTGTACCACCAACTAATCCCAATAACTGGACCAAGGCATCTCTGAGTAATGATGAAGAAATAAACCTCGGTGGATCCTGGGATGCCCCCTGGCCCACCAATGGCTGGGGTGGCTGAACCTGTGGAGCAACCTCTGCCTCGGGAGCAATATCTGGATCTGGCGAAGGCTCTCTATCCCATCCCCTAGCTGGGGCTGCAACTCTACCCAGGCTCAACCTCTGGGTCAGCCACGACCTCTAGCAGGTGCCCTAGCAACGGGCTCTGGGTCTCTGTCACCCATCGTCGTAGCTTGCGTCCTAGCCATCTGCGAAAGAGTGAAACAACGAGAACCTTAGAAACGAACACAGACTCGACGTACGAAATGAATGAAGAAAGTGAAGTCATCCTAAGAATGTCCTGTAGCCTCCCGAAGATAAGATACCAACGTCATCATTTCGATCCGCGGGACTCTACTAGACACTTGCTCTTGTATAAACAATACCAGAGAACCTAGGCGCTTTGATACCAATTTGTTATGACCCAATTTCTGCATCATGATGGAACCTACTATGTCCCACCAGTAGGTAAGCCAAACCGTAGCCCAGAACGACAAGTAATGGGCTAAATGGCGAAAGATAAAGAAATTACCAGAAAATAACATATACATAGATAAAATAGGAAAGGAGCAAAAGAATATCCCAAGACCTAGTAAGGTTGGTACAAGAGCCACTAACCAAAAGAATAAGAGTACTAGTAGTTATCGATATACAAATAGTCTCAAATGTAAAGATTGTCCAAAATAAAGAAAGGAGAGAGGATCAGCTCCGGCTCTGAAAGATCAGCCTATCACTGGATCCTGTAAGCAAGCTGGCTTGAATGTCAACGACGTTGGCTACTACTCTGATCTGCACCAGAAAAGATGCAGAAGTGTAGTATGAGTACCAAAACAACGGATACTCAGTAGGCATCATCGGCTGACTGAGCTAAATCATAATAGAAGTATAATAAAATGAGTGGATGTAAAATAACTCAAGAGAGAAGGGCAAACCTGAGAACATGCTTTGAGATAGGTAAAGAAAGAAAGAAAACACACGATGCCAAAATTAAAGTAGCTACTACAACCCAACTAGGCCCTCATAAAGCTAGAGGGTACAAACAAGAGAAAACTAATCCAAACGAACCCCCACAAGCCCGATAGATGCAATCAAGGAATATGCCATTACCATACTTATGAATCTCTTCCGAACTATAACTCACCGAACTCAAAACGGTACCATAACACCATGAAATAACCCATAAATAGCGAACTTGAACCAGAATTTCCTTCTCATAACTCACCACAAATGTCGGACTCGAATCGGTAATTTAGTGTCATAAATAGATAGAGTATGTCGGACTTGAACCGGTCATTAAAGGCCATAAATTAATAGAATGTGACGGACTCAAATCGATCTTTAAATGTCATAAATCAATAGAATGTGCCGAACTCGAACCGGTCTTTAAATTCCATAAATCAATAGAATGTGTCAGACTCGAACCAGTCTTTAAATAAGCTCAAGATCATTAACCTAACCCCGTACTAGGTATATACTATGTAGTTTAAGGCTCAAGATTAAGGATAATGTTGCGAAAGATGGCCTCCTAAGTCTACAAAGCGCTAAGAGCGATATCCAAACCCCAAAGCATCAATTTACCTAAGGCAAGGGTAAATGGGTCGATTCTACCTCTGAAACGGCCCTCAAATCGGCCAAATAATCCAACTTTTAATAACTAAGCAACCAACAGTAAAATTCAACCCCTAACTAGCATAATATCGTACTAATACCATAATTAAGCTCCATCTATAAGTAGGGTAAGCCTAGCCAACCTGAACGCCGAAGAAAGATCGTTAAAGTCCGCTAAAGTGGGGCCTTTCCCTTCTGAGAAGACCCCCTATGATGCCATGCTATCAAAATAACAATCTACTCATCAATACGAGAACAACAATACCCATATTGTATATAAATGCGTCGGGTCCAAAATAGAGTCAAAAATCCCATGTGGGGCCCGCTTATGGAATCACAAGTTTGAAACCGTCAAAACGTCCCTCAAGGATCATTTACCCTCAACAATGGATAAATTTCGAGCACAATAACATTAAAAATCAACCTATCAATGAACTAGGGTTTTGAGCTTAAACGGAGAATTTACCAAGAAATTAGACGAAACTTACAAAGATTTAGACGAGGAAAATAATGTTAACGAACTCTCCAAGCTCCCTTGAACACCAAGAATCGCCTCTTCTCTCCCACTATCTCTCTAGAGCTTTTCTACTCTAACACTTAGAAAATATGAGAGGAAAACGGGTGAAAGGGGATTAAATGCTCTGTAGATGCCGCTTAAGCGGTGCCCAATCCACTAAACCGGCTTCTGCTTAAGTGGTTGCACCAGCTAAAGCAGCATCAGCACTTGACAATATTTTGCCAAGTTTCCAACAGGTCCTCGGAATTCATTTGGAACCCCGTGAATGCAAACGAACTACGCTACCCTATCAAATTCGATATTCTGGACTCAACGGCACAGTCAAAATTTATATCTGAGGTTGTTTCGATGAAATATAGGTCCCATATCCAAATAGCCGTTTTCATCACTTTCCACCCAAAAGTCCAAAATGAGTCTGGAAGCCTCTGGACCCGAACGGGTCCCTCTAGCCTAAAATCAACGTTCCGAAGCTGATGGAATTGTTAGAATTGTCATACGAGGTTTTTTAACTGGAGTTTAGGCCCGGTAGCCAAATTTGAAAAACGTCGACTTCAAAATAGGAAATTGTCTCTAAAAAATAAAAGAACTGTCCGGTAACCGAACTGTCAGCACCAGCGAGTCATAAATGACTTGGGGAAGCTATGAAAAAAATCTAAAATAATATGGAAATGCAGAAAATAATCTGGAGGGTCATTACCTATAGTCAGTGGCGGAGCCAGGATTTTCATTGAGGGGTGTCAAACTATAAAAAAGTAAGCACACACAAAAAAAAAAAAAAAATTTACTAATGAAAAAGAACGTAATTATATTATCATAACCGAACTCAATGAGATTTCATCTCTTGAAATGTTTTTACAATAGCATCATTCAAAATATTAATAAATACTTCTTTTTATACATAAGGCACCAAGCAACCACTCAAAAGTTCATCATTCATCCGATTCCGCAAGACATTCTTAATAAACTTTATTACCGAAAAATCTCTTTCAATAGATGCAGTGGCAACTGGTAGAAGCAAAGCAAATTTCACTAAGCGAAATACAAGAAGAAGTTTAAGTGCTTCTTTGTCTCAACTAATTTTCTTGAGAGATCACAAAGCAAATGCAAATTGGAGAACCTTTCATCAATATCACGAACATCAATAATATAAGTAGCAAGTTGATTCTCAAGAGCACCTATTCTAAACTCATCAAAGTCATCAAGATATAATCTAGCCATTCTCATTATCTTCTTGATGTCAAAACTAGAAAATGAGTCAATTGGATTCAAACAACCAACTCCATGAAGCAAATCAGCAGTCACTTCATTGAAACGATCATTGAGTTCCTGAAGTTGTCAATCAATAATCTTACAAAATATTTCAACACGATAATGATGTAAGACGGTATAATCAGCAGGCTTACGTCGTGATCTTCCAGAGTTAACATATGACTCATTAAAATTAGGTATCAAAATGTTATACTTGTTACAAAATATAGATACCTTACCAATAAGTGCATCCCATCCATCATCCCTTAGCGTTTGCAACCTTCTCTTTGCTACTTCAACTAGTAGCATAGAATTTGCAATGTCCTGCTCTTTCTTTTGTAAGGATTTAGTAAGCTCATATGTGATTCCTAAGATATCTCTCATTAAATGCAATATAAAATCAATCTTAAATATTTGACAAGCTTCAATAAATCTTGTTGCCTTAGCTCTTTCATCTGTAGAATATGCATCAACAACAAGTGCATCAAGAACATCAACAATAGAGCCAAACATAAGAATAAAATTGCTAAAAGATTTGTAGTGAGATCCCCAACGAGTATCACCCGCTCTTATAAGACCAAGTTCTTGAAGCAAGCC
Organism: Capsicum rhomboideum; assembly: GCA_031232105.1. NCBI lineage: Eukaryota > Viridiplantae > Streptophyta > Magnoliopsida > Solanales > Solanaceae > Capsicum > Capsicum rhomboideum. The sequence continues at coordinate 24,748,005 of CP124713.1, read as the reverse complement.
TGTACTGCTTGTAAGCTCACCCATATCTAACGCCTCTTGAATTCTTTATTTTTGAGAATCTCAAAATTCATCCATACACTTAAAATAAGATTCCAACACATTCAAAACATTTGAAACCAATAATACAAGCTCCCTCACTTGAATACATTTTTTAGAAACCGCAACTAGAGTTAGTTGAAGTTGATGAGCAAAACAATGAATAGAATGAGTTGAGATGCTTTCTTGCCTAATCAACATTTTTAGGCCACTCATCTCACCTTGCATATTACTTGCCCCATCGTAACATTGCCCATGCACATAGGATAGACTCAAAGAATGTTGAGCAAGTAAATTGACAATTCCGCTCTTCAAAGGTAAAACACTAGTATCTCGAACATGAACAATATCAATCAATCGCTCCATTACAAATCCCATTCAATCAACATATCATAAAACAATATTCATTTGCTCCTTACGTGACACATCAAATGATTCATCAACTAATAAAGCAAAACAATCACCATTTAATTCCTCAATAATAGCTTTGATGGTTTCTATCTTACATGCGGTCACAATATCTTTTTGAATCATTGGAGAAGTCATATGGTCATTCTGAGGAGCACGTTCCAATACATAATCATGAATTTTATCACAGTGTTTCGCATACCATGAGAGAATTTCAAGAAAATTACCTCTATTAAGTGATGATTTAGATTCATTATGACCCCGGAAAGCAAATCCTTGATTCAAAAGAAGTCTTACTACATCGATTGAAGCAGACAAGCGAAGCAACTACTCATGCTTCACTTGATCAGACTATCTCTCCAATACAGATACACTAGACTATTTTTGTCGCATCAGATCTTCACTTTTCTTTTTTGCTTGATTATGAGTGCTATTCGGCCCACCAACATAAAACTGCTCTTCTTATTCCAACTCTTAAACCTTATAGTCGAGAATACTTCACCTCCACCTTGATGAATGTTATCATCTTTAAATAAATAACAATACAAACAATATGATGCATCGTTACTTACACTATACTCTAACTAATCATGATACACTTTAAACCATTCAGAATTAAAACGACGCATATCTCCATAAAAATTTGTTTGAGGAAAGATATGATTATCAGGTTGACAAGGACCTTCTCGAAGGTATGTTCTCCTAATTACATCACGGTCATTTGGATGATATTCCAAGATTGGTTTTCTTTTTTCCGGATCAAACTCTAAAGAATCTAAATCAATTTTTTGTCTTTGAGAAGAATGTAATGGTACTTCCAATTGGTTGATATTTTCTTCCCGAATAGGTTGATTATGAGAGACCGAATTTAATTGTGCTACTTTGGAAAAATACCTCTTCAGTGACTTTTGAGACTGAATTATAGAAAGAAAAAAATATTAGTTAGAAACATATCTAATTAAAATTTGTTAACTAATGTTTTGATTACTGATTTCGCAACAAAAAAAGAGAATTTAGAAATCTAAACAACAAAAAGATATAAATAGAGATTAGAGGATAAAGACGGAAAGAAACTTACCATTGCAAATCGGCGACGACTGGACCTACGATGACGAGTGGTTGGCTAGTGGAATGACTAGTGACGGACGTCGGCGACGATGAGCGACGACCGATGGTGAGGGTGACTGACAGGGAGGCGTGAGAAGGTCGAGTGCCTGAGACGTTTCGTCTTTGAGTGTTCAGTGTTTTGTATTGGAATTGCCGAATTGGGATTTGTTAATCCCTAGTTGTATTAAGTATTGTTTTTAAATGAAATAATAAATAAATAAAGTCAACACAATAAATGGTAGTTTAAGTTTTAAAGTAGAGCACGTTTCTTTATTTTAAAATTATTAAAATAATAGTTGTTAGGTTAAGTTTGTAGTTTAAAAAAAAATCTGAAATAAAAACTTCTAAAATTTGTGCGCGAACTAGGATCAAGCACCCGATGTTCTGGCCCAAAGCGCAAATCTGATACCCCTCAACCACTGCGCTAACACTTCACCTTGTGTCAAGAGGTGTCAATACTAATATATATACTTATAAAATTAAAATTTGATCTATATATACAACGTAATTTTCCGACAAAGGGGTGACACCCCTCGGGTAAGGGTAGCTCTGCCCCTGGTTATAGTGTTATACGTATGTCTTGTAGTTTCTTGTTTATGGTGTTTTGGTGATGTTTGTGATTTCGGATAGATAGTTTATAGTACTACTCTGTGGGTTTCTTGTTTCTTTTATTATCTATTTGGTGTGCTATCCTATTTTATTTTTTCTGTTTTTATATTTTTTTTATACTATTTTTGTCCTGGGCCGGAGGTCTATCGGAAACAGCCTCTCTACTTCATCTGAGGTAGTGGTATGAACTGCGTATACTTTACCCTCCCCAGACTCCAATTTGTGGGAATACACTGGGTATGTTGTTGTTGTTGTAATGTTTAGATGTGTATTCAGATTTAGATATCTTAACATTCAAATTCAGACGTCTTAATCTTAATAAAACATACGAGTTCACTTTGTTATAATTTAATCGTTCTAATCTATTTAAATGTATTAAATGGTTGTAAAATATATATTTAAAAAAATACGAATAATGATTAAAACCTGAATAACTAAAATACAAATTTGAAAAATAAAGGCACTTATTTTGTTTGAACTCTGTGTTGAAAAAATAAACTTGGTTCAAATGTTACTAGAATATTAATTATCTTGATTTGTAAAATATATGTATTATAGTATGAATTTGATCATGTACATAGATGTATTATAGTCCCCACTTCACATCTATACTATAATAGTAACATCTATACTATATGTATTACAGTCCCCACTTCACATCTATACTATAATAGTAACACTATAGTATACTTTGACTAGTATATGTATTATAGTCCCCACTTCACATCTAGTGGCGTTATTCATATACTTTGAAAGATGTGAAGTGGGGACTTATTAATAGTACTTCCTCCGTTTCATTTTAGTTAGACACATTTTATTTTATACGATGATTAAGAAATCATATATGAAATGATAAATTTTACTATTTTAGCTTTTATCCATATTAATGATATTCATTTGGCATAGAAATGGATATTGGAATTGTAATTAATTGTAGGGGTAAAATCAGAAAAAATTAATTAATTTTATCTTGATTTAGTAATTGATCAACTAATATGAGATATTTATTTTTAGTAAGATGATCAACTAAAATGAAACGGAGGGAGTAATACATTAGGTTAGGTACATAAAAGACCACCTCTAAATAATCATATCATATAGTCATCTGAATTAAGTTAAAGTTGAATAGAAATCTCTTCCCGCCTCTTCTCTTCTAATGAACTTTTAATATGTGTTTTATTGTCTTACTTCTCTCAAATTTCTAACACTTTGTAGTGCAACATCAATGATGACATTGACTGGAACAAGAACTTTCAAGAGCTAAGCATTAAAAAAAATTAGCGTGAGGGGTTAATAGCATATATCGAAAAAATTTATTATGTTTGAAGGACAATTATGATGTGACAGACAATAGTTGTATGAGGTACCTTTTACGTTTTGCCACATATATTAGTGGATCTCATTTTCAGAAAATGTAAAGTGCCCCCTCCCGGCCCTCCCCTCTCCCCTTTTAACTTTTTCCCTTTGGCTCAATTTTTTCATCTCTCTTTGTGCAATTATTTAAATTTTTGCTTCTCTAACCTTAATATTTTTATATTCATGAAAAGTGTTTCATCCATTAGTATTATTTCTCTCCCCTTCTTTTACTCATCAGTCGTCCTCCATTTCTCTTCTTTCACCCTTTTTTTTTTAATAATTCTTCTATCGTCTAATTTTTTAAATTAGTTTTTCAGTCATGACATTTTTTTCACCCGATTCTTTTTACATCATCCATATATTTATCTTCTTTATTTGATAATTGATTGATCAATTTTATTTTTAATTTTTTTTTATTATATTGGAGTTAGTGAAAGGAAAAACGAAAGAGAGAATTATAAGATTGAGAAAATCAACACTCACCATGAAGTTAATGTTTAGATAGTCAAACAATTAAGCTACTAAAATCCCTCATTTGATTAAAAATAGATGGAATATTGTTAGAGACCAAAAAATGTCATAATTTTATTTATGGTGTTAAAATGTTAAGGAACAAAATTTACGAAAAAGCTAATGAAATATTTATAAAGTAGATGATAATAATATCTAAATATAAAATCATTTTTTAAAAACGTATATGTATAATGTTAGGTTGGCTTAGTCTCAAATTGGCTTTATTTAATTAAATCCAAATAAATCAATTATGATTGATTTTTCTTTCAATATCAAACCATTAATCTATTTTTTAGTTAACTTGATTTATCAATTTGGTGAAATTTGTCGATTTTTTTAATATATCCCTACTCGGTACAGTGAAATTTTTATATGTTGTACTGTTAAAATTACGAAAAAGGTTACATTATGAATGTTTACTTTTGCTCAAATATAACTTAACAGTTAAAAGTCGATATATTTATTTTTATCCTTATCCTTTTTCATCATTAATGATCTTAATTAATTAATTAATAAAATACAGCTTACTCGACGTTACTAATTCTTTGTGTCTTGTTTGTTATTTAAATTTGTGCAATCAAATATTGATGGTTTTTTTTTTTTTTCTAAGCATTTTTAATATTAATTTTATAATATTATTAATGGCTTGAGATAGTGGACAGTGGCAGTAACTCAGTGTCATCTTAACTCCTTCCATTGCTTTTCATTAGTGGTGACTGCATATTCATTTGTACTAATGGCAATTTACTCCAATTTTGAGTTATGGTACTTTGAAGGCATATGGACGTGCTTGCTGCATTATCTCACTTGGCATCATTTGTTTCTTGGTTAATTTGGCCATTCATTTTCCTTGAAATACATGTACCTTCACCTCTTTACTCATCCATTATTTCTTATAACTCTTGTAACTTCTAGGCCATTCATCTACCACATTTATCTTCCCATTTATTCCTCATATTCATTGCATGGAAGATTTACTCACCTATAAATAGTAATGGTCTTGCATATTTTTTGAGGTACAAGATAATATAGAGTTCACAAAAGTTAGTAAAAGAGAGAGTTTATTAGTTGAAGGGAGGTGTTCTTTTTTGTGGAGCTTTGAACTCAACTCTTGTCCAGAGTTTGTTGAGTTGTACTTTGTGAGAAGGCTGTTGTATCCTGGAGGGGACAAGTCAAGAAGTTTACTGCTGGACCGGTGAAAACATTTGCTACAGTGGGCTTGAATCTCCTTAAAGAGAGCGAGATATCCGCGCCTCAGCCAAGAAGAAGATTATTGTATTTTCTTCATTTCTTTTTGTATTTTTCAATTGTAATTTTCTATAATTTCACCAACAATTTTAAGGAGATTCAATGGCAACAATTGAAAAATCCGCGGATGTCAAGATGGGAGATCTAAACAAGCCATTCCGGTTCAACAGTACTCATTTCAAGAGGTGGAAGGGTAAAGTACTTTTCTACTTAAGCCTTCTCAATGTTTCTTATGTGTTAACTGAGAAGAATCCAAACAAAGTAGATAACTCTTCCATGAATGATGATGAACTTGTTTCTCTTCAAGAGAAAGTTGAAAAGTACGATGTTGACTCCTACAAGTGTCGGTATTTTTTACTTAATTGTCTATCTGATAACTTTTATGATTATTATGATAGAACTTACTCTAGTGCAAAAAAAATTTGGAAAGCATTGCAGAGTAAGTATGATACCGAGGAGGCAGGAGCGAAAAAATATGCCGCTAGCAGATTTTTTCGTTTCCAAATGGTGGACAACAAATCAGTAGTAGACCAGGCTCAAGACTTTATAATGATTGTTGGAGAGCTTAGGTCTAAGGAGGTCAAAATTGGAGATAATCTTATTGTTTGTGGCATAGTGGATAAACTTCCTCCTTCATGGAAGGAATTTCAAAAAACCATGCGCCACAAACAAAAGGAAACTTCTCTTGAGACGTTGATAATGAAAATCCGCATGGAAGAAGAGGCAAGGGGCCAAGATGCACTTTTACAAACAGAAGAGAACAACATCACACCGAAGGTAAATTTAACTACTTCAAATAATGCTACTCCTGATACTAACAAAAATACTTCTTTGAAGCCTAAGAAGAAAAAATTCAAGAAAAATAATGGTAGACATCCCAAGGACAATAATGGTGGGAATAACCAAGCAAAAAATCAACATGTTCAAGAAAAGGGACCGTGCTTTGTCTGTGGCAAGAATGGGCATATTGCTCGATTTTGCAAATTTCGAAAACGTGGGCCTATACCTCAGGCAAACGTTACCGAAGAACCATTTGTGGCGGTGATAACAGACATAAACATGGTGGAGAATGTTGATGGATGGTGGGCTGACTCTGGTGCAAACCGTCATGTCTGCTATGACAAAGACTGGTTTAAAAAATATACTCCTTTTGAGGAGCCCAAAACCATCATGCTTGGAGATTCTCATACCACTCAAGTGCTTGGAACGGGAGATGTCGAGTTGAGTTTTACTTCTGGAAGGGTATTAATTTTAAAAGATGTACTTTATACTCCTTCCATGAGAAAAAATTTGATGTCTAGTTTTCTTCTTAATAAAGCAGGCTTCAAACAGATTATTGAATCTGACCAATATGTAATTGTGAAAAATAGTATTTTTGTGGGTAAGGGATATGCATGTGATGGGATGTTCAAGTTGAATGTTGAAATGAATAAAACTTCTACTTCTGTTTACATGCTTTCTTCTACTAATTTTTGGCATGCTCGTTTGTGTCATATTAATGATCGTTATGTGGGAATCATGAGTAGTTTAGGATTAATTCCAATGATCAAAAAGAATTTTGAAAAATGTGAGGCTTGTAGTAAGGCCAAAATCACAAAAAGACCTCATTTTCAAGTTGAAAGAAAAACTGATTTATTAGAATTAGTTCATACTGATATTTGTGAACTTGGAGGAATTTTAACTCGTGGAGGAAATAGATATTTTATCACTTTTATTGATGATTTTTCTAAGTTTACATATGTTTACTTAATGAAAAATAAAAGTGATGCTTTTGAGAATTTTAAAACTTTTCTCCATGAAGTTGAAAATCAGTTTAATAGAAAAATAAAAAGAATAAGAAGTGATAGAGGTCGTGAATACGAGTCTAATGAATTTAATTCTTTTGTTAGATCATTGGATATAATTCATGAAACTACTCCTCCTTATTCGCCTGCATCTAACGGTGTAGCGGAAAGGAAAAATAGAACTTTGGTTGAGTTAACTAATGCCATGTTAATTGAGTCTAGTGCACCTTTAAATTTTTGGGGTGAAGCTCTTTTGACTGCTTGTTATGTGTTAAATCGTGTGCCTCATAAAAAAACTAAATTGACACCTTTTGAGTTGTGGAAAGGTCATAAGCCAAATTTGGGATATTTAAGAATTTGGGGTTGCTTAGCCTATGTGAGGTTGATGGATCCTAAAATCTCTAACTTGGGTAAAAAAGTTACTACTTGTGCTTTCCTTGGTTATGCTTCAAATAGTACAGCCTATAGATTTTTTAATCTTAAAGATAGTATTATAATAGAATCTGGTGATGCTATTTTTCATGAAAATAAATTTCCTTTTGATTCTAAAAATAGTAGGGGTCAAAGGATTCAAGAAAATATTTTGCAACTACCTAGTTCTTCTACTTCTATTTTGAAAAATAAAGAAAATGATGATTTTGAGTTAAGAAGAAGTAAAAGAGCTAGAGTAGAAAAAGATTTTGGTCCTGACTATTATGTTTTTAATATTGGAGATGACCCTCTCACTTTAAAAGAAGCTTTATCTTCACATGATGCTATTTTTTGGAAAGAGGCTGTAAATGATGAAATGGAATCACTAATTTCCAATAAAACTTGGAAGCTAGTTGATTTACCACCGAGTTGTAAAACAATTGGATGTAAATGGGTCTTACGAAAAAAGTTAAAACCGGATGGATCCGTTGATAAATATAAGGCTAGACTAGTGGCTAAAGGTTTTAAGCAACTAGAAGGCCTAGAATTTTTTGATACTTTTTCTCCGGTAACTAGAATTACATCCATTAGACTTTTAATTGCTATTGCTGCAATTTTTGATTTGCAAATTCATCAAATGGATGTAAAAACTGCTTTTTTAAATGGAGACCTAAATGAGGAAATTTACATGGAACAACCCGAGTGTTTTGTTGAAGCTGGTCAAGAAAGCAAAGTATGTAAACTTACTAAATCCCTATATGGCTTGAAACAAGCACCTAAGCAATGGCATGAAAAGTTTGATTCTTGCATGATTGATAATGATTTTAAAACAAATGAGTGTGATAAGTGCATATATCATAAGTCTTGGAATAATTCACATGTTATTATTTGCGTATATGTTGATGACTTGTTGATCTTTGGCTCTAACATGAATGTTATTAGAGAGACTAAAAATATTCTTAGAAGCCATTTTGATATGAAAGATCTTGGTGAGGCAAATATAATTCTAGGAATAAAAATTACTAGAACATGTGATGGAATTTTTCTTGACCAGTCACATTATGTTGAGAAAATTTTGAAAAAATATAATTTCCTTGATTGCAAGCATGTTGTAACTCCTTTTGATTCTAGTGTTCACTTGTTTCCTGTTGAAAGTGAAAATGATGTTATTAATCAAAAGGAATATGCTAGCATAATTGGTAGTTTGAGATATGTGACTGATTGCACTAGACCTGATATTGCATATGCAGTAGGAGTACTTAGCAGGTTTACTAGTAAGCCAGGTAATGAACATTGGCATGCTATAACAAGAGTAATGAGATATTTAATAGGAACAAAAAATTGTGGTTTGTTCTATAAAAAATATCCTGCTGTACTTGAAGGCTTTTGTGATGCGGATTGGAACACTTTATCAGGTGATTCTTTCTACTGGTTATGTATTTACTTTGGGTGGTGGTGCTATTTGTTGGAAATCTAAAAAGCAAACTATTATTGCTAACTCTACCATGGAGGCTGAACTAATTGTTTTAGCTTCAGCTAGTGAGGAAGCGAATTGGTTGAGAGATTTGTTATTTCAAATACCTTATTTTGAAAAACCAATTCCTCCTATTTTAATTCATTGTGATAGCACCGCTGCAATTGGTAGAGTTCAAAACCGTTATTACAACGGTAAATCCAGACCTATAAGGAGAAAACACAGTAATGTGAGATCATATTTGACAAATGGTACCATTAATGTTGATTATGTCAAATCTTGTGATAATCTTGCAGATCCATTGACTAAGGCCTTAGCAAGAGAAAAGGTCTGGAGCACATCGAGGGGGATGGGATTGAAGCCTACAAACTCCTAAGTCATATGTGAGGAAACCTAACCTGGGGACTAGAGATCCTATAACCAGGTTCAATGGGAAAAACGAATCACATGATGACTTGTTGTAAAAAAAAAAAAAAATGCACTATTTTTTTTCCCTCCCTATGATGTGAGTGCATTCTTCCTGTAATGTTTTGTGAGGTTGAGTTTTAAAAAAAACAAAACTCTTAATGAAATTCTGTAGCTCGTATGAGTGGGGTGCTAAAATTACAGGAGCACTCTCGACAGATTTTACCTATGTGAGTGTGGAAGTAGGCCGTTTCCTATGAGAATCGGGCTCATTCTCAAATACACTCATGAAACCGGGATAGCACAAGGCCGTAATGTGCTGGCTATAAAGCTCATGTCAACACCTTGACTAGTATGTGTAAGCAGTAACTTTTTATTTCCCTAAAGCAGTCATAGTTCAAGTCTGAGACTACTACGACTCTGGAGTAAAAATTATTGTTTTACTAAGTGGAGGTTCAATGCAGAGCACACCTTCATTTTGCATGGTAGTCTTCCTTCAGCTAGTAGACTCTCTTATTAATATTAAAATGAGTGGGGGATTGATGGTTGTTTTTTTTTTTCTAAGCATTTTTAATATTAATTTTATAATATTATTAATGGCTTGAGATAGTGGACAGTGGCAGTAACTCAATGTCATCTTAACTCCTTCCATTGCTTTTCATTAGTGGTGGCTGCATATTCATTTGTACTAATGGCAATTTACTCCAATTTTGAGTTATGGTACTTTGAAGGCATATGGACGTGCTTGCTGCATTATCTCACTTGGCATCATTTGTTTCTTGGTTTATGGTGGCTGAATTTGGCCATTCATTTTCCTTGAAATACATGTACCTCCACCTCTTTACTCATCCATTATTTCTTATAACTCTTGTAACTTCTAGGCCATTCATCTACCACATTTATCTTCCCATTTATTCCTCATATTCATTGCATGGAAGATTTACTCACCTATAAATAGTAATAGTCTTGCATATTTTTTGAGGTACAAGATAATATAGAGTTCACAAAAGTTAGTAAAAGAGAGAGTTTATTAGCTGAAGGGAGGTGTTCTTTTTTGTGGAGCTTTGAACTCAACTCTTGTCCAGAGTTTGTTGAGTTGTACTTTGTGAGAAGGCTGTTGTATCCTGGAGGGGACAAGTCAAGAAGTTTACTGCTGGACCGGTGAAAACATTTGCTGCAGTGGGCTTGAATCTCCTTAAAAAGAGCGAGATATCCGCGCCTCAGCCAAGAAGAAGATTATTGTATTTTCTTCATTTCTTTTTGTATTTTTCAATTGTAATTTTCTGTAATTTCACCAACAAATATTATGTAAAGAAATCAAATATTATGTAAAGAAAACAAAAATAAAAAATATTACTCCATTGTTAAGCTTAGCCAATAGGTGGGTACCGGGGGGTGGGGGATTATGGAGTGGTGGGTGGAAAGAGAGAAATTGAAATGAAAGACATTAATGAAATGAGACTCAATATATATACTTGTCAATTAATAGAGACCTTCACACAAATATGATGTGGCATACCTCATACATTATAAAATTTTTCGCATATATCTCTCTTTCTACTCAACAATTCACTTATTAAAATGCCCAAAGACAAGTAGGAGTAGTTTTCATTGTGTCCTTAGTTTCATAAGACAATGGTGGAGCACATCTACTTCCAGAGAAACACATGATATTATTATTGGTAGCAAAAGCCAAAGGCACGCCCAAGAGTAAAATTTACTCCAACTCAGAACAAATTACTTTTATACATCATGATCCATCTTTCACATCAAGCAAACTTTATTTGCAAACGTCCACGTGCAACCCACTAATGCAAGAACAATAATAAGAGATACAACATCAACATCTTCACCAAGAAATAATAATCTCCCGCTGTAATTTATGTGACATCATTTGATTTTACATTAAGTTTTTTGAAAAAGTAAATTTATGGTCTAAAACAAACCTTACATATTTATATGAATATAAATCATTTCATTAAAGCTAAAGTAAAAGTTAAAGTTGAATTATTTCTAATTATAGAAAAATGACATTATTTTTGCGACAGACTACAGAGAAAAAGTTGTCACATAGTTAAATTGAAACCGAGAGTAATCATCATGCTCTACTACTACCCTTATAAAAATCTCCCTGACCTTGCTCTTCTATAGTATCAAACTTCCTACTTAATGGCTTCTTTTCATATGTTCACTCTTTCCATTCCCTATTTCATAATCTTCCCAATCCTCTATTCCCCTTTTTCTAATGGAGTTTTTCTTGAAGAAACCTCTGATATCCTAGCCATAAATTTACGAAGTCAAAAAACAAGCCACCTCCATTTCTACTTACATGACATCCTAAGTGGAAAAAATCCTTCTGCAATCAAAATCATTTCACCAGGTGGTGAAGGAATCTATGGTTTTGGCAAAACTTTCATATGTGATGATGCATTAACCATAGGGCCTAATGCATCAACTGAGGTTATAGGAAGGGCACAAGGGATTTACGCGATCGCTTCACAGAGCGAGCTTGCGTTGCTTATGACTATGAATTTTGAGTTCACACAAGACAAGTACAATGGGAGTGGCATAAGTATTCTTGGGAGGAATCCAGTTAGGAGAGATGTTAGGGAGATGCCTATTGTGGGAGGCACTGGACTTTTTAGGTTTGCTAGAGGCTATGCATTGGCCCATACTATTTGGTTCGATGTCACGACTGGAGATGCTATTGTGGAATACAATGTCTTTGTTCAACACTATTGAAGTATTTCATCAAGTGTTTGTGGTTGATTTATTAGCACTATAGCTAAGAGAATTTGTTACCATTAGTGCTTACAAAGTACTAGTTGTACTCATCTTAAAAAAAAATTACTACAGGAAATTACTAGGTGGAGAATCGAACCCTCACCAACAAGATGAAACTTCAAGTAGCAGTAGTACCAGTCACGGACAAGCACTTTCTTTTTTTTTAATTATTCCATCACTGAGCTATTACAGTATTTACTTCAATTTTCTGAATGCTCTAAGTTAATTGCCATTACAGTAATTTCTTTTTACTTCAATTTTCTGAATGTTCTAAATTAATGTCTTCTTTAAGTCAAAGAGTTTTGCTTCTAAGCTTACAAGATTATGTGTCCTTTGGAATAGAGCACGGGCTTGAAGTTCCAACTTCAGGACACATTGCTGTTCAATTTGTTAAGTCGGAACTTCAGAATTAACTGTAGTGGAAACTTTGAACTCCACCGTACAAACTTCAGGACACTCTGTACTACTGTTTGATTTGTGAAATTGGAACTTCCGAACACACTACCCTGAAATTCATTAGAAAACTAGCTCAAAAGTTGCAACTTGCAACGTAGAACCTTAATTTCTTTCATTCTTGAGAATAAAATACCGAGAACGTACATTTTTGATAGGTTGTTACAGAATGCTACTATTTGGGGCATATTTCTAGCAGCACAACTTATCTTTATGGAGTGTTTACCTCGCTCAAACCATATCAAGACTAGTTTCCTTATGCGTCCATGTTCCTAGCTTCAACAAAAGATTCTTACTACCAAGCAGTCTCCAGGTAGTACGACAAACTTTTGCAGAACCTATAGAAACTGGGGGCCAACGTGTAACTTGGTGATATGGAGTAGTATTTAAACGAATTGTACAGGCCGGAAGCCCATAAACGGACAAGTTCTTCAGAAGAAGTGGGAATGTTCATCTGTCTGTAGAAAAGCAACTTATTTTGTTAGCTGCACTTCTAAAGTTAACTGGATAGCCCTTGCCCGTGCATCTATAACATCATCATGCAAAAAAAGGTCCAATTGACACTGAGAAAGATAATTTTATACTTGTTTCAATTATTTATTAAGATTATCAACAAAAATGAGACAGGGAACAAATATCATCAAAGTGACAAAAAGCCAGTTTGAATTGCGTTTTGACTTATTTTTATTATTTTGGCTTAAAATCAAGTGCTGATAAACACTTTTTTAATTTACCAAACACTATAAAAATGCTTAAAAGCTATTTTAACTTAATATCACTTAAGATAACATGATAAGCTAACATTCATTTGCGGAACAAACTACTTACATTCTTGTGTTTGCTTCTATCAGAATGAGAAAGACAAAGTTGATGCTACAATTGGATGAGATCTAAATTTCCATATTTGCAGTTAAAACCACATACTTTTATCTTTTGATATCCACTGAAAGTAAAGAAAATTAGGCATTAAAATTAGAACATAACATACCAAGTTAAATCTAGGATGATCAATACAAAGCAAAAGAGAAAAAAGCCAAATAAAGAAGCTACATCTAAGTGCCATCTATAGCTTATAAAGAAAGTGTGAAGCTACAAGTTCTATAAATGACATTCTATGTTTATTGTATCCTCCCACCCACCCAAGACCCCAACCCCTACCCCTTGACCATTCCACTCCTGATGCCCCACACCCCACCCCCTCCTACCTCTATAGTATTTGACTAAATTACATATAAATGCTCTTGAGATAGTATTTTTTTTGCTTACTTATCAAACACTAGAAAATAAATAGGAAACCAACTTATTTTCCAAGAAAACATTTTCCATGAAAAATATTTTTTCTTCATACCAAACACACCTAAATGTGTTTATTTTACAATCACTTAATTAGTCTGAATGATTAAAATTTATCGCAAAGTCTTAATATAATTAAAATATCTATTTAAGATTTTTTACAAAATTGGCAGTTCACCACCACTACATCCATTTTCACCAGGCAATAACTGTTGTCGCGGCCCATCATTATCAATTATCACCATAGACAATTATCATTTTCAACCATAATCACCGTCGGCGTCAGCCACCACGGTCAACCATCACCATCACTAGCCATCATTTATGGTAATCACCACCAACCACTATTACCATATAACAACACCAATTACTACCAATAATCACCACCATCATTCGCTACTATACATAGCAAACCAATGTCATCATTAACTATAGTCATCACTCACCACAATTATCAACTACCACTATAATTAACATCAATTGTATACTAGCATCACCATTACCATTAATTACTACCTACATTGAAATCAGTCAACACCATCCTCAATCGGTGCCCTCAACCAGTACTACTATCCATCAATATCACCAAATGACATATAATTTTTAAAAATATTTTTGATAAAATATTAGATTAATTCAATATTCTATTTGAATGTCGTTGTTGTTGTTGTTTTAAATAAATGTGAGTTATTATATATTTTGATGTTGACAAAATAAATAATCTTAATCATTTAATATTTATATCTTAGTACAATATTTTAGTATTTAAATATGTATTCAGATTCAGATATCTTATTAATCTTAATAAAAACATACGAGTTCACCTTGTTATAGATTTTAATCATTCAAATCTATCTAAATGTATTAAATGGTTGTAAAATTTAAAAAATATGGTTAACGATTAAACAAAGGGCAGTTCGGTGCATTAAAGTTTGGATAAATTACATAATACCACACCTTAATTTACCATGATTACTTAAAATCCCAACCCTTTTAAATAATTACTTAAAGCCCTTTCTCTCTCTCTAAAAGTGTCGGATACATCACCAACTCCCTCCCCCTTTCTCGCTGCTCCTAATTTGGTGATTCTTTTCATCGACGACAACCCTCAAAGCTTCTCTTATTGTTTTCTCTGGGATGTTAACCATCGGTGGCTCCTTAGATCCTTCAATGGTGAACTGAAAAATCCTAATTCCATTTGCATTCAAGAACTCCACAGTCGCTTCAGGATACGCCTCCGGACACAAATATATGATAGAGCGAAGGCCTAGGGTTTGTAAGAACGCAAAGTTAGTTGTATCAGAAAAACCAGATCGGAAGACGCTGTAATCAACCATAGAGAAATTGAGCGGCGAAACGAGCAGTCCTTCACCGTCAACTAATGTTGTCGAAGAATAGCTCTCTGCACGACACAGACAGCCACCCCCAAACAAGGTGCAATAGTGATGTATCTGACTGAGATTAAGGTCCTGATACATAGATATTTATATATCTGGTTCATGATACGTTGTGTTGCGAGATTAACTTATGTATAATAGATATGGTGTATCATTACTACGATAACTCTGTTATTGATACATTGTAATGTATCTGATTCACAGACACATTGTGTGTGAGATTGACTTATGTATTGTGAATAGATCTGGTTCATAGATACATTGTGGGTATGACTAACTTATATCATTACTGTTATGACTACTGACACATTGAAATGGCATCACATAAAAAGTACTTTTGATACATTGAAATAGCAGATACATACAAGAGTCGTCACTTAGTTAGGCAACTGATTCATTGAAATATCAGATACGTACAATAGTAATTATATGTTAATATATTTTCATGTTACATTATTTGAATTTTGAAAAATCAACGTAAGCCATGAAGCTGTTAAAGCATGACTTTCTCTATAATTAACGAGACTTTCGTTACTTTCCTTTTAAATATACAGAATTAGTTGGTAATGTATCAGAAATACGATGTATCGTGACAAAGGTGATGTATCGCGCTTAAGTTTTTTCGGATTTTTAGTAATTATGAAAAGAGTTGAGATAGGGAGTAATTAGACCCAAAAGTGATGGAATTTTTGTTGTTTGCCCTTAAAGCCGCTATGCGCAGAGTCCGACGAAAGGCCGAACCACAAAGATTTTTGGCGGAACTTAGTGAATGATTAAAACCAAAATAACTAAAATTCAAATTTGAAAAATAAATGCACTTACTCCCTCTTTCTCATTTATACGATATTTTGGATTTTGAGATTCAAATAAGAATATTTTTTATCGCGATTTATTTGTATGTTTTTAAAATATTTTAAATTATTAGTTCTTGTTATTTATAGTATCTTTTATATAATTTTTAAATATATAAATTATTTTTCCAAAACTTTAAAGATTATATGTCTAAATGCCCGATTAAAATGAAAAAGTTTGACTTTCAAAATTTAAATTGTATCGTATAAATTGAAACAAACCGAGAATTAAGTTTGAACTCTGGAGCGCAACATCAATGATGACAGGAACATGAACTTTCAGATTTAAGCATTAAAAAGAATTGTTGTGAGGGCTGAATAGCATATCTTTCTCTCTTTCCACTCAATAATTCCCTTATTAAAATACCCAAAAGACAAGTAGGAGTAGGTTTCATTGTATCCCACGTACAATATGACTAGGGGTGTTCATGGTCTGGTTTAACTCGGGTTTTGTATAAAAACTAAATCAAATCAATAAAAGCGATTTTCTTAATATTCAAACCAAACCAAATCACTATAGTATAACTTCTATCGATTTGGGTTTTATTGGTTCTATCAGTTTTATCGATTTGATTCGGTTTTTGCGGATTTTAACAATGTATTTTTAGCATATAAAGTAATACGTCCAACACGTAGGAGCTAATGGAGACTTCAATACAACAACAATGAGAACTTCACGTTACTAATTAAACAAATTATCAGTACTTATATATAGTAGGAAAATTGAAAAAAAGAAGATGAACAATACGGGAGAAGATGGAGAAAATCGCAAAACTGCGGATTTACAGACCAAGGAAGATGATGCTAATAAAGTTGCCGAACAAGAGGAGGATAAGGATCAAGTTGATGGCAAAGCTAGTGAGAAACAACAAGAAAATGTTAACTTGAAATGACCCAAAACTATGAAGAAGATAGATATATATAATATTTTAAGTATGCATATATTTATCGGTTCGGGTCAGTTTGGTTTTGGGTTTTTTAGGATTAACACCAAACCAAACCAAATATCACCGATTTATAAAATTTTAAAACCAAACCAAATCAAATCAAGCCAATTTTTAATTTATTAAGTTGATTTGACTCAATTTACTAGTTCGAATTGTTTTTTCTGTTTCATTTGACCACCCCTAAATATGACCATGGTGGGAACACATCCACTTCAAGCGAAAAACACATGCGATTATTATTGGTCGCAAAAGCCAAAGGCACGCCTAAGAGTAGAATTAATTACTTCAACTCAGAACAAAATAACGCATAATATATAAATGTGTCCTTTAACTTGACCTCAGCTGACATCTATACCCTCCAACTTTGAGTGTGCACAAGTATACACTTAAACTTGTATAAAGTTGAACAAATAGACACATGCATCCTATGTGGCTTTCTACGTGTATTATGTCATATAGGACGTATGTGTCTACTTATTCAACTTTATATAAGTTTAAGTGTCTGCTTGTGCATATCCGAAATTGAAAGACATAAATATCATCTGAGGCCAAGTTAAATGCACACTTATAAATTATGTTAATACTTTATATAATATGATCCTTCAAACAAACTGAATTTCCAAAGGTCTGCGTGCACTCTGCTATGTAAGAACAACAAGAGATACAACATGAACATCTACACCAATAAATAGTATTCTCTCTGTGAATTGGTTTAAATTTATGTGTCATTGTTTGAATTAATACAAAGTTTAAGAAAAAAAAGTAAGTCTTTTAGAACTTATGGTTTAAAAGAAACTTTAGATATTTGTACGGATATAGATCAATTTATCAAGGGTACTAAAGAAGAATTTTAAAGTCGAATTATTTCTGATTCTAAAAAAGCGACATTCTTTTTATGACGGACTACGAAGAAAAGGTTGCCTCCACATAAATTGAAACCGACAGTAATCATCATGCTCTTACTAATACCCCTATAAAAACCTCACTCTCTTGCGCTTTTAATCAATCAAACTTCCTACTTGAAAAAATAACTTCTTTTCCCATGTACACACTTTATTTCATAATCTTCTCAATCCTCTTTTCCTCTTTTTCCAATGGAGTTTTTGTTGAAGAAATCTCTGATATCCTAGCCATAAATTTACGAAGTCAAAAAACAAGCCACCTCCATTTCTACTTCCATGACATCCTAAGTGGAAAAAATCCTTCTGCAATCAAAATCATTTCACCTGGTGGCAAAGGAATCTATGGTTTTGGCAAAACTTTCATATGTGATGATGCATTAACCATAGGGCCTAATGCATCAACTGAGGTTATAGGAAGGGCACAAGGAATTTACGCGACCGCTTCGCAGCCGCAGAGCGAACTTGCGGTGCTTATGACTATGAATTTTGTGTTCACACAAGGCAAGTACAATGGGAGCAGCATAAGCATTCTTGGGAGGAATCCAGTTCTGAGAGATGTTAGGGAGATGCCTATTGTGGGAGGCACTGGGCTGTTTAGGTTTGCTAGAGGTTACGCATTGGCCCATACTATTTGGTTTGATGTCAAGAGTGGAGATGCTATTGTGGAATACAATGTCTTTGTTCAACACTTTTGAAGTGAGACTGTGTGACAAATTTAGTCCTTATAAAGTACTAGTGGTACTAGTCACAGGGACAACCACTTCTTTTTTGTTTTTAATTACTCCATCTGTGGTAAGTTTTTGCAATAATTTCTTACTTTATTTTTCTGAATGTATGTCTTCTTGAAGTCAAAAGAGTTTTGCTGCTAATTTTACAAAAGATTATGTGCACTTAATTTGGAAGAGGGCACAGGCAGCTTGAAGTGTCAACTTCAGGACAATGTGCCCTGGAGTTCAATTTGTGAAGTTGGAACATCTTCAGAATAATCATACTGAAACTTTAACTCCACCATTAATTCAAACTTCAAGACACTCTATTCTAATGTTTAATTTGTGAAATTCGAACTTCAGAACAGACTATCTTGAAGTTCATTAGAAAACTAGCTCAAAGTGACAGTGTTGAACTGATACGTATATACTATATACTCTCTCATTGTGTCATGCATAACGAATTACACTATTGATTGGCCAGCAAAAGTCAATTGTATTCCAGTTTAATTTAATGATAGAGGGGCCTCTGATATGTGAAGAAATTCAAAGAATGATTCTTCAATGCTTTAGAATATTTCTGGGACTCTATTTGTCTATGTACATGAAGAAGTAGTGTTGCAGTCCACCAGATGGTCAGCATTCCCAGACAAACTAGCCACCATCTAGCATAAATAAACCACTTGTTGAAGTGTGGAGAAGAAGCAAATACTAATTTATTTTAAAAAAAAAATTTGTTTTATTTTATTTTATTTTATTTTGGTTAAAGACGAGAGGCCCCGCTACAAAATAAAGAATTCTGATGAGAGGATTAATAAGAACCAAAAATGCCACACCTTCGAATTGAACATATTCTCTTACATTAAGGGGATTTTCTTTTTAAACATATGTTTAAAGAGAATTATTTTCATCCTATTAATTACATAGTAGTATAATTTTTCGACTACGGGAATTCAATTGAATTCTGTTCATTGCATAGGATGAAAATATACTACTAAGTTAGTCATGGAAGAATAATGAACATGGAAGTATAATGAGCAATTCAGCAAATACGAAAATGGTTCATTATAGCTATATGTTCATAAATACTCGCAACAGTTTCACAAAATGCTTGTTCTGGCTCATTCTTGAAAGGACGAAATGAGGATTATAATGAGCATAAAAGTTGATGTGGGATGCAACCTTGGTTTTTCAGCCAGTAGTTTGAGCAATAGCTGAAATCTCCTTCGACGCAACAGCTATAGCAATTCCACTATTACCAATAGATTTTTCATTAGCTTCTGTGCTCATACCATGTAACTTGAAAATGAAACCTCTCGGCAAGGTGAAAGTGTACAAGACATCTCTTCCAAATAATAAGCTAGCCCAAGTTCATGTTGAGAAAAGACTCCTCCAGATCCAACAAGCAAATAAGTCCAGCAACCACAACTGGTGCCTTGTGGTTTGTATAATCCTTCTGATAATAGTACCACAAAGGTAATAAGATAAATAATTCCAGTTCCCTTTGGTTATCAAACATGACAAGATCACGGGAATGTAGAATGTAGAACCCTTCAAAATGGAGCCTTCTTTACGAGTACAACAACAAATTCTAGAGTAGCTTTTCTAGTGTCTTCAGGTTCAGCATCATTATCACAATTTGCCTCATCGTCCCCCACTTTTACGTCGCACTTAACTTTAGAAATTGTTTGAAATATTGGCATTGTAATTACCTTAAGAGTAACAGCCTTTATGGGATATCTCGGTGAACAGCTGGTCTGCAAGGGTGGAGCGAGCATCTTCGACAACAAATTCAAGCTCAGCAACAAAAACGGTTGCAGCTGCTGGTTCATTACAGCTATATGTTAGATGAAGTGGAACACCAACCTTTCTCCATCATTCCGGCCCTTTCTACAGTCCAACACAAAACACGATTTGGTCTAAGAGATCCAATAAGAAGGCCGAGAAGGGTGGTTTGGGAAGTGGGCGTGGTGGCATCTGATGTCGTATAGTTTGAGCTTTTTTCCACATGCATGTGAGACGCATATGCAGGTTGTATTTGTTTTCACATAACCATGTAAGACGCAACCAACTGAGCATCCCATGACAGTATAGCAAGCACATCATCTCCCTTGTCAGTGCCATGGTCCAGATTTGCCAACGCATAATTTTCCTTCAGCATTGCTCAGGCAAATAGCAGTAAGGCAAGCACTAGGTCCTGTTGCACATTTCTCGACAGTCAAAATACCACCCCAGGGTAGCTGGTGTCAATATGTTGGAATTGTTCATCAAATACCTTGTCCCTAGGGCTAGAGTTCCCATTTTCCAACTTATATGCAACCAAAAGAGTAGGGATATTTGCAGTGGATAGCTCATCGGGTGACACCTTGGAGCTGTCACATGGTTGGGACTTCCTGTTGAACAGCTGGTGTGCGATAAGTGTAGAATATCCGAGTAGCAAATCTGCTATGGGGTTTTCTAACACCTCAGAAGGTATCTCAAAATTGTCCAAAGAGCGTGAGTTTCCGTCAATCAAATCGGAATCACTATCGCCGATACAGACTATGGCAGCACCGGTCATTACGTCTTCCACATTGGCCGACTCTATTTTTGTGTCGTCCAAAGCCACGGGATCCATCTCCTTTTGAAGCGGTGTGATCACATGGCAAATGGAAGACACCATACAAAAATGACTCTTGCATCACCTTCAAGGATTCCTGCAGCACCTTCACCGATTCAAAGAAGGTGTTGAATTAAGCATCAAGCATGGCAGAAGGGTAGAGTGTCATGGTGTAGGATCAATGAAAGCATCAATGTAACAAACCAAGCTTTGTATCGATCATAAAAGGAACAACAAGCAGATCACACAACAAAAGGAAAATAGAAAAGGGAGATTATGCTATTACAAAATAGCTAACGCAAAGAAAAAGGCCTAACTCTTAACATAGCCCTAATGGAATATCTCATCTTCTATTTATAATCATCTCACATGCTCTGTGGCCCTGTTCATAACAGAGTCTCCAGGTAGTACGACAAACTTTTGCAGAACCTCTAGAAACTGGGACCGACCTGTAACTTAGTGACATGGAGTAGTATTCAAACTTTTGTACAGGGCGGAAGCCCATAAATGAACAAGCTCTTCAGGAGAAGTGGAATGTTCATCTGTCTGTAGAAAAGCAACTTATCTAGTTAGCTGCACTTCTAAAGTTAATAATTAAACTGATACTGTTACTGGTACATCAAGCAGCAAAGCTTATAGCAGTTGACAGTGAACTTACAGTTTTATCAGTTAACAAGAAATCTATGATCTCCAAGCACAGTAGATAGAAAAACTTATCAACTAAGTGGACAAATTAGCCAGGAAACACTTGGTAATGGATAAATCAATGAAAAAATCAAAGAGGAACAAAGACTACATAGTTTTAGTTCACTAGCACAAAAGCAATTGAAAGTTGGACAGCCTGGGGGTACATAAGACATCATGAAGTAGTTCAATTTTTGTAAGAACAATGATGTGGAAATCAATTTTTCGATCATACTATCAATTCTTGACAGAAGTGCCAAAAATTATTTGTTTAAACTGCACTTAGTAGTTACTCCCTATTTCCTTTCTCCAAGGAATTTCTCAATGCTCCCATACCAGTTCCATTGGAAACATAGACCAACAACACGTAATATTCCAGCAGCTATGACTTCTACAAATGCCGTCAGGAATGATCTCTGAGGAGATAGACCAGCAGTTGCTATGGAAAGAAAGAACCCCTCAAAGTTGCAGGGGACAATGAAGTTTCCTGATTTAAGGCCATTCAAAGCTTTCTTTGCAACTTCATCAGCTTTCATGGAACCAGAAGAAGCTGCTAGTATACTAGTCAACTGTGGCCTCCTCTTGTTCTCTGCAATAAGGATTAAACTTCCATAATTATTGTTCAAACGGGTGAAATACAGGAGGAGAAAAATGATCTCAGAGTACAACAAAATTATTGCAAATGTAAGCTGATTATCAATCAGGTAAGTTCAAACACCTATCGGGTACACTAGACATTGTGCGCATACCTCCAAAGCAAGAGAACTAGGAGTTTCTAAGATTAGATTTCAAGTGCTTTGAATTATTGGGTACAACTCGCACAGTGATGCTGATGTCTCCCATGGTGCAATATTAGTCCATGCATATCTCCATGCACATTCTTCACATTTTCTTCTTTTATGTTCTTTCAGATTGGTAAATAGTACCAACAACATAACCAGTGTAATCCCACGAGTGGGGTCTGGGGAGTGTAGAGTGTAAGCAGACCTTACCTCTACCTCGTAGAGATAGAGAGGTGGTTTCCGAAAGACCCTCGGCTTAAAAAAAAAAAAAACTGCCAAACAATTTGAAAAAAAAAACAGCGGACACAAATACGGCAGCAATCACAACAAATAATTAAGGTGAAATGGAAAGTTTTACACAACAAGCAGGAGAAAGAACAGTAACGAAAATGAAATAACGCAATAATCAGTGCACAAAATAACACCAGTGAATGCCGATATCGAAAATCAAGAAACTACATAGTGCTAATACTACTGGTAAAAACACCAGTGAAAGCTCATCTGGCAGGGACGCGAGAGAACGCTCAACTACCAACTAACCTTCTACCCTAATACGTGATATCCAAACTCTCCTATCTAAGGCCATGTCCTTGGTAATAAGCTTTGTATCAAGCTAGCAGAGAGTTGTTTCTTAAAATCATGTTCGAGCTATAATGCACAGAGAGGGACATCTTGTACTTCAAAGTCCAAGCTCTCTGCCTTCAGCTATTTCAGACCAGCTGCTAGTTGGGGAGTCTCCCACTACCTTCTCCCATTATCAGATTAACTCCAAAATGGAAAGAGTGACCGGTGAACATCCTAGTCCTCATTTATATGATGTTTTATTTTCTATCTTGGAAACTCCAAATCTCAAAGAAAAGGGTGATCTGGTCGCTAAACTGTATTATTCACGTTGAGTAAGTGTGTCTGTCAAGCCTTTGAGGGTAATAAAAAACTTACAGAAAGATGATAGACCTAAACAAAAAAAAACGGCAGCCCGGTGCCCAAAGCATCTGGCGTTAGCAGGGTCCGGGGAAGGCTTCCTTGACTTATTCTGCAATAGAATATGTTAGTTATTATATTTCTGTAGTTCTGTCATAGCTATTCTCCACTTATGGATTTTTGGTGTTTTCCCTGCAACTAACTGTTGATGACCATGATCTGACTCCTCTCCGACTTGTTATACAAGCATTATCTCTGTGAGCTGTTTGATATATGCAAGACTAAATATTTATCTCATGGATCATTGGAGCTGTTCAGCACATTGTTTGCATGGAAGTCTGAGTTGTGGGTCGAGCTTCCACCTGCCTGTTTTCTCTGTGTCCTTTTGATATTTACTTTTTAAAGAGCTTGGCTCATTACTTGGAAAAAGCTACATTTTCCTTCTTTGGGCGTTCTTATGGCCTCGGAAGGGTCTGAATGATGGGATTTCCCTGGGGAAGGGGAAAGCATGCTGCCAGCACCTGCAGAACCAAAATCCAGCTGAGGCACTGTTTTTGTCCTGGAGCTGAAAAATGCTAGTATTTTGACTCTGTGCTGTGCAGAAAAGGTGGTTATTGAGGAGGATGGTCATCCTTTAGTAGTTATTGGAGGAGGGAGTGGCTTGTCCAGTTGAGTAAAGGGAGAAATTTTTAAGGTTGGAGAATTTGTGGTAGTTCTTTTGAACTGAAGGAGGATAAAGTGCTAGATTGCTAATTTTGATGAAGTAATTGTGGTTTAATGGCATCAAGAAGATGCTTTAACAGTACAGAAGAAATTAGAAACGGCTCCTAGATTGCTAATTGATATTGAACAAGAGGCAATATGAGATAGGGGTGTTGCAAAAGGGGTAATAGGGGAGGGGAGGGAAAGGAGACCGACCTCAGGAGGGTGAGATTGTGGTGTACAGAAAGAGAGATGGGTTATTGGGAAATAAAAGGGAGGGGTTGGTGCTAAGATGGTTTCCATGAAAGTTATGATAATATCATGAAAAGTCAGGGAAGAATGACCCAAACAAAACAAGATTGCCATCATTAAGGCAGGAGCTAGAGAATGTGGGACAGAGCTTATGGAGACAATTATGGCCTTTCAAGAGACGGGCAAGTTTGGATGAAGCCTAAATGCATCCTCCATAGCCGTCGTGCCTAAAAGGGAGGGGGGTAGCATGCGTTAAGGACTGTAGGCCTATTAGAATGGTAGGAAGCATCTATAAGATAATTTCTAAAAATTTTTCTAACCGACAAAAGAATGTGTTGGATGAGACAGTATCCTTCCCATAATGCATTTGTATACAAGGCACACACATTTTGGATGTGGCTTTGTGGCAAATGAGGTGGTTAATTCTAGAAGGAAAAAGGAAGAGCCAGGAATTTTATGCAAGTTGGACCTTGAGAAGGCATATGATCGTGTGAATTCGTATTTTTTGGACTACATCATGATTTTTATTTATTTATTATTTTTTTTTTTGTGGGGTGGGGGGTGGGGGTGGGGGGCTTTGGGGACAAGTGAGTCAGTGGATTAAGCTTTGTATCTCTTCAGTTAGATTCTCAATCATGGTAAATGACCTTGTGGTTTCTTCGCCAGCTCAAAAGGGTCCGAGACAGGAGGATCCACCATCCCCAATGCTATTCATTTGCAAAATGATGGACAGAGATTTAGAATGAGGCTTTTGAGGGGCTTTTCCGTTTCTGCCGGGGAACAAAGTATTATCGGGCTCAACCATCTTCTATTTGAGAACATGCAAATGTGTCTCAACTGTTATATATTTTGTGTACTTCATGAATATTTGTGCATTTGAAGGCCTTAATAGGAGAGGAATCTCTTGATGCTGTTATATACATCCTCTAGTTTAAACTTTTGGGCGCAAGGGTTTAGGGTAATTGGTTTAATTTATGTTCTTTTTCAGTTAATGGCTAACTTTAGTGAACTGCCTTTTTGTAGGATGATAATGATGAGCTTAGGCGGTCTCCAGGCACTCCTGTTTTTACTTCTCCTGAGTGCTGCTTAGGTTAGAACCTCAGGTCCTGTATTTTGATGTTTTATGTAATCTTTTTACTTTCTGAAGTGGTTTCTTATTATCAGTAAATATTTTTGGTTGAGAAAGGTAACAATATAATGAAGTGGTAGTGTGTACGCAGTCCATACCACTACCTCAGAGATGAGGTAGAGAGGTTGTTTCCGATAGACCCTCGGCTCACGATAAAAAACAGTCTAGAAAAAGAAAATACAATATAAGCACATGAAACAATAGGTAGTAAAAACTGACAGATAATAATATAAACAAAACTACCACAAAGTAATTCTACAATCGACTACTAGTTGTTTCCGATAGACCCTCGGCTCACGATAAAAAACAGTCTAGAAAAAGAAAATACAATATAAGCACATGAAACAATAGGTAGTAAAAACTGACAGATAATAATATAAACAAAACTACCACAAAGTAATTCTACAATCGACTACTAGCACAGAAGCACTCCTCCCTACTAGCAAGGACGCACTCCTTCCCACTAACCTTCTACCCTAATTCGCATTCTCCACACCTTCCTATCTAGGGTCATGTCCTCGGTAAGCTGTAACTGCTCCCATATCATGTCTAATCACCTCTATTCAATACTTTTCGACCTACCTCTACCCCGCCTAAATCCAGCCATGGTTAATTTTTCACACCTATGCACTGGAGCATCCGTGCACCCCATCATCACATGCCCGAACCATCTCAACCTCGCTTTCCGCATCTTATCTTCCACCGAAGTCACTCCCACCTCGTCTCGGATGACCTCATTTCTAATCCCATTTCTCCTAGTAAATTCACACATCCATCGCAGCATCCTCATCTCCGCCACCGTCATCTTTTAGGTGTGAGAGTTCTTAACTAGCCAACACTCCGCCCCATACAACATAGCTGGTCTAACCGCCACTCTGTAGAACTTGTCTTTAAGTTTAGGAGGTACCTTCTTATCACACAAGACTCCGGATGCGAGCCGCCATTGCATCCACCCTGCACCTGAGTGACATCCTCGTCAATCTCTCCATTTTCCTGGATCATAGACCCAAGATACTTGAAACTATCTCTCTTCTGAATGATCTGAGTATCAAGCTTCACTACCACGTTAGCCTCATGTATCACCACACTGAACTTGCACTAAGAAAAGGATTTAAAACTAATATATCAACTTTAGAATCAGAGGTAGATCCTAGCATTTAGAGTTAGTAGGTTCAGGGTGGTTATGGTGATATTACGGTTTTTATCTTGTTTAAACAGCTAAACATGATGCAAGCAGAAAGTAGTGTTCTTAGTGCGCTCCCCCACCCCCCACCCCACCACCAAAACTGAAGGGCTAGATCCGCCTCTATTGGAAACAGAACTAAAATTATCCAGACTTGTTTACTTTGACAACAAACAACAACATACCCAGTATATTCTCACAAAGTGGGGTCTGGGGAGGGTAAAGTGTACGTAGTACGTACCACTACCTCAGACGAGACTTGTTTACTTTGAATGGAAAGAAATTCCCAATGGAAAGCCTTATATTTGAAAATCAATTAAACAGCCAATAGCCTACAGTCCTCCTGACATCATGATTTATTCATTAAAACAAGAGAAGACCAACCAGTTTTAATATTTTAAACATGTAGCATAACGTCTAGTTTGTGACATGCAGTAATAACAACCAGAAGAAACAGAGTAGGATATTTTCAGGTCCAACCTTCAGCAAATCCAGGAGTTTCAGTGTCTGGGGGAAATATTAGTGATACGTGAATATTTTCACCAATAACTTCCTGTTGCAATGCTTCTGCCAGTCCTTTGAGGCCAAACTTACTGGCTGAATAAGCTGTATAACCATATATGCCAACCTAAGACAAAATAACTACCAAATAAAATAAACCAGCCAGGAAGCGACACAAATATGATTAAAGTTCATTAATGCAATTGTCTTGGAAAAGAATTTCCGTTGATTCTACCATATTTTAGCATCAGACCAAGCTCCAGACCTTCAGGTTAAACAACCATCTGATTAAAACATTGCAGTGGTGCCTAAGACACACATTCTACCTTAGTTATGTCATATTGTAGCATTACAAAAAACTCCAGTCTTTCAGGTTAAAATACTATTTGAGGAAGCATTGCGGTGGTAGGTCTTTCATTGTGGTACACCTTCATATTTTTCGTGTATGATGAATCCACGTACATGTGAATGCATACAGGGAAACATCATTATTTATATTGGAAATTGCGATGATCATCTCTAACTTTTTTGCTTTTCCAAAAACTCCTAGACGAAATAACAAATAAAAATTGCATAGAGATTAGATATAAATTGGAACAGAAGATGAAACAAGCTCATGCTGAAAGTGTGTCCCCCATGCAAAGTTCAGTCTTAACGAATTGTATACTACCTAGAGTAATGCAAAATCCTAACATTGGCCACACTTATCTGAAATACCATCCTCAAAGAATAATGAGTTCCAAACTTTAAGTGAGTCAGGTACATAAACAAACTGCTTCTTTCTAAAAAAAAAAGATGTCCGATGAAATACACTACTCAAATGAATTTTCTAATAATTTCAGCATGAAAAAGCTTATAGGAACTGCCTATCTGCAGAAACATATGTTGATACCATAGAAGTTAGTGTTCAAATACTCTCGTAATAGTATTACTGCTCTGAACTTCTTCAGATACTTCTAGTTCAGAATTTTACTGTCATAGACGATAAATGAACCTGCAGTGCTAAAAGTGAAAGTAATCATAGGATATCTAACAAAAGAGAACTCCAATATCCTCAGTGGAAGTGAGCAAACAAGAAAAGCAAGTGAGGTTAGAAAACCATCCAATATTTTCCAGACTCAGGATTTAAGAGCCAATAGCGCTAATCGTATCTTGACTAAACATATAGTAATAAATCTGGTGAAGTTTTAGAAACTGAGACAAACTTTGTAATGCCTTGTTATATCTCAATCATCACAGACCGTAAGTCACTAATTTTAACTTCATTTCCCAATCTATTTATACCAGCAAACTGGGGTACTTGGAAAATTAACCACAAATATAAATATCGACCTCAGTACAATGTCATTTATATTATGACAAAGTCCAAAACATACTTTGGTTCGGCATATGCTCTCAACTTCAGGTATTGGGATAGACATATCAGAGGCCAATCTCTATTCTAATAAGACGGGTTAAGGCGTTAAGCTCCCAACAGAAATGTACTCTGGAGCAATTTTGCCTGTCATGTCCTTATCTCAAGACTATTTACTCCTTTTCCTACTTAACTACTCTAACTGTGATTGGCTTAACTCCTTATCTCAAGACTAGTTACTCCTTTTCCTACTTGGGTAACACTGGGATGTACGTTAAGTTTTGAGTCACAATTCAAAGATGAGTTTAGCCAAAACTCCATAAAACTATGAAATTGAAACTTGAATGAGATGTAGATCAAACCTGGCCAGCTTGCGACGACATGATAGCGATAGATCCAGGTCCACGTTCCGCTCTGTTCTTCATTCCAGGCAAAGCAGCTTTAATCAAATGAAAAGTCCCCGTCAAATTCACATCAATCATGAACTTAATCTCCTCAATATCTTGTGTCTCCAATTCCTGAGGTACAAATACGCCCTGATTGCACACCAACACATCAATCGGTCCAGCTTCTTCAACAGCCTTCTTCACAGCCCCGTAATCTCTGACGTCAGCACTGAAAATGGCAACGTCACGACCAGTAGAAAGCCGAATTGACTCCTTAGCTTCTTCCAGCCTACTAGTATTACGAGCTAGTATAGAGACTTTTGCACCCTCTGAAGCAGCTTGTTGAGCTAGAGCTAAGCCGATGCCGCTTGAACCACCAGTGATGAACACGTGGCGATTCTTAATTGGGACTTTTACGGGGCGTGGTCGGACGATGAAGACGAGAAAAATTAGGAGGGATAGAGAGAGGAAGAGGAGAACGAGAGAGAAAAAAGCTAAGCTCAAATCCGCCATCGTTAGTTGCTCGTCTGTTTTGAGAAAAAACAGAGGTTGTGTAATGATCTGACTAATTAAATCAGAATTTAAAGTGAAATTCGAAATGGAATTCAACAATTTTGGGACAATTTTCAGGATTTACATTGAATTGAAAACGGAATTCGATTACAAAAGTAATGGAAATTGAAAACTAAAATTGATAGCTGAATTTTAGATCTGCAGAAGAATTGGGTCAAACAAAGTGAGAGAAATACCAATATTCCTTATGCCTGTAGCTGTGATGTGTTGGGGAGTTGCAGAGTTGTATCATCCGCCGAGCTATTACGCTTTAAAAAAAAAAAAGTTTGATTTGATACGAAGTTTAAGAAAAATAAAAATATTTTTGAATCTTGTATTATTAAATTAATATTATATTAAAATATATTTTAATGTCAAAATTTTTTTTGTTTGAAACGGAGAGTATTATATGTCTCTCTCCCGTATAGAAGAGCGAAGCAAAGGACTACCAAGGTAAAATCGTCGCTCAGGCTTTCATCTTCATTGTTCTTAATCCCATCGTTCCTAAATATTTGAGGACACTCTTCCTAAGAGTAATTATTTTTGAAAAAGTTAAACTTTGATCAACACACTTTATATTTAGGGGAAAGAATAAAAAGGGTCACTCGATGCAAAATAATTAAAGACAGAATAACTTTTTCATTAATTAAAGAGAAATAATTAAAGAAATTAATTAAAATTATGATGGTTAAATTATATAATTTTTAAAAGAATGTATAAATAAAAAATGAAAGTTTTTTTTGAACAAGAACTTTGTATTTTTATTTGCCCCACAGGTGCTCGATGAATTTCTTGAAAGAAATTACTTCTTTCCATTAAATTGTTGTTTTCCGGTTCTATTAAAATTTGTATTTTCTAATAATAACTTTAATTACATGTTCAAAATAAAATAAGAACAATCACATGAAGTTGTAACTTTTTATTTAAATAATAAAAACTTTAATTTTAAGTTCAAGAACAACAAGGAAGTCCAACAACTTCAAATACAAGTTCAACAACAATGAACTATCAAAATAAAGTTTCTATTATTTTCTGAAAAATAACAAAATCGTAAGAAAAAGATGAAGACAGAAATAGAGAATCAAATCCACCGAACTCACGGTGTGTCCTTAAGAAATTTATTCCCCTCAAGTACCGAGGTTATGGAATCTTTCCTCCTAGGATAAAATGATTCACTTCAGTAAAAAACTGGTACCTCAAATTCTACTGAACAACGAACTCACTCAACAATTTGATAATCACACTTGAGTTTTTTCAAGAAGAAGATGTTTTTCACTTCAAAATTTCGTATCTATACCTGAGTAAAAATTCAGGTATTTATAGCCAAAAGGTGGTGCTTTAAAAAGGAAGTAATGGTTTTCAAACGGATGCACTGTTTTGAACAGACGCGATCACCTGCGCCCGCAGGTGGTTGACCTGCGCCCGCAGGTGACATATGGCCCAAAGCAAAAGCATCTGTGTTGGCCACCTGAGCGGGCAAGTCGTCTTTTCCGTCTTTAAATAGTGCCTCGAAGGGTCACGTCCCTTCGAGGTGCGTTGTGACATACATCCGCACATGCCATGTGCATTTACAAATGGAGAAAATTTTCGTATCAAATTTTTGGATTAAAAACATCACTATTTTTCAAGTTCCAAATGAATTTTGTCCAAAAAGATAGTCTCTCAATCGATCATTATCCAAATCCAAATCAAAATCTGAAGCCGAGCCGAGTGAGCGACGACGAAGACGACGCGATGATTAACTTGTTCTTGCCGCACTATCCACATAAAGGAATGCATCTCAATAAATGCACAAGAAAGCTTCTTTCTCCCACCAATGTGGGAGAAACACTCTTCTTCAAAGTGAAAACGCAATTCATTTTTTTTCTCCATTTGTTCCCTCCATTTTCCATTCACATTTCATCACTAGAACCCGACAAAAACTTCTAGATTCTACTTGTTCAAAACTTGTTTTTTATTAGATCATGGATAGTGCAGCTAGAAATCCTCCGCATAAGAATTTCATCTTGTATAGAATACCATTCTCCTCTGATAGAAACAAAATTAGCAGAGAAGGTCAAGTAACTGCAATAGGTCAAAAGTTGAAGTAGAACTGTACTCAGATCACTCAAAGTTCACATGGATTAAAAAATACAAAATCAGCACAAATATAAGACATACAAACTATTTCTACAATATGTGAAGACATTTATTAAAAATTACTATGGGGAGTGAACTGATCATCCAAATTAAATCATAATTAATGGAGTAGCCCTGTTTGATCTTTTCCTTTGTCAAATTGTACAGCACACCGAACATTTCTGTCGTTTCTTGGTGTTTGTTGATATTGGTAATATAGATAACTACCTGTAGTTGTAAAAAGAGAAAACACATAAACACACCATTAAAGTTATCTCGGATTTTTAAGAAGACACTTAAAGTTTGCAGGGTCCTGTAACCCCCTAAACAATTTGAAAAGTAATATTATTAATGTTGGGTTTTGGTAGTAGAAAGTGAATGGAAAATGGCAGGGAAAAGTAAAGAGTAAGTCTTCACCTTAAGGAAGTAAAAGTCTTTCCATATTGATGGGAAAAAGAAACTTTCTTATGTATATATTGGAACACACTCCTTCATAAGGATAGTGAGGCAAGAACAAGACAAGTCTCGCGCTGTCATCGCTCGGCTTCGGATTTAGATCGATCGAGAGATTATCTTTTTAAGACAAAATTCATTTGAAACTTTAGAGTTAGTGAAGTTTTAATCCAAAAATCCGATAGGAAAATTCTCTCCACTTGCGGACGCACATGAACAGATGCGGACACATGTCAAAACGCACCTCGAAGGGACGCGACCCTTCGAGGCACTGTGTCACGCCCCAACTCCTATCGAGGCGTGATTGGCACCCGAAGCCGATATGGCCCGAGAGAACCAATCTTTGCTCATGTACTCTCATATGTATGTTCGCGTATGCATATCATGTTATATTATGTAATTAAATATCAGTGACGGAAGTCATGGCAATATGAGCAATGTATGAAACTTGGCCGTTAGGGCCATTACGTCAAAATGAATGTACATCTCTTACTTTCATCTTCCCACATATGTCTACAAAGCCTCTAATAGATACATGACCATGTCTATACAATATTTACAAAATGTCAAAACCTAATGTACACATGCGACTGGGGAAACCCCAAAGCAACTGGAGCTCACCAACAACCTGCGAGTATCTCGGCACCTACTGCGGAGATCTACTAACACCTGTGCCTGCAGCATGTAAGGTAAATCCCCCAAAAGGGCTCAGTACGAAGAAAGTACTGAGTATGTAAGGCCATGTGAAACTCCAATAATACATAAGTACTTCCAAGAAATTAAGCATAAGAGAATACTCTATATGGATATACCTCCGTCCAAAAATATGTGGAACCAAGTTCATTCCTTCTATTAGTCTCAATACTTGATCAATCAGTCGCATCATTATCACTTTCTTATAACCATCTTCGTGTTTATGTACATCTATGCACGTGAGAAATATATTCTCATCTCTTTACAACTATTTTCATTACTGTGCACTCAATTAGTTAGTACCGGGCCTCCACCCTTGGTGGCTATAGGATATAAGTATAATACCGAACATCCATCTTTCGTGGGCTATCATATGTAAATATAATACCGGACATCCACATTTAGTGGGCTATAATATATATAATACCGGACATCCACATTTAGTGGGCTATAATATATATAATACCGGACATCCACATTTAGTGGGCTATAATATATACCGGACATCCAGCTGATCAGTGGGCTATAATATATACCGGACATCCAGCTGATCAGTGGGCTATAATATATATTCCGGACATCCACATTTAGTGGGCTATAATATATACTATAATACCCTAACATGATATGGGGATTATTCCATCTTGAACTGACTGACACCCCTTGGGTTGTGACCCATACTCAAGGTAACATACAGTAACCATATCTACATCAGTTCTCTACAAACCTTATACCCTTTAGATAGTTATCCATTCTCAATGAAACATAACCTATAGTAAGCATTGGTGCATTACTTCTTCACAATCTTATTTCCGTGACATAGCTATGAGAGTAATACATTAGAGATCATGACACTAAGCTCACATCTCACTTCACTTCACTTCATGAGATTCACATCTTCACTTATGAGGAATAATTATACCACCTCGCACATCGCCTCTTATTACCCTCATGAGATTTACAATTTCACTTATGAGGACTACTTATACTCATTTGTAGATCACCTCTCTTTGTACTCGTATGAGATTGGGCCTCTTACTTATAAACAATTGGTACAAGGATAGTCATCATACTATAGAATTTTGGAACAATACATGATCGGAATAATGCTATTCACACTAAACAAGCTCTCTTTACCTCGTTACTTTCATTGAGATAGTTCTCTTAGACTTTACAACAGCTGACAACTTAAGAACTTCCGTCCATAAATAAGAACTAAGTGAGTCATGATTCGTCTAGGAGTAAAACACATATGAATAACAGTATATATCAACCTTAGTTGGAATACTATAGAACCCCTTTGGAATAGAACACTTTTGGAACCTTAGGACAATGAGCACTAAATATGACACATGTGGATATCAACTATTCACCAACCTGTGATGCAATCCATTAGAACATTTGAAACTTGTGACATGTTAGCCAATGACCAAGAGTCAACCAATAGGCATGAGTCATGTGATTCACCATTGACCAATGAGTAAGGAACATGTGAGTAACACTATTTTATAACCGAAAATGGGATACCTTTGAACATTTCGGAATAGAATAGGGACAATGACAGTGAACACCATATGTTGCAGAAAGATATAGGAAAGTAACCTTACATACCTTCACTGCCAAGTACGAGTACACAAGTCTATATATGAACACAACAGTCCAGCTCCTTCCTTATGTTTCACTCTACAATCCAAGTTCACAACAAAGTCCATGTTAACAACCAACTCCCTTACAAACGTATAAGTGTCACAATGCGTTATGTGACTGCCACATAGCTTCATTTCATCCTTCACAGTACACTCCATTTTATTATCATACCAACAACATCATAACATTCCACACATTAACCAAAATATCACACATCAATAGCATTTCACATCACACTACCCTTTATGCTTCCTTATTAACATTCCGTCACAATTACTTCTACCAATATGTCTCATAACAACATATGAACAACAATCCATACTTAATACAATCCAACATGCCTCCATGCGACACTTTAAAGTCATTAAAACAACATCACAAGTTGCTAATTATATCCATAGAGGGTACGGGGACTTCGGGGGATCAACGGGATACGAAAACAACCAAAACACAATTCTGCACTGACCTGCGTTGGCACCTGCGCCCGCAGGTCAGTCACCTGCGCCCACAGATGGCCCTTAGCAGCAGCCAGTGCCATCTGCGTTGGCATCTGCGCCCGCAGATGCCTCCGCCTGCGGGGGCGGATGCCCGTTTTGGTCCGAAATGTCATTTTTGGGGTCTTTTAATGCAATGAATGGTCCATGATCATAACCAAACTTATTTTAACATATTCTTGATCATCTTAAACATGAATGAACAGCCATGGTTTTGCAACACACAAAAACAACACCAATACGACGTTTTTCCCTCACTTACGCCACCAATTCCATGAACAAATTTGCTACAACAATTCCAAGTGTTACACATAAAGGAGAACAAAGTAAATACATAACCAAACCATACATATTCATATTCAATCCACCAAATCCACCCCCTTCAATACCACAAGTCTATTCCCAATTTTATAAGACAAAACTCCTTGCCAATTTAAGCCAACATGTAGTATTTCACACATAGTGAATTTTCATTACATCACCAACATAACCAACATGTTATACACCATCTCTCATGCAATAAATATATTAGATAATAATAAAAAATGCTTACCAAACTTGCAAAGAGTGATCTTGGACCAAAAGATGAAAGCTTAGAGTTTTTGG
Source organism: Capsicum rhomboideum (assembly GCA_031232105.1). Lineage (NCBI taxonomy): Eukaryota > Viridiplantae > Streptophyta > Magnoliopsida > Solanales > Solanaceae > Capsicum > Capsicum rhomboideum. The sequence continues at coordinate 24,712,264 of CP124713.1, read as the reverse complement.
TTGAAGAAATAATGTTGTAGAAAATTCTAGAATGGGACATGTGTGGAAACATGAATAAAATCTGATTTTTCCATGCTTATATAGGCCCTCAAGTCCCTTCTTATCCAACTCTCAATACTAAATATATGTTGAATGGGTCAAATATGGAAGAATGGATCTTTTTCCTTCTTGTTGGGCCATGTATTCATGCTAATATTTGGGCCTCAATTGGGCCCAATGGCACAAAATTAATTTAGCCCAACTAATTACATGTATAATACCCCCACAATCTCATGTTTAAATAATTCCATAAATGTTATGTACGAAAATAGGTTCGGGAATGGACAGGGTGTTACACACTGGTTGAGAACGATTTGGCGACCTGCGCGCACATGTGGCACCTGCTGACGCAGGTGACCAGCGCAGGCCAAACCAGTAGCCTACTGGTTTTGTGCCAAATGCTACCTGCGGGCGCAGGTCGCGACGCAAGTCAAGCACCATTTCGAAAAGTCGTGTCTTTTCTTCAACCATTGCATCATTTCTAAGGCATTACCTCTTGGGCTATAAATATCAATCTTTTTCCTCAGATAAAGGATACGAAATATATTAGTTTACAAAGTCAAAACTTTCTTCTTTTCAAAAGAAATCAAAGTAAGTGTGATATACTCCATTTGTTGAGTTCGACGAAGTTCTGCAAATTCCATTACCGATTTTGTAGAATAGTGTTCTATTCTATCTTTGGAGGAATTAATCCAAACCTTAAACAATTGTGAGGGGATTAAATTCTTTAAGGAAATACAGTTTACTGTGGGTTTAGAACTACCATTTTATATCAATTTTCTGGTTTACGGTTGCAGGAAACAACAATTAAGTCATTTTGCGGTCGACTCCACTTTTAGGAAAAAAGTGATTTTCACGCACCAATCTTTGATTGCCACGTAATAAAATATAGTACAGCAAGCCATTTGATTCAAACTCCTCCCCCACCCCTCTTACTTCTTCCCTTTCCCTAACCCTCTTCACCAAATTAAAAAACATGGTATAGCACGCCATTTTCATGGCTTTCCGCCACTAATTTGTCATCGTTAAAAAATATTTTCATCATTTTTGTTGAACAAATCAAATGTCACTGGTGAAATTCACTATCGGTGCGTGTTAAAGAAATATATCTTTGTCGTCGGAAAATTTATTTTCACCGGATAAAATGGTGGCTAACAATGACCATCTCCTTTTTTATTTTTTATTTTTATTGTGTGTTACCTTTTCTTCAATTTCATCAGAAAAAACAAACGTCGATGGTGAAACTCACTACCGGTGCATGTTAAAGAAGCATCTCTTTGTCGTTGAAAAATTTATTTTGCCCGGATAAAATAGTGGCTAACAAAATAATGCATTATTGGGTCCTATTTGGTGCATTATTTGATTCATTGAGGACGGAGAGAGAAAAAATATATTTCTGGTTGAAAAAGTTTCTTCAATGGCTATCAATGGTGTTTTGGGGGAAGATGGGAAGATGAATATAATTAATAAAGAAGAGAAATCAAATTGACAATGCCATGTGGCTTTTTACACTGGTTTGGGATTTTATATTTACTTCTTCACGCGCAGGTATCAGTGTGAGAACGCAGCTGGTGAGAAAATCGGTCAAAATGGTCTATTTATAATAGTCATTACAACTTTTATGGGGTAATAGGTCATCCATAAAGTTAAAGTGTCTTTTTGCAAATTCGGAACAACTTCATTAGTCACTTTATGTTTTTTCTCTTGTAAAAATATAATAATGATCTAACTTGTGGGTGTTGGACATATGCTACTTCATTAAACTGCTCAACTTTATGTTAATTACTAGTGAGGGTAGCCCGTGCTGAGCACGGACCCAACATCAACCCTAAGTTAATATTACTTTTTTCGTTTGATATTATTTGATTCTTATATTAAAAAAAGATATTTTATTTTATGTATTTAATTTAAAAAATCGAATAAGTTATATTATTTTATTTTTTCTACCTCTGAGGGCATCTCCATCCATCCTTCAAATTTTACCCTCCTAATACAGAGAATCTTATAGAGAATTTTTCTCTATATTTAGAGATTGCCAACTCTAACTCACAACTCTATTTTATACTCCAAAAAAGAATTTTCTTCTCTCTCTTTAATATTTTATTATTATTTTTATTTTATTTATATTTTCTTATTTCATAAAATAATTTTTTTTAATTTTTTTTATATATAATCACCTTATAAAATGCATATTCTTTTCAAAATCTTCATGTAATATAAAATTATTTTTTCCCCAAATTTTCAAATACTATAAGTTGCAAATAATTATTATATACTATTCATATTAATGAACAATGCAAATAAAAGTGAAATCATTGATGAAATACAATTAAATAAATATTACATCATGATAAAATTTATTTTAATTTCTACATAAATATCAACTTTCAATGTTGTTACGTTGCTCCCATAAATGCTCTATTAATGCATTACGAAGTTCAAAATAAGCATTTTTATCCTTAATTTTTTTATGTCTAGCTAAAAATTATTCTATTATAAATTATAATAGAACTAACTTATATCTTAAATAAAAATATTAAAAAAAACTTAAAAATAAAGAAAATATTAATATAATATTAAAAATAAAAAGATTAATATAATAAAGATATTACATTAGAAAAATAATTATGAATATTAGGGACTTAATTAATGATCTTATATAATTTATAATATGTTAAATTAAAAATATTATATAATATAAATAATAATATAATAATCAAAAAGTAAAATAGAGGGGGTGAATAGTGCATTTTCAAATTTGGGAAAACACTATTCACCCCTCTAAATATGGAGTTTAGAGAGTGAAATAAAGGGTGATTGGAGATGGTCATCCTCCAAATTACCCTTCAAATATAGAATTTAGAGGGTAATTTAGAGGGTGGTTGGAGATGGCCTGAGTATAGTATCCACACCCTCCAGAATTATTGGAGCCGGAATTTTATATTGTCAATGCCTATTTAGCAAGTGAAAGAAGTAAAATTAGATTTTAAAGAGCGTGTTATTCAAGTAATATGAAACGATGAGAATATAATAATATTTGTCTTTCAATATTTTTAAATTTTCAAAAATTGGATTAAATCAGTTTTGAATTTTTGGAACTTCCACTTATAACCTTCAATATTTTCAAGTAAAATACACGTCCAAAGATATCTTTAAATTTCAAAAATCAAAAATTTTAAAAATACAATTTTTTAAATTTTAACTTTAAAATGTATGGCTAAATTATAGCTAGATATCACTTAAATTTTTTCCACATTTTTGCTCTAATAGTTGACAAGTGAATTACATTTTCGTTGAAAGCACAAAAAAACATAGCCAATGAAGCGAACAAGAAATATGCAATTGAGAGTTGTGTGAGTAAAGTTTGTATGGAACCATTTTTATGGAACTGTTGAGAAGTATATGAAAAATTGTAGAAAAAGTTTGTGTTCCTTAAAAAAAAAAAATTGCGCGGTGGGGTCCTGACAAGAAATTTTGGGCTCAGGAAACTTTAACTACACAGTCCAAAATCCAAGAGAAATAATTGAGAAAACTAAGCCTCTTTAAGCAGTCAAATCAAGCTTTTCACTTTTTTATTCATAATGTACAATAGGCTGCAACACACAAAAAGGTCAAATATCTTAAATACCCCTTTAGTAGCTGGTTAGCTTTAAGGATAGATGCGGCAATTAATATAAAGATTTTATTTTTTTACAATATCAAGGGATAAGTACAATATGAAGAGCTTAGATGTATAAATTAATACTGCAAACATTAAAATGAAACCCTCAAATGCGCTTGACCAAAGTTAAATAGAAAGTTTAACTCTCCTTTCTATATTAGTAAAGTAAAGTAATGCACAGCTTCTTGGATCTAAAGTAAAGTAATGTGCAGCTTCTTGGATCTATCCTTAAGGGATCGTTTGGTTGGGAACAAGTTATTCCGGAATAATTAATTTCAGAATTAATTATCTCACCACGTATATGAGATAACTTATTCCATCACTATGACATAAATAGTGGGATAAATAATCTCGGGACTAACTAATACCTCCAACAAAACGCGGGATAAAATAATCCAAAAGTTTATCCCAGGACTATTATACCTTATACTTCACACCAAACGACTCCTAAAAGTGTAAAGCTATAATAGAACTTGGTCCAAACGGCTACAAAATTTAAAAAAAATCAAATAAGTTAATAAATTTTCTAAGTTATACACATGATAAATAAGTAGAAGTAGTAGTTTTATGGTGAATTTCCTGTAGTTGAAGTTAAATGGATGGATGGCGTTACATTTATATAGTTTTATCCGGTTGTGTTGGATGTACTATTTCTAAAACTTGAAGTTGTAACTAATAAATTGAAATTGATGTATCTCAAAATCAATGTTGCTCGAACTCTTCAAAAATATCGACTAGTGTGTGTTGGATACTCTAAAAATAATGCATTTTTGGAGAATTCAACACGGGTGCAATAATATTTTTGAAAAGTCCAAACAACATAACCCGAAATTACTGCAAAATTCACATAAAAGCAGCCATATAGATAAGAAGATTTAATAGAAACTTATAGGACACCTACTTGTTTGCTTTTACAAGTGAATGTACTATGTTGGTTGTTGTTGAGATTCTATTGTAGGAAAGGTGATTTATTATTAAGTTAGACTGATGAGAAAGTTAAAAGTGCAGACCCTTCAAGAGCTATTTTTGTGTCCATGGAAGGAAGAGTTATTTTCAGTTTGTAGCCCCTAGTATTTCATCTTGATTTTTAGTAGTATTTCATCTTGATTTTTAGTAGTATATCTCGGTGTTTTATTTTGTGTATCTATGCAACGTCTATAATATAAATACGAAGCATCTGCATTTCTTATTGTTAATTGAAAGCCATGTTTTGATTTCATTTAAGAGTATTGTGTCTCATGATAGGATATATACCAATATACAATGAATCACTGTAAATTTTCTACTCGATGACAGATATGAAGACACAAGTAGTTGGACAAATTTTCCATGAAATGGCTAACTAATAGAAATCAAGTTGAGCTAACTTCAATAATGAGAGAAATATTTCAGTAGGTAAATTATGTCTTTCCATTACGAACTAATATTATATTTCTACCACTCTTAAGTTATTCCTTTTTGCAATTGATCATATATGTCGATATCAACACAATCTGGTGTACTTATTGTGGCATTTGCAACTACTATTCTGCCCTATGAAGTACATGAGATTAAATTGAAGATTGTGAGAAAAAGTTAGATGCAACTGATATTGGGTTCTAGTGATGAAATGTGAATGAAAAATGGAGGGAAAGTGAAATGTGTCTTCACTTTATAGAAGAAGTGTTCTCCCACATTGGTGGGAGAAAGAAACTTTTTCATGCTTAAATATAGCAGTACTACTCCATGTTGTTAGTGAGGCAAGAAGAAGATAAGCATCACGCTGTTGTCGTTGTCATTGCTTGGTTTCGGCTTCAAAAAAATGATCGAGAGATTTTCTCTTAATTAGGACAAAATTCATGTGAAACTTAATTGTTAATGATTATTTAATCCAAAAATCTGATCTAAAATGTTTTCTATATCAAAACGCACGTTGAAGGGACACAATCCTTCAGTTCACTGTTTGAATGACGAAAAACTTATTTGTGGGCGAATATGGTCATCTGCTGACGCATAAGGGTCCCTAGATGCCAACGCAGATCAAGTGAAAACTTTCTGTTTTGAGCGTTGTTTAATGTGCGGCTGCAAATGGCCAATCTGCAGACGCAAATGACTCGGAAGATGGGCACGACATTTTGAAGCAGTGCAACTCTTCACGAACCATTGCTTCTTTTTTGAAGCAACATCTTTTGGTCATAAATATTTGATTTTTCCTTAGATATTAGCACAAAATCTTGAAGTTAAATACTCCTCTTTCTTACAAAAACTCAAGTGTGATTTGCTACCGTTGAGTGAGTTCGTTGTTCGGTAGAATTTGAGGTACCACTATTCTACTGAAGTGAATCGTTTTATCCTGGAGGATATATTATATAACCTTGGGTACCTGAGGGGAATAATTTCCTTTAGGACACACTGTGAATTCAGTGGACTTGATTCTTTTAATCTTCATCTCTTTCTAAAAGTTTGGTTTACTATTTTCCAAAAATAGTTTGAACTTCTTTGTTGTTCTTAAATTGTTTCGAACTTGCTGTTGAAGTTCATGTTTTAAATACAGATTTTATTTAACCAAAACTAACAACTGATTAAGTGCCCCAACTGAAAACTATATTGTACTTATTATGTATCATTTTGTGTTGCTTGGTTTGTTCAATTCAATCACTATCTATGAAATGCAACAATACTACTGCAGTTCTCATGATCGAAGTGCATAGCCAAGTTCTTTTTATCACGTTGATCAATAATAATTATTAGTAAGGATGTTAATTACAAAATATTGTTAATAAGGATGCTAATGACGAGCATTTTAATTACAAAATATTGTTAGTAAGGATGTTAATGACGAGCATTTTAGTTACAAAATAATAACAATAATAATTGAAAAAGAAGAAGAAAGATATCCATGGTGGAACAACTGACGGATCTTTTTCCTTTGTCAAATTATATTATACCATGAACATATTAAGAAAGTTCAAAACTCGATATTCTACTATTTATTGGTATTCATAGATATTGGTGATATTGATATGTTGCCTGCAGTTATAAGAAGAAAATTAATGATCTAACGTTGTGGATTTTGGACTTATGCTATTTCATTTAACTGCTCAACTTTAAGTTGATTTTGTGCAATTTTTTGGATCTATTCTTTAAAGTACTCCTCCTGTTCAGATTTACTTGTCACATTTTGACTTGATACATTTATTAAAAAATAATGATTGGTATAATGACTTTATCATATTATTCTTATTAATTGATGTTTAATAATATGTATTAAAAACTAATTTGAAGAAAAAGTAATTAATGTTAAGGGTAAAATATGAAAAAATAATTTTTTTTCTTAATTTATCAAAAATAACAAATAAAAATAGAAATTAAATTAAAAAATATAGTGACAAATAATTCGACCGGAGGGAGTATAAAGATAGTAGAAGTTATCCCAAGAGATACGACTGCAAGATGACAAACCTGCTAAAATTGAGTTGAACATGTATATCTGTTATCATTCACTTAGACTCATTGTTGCACCTATTCTAGCTCACACATGCTCACAATATATTTAAGGAAAAATAGTCATATTTATCCTTTTATTTTTAAAAATTGACTAATTTTGTCCTTCATCAAATTTTGTGGTCAGATTTACCCCGTTATTTTCAAAGTTTTCACTCATACCCCTTAATTGGATTAAAATGCCCAAATCAATAAAATAACCTATTTTTTAAAAAGAAACCCATGACCTATAATGTACCCACCCGACCTATCTTAACCAAAAAGGACCCAAATGAGCAGATTTGACTGCAATCTGGCAAAATTAAGTGGTACAAAGGGGTTTAACAAAAGCCTCCTGCCTTGAAATAAATTTTTTCAGTTTATATATAAACGGGTTAATTCCCTTCAACAGCAACAAAAAAAAAACTAATGTACTGGTAAATGAGGTAAAAACATTGCTACAAGTCACAGTTTCAAATCTGAACTATAACACTCTTCTACTTTTAATTTCATTAAATAAATTATCATGTTCAACTCATGCTTCTTTTTATTTTTTATCATTAAGAACTGTGTGCATTTTCAATGAATCACTGTATTTTTTCCATGTCCCAATCCTGATTTTGACAATGTTTTTGAACATTTTGCAATTAGGATTCGTGGGATTTTTGATTTTAGCACAATTTCATTATCAAGGTTTCTTCTTTTGAACTTGTTGATCTCATTTTCTTTTTTTTCTGTTTCTTCTTCTTCTTCTTGAACAGTGTGATTTTTCCTTTGAGCAGCCTGAAAATATATGGCATTTTGCTTTCCTTGCTCAACGACCTTAATCTCAGCAATAGTTAAAGCAACATGAACATAACGAGTCGGGGGTCATGAGTTTCTTTTTAAAAAATGGGTTATTTTGTTGATTTGGGCATTTTCATCCAATTGAGTGTTAGGATTTGTCCTGAATTTTCTAGTTTACTTGAATTTTACCATAATTGTGTTTTACTTCAAAAAGAATTTTCTTTGTGGAAAAAGTTTTCTTGTAGAAAAAAATCTTTTTCATAACCTTTTTCTTGGAGGAAAGGTTTTGAACCTCTATAAATAAAACACTCATCTTCTCATATCACAACACAATAACATCCACAATGTCGTCATCAAAGAGTCACGCTTAGGGGGAGATTTCTCCTAATAGATTTTTATGTTTTTTCAATATTAGGTTTTCATAGGTAGGCCAATTGGCCAAACTCTATCAATAATATGTTTTAGTATGTTTTTATTTGTCGTCTGATTTATCGCCTTGATGGTTTGCAACTATAAGCTTCCGTATGACGCCATCTCGATTTCGAATCCAACAAGTGGTATCAGAGCCTACGGTTCAATGATCCGATAGTTCAGATTGTAGACATGTTATGATGAAAGTTGCAACCAATTTGATGATAATGAAGATATATGTCCAAAAACTACATGTGGAGAAAATTATCAATCATATTTTCAACAATCATGTTGTTACATCTTTAAAAATAAGAGCTCACTTTTAACCCTGCAAAGGGCTCCAATATTTTTAACCCGAAAGGGCTCATATACTTTTAACCCAAAAAGGCTCCATTTTTAAGCATGTCAAGCAACAGTGATATATGAAGATTAAGTGAAGAAGAAGATGAAGATCAATTTTTTCAGAAAATTCAGGCCAAGGGGAGATTTGTTAGGATTTGTCCTGAATTTCCTAGTTTACTTGAATTTTACCATAATTGTGTTTTACTTCAAAAATGATTTTCTTTGTGGAAAAGGTTTCCTAATAGGAAAAAATCTTTTCCATAATTAGTTAACCTTTTTCTTGGAGGAGAGGTTTTGAACCTCTATAAATAGAACACCCTTCTTCTCATATCACAACACAATAATATCCACAATGTAGCCATCAAAGAGTCATGCTTAGGGGGAGATTTCTCCCAATAGATTTTTATGCTTTTTTAATATTAGGGTTTTATAGGTAGGCCAATTGGCCAAACTCTATCAATAATATGTTTTAGTATGTTTTTATTTGTCGTCTGATTTATCGCCTTGATGGTTTGCAACTATAAGCTTTCGCATGACGCCCTCTCCATTTCGAACCCAACATTGAGGGGCACAAGTGGGAGAAAGAAACTTTTAGTCCTTTATATTAAGAAGTACTCTTTTATATGGATAGTGAGCCAAGAAGAAACCAAGCCTCGCGTCGTCGTTCGCTCGGCATCGGCTTCGAATTTCGCAAATGATCGATCGAGAGATTATCTTTTTGGATAATTTTTTTTTAAACTTGAGTGTTTAAGTGATATTTTAATTCAGAAAATTCATTCAAAATTTTCTTCCTCGACTTGTGTTTCGGCTTCGGCTTCGCTTTCGGCTTTGGCTTCGGCTTCGACTTCAGATTTGGATTTGGATTTGAATTTGGCAAATGATCGATCGAGAGATTATCTTTTTGGACAAATTCTTTTTTTAAACTTAAGTGTTCAAGTGATATTTTAATCCAGAAAATTCATCCAAAATTTTCCTCCAAATGCAATGTTCCAACGACTGTTTTGCAACGTTGTGACTGTTCAAGAAGCAGTGCATCGTTCCAGAATAATGCAACCATTCTAGAAACAATGCAACATTCCAGAAACGATGTATCATTTCCAGAACCAACGCGATGTTTCAAAAACAGTGCAACTTTTTGAAGTAGTACATCCTTTCAAAATAATGTGTATTTGGCTATAAATACCTGTGTTTTCCTTCATCAGGTATTCAATAATTTTTGAGGAGTGTAACGAAGTTCTGGCCAACTAAAAATTCTCTTCTTCTACAAATAAAATAGTCAGTATGTGATTATACTCCGTTGTTGAGTTCGACGAAGTTCTACAATTTTTTCATTGCCGATATTGTAGAATAGAGTTCTATTTTATCCTGAAAAGAATTAATCCATACCTCGGACAATAGTGAGGGGATTAGATTCTTTAAGGACATACAGTCTAACTGTGGGCTTAGAACAAAATCTGTGTGCTATTAGTTTGTCAAGGTTCTTCAGAATTTTTTTTTTCAAGAAAACAGCAAGCTTAAAGAATCTAATACGAAATGGGAGAACTTTTTATACTGTTATGAATTCTGCTTCTTTGCCACGAATGCAGTTTCTTCAAACAGTGTTGTTCCTGCACTGACAGCGAATGAAAAACCCAGAAAATTTTTTGGTGCTGACTTCAAGAGGTGGCAACAGAAGATGTTGTTCTATCTAACCATTCTCAGTTTGCAGAAATTTATTTCTGAAAATGTTTCAACCTTCCCGGATGACACTCCGAAAAAAGACCGTTTTATGGTAACAGAGGCATAGAATCATTCTGATTTTTTGTGCAAAAATTACATTCTGAATGGGTTGGAAGATGGCTTGTATAATGTTTATATATGCAAAACATCTAAAGAATTATGGGATGCTTTAGACAAGAAATACAAGACTAAAGAAGCTGGACTAAAGAAATTTGTGGTTGCCAAATTTCTGGAATATAAAATGGTTGATAGCAAATCTGTCATGTCTCAAGTCCAAGAATTGCAAGTGATAATCCATGATTTACTTGCTGAAGAAATGGTTGTAAATGAAGCTTTTCAAGTGGCAGCCTTTATCGAAAAGTTGCCTCCTTTGTGGAGGAATTTTAAGAACTACTTGAAACATAAGCAAAAGGAAATGAAGTTGGAGGACTTGGTTGTTCGTTTACGGATTGAAGAAGACAACAAAGTTGCTGAAAAGAAAGCCACTTTAAGGTCTTCAATTTCGAGAGCAAATCATGTTGAAACTCATCCAAAGGACAAGAAAAGAAAAAAGTCCAATGAATAGAAGAATGAACCAAGCAAGAAAATGTTCAAAGAAAATTGCCACAACTGTGGCAAGTATGGCCACATGGCTTCGGAGTGTCGTGCTCCTAATAAAGATAAGAAGAAGAAGGACCAAGCAAACCTGAATGAGGACATGGACAATTTGTATGCAATGTTGTTCGAGTGCAACTTGGTGGGAAATCCCAAAGAATGGTGGATTGATTCGGGTGCTACCCGACATGTTTGTTCAAATAGGGAGTTGTTCTCTTCCTATATTGTGTCTGAAAAAGGCGAAACCATTTATATGGCAAACTCTTCAACCGCAAAGATAGAAGGAACTGGAAAGATTGGCTTGAAAATGACTTCGGGCAAAATAGTGACGCTTAACAACGTTCTTCATGTTTTCGAAATGCACAAGAATTTTGTCTCGACGTCACTTCTGGTCAAGAATGATTTTAAGTGTGTATTTGTGTCTGATAAGATTATACTTGGTAAAAATGATATGTTTGTAGGAAAGGGTTACCTCACCGAAGGCCTTTCAAGCTAAATGTAATGGCTGTTTGTCATGCCCTATTTTTACCGAGATTAAACAAAGCATGACTTATGGACTCTAAAATAATTGATTTTGTACAGAGTCGCCTCCTAATTTTTAAGGAAAATAAGGAAACCTATTTGATTATTGACATGTATACTTTGTGTGTTAATCTGCGAAAACCAATTTAGATTCTAGGTAAGGGTTCAAATTATTTCGAAGGGAAGGGATTAGGCACCCTTCAGAATCCACAAATGTGGAACCCGACTAGACTAAATTTATCAAAGAGGGAGGAGATAAATATCATTTTTTGAAGAGTATGAATATTTTAAAATATGTACTAGAATAATATAAAAAATGCATGTATAAAACATGGTGTTTCAAATGTATAAATAGACTCTATTATTATAAGATATACGTATAAAATATATATAAAAGTATGTATGAGATGAAAAAATGTTCTTTATGTTTGAAAATCACTTTTGTTTGTAATGTATGAAAAGAAAAGTAATTTTGTATTATTTTAAAGGAAATGTATTCTCCAATAATTTAAATTTAACAAAACTAATGAAAAATAATTAATGGTGGATAAGAAAAATAGAGTTATTTTAAAAGAAACGACTATAATATTATCTAACGTAAAGAATGTGAATTAATTAATTTAGATACCTATGTCAATTTAATTTTGGAATAAATATTAACGGTCTTGATTTTGCCTAAGTGCATGATAATGAGTACGTAAGTAAAGGATTTCCCCGCCCGACGCCCCAAAATTAAAGTTTCACTATAATTAACATTTGTACAATTGTAAGACTAAAAGTAAATACAAATAGTGAGTTTGAGGGAATCTTCAAATTCTTTTTTAGCATGTCTCCGGAAACCTGTATACACACTTGATATAAATATTAGTAATGAATAAATAATTATCAAAATCAAATATGTGTATATGTATAAATAAAATAGATTTTTTGTTATAAAATGATCTCGGATTAAGTTTTAGATACGTCATGGCTACGAAATGGTTGCTCAAATTTATCGACCGTCCTAAATCGCCTTGCCAAGATACGAATCATAAAACTTTAGTATTGTCGTGCTAATATAATGATTTCGTCATCGCCCAAATTTCTTTTTTTTTTGTTACGTATTTGTATACGTAGTATCCGTCTTTTATTTATGGAGGCCTCAAAAATCGAAGAATTTTTTTTCATTGGTCATGTATTGATATTTGATATAAAATAAGTAAACTTGAGAAAATAAAATCCGTCTTTAGTTATGGGGAGGCCTCGAAAATCCGACCGAGAGATATTGTCATTGGCCATGTATTGATACTTGATATAAAATAAGTAAACTTGAGAAAATAAAATCCGTCTTTTGTTATGGGGAGGCCTCGAAAATCCGACGGAGAGATATTGTCATTGACCAAATTAATGTAATACTTATTTGCTCATTATTATCAATTTTATAAAATGAAACGGTCACAATGGTTCAAAAAATTCATAGTGATCAAATGGAGCAACATCAATAGGTAAAACAACCAACAAGCATGTGAGAGTTGCCAAAAAAACTTAATTAGCACAAGAGTTAGCAATCAAAAGAAAGCCATAGAAAAACTTATGATTTCTCTCAAAAATATGAGCAAGATTAACGAGAAAGATGGTTGTGGAGGGGCCTACAAAAATAGAATAAAAATCATAAAATCAGTAATAAAATAGCAACGAGCAAGATCTAGTAGAAATGTATGTAAAAAATATAGCCAACACAGTCATGGAATGGAGCAGACGTGATAGAGTTTGTCGGAAAGTAATCCGGCTAGATCTGGAAATAAATAAAACAACCATGAAAATACAACACAAAACAAAGATGAGGCAGCTAGTAGTGAGATAGAGAGGAGGGGCGGCAATGAAGATTTTTGAGAGGCAAGAGTTTACAAAATTCTAAAATTTGGGAATATGATGTGTGTCTATGAGGAGAAATGAGAAAGAAGGGGGAAAACATGAGGGAGAAGAAGGGAGGGGAAATGAGAGAGGGTTGTTGTGGTGTTATTGTTGCTGGTTTGTGTGATGGAGAGAAGAGAGGAGTTTGTGTGAGAGATATATAAAGAGAAGAGAGAAGAGCCAAGGAGAAGGTGATCTTTAAGAGTTAATTTAAAGTCTTTAAAGAGAAAAAAAAAAATCTCATGGAAACTCAAATATCAAAAAATATCCCATAAGTTTAGGAGGGGTAGATAGGAGAGTCAATAAAGAAAGAAAATAGTGGGACCCGTGGAAAGAAAAAGAGGGAAGAGAAAGAGAAAGAATAAATATTTACCTCTTCTTTCAAAATAGTGGTTGAGAAAATTAATGAATGTGTTTTTTCCATTTTTTAGAGGAGTAAAATACATGATGTAATATTGGTTAAAAAATTATAGCTAGGGTGTATATAATTTTTGTAGAAATAAAATATAGGTATAGATATATGTTGCGTCCTTTCGCACACGCAAGTGTACGTGGTCGTTCAAGTAATAAAGGATTTAAGTCCAGTTATCGTACCCACAGGGATTTGATGAATTGATTTCTAGTTTGAATTCTTATGTGAGCTATTCAGTAGGTAACTAATAATAAAGAGTGATTTGAATTTCAAACGTAAATAAAAACAATTGTAAATAAGTCGCAAATTAGTTTTGTTGTATTTCAGATTTGAGAAAAGATCTAGGATTACAGTGTTTTGACAATCCAGTTGCGCTATCCAATCATTCGTCTAATTTGCTTTCCTGAGTTACTAGTTGCAGGTTAATCGTAGCTATATTGAGCGTTTTCCCAACAACTCTAAGCCTACTTGACTATCCCTAACGTCCATATTTCTATGGTCGTCGGTTAATAGTAAAGTGCATAAAGATATCGTCTGTATCAACTAAGCTAGGTCACAGGGTATATTTCTATCCTCAGTGACGAATCGATTCCCTTTCCCTATAAGGTTCACAAACTAGCCCTATTTCCTCTTTTTATACTTGTCGTTCCCTTTTTCAAGTCCAACAAACAAGCCCTAGATACTATTCGCAAGGTGATCAATCAAACGAATAATTTAAAGCAAGAAGAAATAAATAACTCAATAGATGGAAAACAAAATAGACAATATGATGTTCAAGCCACAACTTTCATGTTCAACCACAACCCTAGAAATTAAGAGGTTTAGCTACTCATGAATCTCTTTAGAAGAAGAGATTTCATGAGTTTACAAGGCAAAAATCAAAAATAAAATAAAATAAATAAAATTGACCTTGTTCTTGAGCTTTGCCCTAGCTTTTTGCTTCGCCAAATCAGTTGTGTATGATTAAAAATGGGGAGGGGGGTTTATATAGAGTTTAGGAACCCTTAGAATGTTTAAAACCAATCCCATTAGGGTTAGGATTGACCCCGAGTCGCGCCACAACCCAAAACGCGAGCTGTGGCGCAGGGAATAAATGAAAATTCAGAGCAACAACAAAACTTGCGCCACTCCTTGTTTTACGGGGTGTGGCGCAATCCTTCAGATTCAGAACCCATGTAATTCTCGCGCCACTAGCTTGCTTTGCAGCAGTGGCGCAAGGCATAACTCTTTTGGCCCTTCCGTGCTTGTTTTGCAACGCATTGCGACGTTGATTCTTCCTTGGTTCCTTTTGGTTCCTTGGTGCTCCTTTTCTTCTTGTTAAAGCTCCAAATACCTCAATACACCCCTACATAAGCCAATCATGAAACACAAGTGTAAATCATATCATTTAAGCTCAAGACGACACTAAAAATAGAACAAATGTGAGGCAAAAGATGGTAAAATTAGGTGGTTTTTAGCCTCGCATCAATATACAATAAATAATAAAAATATAAATACAAAAATGTAAGCGGTGCTAGAAAAATCTATTGTATAGTAAAAATTAAAAATTATAGTGCTTCTATTTGTGTATATGTAGATAAAGAAAAATTTGTGGTAAAAAAATATCTTCAAAAAAGCCTAAATTTAAGGGAGAAAAAATCTACTGTTGTGTGTATGGATAAGGAAAGAAAAGAGAAGAAAGAAAAAGGGAAAGGGATTGTAGTCAAAATATAGTGATTGAGGAAATCAAGGGATGTGTCTCTTTCCCTTTCTAGAGGAATAATATAAGAAATATGATTGGACAAGAAGATATTACACATTGTGTAATTTTATTTTCACATAATTTGTGTAGTGTGAGTTTTGAAATATCCGTAAATTAACTGTATTTGTTATGTATAGATTGTGTCTAAAAATATAGCTAATGTATATATAATTTTTTTTTAAAATATGAGCATAAATATAAAGAATGTAAAAATAAATATATTGTGTGGTAAAGATAAAAAATCATACTGCCCGTATTGTGTATGTGCAGATGACTGTTAAGAATTAAAATGATGATAAATTGATAAAAATCCTAATATTTATAAATTTAAGGATAATTATCAATAAATTGTGAAAAGTTAAAATATGACAATAAATTGGTAAAAATCCTAAAATAAGGATAATTATCAATAAATTGTAAAATGTATAAAAATTATATTTTGTGCTCTTTAATGATTAGGAAGCCTGAAGACGTTAATTTTAAGCACGGAGAGCCAAAATTGGTGTCAACACTGTTGATATCAATAAAAGTACTTCTTCTTCTTACTTGCTTGAGTCGAATAATTTATGGCATGCTCGTTTAGGACATGTTAATTACAAAACTTTGTGAAAAATGATTAACTTGGAAATATTGCCTAAGTTTGAAAGTAATAATATGAAGTGTTAAGTATGTGTGGAATCTAAGTATGCTAAGCATCCGTATAAGTCGATTGAAAGGAATTCAAATCCCTTAGACTTAATCCACACAGATATTTGTGACATGAAGTCAACACCATCATGTGGTGGTAAAAGATACTTCATAACTTTTATTGATGATAGCACTCGATATTGCTATGTTTATCTGCTTAACAGCAAAGACGAGACAATTAATGCATTCAAGCAATACAAGAATGAAGTTGAAATACAACTTGATAAGAAAATCAAAACGATCAGAAGTGATAGGGGCGGCGAATATGAATCTCCTTTTGAAGAAATATGTTTGGAATATGGAATTATTCATCAAACGACTACCCCATACACTCCACAATCCAATGGAATTGCCGAAAGAAAGAATAGAACATTAAAAGAGATGATGAATGCCTTGTTGATAAGTTCTGGTTTACCACAGAACTTATGGGGGGAAGCTATTTTAACGGCTAATCGAATACTCAATCGAATAACCCAATAGCATAACAAAATCCATTCCATATGAGAAATAGAAAGAAAGAAAACCTACCTTAAAATATTTCAAAGTGTGGGGGTGTTTGGCTAAAGTCCAAGTTCCTAAACCCAAAAGGGTTAAAATAGGACCGAAAATAATTGACTGTGTATTCATTGGATATGCAACCAATAGCAAGACATATAGATTTCTGGTTCACAAATCAGACAATCCTGACATTCATGTATATCCGGTAATTGAATCAGACAATGCTAAATTTTTTAAAAATATTTACCCGTACAAGAATGAATGTGAGTCGTCTAGTGAAAAATCTAAACGACCTCGGGAAGAAGCAAAGGAGAGTACGCCTAATGAGGAAAGTGTAAGACGCAGCAAACGTCAAAAGGTGTGAACTTCCTTTGGTCCCGATTTCTTGACATTCTTAGTAGAGAATGAGTCTCAAATGTTTAAGGAAGCTATGTCTTCTTCGGAAGCACAATATTGGAAAGAGGAAATCAATAGTGAAGTAGAATCCATATTGAATAATCATATGTGGGAATTAGTTAATCTTCCTCCAAAAAATAAATCATTGGGTTCTAAATGGATCTTCAAAAGAAAAATGAAAGATGATGACACTATTGATAAATATAAGGCAAGACTAGTTGTCAAGGGGTTCACACAACGAGAAGGTCTTGATTATTTCCTCACGTACTCGCCGGTAACAACAATTACGTCAATTCGAGTATTGATAGCATTAGCCGCTGTGTACGGTCTTCAAATTCATCAAATGGATGTAAAGACAACCTTCTTAAATGGAGAATTGGAGGAAGAGGTCTACATGGATCAAATCGAAGGGTTTGTAGTTCCAGGAAAAGAAACGAAGGTATGTCGACTTGTTAAATCACTTTATAGACTAAAACAAGCGCCCAAACAATGGCATACAAAATTTGACCAAACAGTGTTGGCAAATGGATTTAAGATCAATGAGTGTGATAAATGTGTTTACATCAAGAACACTCCAAATCACGTCGTCATTGTTTGCTTGTATGTTGACAATATGTTAATAATGAGTAAAGACATTTCCGACATAAATGCTACTAAGCGTATGCTTGCTAGCAAATTTGACATGAAAGACTTAGGAGTTGCAGATCTGATTTTAGGAATTAAAATTCATAGAACTCCTCAAGGTCTAGCTTTATCTCAGACTCACTACATCAACATGGTATTGGAGAAATTCAAGTATCTGAACTTCAAAGTCGCAAAGACTTCAATTGATGTAAATCATACTCTTACAAAGAACAAAGGTCAAAGCAAGTCCCAAGTGGACTATGCTCGAGTGTTAGGAAGTTTGATATACATAATGAATTGTACCAGACCTGATATAGCTTACGCCATAAGTAAACTGAGTCGGTACACGAGTAATCCCAATCAAACTCATTGGATGGCGATGAAATGAGTGTTGGGTTATTTAAAATACACTCAAGAATATGCATTGCACTACAATAAATATCCTGTGGTGGGTGAAGGATATAGTGATGCAAATTGGATCTCCGGATCATCTGAAATAAAATCCACAAGTGGATATGTGTTCACTATTGGTGGAGGAGCAGTGTCTTGGAGATCTTTCAAATAGACATGTATAGCTCGCTCTACAATGGAATCCGAGTTTATAGCTCTGGATAAGGCCGATGAAGAAGCAGAATGACTACGGAATTTTCTAGAAGATATTTCTTTATGGCCAAATCTAGTTGCTCCTATATGTATACATTGTGACAGTTAATCGACAATAGGATGAGCTGGAAATGCTTTGTATAATGGAAAGTCTCATCATATGCGACGAAGACACAATACCGTTAGACAATTACTCTCTAGTGGAATTATCACAATTGACTATGTCAAGTCAAAATATAATGTGTTGGATTCGCTAACAAAAGCCTAACTAGAGAGGCGGTTGATAAATCATCGAAGGGAATGGGTTTAAGGCCTAGGACAAGTCATTACGGCGGTAACTCTACCTAGCAGACTGGAGATCCCAAGAGCTAGGTTCAAAGAGATCAAACAAAGTTGTGACTGACTGTTCAACATTGTCAACTAAACTCAACCTATTCTCATGATGCAGACAATGTTCAGAAAACAAGGATAGAGCTTAAGATGTGAACCTTTTAATGAATACCTAAGTTTGGCTGGTATGACTAAATAGTTTTGTCTATTGGACTTAACGTTTAGGAATCACCTATGTGAGTGTGAAGTGTAAGCCGTTTTAAGGAGAATATAAAGTAAGGCCAATTCTCTACGCACTCATAAACCGAGACGTGTTCATGGATGAAACGAACAAATATGTAACACCCCGTACCTTCCTAACCCTACTTGACGACGTTGAACAATGCTTACGTAGGTTTCGAGAGACATACATATGTATTTTGTAATGTTATTGATGGGATAAGTGAATTTGGCCCTCGTATATGTGATTAAACCTACATAGGAGGTGTTTTGTGATTTTTGTGGAACATTTGTGGGGTTCAAAATGAGGCTAAGAGGACCTCTAAACAAAGTATATTAAGGTTAAGAAGTAAGTTAAAGAATGAGACTTGAAGTATCTAACCAAACCCGTGAAGAAAAGTCGAAAAATGAAATTTTCGAAAAAAACTAAGTGTAGGGCGTGCCACGCCGCTCTGGGCTAAAATTTTTAGTCCATAGGCAGCAAGTTGGCGTGACCAAGGGCGTGCCACGCTGGTTTTGCCACTTTTTCAAAGTTGGAAATTTTCTTAAGTCCCAAGGGTACCCGGGGACGTATTGAGCCTATTTTTGCCACGTTTCTTCTACAATCACGAGTATATACATGAAATAAGTAAAGTATTACATTGGTATGATAAAATTACTCGAGAACGAATTTGGAGTCAAAATGACAGTTTTGCCCTTATGGTCAAAATAAGCCAAACGTGGCTAGAATCACTTGTTTTTGGGATTGAGGCTACGGATATGAGTAGCATGAGTGAGAATATTGTTGTAAAACGTATAAGATGACTTAAACACGAGAAATTATTGATTTTATTGGGTTAAATGATTTGAGCTCAATAAAAGCCCAAAATGAGGCAAAAGACATGGGTCACATGACCCAATCTTCTATTGACTAAGTCAAATATAGGAGTCCGGAGCCTAAAGGGCTATAATTTTGGCCAAAAATTCCAAAACGGACACTGAACTGGGAAAGAAACCAAAACGGACAAAACGCTGGAACTGTAGCGATTTACAAATCGCTGGGGGGCCAGCGATTTACAAATCGCTGGGGGCCCAGCGATTTACAAATCGCTACAGTTCCAGCGATTTGTAAGCTCTTCTATATATTATACTCATTTCAGCTACTCTTTGAGTTAGTATTCGTTCTTGTAACATAAGCAGTTGCTTATTTGTTGTATTAAAAATGAATGAAAATACAGTAAGAGTGAACTTATATTGGGGAGGTAAAGTCTTATATGAAGCTGGTTCTGTAATATACAGTCGGCGGCCTGTAGTTGTGCAAATGTTTCCATTATCTCTTAAATATGAGCGATTGCAACGCTTACTTAGAAACAAAATGGGTATAAGTGATCCGGAAGATGTAGTGGTTATCACTGGAAGATATCCGACGTCTTTTCCTTCCAATGGAGTTATAACGTACGGTGAGACTTGTATTTGGAATGATGATTCTTTATCTATATTTCTCCGTACTATTAAAATTTTTGGTAGTCACATTAACTTAACAAGTCTTGACATATATGCGTCAATTGAACGTTGTCCTATCGTTCAAGAACCCACTGACAATGAATTTGATCTTTGTGATACTTCATATTTACCGAATTTGAATGTTGGTTCAAGTGGTATAGTCCAACAACAAACAGGGGGGGGATTTGACAGGCACTCAAATAATATAAATAACTTGACTACACAATGTGATGGTTGGCTTGATACACGGTATCATAACTTTGATCGGAGTGAGCATAACTCTGATATTGGGGGACCTAGCACTCAACAACGTTGTTTTCCAATGGAGTCAATCGATGGGTAAATTTAATAACTTTTTTAATTGAATTAAGTTATAATTTATACTTATTATATTTAACTATTTTTTCCTGTTTTGTAGATTTAATGATTTTGAAGGTACACTGACGCGGCTCACACAAATTGTGGAAAACAATGAAGAGATAGCTGATGATGGAGTGTGTGGATCAGACAGTGATGAACCTTTAGAACATGAATCAACGGATGATGGTGAAACATCTGGTGATGATGACGATATCAATGGAGAGGGTGCAACTCTGGTTGTTCATAGTGTTAGTCATCCGTCGATGGAAATTCCGTATTTGGATAATACAACAGAAGATTTTGCGGACACATGTGATGATAGTTCCATCCAAACTGCTCTTTGGAATCCCAAGAATCCGGAATTCATTCAAACAGGTTAGATTTTTGCAACCTAAATTTTTTTAAATAATTAATTTCATTTCTTTTTTTATCGACTAATGCTTGTTTGAACCTATATGAAATTAGGTATGTTATTCATAAACAAGAAACAAATGAAAGCTGCTGTGAGAATGTATAGTCTTAAAAAAGCAAAGGAATATATTTGTGATAGATCCAAAGCTAAGAGTTGGAGGGTTATGTGCAAGCGTCATATGTTGGGTTGCGAATGGATGATTCGCTTTAGAGAGATTTCAGGTGGTATGTGGAAAACAGGAAAAATGATACAACCACACACTTGTCTGACTGATAACTATAGGGAGGATCATTTCAATATGAACAGCAATATGATTGCTGTTACGTTGATACCACATATTATGAAGAGCCCTAACATCAGTATTAAGGCGGTTCGAGAACTCATCAAGTCAAATCATCATTTTACTCCCAGTTATAGAAAAGCTCAAAGAGGTCGAAAAAAAGCATTTGTGATGGTGTATGGTGATTTTGAAGGTTCTTTCAAAGCATTACCTCGCTACATGGCTGCACTACAATGTTTCAATCCCGGTACTGTTGTTGAATGGGAGCACCATTCTTCAACAATGCAGGGTGAGCAAATATTTAAATTTCTATTTTGGTCTTTTAAACCAAGCATTGATGGTTTCAAATATTGCAGGCCCGTCATTTCAATAGACGGTACTCATCTTTACGGTTTGTATGATTTGAAACTATTAATTGCTATTGGGATTGATGCTAACGGTAATATTTTTCCGCTTGCATATGCACTTGTTGCACGTGAAAGTTTTGAATCATGGTCATGGTTTCTCAAATTATTGTGGAGACATGTTGTCCGTGAAAGGAAAAAAGTTGGTCTCATTTCTGACCGTCATCCAGGAATATTACAATGTATTCAATCTTATGATTGGTTGAGTCCACCACACACATACCATAGATTTTGTGTTCGACACTTGAAAGCCAATTTTAACAAAAAAAATTTAAATAGTGAGCTCGAGAACTTAATGTGGTCGGCCGCCACTGAGCATCAAAAGAAGAAGTTCTTACAAAGGATGGAACAAATTAAGATATTGTCTCCTACAGCGCATATGTGGTTAGATAAATTTCCGTTGGATAAATGGACAATGTATATGGATAATGGTCGTAGATGGGGCGCTATGACGACAAATGTATCTGAGTCATACAATGGTTTGTTGAAGAAAGCTCGGGGGCTTCCAGTCACTGCTATGGTTCGCATGACTTTTAAAGCTCTTGTAGATCGTTTTGTGGAACGAAGCAATCTTGCTGATGCTTTATTACAGAATAATAAGCCATGGCCTCTTGCTATTGAAAAGAAATTCCTAGATTATTGGAAAAGAGCACAATCACACACTGACATGATGACTTATCAAACTGGTGATGGGGTATTTGAGATTCTTACATTTGCGCATGATGGTAAGGGTGGAAATGTCCACACAGTTAATGCCAAGAGAAAAATATGTTCTTGTGGAAAATGGAAGAATTATCATATGCCATGCTCACATTCTATTAAGTTTTGTGACGTCCGTGGCATCGAACCTAATACATTTGTTAGCAAGTACTACAGCACCGAGCTATACAAACAAACGTACAGTGGTAATTTTACCCCCGTTGGTGATGAACGGTATTGGCCGCCAGCCCCATTTGCTTTAGTTGCAAACGTTGAATATATGCGGACATCTGGTGTTGAAGGAAGAACCCGACTTAAGAATGATATGGATATTGCTCCGGCTCGCATGGCTAGAAAGTGTAGTATTTGCAAGGAAACAGGTCACACTAAGGCACGTTGTCCTAGACGAGCTCAGTAGTTTGTGACTTTCATGTAATATTGTTCTTATGTTGCGTTATTGGTTTTTAATGTAATATTATTTTTAATACAATCGACGCTTGAAATGTGGTCTTTCAGTATTTCTGACGTTAGCATATGAGGAGTAACATTTTATATACTTTTTAAATTACTATTCAGTATCGGCACGACGTGCACTTAAACACACTTCTTGTCCTGCACCATCCCAAACTGCTTCGGATCGGTGTTTAGCTTGTAACTTTAACAAAGGATTCATATCTATATAAAAAAAATCATTTTGTTATGATCAAAAGAAAAATTAATAAAAAATATTTAAAGAATGCAATATTTAAGCTTAAGAATTAGATATAATATTTTTGTACTTCAAAATAAAAAATAACATAAAAAATATACATGAACATACCTTACTGATGAGAATATCTTAACTTGTGTTTTGATAGAATTTTTTTAGAAACCTATATCTTGTTTGCAAATATTTTAGTTTTACTCACACAATATTTCTGCACTTGTATGAAAATAGAGATGGAGAATTTATATACTGAACACAAAACTCTTTAGGCTTCACGTGTGTTGCATGAGAACCAAAAATATTCACATGCAATTTATGCACTGTCAAAAAAAGAATCAAATGGCATGCCTTCATGCAATGTCAAAAAAAGAATCAAATGGCATGCCTTCATGCAATGTCAATCAAAAAAAGAATCAAATGGCATGCCTTCATGCAATGTCAATCAAAAAAAGAATAAGCGTGCCTTTGTAAATCGCTGGAACTGTAGCGATTTGTAAATCGCTGGGCCCCCAGCGATTTGTAAATCGCTGGCCCCCCAGCGATTTGTAAATCGCTACAGTTCCAGCGTTTTGTCCGTTTTGGTTTCTTTCCCAATTCAGTGTCCGTTTTGGAATTTTTGGTCAAAATTATAGCCCTTTATGCTCCGGACTCTCAAATATAGCATTAAATGCCAAAAATAGCTAAGGATGACCCCAAGGACTATATATAGACCCAAAAATCAGATTTTATTCATTTGGGAACCCTCATGCTTTTTAGATATTTTCTCAAACATTTCTCTCAAACCCTAAGAACTCAAAGTCAATTCTTGGAGCAAGATCATCACTTTTCAAGCTTGGGTAAGTGATTATTGTTATGGATTAATATATTATGTGCATGAAAGAGTATGTAAATTATGTTGGTTGTGCTTGGAAATGTTGGACATGGTACTTTGTGTTTTTGTATAAGATTTGTGATCCATGGGATTCAAGCTTGAATTAGGACTTGTGCCTTTGATGAAAGATCATGGTATGGATAAAATATGAACGTGTATGGTGTTATTTTGTTATTAAACTTGTTATTTTTCTATAAGTGGAAATTGTGGGATTTTTTCCGATATGTGCTATGAAGTGTATTAAGGTGAATTGATGGACTATTTGTGATGTGGTGTGGATAGGAAAGTGTAAAAGAGAAGTGTTGTGGTGAAATGTATTGATTATCATGTATTGGTCAATGTTGGGAATATTGGGAGATTTTTGGAATAATAATTTTATCAATGGTTTTGTCAAGGGGAAATGGCATGTTTAAAGGCAAACATGTAACTCATTGATGTTATATGCATTTGTAAAGTAGTTGATGGTTAATGTAAATCCCATTATGTATTTGTGTTGTAGAGTTACACATAAAGAAGGAGCGGGACTATTGTATGCACATCTAATATTGTATATCCGTATTGAGGGTACAAGGTATGTAAGGTTACTCTGTCCGTATCTTTCCACGGCAAATAGTATTCACATTGACATTACGCTTGTCCCATCCCGAAATGTGCTAAGGTATCCCATATCCGGTTATCCATTGTCATTGTCATATATTTCCTACTCATTGATCATTTGTGAATCTCATGTCTCATATTTATGGTTAATGTTCCAAAATCTCAATAAGGCTATGTTCCAATGTTCCAATAGTGATTATACTCATGTCTCTTGTTCATGGATTATTGTCCAATGGTTCCCATGGTGTTATGGTTCTAATAATGTTATGTTTCCAAGTTATTCACATGTCTCTCACTCATTGGTTAATGATCCAAAGTTTCAAGTAAAGTTATGACTATCATAGTATCAATGTCAAAGTAATGAATAAAGTAATGCAAATATGTGGTCAATGATCAAGTATGGGTGGCAGCTTTGGGGTAAAATGCCTAGCTCAAACCGATCCCGAGATTGTTGGATCAGGGGGCAGTTCTGGGGGCATAAGCCTAGCTCGGACCGATCCTGACAGGGGGCAGCTCTAGGGGTAATAACCTAGCTCGAGCCGAACCTGAAATGTTGTATGGGTGGCAGCTCTAGAGGTTCTAACCTAGCTCGAGCCGATCCCGATATATATATTGATTCATAGGGTGGCAGCTCTAGGGGCATAAGCCTAGCTCGAGCCGATCCCAACATAACGCTATGTTATGTTTAAAACCCATTGTTCAGTCGGGGCCCGGGTATCACAGGTCAAAGGCAAAGATGAATAATCATGGAAGTAAAGATGCAAAGAATGTAATGAAAGCAACATACATGGTTTCCAAAGTATAGAATAGTGACTCATCTACATTGTGACTTATCTATATTGCTTATGCATTTGAACTTGAGTTCTTTGACATATTTACATATCGTACAAGTTTCATATGGCCTTACATACTCAGTACATTCTTCGTACTGACCCCTCTTGGGGACTTTACTTTACTTGCTGCAGGCGGAGGTACTAGTAGGCCTCCACAGTAGGTTGCCAGTGTTGCAGATCTTTGGTGAGCTCCAATTAGTTAGGGGCTTCTCCGAGTCACAGTTGTACATATGTTTTGGTGTTGTACATGTTATATAAAGCGGGGACTTGTCCCGACTTTTAGTTCATTTTGGTCAATGCATTTGTTAGAGGCTTTTATAGACGGATGTGGGTGTATAAATGTAAAAGGGATATGTCGTTCTCGACTTGGTGGCCTCAACGGCCAAGTTTCGCATATGTATATATATATATATCATGTTCCATGAATTCTATTGTTGGTATCTATAGCTATTATGTGCTTATGGGTTTCTTATGGTATGCATATGATTGAATAGAGACAAAGCTTGGTTCTCTCGGGCCTTGTCGGCTACGAGTGCCAATCCGTCCCGATGGGATTCGGGGTGTGACAAAATCAATGAGAACCAAGAACGGTTAAGGGTTAGTTGTGTGACATACGTTGTCTAGGTATACATAAAAGCTCGATGGCTCAAAGATATCAAATCTATCGATTGGCCGAGGATACCCGATGTAGGTTCACTATGGAAAGTTCAAAGGAAAATCTACTTATCCAGATGCAACTGATCCTTATTTGTAGATCACACATGTTTTTTCTAAAATGAAATAGACACTCCCCATTCATGTAGGGGATTATTGGGTTTTGGTGAAATATGAATGGAAAATGGTGGGAACAAAGGGAGGTGTATAGTCACTTTATAGAAGGAAAAATTATTTCTCCCTCATTGGTGGCAGAAAGAAACTTTTAGTCCTTCATATTAAGAAGTACTCCTTTGTATGGATAGTGAGCCAAGAAGAAACCAAGCCTCGCGTCGTCGTCGCTCGCTCGACCCGGCTTCGACTTTGGATTTGAATTTGGATTTGGCAAATGATCGATCGAGAGATTATCTTTTTGGACAATTTTTTTTTAAACTTAAGTGTTTAAATAATATTTTAATCCAGAAAATTCATCCGAAATTTTCCTCCAAATGCAATGTTCCAACGAACTGTTTTGCAATGTTGTGACTGTTCATGAAGCAGTGCATCGTTCTAGAATAATGCAACCATTCCAGAAACAATGCAACATTCCAGAAATGATGCATCATTTCCAGAACCAAAGCGATGTTTCAGAAACAGTGCTTCGAAATAGTGCAACTTTTCGAAGCAGTACATCCTTTCAAAGCAGTGCGTATTTGGCTATAAATAACTGTGTTTTCTTTCATCAGGTATTCAATAATTTTTGAGGAGTGTAACGAAGTTCTGGCCAACTAAAAATTCTCTTCTTCTACAAATAAAACAGTCAGTGTGTGATTATACTCCGTTGTTGAGTTCGATGAAGTTCTACAATTTTTTCATTGTCGATATTGTAGAATAGAGTTCTATTTTATCCTGGAAAGAAATAATCCATACCTCGGGCAATAGTGAGGGGATTGGATTCTTTAAGGACACACAGTCTAACTGTGGACTTAGAACAAAATCTGTGTGCTATTAGTTTGTCAAGGTTCTTCAGATTTTTTTTTTCAGAAAACAACAATTTTTGTAAGTAGAAGAGTAAATTTGACTCTTTTCCCTATATTTAAAGACTCACTTCATGGGATAATAATGTTAGGACGGGTCAATCTTGGTGGAGTTTAGGCACACCCTTCTTGTTATTTTAATTTTTTTTTTACAAATCCTAGTACTAGTACTGCAATGAATCTACTCTGATCTTGTTCGAGACAGTACTTATGTTGGGAAACAATGGTAAAAACTCCATTAACAACTGTTAGCAGAATAATAATATAACAATATATAATAATATTATGGTCCTGATATGTTATAACAGTAATATAATTGCTTATTAGCAAGTTAATGATACTGAATAATAAATATTATTACGATATTTTTTAAGTGATATATTATTTATACGTGAGTCGTGCTAGGCACTGTAAGAAACTATTTCAACAACACGAAATGTTTCCCCAGAATTAAACAAACATTTTTCTGATTAATTAGAGGATATCCAGATTAAATAAGAATTTCCTAATTAGTCAGAGAATACGAGAATCAGCAAAATCATTAATACAAATACCAACGAGAGAAATAATAAAACAAGAAGGGATGGAGAACTGAGATGATGGCAAAAGAACTTTAAAGAGTTGCATGTATTTTTGGAGTGAATTTTATTGATGGATTTGTTGCCATATTTATAGGCTATAGAATCAAATGGTAGCTTGCCAAGTGTCATCTTAGGTGTCAAAGTTTGCACATGCATGCTGCTACCTATACTTCTCTTAGAACTGGCGACCAAACTGAGCCTAGTTATTGACAAAGTGACTCAAATAAGCCACTCTTTTAATTAGTTATCAAAATAGGCTTCACACTACTTTTTTCAACGTTTTGGAAAATTTTCTTAACGGAGCCGTCAACTGCATACCATTTAAAAAGAATGAATAAAACGCTGGAAAAAGTTGCGATTTGTAAATTGCAACAAAAAGTGACGTTTTATTAACTAAAAGTATTAAGCGTCGTTTTATTCACATTTTATAAAAAGCTATTAAAAGTAGCGTTTTAGTTAAAAAAAAAAAAAGAAGGTAAAACGTAACAAAATTTTTTATAAAGTGCCTGATTGTACAAAC
The DNA here is from genome assembly GCA_031232105.1 of Capsicum rhomboideum. NCBI lineage: Eukaryota > Viridiplantae > Streptophyta > Magnoliopsida > Solanales > Solanaceae > Capsicum > Capsicum rhomboideum. Next base: position 24,683,910 of record CP124713.1, on the reverse strand, counting down.
GTTAAAGTGACTTTTATACAAATGTAAAAGTGATTTTACAAAATGGCACTTTTTGTGACGTTTTATTTAAATAAATATAAATAAAAATGGATAAAACGCAACAAAAAGTCACATTTTACAATTCAAAATGTTGCAGTTTTTTTCAGAATGTCACGTGTATTAATAATTTTGAAACCATGACAGAGTGCGTGATCTTCACGGCCGATCTAGATTCTTGGATATCCGATCTTCACGTTTGAATCGTTCAAAGTTGTGGTCAGGGTGGGGGTGGGTGGGTGGAAAAGTCACTTGGGGAAGATGACAGTTTAAGTTTGTAAAACGTTATATTTAATAGCGTTTTGTAAATCTTAGTTTTTTGTTACGTTTTACATTTATTTTTTAAATTTATTTAACTAAAACGTAAGAAAAACTAACGATTTGTAAAACGTTTATTTTTGTTCCGTTTTACAAATCGTTACTTTTTCTAACATTTTACTTCCTTTTTTGAACGTTAGGAACTTAATGACTCCGTTAAAAAATTTATGTAAAACGTTGAAAAAAGTAGCGTGAAGCCTATTTTGGTAACATAGTAAAAGAGTAGCTTATTTTTGTCATTTTAGTCATATCTTGGCTCAGTTTGATCGTGAGTTCCTTCTCTTACCATCTTCTCCAAGTAACAAAATAACTTCTCCAATACACATCTTAATTGGCTTCTAAAATAAGTTTTCACATTTAGCTTTTCAAATAAATTATTTTGAAATAAAAATAATATTTTGCCTACAATTCCTACATTATTTCAAAAGAATTTATAGAAAAAATGTTTAACTTGCTAGATTTGCATGGACAAAATGCAGTAGGTTTGGTGTCTTCTGGATTATGAACCAAACTTAGACCGATAAAATTTAACTTACAGAATTACAGGTGAAATATAATATTTCTATGAACCAAATAATTCTTAGCGTAAGCCAAAGACTTTATCAATCACATTTTGACCATAATTTTGCTGTTCAAAGCGGTTTTGCGCCAATAGGCCATGCGTGTGCCTGGTATTCATGAGAGATCTAGAGATTAGGCCAAAAATCTCATAGGAACGGCCACATTCCACTTCTCATATAGGTGAATTCATCAAGTATACACTGCTTTAAATACAACATCCATAAGGGACTATGAATTTATTAGGGAAAAGGGTCCGAAATATACCTAAACTTTAACGAAAATTATTGTAACACGCCTCAACTTTGCAGGGGTCCTATGACCCTCCTGGACTATTTATTACCGTATTTTCATGACATATATTTGCCCAACTTGATCACTGCGTGATTACACGCACATTGAGAGCATAAGGATTAAAACAATCGCTATAAAACTATCTTTAATTGCCACGTATCACCTCAGGTGTCCTTTATTTTGTATATAATTTATTAAATTCCTTTTTATTTTTATTATAAATTATCTGAATTTATTAAATCTTGGTTCTTCTTCACTTCTCTTGCCATTGTTGTTGAAGGTAAGCCTTTTTTTTTTCTCGAAAATTTTGATTTCTTTCTTGGTTCTCTTTATTTGTTAAAAACTTCTTCTCACTAGTTGCTAAATTCTTCTCACTAATTGCTAATTTCTTCTCACTAATTTCTGATTTCTTAAATTAGGTTTAGCCATGAAAGAGGAAAAATTGAATTTGAATAGCATTTGTATGGACAAGGAAGATCAAGTGTTGAATGCTGAGGTGCCATGCAAACATGGTCTCTTGCTCCCTTTGAAGACTTCTTGGTCCGATAATAATCCGGAAAGAAGATTTTGGTCTTGCCCATATTTTGGATCAAACAAGTGTAAATATTTTTGTTGGAGAGATGGTGTGGTTGATGAACGGTCTAAGCTCATTATCCCAAAGTTGGTGAAGAAAATGAAGGACATGAATGAACAATTGAAGAAAATAAAGAAGATGGAAGAAATGGTTGTTTGTCTGATTTTGGGAAGAGGAAACATCATTTGTATAGAAGAGTGTTGATATTTTTTTTTCCTTTTTAATTTATGAAATGTGGATAAATAAGAGTTAAAATAAATTAAGAAATATAGTAAACTCTTTTTACAAATTTAAATGGTGCGTGTGAAGCACCGTCATTCAATGGACTGAGTTAGTGGTCAAGTTGGGCAAATATATGTCATGAAAATACGATAATAAATAGTCCAGGGGGTCATAGGACCCCCGCAAAGTTAACGCATGTTATAACAATTTTCACCAAAGTTTGGGTATATTTCGGACCCTTTTGCCAATTTATTAAGAGTTAATAACTCATCCCTCAATTTTAGTAGCAGTTCAAGCACTCTCAGTAAATGCGCAGTGTCAATATCGACTTGTTATTACCCATATGAACCTAGCTCATGGGATCTCCAATCACATAGGTTGGGTTACCATCTTTATTACCCATATGAACCCCATTTCTTTTGAGGTTTGAAGAATTAATTTTCTTCCCACAGGTTTAGTTAGTGAATCGACCGAATTCAATCCTGACTTCACATAATCAATGAAAATTATTCCATCTCTCAGAAATTGCTTAATGACATCATGCCTCAATTTCATATGTCTGTACTTATAATTGAAAAATTTATTGTTATTGCAGCTTGACAATCACAGTGTATATACACAAGAGGCACCAGATCATCCTTTTTAGAAGGGATATGAGGCAACCAATCATCTTTTTTTATAGGGATATTAGAAAACATATCATCCTTTTTTAAAGGGATATTAGGAAACATATCATCCTTTTTAAAAGGGATATGAGGCAACAAATCATCTTTTTTAAAAGGAATATGAGCTAAGAAATTTCTTAGCCACTCAGCCTCAGTACCAGCTAGCTCCAGAGCCACAAACTCTGATTCCATAGTCTATCTATCAATGATCGTCTGCTTAGCTGATCTCCACGATACTGCACCCCCACCAAGGGTGAACACATAGTCACTAGTGGATTTTGTCTCATCTGAATCAGAGATCCAATTTGCATCACAAGACCCTTCTAAAGTAGAAGAAAATACGCTATATAGGATACCATAATTCACGGTTCCTCTCAAATATTTCATCAGTCTCACTAATGCAGATCAATGTTCTTTATTGAGATTATGAGTATATCTACTCAGTCTACGCACAACATAGGCAATATCAGGCCTAGTAAAATTTATCAAATGCATCAGACTTCCAATAATCTGTGCATATTTAGATTGAGCAACTGTGTCACCATTATTCTTTTTCAATTTAGGGTTAGCATCATAAGGAGTGGCTACAGGAGTTACCTCCCGACATTCGAACTTCTTAAGAAGTCTTTCAACATAATGTTCTTGTGACAACATTATACCATCATCACTCCTTATAACTTTAAGTCCTAAAATCATATTTACTTCACCCAGATTTTTTATATCAAAGTTAGTAGACAAAAATAATTTGGTACTTTGCACAATATTTAAACTTATGCCAACTATAAGCATGTCATCAACATATAAGCATATTATCAGATAATCATTGTCTATCACTTTTGTATACACACATTTATCCACTTCAATAGAAGAAAATTTCATGTTTTATTAAGACTGGATCAAATTTTTCATGCCACTATTTAGGAACTTGTTTAAGGCCATAAAAAGATTTAATCAATTTACAAACTTTATTTTCTTGTCCAGGAATAATACGTCCCTCAGGTTGAACCATATAAATTTCTTCTTCTAAATCACCATTTAAGAAAGTTGTTTTTACATCCATTTGATGGATAAAAAGCTTATGAATTGATGCCAAGGCAACTAATATTCAAATAGAAGAAATTCTTGTCACTGGTGCAAATGTATCAAAATAATCAATATTTTGCTTTTTGAAAAAAACCTTTAGATACTAACCGAGCTTTATATTTATCAATATATCCATCAGGATTAAGTTTCTTTGTGAAAATTCATTTACAACCAATAGGTTTTGCACCAGGAGGTAAATCAGTTAAAATTCATGTATGATTTTTCATAATTGAATCAATTTCAATTTTTATTGCCTCTTTTCAAAATTTAGCATCAGAAGAAGATAAAACTTCAAAATAATTTGATGGTTCAATATCGACAAGAAAGGTTTGAAAATCATTTTCATAAGAAAAATATTCTTTTCTAGGCCTTTTACTGCTTCTCAGTTCCTCAATATTAGAGGAAGACTCATTTTCTCTTTTAACAGGTGCATGAGAAACTTTATCATATAGTGAAAAAATATTTTTAAAGAATTCAGCATTTTTTGTATCAATAACAGTATTGCTATCAAGCACATCACTTTTCAAAACAAGAAATCGATATGCAGCACTATGTTCAGCATATCCAATAAGCATGCAATCAACAGTTTTAGAACCTATTTTTCTCTTTTTAGGTTCAGGCAAAAGAACTTTAGCAAGGCAACCCCACATTTTTAAATATTTCAAGTTAGGTTTATAACCTTTCCACAATTCATAAGGAGTTCTGTCAGTTCTTTTATGAGGAATTCTATTTTGCAAGTGACATACAGATAAGATAGCTTCACCCCACAAATTATCAGGTGCATTAGAGCTAATTAACAAGTTCATCATTTCTTTTAATGTTCTATTTTTCCTTTCAGCTACACCATTAGATTGAGGTGAATAAGACGGAGTTACTTCATGAATAATCCCTACAAAAAGCATTTAAAGACAAGTATTTACCACCTCTATCAGATCTAATTCTCTTGATTTTTCTATTAAGTTGATTTTCAATTTCAGTTTTATAAGACACAAAAGCATCAAATGCATCATCTTTATTTCTAAGCAAATACAACTTAGTAAATCTAGAAAAATCATCAATAAAAGTCACATAATATTTTTTACCACCTCTAGTCATAGTTTGTTTCAAATCACCAAAATCAGTGTGAATCAAAGACAATAATTCAGTTTCTCTATTAACTGAAAAACATGACTTTTTAGTTATTTTAGTTTCAACACATATTTCACACTAATCAAAATTATTTGAGTCTAAATCAGATATTAAACCAAGAGATTGCATATTTTTTTTATATATATATTTAATATTAACATATCCTAATCTAGCATGCCATAAAGTAATAGACTCAACCATATAAGCAGAAGTAGATGCACTTTCACAAATATTATTAGAAATATTAGGCACAAATAAGCCATGATTACAAAGTCCATTGCCCATAAATATATTATTTTTGGTCAATATGACCTCATTATTTTCAAAAGTAACCTTTATCCTAACTTTTCCTAAAAACTCTACGGACAAATTGATTCTAATATTAGGAACATGTAACACATTACTCAATGCCAGAGTTTTATCAGATGTGAGTTTGAGAAGAACTTTGCCTTTTTCAAGAACTTTAGTAGTCCTTGAGGCCCCAAGATAAACAATTTCTTCTCTTTTCTCCACTTGGGTATATGACACAAAATTATTTTTATTTATACAAATGTGTCTCATAGCACCACAGTCTATCACCCAGTTTCTTACATTGGCTTCAATATTCTTTCTGAAATGACCGCAATAATTATATCATCCGTTTCAGTCAAATTTATTTTTGACTTAACGGGATTGTCATTTCTTCCACATCTTTTCTTGCATTGACATGCATTTTTCATGAAGGTTTTATTAGTATCATTGGACATGTAATCATGTTTATTTTTGTACCTGTATTCTACAATACCATAGACTTCTGACAAGATGACTGGAACATGAGCAGCCAGAGCAACACAAATATTAGTATCATCAATAATTTCATGACCACTATTATATGCCATAGTTTCTTAGATTGTTGGGAAACAATGTTAAAAACTTCAATAACAACTATTAGCAGAATAATAATATAACAATATATAATAATATTAATTAATAATATTATTGTCCTGATATATTATGACAGTAATATAATTGCTTATTAGCAAGTCAATGATACTGAATAATAAACATTATTACAATATTTTTTAAGTGATATATTATTTATACTTGAGTTGTGCTAGACACTGTCCTAAGAAACAATTTCAGCAGCGTGAAATATTTTCCCATGATTAAACCAATACTTCCCTGATTAATTAGAGGATATTCGGATTAAATAAGTCTTCCCTAATTAATCAGAGAAACAGGAATCAGCAAAATCATTAATATAAATAGCAACAAGTTAAAATTTAGAAAAAGAAGCCAAAAGAGGAAAATAATACTCCCTCCGTTTAAAAAAGAATGACCTACTTTCCTTTTTAATCTGTTTAAAAAAGAATGACCCTTTCCCTTTTTGGCAATACTTTAATTTCAACTTTCCACGTGGCATATTTAAGACCACAAGATTAAAGGACATTTTGGTACATTTGACATAATTTTAATTTAGGACCACAAGATTCAAAAATCTTTTTTATTTTCTTAAACTTCGTGTTAAGTCAAACTAGGTCATTTTTTTTGAATGAAACGGAGGAAGTAAAACAAGAAGAGATGGAGAACTGAGACGATGGCAAAAGAACTTTAAAGGGTTGCACGTATTTTTGGAGTGAATTTTATTGATGGATTTGTTACCATATTTGTAGGCTATAAAATCAAATGATAGCTTGCCAAGTATCATCTTAGGTGTCAAAGCTTTCACATGCATGCTGCCACCTATACTTCTCTTACCATCTTCTCCAAGTAACATAACAACTTCTCCAATACGTATCTTAATTGGCTTCTAAAATAAGTTTTCACATTTAATTTTTCAAATAAATTATTTTAAAATAAAAATAATATTTTGCCTACAACTTATGCTTAGCTGAGGTGAGCTGATCACCACACTTCATCGGGGTTTTCGCTGCCAATTTCTTTTTCTCATTTATTGATTTTCTTGTTTCGGGGTGTTTCCCATAATTATACTTCAAAAATATTTTAGATGCTCTTTAATAGCACTTTTGGGTTTGAATTTATTAAGACTTACGTTATTTTCTATGTTTACGCTTTTTGATAATATTTTATCTATGTTATTGATTATTCAAAATTTGTACTTTCTTCTCAAGTTATTTGAATATTGGTACTCCTCGGGATAGTGAATCTTCGTAGTCACAATTTTGGGGCGTGACAATGAGGGGGAGGATGGGAGTGGGTGGGGGGTGGGGGTGCATACAAAGACAACAATCAAATATTTTATTTATTCTTTTATTTATTTTAGCCAGAGATAGTCTTTGTTCCGAGCAAATATTAACAACCAAAGCATTTTCAGCTAGGATGTTTAGAACTCTGCAATATTCTTCATGGCAACATGCTGCATGAACGGTAACGACGACCTTCAGAGTCCGTCTTCTCCCCAACACCACTGGCAGAGACTCCAACCACCACAATCGCTGTCAGAAGTACACGTACGATCACCACAAGATCCCATAACTTGTAATTTTGAGGTTCCCGGCATATCAACTGCATATATATTGAAATTAAGATCATATAAATTTAATAGACAGAGACACTAAGTGCACACAAAAAAGCTAGTGCACATCGTGATATATATGCTTATTGAGATATGTTTAATGTATCTTAATACATGATCAAAGAAGGAGTTAGGATTTTGAGTTTATAGATCCTGAACTCTAAAAGATGCAACTTACAAGATTTTGGATAAGTTACTTATGTATTTTAAGTGAATTTTCTGAATATAAGTATAAGTTCAGAGCCAAAACTATTATATATGGCTTTGTGCATGTGCATGACTTTCAAAAATTAATAAGAAAAGAAAAGTAAAGCTATATATGAACCTATAGTCATTGTCAAGAGAAGAACAAAGAAGATAGCAAACTTGTTGACTGGATGATTAGCAATCATATTTGCAAACACACTTTGGATTATATTGCTAATGAGTAGCTAGCAGAAGTCTATTGTGTGGTGATTTTTTTAATGGAGAAGGATCATATTTATAAGCCCTCAAATATATTAAGATGGTTTTATGTAACTATACAATATTAAAAAAAAACATTACATATTTTTAGTATAAATATTAATATATCAATTTAGTAGCCAAAATAAATTTCCTTTTTTTCTCATCTAATTCCTGAAAAAACGCTTCATCCCCACCTCCACCCCACCCCACCCCACGCCACCCCACATAGTCAGTAACAGCTATCCAACATAAATAAGACTCCTTTTTTTACTCAACTAATTTCTCGAAAAACGCTAATAATGATTGTCACACTCTTTGTGTTGGTGAAATATTACAAATATTACAATTGAAAATATAAAAAATGAAGAAAATGAAATAATTTTCTTCTTGACTGAGGCGCGGATATCTCGCACTCTTTAAGGAGATTCAAGCCCACTGCAGCAAATATTTCACCGGTCCAGCAGTAATTGTCCCCTCCAGGATACAACAACCTTCTCATAAAATACAACTCAACAAACTCTGGACAAAAATTGAGTTTAAAGCTCCATAAAAAAGAACACCTCACTTCAAACTAATAAACTCTCTTTTTACTAACTTTTGTGAACTCTATATTTTCATGTACTTAGAAAAATATGCATGACCACCACTATTTATAGGTGAAGAAATCTTCCATGCAATGAATAAGAAAAAGTAGTAGGAAGATAAATAAAATAGAGGTTACAAGAATAATAAGGTCGAATAATGATAGAAGTTACAAGAGTTACAAGAAACTTGTGGCTATATTTTTACCACTAACTCATAAGAGTAATTGGCATATAATACCACCAAAATAAATGTAGAACTGCTGCACGTCCCACCTATGGAACGGATGGAATAAAGGACATAAAGTGCCATTTCATTACAAAGGCAATGCAGCAACAGATGGAGTAATTGCTAAGCTCCAAAATAAAGTTACTGCATAATGAAATGTAATTTAAAATAATAAAAGGCACTTGACACTCAAAAGTAAATGAGCAGCCAATGTCGCACATGGCAAACAAAATGAAGAAAATTAATATTTTGAAATAATAATATTAAATGCAAATTTGGATATTATACTATTATGTTAATATAATAAATTTGGTTAGTGGTGCTTATGTTTTTCCTAATTCAAAGTTAGTATATGATTAATCATATGTTAGCAGTATATATCAAATATAATACACATATATTTAAATAGTATGTATAATATATTTTGTTTAGTTACACATGTATTGCATAATTGCATTGTATATATAGAATTCCTATATTAATTTGTATAATATACGTATAAGCAGTACATATGATATATTAATGGATATTTACATTACAAAAATATATTATAGGTATAAAAAAGTTGTCCAACTTATAGATTAAAATTGAAGAAAAGGAAATTTATCACAAATTTCTTCGGTGACAAACTCATTGAAGAAGTGGATCTTTGAGATATTATTCTTTTCATAATCTTTAAGATAATTGAGAGTAATTTTTTTTATTTATAGAAGAGAGAAATTATAGAAGAGTTGCTGTAAAAATGCATTGATGAAAATTGATCCCATGTTGTAAATATTTTTGTTGTGAATGCCCGTATTACTAGGTCCATTTTTATGATAGTAATATCGCACTTTCATTCATATCTCCTACCTCCTCATTAATTTTCCACAATCTCATAATCTTCTTTACATTCTCAACGGTTAATCTCATGTTTATGATATTCTTGGATGTTCTTCAATGTAACACTATAAATAGAGTTCTTGAGAATTACGATATACACATTTTGAAGACACTTGAGAAACACTTGGAAGAAAAGAGAAAATCTACACACTCTCCTTTCTACATACTTTATCTATATCTCTTGTCTTATCTTCCTCTCATTTTATAACACGTTATCAGCACGATTCTCTAATATTTAAGTTTGTGTGTTTTACCCGTGTCTATTAATCCTCTCTCTTGAGGAATATGAAAATTGTGGCGCAACTAGGATTTAATATACTAAGGAACAACTTGCACTTAATGAAAGCAAATTTCCATTTGCAGATCAGGTACGTTCGTCAAAAGGATTTGGATGCCAATGGACATATACATTTTCATCATTTATTTTAAAATCTTTATTTTCGTTCATTCATTTTTCTCTTTTACGTTGTGTTTTCTGTGATGTATAGTTGAGATTATACTGCATCCAATTTGTCATATTGGATTTGTATTGAAGCTTACCATAGTCTATGCAGTCGATCTCCGTTCATATACTCCACAGTAAAGCAGGAGACATGTTTACCGATCAAGCTAGGATATTTTCATTTTCTTTTTTATTTTTGCTCAAAAGTTCTTTTACTTTTTTTTATTAAAATATATTTTAATCATTATTTCGGATCCAAATACTGTTGGGTTCTAAAGTGAATTGTGAATGGAAAAAATGGAGGGAAGAAAAATGGAGGGAAAGTGAAATGTGAAGTTCACTTTTAAGAAGTCAAGTTCTCCCACATTGGTGGGAGAAAGGAACTTTCTTGTGTATTTATTAGAATGCATTCCTTCATGTGGATAGTGAGGCAAGAACAAGACAAGCCTCGCGCCGTCGTTGTTGCTCGCTTCGGCTTCGGATTTGGATTTGGATTTGGATTTGGCAAATGATCAAGAGACTATCTTTTTGGACAAAGTTTATTTGAAACTTGAGAATTGTTGATAGTTTAATCCAATAAGAAATGATTTTTCTCCATTTACGGACGTGCATGAAATGTGCGGACGCATGTCACACACTGTTTTACGCGAAAAGACGACCTGCGCGCGCAGGTCGTCACCTGCGGACGCAGGTGACCTTTCGCAGAAGGCAGCAAACTCTCTGGAATCGACCTGCGGCCGCAGATGGACCACCTGCGCGCGCAGGTGGGTCCGCAGGTCGGCACCGGTTCCAGAAAGTTGTCTCTTTTCATGAACCATTGCTTCTCTTCCTGAAGCAACACCTTTGGCTATAAATACCTGACTTATTCCTAAGGTATTGGAATGAAATTATTGAAAGAAAAAACATCTTCTTCTTCTTCAAAAACTCAAGTGTGATCAATCAAACCATTGAGTGTGTTCGAAGTTCAGTAGAATTTGAGGTACCACTATTCTACTGAAGTGAATCATTTTATCCTGGGAGGAAAGATTCCATAACCTCGGGTACTTGAGGGGAATAAATTCCTTAAGGACACACCGTGAATTCGGTGGACTTGATTCTAACTTTTCTGTTTCATCTTCTTTCTTATTTTCCAGAAAATAGTAGAAACTTCATTTTGATAGTTCATTATTATTGAACTTATGTTTGAAGTTGTTGAACTTCTTTATTGTTCTTGAACTTGTTCTTGAACTTAAAGTTGAAGTTCTTGTTGATTAAATACAGATATTTGTACCCGGAAACAACAATCTTAAGGAATTTATTTAATCTGTATTTTTTGGTTTCTGGAGATTAAAACCATTTGGTTTTCTACTCTGTCTGAACTTGATAGTGATTTGAAGCTATAAAAACTTCATCACTATTCAAAGATCATTCGGTTAACGATTTGAAGAATATAAAAACTTCGTCGTTAAACTAGAAACAAGTTGTTTAAAGTTAATAAACTTTGTTGTTAGTATTTAAAATACTAAATTGGTTGTCTCTTTGTGACAGCAAAATGACTGATGAAATTCACGTCAATGATGGAACGACGAATGTTGTAGCAACAAACATTGCTACTTCAAGTCGTACAAATGCTGCTCATGCCATGGCACCGGCGGAAAAACCAGGAAAATTTTCTGGTGTGGATTTCAAACGTTGGCAGCAAAAGATGTTCTTTTATCTGACTACCTTGAGTCTGCAAAAGTTCATCACAGAAAGTGTTCCTGTATTGTCGGAGGATACTCCGGAGAAGGATCGCTTTGTAGTAACTGAAGCTTGGAAGCACTCTGATTTTTTATGTAAGAATTACATATTGAGTGGCTTACAAGATGACCTATACAATGTGTATAGCATGATGGAGACTTCAAAGGACCTCTGGGATGCTTTAGAAAAGAAGTACAAAACAGAGGACGCTGGAATGAAGAAATTCATTGTTACCAAATTCTTGGACTTTAAGATGGTAGACAGCAAAGCTGTAGTTACCCAAGTCCAAGAGTTGCAAGTCATTATTCACGACCTCCTTGCAGAAGGTATAAATTTAAATAATGCCGATTTTGAACAAATTATGTTTGTTCTTGATATTCACATAACCTTTGATGTAGGCTTGATGGTGAGTGATGCTTTTCAAGTAGCAACAATAATCGAGAAGTTACCACCTTTGTGGAAAGATTTCAAAAACTACTTAAAGCATAAACGCAAGGAAATGTCTGTCGAAGATCTCATTGTGAGGTTAAGGATAGAAGAGGATAATAAGGCAGCTGAGAAGAGGTCTCGTGGGAACTCTACAATAAATGGAGCAAATATTGTGGAAGAATATCCCAACAAATCAAAGAAAAGAAAGAAAGCACAAGCACAACAAGGCAATCCTCCTAAGAAGAAATTCAAAGGAAATTGCTTTAACTGTGGCAAAGCTGGCCACAAGTCGGTTGATTGTCGGGCTCCGAAGAAGGGCAAGAAAAAGGACCAAGCAAACATGGCTGAATCCAAAGATGAAATGGACAATCTGTGTGCTATGCTCTCGGAATGCAATCTTGTTGGAAATCCTAGAGAGTGGTGGATTGATTCAGGTGCCACCCGCCACGTGTGTGCCAACAAAGAATTATTTGCATCATATGCTCCGGCTCAAGATGATGAGAAGATATTTATGGCCAACTCCGCTACGGCAAAGATTGAAGGAACAGGCAAGGTTTGTTTGAAGATGACATCAGGCAAGGTGGTGACACTAAACAATGTCCTTCATGTTCCGGAGTTGCGAAAGAACTTGGTTTCTACTTCACTTCTGACTAAGAATGGTTTCAAATGTGTATTTGTTTCTGACAAAGTTGTAATTAGTAAGAATGAAGTGTATGTAGGCAAAGGTTACCTCACCAAGGGCCTTTTTAAGATCAATGTAATGACTATTGATATGAATAAAAGTTCTGGTTCTTCTTACTTACTCGAGTCAAACAATTTATGGCATGAACGTTTAGGACATGTCAATGATAAAACCTTGCGAAAACTGATTAACTTGGAAGTTTTGCCTAACTTTGAGTGCAGTAAATCAAAGTGTCAAACATGTGTTGAATCTAAGTATGTTAAGCATTCGTATAAGTCTGTTGAAAGGAATTCCAATCCCTTAGACTTAATTCACACCGACATTTGTGATATGAAGTCGATACCATCTCGTGGTGGAAAAAAGTATTTCATAACTTTTATCGACGATTGCACTAGATTTTGTTATATCTATTTGCTGAATAGTAAGGATGAGGCAATAGATGCATTTAGGCAATATAAAACTGAAGTTGAAAATCAGTTGGAGAAAAAGATCAAAATGATAAGAAGTGATAGGGGTGGAGAATATGAATCTCCTTTTGCGGAGATATGTTTGGAAAATGGAATTGTCCATCAAACTACTGCCCCGTACTCACCTCAATCAAATGGTATTGCGGAAAGGAAAAATCGAACATTGAAGGAAATGATGAATGCATTACTTATAAGTTCAGGTTTACCGCAAAACTTGTGGGGGGGAAGCTATCCTTACAGCAAACCAAATACTCAATCGAGTGCCCCATAGAAAGACACAATCTATTCCTTATGAGAAATGGAAAGGAAGAAAACCCAACTTGAAATATTTCAAAGTGTGGGGTTGTCTAGCCAAAGTCCAAGTTCCTATACCTAAAAGGTTGAAAATAGGACCAAAGACTGTGGACTGTGTGTTCATCGGATATGCTACAAATAGTAAAGCATGTCGATTTTTGGTTCATAAATCCGAACATCCGGATATCCATGATAATACGGTAATGGAATCAGATAATGCTGAATTCTTTGAACACATTTATCCGTATAAAACTAGACATGAGCTGTCTAGTGAAGGGTCTAAACGACCTAGGGATGAACCAAGGGAGAATGAATATAATGAAGAGAATCCAAGGCGTAGTACACGTCAAAGAACGTCGACTTCCTTTGGATCAGATTTTGTAACATTTCTTCTTGAAAATGATCCTCTAACGTTTAAAGAAGCGATGTCGTCTGCGGACTCATCCTTTTGGAAAGAGGCTGTCAATAGTGAGATTGATTCAATCTTGAGCAACCATACTTGGGAGTTGGTTGATCTTCCTCCAGGTAATAAACCTTTAGGGTCTAAGTGGATCTTCAAAAGGAAAATGAAAGCTGATGGTACTATTGACAAATACAAGGCAAGACTTGTAGTGAAAGGCTTTAGACAAAAAGAAGGTCTTGATTATTTTGACACATACTCGCCAGTAACAAGGATAACGTCCATTCGGATGTTAGTTGCATTAGCTGCGGTATATGGTCTTGAAATCCATCAAATGGATGTGAAAACAGCATTCTTAAATGGAAAATTGGAGGAAGAAATTTACATGGAACAACCCGAGGGTTTTGTAGTTCCAAGTAAAGAAAAGAAAGTGTGCAAACTTGTTAAGTCACTTTATGGACTAAAACAAGCACCCAAACAGTGGCATGCAAAGTTTGACCAAACCATGTTGGCAAACGGATTCAAAATAAATGAATGTGATAAATGTTTTTACATTAAAGACACTTCAAATCACAAAGCCATTGTTTGTTTGTATGTGGATGACATGTTGATCATCAGTAGAGACATTTCTGACATAAATGCTACGAAACGAATGCTTGAGAGCAAGTTTGATATGAAAGACCTTGGAGTTGCGGATGTGATCTTAGGAATAAGAATTCATAGAACTCCACAAGGGTTGGCATTGTCACAGTCTCATTATATTGAAAAGGTACTTGACAAGTTCAAGTATTTGGATTTCAATATTGCCAAGACTCCATTAGACGTGAGCTTTGCACTTCAAAAGAATGAAGGTGAAAGTGATTCACAATTGGAGTATGCAAGAGTGTTGGGAAGTCTGATGTATATCATGAATTGTACACGACCGGATATAGCATGCGCTATTAGTAAATTAAGTCGGTACACGAGTAATCCCAATCAAACTCATTGGATGGCAATGAAAAGAGTTTTGGGGTATCTAAAACATACTCAAGACTTTGCTTTGCATTACAACAAATATCCAGCGGTAATTGAAGGATATAGTGATGCAAATTGGATCACCGGATCTAATGAAGTAAAATCCACGAGTGGATATGTGTTTACTTTAGGTGGAGGAACAGTCTCTTGGAAATCATCCAAACAGACTTGTATTGCCCGCTCTACTATGGAATCTGAATTTATCGCATTAGATAAAGCCGGTAAAGAAGCTGAATGGCTCCGAAATTTCTTGGAAGATATTCCTTATTGGCCCAAACCATTGGCACCAGTGTGCATACACTGTGATAGTCAAGCGGCAATAGGTAGGGTAGGGAGCATGATGTATAACGGTAAATCTCGTCATATAAGACGGAGACATAATACCGTTAGAGAACTTCTCTCTAGTGGAATTATCACGATTGACTATGTGAAGTCAAAGGATAATGTGTCAGATCCACTTACAAAAGGCCTATCTAGAGAGGGAGTTGAGAAATCATCGAAGGGAATGGGTTTACGGCCTAGGACAAGTCATCACAGCGGTAACTCTACCTAGCGGACTGGAGATCCCAAGAGCTAGGTTCAAAGAGATCAAACAAAGTTGTGACTGACGGTTCAACATTGTCAATAACTCAATCCATTCTCATGATGAAGACAATGTTCAGGAAACAAGGATAAGACTTATGGTTGATAGTCTTTTAATGGTTACTAAGTTTGGCAGATATGACCAAATAGTTTGATCTATAGGATTGAAACGTTTAGGAATCACCTATGTGAGAGTGAAGTGGAAGCCGCTTCAAGGAGAATGATAGTAAAGGCCTATTCTCTAAGCTCTCATGAAACCAGGTGGTGTTCATGGCTGAAATGAACAAAAACCGTGAGAACCATAAATGGTAAAAGGCTGGTTGTGTGACTTGTGTTGTCTAGGTGTACATTAAAGTTCGACGGTTCAAAGATATCACATCTACCGATTGACCGAGTGCATCCGATGCAAGTTCACTACGGAAAGTTCAAAGGAAAACCTACTTATCCAGATGCAATTAGTCTTTGCTTGTTGATCACACACTTGTCCATCTATTCTTTGTTGAAATAGCCATTCCCCATTCATGTGGGGGATTGTTGGGTTCTAAAGTGAATTGTGAATGGAAAAAATGGAGGGAAGAAAAATGGAGGGAAAGTGAAATGTGAAGTTCACTTTTAAGAAGTCAAGTTCTCCCACATTGGTGGGAGAAAGGAACTTTCTTGTGTATTTATTAGATTGCATTCCTTCATGTGGATAGTGAGGCAAGAACAAGACAAGCCTGGCGCCGTTGTCGTCGCTCGCTTCGGCTTCGGATTTGGATTTGGATTTGGCAAATGATCGATCGAGAGACTATCTTTTTGGACAAAGTTTATTTGAAACTTGAGAATTGTTGATAGTTTAATCCAAAAATCCAATAAGAAATGATTTTTCTCCATTTACGGACGTGCATGAAATGTGCGGACGCATGTCACACACTGTTTTACGCGAAAAGACGACCTGCGCGCGCAGGTCGTCACCTGCGGACGCAGGTGACCTTTCGCAGAAGGCAGCAAACTCTCTGGAATCGACCTGCGGCCGCAGATGGACCACCTGCGCGCGCAGGTGGGTCCGCAGGTCGGCACCGGTTCCAGAAAGTTGTCTCTTTTCATGAACCATTGCTTCTCTTCCTGAAGCAACACCTTTGGCTATAAATACCTGACTTATTCCTAAGGTATTGGAACGAAATTATTGAAAGAAAAAACATCTTCTTCTTCTTCAAAAACTCAAGTGTGATCAATCAAACCATTGAGTGTGTTCGAAGTTCAGTAGAATTTGAGGTACCACTATTCTACTGAAGTGAATCATTTTATCCTGGGAGGAAAGATTCCATAACCTCGGGTACTTGAGGGGAATAAATTCCTTAAGGACACACCGTGAATTCGGTGGACTTGATTCTAACTTTTCTGTTTCATCTTCTTTCTTATTTTCCAGAAAATAGTAGAAACTTCATTTTGATAGTTCATTATTATTGAACTTGTGTTTGAAGTTGTTGAACTTCTTTATTGTTCTTGAACTTGTTCTTGAACTTGTTCTTGAACTTAAAGTTGAAGTTCTTGTTGATTAAATACAGATATTTGTACCCGAAAACAACAAATACCACATGTCCACAAGTAATTCGCCACTTCGCTACATCATTGGAGAGTATATTACACACACCTTATTTTTTTAGCTTATTATGAAAAAAGTTTTTGATAGGAATAAACCCTGAATAAAGTACTAACTAAATTCTATGGACAATTTTAAAGGATTGTGGATAACTTAAGCCTTTCATCTATCAACCTCCTTCGCATATACTCTTGTAGAGATTATTAGAAGTTGTGACAAAGTTTCATATTTTAAAAATCTATATCTATACTATTCTAAAAGTGGGAAGCCCCCAAGTTAAGAACTGAATTACGAAAATATCCCTATAAAATCATAGTACTGTGGATAATATTGTAAATATCTATTAACTATAATAAATACAATCATATTTTATCAAACACTATTATATATATTTATGGATAAATATAATACAAAATAATAATTCACTTCGAATTTCTTCTTTTCCTACCAAATCTTTTAAGAAAAATCATCATCCCCTAATTTTCACTTTAGCAGCAGTAATTGAATCTTTTATACAAATTTGTCTTCCGTTTCATCCTCAAATTCTTTGAATTATATTAAATATTGTATTTTTTATTCTTCACATGAAAATTAGTTTTGCATTGTAAATGGAAAGAGAAGATTTTAATTTACAGATCTTGAACTCTCAAACAAGAAGATGAAATGGAGAAATAATTTTTTTGAGACAAAAAACCCACATAGAGAATCTAAAACAATTCGAGAGAGATAAAAACGAAATTGAAAAATTTGCCTCATCACAAGAAACAAGCTACTGGAGATATAAAGTTGACGGAAATCGAATCTGCGTAATGCAAAAATTTGGGAGATAAAACAATGAATTAAAGAAATATTTGGAGAGGGAGACTTGTTTACCATAGTTAATTTTTTTTAGTTAATTAAATAAATCTGATTCATTAGATTATTAGAAGGACACGTGTCAAAATTATAAAGGTGTACTTGAGGAAATAGAGAGATTTTGTAATGGAGAGGAGCCAAATCCTTGAATAAGTACATGTACCTAATGCACACGTTTCATCTTCCTAAGTTAATGCTCATATTTTATCCATCTTGAATTTAATTTGTTTTTATACTTGACCTTTCATATTTTTATGTGAATCTTCACATTTCAAAACTACAATTTTTACCCTATAAATTTAGCTCTTTCAATACAATTTCAATAGGGGGATTTCTTTGTGATTAAATTTGTGTGGAAGACTAGAGGAGTTCCTAAACCAGTGACACAATATCAAGACAGGAGGATTTGTGCCAAAAGCTATGAGGTCTCTTAATGTGGTATTGGGATAGACAACAGTTCAATTATTGATATATTGGAGCTTGACGTCTTAGTTTTATGCTTATTTGCAGTAGAGTTATGATAAGAGCTCTCTATTTATATAGCTTAAAAGTCACTTTCGTTAACTTGCTTATTGAGCTTTTTAAGTTTCTTATGCTCAAATATTGAATGTTTTTTATATTAGGTTTGTTCAATTTTCTTTTAGAAGACAAAGCAGAAAAAAAGAGAAATTTGTCGTCTTAGATTTCTATATTCATTGCTAGCCTTAGGCCATTGAAGCTTGCTCCTAGGAATGTTTTTTTTTTCGTTTTTTGTATTTGTAATTTCATCTTTTCAAAATGTATTTTATTGAAGGATTTATTTTTTTTTCTATTGCGAATAAACATATAGAGTCGGATTAGTAGTGTACAAATCATGTATATAGAGATAATTAAACTTTACAGCATGATAGTATAGCTAGTAATGTCCACAAGATATTTCAATTTCAAATAATAACACTTTCTGTATGCACCTTCATATTTGTACGTTTTAATAGTTATATTTACATGGGCTTATGGATAAAAAAAACTACGTATTATCTTTGGACGCATTTTATCAAAGCTAACTGGAGATCCAAATTTAGAGTAAAAAAGGATATACCAAAATGCTCAAGAAGTTAGAGTCTGTTTGGATTGACTTATTTTTTGTGGTTTTTAAGTTGACCATAATTTTAAAACACTTTTATAGTGTTTGGGTAAAGATTAAAAAGTGCTTTTGAATATTTATGTTCAAGTCAAAATAACAAAGATAAGTTAAAAATTATAAGTTGAAAATCTTAATTTATTAT
Source organism: Capsicum rhomboideum (assembly GCA_031232105.1). Lineage (NCBI taxonomy): Eukaryota > Viridiplantae > Streptophyta > Magnoliopsida > Solanales > Solanaceae > Capsicum > Capsicum rhomboideum. Next base: position 24,664,647 of record CP124713.1, on the reverse strand, counting down.
TTTTTGACATCTAAACTATAAGCTATAAGCCCATCCAAATAGGCTCTTTGGGAAGTCTTTTTACTTTCAGTCTAATTTTACTCCTTTATATTTTGGGAAAAGGACAAAAATGATCACTTGACTGTAAACAATGACACGATGATACCCAATGAATTATAATTTCACTTTCTAGCCATTTATTTTGTCGCTACTACCTTTCTTCTTCTTCTTTTTTATTTTCGTTTTTCCGCTATTTTGTTGGCTATTGCCTTCTTCTTCTTCTTCTTTTGTTTCTTTGTCATTTTTTTTTTTGATGCTTTGTTTTTTTTAAAACAAAAAAAAAATATTTTTAATTTTTTAAAAATCAAATATGATTTTGTAGTGTTTTTTTTTTTCTCCAATAGAGTAGAGATAGTTAGAATAGAAAAAAAGTCAATGCAATGTTTTAAAAAAGATTATTTTTGTAGAATTCATGTGTAATAAATGTATAATCAAATACAAAAAGAGTATATTTTTATTTGTTACATAAAAGTAGCATATTTTATACAACAATGATTCATATACATATTTTATACAACTATGATACAATATCGATACACATCCTATACATATACATATTTTATACAACAATGATACAATTTCGATACACTATACATATAAATATTCTATAAAACAATGATACACATTCCATACACATTGTGTGTGTGTGTGTGTGTATATATATAAAATACAACAACTATATAATTTCTATAAAATGTTATTTAATTGTATAGAAGAAAAAAAAATCGAAGTAAACGAAATAATAGCAAATCAGAGTTGATATAATGAAGAAGAAACCCTTTTTTAAAAAGAATAAACATAGAAATCAACCTGAAAAAGATGAAAACATTTTATAGAAAATCCGAATCCAAAAAGGTGAAATGTAGATCTTCAATTGCATAAATATGTAAGTCTAAAGAAAGAGAGAAAACTTATCGAATCAATCATTAGAAATCGAACCATATGTGTGTGTAATACACCCAGGAAATGAAGAAGAAACAAAGAAATCTTACAGTGATGTGATAAAAAATTGGGAATCAAAAGAGAGAGAGAAGGGGGCAAAATCTAGAAAAAGATCTTGATTACCAAATATCTATGTTTTGCAGCTTTGTAGAAGGGCCATATTTTGTACAACAGTCCAAACTTGGGTCATTAATTTTGAAAAGAGTCAGTCCATGTTCTTTTCCCTTATATTTTTGGTACAAACATGTTAAACATCTTTTAACGGCTTTAATTGTAAAAAATTCAATAGTGCAGTACGTTTTCCTTAGAAATTCTTTTAAATCTCATGCATTGCTTTCTGACACTGCTACCTATAAATTTAATTACACCTAGATTTTATCATCTCCCGTTTGCTTTTCAAAGTTAAACTTTTGACTTATAAATAAAAATTTACCGTTGGTTGAAAGTTTGCAAACTACTAACCAAAGTTCAAAATTTACCGTTAGTTGCTTAAAAGGAATTAATTGTAAACATTAAAATACGCCCCTCAATTGATGTTTCTTGTCATACTTTTAAAGATTTATATGTAATTGTTACATCTTATTACTCAATACATACATATTTCCATAGAATTTTAATCGTTCAAACAGATCAAAATTTTTTTACGTCAGACACATGTGCAACGCAGTGTCCAGAAACTAGGAAATTAATAAGCATCACTAGGATTTAAAGCGAGACATCCCTTCTATGACGCACATCACAACGATGTACATTTGTATTCAAATGGTATTGAATTAGACATGTAAAAATCTTATATAGTTTTTTGAGGAGGTTTGATTTAATTATGTTCCTCTTTTTTATGTCTTTATTTATTTTTATTTAAATTGTAGAGTATTGAATTGAGCGTGTTTAACTTCCTTATAGTTTCTGAGAAAATTTGATAGTTATATATGTTTCTTTTCTTTATGTATTTACTTTTTTGGTCCGAATATATAAGGTAGGGGTCAAAATCAAAAACCGCGCCACCATATGACGGTTTTGATTGAAAATGAAAAATGAAATGAAAAAAAATATATTGAGATGTTAATTTACCACAAGCCAATGATAATTCTTCATTCATTATATTACTTTTCTTCACACCAGAGTGTTGGAAAGGAAAGACATACAAAGTACAAACTACTAAACTTTGGTGTTGAAAGGAAAAGACATACATAGATAACACTTAACCAGAAATACACATATCTGCTAGTAGATATATTCTTCACGTACGTTAATTAAGCTTATTGTTAAAAAGGAAAAAAGAAATACAAACACAAGATAACTTAAATCAGAAACACACACATATTTAGAACTAGCAGATATAATAGCCAAAGTATAATTTTCAACTAGGATGTTTAGAACACCGTGATATTCTTCATGGCAACATGCTGCATGAACGGCATCTAATGAGATAGATAGTAATAGTGCTAAAGCAGTTAATTAGTTATACTGTTCTTAGTTAGTTAGGAACAGCACATGACAAGCATGTGATAGGTTGAAGGTCGGTGTAAGGCTCTATAAAAGGATGAGAAGATATTTTGTAAAAAAAGAAAACAGTTGTCAATATAGAATGAAATAATTCTCTCTCTACTCTATCTTCCTCAACTCTGTTACATTGTTTCTTAGCTATATACGTACAGTAGAAAACTTGACATGGTATCAAAACTACTGGTTTAGATCCAGAGCTGCGCGAAAGGATAGCAACAAGGACGCCATTGAAGGAATCGCGGAGCTGCTGCGGAAACACAAAATTCGGGTGTTGCGGAGGCAACACAAATTGACAACAATGATCCCCTACATTTGATGAATTCAGATGTTCCAGGTGTTGCGTTGATTCCAATCAAGCTCACAGGACCTGAAAATTATAGTTTATGGAGTAGATCTATGAGATTAGCTCTCCTAGTGAAGAACAAGTAAGGGTTTGTGGATGGAACATGTGTAAAAAACTCTTACAAAGGAAGTCGAGAGGCGCAATGGGAGAGGTACGATGCTGTGGTGCTATCGTGGATCATTGCAACAGTAGCTCCCAAGCTAGTGACAAGCATTATGTATGCTACAAATGCAAGGAAATTTGGAATGACTTTAAGGAAAGATTTGATAAATCGAATTTAACTAGAATTTTTCATATGTGGAAAGAAATAGGTTCGCTCACACAAGATACATATTTAGTTACTAGCTATTATTAGAAATTGAGAGATTTGTGGGCTGAATTGGATGTGATGGTACCATCACCTGGATGTGAATGTGAAGAAACGAAACCTTTTATTGAACACATGCACCAGTTACGTTTACTGCAGTTCCTGGTTGGATTGAATGAAAGTTTTGGGCAAGTGAGAAGTGCTATTCTGCTTAAAACGCCTGTTCCAAGTGTGAATCAAGCATACGCGATAGTGAATCAGGAAGAAAATCAGAGAAAGCTGGGAATGACAGAGTCAGGAAAGGAGGTTATAACTATGTTGGCGGGGAGGAACCAAGGTTTTCAAGGGTATCAAAATTTTCACGGCTCTCAAGGAAGCAATCAAGGTGAAGTATGCATACACTGTGGTTGCAAGGGACATTTATCAATAGATTGCTATCGTCTGATAGGATATCCACTAGATTTCAAGAGTAGAAGAAGTGGTAAGTCACTGAGTGAACAAGGTAACAATTCCAGACGATATACTCATGATCATAGTGAATAAGGCAATAGTTCAAATAGATTCAATAGACAAGGTCACAATGATGCAAGACAAAATGCAGTAAGACAGGGAGCAGCAGGAGGTCAAAGCCTTATCCACATAATAACAGATCCACAGGAGGCCAGAAATCTTATGCACACACTTCAACCTTTGAAGCAAGAGGTACCTCCAAGCAACAGTTTCATGGAGGGCATTTCTCTGAGGAGCAATATGGAAAAATCCTGGACATGTTGAACAAAGAATCAACTGCAGAGTGTAAGTCCAACATGGAAGGTATGACTACCTTTCAATCAAATAACACAGAGCTAGAGTGGATCATTGACTCTGGAGCTTCCCATCATGTTACACATTGTAGAGAAGTATTAGCTAATCATAATACACTAGAAGCCTCAAAAAGCAATAAAATTCAAGTCCCTACAAGAGCTAAAATGCAGATAGTAGGCACAGGATGTGCAGAAATTTTGGACAACATTAACTTGAAGGATGTTCTCCATGTTCCGGACTTCAAATTCAACTTACTATTTGTGTCTAAGTTGACAAGAGCACTCCACTATTTTGTATCATTTTACCCTGATTTGTGTGTATTGCAGGGACTTTACAATGGAAAGGTGATTGGGATTGGTAAGGAATCTGGTGGACTCTATGTCATGAAGAATAAAGTTTCAGTTGTGGCTGGATCAGTGATAAAAGGAGAGAATGATTCAAGGCTCTGGCATCTACGTTTGGGACACACTTCAACAAAGGTTATAACGCATATTTCATCACTGCATCATAAGGTAGAAGATACTGCTCAACAGGATTGCTTGATATGTCCTTTGGCAAAACAATGAAGGTTAAAATTTCCTGTAAGCAACACTAAGTCAAATAGAATTTTGAATCTTGTTCATTTAGATGTTTGGGGTCCTCATAAGCAGCCTACTCATGACAGAAAACATTATTTTGTCACCCTTATTGATGATTTTAGTCGATACACTTGGGTATGTTTGTTGCAGTCTAAAGTAGAAGTTGTAGTGGTGTTGAAAGATTTCATTTCAATGGTGTGTAATCAGTTTAATTCTTCAATAAAGGTGTTGAGGTCTGACAATGGGTCTGAGTTCTTTAATCATCAATTTACAACTCTTTTACGTGAGAATGGCCTCATTCACCAAAGTAGTTGTCCTTACACGCCCCGGCAGAATGGGGTGGTGGAAAGGAAACATAGGCATAACCTTGAAATGGGTAGAGCCTTAAAGATTCAATCAAAATTACCAGTAAGGTTTTGGGGTGACTGTATCAAAACTATTGTATACTTGATCAACAGAGTGCCAAATGTTATTCTGGATAATAAATCACCATATGAATTATTGCATGGTAGATCACCTACATTAGATAACCTTAGGGTATTTGATTGTTTGTGCTTTGCTAGTGTCCTGCCCAAAGGGACAAAGTTTGAAGCTGGGGCAAAGGTTGTTGTTTTCCTTGGATACTCTAGCACACAAAAGGGTTATAGACTCCTTAATTTGGCCAGTAAAGTGTTTTTTGTGAACAGGGATGTAGTGTTCAGAGAACACATTTTTCCTTTCCAAGATATGCATCAAGAAGAGGTTGTTCCTGGTTTATGTCCTCTTACCTGTTTCATATGATCTGACAGAGGCCAGTCCATCTGGCTCATCTTCCCTTAACCTTGGTTCATCCTCAATAGCTCCCATTGATCATACTACATCTCCAGATCTTTTCCACCAAATTTTGCACCCAATGTTGTTCCAATACCTGCTCCTCCAGTGAGGAAAATTGGGAGGACAGTTAAGCCTCTCATCTGGATTAAAGACTATGTAGTACCTTCAAATCCAGCCTCTACTCTATCACTGATCATGTCTTATATGATCACTTTTCTCCTTCTTATCAGTTATATCTCACTGCATTCTCTGCATCCATGGAACCCCAAACTTATCAAGAAGCTGCCTAAGATGATAACTGGATCCATGCTATGCAACAGGAGATTCAGGCTTTAAACGAGAATCACACCTGGGAGATAGTAGATCTTCCTTTGGGTAAAAAACCTATAGGCTCCAAGTGGGTCTATAAAATCAAATACAAAGCATCAGGAGAGGTGGAAAGGTATAAGGCTAGGCTGGTAGCCAAGGGTTACACACAGAAGGAGTGGCTGGACTACCATGATACTTTCTCTCTAGTTGCAAAAATGGTAACTGTGAGGACTGTGATCAGTGTAGCAGCCTCTCAAGGTTGGAAAATGCTGCAAATGGATGTTAACAATGCCTTCTTGCAAGGTGACCTCTTTGAGGAAGTTTACATGTCCTTACCTCTTGGTTTTGCTGTTCAGGGGGAGAATAAGGTTTGTAAGCTATTAAAATCCCTTTATGGCAATAGGCATCCCGACAATAGAACATCAAGCTCACTAAGGCCTTGTTAAGCGTTGGCTATAGTCAAAATGCATATGATAATTCTCTGTTTATTCTAAAGAAAGGAGCAACTATGGTTATCATACTAGTTTATGTCGATGACCTTCTCATCACTGGCAATAATGAAGATATGATTCAAGGAGCAAAAGACACACTACATCAACATTTTAAAATGAAAGATTTGGGTGATATAAGATACTTCTTAGGTATTGAGGTGTTGAAATCAACGGAAGAAATTTTGTTGAGTCAAAGGAAGTACACTTTGCAGTTGATATCTGATACTGGGCTTAGTGGGGCTAAGACAGTAAGTACACCTCTGGAGTTCAATATAAAGTTAACTTTAGTTGAATATGATCAACAACTTGGAATAACTAATGATCCTGAGCTGGAGGATATAACAAGCTACCAAAAGCTGGTTGGGAAACTGTTGTATTTGACAACAACAAGACCTGACATATGTTTTGGAGTGCAGGTCTTAAGTCAATTTATGCAACACCCCAAGGTGTCACACTGGGAGGCTGCCTTGAGATTAGTAAAGTATCTCAAGAGATCACCTGGACTAGGAATCATGCTCAAACGAGGAAGCATTACAAAGATCACAACTTATTGTGATGCAGACTGGGCTGCCTGTCCCAATACAAGAAGATCAGTCACTGGATATGCTATAAAACTGGAGGAGTCATTAGTGTCATGGAAATCGAAGAAGCAACAAACAATTAGTAGAAGTTCAGCTGAATCAGAATACAGAAGCATGGCAGCAGTGGTTGCAGAACTTATATGGTTGACAAGCTTGCTACAAGATCTTGGAGTGGAAGTGGACAAACCTATCACAATTTACAGTGACAGTAGAGCAGCTATACAAATAGCAAAAAATCCAATTTATCATGAAAGGACAAAACATATAGAAATTGATTGTCATTTTATAAGGGAGAAAGTGAAATCAGGTGTGATCAAACCTACATATGTTCACACTGGAATGCAGCTAGCAGATGTGTTAACCAAGGGCTTGGGAACAGGACAACATCTACTACTTCTTACCAAGCTGGGAGTGTTAGATGCATACCACTCTACAGCTTAAGGGGGAGTAATGAGATAGATATTAATAGTGCTAAAGCAGTTAATTAGTTATACTGTTCTTAGTTAGTTAAGAAGAGCACATGACAAGTATGTGATAGGTTGAATGTCGGTGTAAGGCTCTATAAAAGGATGAGAAGATATTTTGTAAAAAAAAAAAACAGCTGTCAATATAGAATGAAATAATTCTCTCTCTACTCTATCTTCCTCAACTATGTTACATTGTTTCTTAGCTATATACGTACAGTAGAAAACTTGACAGTATCTATGACCATTAAAGTCCTCATGCTCCCAACACCACTTGCAGGGAGTCCAGACACCGCAGTCACTATCAGAAGAACAATCATCGGAACAAAATCCCATAACTTGCAATTTTGAGGTTGCAGAATAACAACTGCATATATATTAAAATTAAGATCAATCTAAGAATTCGAAAACTATAATCTAAATTACTACATAAATATAAATCTTCGTACGTGCACATAGAAATATTTGTATAAATTTATTGACGGGCAGTACCCGCACATAAAGCTCGTTCAAATCATGATATGCACTGACATATGTATAACGTACGTATTCTAATGCATGATCAGAGACGGAGCTAAAAATTTATAGGTTCTGAACTCTAAAAGATACAACTATAAATTACTTTATATATATATGGCTCCGCGCATGTGCATGACTTTCATAAAATTAATAAGACAAGAAAATAAAGCTGTAAACCTATAGTCATCGCCAAGAAAAAAACAAAGATGATAGCAAACTTGTTGACTGGATGATTAGCCACTACACCAAAAATGATCTTTAGCGGCAATTAATTAACGGCAATAGCTTAATTGCCGCTAAATATGTATTTTAGTGGCATTTACTAGTGACAATTACATTATAGCTTTCTTTGTAAATATCCCTAAATCCTATAGCAACATTGGATCCAATGACATTTAACTAATGCCGGTAAAAAATTTAACACTCTTATTAAAGTGCATATTTATTGCCGCTAAATGTTGTTTTTTGTTGTAGTGAGCGGCCATATTTGCAAAACACACTTTGGATTATATTGCTAATGTGAATAGCTAGTTAAAGTGTATAATTATGTGGTGATTTAGTTCATGAAGAAGGATCATATTTATAGGCCTTCAAGCACATTAATATAAATTAAATGTTTATTAGTGGCCCACTGCTCGTTATATATGTTGAATGACTCGAGGACCACTGCTCCGTCCTCGCCAATGTGTCACCCATTATTTTCTAACAAGTTGCATAATATTTTGATAAGGGAGGAAGAATGTCTATTATTCATGGTTAAGGGGAGTTTGATTTTTAAAGCAAAATTGAGAATGTGAATGATTTTCACTTATGAAGAATTTATAAATATTTGATTATAAATTTAATTATTATTGTAAATTAATTTAAAGTTATTGTAAGAACTCATAAGCTTTAATTCGTAGATCCGCCTTGAGCAATATAGTCCCATAGATAAACTTAATTATTCCATGCTGGACATAAGGTCATGTATTCCTCTTGTCACTTTACCTGCTTATGCTCTCATAAACTTCTTTTTAATTTTCAACTTTTCACAAATATATCAAAAACTGTCAATTACATGATGTGGCAAAATAGATATTTTTCTTAGCCACTAAAATTGGAATTTGGTGCTAAACAGATAGATATAGAGTTTAATGTAAATATACAATAATTACCAATCAAGTATTTGTAGAAAAATGTAGAGCTAACAGCTCGAAAGAAGGTTCAAAAGGAAGCTGCACAAACTAACCTGAGCCAATGACCTGGTCCAGCCTATAAAACAACAGAATAACACAAGAATGGACCTGCTCCTAATTAGCTCAATGTATGGGATAATAATTTCTTGATTATGTTTCAACTTTTTAATAAAGAGAGCACCCATCTAGTTGCTATATTTACTACTATGATTTTAGTAAGGGAAAAACAGCACTACACCTGACTGTGGAAATTTTAGTGAATGTGTCACATGTTTTAGAAGAATTAAATTTAATTATCTCTCCTATTTATTACGGTGATGAAGAATTAAATTATTAACTATGTTCTACCTTTTTTTTCAAAATACAGGATAATCCCAAGAGATTATGAATTTTTCTACCAATTAATTGAGCCTCTCCCTTCAACGTCCCCATGTATTAGTGGAAAGGCCATCATTGAATAAGGCGATCAAGAGTATTCAACTCCAAGCTTAATATAGACGGAAGCTTCAATAGTAATAGTGGAAAGGCCGACTTAGGTTGAGCAAAATACTGGGTTGAAGTAGTTATTATGATAATTTGATATTGTGATTTTTGAATTGGGGTTTTGTCAAAGTATGGTTCGAGTTTCAAAAGGATTTTCACGTATATTGAGATTTGGGTTGTTTCATGCATTATTACAACTATGAGGGGTTGAATTGTCATGATGGACACAATATGAAAAGTAATAGATTGACGAAGAGATGTGGCATTCGGCTAAAATTGAGAAATTTTATTGATATTAAGGCTTATAGCATGTGCTTTTGAGTTGAACATTGCATTGTCTTAATATATTTATTGCATTCTAATTTCTTTTATTATTGTTACCATGCATACTCACTCATATTCATTAATGTCATAAACTTATGGACTTGGTATTTCGGAAGTAATATTTTGAAAGGACTTGCATGGTCGAGAAAAATTAATTCGGGTGAATTTATGAATTTATGAATTACATGCCTGACTAAAATTGCTTCGAGTGGATTTACTACTTTATGATGTTGTGGACCAAATTGGGCTTTGAATGTCCGATAGAAAATTGTTCTGAACAGGTATATGGACCTCCCAAATTTCCCCATGGGTCCTACCTCCCGGCATGCCATTGCGGAGGAGGTGTATAACGTAGATTCATTGGTCATCACATCACATTACATCATAATGCATCATATTGCATCGTATATTCGTGTTTTAAGTATTTATCGTGATATGCTGATATCATTGAACTGCTGGTAGGGGTGTGTATCGATCGGTTCGATTCAATTTTATGTATTATCTGTTCGATTTATCGGTTTTCGATTTTTAAATACGCTAAATCAAACCAATAAAATATTTTTTATCGGTTTTCAATTTATCGGTTTTTGGTCCTTAAAGATTTGGTTTTCGGTTTAATCGATAAGAAAATTCTCATAAAACAAATATCAATTTGGCGCAAGGATTTTCAATATTGTGTAACCGTAGCAACTAACATGACATCAATAAGAATGCTCACAAAATAAAAATAGTAGCAGCTAACATGACATACGTCTTGCAGTGCCAAATTCCACAAAATAAGAAGTCCACCATCTTGTCCACTAACTATGCAGCAATTAGAAATTGCATCAATAACAGTCGAATTTAACTTTAGAGGTCTAATTTCCTCTTCAAATTGAATAATGAATAGGTTTTAACTTTATCGGTTTATATGTTTTTAGGAAATTGAATAGGTTTGTAGAAATTAAAAAGAAATTAAGTGAAGGCACTAATAACTAATAAGTAAAAGTACTAATTTATTATATTTTTATTTGGTTATCGATTTACCTGATAACCCAATATGAAAAAATCAAAACCGAACCATTAACCCAATAAATTTTTTTATAAAATCATTAAAAAACCATTACCCCAATAATCCAATAACAATAAACCAATAGTATTTTTATCGGTTGGGTTATTTGATCGGTTCCATTTTTGCATACCCCTAACTACTGGGACTTTTCTGTGTGTAGGATTAATATTTAACATTTTTTATTCGATATAGTACTGCTTAAGCTCGATCAACTTATGATTCCTAGTTTCCCACCGAGTACTAGTGGTTTGTACTCACCCTACCCTTCTGCATCTCTCTGATACAGATCCTGGTACAAGTCTCCAGAGCGGATCCGGATTTCGCTCAAGGCCTAGCTAGCTGATTCTGAGACATGCATGGAGAGCTCCTTGCATTCGGAAGCTTGGCTGATTTCCCTCTTTATTTTGACTGTCGTTTCATTTACTTCAGACAGTGATGTACTAAATTGAATATTTATTTTACTTATCGGTTTTTAGTAAGTTTTTGTGTACGTGACATTGAGTCTTGGAAATTTGTAGATTTATGCTTGCTTTTTTATCAAGAAAGAAGGCTGATTTGTAGTTATTCGATGTCTCTTCTACTTTGCTTTCTACTTTTATTTATATCCTTGTTGTATGTGAGAATTGGCTTACCTATGAAGACTGGGTTGGGGTAGATTTCATCGCAACCCCAGATTATGGATCGTGACAAAGTGTTTATCTCTTTGTTGATCATCTTAATGACCAAGAGAGAATCGGACTCAACAGTGACTTGTGAAAAATTATTCCAGTAACACTATGTAAAAACTGCGTTTGCCTCTGCAATATTGGCCTTAAAATTTAGCATAGGCCATCACCATCTTACCAATATGACACACATCACAACGATATACACTTGTATTCAAATGATATTGAATTGGACATGTCTAACTCCTATATAGTTTTTGCGGAGGTTTGATTTAATTTTGTTTCTCCTGTTTTTGTATTTATTTATTTATTATTTAAATTGTATTAAATTGGACATGTTAACCTTTCTTATAGTTTCTCATTGGTTTAATTATGTTTCATTTCTTTTTTTATGTATTTATTTTTTTATCCTAATAAATAAAGTAGGGGTCAAAATAAAAACCCCGCCACCATATAACAGTTCTGATTGAAAATAAAAATGAACAAAAGAAATATTGGAATGTTATGATTTACCACAAACCAATAATTGTACTTGATTCATATTAATTCATTTTCTTCACATGAGATTAATTAATTAGTGTTAGTAAGGAAAGACATACAAAGTGCAACACGCCTAACTTGATGTTGAAGGGAAAAGGCAAACATGGATAACACTTAATCAGAAATACACATGTCTATTAGTAGATATATTCTTCACGTATGACAATTTTATTGTTAAAAAGGAAAAAAGAGATACAAACATAACATGACTTAAATAAACTACACACATATTTAGAGCTAGGAAATATTAACAACCAAAGCATTTTCAGCTAGGACGTTTACAATTAACTCAATGATATATATTCTTCATGGCAACATGCTGCTGTTTTGTATGTATAACCACTATAGTCCGTCTTCTCCCAAAACCACTTGACAGAGAGTCCAGCCACCACAGTCACTGTTATAAGTACAATAATCGCCACAATCTCCCATAACATGCAATTTTGACGTTCCAGGTATATCAACTACACATATCTATTGAAATTATGATCAATCTAAAAATTCAAAAATTATAATCTAAACTACTCCTACATAATATATACTCCCTACAGGGGCGGCTCAAGAATATTTGTGGCCTAAAGCCAAAAATAAATCGGAGGCCTTAAACTTTTGAAAACAAATTGTTAAAGTTTATTCTACTTGTTATTTTTAAGATACAAAGTTGTTAAACGGAGGCCTCCGTTTCAATTTGTTTTTTTTAATATTGATTTGACACGGAGTTTAAGAAAATAAAGAAGAGTTTTGAATAATCAAAGTGTTCCTTAACCTTGGGTTCTTAAATATGCAATGTGTAAAGTTTAAACTAAAGAATTGACAAAAAAACGAAGGAAACTTTTATTCTATTGAAACGGACTAGAAAAAGTAAAACAAACAAATTAAAACGAAATAATACAAAATATAACTTTTAAGAAAACATATACTAATAATTCTGTTATTGCTAAAAAAAATGGGGCCCCTAAAATTTGGGGGCCTAAGGCGGGTGCCTTATTTTTCAACCCATAGAGCCGGCCCTGACTCCCTACATAATATATACTCCCTCCGTCCCATTTTATGTGTCGCCTTTTGACTGGACACGGAGTTTAAGAAATAAATGATGACTTTGTAAAGTTTACAAAATTACCCCTCTTAAAGTCACTTTAATGTTTACCTTTTATTTGTTTTTTCTTATTAAGTGGGACTCAGTAAGGATAAAATGAGGATGATGCCATTAAATAGTTGCCAAATAAGGAAATATGACATTCTTTTTGGGACGGACCAAAAAAGGAAATGGCGACACATAAAATGGGACGGAGGGAGTATATATAAATGCCCGTACATGCAATAGAAACATACGTATAAACATATAGACGGACGCTAAATGCACACAAAAAGCTCGTGCACGTCATGATATAATGCTTATTGTCATATGTTTAATTGTATCTTAATGCATGATCATAGATGGAATTAGGATTTTGAGTTTAATTATAGGTTCTTGATTCTAAAAGATGTGGCTTACAGGATTCTGAATAAATTACCTATATATATTAAGTGTATTTTTTTAAAAACAAATATAGAGTCTGAGCCAAAACTATTATGTCTGTCGGACCCATAAGCAAAATTATGGCTCCGGGCCTATGCATGAGTTTCATAAAATTAATTCTAAAAGAAAAGTAAAGCTATGAACCTATAGTCATCGCCAGTAGAAGAACGAAGATAGCAAACTTGTTGACTGGATGATTAGCAGCCATATTTGCACACACAATTTGGATTATATTGGTAATGAATAGAGTATATAGCTAGCAGAAGTGTATAATTGTGTGGCGATTTCTTTCATAGAGAAGGATCATATCTATAAGGGGTGAAAATCATTTACACCCCCCACTTTTACTTTAAAAATCAAACTTCCCCTCTAAGTTTGAAAAATAATCATTCTTCCCCCTTTTTTCTAATTGATTTTTTAAATGTCTATTCTACCCTTATATTAACCTTTATTTATTTACAAGTTCTGGAAACGTGCATTGCACGTTTATTCCAGTGTACTTAATGTATAGATTTTGTATTGCAAATGATAAATTATTTTAAATGGCACATAAGTTGACGTTAGAATTTAAAGGCATACTCGAACATATATAAATACATGCATATAATAAAAATATTTATTTCATAAAATTAACTATTATGAATGAAAAATAAAAACTACATTGATACATACATTTTGAATCCTATCATGATTAACCCAAATGAGGTCAGAATTGCATATGAATTTTGCTTTGACTCAAATACATGAGTATTAGAATAATAACAAAGCTAAAAGGAGAGATGACTATATAGTAATTATTGCAGAACATCAAAAGGAAAATACAACATCGCGTATGAAAAATATTAGTATTACTAACGACTACGGCTTTGAGGATTTGTTGTAGCAGCAATGTTGATAGCATCAAATTGAGTCTTCTATTGTTTATTATCACCGAGATGCAACATGAGGTTCCATTGTAAGGACTGAATCCTTTGAATCAATACATAAGGAAACAAAGAAGCAGCAGAAAGTTCAACTCAAGGATGATGAGGACGTACTGATAGAAGAGGTTATGAATATCATATTGTAAAAAAATTATATTATACTAACCCAAAAGCACAAACAAAAATCTTCAATAAAAAAATGAAAACTGATATACAAAGCAGGAACAATGGAAGGAAAAAAGAAACATGAGAGATATTTATATTAAGATGTTTAATTTAGTGATTTTTAGAATTCTTTTTTCAGCATTATTAAGACTATAAAAGGTTTGAATAATTATGATAGTGACTTTTGAACTTTTCATCATAAGTAATGCAAGGTTAAAGATTTAAGTAATAGTGATGACTTTTAGACTATTGTAACTTATTCTTTGAATATGTATTGTATATGAATTTTTAAGTGTATTAATGTTCATCAACAATTTTAACTCTTCCCAAACCCAACTAAAATAATCCATAAACTTGGAGAATCCGTAAAATGCAAATATAATGAATGGCTAATAATACAATAATGATTAATGGGGAGATATGAAAGGGCACTGAGAGACTTTAAGATACAGTAATGAATTCTAAAGTCCAATATTAATTACCTTTATTTGATAAAGAAAACAAAAATAAATTAGACTTTTACTTTATAGTTATTTTTCCCAAGAAACCTAAAGGTTTTATCAAAAGCTAATCATCTGAGGAGGTTTTACATTTACGACCACATGAATGGCTCATTTCTCTGTATTATATATATGATTTTGTGTTTAATATTTAATTAATTAGATGATTAATATTATTTTTATTTAGTGTAGGGGTAAAATGGTAATCTAACTTATTCTTCCCACTTTTAGTATAATATGATTTTTACATATTTAAAATCATGATATTTTTACTTTTAATCTATATAAAAAAATTCTTTAAAAAATATTAATATCGTCGAAAAAAGAAAAGTGAAAAATATTGTCACGACCCAATGTTAAAATCTTGAAAATCACCTTTAAAAATATTCAAATTTGAGCTCCCAAAAGTTCAAAAATGATGGAATATGGGGTTTAATTCCGAAAAGAAACTATTTAAAGTTGCCACGGACTGCCTTCTACGCGATCGCGGGGGCTTGGTCGCGATCGTGACCAACCCAGCCTAGTCTCATTGCGAACGTGACGTTATCCAGGCGAACATGAAGGCGATCCCGACCCGAATCGTGTTTACTCTCCGCGATTGCGAGCCCACCTCCGGGATCACTATGATCAGAAATCCTCCCTTCTTCGCTAATGCGATGGAGGCTCGCGAACGCGAAGAAGAGTTTGCTGCACCACACATCAGCAGTAAAGGTCAAAGCCAAAAATCTTCGAACAGACCCTGGGATTCATTCGGGACCCCAGAGAAATAAACCAAATATGCTACTAAACTAAATTTTTTCAAACTCAGCAGCGCGGTCAGAATTTTCAATGGAGGTTGTTTTTATCAAATGTTGACCAAAGTCAACCTTAGGCCATAACTTTACAACATCTCGTCTAAACACTCAAAATCACACTGGAAGCCTCGGGACCTAAACCAACCATGCTCTAACCCAAAATCAACGTTCCAGAGCTGATGGAACTGACTGAATGCTGATACGATGCTCGGATCTCCAAATGTTGACCAAAGTCAACCATTTCAACTTAAAGACTTTCTAAAATGGAGGGTATTAATACCTCAGTAAAATAAATAAATAATATAAAAAGATATTATATAAATGGAGGATTGCAAATACCAAGGATAAAATAGACATTGTATAGGATTAAAGGGAGAGAATAATTATTTTTCAAAATTGAGGATCCCCTAGGAGCCCCAGGGTCATGACATGCTCGGAAGTTTATCAGACTCTAAGAGATGTGAGAATTCTCCAACCTGACCAAACAGAAGGATTTGGCTGCCTTCCCAAAAATGCTCACAAGAAATGCTCTTACCATCCACAGCAGCCTAGCCATACCACTGACGAGTGCATCACCCTGAAAGCCAGAATTTGCAACATGATCTGCAATGGTCAGATAAGTAGCCTGTGGGGCCCACAGACCATTCTCGCATGTGACCGTGTCAATTCAGGAATGCTTATCATTGAAGAGGTGCAGATTTACAAATATGCCTTCACAAAGTTTAAAGAAACCTATCATGATATTTATTCAAAGCTCATCCACACCAAGATCTTAGAGCCAGTGGAAAGAAAGCCTAACATGATGTCAAAAACTTGGAAGAAATTAAAGGAAGTTTGTCACTATCATGGAGGGAGAGGGAGGCATGACTTAGAGACTTGTCACGCTTTCAAGATGGAGTTGGAGCTCCTGGTGGAGACCAGAAGGGTCGAGTTGGAATTTTCGCCATTTCATCCTTAGAAGATCAAGAGATGGAGGGAGCAGAATGAAGCGGGAACTCCCGCACTTATGTAGGAGTTAGGTTCTTATTTCCTTTAGATGATGGTTCTGCTTTCATGTTTTTCCATAATGTAATGTGAATGAATTGAAATGAAAGCAATCTTGTTTACAACCTTTTCGAACCACGTAGGGCCTGATTTCTCCTTGTGAGATACGTAGGCAGCCTTTCGGCCCAACCCCTATTTTAAAAAAACTCTATTTATTTCCCTACTTTGGCGAAAGAAGACATAAGGATGGGAAGAAGAAGAGTTGAACCTTCCTGATAAATTCCACTTATCCAAAACAATGAACAAAATCTTGTTCATTGGAACTTTTGAATCATTATTATCCTATGGATCAATTCACCTGCGATAAGAAACAACTTTATATTCTCCTTGCCTGTGTGATCATCTTGTATTGTTTATTACTAACGGGATCTAACACATCTGCCTTTGAGTTGTTTTTACCTCACAGATAATAGAAACTACTCCGTGTTGTCATAAGCTGGCTGAACATCCTTACTTCACCCGATCAAAAGCTTGAAAAGTCCCATCCCCTAGCCATCATTCAAATATGACTGGAAACGACGAGAATAACGCATTGGCCATCAGGGACAATGTGATAGCAGAACAAAGCGAGATAATTGTTGAACTCGCGAGGAAGCTGAAAATGCTCCAAGAGGAGATGAATCATACTAGAGAATTGGCTAATCTGGCCATCACTGCTAATGCTCTTATCCCAGGAGGGCACAGTCCTCCATTCCAAATCCCTCCTCTCAACATACCTGAACTCGGGAATCATCCAAATAACATTTTCTCTGATTTCGCCTCTCAACTTCCCATAGAACCAATCATCAATAATCCACCGGTTCATCAAAATCACACTCCACCCATTCAAAACACCAACCGAGACAATAACCCAGATGTTTACCATCCACAAAACCCTTCCTAACTCCACAAATTCATCCTCAAATCCCACAGAACCACTCTCAAACACCACAAAACACCTATAACCCCCAAAACGTCCTCCCTGCCTACAACCCAACTTCTGTTCATCCTCAAAATCACACTTCAGCATACCAAAACCCTTCTGCCACTATCCTAAATCCAGCTCAAATCTGACCTATACCCCCAATGGCTTTTTATGTCGTCACGTCTCCCGATCTCTATAACCATTTTCCTAATCATGAGATAGACCATTATGAGGAGAAAGAAAGAGAATGGAGGATCGAGCATGAAAAGAAGCTACTTACAATGAATGAAGAGTTTATGAGGATCAAAGAGTCTCATGAGGCAGGGGATAATGATGGCCTTGGTTATAATGATTTGTGTGTACACCCCGGTATAGACCTGCCAGAAGGATACAAGGTCCCCAAATTTGAAATATTCGGTGGTACTGGAAATCCCATGGCTTACTCAAGGAGATACTGTGATCAAATGGTCGAAATCGGAAGGAATAAAGCGTTGCTAATATGTTTATTTAGCCGAAGTTTAAGCGGCAAAGCTCTGGATTGGTTCACGTCCCAGGAACTGACAAAATGGTCCGGCTGGAGGGCCCTAGACAAAGACTTTATCGATAGGTTTGCATACAATGTAGAGATAATTTCGGACCGACATTCACTGAATAGGATCAAGCAAAAGAACGGTGAATACTTTCGAGACTATGCCTAACGCTAGAGAAAGAAAGTCGCGAAGGTGCAACCTCCTATGACTGAGGAAGAAATGGTAGCCATATTTTCTCGTGCTCAGGAAGGAGAATTCTATACTAGAATGGTGTCTGCAGTTCGTGCAACCTTTGAAGATTTGGTAAAGATTGGTGAATCACTTGAAGAAGAAATTTGAACAGGGAAAATTATCCAGACTCCAACATCATCTGGGTCCTCTGAGTTCCCTAGGAAGAAAAGAGAAGACGTGAATGCGGTATCCACTGATTCTATTGCTAAATTGAAAAGGAAATTTAGACCCAGGAATACCCTTTCTTCTAGGGGTGGGCGTTCGATAATTCGGTTCGGTTTCGGTTTATTTAGTTCGGTTTTTTCGATTTTTGGTTATGGAAATATATGTACCGAATACCGAACCGAACTTCGGTTTGGTTTTTTTAAGTTTGGTTCGGTTCTGTTTCGGTGTATGAAAATCGTTTTTTTTGGTTTTGGGCCTGCTTAATGGGCCAAATTCTATTTGTAAACTGAACCGTAAATAAACAAACTTTTCTACAACTTTATTAATATTTTATTTCATATTGACATATGAATCAAAACTGCTACGTATAGTGAGAACCAATTAACCATATAAGTGACCAATATTGCAATATGTGACAGCATTAAACCACGATGTTTACTTGAGATCATGATTTATATTATATATATCCCTAAGACATATCTTGTTCAGCATTAAACATTTAAACCAATTAGCTAATATATGATTGTTGTTCTGTTTTATGTGTTTACAGGTGATTGTTATAGGATCTAAGATAATATGAATACCTATATAATATAGTAGTTGTTTGACATATAGGTCATCCACGTTTAAGAAACAAAAAGTCAAAAATGATATAGACACCAAGATGATTTCACATTTTTTGTGTTCATAGGGGACTAATGACAGATTCCAGATTGTTATAGGAGCTAAGATAATATGAATACCTATATGGCTATATAATATAGTAGTTGTTTGACATATAGGTCATCCACGTTTAAGAAACAAAAATGATATAGACACCAAGATGATTTCACATTTTTTGTGTTCATAGGGGACTAATGACAGATTTCATTATTTCAATTACTGGAAATTGTTAGTGAAAGTTAAACGGTAAAACAGTATTGTCAAAGATGAGGAGAAGCTGAGTACTTTTCAGTACTCTGGAATTAGGTTGTTCTTGCAACCTCCATTGCCATATTTATGTCTATGGATACACTTGATGAAGGCCCCTCTACCTCACAAGGTATGGGTAAGATTCGTGTATACTCTACCCTCCTCACACTAAGTATGTTGTTGCAGCCTAAAAGCTAAAACATCAACATAGTTTAGTAGCTTAAATCAGAAGCTGCCCGCACTCCCACAGCTAACCAAAAATAGAAAATCAGTAGTAAAAAGTACCACGCACTGTATGCAGCAATACCAACAAGCATAACAAAAGTACAATTCCATCCACATTGACATAGCAGCCTAAAAATAAGGTAATTCACAAGCTGCAACAGTCAACTGTCAACACATCACATAGCAACCTAAAAATAAGGCAATTCACAGTTGCAACAATCAACTCATCACATTACAGCCTAAAAGCTAAAATAGCAGCATAGTAGCTTAAATCAGAAGCTGCCCGCACTCCCGCAGATAACCAGAAACAGAAAATCAATAGCAAAAAGTACCAAGAAGCAATACCAAGCATAACAAAAGCAAAATTACATCCACATAGAAGTCTAAAAATAAGGCAATTCACAAGCTGCAACAGTCAACTGTCAACACATCACATAGTTGCCTAAACCCTTAAGGCTAAAACAGTAGCATATCAGCTTAAAACAGAAGCTGCACGCAGATAATCAGAAACAGAAAATCAGTAGCTAAAATAGTCTTAAAAGTTAAAATACGACAAGGGCGAATCATCTATTTTTAAGCATGAAAGATCAGCTTCTTCCCGTCTTTCGTAAGACACTTCTTGAAATGCTTACGCAAAAAAACTGTGCCACATTTTTTAGGATGACAATTAAAGATTAAGCCACATTTCAAGCATCTTGCTTTACGCACATCCTCATTGTCTTGAACCACCTCATAATGTTCCCAAAAAGCCGAGTAAACTTTAGGTTTAGGAGGCATCACTTGAACCTTCAAGATAAAACAAAAAAGGTAGAATATAACTTACAATTTACAAGATAAAAGAATATAACCAAACAAATAAAGTATTGAGCTCACCAATCATCACCACTACTAAGTACTAGCAAATTGCAATCATAGATCAACAATGCAAGAGTCTCTTCCACTATTTGCCATCTCTAAAAATAATTTAAACAAATATGTTATACTACAACACAAATAAGTATTTTATCTTTTGTAAAAACACACAAAAATACAAAGTCTTACCAAGTTCAATTTTCTCAAAAAACTCCAAATTTTCTTCAACACAAATAGGATTAGTCTCTTGTCTAAGCCAATCTTGAACACAAATAAGGCATTGCACATATTTAGAAGTCAATGACCTTCTAAATGGATCAAGAATACGACCGTCGGTGTTAAACGCACATTTTGATGCCACACTTGACATTGGAATAGCCAATACATCACGAGCCAACTATGAAAGGATAGGAAACCTAGGAGAATTAATTTTCCACCAATTTAAGATCTCAAAATCCTCAGATTCATGTTCAGATCCAGGCTTGGGCACAGGCTCTTGGTCTTCACCAAGGTATTTATCCAACTCTGATTTAGTACCTCCAGTGCTACCACTATCTTTTGTCTTTTTCTTCATGTGAAGCTTATTTCTCACAGAATTTGTTTTCAAATTTTGAGAAAGAACAGAATTAGATGAATCAGATGAGTCAGATGAAGTGTATCCAGATGAAGATGATTGATTTTTAGAACCTTTTGAATACTTTCTTACATAGTCCGCAAACAAATCCTTTATATAAATTTCTACTTCATCACTTACTTTCTTTCCCTTTTCTTTCCCTAATAACTCTTCAAGCGCAAAGGAAACGTGCTTGAACTTATTACGAGGGTCCAACACAGAAGCAATAAAAATCATTTTGTTCATCTTTTCAGGAGTCCCCCAATAATTCTTGAACTTTTCTTTCATCCCCTCAGCCATTTTGCACAAATCAACATCATCACTTGTCATGCATACTTTCAAATAAGCATCAAGTTCACATATATCCTCAAAATGAACATTACAAGTGACATACCGTGAACCTGAAACCTTTAAGGTGAGCTCATAAAATCTTTCAAGAAACTTTATGACATTCCTCACATTTACCCAATCATCACTTTGGATTGAACCTGCAACACTACCATCTTCACAAACATCAGTAGAAAGATAAGAATTAAAGTTATCATCATAAAGATCAAACCTCTCAAAGGCCTTCTCAAACTTTTCTGCCGCCTCCAACATCAAATAGGTGGAATTCCACCTAGTAGGCACATCTAATGATAACATCTTATCACATTCTATCTTTTGCATTTCACAATATTTCATGAAGTTTCTTGTTCTTGCAGAACATGATCTAACATACTTAACTATTTGCCTTACCCGTTTGATAGAAGGACCAATTTCCTTCAAACCATCTTGTACAATTAGATTAAGTATGTGAGCCATACATCTCACGTGGAGATGCTTACCATCCATCACATTGGTTCCCCACATATCTAACTTCTTAGACAACGCTGAAATTGCAACATTATTTGAAGAAACATTGTCAACAGTAACAGTGAAGATATTGTCCAAATTCCAGTCAAGCAAACAATTACTAATACACTCCGCCAAATTCTCACCTTTATGACTAGTGATAGGGCAAAAATTCAATATTCTTTTATGAAGCACCCAATCTCTATCGATAAAGTGAGCAGTCAAACACATATAGTTAATTCTTTGCACCGATGTCCATGTGTCTGTTGTAAGACAAATTCTTGGTTTCATTTATCTAAAAGACCTCTTCAAGCTTAGTCTCAATTCACCATAAACATCATAACAATCCCTTGTTATTGTTCTACGGGAAGGAATCCGAAATAAAGGTTGGGCTTTACTCATAAACTTCTTAAAGCCTTCCTTTTCTACGAAGCTAAATGGTAGTTCATCTATAATTATCATCTCGACTAAAGCTCTCCTAACTACTTCTTGCTCAAATTTCCAATATTCTCCCGATGAATCCTTTGCTTGAAAATTTAACAATGTTTGAGCACTAGGCGGGGTGGGCGGGGGCTTATATATTTTGCATCTACCCAAATGTTGTCTCAGTCCACTTGTTCCATTTTTAGTTGAATTAGCAGCATAATTTTGATGACAATGCATACACTTTGCCTAAACTAGTTTACCATTTTCAAATATCTTTTCAAAATGTTCCCAAGCAGTAGATCTACTTTCCATTTCTTTCCTTTTCTTTGGACCCGTAGTGTCAATTGAGTTGTCATTACTATTATCAGGTACACTATCAGTTGAACCAGCCGCACTACCTCGACTTTCATCAGCCATCTATGTAAAATTTGAAAGAGAAAACAAAATTAACAGTGTTTACACTTTACCTTTTGTAAAGTTAACTCATTTCACAAAATCAGAAAACTCATTTCACAAAATTGGAAAACTCACTTCACAAAATTAAGAAAAAAAAAAGAAAACAGCAACCCAGATCCTAAAAATTCACAAAGGTAACCTTCAACAGTTCAAAGTTCAAACACACCCACTACCTCCAATAACATTTTTGTACCATAAAATCACATATCTATACTTCAAATCCACACCCAAGTCAACAAAACCCATATGATAAATAGCAAGAAAAAGTTCATACCAACGAGCAAAAGCACTTCCATCTTTAGCAGAATCGTCGATTGAAATGAAAGCAAGAAAAGGGAAGAAGAAAAAAAAAAAATCAGAAAACGATACCTGATTGTTTTCGCCGTTCACCGATGGCTGTGTTCGCCGTTCGCCGTTGGTCGTATCTCCACTGGCCATTCGTCTTGTCGAGTGAAGAAGAGGGGCTGATCTTTGAACTTTTGAAGTGAACTGCTGAAGCCTGAAGGAGATGATATGAGTTATGTATTAGGTTTAGATGATAAATAAGTGGGCTATTGGGCTTGGAAAAATAAGTGGGTTGTCCGCTTTTAAATTTCAGTATTTGTATTGTGTATATATATAATCCTATAATATATATGTATAATAATTAAAAAAATTTAGAAGTATATTATAAATTTTGGTTTAACCGAAACACCGAATTATGTATACTCAATTATTGAAAACCGAATCGAAATACCAAAATTATTAAAAAATAAATCGAAACCGAACCGAAAAACCAAAAAAACCAAAACTGAAAAACCGAATTAATTCGGTTCGGTTCGATATTTCGGTTTTTGGTATTTATGCCCACCCCTACTTTCTTCTCTGCCACCCCCGAATCCTCAATCCGTCTTCTACGCTCAATCTCAATATCAAACTCCACAGCCAAATGTCCAACCTCAATACCAAGCTCCACAGCCAAATGTCCTACCTCAATACCAAGCTCCACAACCAAATGTCCTACGACAATATCAAACTCAATTGCCAAATTATCAGCCTAACGTCTAAACCACCATCCCAAATCACCAAGCTAACATCCACGTAGCTCTAAGTTATCATCAAGTACCACCTTCCGCTAATTAAAATAACCTTCCTCGTCCAAACTTTGAAAAGAAACTTCCTCAAAATTTCACACCACTGGCGGAAAATCGCACTCAACTTTTTGAAAGATTAAGAGCAGTTGACTATCTCCAGCTGGTCCAGCCAAAACCCACCAATATCAATTCCCGATTTTATCACGCTGATCAAAATTGTGCCCATCATTCAGGAGGAGTCGGCCACAGTATCGAGGATTGCATTAATTTAAAATATAAGATCCAGGACCTGATTGATCATAAAGTCATTACTCTTCAAACACCAGCTTCAAATGTCAACAGTAATCTGTTGCCTAACCATGGAGGAGCTACGATTAACATGATCAAAATAGAAGATGAATGGGCAGTTAGTAAGACTATCACTAAGGTTGATTCAAAAAAGCCTGAGAAGACGAAAGGAGTAGAGAAGATAGAGAAAGTCATGGCTGTTTTAAGTGTCAGTAAGAGGCCCCCGGTTGTGGTGATGGCAGACCCGACTCAGGCATATGCTCTAACACCAGCCAGAAGAGAGTTTGTTGTAGAGACTACCGCCACTCATAGGATGAATCAGTCCGGGCGATGCTATGTTCCTGAAAATTTAGCCAACGACTCTTGCAAGAAGGATTCACAGAAGAGGCCAATTACTGAAGAAGAGGTCGAAGAGTTTTGGAGGCGAATCCAACCAAAAGAATATTCAATTGTTAAGCATCTGAAAAAGACTCCAACACAGATCTCCATGTGGGCATTGCTAATGAGTTCTCAATACCACCGACAAGCTTTATTGAAAGTATTAGATGAAGCATATGTGCCCGTTGGCACGAGTGTGGAAAATCTGACCGCAATGATAGGTAACATTATGGGAAGTTATCGTATATCATTCAGTGAAGAAGAGTTACCTTTTGAAAACATAATGCATAACAAAGCATTGCACATTACTGTTGTTTGTCGTGACCACATGATTAATCGGGTTCTGATAGATGACGGATCCAATTTGAACATTTGTTCTCTTTTCATACTGACTCAACTGGGTTACGATCTAGGAAAGGTCCATCAAAGCCATGTTAATGTGCAAGCTTTCGATGGAGGACAGAGGGAAACTATAGGCGAAGTTGATCTGCACATCCAAATGGGACTCGCCGAGTTCAAGACTAAATTTCATGTTATGAATATTAATCCTAGCTACAATCTGCTCCTCGGGAGATCGTGGCTCCATGGTGCAAGGGCGGTTTTATCACCTCTTCATCAATTATTGAAATTCATTTGGGGATACCACGAGGTAGGTATTCAAGGCGAAGGGAGTCACTTGAGCCACCTCAATGGTTATGTACCTGTGATTGAAGATATTCTAAAGGGCAGTAACTTTTATACGGTGGAAATCGTGAATGCTGCTGAAGAGGACCCAACATTCCAGACGCCCATGCCTTTTATCTATAAGATGATGGCAACTGTGATGCTAAGAAATGGGTTCGAGCCTGGTCGAGGCCTAGGAAAGAACTTGGAGGGTATCATTGAGTCGATAGTGATTCCGAAAAGAGCCTTCAAATATGGACTAGGATACAAGCCGACGAAGGAAGATGAGAATGAGAAGAGGACAAGGATGGGTCTGCCCAAGCCATTGCCACTTCTGTACCAGTCATTTCCTGTACGTGAGATGTCAATGAATGATGGTCTGGGAGATGGGATAGGAATTCTGTTCATGGACTGCAATGCTATAATAGAAGATTTCCCGAAGGCTGGTGGAGTGAGGAAGGTTGCACCTGGGAAAACTTTGCAGAATTGGGCATCCACTCCGTTCATGACTCCTCGCCCTATGTGGTAGATGAAAGGGCAAATTTCTAGTTTTTGAAAATCGGTGATGATCCAGAGGAGGCCTCACGATCCACCCTTTATCTTTCAAATTCTTTTTTTGCATTTACTATTTTCAAAAAGGCGTGGTCTCGTTCTTATGCAGGTCATGAGCCATAGTTTGTAAATATTTCCCAATTTTCAATGAAAAGGCCTCCCTTTATCTAGAAAACCCTTTTTGAGTTATGTTATTATTATTTTCTTATTTTTATGTTATATTGTTATTATCTGACTTGGTTTGTTTATGTATTTCAGTATTAATAACTTAAAACCTGCCAAGGTCATGTCATGTCAAGAGCTAAATGAACGGGGTGATGCAAATGACAATGAATGGGAAAATTATAATGAGGAACAACTAGCAGAGGATTTGGAAGAATTTGAAAACCGTGAGAAGCCTAACCTGGAAGAAACTGAAGTGGTCAATCTAGGGGGCCATGATGAAGTTAAAGAAACAAGAATCAATGTTCACCTTACAGAAGCACAAAAAAGAAAACTCATCCATTTGCTACGAGAATACATCGACATATTTGCTTGGTCCTACGTTGACATACCAGGGTTAAGCACCAACATCGTGTCACATAAGTTGCCCATCAATCCAGAATTTGATCCAGTAAAGCAAAAAATACAGAAATTTAAGCCAAACTTAAGTTTAAGGATTAAAGAAGAAGTGACAAAGCAAATCCAGCCTAAAGTTGTGGATGTCACGAAATATCCAACGTGGCTAGCCAATATTGTTCTAGTGCCAAAGAAGGAAGGCAAGATCAGAATTTGTGTTGACTACAGAGATTTGAACAAGGCCAGTCCTAAGGATAATTTCCCACTACCCAACATCCACATTCTCATCGACAACTGTGCGAAGTATGAAATACAATCCTTCATGTATTGCTTCGCCGGGCATCATCAGATCTTAATGGATGAAGAAGACGCAGAAAAGACTGCCTTCATCACCCTCTAGGGTGTTTATCATTACAAGGTAATGTCGTTTGGTCTAAAAAATGCTGGTGCGACATACATGAGGGCTATGACAATAATCTTTCATGACATGATCCATAAGAAAATTGAGGTGTACGTGGATGATGTAATCATCAAATCTAGTGAGAGTTCGGATCATGTGACACACTTGAGAAAATTCTTTGATCGATTGAGAAAGTATAACCTGAAGCTGAACCCTGCTAAATGTGCTTTCAGTGTGCCATCCAAAAAACTGTTAGGGTTTATAGTCAGTAGGAGAGGCATCAAACTCGACCCTTCCAAGATCAAGACAATTCAGGAGTTGCCCCTATCGAGGACCAAGAAAGAAGTCATGAGTTTCTTGGGACGTTTGAATTATATTAGCAGGTTCATTGCCCAGTCAACTGTCATATGCGAGTCGATCCTTAAGATGTTGAAGAACGATGCATTGAACTAGTGGACAGAAGAGTGCCAGAAGGCTTTTAACAGGATCAAAAGCTATCTATCCACTCCGCCTATTTTGGTCCCACCAAGAGAAGAAAGTCCATTATTGTTATATTTGTCAGTCTCAAAAAATGCTTTTGGATGCGTCATCGGGCAACACGATGAGACTTACAAGAAAGATAAGGCGATCTATTATTTGAGCAAGAAGTTCATGCCATACGATGTTCGATACACCCTGGTTTAAAGAGCATGTTATGCTTTAACTTGGGTTGCCCAAAAGCTAAGACATTATTTGTCTTCATATACAACATATCTTATTTCCACAATGGATCCTTTGAAATATATATTTCAGAAGGCCATGCCTACAAGGAAGTTGGCCAAATGGCAGATGTTGTTAAGAGAGTTTTACATTGTGTATGTGACCCAAAAGGCAGTCAAGGGGAAAGCCCTAGCAGATCATCTAGCTGAAAATCCAGTTGACAATGAATATGATCCACTCTGTACTTACTTCCCTGATGAAGAAGTTTTGTTCGTAGGGGAAGACATAGCTGAAGCATACCCAGGATGGAGGATGTTCTTTGATGGAGCGGTCAACTTCAAAGGTTCAGGAATTGGACAGGTTCTAGTGTCAGAAACAGGTCAGCATTACCCGATAACCGCCAAACTGCATTTCCCGTGCACCAACAATATGGCCGAATATGAAGCTTGCATCCTAGGCCTCGATTTAACACTTGATACGGGTGTTCGAGAATTAATAGTCATTGGAGACTCAGATCTATTGATTCACCAAGTGTGGGAGAGTGGGTTGTGACGAATTCCAAAATCACTCCTTATGTAGAGCTAGTACAGGATTTATGCAAAAGATTCAAGGAGATTGACTTCCTACATATCCCAAGAATACAGAACGAGTTTACTGATGCTTTATCCACTATATCCTCCATGATTCAACACCCAGATCGAAGTTACATTGATCCCTTGGAAATAAGTTTGAGGGATAAAACCAGTACACTGAGCACATGTTGAAGAAGAGACAGATGGAAAACTATGGTACTTCGATATCAAGAAGTATTTAGAGTCTGGGGCATACCCCGAAGATGTCAGTAACATTCAAAAAAAGGCAATCCGTCATTTGGCAAAGAGCTACTTCCCGAGCGGGGAAATCCTCTTCAGAAGGACCCCGAACCTAGGATTTCTAAGATGTATCGATGCCGCAGAAGCCATGAAGTTATTGGAAGAAATGTATGCTGGAGTTTGTGGACCTCACATGAATGGATTCGCTCTCTCTAGAAATTTTTTGAGGACGGGTTATTTTTGGATGACTATGGAGAGTAATTGTAATAAGTATGTACAAAAATGCCCAAAGTGCCAGATACACGGACACTTGATTCGAATGCCTCCACATGAGCTTTACGCAATGAGTTCACCATGGCCCTTCGTAGCATGGGGTATGGATGTCATTGGTCCGATAGAGCGGACAACATCGAATGGACATAGAGTCATCTTAGTTGCCATTGATTATTTCACAAAATGGGTAGAAGCTATCTCATATAAAACTGTTATAAAGAATGTCATTGCAGATTTCATCAGAAACAACTTGATTTGCCGATTCAAAATACCAAAATCAATCATTACGGATAATGGAGCCAACCTAAACAATCAATTGATGAGTGACATTTGTGAAAAATTCAAAATCACTCATCAAAATTCAACCGCGTATCGCCCGCAAATGAATGGAGCCATAGAAGCCGCCAACAAAAGCATTAAGAGGATATTGAGGAAAATGATTGAGAACAATAGATCCTGGCATGAGATGTTGCCTTATGCTTTGTTAGGATACTGTACGACGATCAAAACTTCAACCGGGGCAACTCCATATCTATTGGCTTATGGAACTGAAGCCGTGATACCTGCCGAGGTAGAGATACCTTCCTTGAAGATTATTCAAGAGGCCAAACTAAGTAATGAAGAATGGGTTTGTGCTCGATATGAACAACTCATGTTAATCGATGAAAAGCAAATGGAGGCAGTATACCATGGTCAGTTATACCAGCAACGGATGATTCGTTCTGTCAACAAAAAAGTGAGGACTCGCACATTTGAAGTAGGAAAATTGGTTCTCAAACCATATTCCCCCATCAAGAAGAATACAAAGGCAAGTTTGCTCTAAACTGGCAAGGGTCGTATGTGGTGCGTAAGTTGCTATCTGGAGGAGCCCTAATCCTGTCTGAGATGGATGGTCAAGAGTGGACCAAGCCAATCAACTCCGATGCGGTGAAGAGACACTATGTCTAAATATAGTCTCTTCTCTATGTTTCCTTTGTTTGTAATTGAACTTTTATGAATGCAATCGTTAATGCTTTATAATCACTTAGAATCTACCTTTTCCCTTTTATGTACGAACTACGTTTGACCTAAATTCTCAAGAATGAGAAACGTAGGCGGCCTATGTCGGCTTCAGTCAACGCCTTAGGAAAATTTATCTTTCCCTTTTATGTACGAACTACGTTTGACCTGAATTAGCGAGAATGAGATTCGTAGGCGGCCTATGTCAGCTTCGGTCAACCCTTTAGATTTTTTTCTATATCTCCCTAGCATTGTCCTGAACTACGTTTGACTTGATTCTTGCTTCAATAGGATACGTAAGCGCCCCAACGGCTCAGTCATATCACCCTAGGAAATGGAAATTGGGGTAGAATTTTTGAAAAAAAATCTCAAAAATTCCAAAGAAGAAGACAGTCTTCCGACAAAGAGAATGAAGACCCACAAGGACTTTGGGAGGGAAAGTCTCAAGATCCCCGTAAGTCGAGATTCTCTCAAACACTGTTTAACTGGGAAGAAATTTTGAGGAGGTCCTCAAAATTTCCATTAATATTTTAGAATGAATTTTGAACTCCCCAGCAGCATGAAGTCAAAGCCAAATTTTAGAAATCACTAGCTGCGACAAAGATAGACTAAATCCCTAGCTATGAAAAGCTTCTGCAAAATTGTGCTATTGAACTTCTCCAGCACCAACAATGAGTCGGAGATCCTCAGTTGGATGTCAGACATAGACGGACCTCTAGTGGAAGAAGTTCGTCGAGCTAGCACATGACATGACTGGCAGAGACTTTCCAAAAAGTTTTTCGAAGCTAAGTTTTTCAAAACCAAACTATTTTGAAAACCTACGCATATTTTCTTCTTGACTAGTTTTACCTTACATCTATTTAAATGGGGAGTCTAGGCAGAAGTCCAAATATGATAGAGCACCCAAAAGATGGCAAGAAGCAAACCAAAGATCGAAGGAGGTCAACGCGGAGTAGTTTCACCCAAAACTAACAAATTTTCTGTTGATGCAGGAATCACCATGAATAAATGGGGTCTCTTTCAAAAATCCCTTGAGCAAATCAAGAACCGCTCCAAAGCATATAACGCTTAAGAACGGTATTTTTGGGTGGCCCCAATGGCGGATTCAACCACCCATTCAGGATTAAGTACCTCTTGATTTGTCTATCCTATTTTCAAAATATGGATGACAAACAAACACATCTCATCCTCATTATAAATATTTTATTCAAGACTTTTTCTAAAAAATAGTCGCTAGCAAAAGCGACTTTGTGTCTATTAATTATTTATCTTGAGTGTAGGTATACTTCAAGGAGTTGGCACAACGATGGAACGATTAAAAGATCACCAAATAGGGAGAAGAGCAAAGATGTCTCCCTCAAGATACGCCATGAGGCGAAACAAACATATAACGTTTGCAAACGGTCTTCAAGCTGCCTCAACAAAAGTACATGCAAAAGCCAACAAACAGACCAATGAACTCAGGTGAATCTTCTCTTCAAAATTTCCAAGAGGGCCATGCCGGGAGGGCAATTTCATTCCATCATATATGATGCCAAGAGGGCCATTTCATTCCATCATATATTATGCCGAAAGGGCCATTTCATCCATTTGCATATCATTACCGAGAGGGCCATTTTATTTCATTGGACGTCACTACCGAGAGGCCCATCATACCATTCAGATAAGTCTCCACAATCTCTCACCATGCACAAAAGATAAGGTCTGTCTTTAGAAGATGCTTTGGAGCACCTATATCCGTTGACCACGCGAAGATAACATAATCTGGCATCGAGGATTTCTCAGTATTTTATATTCGTTGACCACGCGAAGATAACATAATCTGACGTCGAGGATATCTCAGTATTTTATATCTATTGACCACGCAAAAGGCGATGTAACCGGCGTCGAGGATATTTCAATACTTCATGAACCAGTATTTGAATGCATCAACATATCAAAGTTGAAGAAGTACATGATCCAAAGGGACGTCTTTAAGTTGTTATCCAGAGACGGATGACAAACTGGACTTCCCAAGAATTGACAATCTGAAGGTCATCTGTAAGTCACAATATTCGAGATCGGACAGTGTGCGAGATTTCTTGTGAGTTGATAGTCCATGGGTCATTCGTAAGTCGCAACGACATCCTAACCGGATAGTATGCAAGATCACCCAAAGATCGACAGTTTGAAGGTTATCCATAAGTCACAACTAAATTCTTACCGGATAATATGCGAGATTATGATGTCGCCCAAAATATGCCTCCTAAGAAGTATAAAGTTGTCGTTGTATCAAATATAGAACCCAACTAGCTTGGGGTCGATCCCACAGGGAATAGGACGAAAGTAGGTTGAGTTCTTGTTCGAGTAGTTGGCAAATAAGTAAAAAGGGGGAAATATTTGTAACAAGTAGTGCTAGTAACAAGTGTTGATTCCTTGAAGTTGTTTTTAATATGAGAAATACACTAGGACTGTGATCCCCAATGATTCCTTAACTTTATCGGTTATTGGTGCTGGCAAAACTGTCCCGCTGCGTGGCATGCAAAATCTGACAAGTTATGGTCATGTAAACGTCTCTCGACCTTGATTAGATGAATTTCACTCTTCTCCTCTTGGTTTTCGAGCATCGCACTACTAACCCTTGTTCTGGATCTCAAATAACTTTCCTGCTAAGGCTCAAGTTATTAGATGAAGGTTGATAGCTTCAAATCTCTGTCGCTATTTCATTTTCCCAATCTCTACCTCTCTCTCGAGCAAGTCTAGAATACAGGCGAGTTTCTAACATTTGCAATCGTTAGAAGATCAATCACAACGAAGAAAATAACAATACATGCATTCACACCGATTTAGAATTGCTTTGCACTTAACCTGTTTCGTTAATTCCTCATGGTTCACACAATCCTAGTTAATGAGTTTAGCTACTCATGTTCGCAAGAGCACAATCAGAATTCGAAGATGAAGACATAGTTGTAAACTCACAATAATGAAGAAACTCTGAAATCTCAATTATGAATAAATCCTCAGAATCGATGTTCCAAGATTACAAAATAATAATGTGTTTCTGAACTCAAAATAATGAAAAACTATCTCAAAACAATGTAATGACTCATTCCTGAACATAGGACAATACAGGGGTATTTATAGATACAAGACTAATCCTATCCTAATTAAAATAGGAGAATAGAGTCGGTAATTTTCCACGGTATCGTGACTTGGTGTCGTGGAACCAAGTCACTCCAAGTAGGTGAGTGTCGTGGAAATCAGGCTCAAATAGACATCTTCAGAAGTTGACTCACGCCACCCAGTTACGCCACGTGAGTGTAGTCACGCCACGTGACTGCCTGTCGTGGAAATCAAACAGCATTGCATCCTCTAAAGTTGACTTCTTGGAAGACACTCACGTCATGTGAGTGGACTTCATGGCACGTGAGTCCTGTCGTGAGTCACTCTCTGGTGTAGATCCTTGTTCTTTCGTCTTCAGATACTTCATTCTCGGGTGTGGTTCTTCCTTCTTGATCATTTTGCTTCAAAACCTGTTTTCCTGCAATGTAGGATAGAAAACACTTCATACCAACCAAATACACCCAAGTTATTCCATGTTTTCCTTGTTTTAAGCATCGAAAGTGTCATGTAACCATGGCTCATCAGATTACCAAATTGGTAGGTCCAAGGGTTCTCTATAAGTCGCGCCATATCCAAGATTGATTATGCAGAGGATTACCCGAAGACCGATAATTTGAGAGATATCTATAAGTCATATTATATCTTGGGTTGGATGGTGTGCAGGGTTGCCCAAAAGCTAGTGATTCGAGGGATATCTATAAGCCATCTCTTATCCAAGGTCGGATAATGTGCAGAATTACCCAAAAGCTAGCAACTCAAAGGATATCTATAAGCCACCTCATATCCAACGTCGAATGATGCGCAAGATTACCCAAAGACTGACAATTTAAGGGATATCTATAAGTCATATCGACACTATGGATGTGTGGGACTTACCCAAGGTAATATGCAAAGGAGCATTATTGATAGCCGAGAAGGTTATCGCATTGAATACAAAAGCATACTGGTAGCCGAGAAGGTTATCAAACAAAAGATAAAACGGTTGCAGGGACTGTTCTACCCAAAATATCATCGGTGGCAAAGAGAGCCACCCCATTTTGAATAAAGAGTCAATTGACAAAGGTCCATCATATCCAACAACCGAGATAGTTGTTGTACCTATACCGTTATGGAAACCATTGTCTTCCAAAAGCAGGGACAGTAAAGGATGGCACTATTGATCAGAAATAATTCACGCAAGAATATGGTAAAAAACTCTATCCCTTAGTGAATTATGTTTATCGCTAACATTTTTTGTTTGATATGTTGCCGAGAGCATCTGAGAGGATGAAAATCTCAAACCAAAACCACAGATGAGGACGACTTAAAAAAGAACGCAGCACAACATGGAACTTTTTCTTAGAAGCGAACTGGGACATAGTCCGAAGAGGGATATCATACTCTTTGGACGCAAGCTAAAGAATGCTTCCACTGCCATCAAACCACACCCCTATTAGAAGGCATGTGGTTATTTGGGATTCTTGGTTTCAGTTTCACTTCCGGAGCACTTCTAAACTGACACCGAAAGTAACTTTCCTTTTTCTTTAAATCCGGGTGACCATATACCCAGAACTTTGGGAATTATGTTCGTGTATCTCACACTTACAGGTGTGAGGGACCCACATTTGTAATTGAGATAATTACAAGCCTTTTCTCCCAAGCTCAATTGTTCGTCACCCATCCTAAGTCAAAGGTCGTCTTAGCATAAGAAACTACCTTTTCTACCGATTGAGTCAAACTACAAGCAGTCTAATTCCCTTAGTCTCATGGATATGTAGGTTGGGCTCTTATGTTGAAAACCCAAAAGCATTCCGTCTCCCTCCATGATCCTAGCTTTCCAGATTCATCAAAATTTGAAACCAGGATAACTTGAGAGTTCTTTGAAAATCATGCTTTAAATCAAGCTTTATGAACTACAGGTGGCCTAAATTCTCATGCAACCTGAGATATGTAGGAAACCCAATACCAGGGCTCGGCCATAATTCTTTGAAAGTTCGTACGAAAACCAACCTTTTTCGAGAAATGAATTTGTAGTCGGACAAAATTAGGAACGTCGAACTCCCTTTGCCCAGAGTTACTTGCATTCACCCTACCCAAAGGGAGGGGGCAGTTGTTGACACCTAATTTTTGCCCTCCCCACTCCGTATTAGTTTTCGAGCTTCTTGATTCCAAATAATTTTAAAATAATTATTTTAAAGCCTGCCTTTTGAATTTTAGGTGAAATTAATATGTTCTGTGTTTAATTATACAGAATCATATAATTTTCTCTTAAAGAAAATATTTTAGAAATTATTTTTGAGTGGAAATTTTGTTTAAATTATAAATGCTTTATTTTCCACAAGTTGATTTTAAAATGAGAAATTGATGGCCTAATTAGTTCCTTGATTTTTAGACTTAGTTCCTTAATTTTAAATAAAATAATTGTGCTTTATTGAATATTTATTTTGAAATTATTGAATTTGAGAAGCTCGTTAAATTAATTAGAAGTTAATTTCATCTCAACTTTGTCCAATTGATTCAATTTGGCTTATTTTATTAATTTAGATTGACTAAATTGTTAAGTTGGGCTTTCCTTCTTATTCCCTTCATTTATTTCATCACCCCAGACCCAATTTCCCTAAAGACCCGGCCCACTCTTCTCCTATTTTACCCAAAATTAGTCCATATACAAACCCATACATATATTATATACAATACACATGCACACACGCGCCTCTTTTTCTTTCCCTTTCTTTCTCCCCGACTCTCTCTCTCTCTCTCGATAAAGAGCAACATCGACAACTATTGGCAACAACAACACCAAACGATCCTCAAAGCTCCGTCAAATACACATCCAACTCGACCTCACAAAATCAACCAAATGGTTCCAATCCTCCGTTAACCCTCAGGATTCTGTCATTGAAGGTTCCAAAATCCAGCTCATCGCCTCCAATGTTCGAATTCCCTCAAATCCGCCAATTTCGTACAATGAAGGTACAGTGTTGTGTGATTTTGATTGGTTGATGGGGAGTTCATTTTTTTCCCCCAAAATTACCTACGAATTTGGCCCTCTTTTGGTCCAAATTTATTCAATCTCAAGCTAAAAATTCAATCCCTTATCCCCAATTTTGAATTTCAAAATCTCCTATCGAAATCCCCATTTTACCCCTCCATTCCCCCCCCCCCCAAACAACCCCTATTTTTTCTATGAATAGAGAGTGAGAGGTGAGGGTTTGGGTGGGATTTTTTTGGGGGAAAATTGGGAATTCGGGAGGCGCACGCTTCTAATCCCACGTAACCAAAAAAATTCAAGAAGAAATAGAGTCTAAAATCAAATTCCGATGAAAAAATCAAAATTCTAAAACCCATTTGAATTTCGACAAAACGGAATCGAATCTCGGCAGTGGTGGAAGTCCGTTCGATTAAAGCTCGTCGTCTCAAGTTCGCTGCTCCGAAAAAGGTAAAAACTTCATCTTGTTACATGTCTTCTTCTTCAGGTTTGGAATATGATAGTGTGGAATTTTGTTGATGTTTTGAATTTTTGTTGTTATCATGAGACTGTTTTGATGATAAAATTGGTGTAAATACTCCACCTTTCTCTTGATTCTTGTTGTATTAAAGTGTAAAAATGTGAAATTTCACTGTATTTGTGAGTTTGAGGATTGGTCTTGTGTACTAAATATTTTTAACGTTAGTGAGACCTCTAGGATTGAAAATTGTGTTCTGATTCGATGACTGGTGTGTTTTTCTTTAAAAAGCTTTGAACTTTACATACTAGTGCACTCGTTTCATGATATCTCATAAGTGTGTTGTCGTTTTTATGTTCATTAAAGGCTAAAGCGAACTTTTCTTATGGACGAAAGTGGTTTACATCTCCTTCGATTGTGCATTTGATCTCTATCTATGTGTTCCGTAGTTTGTTTTCTCTATTCGATCATCATATTAAAATACAAAATTCTTTTAACTATCTTCTTTGTATTGCTATTTTGCTTGATCGTGGAGTTATTTCCAAGTTCTGTTAGAAGCAAGTGTTCATAGAGGACTTTTTGGTTCTTAATATCGGAAGGAACTCATGAACTAAGGACTGAAAACCAGGCAGCCCCATACGTGGCTTATTTTCAAGCACAAAACTAGGAATGAGACATATCCTTGCTATGTCATACGCTCATTTTTGAAAGTTTAAGATAGATATTTGTTCCTCTTTTTTCTTTGATGCTAAGTGTGAGACCTAGTATTTTGAAACTCAGTTTACTACCAACTCGCATGCTGATTTTCTATGTTTGAAGTTTGTAAGTTTCCTTTTTATGTCTACTCTTGAAGAAGATCTTGACTGATTTCTCATATCAGTAGAAGGTCCCAAATTGACTGACCAAGGTCTATTTCATTAAGGTATTCAACATGTAGCTGGGATCGAATGTTATCACTTGTGCATAAAGAAAAAGGCTTAAGACATGCTTGATTTTGTTCTTTCTCTGAGGTGTTTGGATTTTGAATATACATTCTGTAGATTATTTTCTTGATTGTGAATGGTGGTTGTGGTCAAGTATTAGTAGTGTTGTTGTGATTCGAGTGTGCTTGATTGAAAATCCGTAACAACCTCCTTTATTAAGCTTGATTTCTTAAACATGTGCAGCAACTCGATTTGATTAAAAGTTGATGGAAAAATGAGTTTGAAGCGTTCTGTTTTAGCGTTTGACACAATTATTATTCTTAGCTTGAGTTTCCTGTAGCAATGTCATTATATACATTTGATTAGTATGAGCTCTACAAAATCCTTCGCTATGACCATCTCGATTTTCTGTGAGCAATTATAAGTATATCACGGGGTGTACACATATTATTAATGACATCACGACCATAAGTTCTCTACTTCCATCTAGAAGTGAACTTTAGAAAGGAAACAATTATGATCAATTGGTAATTTTCAGTATATCATGTCACAATTCTTGCAAGCATGAATGAATTGTTTGTTAAGGAGTGTGAATTTGTGTCCCTAATATTCGTTGATGCATAGTCCATCTCTCTTTTGGGCTTACTGGCAGTTTCTTCCCATTCACCACGTTTTGCCCCAAGCACCTTTTGTTCCTTTACAATGCATCAATCCGTAATCTCTATTTATCTTTAATTTTCCAAGAATGAATGTTAATTCTTATCTTTGTTCTTATGACATGTGATAACGATGTGAATCCTCATGGACTTTCCCCCTTTTGCATTTCTGGAATGGGCCGAAAAGGCCCAAGCCATCGAGTTAAGCCTTAAGACCCAAAACAGGTTCAAAGTCGAAGAATGTGTAGCTAAATGCTACATTTGGAAGCAAGCATACAGGCGGAGGACCAAACGATGTGTATACATGACTGAAACACAGTCATATACACGATAAAAATACAGAAAACGTGAAGAAAAATAAGTTGATATACTTCTGGTACACACAGCTGAAAAGGGACTTTAAAGGTCCAAGAAATAGATTTAGGACAGGTACAAAGGGGAATTGGGCCAGGCCCAATAGTTCAAGATTGGACAATTTAGGGGTTTGGGCTTTAGAAACCTAAATCCAACTTCTTTCTCTCTTTATATATTATGACTGTTATTTTACGGACTAGTTTAGTTAACTTAGTTAAATCCCCATTAAGTTTCCAAAATCATGTTTGCGTAAATTTTTCCTTTTATCACTTTCTTTTCAAACAAATAATTTCTTTCTTTTCAAAGTTAGTCAAATAAGGTTGTTTTCAAATAGTCTGGATAACCGCAAGTTAGCAGATACTTTGGATGCCTTAAAACCCTTCCCAAAGTATTAATATGAACCGCTTACCTAGAATTTCTTAAACTTTGAGATTTTTTCTGTTTAAATCTTTAAAGTTATTTTAAAAAGGTTTTCTTGATTTTCCTTTAAATTAATCAAATGTCGACTCTTCTCAAAAAACGAATTTGAAAACTTTCTTTTCCTAAGTGTTTGAATTTCGAAAAATCACAAAACAGAGTTGATATCAAAGGTCATAAATAGAAAGTTGGTAAAGGATTGCTCGCTCGAGTCTGAGAAGATTATAATATATACTAATCAATTTTAAAAAAATAGTAAATTTGTTCATCCAGCAGGCACAGTTGTATTGGAAGGCTCGACCAAGATACCTACAAGAATTGTTCAATTTCATTGCGTCGAAGACACCTTGCCATAACCTAGCTTGGGACGTCGACACGGGTAATGACCAGGCTGCAAAATCTGCAAGAATTTCTCATAGACTCATAGCTAAGCCAGTAGTGTACGCAGAATTTTCATAAACAACCTTTTTGCCTCGCTCCATGAGGTAGAGGTAAGGTCTGTGTACACTCTACCCTAAGATCTCACATATAGGATTTCACATGATATATTGTTGTTGTTGTTGCATATATAATTAGTTAACTCTTTGTTCTAAAATGTCGATTGTTTTTCAATATTGTCCAAAATTTACCTCTTTTTTTTTCAATACAAGAAAATGCATAGATAGCTATAGAATACGTCGTAGCTAAACATGAAAAGTTCTGAGGCTAAACACTTTAACCACCACTTTTTTTCTGTAGCAAGAAGTGTCGTAACTAAAAGTTAGCTACAGACTTTACATGGTTTGTGGCTAAGGAAAAATACTTACAGCTACAAAAAATCATGTTGTAGCTGTGATGGTAAAAACTTCCTACTACGAAATATATAATTATAACAAATAATTTTATTCTTTTGCCACGACAAATAAAATTTGTAGTAATTTTTATATTATACTCATGATGTATTTTGCTATGAAAATTTAAAATTTGTGGCTATTTTATATTTTAGTCTCGTAATAATAATACTTGTATTTATCTACGAGTTAGAAAATCTATAACTATAAAATGAAATATTTGCCACAAATATTTTTGTACATGGCAAAGAATTCATTCTTTTTTCACGAAATACATAAATTATAGCAGCTACTTTTTAAATTTCTATGAAAAGTGAAAACATAAAGCCATCTTTTTATAATATATATAGGTTTAGTCACAACTACGAAAATTTATTACTGCAAATTGAAGAATACTATTACAAGCATTATTAATTACACAAATTTCTATAATGTAGCTAAAATAAAAATAAATTTCAACAATTTCATTGCTACAAGTTAAAGAATTTTTCACAAGCTTTGTAGTACGAAAAGTTACATAATGCAGCTAAAAATTCACATTTGAGATTCCAAAATAATTATCAAATTACATATAATTGTATTTTACAATTTTGATAATAGTCACAATAAATAATTCTTTTGTCTTGTTTGAGTCCAAATTAGCATAATCTTCTCTTATCTCTGCTTTCACGGTCTTCAACTGCACCTCAAATTGGTCAACATCCATCCGAGTTTGTCATTTATATGTTCTTATTTCATGAATATGCCTGTCGATTATGGTAAAGTGTTTTAGCACCAAGAAAATCATGACCAACTTATTAAATATGTAAGTATGCGTATATATAAATTTTCAAGGAGAAAAATATATGTAAAAATAAGAAAAAATGCAAAGCTACCAAAGAAGTAAATAAACATGTGGATTCTTTAAACTTCTTAAAATTTGTAGATACAAATTTCAACATAACTACAACAACATACTCAGTGTAATTCTATAAATGGAAGATCTCAAATTTCAATATCAATTCTAAAATTCACACATACAGGATGTAACCTTTAGATTAACAAAAATATATATCTAATAAAATACTCATATTGTAAAACTTATCTCATATACAAAGGAGAATTTTCATGTTGTAAAACCTAAAAAAAAATAAAAAAATAAGCAAAACATCATAAAACTTTCAAATCAAATCAAAAATTGAGATGAGAAAGGGTGAGGGATGTAGGAGAGGGAAGGAGGGAGAAGGGAAATGAATTTGGGTGTTTGTTAAGTGTGAAGGGGTACTAGGGTTATTTAACTGGAAAAGTACACTAAATAGACCTAAAAAGTAAAATATTTATACCCAAATACCTTTTCTATTACTAATTCTTGAAATGTTTGTTCGACTGAAACTAATTACCCGCATACCCCCTTTGCGCAACCTTTTTTTGCACCATTTTCTATCTTTAAAATATCGGAGCCAAAGCCTTCCAACTTTGCGCAGCCTTTTTTGACTTCAATTTCAATTCCTTTATACCTTTCAATTTATTTCTAATTATTTGTTCTTGTCTTCCTTTTTTTTCTCTCTATATTTTGTACTTTTCATTTCTATTTGTTTTGTTTATTTTTTGTGATTTAAATATAAAAATAATTATCATGGTTGCTTATTTTTTTATTAATAAAATATAAAAACTAATTAGATTATAATAAAAAGTAATTAAAAAATATTAAATTTACTAGTTTATTTATTAAATAATATATATTTTTAATTTTGGTTAGATTTTTTTTTTTAATAATAAAATAAATGATAAAGTTAAAGATATTATCTTACTATTTTTAGACTAATTAAAATATAAAAAAATTAATAAATTAATTCAATAATAAATAATTAAGAATGACTAAGAATGGTCTCACTGAAGGACTGGAACAATCCTCTATAACATCAATGCTACCATGATATTATATAGATACATTGTTATGGTATCATTACACACTGAAGCAAACCTCAATGATACCAAGTCAGTATATATATACTATGATGGTATCTTGGAGGTCTGACTGAAGGATTGAAGCAGACATCAATGATACTATGACGATATATAAATATACTGTGATGGTATCATGTAGATCCCACTAAGGATTAAAGCATAAATCAATGATATCATGACGGTATACAGGTATACTGTGATGGTATCATGGAGGTCCCACTGAAGGATTGAAGTAGACATCAATGATACCACGATAGTATATAGATATACTGTTATGGTATCATTACAGACTGAAGAAAACCTCAGTGATACCTAGTCAGTATATATATGTTGTGATGATATCATGAAGGTCTGACTGAAGGATTCAAGCAAACATCAATGATACCATGACAGTATATAGATATTTGTGATGTTATCATGGAGGTCCTACTAAGAATTGAAGCAAACATCAATGATATCATTACAATATATAGATTTACTGTTATGCTGTCATTACAAACTGAAGCAAACTTCAATGATACCATGTCAGTATATATGTACTATGATGGTACCATGAAGGTCTGACTGAAGAATTGAAGCAAACATCAATGATACAATAACGGTATATAAATATACTGTGATGGTACCATGAAGATCTCACTAAGGATTGAAGCAGAAATCAATGATACCATGACGGTATACAGGTATACTGTGATGGTATCATGGAGGTCCCACTGAAAGATTGAAGCAGACATCAATGATACCATGACAGTATATAGATATATTGTCATGGTATCATTACAGACAGAAGCAAACCCCAATGATACCTAGTCAGTATATATATGTTATGATGGTATCATGAAGGTCTGACTGAAGGATTGAAGCAAACATCAATTATACTATGATGGTCTATAGATATCTGTGATGGTATCATGGAGGTCCAACTAAGGATTGAAGCAGACATCAATGATACCATGACAGTATATAGATATATTATTATGGTATCATTATAGAATAAAGCAAACCCCAATGATACCTAATCAATATATATATACTGTGATGGTATCATGAAGGTCCCACTAAGAATTAAAGCAGACATCAATGATACCATGACAGTATATAAATATATTGTGGTGGTATCATTATGGACTGAAGCAAATAAAAAATAAAAGAAAATAGAATCAAATAAAATCACAAAAGAAAAGAAATAAATAAAATATATATAAAAAAAGATCGAAAATATGAAATTAGCTTGTGGTGAAAAAATAAAGAGTATTATGGTTTGAGAAAAATGAATGAAAAAGGAGGAAAAAAATAAAGAATAAAGAAATAAACGAAAAAAAGAAGAAAGGAACAAATAATAAAGAAATTGAAAAATAAAGAGAAAATAAAAAATAAAAAAATAAAAGGAACCAATAAAGGAAAAAAAAGTAGAGGAAAAAAGTAAAGAATAAAGATATAAACGAAAAAAAGGAAAAAAGAAAAGGAAAGGAAAGGAACAAGAAATAAAAGAGAGAATCAAAGCAGGAAAAAAGAAGTAGAGAAAAAATATAAAGAATAAAGAAATTAATGGAAAAAAATAAGGAAAAGAACAGGAAATTGAAAAAAAAACGTAAAAATAAAAGGAACAGGACAAAAGGGAAAAATAAAAGCAGGAAAAAAAAGATTAGAGAAAAAAATAAATGATTAAGAAATAAATGAGAAAAAAGAGGAAGAAAATGAGTATATAAAATAAAAATTGAGTGCGAAACAAATTATGGTGTAAAAAGAAAATAAAGAATAAAATAATTTTACGAAAAAACTAAATGAACAAAGAGGCATAAAAACAAGAAACGAAAAAAAAAAAGAAAAAAAGAAAAGTAGTAAAGAAATAAAAAGGAAAAGAAGTAAAAGTGGAAAAAATAACTAAAGCTACAAGGAAAGAGGATATTTTATGTAATTAATTAGGGGGACATTTTATATAAGGGGACATTTAATTGTAAATAATTTGCTTCTATGGACTATGGATGTACTTTCCCCTTATTTAATTGGGTTTTAGATTTTGGGGGGAAATTTTGGTGTTTTGCAATTTTTTATTTTTTGGGGCAAATTTTTGGGGGAGGTGTGGCGGTTCAGATTTAAGTTTGAATCTTTTTTATTTGGCCAATTGGCGAGTGAATTCCCTAAATAGCTATTTATGTTTTGAGAATTTTTTTCAAATATCACTTTTGTTTTATTTAGGACGATAATATCATTCAATTATTATTATTTTTCTCAAAAAATACTAAATACCTCAAAAACTTTTTTCTCTCTTAGTTGGCATGCCATGTCATTAAAATCTTTTTAAAAAAAATACCTATTTAACTCATCAAACTCATTTAGCCAAAATATATTATATTCTTTTTTTTTTGAAAAAAATGCATTAGTTTATTATGAAATTTAAACTTTTTATCGATACTTAAACTTTACATATCTTTTTCCAACGATTATTTTTTTGAATGGTTACTCATATTTTTCAAATTGCCTATAAAAGTTACTTTTTTTAAGATAATATTTTGTTTTTAGTTTTTTCCCAAATTCGTGGCAATCACACCCATGTTGGGCATTGTTTCATGATACCAGACTGTGGTTTTTTAAGATAATAATATCACTTAACTATTATTATTTTTTTAAAAAAAATACTAAATATCTCAAACGTCTCTTTTTCTTCGAATTGACATGCCATATCATTAAATCATATTTTTAATAATAGACCTATTTAACTCATCAAATTTATTTAGTCAAAGTATATTTTTATTCTTTTCTTTAAAAAACATACATCAGTTTATTAAGAAGGAATTCTCATGCTTAGGAATCTTTTACCGGTACTTAGTTTTTTTATTTTTTCTGAAGTTATTTTCTTGGATGGTCATCCATTTTTTTGGAGTTACCTAACAAAATCACTTTAATTTTTGCTAAGACAATAATATCACTCAGCTATCAATATTTTTCTCAAAAAATACTAAATACCTCAAAAGTCTTCTTCTCTTCTAATTGACATGTTATATCAGTAAACCATAATTTTTTTTAGTAATAAACTTATTAACTCATCAAACTCATTTAACCAAAATTATAGTTTCATTTTTTTTTAAAAAAAATATATTAGTTTATTAAGAAGAAATTCTCATACTTAGGTACTTACACTTTTTTTCCTTGCATTATTTTCTTAGATGGTTATTCATGTTTTCACATATAATTGCCTACAAAGATCACTTGTTTTTTAAAGACAATAACATCACTAAATTAAATAAGTTATCTTAGAATTTTAATTCACATGTAAAATAATATGGTAAAATTTAAGTGTGGCAAAGAATTCCTAAGCATAAAAATAAATTAATGCATTTTTTTTTAAAAAAGAATAAAATTATAATTTTGGTTAAATGAGT
This sequence comes from Capsicum rhomboideum, assembly GCA_031232105.1. Classification (NCBI taxonomy): domain Eukaryota; kingdom Viridiplantae; phylum Streptophyta; class Magnoliopsida; order Solanales; family Solanaceae; genus Capsicum; species Capsicum rhomboideum. Next base: position 24,619,888 of record CP124713.1, on the reverse strand, counting down.
TTGATGAATTAAATGGTTTAGTATTTAAAAAAAATGAGATTTTAATGACATGACATGCCAACTAAGAGAGAAGAGGACTTTTGAAGTGTTTAGTATTTTTTTTAGGAAAATAGAGAAAGTTGAGTGATATTGTGGTCCTAAATAAAACATAAGTGATATTTGAAGGAAATTCTCAAAACTTAAGTGATTATTTAGGGAATTCACTCGCCAATTGGCCTTTGTTTTTGTTTTTTTTAAATGTTTTGGTCGAATGAAAAATTTTATTCAACCAAAGTAATCTTTGTACAATTCGCTAGCTCCAGTGGACTCTAGGAGCCAGACCTCGAAATAAAACTACTCCTATTCTAAAAGGAAAGCAAAACAAGCAATTTCTTTTATAATCCTAGATAGGGAAACTATTCATGTTGTTCAACATATGATGCCACTTGTGCGGTGATTGCCTCTAACATGTAGCTGAATGACAATCTCCTTCAATCTGTTGCCACTCTCTTTGCATTCCCTTTGAAACCTTCTGTAATTTCTTTCGATCCAGACATGGTATACTGTTGCAGCAAACAAGAAACTTAATATCTGAACTCTGGATCTATTGTGTTTGACCTGCTGTGCGAGTCATAGTACTTCGTCTTCCCATTTTGTGCTCTGCCTGTTTATTCCCACCCATCTAAGCAGCGAATTCCAAATATATTGTGAGTAAGAGCAATCAAAAACAGATGATCGAATGTTTCTACTTCTCCTGAGTTACACAGTACACACTCATTTGAAACTCGAATATCCCATTTCTCAAGTCTCTCCACAGTTGATAGTCTTCTCTATATGGCAAGCCAAGTGATGAATTGGTGTCTTGGTAGAATTCCAGCCCCCATAGCAATGCTCTTCCAAGGTACTTTAGGATAATGTGGTGTGAAGGCTAAGTAGGGTTTTTTTGATACTAAACTTTCCTTTACAACAATATCCTTGTAGACAGCTTTGCGCATTAGTACCAGGTAACCATTTTCGTGCATCAAAAATCTTTCGCACAAGCCAACATACTTGCGGAGGTGTTGGGATCTCTGCCAATTCTTGGGTGCTTTATGTAGAATGTATCAATCCATTGAATCCACAATTTGTCTTTCTTCGTTGTTATAGCCCAAAGAAGCTTGCAAATAGCAGCTTTATTCTACTTATAAAGGTCAATGATATTCAGTCCCCCTGCTGATTTCGGCATACATAATGTGTTCCATGTGACCAAGACCCTCTTGGATATATCTGCAGTACCAGTCCATAGGAAAGTGCGACAAGCCCTGGTGATCTTGTGGATGAATTTTTTTGGCAAAAGAAAAACCTGAGCTCAATAAATTTGCATTTCGAAGAGCACACTCTTGATGAGTTGTAAACGGCTACTGTATGAGAGAAACTTTGTAGTTCAGTAGTTAATCTTCGCTATCATTCCTTCCAAAAGCGGCATACGCTGTTGTGCACTAAGTTTTTTGGAAGATAAAGGCATACCTAAGTATTTGAAAGGAAGCTCACCCGCTACAAAGCTCGGCTCTGCCAATAACTAATCCTTTTCATCCTGTGTGATACCAGCCATGTAAATAGAGCTCTTATCCATATTTTATTATTCGCATGGAGTCCTGAAACCTATGAAAAGTGGTTAAATGAAATCATCATCAATTGAATAGATCTTATATCAGCTCTGCAACACATTAATAGATCATCAGCAAAGCACACATGCAATAATCATAGCTTCTCGCACTTCGGATGATAATTAAAGTCTGGATTATGCCTTAGCTGCTTAAGAGACCTATTCAATTATTCTACAGCTAGTACAAATAAGTAGGGTAACATTGGGTCACCCTGTCGTAGACCCTTCTGTGCTTGAAGCTATTGAGTCAAACCACCATTGATGATTAGAGAATACCTCACCGTAGTAACTAGGGGTGGGCGTTCGGTAATTCGGTTCGGTTTCGGTTTATTTATTTCGGTTTTTTCGGTTTTCGGTTATAGGTATGTGTGTACCGAAAACCGAACCGATTTAATTCGGTTCGGTTCGGTTTTTTAAAATTCGGTTCGGTTCGATTTCGGTTTATAAATTCGGTTTTGGAAGAAGAAGAGGAAAAACAGAAAAAAATAAAACGGTATTTGGAAATGGAATCGTCGTTCGATGTGAATAATCACCACCGGTTGCATCGTTGTTCGAGTGTTGGTGAGTTTGGAATCGTCGTTGTTTGAGTGTAGGTGAGTTTTGAATCGCCGTTGTTCGAGTGTTGGTGAGTTTTTTCGTGTGTAGTGAATTCACTGAATTAGGACTTAGGTAATTAGGTTTATGTTTTAAGTGGGCTATTGGTGTTGGGCTTAGATTTAACTCATTTAAGTGAGTTGTTGGTGTTGTATATAAATAAATTATAAATTTCATTATATATGTATAAAAATTAAAAAAAAAAAAATTATATTTTAAATTTCGGTTTAACCGAAAAACCGAAATATATGTACCCTATAACCGAAAACCGAACCGAAAACCGAAATTATAGAAAAAAATAAACCGAAACCGAACCGAAAAACCGAAAAACCGAATCAATTCGGTTCGGTCCGGTTTTTCGGTTTTTCGGTGTTTATGCCCACCCCTAGTAGTAACACATTCCATGACTAGGTGAACAAATTTTAGTGGGAACCCAAATTCAAGCATTACCATCTTCAAAAAGTTCCATTCGATCGAGTCATATGCTTTACGAATGTCTATCTTTACCATACATATAGAAGAGACACTTTTGTGGCCATTATTATAATCCGGGTACAAAATCTGTATTTACAACAATGAACTTCAACACCAAGTTCAAGAACAACCAAAAAGTTCAAACTATTTTCTAGAAAATAGATAAAACCATCAAGAAAGAGATGAAGAAAGAAAGAATCAAGTCCACCGAATTCATGGTGTGTCCTTAAGGAATTTATTCCCCTCAAGTAACCGACTTTAATGGAATATATACTCCTAGGATAAAATGATTCACTTCAGCAAATAGTAGTACCTCAAATTTGCCGAACTACGAACGCACTCAACGATTTGTAAATCACACTAGAGTTTTTAGGAAGAAAAAAATAGTTTTCACTTCAAAATTTCATACTAAACTTGACGAAAAATTAGGTATTTATAGCCATAAAGAGTTGCTTCTGAAAAGAAACAATGGTACATGAAAGATTGCGCTTGTTTTTGAAATATCACCTGACCTGCACTGGCATCTGTGTCCGCAGATGGGCACATGCGGCTGCAGGTCAGTGATTGGCACAAACCAGAAAGTTCGGCTTGACCTGCGTTGGCACCTGCGTCCGCAGGTCGCCAGGTGCACGCGCAGGTCGCCTTTTTCATTATCAAACAGTGCCTCGAAGGGTCACGTCCCTTCGAGGTGTGTTATGACATGCGTCCGCACATGCTAGTGTGCGTCCGCAAATGAAGAAATTTCAGATTGAATTTTTGAAACATTAACTCTCAAGTTTCAAATGAATTTTGTCCAAAAAGATATCATCTCTCGATGTCCAAATCCAAATCCAAATTTGAAGCAGAGCAAGCGACGACGACGGCAACTCGATGGTTGTCTTCTTCTTGCCTCACTATCCACATGAATAAGTGCTTCTATACTTAAGCACAAGGATTTTCCTTTCTCCCACCAATGTGAGAGAACATTCATTCTATAAAATGAATACACATTTCACTTTTCCCTCCATTTTCCATTCACTTTCACTTAGAACCCAACAACCATAACTTTCGATAAATTCGTGACCAACTATTACATTATTGAGTATGCTCCTTCCTTCGATGAAAGCAGATTGAGCTGGCCCCACAATGTCATTTACCACCAATTTTAGTCTAGTCGTTATGATCTTGGCAATCAATTTGTACATGGTTGTGCAGCACGCTATGGGCCTGAATTCCTCGACATATGTTGGATTTGGCACTTTAGGCACCAATGTGACTGTGGTGCAATTTATCTTTTTCAGCTACTTTCCTGTCAAAAAGAATTCAAGTACAGCTTCCATTACTTCTTCTCCAACCTGATCCCAGTAAACTTTAAAAAATTCAGCAGGGAACCCGTCTATTCCTGGTGCCTTATCTAGTGGTAGCTCCTTGAGGGGCTTAAGAACTTCATCCCTTGTAACTTCCCGGAGCAATGGTAACTTTTGGTCATTAGTGAGGCAAGGTCCATCTCTGGCAATGTCAATGTTAATGCAGGGCATTTCTGTGGCTTTGGTTCCCAGCAACTCGGTAAAAAAATCCAGGAATTCATTCTGTATTTTGTGTTGCTTCTCGCAAAGTTACTCCTTGTTCATTGCAAATTGTTGATATTCTATTTCTAGCCTGCCTTTGCTTCAAGAAGGCATGGAAGAACTTTGTGTTTGAGTCCCCATAAGCTATCCATGTAGCTCTAGATTGTTGTCTGAGCACTCTTTCATGTATAGATGGACCACTTCTCCAGTTGTACTGTGAGCTCCTCTTGATTAATTAACTGGTGGTTCAGAAAGTCATTGTTGAGCTGATTTCGTGTGGTAGCCAGCTGATGCCTCAACTCTTCTAGTCTCTTGTCCAGTCCAGTAACTTCCTTGTTCATCTGCCTTGCTCCCTTTCTAATCCACTTCAGTTTCTGCCACACTTTATACATATAATTCCCCTTAATCTCTTGCTACCAGGTGCTGGTTACCAAGTGCTGAAAATTTTATTGCTGCAACAGGACATTACACAGTCTGAAAGGTTTTGGGAGGGTCTGTTTACACACCTCAGTATCTACCAAAATTGTAGAATGGTCAGAGCATCCAGTGGTGTGATATAGAGCAGTCAGGCTATTGTATCGAAAAAACCATAACGAGTTCCCGAGGATCCAATCTATGAGACTATATACTCGATCTGCAGCATCTCTCTTATTACTCCAAGAATATTGACACCCTCTTCTAGTCAGCTGGCCAAGACCCAAATCTTCCACACACTCTTGGAAGCTTATAGCTTCTGAAGGATGCACTGGATTACCATTTAATCTATCATTCACCGATAACATAGTGTTGAAGTCACCTAGTACAACCCATGCCTCATTAATGTTAGCATTCAGTACTCTTAAGTTGACTCCATAATTCTTTCGTCTCAACAACTGCATTACATGTATATTTTGTTTTCAATTTTACAAATGTTACTAGTAGTACGATGTAACTATTGAATATAACAATTGTACCTAAAAACAAAAAAGAATATAGCAAAGAAAATTATCAAATGAAAATAATAATAAATACATATTTTACTTTAAGTTAATGAAAATAGTCAATTATTTATATGAAATAAATATTATTCTAAAATATATTTTACTTTTCAACTTATCTGGTGCTCTATGATATTGCCAGTTTTGTTATTACTCTCTTATTTTATAAATTTTTAACTTAATAATGTTTAGTTAAATTTATGATTATTCTTAATTTTGAATTATTATTTTTTAGTTTGAATTAAAAGTACAAAAATTATATGAATCTAATATGATTTTTTTCCACATTTAAAGTAGAGGTAAGGTCTGCGTATATTCTACTGTTTCCATACTCCACTTGGTGACTACACTGAGTATGTTGTTATGTATATAATTTTAAAATGATTTATATCTATCAGAATATAAAGTTTTAAATAGCTAATTTTAAAACAAAGTTGTCAATATATATCCAAAAAAATCTATCTAATCTATTTATATAGAAAAGGAGAAGGGGAACAATATTGTGATGACAAGTGTCAATTACCACAAAATTCAAGTTCGAAAATTATTTTAAGATAGAAGTTTCAAAATGTCAATTCAATTTTTTTATACCAATAACTTGAATTCAAATTCATATTAAAACGCTCTACGATGGTGAGATCATACTTTCACAACATTCGATTATTTCAATTTGTATTTAAACAAGAATATGAATTTTGAATTACAATTTTTTAGATTGAACTAAAAATATAAAAATTATATGAATTTAAAATAAATTGTATGCATTAAAATGCCAAGTTAAAAAAAAGAAAATTCAAAAATAAAATAAAACTATCAATATTAGAATTTTTTTTAAATCTATCTACACATAATAGGATAATCAAAATAATATTGTAATGACAAGTGTCATCATCACAAAATTTTAAGTTTGAAAATTATTTTATGATAGAATTTTATTTAGAAAAATATCGATTTCAATTTTTTTTTATATCAGTAACGCGAATTCAAATTTAAATTAAAGTGTCCCATTATAGTAAAATCATACTTCTACAACACCCAATTATTTCAATTTGAATTTAAACATATATTAGATCACAGGGGTCACTTAATTTAAGCTTTTGCTACACCTCTTGAAATGGGATCTAATAACCAGGCAGAGATTAAAGCTGCAACTTATGGATTTACCTGGTGCATCCAACATGGTTATAGCAGGGTCATTTTGGAAGTTGATTCGGAGTTACTTGTTAAATGGCTCAAGCAAACCATTACCCCTCCATGGAGCCTTCACATTCATATCATGAGTTACAAGAGTTGATCAAACTACTTGATCGTTTTTATTGCAAATATGTCTATAGAGAAGCAAACTTTTCAGCAAACACTCTTTTCAAACATAGTCACTTATTAGATTTTACTCAGCAATATTACACTTACCATCAGCTTCCTCATGACATTAGAGGTTACTACACTCTTGACAAAATGGGGATGGTCAGTTTCAGAAGAAGAAAGTTGAAGAGAATAAAGAAGCCTTCATAGCTGATTTTAGTTTTCAAGCCCTGAACATGTCCACTTGTTCTTCATCAGTGTTATTTCCTTCTTATCATCTTCATTTAGGCTACATGCGTTTTAGTATATCTTTCATGAAGATGTCTAGTTTTGTTAGGTTCTCTTCTTGTAAGGGGAGAGTCTCCCTCTTTTATGCTTTCCTAATTTCTTTGTATTGAGAGGAGTCCTCTCTTCTAGGTGCTTAGAACTAGGTTTTCTTTTCGTAATATTGGGGATGAGTTGGTTGGCCTTAGTAGGCTAGGTGACTCTTGAACCACCATAGGACCGGAGGTAAGGTTTATGTCCCCCTCCTTGTATTTACTTTTATTTTATTTATGTTAAGGCTTGGGGGTGTGTGGTTCAACCTCTGATCTTCACGGGGGGTGAGATCCCTAGGTTAGGTCCGTTAAATTAAAAAAATAAAAAATTTAAACAGAGATATGAATTTTGAATTGCAGTTTTTAGTTTGAATTATAAATATAAAATTATATGAATTTATATAGCTTAAACTATCAAATATAAATTAGAATATTAAAAAAAGTAAAATAAAAATATCAATAACAAAAAAACTCAACAAAAACACACACTAAATGTTATTATCGCTTTCTTTATTAGTGTATGTGTATCAATTATATTCACTAAATGATCGATTTATCTATTTATATTCTAGAGTAATTTATATTGCATATTTTATTAAAATCTGACATTATTTAATAAAAGATAAAATACTAAATTAAAAAACTCATTTAAATATTATGTATGAAAAACATCACAGAGGGTGAGGGTGGGGGTGGGGGTAGATAGTGAAAGATATTATAATATTAGTTAATTTTTTAAAATAAATAAAGTAAATCAATATAATTTGATATGTTCAAACAAGACATATAATATTTGCAATTATTATAATTCCTTAATAATGTTTGTGCATCAAAGCGAATATAAATATATGTATACATAGTATCTCTACAATTATTGAAGTTTTTATGAATACTTTTTAAAAATAAGTGCTTCATATAAAACATTAGAAATTTATTTTAAAATAATAAAGTCAAGCATACATAAAAAAAAGTATCGATTAACATCCAAAAATAACATATCTCAATAAGATAAAATGCTAGCTTGATAAGCTTACGAAATTAGTTGAGAAGTTTGAGGTTATATGTAGGTATATAAATATCCTACTATACATATAATTGTTGGTGAAATATTACAACAATTATAAAGAGATTCAAGTCCACTGTAATAAATATTTTCATCGGTCCAGCAGTAATCTTCTTCTTAGTTGAGGCGCGGATATCTCGCTCTCTTTAAGGAGATTCAATAGAAACAATTAAAAAATCCGCGGTTGTCAAGATGGGAGATCTTAACAAGCCATTCTGATTCAACGGTACTCATTTCAAAAGGTGGAAGGGTAAAGTACCTTTCTACTTAAATCTTCTCAATGTTTCTTATGTGTTAACTGAGAAAAATCCTAATAAAGTATACAACTCCACCATGAATGATGATGAACTTATTTCTCTTCAAGAGAAAGTTGAAAAGTATGATGGTGACTCCTACAAGTGTCGGTATTTTTTACTTAATTGTCTATTAGATAATTTTTATGATTATTATGATAGAACTTACTCTAGTGCAAAGAAAATTTGAAAAGCATTGCAGAGTAAGTATGATACCGAGAAGGCTGGAGCGAAAAAATATGATGCTAGCAGATTTTTTTCTGTTTCCAAATGGTGGACAACAAATCAGTGGTAGACCAAGCTCAAGATTTTATAATGATTGTTGGAGAACGCATGTCCGAGGAAGTCAAAATTGAAGATAACCTTATTGAATCTGACCAATATGTAATTGTGAAAAATAGTATTTTTGTGGGAAATGGGTATGCTTGTGATGAGATGTTCAAGCTGAATGTTGAAATAAATAAAACTTCTACTTCTGTTTATATGATTTCTTCTACTAATTTTTGGCATGCTCGTCTGTGTCATATAAATGATCGTTATATGAGAATCATGAGTAGTTTAGAATTAATCCCAATGATTAAAAAGAATTTTGAAAAATGTGAGACTTGTAGTAAAGCCAAAATCACTAAAAGACCTCATTTTCAAGTTGAAAGAAAAACTGATTTATTAGAATTAGTTCATATTAATATTTGTGAACTTGGAGGAATTTTAACTTGTGGAGAAAATAGATATTTTATCACTTTCATTGATGATTTTTCGAAGTTTACATATGTTTACTTAATAAAAAATAAAAGTGATGCTTTTGAGAATTTTAAAACTTTTCTCCATGAAGTTAAAAATCAGTTTGGTAGAAAAATAAAAAGAATTAGAAGTTATATATATATATATATATAAGATCCTATAAAATTGAATCAAGTCGAGTGATGAACCTAAATTTTAAAGTGTCTCAATAAATTACATCCAAGTCAAATAACAATTTTGAAAACACTTGCTCAGGATGAAGTTTGAATTTGACTTGTTGAAAGTTTCTTAAAATTTAATATGATTAGTTAATTGAAATAAACATAATCAAGTATTTATTTAGGTTATGTTTAAGACTTACAAGCTGTAAAATTGAACTAAATCGAATGATTAACACCTCCAATCACATTAGAGTGATAAAAATATTATTCTAATAAAACAAGTTTGAGACAACTAACAATTATGAAAGCACTTGATCATGATAAAGCTCAAGTCTCACTCAGTAAAATTATATTTAAGTTCGATATAATCAATTAATAAAAATTAATTTGATATAATCACCTTTTAGTTATATTTAAATTTACAAGTAGACATATATTATTAAATCAAATCAAATGATTAGCAACTCTAGTTATACTAAATTAATATTGCTACAACAAATTTTAGCTCATGGTAGAAAGTAATTATTAGCTACAAAATTTTATCACAATATTAAATTTGTGGCTAAATTATTTTGTCATGATAAATAATTATAGCTACTATTAAGCCAGCTTTGCAATGATTTTCAGTACTCAAAGTCAAAATATTTATTTAGTTATAATATATAATTTTAAATAACTTCTTTCATGGCTAAAAAATCACTATTGCTACAAAAAGTTTCAAAACATGGCAACAATGGATAATTACCTACGAATTTTTGTTGTAGCAAAAAATCTATGGTTGTATTATTAAATTGTTGCAACAATCTTTTTGTAACTTGACGTCAACAATATTAATTTAACTATAATATTTTATTCTAAATAATTTATTGTGGCTAAAAGGTTACTATTACTATAATAAATTTTAACTCGTGGCAAAAATCAATAATTAGCTACAAAATTTTACTACATCAAAAACTACGTGGCTATATCATCTAACTATTGCCACATTTTTTATAACTTGAAACAAAAAAAATTATTTAGCTATAATATTTTATTTTAAATAGTTTATTGTGGCTAAAAGCTTATTATTGCTACAATAACTTTTATTGTGTGGCAAACACTTATGATTAGCTACAAAATTTTATTGTAGCAATATAGTTGTAGCTATTTAGGTAATTTTTGTCACGATTGCTAGTAGTTGTAGCAAAAATGAGGAATTTGCTTTGTTAGTTTAATTTTCGTGGCTAAGAATTTTGATGAATTTATAAATAGCTACAGAATTTAAATTTTTATCGCTATTCCTAGGTAATAGCTATGATTTTAAAATTCATAGCTTAGATTTTATAGCTAGAAATACATTTTGCATCAGTTGGCTAGCTCTACAAAGACGTAAATAGCAATCGATACAAGTTCAAAACAGCTGGAATTTGCAGCCAATGTTCCAAATGTTCGATATTTATGTACAAATCCCAATATGTCAATATCTGAACTGGAGAACACGTTAGAAAAAAATCATGTGGGTTTAGTGACAATTGCTCAAGTATTGCACTGGTTTGATGATCCCCAAAGATTCTACCAACAGGTGAAATGGGTACTCAAGAAACCAAATGTTGCAGCATGGTGTTACACATTGCCAAATATAAACAATTCTGTTAATTATACTCAAGAGCTAAGCTAAACACAGAGAGAAGGAAGAGAACACTACCAAAAAAATCAGAAAAACCGACCACAAGTGGTCGGTTTTTCATATATATTTTTTTTTAAATCAAAAACCGACCACAGGTGGTCAGTTTTTGTATTTTAAACTTGCGGAAAACTAATTAAATTAACCCGCAAAAATATAATTCCTTAAAACCGACCACAAGTGGTCGGTAATATCAAAAAAATAAATAAATAATTATTTATTTTTTTTAAATTTTTTTATACATAATATATTAAATTTTTTTGTTATTTTTTTTGGTCGGTTTTTGTTTCCCAAAAAATTAATATAGATAAAATAAATAGACAAAGTAAAACCGAATATATTTTTTAAAGATATTAAATTTTTTTTTTTAATTATACCGACCAAATGTGGTCGATTTTTTATTTAATAGAAATAAAAATCAATTGATATTAAAAAATCGACCACTTGTGGTCTATTTCTGTAAAAAGAATTAAGAAAACCTACCACTTGTGGTCGGTTCTTGTAAAAAAAATATTAAAAATAAATTAAGAAGTATTATATATATTAAATAAAATAAATAAATAAATAACATAAAGCATAATCTTTATTTTTTACTTACGTTTTAATAAAATAAATATATTGTTCATCGAATATATATATATATACGCGTATATCTCGTGTAGTTAATTACGTAGTAGTCAAAAGCTAATTGAATGTATACAAGTATATTGAATACATTGATATCATACGAACGAGGTAATAATATACTGTTGGAGTTATAATAATGTATGGTAAATAACTGATAATTCATCAGAGTAGAAGGAATTCATTGTATTATGGGGTAATATACTTGTGCATGTGATGTATATTGTACATATTCAGAAGTTGATATATATATATGTATACGTACATCTCGTGTAGTGATGTACGTAGTAGTCAAAAGCTAACTAAATTTATCTAAGTATATTGAATAATACGTTGATATCATACGATTGAGGTAATAATATAATGTTGAAGTTATAATAATGTAAGCTAAATTAATCGACCACTTGTGGTCGGTTTTGGTTTCCCAAAAAATTAATATAAATAAAATAAATTAAAAACTTAAAACCGAATATATTTTTAAAATATATTAAAAGTTTTTTAAAAAAATTTTACCGACAACTTGTGGTCGGTTTTCTTAATAATAATAAAAATCAATTAATATTAAAAAACCGACCACAAGTGGTCGGTTTTTGTAAAAAGAATTAAGAAAAACCTACCACTTGTGGTTGGTTTTTGTAAAAAATATTAAAAATAAATTAAGAAATATTAAATATATTAAATAAAATTAATAAATAACATAAATTTTTTTTTTTTTTTTACTAACGTTTCAATAAAATAAATATATTGTCCATCGAGTATATATATATATATGTATGTATGTATGCGCGTATATCGTGTGTAGTTATTTACGTAGTAGTCAAAAGCTAATTGAATGTATGCAAGTATATTGAATACGTTGATATCATACGATCGAGGTAATTATAATATATTATTGGAGTTATAATAATGTAAAGTAAATAATCGATAATTCATTAGAGTATAAGGAATACGCTGTATTGTGGGGTAATATACTCGTGCATGTGATCTATATGTATATTTCGTGTAGTGATGTACGTAGTAGTCAAAAACTAACTGAATCTTTCTAAGTATGTATATTGAATATGTTGATATCATACGATCGAGGTAATAATATAATGTTGAAGTTATAACAACGTAAGCTAAATTAACCGATAATTCATCAGAGTATATATGAAATACGTTGTCTTACGGGGTAATATACTCGTGTATGTGATGTATATATATAGTATGTATTTAAAACGTAATAGTCGATAGAGTGTGTGTGTATATACGTATATCTCGTGTATTGATGTAAGTAGTAGTCAAAAGCAAGCTAACCGAATCTATCCAAGTATTTTGAATAACACGTTGATATCATACGATCGACGTAATAATATACTTTTGAAGTTATAATAAAGTAAGCTAATTAATCAATAATTCATCAGATTATATATAAAATATGCTGTATTACGAGGTAACTAACCAAAAATTCATCCTAATATACAAAATACATTGATATTATTATAATATTGAGGAAATATACTACTCGTGTGTGACGATGAATTAACTAATTATCCGATTTATATACATCGTATTAATTTTTTTTGTATTTATTATAAATATAATACGATTTATTCTATATTTTTTAATTTTTCCTAACGAAAACCGACGACAAGTGGCCGATTTTTGAATAAATATTTTTTTAAAATAAGAAAATCGATCACCTCAATTTTTTTTTCCACACCCGATCCAACCCAACTACCGCCTGAACCGATCGACCCATCACCCTTATAACCCTAATTACCCACAACAACAACAACATCGATCTCACACGACCCCTTGACTATAGCAGCAGCAATTCGTCTCTCTCCCTCACCCACGCCGATAGCAACAACATCGATAGCAGCAACTCGCAGCAACATCGACCATCGTCTCCGCTTTCGTCTCTCTTTCTGACCACTGAAGGTGAACATCTCCGAAAGTGAAAAGTCTAAGGGGAAGAAATTTCAAAGAAATGATTCTTTGCCGGAATCACGGTCTCCGGTGGCTGTTTCGAAGAAATGTGGATCGGTGACGTCGATTTTGAAACAGCAACAGGACAATAGGGGTTTGTTGATGAGGCCGAATTTATCGTTGAATGCTTTTCAACGGATTCTTCTCAAAGTAGAGCATCAACGGGGAAATTGAGCACGAGTAGTGTGATGCCGAGGGGTGGAAGAAGGAAGCAATGTAGACCGAAAGTGGTTAAGTATGAGAAAATTAGGAAAGTTGTTGGTGAAGTTGAGAGCTTGTCTCCTAGTCCGACTACGGGTGATGGTTCGGTGATGAAGAAAAAGTGTGCTTGGGTGACCCCGAATACTAGTATGTCTAATTCTGTAATGTTGCTTTTCATTTGTCAAATATGTAGAGTTAATGTGTTTTTATAAGGCAAAGGCATTGCTAAATTTGTTGCATAATTGTGGGATATAATTGTGTTAATGTGTATTAGTTACTTGAAAATGGTTAAGTGCAGTGACTTGAAATATATATTAGTTACTTAAAAATGGTTAAGTGTAGTGACTTGAAAATGGTTAAGTGTAGTCACTTGATAATGTGAACTTGTGATTTGAAAATGGTTAAGTGTAGTCTCTTGAAAATGTGAACTTGTGATTTGAAAAGGGTTAAGTGTGGTCACTTGACTACGTGAACTTGTTATTTGAAAATGTATAAGTGTAGTAACTTGAAATAGTGAACTAATGACTTGAAAATGGTTGAGTGTAGTAACTTGAAATGTGTATTAGTTACTTGAAAATGGTTAAGTGTAGTCACTTGAAAATATGAACTTGTGATTTGAAAATGGTTAAGTGTAGTCACTTGACTATGTGAACTTGTTATTTGAAAATGGATAAGTGTAGTAACTTGAAATAATAAACTAATGACTTGAAAATGGTTAAGAATAGTAACTTGTAATGTGTATTAGTTACTTGAAAATGGTTAAGTGTAGTCTCTTGAAAATGTGAACTTGTGATTTGAAAATGGTTAAGTATAGTCACTTGAAAATGTGAACTTGTGATTTGAAAATGGTTAAGTGTAGTCACTTGACTATGTGAACTTATTATTTGAAAATGGATAAGTGTAGTAACTTGAAATAGTGAACTAATGACTTGAAAATGGTTAAGTGTTGTAACTTGAAATGTGTATTAGTTACTTGAAAATGGTTAAGTGTGGTGACTTGAAATGTGTATTAGTTACTTAAAAATGGTTAAGTGTAGTGACATAAAAATGATTAAGTGTAGTCTCTTGAAAATGTGAACTTGTGATTTGAAAATGGTTAAGTGTAGTCACTTGAAAATGTGAACTTGTGATTTGAAAATGGTTAAGTGTAGTCACTTGACTATGTGAACTTGTTATTTGAAAATGGATAAGTGTAGTAACTTGAAATAATGAACTAATGACTTGAAAAAGGTTAAGTGTAGTAACTTGTAATGTGTATTTGAAAATGGCTAAGTGTACTGACATAAAAATGGTTAAGTGTAGTCGCTTGAAAATGTGAACTTGTGATTTGAAAATGGTTAAGTATAGCACTTGAAAATGTGAACTTGTGATTTGAAAATGGTTAAGTGTAGTCACTTGACTATGTGAACTTGTTATTTGAAAATGGATAAGTGTATTAACTTGAAATAGTGAACTAATGACTTGAAAATGGTTAAGTGTTGTAACTTGACATGTGTATTAGTTACTTGAAAATGGTTATGTGTAGTGACTTGAAATATGTATTAGTTACTTGAAAATGGTTAAGTGTAGTGACTTGAAATGTGTATTAGTTACTTAAAAATGGTTAAGTGTAGTGACATAAAAATGATTAAGTGTAGTCGTTTGAAAATGTGAACTTGTGATTTGAAAATGGTTAAGTGTAGTCACTTGAAAATGTGAACTTGTGATTTGAAAATGGTTAAGTGTAGTCACTTGAAAATGTGAACTTGTGATTTGAAAATGGTTAAGTGTAGTCACTTGACTATGTGAACTTGTTATTTGAAAATGGATAAGTGTAGTAACTTGAACTAATGAACTAATGACTTGAAAATGGTTAAGTGTAGTAACTTGAAATGTGTATTAGTTACTTGAAAATGTGAACTTTTGATTTGAAAATGGTTAAGTGTAGTCACTTGACTATGTGAACTTGTTATTTGAAAATGGATAAGTGTAGTAACTTGAAATAATGAACTAATGACTTGAAAATGGTTAAGTTTAGTCACTTGTAATGTGTATTAGTTACTTAAAAATGGTTAAGTGTACTCGCTTGAAAATGTGAACTTGTGAATTGAAAATGGTTAACTGTAGTCACTTGAAAATGTGAACTTGTGATTTGAAAATGGTTAAGTGTAGTAATTTGTAATGTGTATTAGTTATTTGAAAATGGTTAAGTGTAGTGACATAAAAATGGTTTAAGTGTAGTTGCTTGAAAATGTGAACTTGTGATTTGAAAATGTTTAAGTGTAGTCACTTGAAAATGTGAACTTGTGATTTGAAAATGGTTAAGTGTAGTCACTTGACTATGTGAACTTGTTATTTGAAAATGGATAAGTGTAGTAACTTGAAATGGTGAACTAATGACTTGAAAATGGTTAAGTGTAGTAACTTGAAATGTGTATTAGTTACTTGAAAATGGTTAAGTGTAGTGACTTGAAATGTGTATTAGTTACTTAACAATGGTTAAGTGTAGTGACATAAAAATGGTTTAGTGTAGTCGCTTGAAAATGTGAACTTGTGATTTGAAAATGGTCAAGTGTAGTCATTTGAAAATGTGAACTTGTGATTTGAAAATGGATAAGTGTAATAACTTGAAATAGTGAACTAATGACTGAGAGGTCGAGGAAGAGAAATGAGGAACTGTCTATGCAAATGAAAATATTGCAGGAGCAGATTAATAGTTTTCGTCATGCTCCACAGATACTTCCTCCATGTCCCGATGATGCACCTCGGGCTACGACAAGCCTAAGATCACTTGATGATTACACTACAGATGAGGAGGATGATTTTGATGATGATGAGGATGAGGTTGAGGATGATGGGGGGATGAGGATGACTTTTAGTTTATTTTTTGATTTGTAAACTTTGATTTTGTATGTTTTGATTTTGATATTTGGATGTTTTGATTTTGATATTTGAATGTTTAAGGAGATGTTTTAATGTTTCTAAATTAGTGGATTGTATTGAGATGATTGAATTTTCTTAATTGGTGGGCTGTTTTGTATTAGCAGGGTTTATATTGGAAATGCAGCATATATGCTGTAATTTTTTTTACAAAATTTCCAGAAAAACCGACCACAAGTGGTTGGTTTTATTAAAAAATAATAATTTTTTTTTACAAATTAAAAAAAATTATATATTTTTTTTACAAAAAAAGACCACTTGTGGTCGGTATACTAAATTAAAGAAAAATTATATAAATATAAAACCGACCACTCATTGTGGTTGGAATTCTTTTAAAAAAAAATTAATATAAAAAAAAATTAATAATTTTTTTTATTTATAATATAATTTATATCGATATATAAAGAAATAATTTTTTTCAGAAAAACAGACCACATGTGGTCGGTTTTTGAAAAGCTTCCACTATTTTACCGACCACACTTTGTGGTCGGTTTTTTGGTCGAAAAACGGGAAAACCGACTACTTGTGGTTGCTTTTGGTGGTCGGTTTTCCTGTTTAGTTTAGTAGTGGAAGAACAATCTAGAAGAAGAGGAATTTTTATCTATTACACTTGAATACATTAAGACAATTAGTTTCTAATGACAGCTGTAGTTTGACAGCTATCATTCTAACTAACTTCTCCACTCTCTTTCTTTTAATTACACACTAACTGTTTCTAACCTTCATCAGCTTGACTACTATAACTTCTAAGCTCCAACTCCCCCTCAAGCTAATGGCTTGAAGAGGTTCTTTAGTCCTAGCTGATTCAACAAGTATTCATGTTGATTTTTTCCTAAAGCTTTTGTGAGAATGTCTGCCAGCTACTCTTCTGTTGACACATGATCAGCTATAATCATCTTTTGATTAATCCGTTCTTTCACAAAATGACAGTCTATATCAATATTCTTTGTTCTTTTATGGAATATAGGATTAGCTGCAATTTGTATTGACACTTTGCTATCACACATTAATATCCACAAGTTGTTTGATCTGAACCCCTAGCACTTGAAACAAGCTAATTAACCAAGTGATCTCTGCAGTACATGTTCCATGCTCCTAAATTCTGCTTCTGCAGAACTTCTTGAGACAGTCTCTTGTTTCTTTGATTTCCAAGAGATGAGAGCATCTCCAAACTTCACTAAATATCCTGCAATAGAACTTCTGATTTGCAAACAAGCACCCCAATCAAAGTCACAAAAGGCTATTAGTTGACTTGTAGTTTCTGCAAGCATACACAATCCCAAGCCAGGATTACCTTTTATGTACTTCACCACCCTGAAAGCAACATTTATATGTAAGGTTTTTGGACAATGCATAGACTGACTTAACACATGTACCATAAATGCCAAATCAGGCCTTATCAATAGTGAGATACATCAACCTTCACACTAATAATTGATAGATTGCAGGATCTTTAAGTACTGCTTTACCATCTATTGTTCCATTGAGAATGTGTTTATCATATTCTACTGATGTTAGCTTTTGATTTACCTCAAGTGGAGTGCCAACAAGTTTTGCTCCACTCAAACCAGCTTTTGAGATAAGTTCTAGAGCATATTTCCTTTGACTCAGCACTATCCCTTCTTTGGATCTAGCTACTTCTATTCCCAAGAAGAACTTTAGTTCTCCAAGATCTTTCTTCTTAAACTTATGTTGCAAATCTATTCTAGCTAGATTTATCATGGTGAAACTATTTCCAGTGACCAATAGATCATCTATATAGACAAGAATGATCACCATCTCATCTCAAAATTTCTTAGTAAACAAAGAGTAGTCATAGTGGCTTTGACTGAACCTCATTTGTGTAAGAGAATCAGTTAACTTTATATTCCATTGTCTTGGAGCTTGTTTCAAACCATACAATGATTTGTGCAATTTGTAGACCTTCTGAGATTCCCCCTGTCTGCAAAAATCATTTGGACTATGCATGTACACTTTTTCTAACAGATCACTATTAAGAAATGTATTATGAACATCCATCTGATAGATTAACCACTGTTTAGAAGCAGTAGGTGCAATAAGGGATCTAACAGTAACCATCTTAGCAACAGGGGAAAAGGTATCTAAATAGTCCATACCAATTCTTTAACTATAGCCCTTGGCTACTAGCCTAGCCTTATATCTCTCCATCTCCTTAGATGCCTTATAGTTAACCTTGTATACCCATCTATAGCCAACAAGAACTTTTCCAGGAGGCAGATCAATAATAGACCAAGTGTTGTTCTCTTCAAGAGCAGTAATTTCTAGTTTCATAGCTTCAATCCAAGAGGGATTTTTAGAGGCTTCAAAGAAAGAGGAGCATTCAGGAATAGAAGAGTATACATAAAGAGCATGTTAATAACGAGGAGATAACTGTGAGTAAGTGGCATAAGAAGACATGGGATAAAGACATTGTTGTGCCGAAACAGGTCTGGTGGCAACAAAGTCATGCAACTAGATGGGAGGATTTCTAACTCTTAATGATTTTCTGGGAGCTGGAGCTAAGGAAGAATCTAAACAAGGAGAAAGATGTTGTACAGAAGAATCAATAACAAGCACAACGGGTGAGGAATGCTCCCCCTGAGAAGAAGTGACTTGAGGAGAAGAAGGAAAAGAAAAATATGATGGACTTTGATCAAGGGTAGAAATATCTAAAACAAGAAATAGAGGAGAACCTATTGATTGAGCATGAAGAAAAGGAAAAATAGATTCCTGAAAACCTATATTTCTGCTAGTGAAAAAAGACTTGAAATGAAGATCAGGTATTTTATATCCCTTTTGAGTAGGATAGTAGCCTATGAACACACCAAGAATAACTCTAGCAACAAACTTATCTGAACCATGAGTACTAGTTGCATAATTCAGACACCCAAATACCTTTAGATGAGATAGCGTAGAAATATGCTGATACAAGAGATTATAAGGTGATTTGTAGTGTAGAATCTTGAAAAGTATTCTGTTAAGAAGATATACAACAGTGTCAACACATTCTCCCCAAAATTTGAGAGGAATACCTGCTTGAAACCTGAGAGACCTGGCTATGGCTAAAATGGTTCTATGTTTCCTTTCTACTACTTCATTCTATTTAGGAGTGTAGACACAAGAGCTTTGATGCAAGATATCAAGATTAGACATAAGAGACTGAAATTCATGACTGAAAAATTCACATCCATTGTCAGTTCTTAGTACTTTTATAAAAGTAGAGAACAAGTTCTTCATTCTAGCCAAAAAATCTCTGAGCACAACTATTACTTCAGACTTGAATTGTATAAAAAACAACCAAGTAAATCTAGTATGATCATCTAAAATAGTAACAAAGAACCTTTTGTTATTGTAGGTAGAAACTCTATAGGGACCCCATATATCACAATGGAACAAATCAAAATGATTGTCAGACACAGAACTACTAAGTTGGAAAGGTAGCTTTGTATGCTTTACCAAAGGACATACAGTGCATACATGATCTTCATACTGCAAATGTCTTAAATCAGTATGTCTCTTGATCATTTCTATGGGAGCATGACCCAATCACCTATGCCAGAGAATACTTGAATCAGACAATTGCTTCACATTATTAGAAAATTTATTTACACAATATTGTTGAGTAGAGTTTTCTTTGAGAATATACAATCCCTGAGCCTTTCTACCAATCCCCATCATAATGCCAGTAAAGAGATATAGAATCCCACTAAGCTCTATGATCCCTTTGTCAATTTTAAGACATACAAGAGATTAAACTTAAAATCAGGCAAAAATAGAACATCAGAGATAGGAAGATTTGTCAACACAGTGGAACTTCCTTTGTGTGACACTGGAACTGAACTACCTGTTGGAATATATACTTTATTTTTTTTAGAAACTGGAACCTCATGACAACTATGCAACAAATCAGGGTTAGATGTCATGTGATTAGTGGCACCAGTGTCAACAATCCAACTAGCACTTACATTAGTAGTAGCTGAAACTACCATGATACCTGCATTAGCTGCAACTTGATTTAGATATTTCTCATTCTTTCCTCTATTCAGCATCATCATATTCTATTGATATTGGTCTTTATAAAGTGTGAAGGTTGTTGTGGCACATACCACATGCTAGCTTAAGAGGTGCTAAGTTGAGAAGCCTTGTCACAGCTGGAACTGGTGTCTGTAAAATAACCAAATTCTAGACTTGCAGATGATACAATGCTTCCCACTTGATGTGTATACTGCCCTACTTTCTTCTTCTTAGGTTTAAGCCAATATGGAGGGTAACCACCACCACAACAACAACATACCCAGTATATTCCCACTAAGTGGGCCAATCTGGAGGGTAACCAATCATCTTATAACAGCCCTCCTTCGTGTGACCATTGTAACCACAAAATTCACACACACTACTGGTCTCTTCATTTGTGGTGGAGTTCTGTAACTAGTAGTTGTAGATGATCTTCCTGCATAGCCTCCTCCAGGAGTCATACTACCTCTTGCATGACCACTACTGGAGCCTGCACCTCCCCCATCATAGTTAGTACTACCCCCTCCACCATAGCTAACATTTGGTCCCAAATATACTCTTTTACCCTTATTTCCCCTGTGATCAAATGTAGAAGCTAGTTTGTGGGTACAAACTACTGCTGCTTCTAAAAAATCAGACACTTGACTAATTTGTGAGAAACTGGCTATGGATCTTTGACTTTCATGATCTATAATCATGGAATATACCTTATTATGAGATGGAAGAAGTCTCATTCAATCCCATAAGAAACTCTAAAATCCTCTGATAATCAAAATGGTGTGCATAGCATCTAGATTCAGCACAACTACACCTTGGACAAGGCATAATTGCATCACATTCATCCCAGAGATCTCTTATTCTAGAGAAATGATCAGCTACAGACAGAGTACCTTGAGTAAGGAGTAACAATCTCTCTATGTAGGAAGAACACTCTAGATCCATTTACTTTATCGAACCTTTTCTTTAAATCTATTCATACTTTGTGAGCATTAGACGTATAGATTATGCTGCTCAACAAATCTTTTCGTACTGAATTCATAATCCATGACAACACCACAACATTAACTCTCTCCCATTATTCATGCAATGATTCATCAAATTGATCTTTGGTATAACGACAATCAACAAAGCCTAGTTTACTCTTCCCTACTAGCCCTAGAGCCATGGATCTACTTCACAGAGCATAATGCTCAGAGCCAGTGAGTTGTAGAGAGATAAGAGAGCTATATGGAGTGTCATTTGGATGAAGGTAAAGAGAATAAGTATGACCAATTTCAATTCTACCAGAACTCGCATTTGCCGCAGTTGCATGTGCAGTTGAAGTTTCTGTAGTTGAATTCCCTGTAATCACCATTGATGATGCTCTCAAGCTTGTTTCTTTGGTGGATTTCTTCTCAGCTACTATGTACGAATCGTCTTCCCAATGATTGTGTTGAATCGACGTTCTCTATCACCTATCTTCAACCTCCAATCAGTTGATGTGGACTCTGATACCATGTTAATTCTACTCAAGAGCTAAGCTAAACACAGAGAGAACGAAGGGAGAGAAGAACAATCTAGATGAAGAGGAATTTTCATCTATTACACTTAGAATACATTGAGCTGCTATCATCTGATATTTATAGACAATTAGTCTCTAATGAAAGTTGTAGTTTGACAGCTGTAATTCTAACTAACTAACTGCTCCACTCTCTTTCTCTTAATTACACACTAACTGCTTCTAACCTCCATCAGCTTGACTACTATAACTTCATAGCTCAACATCAGTGGCCTTCAGTTTTAAAGAAGTATTATAATGTTGGACCTTATTGGGAACCAACAAGAAAATTAGTGGATGACAAGTACGAAACTATTGATTTCCCATTTGAGCCAATATGTGACAATAATAATAATAGAAAAATAGGTGAAAACGTCTCTCAAGTCTTCAATTAATTAAAAGGGATGAGTGAGTCCCGCAATATTATTAAGTTAGAAAAGGTAAAGTCGCTCAAACAACTGGAAATAGTTGTTCGACAACTGCATTAGTTGTCCCAACAACTATTTAGTTGTCGAACAACTTCGCGCAGTTGTCGAACAACTTTGTACAGTTGTCGAACAACTTCTATAGTTGTCGGGACAACTTCTATAATTGTTAAGACAACTTTTACAGTTGTTGGGGCAAAAATATAAAAATAAAAAGCTGAAAAAAATTTGTCAGAAATTTACCGAGTGCTTGGAATGAAGATGGCAAAACCCACAAGAATGCCATTTTTCCAATTTATTTGAGGATTGGAAAAGTTGGTCCCAATTAAGATAATTGCATTATTATTGACAATAGTAATAAGGCAATTATAACTTTAGATGGAGTAGTACGTTGTTGTTTTTAATAAAACAATCTAATCGGTTTGTTCTTGAAGCCTACGGATTGGAAAGTTTGTGTTCCTTCCTTTATCTGCTCCGTTTGTTCTTCAGTAATGCATGTAAGAACTGTAATGTTTTTAGTAGGTGTTTGAACATAGAAAATCAAAAAAAATTGGAGTTAGAATTGAAGTTGGAGTTGGAATTGGAGTTGTGTTTGGTCATGAATATAAATTGGAGTTGTTTTTGGCTTTTGTGAGAGAAGTGAAAGCGGAAAAAGTGAAAACAAGTTTCACTTGTTTTCACTTTTTCAAATACAATTTCAAATTTAATAATGTACGGTTTCAGCAAATGTCTTTTCATAGTTATTTAAACACTGGAATAAGTCGTAATAGTTAACAATTTAAAAATATATTAGAAAGTATTTTTAAAATGATGATCATCAAAATAGTAATTCTGCCACAAAAATTGGAGCTAATTAAAGGAGTACCTTTAGATAAAGATAAATCATATAGTAGATTCAATTTTTCAAATGCTGGGAAAACAAAACAATCTAATTATTGATAACATATTAAGATACATATCGGAATATTAAGATACAGGAAAGGTCAGAAAATAATAAGATTTAGAAAAAAAGTGCTACCAAGACGAAGATCATGTATACCAGCCATTATGGCTGACATATTACTACTCCATCCGTTCATGTATGAACTTTGATCATCATTTTAAGATAATTTTTTTTATTGTTTTAATATAAGAAAGATTGCAGCTTATAATATTTTTCTTATAGTTGTTGAATATTTAAATTTAAAATTTAAAATGGTGAATTAATCTAATTCAATTTTTCTCCAAAGATTAGTCAAATTGACTATCGTTGCAAATTGTGACAAGTAAAAATGAATGAAGAAAGTAATATTTAGCTGAAGAAATTAGTCAGAGCATTAAAATGTCTAAAATGGCAAGAGTCTTATATAAACTCAATCAGGTTCAATTTGAGAGAGTATAAAAACAACAGAACAGTTTGGGACAAAGTACTCCCTCCGTCCATCTTTATTTGTCCACTTTTTTACTGGCACGGGGAGTAAGAAGCAGTAAATGATAGGGGTAATTTTATCATATTACTCTTTAAATATAATAAATTTAGTACTTTTGGGATATGCTAAGGATAAAATGGGTAGAAATAGATAAATTATCCGTTGGTTTTATAAACCGGACAAATATTGTTGGACATCTCAAAATAGAAAAGTGGACAAGTAAAGATGAACGGAAGGAGTAACTCCCATACATTAATTTACATTACATGGATCCCACTAATGCATCTGCTCATCTCTTGTGAAAAAAGGAAATCGTCTCTATTTTGTGGCTGCGACAACTGCTCCTCCTTCAACCTGATCATCATATATCATCAACAAATTCTTCAATCAGCAAAACTAGAATATAATAATGTGTGAATAGATATTAATTAGTTGTCGTACGTTGTTGAGTATAAGACATAAAGACAAACTTCTGCCACATAACAAAACTGTCTTTATAACTTGTGATATGTTAAGCATGTCATTGACATTTTTGTGACCATAACAGAATAAAATAAAAGTTAAAATTTAAAATTTTAAAATATAAAAAAAATGTTATTCTTATTAATTAAATAAACGAAATGACGATCATATTTATATGACACTGATTATACATAGACTCTGATTATAGTTGAGATATTGAAGACGGGGACCATGAGTTCACTAGTCATGTAAACAAGGGCGGATCTAGAGGTCCGGTAATGAGCTGACATGGATCCAGTAGTTTTTTACATATATATATATATATATTTGATGGTGTGAACCTAATTATTGTTATATATATATATATATATATATATATATATATTCGGGTGACATTAGTTGACCTGTAAAGCACTAGTGGTCGGTTATAAGTGATTCAACTGTCAATTGCTATTTGCTGCCATACCATGTAAAATCCCATGTTTTATACTCCCTCCGTTCGCTTTTACTTGTCGCCTTTTGATATGACACACCCATTAAGAAAACAATTATTGACATGACTATTTTATCATATTACCCCTATTAATTGATGTTTAGAGTAATATATCTTGAAAATGGTTTGGAGAATAAGCAATTAATGTTAAGGATAAAATAAGAAAAATTCTTTTGTCTGTCAAAAGTGACAAGAAAAAATAGAAATCCAATTAGAAAAATAGTGAGAAGTAAAGGCGAATGGAGGGAGTATAAGTGTATCTTTTTCTGATAAATAACGGCTCCTTATCTCTCTCTCTCTAACGGCTCTTTGACCGGACCAATTTTCAAACTGTCGACGCTGGTGGCCTACTATTCCGGCGACAGGTAAGTAGCTTTCTTTCAACCCTTCCAGCTCTCCCTCCCTCTCCTTCTCTCTCCGTCTTCGGTCGTTCTCGGACAGACGAGCTCCGATCGCCGGGGAGTTTGTGCTTAAGCCACCCAAAACTCCAGTGAAGGCAAGTCGGCGAGCCGCAACAGACCTCCTTCTTCCCGTAAAAGTTTCAGAGCGGGCTGGATAGGCGATCTCCGGCGGTTTTCAGAAAACCAGATCTAAACGTCGGCGACTTTCCGATGAAACTCTGGCGACCAATTTCTGCACCAAGCCTGAACCCAGCAAAGCAAACAAGAAAGAGTTCTTCAGCATATCCCGGTGACTTCTAACCTTTAATCTCTTTGTTTCCTATTTCCCTATTTTTCTTGTTTCTCGCCCCTTTTTCTTTACTCGGGTCTGTCCTGCCTTCCTTTAATTGTTGTTTATTGATTGCTGTTATTTTATTTTGCTTGTTACACTGTTCTGCCGACTGTTTTTGTGGGTAGCTTGTGTTCCGATTTAATGGCTATAGGTTTGGCTAGTTGCCTTGGTGGTGGAAGCTAGGGGGTTGTGTGCGTGCCTTCCTTGTCTTTTTGAGTAGTGGCTTTGGTGGATGATAGTAGACGAGGGTCATGTCCTAGGCCGGGGTTGGGAACCATTCCGAATGTGGGGGCTAGGAGAGGGCGGGGCCAGGGTCAGGGTTGGGGTCGAGGAATAGTAGGGGTAAGTGGGATGTGAGAGCCACTAGATTGAGAGTAGGGTCTTGGAACTTAGGGACCCTTCAAGGTAAGTCTATAGAGCTCGTGAAGATTCTTAGAAAGAGGAGGATAAATATTGCTTGTGTCCAGGAAATCAAATGGGTAGGCTCTAAGGCTAGGGATGTGGATGGGTATAAGTTGTGGTACTCAGGAAATGAGAGGCGTAGGAATGGAGTAGGTATCCTTGTAGATGAAGAGCTTAGGGGGAAAGTGGTGGAGGTTAGGAGGGTTAACGATAGATTGATGATGATTAAGTTGGTCATTGGAGGGTCGACGCTGAACATTTTTAGTGCCTACGCGCCGCAGGTGGGTTTAGGTGAGGAGGAGAAGAAGAGTTTTTGGGAGGTTTTGGACTAGGTGGTGAGAGGCGTGCCTAGCTCAGGGAAGATTTTCATAGGAGGGGACTTCAATGGGCACATCGGGCAGTTGCCGAAAGGCTATGATGATGTGCCTGGAGGTTTTGGTTTCGGGGATAGGAACGAAGGACGGGCCTCACTTTTGGATTTTGCTAGAGCCTTTGGGTTAGTGATTGTGAATTCGAGCTTCTTGAAGAAGGAAGAACACCTCGTTACCTTTAGGAGTGCGGCGGCCAAGTCTCTGATTGACTTTTTGTTGCTTAGGAAGGGTGATAGAGCGTAAGGACTGTAAGGTCTTTCCTACTGAGAATCTTTTGAATCAACATAAGCTTCTGGTGATGTACTTGGATATTAAGAAGGGCAGAAAAATGAGGGGTAGGGAGGATCGAATCAGAATTAAGTGGGGTAGCTTGACTCCGGTCAATGCTCTGGAGATGGGAGAGAAGTTGGAGGCGGAGGGTGTGTGGGAGAGTAGGGGGACGTGGATAGTATGTGGGAAAGGGTTGCAAGTTGCATCAAGGAGACAACGAGAGAGGTGTTGGGTGTCGCGAGGGGCTGATCCGGCCAGTATCGGGGGGGGGGGGGGGGGGGGGGAGGGGGGGGGGACTGGTGGTGGAATGGAGAAGTTAAAAGAAAAGTGGAGGCAAAGAAGGTGGCATACGCTAAGTTGGTTGAAAGTAAGGATTATGAGGAGAAGCAGTCGAATAGGGAGAAGTATAAGTTAGCTAAGAAGGAGGCTAAGTTAGCTGTCAAAGCGGCTAAAATAGCAGCGTTCGAAAGCTTGTATGCAGGATTAGAGGAGAAAGGCGGGGAAAAGAAGTTGTATCAGCTGGCCAAGGTGAGAGAGCGTAAGGCCCGTGATCTTGACCAAGTGAAGTGCATCAAGGGGGAAGATGGCAAAGTATTAGCAGAGGACGCCCTCATTAACAGGAGGTGGCAGTCGTATTTCCATAGGCTCTTGAATGATGATGGGGACAACGGTGTTGTGTTGGGGGACATGGAGCACTCAGAGGGATGCCGCGATTACAGTTATTGTAGACGTATTAAGGTTGAGGAGGTCAAAGAGGCTATTCGTAGAATGCGTAGGGGTAGGGCGACTGGGCCTGACGAGATCCCGGTGGATTTTTGGAAGAGCACTGGCGGATTCTCAAGTTTCAAATGAATTTTGTCCAAAAAGATAGTCCCTCTCTCGATCATTTGCCAAATCCGAAGCCGAAGCCGAGCGAGTGAGCGACGACGGCGGGAGACTTGTCTTGTTCTTGCCTCACTATCCACATGAAGGAATGCATCTCAATATATGCACAAGAAAGTTCCTTTCTCCCACCAATGTGGGAGAAACACTCTCAATATATGCACAAGAAAGTTCCTTTCTCCCACCAATGTGGGAGAAACACTCTTCTTTAAAGTAAAAACACAATTCACTTTTTCCCTCCATTTTCCATTCACATTTCTTTACTAGAACCCAACACTTTGAAATTTTTCTATACGAAATTTCTAATTCTCCACAACGACGTTTAAAATCATCTAATATAGATTTTGTTTTTTTTTTAAAATAAATATACAAGCAATTCGAACTTTATAACAACGATTTCCAAACAATTCCACGCCATCTTGTACTATCAAATTTAAAATATGTGCAATACATTTAACATGAAAACAATCTTCAGCTAATGGACAAAGTCTAGTTTTTAAAGTATCAATAGCTTTCATATTGTTAGAAGCATTATCTAATGAGCATGACATGATTTTATCAATAAGTTGAAAATATTTCAAACTATCTGCTACTGTAGTACCTATATAGAAATCAGTTTTAGCCTCGTCAACATAGTTATACCAAATAATTTTTTTTTGCATGTGTCAATGGTGATCAATCCAATGAGCCGTAATAGTAAAATAATCATTACCTAATATACTACGATCCATATCAGAAGTAATAGATATTTTACCATCAAATTTTTTAAAAAGATATTTTAGTAACAAATATAAGTAATGATTCGCAGTTTATCAAATCGGCGTAACATAGGGGCGAAAGACTTATACTGTCAACACTAATATCTCACTCTCTTTTATTCGATACATATGAACTATATGCATGGTTTTTATAAAATATCTTTTCAAATTTTTTGGGAGGGTATTAAAAATCCGACCGTTAACCGGACCGGAACCGGGTCAGCCGGTTCAAAATCACGCTTCGCACCGGGATCGGATATCGGAACACCGAGTCCCGGTTTTTAACGGGTATAACTGACCGTTATCGGGTCCGATAGCGGAACCGGACGGGAACGGGTAGGGACGGCAGTGATCTTGTTTTTAGGATTCTCATAGCTTCTCAATTCTCCTACTGTTGTAGAGAAGAAACACCCAAGGAAATATCCAGTAGATCACAAGAATAATTTAACATTTGTACAAATAAAGAAAAAGGTAGGGGTCTTATGATGGAATAATTGCTCAATTATTATATTCCATGTTTGACGTACGATTTTTTATTTCAGGATTAGCAATTACAAAACTGTTTATACCATATTTTTTTTACCACATCAAAAATGCAACATATAATGTTAGTTATGTTAGGTTGAGTACTCATGACCGTGTTTGGTTCATCTTGACTCAACTCATTTTTCTTCGAGCAAATTTTGGATCATCATTACGACCTATTTATTAATTTGACCAATTTTAACTTGACCAAATTAATATCCAACTCACTTATTTACCTCCTCTAATTAATCAGGACCAAGTTTCTGTAACGACCCTCCTAGTCGTTTGGTGAATTTTACTTGTCTTTCCATTTTAGCTCTCCTATAGTTGTATACGTGATTTATGACTTGCAGAGATGGGTAGTACCGATTCTCGAGGTATTCGAAAGTGATTTAAGTCATGAGTTGAGTTCTTGGGTTTAAATAGAGTTAAGTTTGATCACGGTCAACCTTTGGTCAAGACGATCCCGAATTAGTGTTTTAGTGATTCCAATAGGTTCGGAACATACCTTTTAGTCAACTTAAATATTTGATTTATTTCTATGGGGTTCCAAATAAATTTTGAGGATTTATTAGAAGTCTCGGATATTTTAGATAATTAGTTTAATTAATGATTTAATGGGTCAAAACCACACTTTATTTACTTATGTGGCCAATACAAAAATAATTTTAAGTGGGTAGGGTTTACCATATACAATAACAATAAAATTAAAAAGTTGGCACATGGTCAGCAGCCGTTGTTTTCCAATCCGCAGTCGAAGAGCAGCACTGCATGACATAGCTTCAGGTTAGCAAAACAAATAACTCCTAGTGATTCTATTTCTTGTACATTAGGATTTAGATTGGTTAACTAATGAATTGTTGTTTTTACCTAATGATTACATGGACGATTAGTTACAGATTACTAGACTTTGGTCCTTATTAGTGCTAGGAGAAAAGTGATGCTGTAGTCAATTAAGGAAAAATAAATAAATAAATATATATTCATTGTTATTCTAATTAGAGTTATGCAGACTTATTAATAGGTAATAGGTGTCACATATGCCATTGTTGGCAGTGGCGATGTGCTTAGAGATTTGAACTAATATTGTTAGTTTTGACAATAACGCTGTAACAGTAATGATGCTATGGTTATATTGAGATAGGAGATTAAATAGGTCGGGAAATGGAGATTTAAGCGTAGAGTTGACAATTACAAGCTACTATTTTGATTGTTTCTTTAGGATTTTCATTTTTGGGATATGGTATTGACATATTAGACGTGACATTCTCTGATTAAGTTCGGATGGTGAGATGGAGATGTGTTTGGTGTAGATGGTTAAGTGTTAGTTCTACGATTGAAATTCACTGAAATTGAGATTTGACTATGTTTTGAGAGAAAATAAATATAGTAATATGCAAGTCATTAGATTCGTACTCTTACGGGGAATATGTATTTAAACAGATTTTGATCATTCGAAAGCTTTACGGAAGGGCAAGACACTTGCAAATTAGCTTGCATTTGGATTCTTCGGTTGAGGTAGGTTATGGTTTAATTGGAGTTTAGACTCGATTTAATTGTGTGTATGCTCCTAAATTGGATGCTTGTTGATTGGTCTTCGGACATACTTGAATTTGATGATATTTGGATTGTTGATGCTTGTATGAACAATTATTGAAAATTAAACTTGATCGAATTGCCTTATGAGTATAAGTGTACTTGTAAATTTAGTACATTGTGTTGTATCTTGAGAGGTAGTGTGAATTTGATAAAATATACATAATATGGTTATGGAGGATCGGGTACCACGCCGGTACGAATATGGATATTGATATTACTTATTATTGAAGGATCGGGTACCACGCCGGTACGGTACATGGACTTAGATTGTCCCCTGCAGGTCATGACTAGTTGGGCAGAAATAAGTCCCTTAGCGTGTGTGTACATATTAGTATTGGTTTTGAGAGATCATGTGGTTTATAAGCTGATAACAAATTAATGGTATTCGAATTGTGAGGCTGAGAAGGACATAGTTGTTACTCATGGTATTATTGTTGATTATGTGGCTTGTTTGTGGGTATTGTTTAGCCCGTCATTGATGTACTTACTGATTCATTGAATTACTTGTTATGTATTGATGCCTGTCTACTTGTTATTTGATTTATGTTGTATACATGCTATTAAATTGAGTTGGCCTATGATACCTACCAGTACATAGTGGCTTGTACTGATACTACCCTGTACTCTTCTTTTGTTGAGTGCAGAAAGTGTTCCAGAGGCTCAGACACGACCTCATCTCTAGCGTTTGATAGTTGATCTCGATCCAAGGGTGAGCACTTCATCTCCAGGCTGCCATGGATCATCATATTAGTTCTTGTCCTTCTTTCGGACAATGACACACTCTTTATCTTTTGTTATTTTAGACATTTCTTCTAGATGTGGTTTTTATTTTAGAAGTTCTTGTACGATGACTTTCGGGTCTTGGGGATTTTAATAAGTAGTTCGTTTGATTTCCGCAATAATTAAAGATTAGTTTTGGATTTATTAATATTAAGTTGGTTTTTATGATAGCCCCTTCTTACTATTGACTGCAATGATTGGGTAATGTTTTGGGTTAGATGGTTCTCCCACCGAAATATTAGAGTGGGTGCCACTCATGGCCATTTGGGTCGTGACAAAGTTTCAATTAAAACCCACAGGGCAAATTGGATATGTAAAAGTTACTTGCAGTAGCCACAAACAATGTAGAAGTGGACTTGTCAAAAACGATAAATGCAAAATTGCCTTGAAGGTGACTAACAACATGGCTTGGAGGGTAATTAGGTGTCCGATCACGAAGTGCCTTCTATGCTTCAATCATCAATAGTTCAATACCACCTCATTTGCAGACTTGGCCAGTCCATATTGTTGTCTCAAACTCCCTAAGTTGTCAAGACATCCCTCAAACAAGAAAAATATTTCATCCTTAACAGCTGCCATTTTTGCACAAATTAACTTAGTCTTACAATTAGCAGCTCTATTCAGAAGCAGATTCTGAATTTTATGCTTATCAGTTGTCAATTATAATCTATTTTTTTTTAGTTATTGGATTCTGAATAAATTACTGATAAATTTATTAACATAAATACAAGTTCTAAATAAAACTATTGAATTTTGTTGAACCCGTAACTTTAATTGTAGCTTCGCTGCTGGCTACATTCACATCATTTTGCCCCCTAACACTTTCGTGACACTAAAGAATCAACGCCTAGCAAAACAATTTGTCAATCGTCAGGTAATTATACAATACTTTTCGAGGATAACTAAAATGACTATATCAGCGATGGGAATCATTTGCCAACTCTTACCACATTTTTTGACAAACCCTTACCACATTTTTGTCTTTTTATTGCATTAGCGGACATAACATTTACTGTTTGAATCTTTTTAAAATTTTGTGTATAATCTACAGATATTGGCACATGGCCATGAAGTTCCAAATTCTGGTACCAACAGAGGAGGCTCGACATTATTTGTGGCCTAAAGCCAAATACGAATATGAGGCTTTAAATTTATTTGTTAGTAAAAGTCATATGCATTTTTTATTTTTTTTTTCATATGCATTTTTTAATTGAATTTACACCACTAGAAGGCCTGTATAATCTTCAATGGACAAGTCAAACAATTGAGTGTCTAGCGGTTTTTTCTATTAATAATAAATTGAAAACCTCAACGTGAATAAGTACAAGCAAAGGGGGCTAAGCCTTACCTTATCAATCCTAATGAGATAACAAACCTATACTAATTCATATGCATTTTTTTATTTGTTATTTTCTAGCTTTTATTTGAGATGCAAAGTTATAAAATTTTTGCATAATTTTCTTGTTTTGTGTATTAAAAAACTACATTTTCATATTTTAGTTGACATATTCAAACCAAGTAATCAATAACAACAAATCATGTTACCTATGAAACAACAATTGTAACATATAAGAACTTGATAAAAATTAGAAGGATAATTAACAAAAAATTAAAACAGTACAATCAGATATTGTGAAAGTTCAGAACTTGATACCACAACAAATAAATTCAAAATAGAGTTTCTATGCATCAAGTTACTTGCTACAATGCGTGTCAGCATTCAATTCCAAAATTATGTGAACGGGGAATAATTTGTAATAAAAAAGCTTTGAAACTCAAAATTGGGGCCTAAACTTTTTGGAGGCCTAACGGAGAATATTTTACAATAAAAAACCTTTGAAACTCAAAATTGGGGCCTAAACTTTTTAGAGGCCTAAAGCGACAAATTCAGCTGCTTTATACTAGAGCCGGCCCTGGGTACCAAACAAACCAGACGGTCAAGAATAGGAGATCCAACACATGTTAGCCATGCAAGGAGAGTGGCGCCAATTAATGCTTTTCAACCTTTTTTTTTCTTTTTCATTAATCGTCTTGTTCAGGCTAATTTATGTATATTTCTATAATATAAACAGTATAAATATCAAGTAAATTTGTCTATTAAAGATAACCATTTTTTTGATGATCACATGATGACTAAATATAAAATGCATATACCTAGTTTTCCCATATATCTAGAGTCCTATATATATATATAGGAAAAATTCTTTTGACCACACTAGTAAAAAGACCTATTCACACTATAAACTAGTTTCTGTTTGGATATTTTGGCCTTTTTACCTTAAAAATTGAATATGTTTTCAATATATTGAAAACTATTAATGAACTTAATTATTGGTAATTTCCATAGTCAAACATGGGAAAGTGTTTGTTTCATAATCATTTTTTCATAGCTAAATAGCCAAATATATTTTCAATAATTATTTTTTCATAGCCAAATACATTTGTTTTAAGTATTATTCATATTTAATAAGTGTATTTCTGGAAAACGTATTAGGTAGAAATCCCTAATATTTCCTTTCAGTTAGTATAATTTCACACCTTTTCAAGTTAAGGAAAAAATAATTAGGTAGATATCTCAATGTTTTAGTGTGATCTCAGTCAATGCTTATTCTTTCATAGTAAGAATTTTATTTGTGACAGTATAAGACAACCAGTACTTTAGTTAACTTTTTCTAAGTTTGAACATAACTTTTTCATAGTAAGATCAATACTAAGGTCTAACGCTCTTTGGTTCGACATATATGAACTATATGCCTGATTTCTATAATGTGTCGACATTTACCATGTTTAAAGTGTTTGAGTTGTTATTATTGAAAAATTTCACAAATTATGTTTCAAAATTATTTAAATATATAATTTAATTTTATTTTAAAATAATAATTAAAAAATAATTAATTAAAGGTTATTTTAGTAACAAATATAAGTAATGATTCGCAGTTTATCAAATCAGCGTAACATAGGGGCGAAAGACTTATACTGTCAACACTAATATCTCACTCTCTTTTATTCGATACATATGAACTATATGCATGGTTTTTATAATGTGTCGACATTTACCAGGTCTAAATTGTTTTGAGTTGTTGTTATCGCAATATTTTACAAATTATGTTTGAAAATTATTTAAATATATACATTAATTTAATTTAAACATAATAATTAAAAAAAATAATTAATTAGAGGTCATTGTAGTAGCAAATATAACTAATAATTCACAATTTATCAAATAAGCGTAACATAGGGGCGAAAGACTTGTACGATCAACGCGTATATCTCACACTTGGTTTGACACATGAACTATATGCATGATTTCTATAATGTGTCAACATTTACCATGTTTAAAGTGTTTGAGTTTTCGTAATTGAAATATTTCACAAATTATTTTTAAATATTATTCAAATATATAGTTTAATTTTATTTAAACATAATAATTAAAAAATAATTAATTAAAGGTCATTTTAGTAACAAATATAAGTAATGATTCACAATATACCAAATCGGCGTAACATAGGTTCAAGCCTTGGAAATAGCCCCTTGCAGAAATGTAAGGTGAGGCAGCGTATAATAGATCCTTGTGGTCGGGTCCTTCCCCGGATCCTGCGCATAGCGAGAGCTTAGTACGTCGGGCTACCCTTTCCCCAGACCCCACTTTGTGGGAAAATACTGGGTATATTGTTGTTGTTGGCATAACATAGGGGCGAAAGACTTGTACGATCTACACTAATGTCTCACTCTCTTTGGTTCGACACATATGAACTATATGCATGATTTTATAATGTGTCGACATCTAACAGGTCTAAAGTGTGTTGAGTTGCCGTTATTGAAATATTTCACAAATTATGTTTAAAAATATATTCAAATATGTACTTTAATTTTTTTAAACATAATAATTAATTAGAGGTCATTTTAGTAACAAATATAAGTAATGGTATACAATTTATCAAATCGGCGTAATTTAAGGGAGAAAGACTTGTGTGAACACATATGAACTATATGCAAGATTTCTATAATGTATCGACACTTACCATGTTTGAAGTGTTTGAGTTGTCGTTATTGAAATATTTCACAAATTATTTTTAAAAATTATTTAAATATATATTTTAATTTTATTCAAACATAATAATTAAAAAATAATTAATTAAAGGTCAATTTAGTAACATATATGAGTAACGATCCGCAATTTATCAAATCGGTGTAGCATAGAGGCGAAAGACTTGTACGGTCAATATTTATATCTCACTTTCTTTGGTTCGACATATATGAAGTATGAACTATATGATTTCTATAATATGTCGACATTTACCATGTCTAAAGTATTTGAGTTGTCGTCGCTATGAAAATATTTCACAAATTAAGTTTAAAAATTATTTAAATATATAGTTTAATTTTATTTAAACATAATAATTAAAAAGTTACTCAATTAGAAGTTATTTTAGTAACAAATATAAGTAAAATCTATCAAATCACTGCAACATAGGAGTGAAAGACTTGTGTGATCAACACTAATAGTGGAGAGAGACCATTGATTGTAGGAAAATAATTATGGCTGGAATACTGGGAATCGCAAAGGATTTATTGAACATATCAAATTCATTTTAGAGAAGTGGAATAATTACCAATTCTCTATAAAACACAATTAGGATTAGAAGAGTACAACTATCAACAGATCTTGAAGACAAAAAATATAGTTATTTTTAATCCTCATATAATCCTATAAATTCTTCATCCAATCCTTTAGCATAAGTGAAAAAACATGGATAGAACCCCTTCGAAAAAAATTGTGAATGAGCCACTCTATGGGTCTCCCACCAATCACAATATTCTTTATCGGAATACTCGTAATAAGCTCAAGAAACTTAACTCAAAGGTCGAGTTACTTCTATGGAGGATGCTAAGGGAGATAGGAGTTGATCTAGTGAAGCAAATGTTAATGGATGCTTATCCATTAACTACCATCTATGACGTATTGGAGGAGTTGATCAGTGCCGCGTTTGAAGCAAATGAAAAAGGAAATTTTGTCATTGTCATAGAGAGTGGTGCATATAGAGTTGGTAATTATTGTTAAGACCTATAGAGTGGTGCATATAGAATTTTATGCAAGCAATCTCATTATTGTCACAATTTTCAACTTGTAAGTAAGATAGTCCTTAACATTATATTTAAGACCTATACTTATCCTATGTGGCAACGTAAGATCAAAATAGGTTGGGTTTTTTTTTGTAACAACTGTGAAAGATTACCATAATAAAAACGTCACAATAAAAATAAAGAGCACCTCATCCTAACATCAGGAATAAGGCCTCCAACAAGCAGCAACAAAAAAACAAAATAACAACTACACTAACTAACTAGGTGTTGTATCCAATTCCTACACCTCTGAGCTTTCTTTGAATTGTTGTACAAATTAATTCTCTTAATGAGTTCCTTCTTAAGTAGTTTAACTACCTCATCTATAATTACAGTTCTGCCTTTGAACCTCCTTCAGTTGTGATAGATTATGGCATCACATAAAACTGCAATCACCTCTTTCCTGCATTTCTTCCAGTGCACTCTGTATATTGATTAGGACTTGTTGTATATCTTTGTGCTGCACTGCCACTCCGATTTGTTAAAGCAACTAACTTTTACCTAGTTTGTAACTAATTAGGTTCGATTCGATTTTTTCAAATTCCATTCAATTCAATTTGATTTTTTTAATTTGGTTCTTCGGTATTTGGCACAACTAAAGTATAAAAAAATAAAAATAAAATACTAAAAAGAATATGACGCACCTACACAAAATAAATTGATCCTATGAGATAAATGTTAATGTAGTGTGCGCAATAACTTGACAGAGAAATAAATTTTTTTCATTAAAGTGAAGCTAACAGCAGATTTAAGACAAGGAACCAAGAAACGTTACTGGAAATGAAAACTGAAGCTAATAGTAGATTTAATATATCATAAACTAGTGCAAATAACAAAGTGCTGCAAACTAAAATTTCATAATTCATAATCAAGAAAATGCTAGCATAAAATAACAAAAATAATGGCAACGCAATAGGAACAAGTGCAAGTTCAGTGCACAAATGCAACTTGTTGTAACACATAAGTGCATCAACTCTTATACCTCCAAGTTTGGATCAACATTGAGATCAAACAAGGTCTCTTGTGATAGTGTAGCGTCAATTTGCTGCAATTAAAAACAAGTGTTGGCAACAAAGATCCAAACTTGTTTGATCTCAATGTTGATCCAAACTTGGAGTTATAAGAGTTGATGCACTTGTGTGTTACAACAAGCTACATTTGTGCACCGAACTTGCACTTGTTCCTGCTGCGTTGTCATTATTTTTGTTGTTTTATGATAGCATTTCTTGATTATGAATTATGAAATTTTAGTTTGCAGCACTTTGTTATTTGCATTGGTTTATGATATATTAAATCTGCTATTAGCTTCAGTTTTCATTTCCAATAACTCTTCTTGGTTCCTTGTATTAAATCTACTGTTAGCTTCACTTTAATGAAAAAAAATTGCAGCTTAATTTATTTCTCTGTCAAGCTATTGCACATTACATTAACATTTATCTCATAGGATCAATTTATTTTGTGCAGGTGCATCATATTCTTTTCAGTATTTATTTTTATTTTTTTATATTTAAGTTGTACCAAATACCGAAGAACCCAATTAAAAAAATCAAACTGAACCGAACCTAATTAGTTTTTAATTAGTTAAAATTTAAAAGTTAGTTGCTTTAACAAACTGGAGTGGCAGTGCAGCACAAAGATATACAGCAAGTCCTAATCAATATACAGAGAGCACTGGAAGAAATTCAGGAAAGTGGTGATTGCAGTTTTATGTGGTGCCATAATCTATCACACATGGAGGGCCCGAAACTGAAGGAGGTACAAAAGCAGAACTGTAAATATAGATGAGGTAGTTACACTGATTAAGAAGGAACTCATTAAGAGAATTAATTTGTACAAGTTGTTATTTTGTTTTAGTTGTTATTTTGTTTTTGTTGCTGCTTGTTGGAGGCCTTATTCCTGATGTTAGGATGAGGTGCTCTTTATTTGTATTATGACGTTTTTGTTATGGTAATCTTTCACAGTTGTTACCAAAAAAAAAAACCTATTTTGATCTTACGTTGTCACATAGGATAAGTATAGGTCTTAAATATAATTTTAAGGACGATCTTACTTACAAGTTGAAAATTGTGACAATAATGAGATTGCTTGCATAAAATTCTCTATGAACCACTCTATAGGTAACAATAATTACCAACTCTATATGCACCATTCTATATGACAATGACAGAACTCCCTTTTTCATTTGCTTCAGACGCGGCACTGACCAACTCCTCCAGTACGTCAAGATGGTAGTTAATGGATAAGCATCCATTAACATTTGCTTCACAATATCAACTCCTATCTCCCTTATCATCCTCCATAGAAGTAACTCGAGCTCCGAATTAAGTTTCTTGAGTTTATTACGAGTATCCCGGTAAAAAATATTGTGATTGGTGGGAGACTCATAGAGTGGCTCATTTACAATTTTTTTCGAAGGGGTTCTATCCATGTTTTTTCACTTATGCTAAAGGTTTGGATGAAAAAACTTTTTTTGGAGTGTTAGAATTTATAGGATTATACGAGGGTTAAAAATAACTATATTTTTTTCTTCAAGATCTGGTGATAGTTGTACTTGTCTAATCCTAATTGTGTTTCATAGAGAATTGGTAATTATTCCATTTCTCTAAAATGAATTTGATATGTTCAATAAACCCTTTGCAATTCCCAGTATTCCAGTCATAATTATTTTCCTACAATCAGTGGTCTCTCTCCACTATTAGTGTTGATCATACAAGTCTTTCACTCTTATGTTGCAGTGATTTGATAAATTTTACTTATATTTGTTACTAAAATAACTTCTAATTGAGTAACTTTTTAATCATTATGTTTAAATAAATTTAAACTATATATTTAAATAATTTTAAACATAATTTGTGAAATATTTTCATAGTGATGACAACTCAAATTCTTTAGACATGGTAAATGTCGACATATTATAGAAATCACATAGTTCATACTTCATATATGTCGAACTAAAGAGAGTGAGACATACGTGTTGACTGTACAAATCCTTTGCCTCTATTTATGCCGATTTGATAAATTGCAGACCGTTACTTATATATGTTACTAAACTAACCTCTAATTAATTATTTTTTAATTATTATTTTGAATAAAATTAAACTATGTATTTAAATAATTTTTAAACATAATTTATGAAATATTTCAATAACAGCAACTCAAACACTTTAGACATGGTAAATGTCGGCATATTATAGAAATCATATAGTTCACACTTTATATATGTCGAACCAAAGAGAGTGAGACATAAGTGCTGACCGTACAAGTCTTTCGCCTCTATGCTACGCCGATTTGATAAAATGTGGATCGTTACTTATATATGTTACTAAACTAACCTCTAATTAATTATTTTTTAATTATTATGTTTGAATAAAATTCAACTATATATTTAAATAATTTTTAAACATAATTTGTGAAATATTTCAATAACGATAACTCAAACACTTCAAACAAGGTAAATGTCGATACATTATAGAAATCATGCGTATAGTTCATGTGTTCATACAAGTCTTTCGCCCTTATGTTACGCCGATTTGATAAATTGTATATCATTACTTATATTTGTTACTAAAATGACCTCTAATTAATTATTTTTTTAATTATTATGTTTAAATAAAATTAAAGTATATATTTGAATAATTTTTAAACATAATTTGTGAAATATTTCAATAACGGAAAATCAACACAATTTAGACCTGTTAAATGTCGACACATTATAAAAATCATGCATATAGTTTATATGTGTCGAACCAAAGAGAGTGAGACATAAGTGTTGATCGTACAAGACTTTCGCCCCTATGTTACGACAACAACAATATACCCAGTATTTTCCCACAAAGTGGGGTCTGGGGAAAGGGCAGTCCAGTACACTAAGCTCCTGCTACGCGCAGGGTCTGGGGAAGGACCCAACCACAAGGATCTATTGTACGCAGTCTCACCTTACATTTCTACAAGGGGATGTTTCCAAGGCTTGAACCTATGTTATGCCGAGGTTAATTGTGAATCATTGCTTATATTTGTTACTAAAATGACCTTTAATTAATTATTTTTTAATTACTATGTTTAAATAAAATTAATTTAACTATATATTTGAATAATTTTTAAGCATAATTTGTGAAATATTTCAATAACAGCAACTCAAACACTTTAAACATGGTAAATGTCGACACATTATAGAAAGCATGCATATCGATCATATGTGTCAAACCAAAGAGTGTGAGATATAAGTGTTGATCGTACAAGTTTTTTGCCTCTATGTTACGCTGATTTGATAAATTGTGAATTATTACTTATATTTGTTACTAAAATTACCTCTAATTAATTATTTTTTAATTATTATGTTTAAATTGAATTAATGTATATATTTAAATAATTTTCAAACATAATTTGTAAAATATTGCGATAACAACAACTCAACACACTTTAGACCTGGTAAATGTCGATACATTATCAAAATCATGCATATAGTTCATATGTATCAAATAAAAGAGAGGGAGACATTAGTGTTGACTGTATAAGTCTTTCGCCCCCTATGTTACGTTGATTTGGTAAACTGTGAATCATTACTTATATTTGTTACTAAAATAACCTTTAATTAATTATTTTATTATTATTATGTTTAAATAAAATTAAATTATATATTTAAATAATTTTTAAACATAATTTGTGAAATTTTTCAATAATGACAACACAAACACTTTAAACATGGTAAATGTCGACACATTATAAAAATTATGCATATAGTTCATATATGTCGAACCAAAGAGCGTTAGACCTTAGTATAGATCGTACTATGAAAAAGTTATGTTCAAACTTAGAAAAAGTTAACGAAAGTACTGGTTGTCTTTTACTGTCACATATAAAATTCTTACTACGAAAGAATAAGCATTGACTGAGATCAGACTAAAACATTGAGATCTCTTCCTAATTATTTTTTCCTTAACTTGAAAAGATGTGAAATTATACTAACTGAAAGGAAAAATTAGGGATTTCTACCTAGTACGTTTTCCAGAAATATACTTATTAAATATGAATAATACTTAAAACAAATGTATTTGGCTATGAAAAAATGATTATTGAAAACGTATTTGGCTATGAAAAAATGATTATGAAACAAACACTTTCCCATGTTTGACTATGGAAATTACCAATAATTAAGCTCATTAATAGTTTTCAATGTATTGAAAATAGGATTGAAGAATATATTCAATTTTTAAGATAAAAGGACAAAAGTGTCCAAAAAGAAACTAGTTTTATAGTATGAATAAGTCTTTTTACTATTGTGGTCGAATTTGACCCAAGTTTTTGTGGATTTGGCTCCCCTCCAGTGGGATTACTGTCCAGTTTCTCCAATGCATGAGTAATCAAATGACACCTGTCCATTATTAAATCCTAAGGTTACAATCTATTTAATTAATACACCCTCCTAAACCATGATTTAAGGTACAAATTTGACCAATATGGTAAGATAGAAACACCCAGAAATTCTTTCCTTGTGGCAGCATACATACATATAGATAGGCGACAATCTTCTACAATGTTTCTTATTCTTATTATTTTCATAATTTGTTCTGTGTAAATATATTCATCGGTAATCACTTGTTATATTTTGATTTTCAAGAGTAAAATTTTAAGATGTATTTTTTCATTATATTGAGATGATAATAATTAAAACTTATGTAGTATTTTTTGTATAATTTTTTAATATATAAAATTTAATTTTAAAATTTTAAATTAATTTAATTTAATTAGCTTCACAATTTAATTGCATTGACTTGAGAAACGAAACATGACAAATATTTTAAGACGAAGGGAACTATTTCCATTCTCTCATAAACTATTTTAGCAACTCGTTCCAACAATTACTTTTTCGACATCATCTCCCATCAAGAAAAAAAGATTAAGTAATTGTTGGAAATACCCAGTGCGTTGGTATCCAAGTAATTACCAATGAATGTAATTAAACAAAACAAATTATGAAAATAATAAGAATAAGAAAAATTGTAGAAGATTGTCACCTATCCATATATATATATATATATATATATGTCACCACAAGGAAAAAAATTCTGGATGTTTCTATCTTACCATATTGGTCAAATTTGTACCTTAAACTATGGTTTAGGAGGGTGTGTTAATTAAATAGATTGTGACCTTAGGATTTAATAATAGACAGGTGTCATTTGATTACTCATGCACTGGAGAAACTGGACAGTAATCCCACTGGAGGGGAGCCAAATCCAGTTTTTGTTGCCAAAAAGATTTTTTCATATATATATACATATATGGAGGCACTGATCAAGGCGCACGCGCGCACACACAAAAAAAAGTGAGGCACAAATTCGTAGGCGAAACAGAATTTACAAACAAAAAAAACAATCAATGTCCAATAAATTAGCAATGCTAAAAATTAGTAAATTAAACTTAATTTGTTACTCTAGGTGATTATGGTTATCAACTGTATCCATCGAATACATGATAATTCTATTAAATTGACAATTTAGCATTTCTTTTTTTTATAGAGATAATGATCAAATATCTGAATTATCACTTTTTCACGATAATTCAAATAGTAAAAGGAATAAGTTCGTGATAGTTGAAGTATGTTTTAATACATAAATGATGATGATGATTCGTCAAGAAAAAAAACAATTGATAATTGAAACGTAAAACTTGTGAAAAAGAAATAGTATAGGTGTGTTTTTTACTATTTTTTTTTAAAAACTATTTTCCTACTTTCAGTTATACACACTAACACACACCTATTATAAGTTGGTAAAATGGTACCTTGGCAGTAAAGCGGACTCATTGTTTTGAGTGTAGGCGAGTTGGACAAGATCGTTGATCTGAACCGATACAGCCGACGACTCGGTTTTAATGAACCGGTTCACCAGAGCCTCCCCCGTCATCTCAGGTGACGGGGTCCAGCTTCCGGCTGCCACCAGCTCCTAAGGCGGTGACAGAATGGAGCTGCTAAAAACACCCAACATTTGCTAATCTAAAAAACTAGTAGGAAAAAAAGAGCAAAAATTACAAGTCTCAGTGATTTTTTGAGGACTGGCAAATAAGGAGTAAGACTAGTAACGAATTTATAGTGGGAGATGATCGAGGACGTTTTGGTCATTTAGAATGTTCAATTGTATTTTTGTGGGGGTGGGAGAGGTTGGATTTATTTGGGTTTGTTAGTAAAGATAAGAGGGACATTACGTTGGAGTGGGACCAATCCGTAGATGAGGTGATGAATCCTAACAAATGATATCGGTGTTTGCATCAAATTAGTAAATATATACGCATCGATTGAAATACTTTTTATCTCATAAAATGAAAGACGAAAAATGTGGCTCTCCTCAAAGAGTCGAGACGCGAGAAATCGACAATTTAGAGGAAGATTACAGGAAAAATTTGACTCGAATTTTAAAAATCACACGACCAAGAGATTGGTGACGTTTGGTAGCAAAAACACACATTCATATTTGATATTCGTGTATTGCAAATAAATAGATAATTAACTAGCATTGGTTGAACATATTTTGCAAAGAGAAACACGACTAAGTTGTGGTTCAAAGGTGAAAAATAAAAAGTATGGCTCTCATCGAAGAGGCACACGATGTGACAAACTAGAGGAAGATTTAAGAAGAATGCTAAGCTTACGTTTAAAAATCACACGACCAAGTTATAATTATCTTTACCAAGCCATTAAAGATCGATTTCTTTAAAATTTGTTTTCGGGCCGTCGAGCTAAAAGGATAGATGAAAATTTATCACGAAAGAAAAAAGATATACACATTATGTTTATTGAGATAACGGAAAAGGGACAAATATATCCCCGAACTATGATAAATGGTATGTACATATCCTCCGTTATACTTTGAGTACACATATGTCCCTACTGTTAATGAAATGGTACGTATATGCTCCTCACGCTAACGGTAGGGGCATATGTGTACCCAAAATATGACGGATGATATATACGTACCATTTATCATAATTCGGG
Organism: Capsicum rhomboideum; assembly: GCA_031232105.1. Classification (NCBI taxonomy): domain Eukaryota; kingdom Viridiplantae; phylum Streptophyta; class Magnoliopsida; order Solanales; family Solanaceae; genus Capsicum; species Capsicum rhomboideum. Next base: position 24,575,644 of record CP124713.1, on the reverse strand, counting down.
GTATATTTGTCCCTTTTATGTTTTAATTTTTTTATCCCAAATAATTAACCCAGACCCACTAGCCGACCTAATAAACACATCGAACGCAATTTCAAACCAACTTGATCCGATCTTTATTTTTTGTTACAAACCCGATACTCCCTCTGTTTTTCTCTTAAATGTGAACCCCAATCAAATTGCAGTGATTGGTTGTTGCTGCTATTTGGTGTTTACTGGTTGGAGGGAGTGGAGATTAGGCCGCAGGTGGTCGGAGCTAGGGGTGCGGCATTGGTTCGCGGTGGGGTGTTTCTGGTTCGACAGAGACGGTGGCTATATGGTGTTGACCAGTGATGGATAGTGTTTTCCCGACGGAATGTCACTGGAAATTGAAACGTGAAAGGTTCAATTTTTTTGGTGTTATTTTTGTGTGTTATGGTTAATGATTTTTTTTTTTTGAAATTGATAGTAGTGGGTGTTAATGTATTGTGTGTGTGTATCATTATATGGGTGAGAAAAATGTGTTTGTTAGATAGACGTCTCTTGGGTTTTACTTGGGATCGGGTCGGCTAGTGGGTTTATTAGGTCGAGTAGTGGATTTGGTTTAATTATTTGAGATAAAAAAATCAAAATGAAAAAGGGACAAATATACCCCAAACTATGATAAACGATACGTATATACCTTCCATCATACTTTGGGTACACATATGTCCCTACCATTAGTGTGAGGGACATATACGTACTATTTTATTAACGATAGGGACATATGTGTACCCAAAGTATAAAGAAGGGTATATACATATTATTTATCATAGTTTGGGGGTATATTTGTTTTTTTTGTTGACATAATGTACCATTAAAGGTTCATTAGTGGGTGATAGAAAAAGAATTCAAAAGATATTAAAGAGTTCCGTAATTCAAGGTCAAAAATTGCCTTAGCTTCTGCTCCTATTTATGGTCTCAGCAGTTGGTAAATCGAACATAACAAGTTTTTGTGATAAGAAAAATAAATTCTCCCAATATGACCTCAAGTCCAATCAGGGGCGGATCTACCTTAAAGGCTAGGGGTGCCACGGCACCCGCACGTTTCGGTAAAAAATTGTAGTATGTATGTAGATATCTGTGCAAAATCGTATATATTAATTAAGTGGCACCCGGAATACCAAAGTAACACGCGGGTGCCATGGATGAGCCATTGCCTGGTAGTCTCTTGCGGAGCAATGTATTTGAGATCGAACCTCCGCAAAGCATTATTTTTTATTCATTTATCTCTTTCTCAGCTCTTCTTCTTTCTCATTGGGGCCCACCTTTTTTTCTCCTTTTAATTTGCTAAAATATATACCCCTCTCTCTCTCTCTCTCCTTCTTTTTAAAATTCATATATTAGTACTGTTTAATATTTTTCTTATTATTACACCTTATTTTATGAGCAACTTCTTCCATAAGTAGTTTGAATTAATTTTAATTAATATAAAATTTCTTTCTTTTTAAAGATAGACTATTAATTTATATACTAAAGTATAATTTGATCAATAACTTATTGACTTTTAAAAATTTAAATGGTTTGACATAATAAATTTTTTGAGCCTTGTATATTAAAAATTTAAACTTTTTCCACGGAAAAATAGTCATATAACTTGATTATTAATACGTAAATATTAAGCCGAACATAATAAAAGTAAGTTAATATAGTCAAACAAAGCTTATGTAATAATTAAACTACCTTTTCAGCAAATTTTCTAATTGGAGGCGATCGTTCATGATTTTTAAATAAATATCTTAGAATATAATTTAAATAAAAATAAAAAACTGAAATAAAGTCAATTTTTGTTTATTTGTGAATAAAAGGCCTAATTGAATCAACGGAAAAACTAATATTCTGACACATCGTTCCTATTCGATTTTTGTGGATAGTAGTAGGTTTATTTTATACATAAAAAATCGGTACCCGCAGACGTTAAATGCTGGATCCGCCTCTGAGTCCAATGCGTCATTAAAATAAATAATCTTTCTAGACGATCTGACATGAATACATGATTATCAAAGTGGACCGTGCAATCTTTCCACAAAAACAGAGTCTGCAATTCACTAGATCAATCATTTTAAGTCAGCCTAATCACAACTAACAACTATAAATTCAATGTAATTTCATAAGTAGGATTTGAATACAATAATATGTACATAGACCTTATCTCTAATTTATTAAAAGTGTGAAGCGCCATTAAAATTCCAATAAGAAATGACCATTCTTTTGGTGGATTTTACGGCACTAAATTCTAGTGAACTCATTGAGAATATTGGGATTTATGTGAAGGTTATCACATAATCCGTTTGAACTTTTTACACTTCATTAAAAAATTATACAATAGACAAAAACAAATTTTTTCTATTATATATATATATATATATATAATCTGATTTCTTTTTTTTTTTTTCTATTAAGTATGTCTTTTTAATTGTTTCTTTAGTTGTTTTCTAAATGGTTATTCTGTTTTTTTTTTTTTTTAGATATCACTTAATTCTTTGATTTGAATCCAATATGTTGTCACTATAATCTTGATAATTTTTTTCATTTTTTTTTTTTACTAAATTGTTGTAGTTTTTTTCCCTCTTTAGCATCTGAAACCTTCTTGGTCGCAAAGTAACTAAAAAACGGAAGGAATCAACATGAGTATATTTAAGGCAAAAATTGAAGACTCCTACTCACTTTCAAGAAGGAATACATTTATTTAAGGTAGTATTTTATTTTCACTTAAAAGAAAAATTAAATTACATAATTAACTAATAATTGGAGAAAAAAGTCAACATATGATTTTGTCTATTGCAGAGTCTTTGAATGAAGGGTAAGAAGTTCAAACAACACTTCTAAGTTTTTCTTAATATTCCAACTTTGATGTGAACCCGACAATTTCATCTTTTGCATTTATCTACTAGCTTAATGAATTAATTTCTCAAATATCTATTAAGTTAAGTGACTTTCTGAGATAAAAACCATTGAATACACATCGCTCCAATATCTAGCTTAAGCAGAGGCAGATCCAGGATTTGAAGGTTGGTGGTGCCATGATTTTTGATATAAAATTAGTGATGGACATCGAATTAAGGCGTACATTTAGCCAGTTCAATCCATTTTGGGCTAATTTAGATCGATTTACAAGATTTTTGATACGTAAATAAATATACAATTATCGAACCAAAATGAGTTTTATACAATTCAATCTAATTTTTGATCAAATTCTATTGAAAAAAAAATGAGGAAAACATAAAAAAGAAACTAAATTTTTGAATACACAATCACACCCCCTCAGTTCAAACATAATGTAGTTAAATCATGGTAACTAGCAAATTATAACTTATATCGAGTTCTATTTTAAAAAAAAAAAAAAAAAAAAGAACCAAAACAATTTCTATAAAGGATCTTATCAATTTACAAGTAAAGAAAAATATTTTCATTACAAAGATTCACAAATTATTTATACAAAAAAAAAAAAAAAAAATTACGGACAAAAAAAAAAACTCTTATAAATTGCAAAAAGAAGTTAATATAGCACAAAACGACCATTGCCCCTATTACTTTCGCTTAAAAGATTTAAGAAACAAAAAATAAAATTCAATTGATAAAATGTACCTTGAAAGAATAAAACTGGAAAAAGATTAATAGATATTCAATTAAATATTTGGAGATTTTTTTTTTAAAAAAAATAAAGAAATAATTTAGATAAATAAATTAATAGATGGGTTGCATTTGAGGAAGAATGAAAATATATAAATAAATAATATTAAGGAAATTAAAATAAAAAAAGAAGGAAACATAAAGAAAAGGCAAAGTATAGAAAACAAGAAAAGAAAACTAGGACAGTGGAATGCGGAAAAAACGAAAAAGTGAATGAACTGCCATTGAAGGAATTCGACCCGGAGCAACGGGTATGACACACCCTGTCCACTGATCAACTGAGCAGCAACAATCACTGTGTAACTGCGGTTGCCAAATTTTAATTATATACTATACACGCTAAAATTTCTCTCTATATATATATGAAAATTTTAGTCGAGGTTCTGGGTGTCGTGGCACCCTCACCCTAACACATAGATCCGTTCTGAGCTTAAGTGCTTAACAAGGAGGAACCATAGGATTAATTCAAAAATAATTTCAATTCTAAACTAATGAGTAATACATTACATCGACTAAAATTTTATTTTTTAAACTATTCTTATTTGAACTATATTAAAAGTCCTAATATTTAACACTTTAAAATTAATTATAATTTTGAGTATTAAATTCTTTTTTATTTGAATTAGGAAGAGTGTGTGATAGGCAGCGCCTGGTTTTTGAACAAATGACACTCCATAGCATGCGGGGTAAAATATTTCGAGCCAGATAGCATTTTGTTTGTATCTTTGAGTGATGATAATTGATGTTTTATCAAAAAGAAGTTTGATAAGTGAAGCATTCAGGCAACATGTCTATGACGGATGTGTGGGCATATATACTAGGAAGAGATAAAGTAAGGAATGAGGATATTCCGAAGAAGATGAGAGTGGCTCATGTGATGGTCAAGGTGAGAGGCAAAATTGAGATGGTTCAGACATGTGAAGAGAAGATGTTTAGATGTCCAGTAAAGAGGTATGAGAGATTGGATATGGTGGGCTTGAAGAGAGTTATAGATACGAATAAAAACAATCTCTTACCCATAAAAAATAATAGTAGTAATCATAGTAGGGTAAGAGTAAAAACATCAATATCTTTCATTTGGAACTTCTAAAAGTTCATAATTTATTTAATTTTTCAAGAGCTTATATTTATTTTTTTTGTGATTTTTATTTTTATTTTAAATATATATATATATATAAAATGAATATAATGATTTGTTCATTTTATACATCAAATTTTCTTCTTTAACATTGAACACACATTCAACACACGTACACTAAATTCATTGATTTGAATATAAATGAATTTGTTCTTTTTATACATACAACTTCTTTGATGTTATATAAACGTGCAACACACGTACCCTAAACTAGTACTTATAAAAGTGTGGAGGTTATTTCTAAATGGTTAATCTATTTATTTTTTTTATTGTTGTTAAATATCTAATTTTTTAGGCGGAATACATACACAGGCCCCTGAACTTGTTGGATTTTTCCGTATTGGCACCTCAATTAAGCCAGCTTCCTATTGAACACTTAAGCTTAAATCAAATTGTACCTACTAAACACATTGATAACACCAAGCCAACCATGCTTGATGCGTGAGGTTCAAACGCGTCTGATTTGGCAATGTGACAAATAAAAAATGAGCAATAAAGAAAGCAAAAAAAAATAAAAATAAATAAATAACTTGTTCTCCTTCCTACCCACCCACACCTTGTTGTCCGGTAGATTCCACCATCGAAGAAAATTTGGAAAGGGTGTTTATTTTTGTTCAGAAAAAACGAATGAGTGGGTGGGTTCACCGTCTCTGATGTGTTTTCGCCGAAAATTTCAGTCGTCGGTGAAGAAAATCTAAAAAGGGAGTTCATTTTTTTTAAGAGAAAACTGGATGGGTTTATGAAGGAGATGAAATCGGGGGGTGAATGGGTGGGTTCACCCATCTTCAACATGTTTCTGATAACAATTTCGATGAAAATTTTAACTGTCGGTGAAGGAAATTGGAAAAAGATGTTCCTTTTTTATGAGAAAAAATGAATGGGCATATCTAGGAGGAATTAGTGAGTGAGTGTGTTTGATTGTGAATGGAGAAATGGGGGTCGTTAATGGAGGGGTGTTGAATGGGGTTGTGAGGGTGAGGGAATTAGTTGATGGTGTTAATGAAGAAGGGGAAAAGAGGAGCGATGGTAATTGACATTTGTTGCTGGGTGTACTGTTTTGATGTTGATGGTGGTGACTTGAGGTGGAGGAGATGGTGTTTGGAGGTTGTTAATGGAGAAATTAAAATCAGTGGTGGAGAAGTGAGGCGGTGGAAGAAGGAAAAAGAGGAAAATTAAAAGATACTAATTATAATTTTATTTTTTATTTTATTCACATTATTTTGGGCCCATTTTGTATAAATTTAAGCAACTTCACGAGCCTAATATACATATTTGTGCCACATCAGCATTAAGTGTTTAATAGGTATAATTTGATTTAAATTTAAGTGTTTAATAGGTAGATGATTTAATTGAGGTACTAACACACAAAAATCCAATAAATTCAGGGTCTGCATATGTATTTCGCCAATTTTTTAACTCAGCTTTTGACCAACCCATATCCCATTCGATTCAATCCAACCCATATCCAATTCGATCCGCTCTTTTACCACTCTGGGAGACCCGAACCCCCAAATTTAATTTAGGGTTTTGCAATGGCTCTGTTTTGCTCACCTTGTAATAATTCCTTACTTTCACCTTCCCCATCGTTTACGTCAGCTGCAGTTGGACATGTCTCGACTTTCAAACCCCAATTTCCTTCTCTACCCATTTTTAGTTTCCAAAAAAATTCAAACTTTAAGCCAAGTTTTTTAATTGACCTGTTGTCTCAGAAGAAACCTCACTTTCTCAAGTGCTCGGGCTCTTCAGTTGAGCAACATAATAATGCAAATTCCACTACTATTATATTCCTTAAAGGTAGGTACAATCGATTTTTATCTATTCTAAGTTCCATTTTCAATACTTCTAGACCCCACTTGTGGAATTACACTCGTATATTGTTATTATGGTTGTAAGTTCGATTTCAATAACTTAGTGCAATAAGGTGTTTATTAAACATATATTATGTCGATAGAAGAAAGAATAGTTAAAATTTAAAAGTAGTGATTTAAGGAAGACTTTTTCTTTTTTTAATGACGGTGGTGCCCGGCCAGCTTGCGCTCACTAATTCCGCGATACCTGCCAAATCCCACCAGCAACAGCTACCACGTAACTCTGTCCTCCAAGACTAGAACATATGGGAAGACTTAAACCTTACATTTTCCATTGGTTGGGAGAATTTGTTATCTTCCCTTTTCTTTTTATGTATGCATGTTTGTAATCAGTTATTGAAGAGGAAAGCACTATGGAATTGGGGATATAGTGAATGAATGCTTGAATATTTTGTATAGTTAGTGCTATCATTTCCAATTCTTTAATTATGGCACATGGCATGTAAAATACACCCTTCAGTTGTTTTTAGAGCTGATTAATGGCAGCAAAGACTTGGTCTGGCATATCTTTAGATTGTCTATGATGATTTACATTTAGGGTATATTTTGTACGAAGGAAAATGTTTTCCAGAGAACACCATTTTTCTGGCAACCAAACACCAAAAAATATTAAAAGCGGAAAAACAACTTTCATAGCTTATGTTTTTCCCTGATAATCTATTTTAAATAGTTTCTAAATCTTAGAGAGTGTTGGATAGTGAGAAAAATTCTTCTAGAAAATGTTCCCGGAAGACACTTTTCAAAAAATATTTTTGTACCACGCATCCCCTTTGTTTTGGGTGGAGTTGTATAGCAATGAAGCTTAAAAAGGATGTTCTGTTAAGCTGCACAAAGACTATCCACAGATAAAGGGTATTGAGGAGTGCTTTATGTTTTGAGTATTTTATAATCTAAATTCTGAACCTCCAATTTCTCTTTGATTGGAAGTATATGAAAGAGATTGTATGCTGATGTATCAATTATGTGGTTTATTACTCTTCTCTTTTAGTTAGTTATAAAGGTTGGTATGAGCAGTCAACAGCAAATGGATCAGGAACTTTTGACTATACTTTCTGTTTTTCCAAGCCTTGGGCGATGATTTTCCTACTTGTTTGGGTATGACATTCCAGAATTTGATTGATGCAGGACTAGCAAAGTCAACAACGGAGGGAAGATTGAAGGTGCTGTTTTCACAATTTGGAGATGTCAGCCGAGGTGCATATTCTTTATCAAGAAACTTGTATGTACATTTTTGTCTTTGCTATTTTCTTGACAAAAATCATACTATGTTGATAAGATCTCTTGTTGATAGTTATTCGTGTTAAGAAGCTCCTATTTGTTCTTTCCTCCTTGTGTTGCTATCAAATTATAATTGATATGAAACTAAGCAACCGTTGGGGTTTGCATCATTTATGCTAAGGTCGTACTTTTTTCCCTCCTGTTGCAGTCAAGATCATAACTGATAAGAAAAGTAAGCAATCTTTGGGGTTTGCATATATCTGGTTTCCTGATGATGAATCTGCACAATCTGCCGTCCAAGAGATGAATGGAAAGGTAGCATTTATATATGCACGTCTCCTGGTTTGAATCCACCGCTACATCCACATCTGATAATCTCTTCACTGTCAAGTTCTTAGATGGCAGATTTATACAGGTTCAGATGGCAAAGCCTGGATCTTGCAAGCCGAATGTCAAGTCAGCACCTTACAAGTTCTAGGCAACTCCAAGCTGCTTCTGGCTAGCATTAGCAGTCTGTGTACGCCGCCAAAGGATACTCAGGCATGGATGAATCCACGAATCAGGAGCAGTCGAACAAACCTTTTTGACTATCAAAAGTAGCTATTTTTGATGCTAATGATAGCTGAACTTGGCTATTATTGATCCTTTGTTGATGTAGACCTTAGTTTGTGCTCTGCATATGTTTATTTTGCAACTGCTGTAGCTTTGTGGCAATTTGTAAGGGCCAGATAGTGGCGAATTTAGGTGCAAATTATGGGGCACATGAATCTGTGGTCTTTCCGGAAAGCTAGATATTCTATGTATATATTTTTTAAAATTGGTATAATATTATATTCTGGCACCCTTGCAACAAGGTTAAATGCACTTGGTTGAATGTTAAGTTATTTGTCTTGAGGATTGCCAGTTGCCACTTAATACATTTTTTCTTCTTTTTTTTTAGTGGTGCACTCACGTTCTAGAAATCGTAAAATCACCTACGAGGGGTGTGTTGCGATGCTCTTCCTCCAACTAAAGGTCTCAGATTGAACTTTTGACATGGATAATCTTCTCTCTCTCTCTCTCTCTCTCTCTCTTAATGTGTTTGTCCAGCATGAATCCAAATTGGTTGAACATCAATTTCAGATACTGGTGAGTGATTCATTTTCTCAATGTCTCCTTTGGTTTATCTATTTTTTATCTCATGTTCCTGTTCATCCCTTTCAAAGACCACCCAGCGTTACACATGCCAAAACAGCATGATGAATGCAGTCTCACCATATTTTTTGGAAGTGTCTTAATGCTGTTCAATTGAAAAGAAAAGTTACTTCAAGTGTCATATTCCAGGTAAGGTCTCGTACCCCTCTGTGTATCTTTTTGCTGGAATATAACTACTGCCAAATTCTGGTAGCTTAACCAAAATAAAAAATGTTTAGAGATTTCCTTCCGCCCCTTTGATTCCAGCCTCATCTAGAATTTCTCCCAAATATTATCACCAAATAATATGGGTAAAATAATTGAATAGAAGTCTTAACATTAATTGTGCACCAAATAGAATAGACTCTAAAGATTGAACCCATAAATCCTCGAACCAAATTTTCATATCCAAACTCCATTTTTTATTATTTAACGATTCTATCTTGTCTGTTGATTAAAAGTTTATTCTTTGTATTTCCATCTATAATATTTTTCCAACAGTTTCGGCAAAATACAATGAGTAAAATAATTTAAATTAATTAAACTCGAAGGTCACTTCAGAAGAGTTAATCATGAATATGCTGAACATAAATTAGGCGTGCCAGGGACAAGGTAGAAAGCAAACTTTCATACTTTAGGTCATTATTTTGCCTGTTATATAGGTTATAAAAATGCAATGCATAGAATAATGTAGTTGTCGCACTACAGATTCAAAATGATAGAATTAATGAGAGTATAAGATCAATTATAAGGACAAAAACTGTAAACAAATTAAAAGTAAGACAATATATATTATATGCTGATTTACCCTCTAATACAGCAGGGGGACATGAATTGTTCGTACAAAATGTTAAAAAGCAAGTGCTTGCAATAACAATATTCTTTCTAATTAACTGGGGAGCAAGTTCCATACGCGGCCTTGTTGCTCTCACAAATTTAAGCAGCGTACTTTCCTTGACGCACTTTCTGTTCCATTCGATAAACATACTCTCTCATAATAATATCCTTCTTGGTGGTCCACGGACATAGCCTCCTCATCCGCCCCTCCATCATTAGGATAATGAATAAAGATACAAGAAATACGATAACGAGTTGTAGAAATGTATATAGCCGAAATCCTAGCGGCACCATGAGAACGCCACTAACCACATAGGTAACCATGAGATAACATAGTAAACCCGTTAGATATCTATTGAGAATGGTGATATTTCTGTTTATCTTAGGCACCGTCAGCTTGTAGGTGATAATGAGAGAAATAAAAAATATAAGCGAATGGAGTGATACAACTAGCTTTAAGCGGATTTCGTCGTCTATTGAAACTTCGCCGTTGATGGATGTAGTACTATTGATGTTGGAGTTTGGACCGGTCATTGGCGGCGGTGCAAGTAAAGTAGGAGAGTTGCTACTAATGTCCCTGCCTTTGCTGTGTGAACCTCCACCAGGAGGGTTAAAGACGGCTTGAAGAGTAGTTGTTAAAATCAATACAGTCACAACTAGAAACGCATTTCGTACCTCACCAGTCATTCCTTTATCCCAATCAACGTGATTCCTCGCATCCGCTCTCTGATTGATGTAGTTGCGTGAGGTGAGAGTATCCGCCATAGACATTAGATTAGGAAGCTTTGACAACTCCCAAGCACCAGCTTTTTGTAAGCTTTTCTGGATTTCCACATCGTCTTCATTGGCTGGCGGAACAGTTGGAAGAGCTGACATCGAATTTGAGATAATAATACGATTAGAAACGATTTCAAGAGCTGTCTGATTTTCTTGATTTTTGTCATTCAGGTCAACTAATTTCCCCATTAGCAATCGCCTAATAACCTGATAAGCATGACCAAAGTTAAGCATCAAATAGGGTCAATAGTTCAACATTAAAAGGTAACAAGGAAAACCTCAATCTCAATCAGAATGATCAAGGTTAAGCTTCAAGTAGCAAAAGCAAACAAAACCTATATGGAGTGTCTAAACAGATTAATCGAATAATTATGGTAGAAGATGTATGTGACCACAAAATTAACAAAGACAATAGTCTATCAATATCTATATCTATCTTTCTTTTATATACAAATATACAAGATATAATTAAGGTCATAAATAGCTAGGATCAATAGTTCAGCATTAAGGTCATCAATTTTGTTGGATCTAGTGAAGTTTTGATGATTGACAAGAAGTCATGGAATAAGTAAATCCGATCGAGCTAGTTCATGAGATACTGCTTCAAGAGAGTTCAAAATGAAATAGGATTGTTCGAGGATAAATCACATGTGCAAAATAAGGTGTAGAAAGGCGTTATATTCAGATAAGTTTAAAGAGCTCATCGTGTGCTAAAATAGAAGAGTCAATGTTTGACTCAACACTAAAAAAGAGGAGAGTTTGAATTGAGGAAAAGTCTCAACTGAAGTATATATAACAAAGGAGGATGTACACTTCCACAGCAACAAAGGCAATTCACAAAGTGTGAGTTTAGTGTTTGAGTGATTTCTGAAGTGCATTCTGATACAGTGAAACATATTGAAGAACTTGATTCTAGTTAAGGAGTAGATCTATAGGTTAGTCATTATGTATTAGGATTGTTTGTTGAGTTGTAGGCTACATGCTTTCTTAGATCCAGTGTATTATTAAACTAACTTAGGATTTTAGTCTTCAAGTTGGGGTAACTCGAAGACTTGGGAACATAAACCTTGTGAGGTTAGTGTGTTTTAGGAATTAGGGTTAATTTTTTAGGTTACAGAGTCTTGTATTCTTTCTTTGGTGAGGCTTGTGTTTGGTGGATTTGGGATAAATCCTGTAGAGATACAGGTCGTGATTTTTTACACCTTTATGAGTCGGGTGTTTTCCACATAAAACTATCGTGTTTTTTACTTACTGTTTTAATTCTTGTAGATCAGCTCGTAGGCGAATATCTTAAAAAATGTACCTGAGTTACTAGGCCATGTAGAATATCAATTTATACCAGAGCGGGTTATCTTGCTAAGATTAACACCTGAAGAAAAGATCGAGTATGAATTCTGCACCACTGATTGGTCACTGTGAAGGACAGTCTACTACAAGGCCCCCTCTTTTCAACAGGTCTCACATTATTTGGTGGAAAGCTCGTATGAAAAACTTCATTCAAGTAGAGAATTATGAACTATGGGATAGAATCACTGAGGGACCCAAGATTCCCATGAAAACTGTTGAAGGAGAAAGGGAAAAAAAAGGTGAGAAGTGAGTTCACTCCAAATGATCTTATTTCTCTTAGAAAGAATGTGAAGGCAAAAACATTCTAGTTTGTGGTTTGGTCCCTGACGAGTACAACAGGATATCTAGCTGCACCACAGCCAAACAGGATCTGGGATGCACTGGTAAATGCTCATGAAGGCACCAGTCAAATGCGAAAGTTCAGGTTTGCAACATTGTTCACTGAATATGAGGTTTTCAGGATAGAGGATGGTGAGACACTGCAGAAAATGATCACTCGACTTACCTCATTGGTGAATGAATTGTCATCACTCAGAAGAGTTCTCACTATTGAGGAGCGGGCTGACAAAGTCTTGAGGATTCTTCAAAAGCAAATTGGGATGTGAAGGTAGCTGTTATAAGAGAAGCAAAGGACATCACCACTATGTCTCTTGATGAGTTAATTGAAAACTTGAAGACGTATGAGATAAATATGGAGAACTTCAAGAAGGATTAAAGCATTAAAGAAAGATCATTAGCCCTAAAAGCTTCTAATAGTGAGGAATCTAATCTAGATGAAGAACAAGTAACCTTCATTACTAAGAATTTTAAAAAAAATTCAAAAAGGAAAAATAATATGACAGAAAGGGATCAAGTAGCAGGCGTCGGTCCAATGAAAAATCACAGTCTGAATGCTTTAAGTGTGAGAAGACTGATCACATGATTAAGGATTGTCTACTATGGGAAATTGAGTGGAAAAAGGAAAGAGTCGAAGCTGAAAGTAAAGCCTAACTCCAAAAAGGAAAAATCATTTGCCATGATGATTGCAAGGGGATCAAGCTCAGATGAATTCAATGATGAAGCTGATGAAACTGCACTCACAGTAATAGGCGATTCAGACATGGAAGAAGAAGAGAACAACTTTGAGGTAAGTACACTTGAGCTGAAAGATAAATTACATCTCTTCTATAATAAAAGACTAATTTCTTTGATGAATGCACTAATTGATGATCTTCGTGAGTTGAATTCAGAAGGGTTTTCCACGTTAAAATTTTTATTGTCCTTGTTGTTATTTTTTTCTTATTGATTATCATATCTCGATGCTACGTTATTATTCTGTTGTTAGTACCACAAATATTATTTCTGTGATGGGATTTATCCCCAACAAACAATCCCAGAAGAAAGTCATTTTCATCAGCTTAATTAACTCAATTATTTGTATCGAATGCTTATGGAAAACAAAATAAAGTAAAATTGATAGAGTTTTGGATTTTTTGTTTTTTTAAAAAGAAAGACGAAGAGACTCTCATACAAGTAATCTTGTTGTAATCACGTCTCCCATTTTTCCATGTGACACCTCTCTATGATCTCTATTTCTATTTTTTTTTCTCCTTTTGTTTTTTAAAATTTTTTTCTCCTCTTTTCTAGAGTATTAATCTAGCTTATATTAGAAAGCCTAAAAGTCTATTGCCTCCTTAATCATTTTAAACTCTAATTGAACTTAATAAGTAATACATATTCATGACTAATTATGCCTTTTCATAGTCTTCATCGGTTTTGCACATCATCTTTTCCGTTCATGGGTCAACAATTAATTCATATAAATATTTATGCGTTTAGGCTTCTTCCATATTTGTTAGTTCGACTTAAATTCTCAATTCACATGTCATGCGGTGTTTTAGTGCAGGTGTCAGCTTATGCCTAAAAGTCCAATATTTTGTTTGCTCTCTTTCTCTTCATATGCTTATGTAAGGTATTGATAAATATATGTAGTTTAAATTGATTGTTTGATTTGTTTCAATTATTTTATTTTGGATTAAGCTATTATAAACAGGAAGACATATATAAGCCAAAGGAAGAATGTTGATTTTTCACTTTGCATAATCATTGGCTTTCATTTTTATTTTTTTACTTTGTATAATCACAATTTGTTTTGTGGGATTTATGTATTATTGAATATTTTATTTTGTTTGAATTTGTTAGTTTTTGTTGTCTTCCCGAACATATTCAATGAAGCCATTATTTTGCCGGCAAAGGTATGTCCCGTTTTGGTTGAAAACTTTACACGTTTGAATACCTTGATTATTTTTACTCAACCTTTGTTAATTTTGCTGTTGTTTCGGGCTATGCTCATCAACGTCGAAGAGCATGCTAGACATTATGTAGTATCTATCTCAATATTGAATGCATTCCTCCTAAGGTAAATATATACTCTTTAAATTTATACTTTTAAATTTTATTTATAAAGTATAAATTATTTCAATTAGATATGTCCAGAGATATATATCGAGCGAAAATAATTTCTTATGACCACTTAGAAATTGAATAATGTTATTCAAATCTCTTATACATAAAAATGAAATCTCTTATGTGTAAAAAACCACTTAGAAATTGAATAATGTTATTCAAATCTCTTATACATAAAAATGAAATCTCTTAGGGGTCGTTTGGTAGAGTGTATAAGAATAATGCTGAATAAGGTGTATTAGTAATGCTTGCATTATTAATGCAAGTATTAGTAATGCAAGTATTAGTTATGCAGACACTATTTCTTACACATTGTTTGGTTTGATGTATTAAAAATAATATGTATTTACATAATTTTTATAAAAAGATGTTTGTTTACCGAAATACCCTTCTTTGTACACTCTCTTTCCAAGCTAGAAGGAAGTAGCAGCTAACGTAGGAGAAAGGGAAAACCCAATTTCCACTTCCTTCTCCTTCGGATGCTTCGTCGTTTCTCGATCAAATCAGAGGTCAGCTCCTTCTTTTACATTCATTATTAATCATTTAATTTGATCCTTAATTTTGATGTTTTTAAGGTTAATTGGATCTTTCTCTAGACCCCAAAAGCCCGGCAATGAAATCGATGGAATTTTGATCGGAATCAAGAGGAGAAAATCGAAAACAAGAATAATAAAACGATGACTAAAATATAAGTTTGATAGGATTACTAACCTATTGGAGAAAAGCAAACAATGTTTAATTAAGAAGAAGGAAGAAGATGTGGAGAAAATACCCAGTTTTCCATAGAAAGTACATAGAAAGAGGGAGACAGCTTTTCACACCCAAAGATGGTGGAAAAATGGAACCGGAAAATGCAATTTTGGTGGGAAAAGGAATAGCAAATATTTTGAGGGGTAAATTTGTCATTTAATAAGTTAATGCATGTGTTGAAATGGTTTGTATTACTAATGCATGGAAAATGGTGTGTATTACTAATACACACCTCAATACACAATAGAGTGTATAACTAATGCAAGCATTAGTTATACATAGGCTAAAAAATATACCAAACAAGGTACTAGTAGTACACATTAACTAATGCATGCATTATTTTTTTCAATACACTCTACCAAACGACCCCTTATATGTAAAAAACATCTCTTTTGAAATTTGATTTTGTAATCTATTACAAATGTTATATATACCGATTTAAATTATCTTTTCATAGTTAAATTAGATTTTTTCACACAAATTTCTTTCGTTAAATAATTTGTACATCATATTATGATATTAATCATATTTTGAATATTTTATAATTGCGAAGCGCGGACAAATACACTATTTCTAAAAAAGAAGTTTTAAATTATAAAAATTTGAAAGAAAAAAAAAATGAATTTGAAACAAAATTATTTTGAACATAACATTTAGCTGAGAATATTCAAATTTTGTCATACCTCAACTTGTCTCGTTTGTGCAGCAATGTGCAAGACCGTATTTCCTTTGTTATCCTTCCATCCCAATATGCGGTTGTTATCTGTCCGACTCATCCAACCCATTAGAACTTTTAAAGCATTCAGACTTCCTCTTAGCACAGCCAGATGTACCGCTGTTTCTCTTCGAATTGTCAGTTCCTTGATGGCAGTAGGGCAGGCAACAAGAAACTCCGCAACAAGATCAGCGTCATCAGTTTCTGCTACATAATGCAACGGGGTCTTCCGCTCCCTGCTTCGCACTCCAATGAGTCCTGCATCAAACTTTATGAGCTGCTTAACCGTCTCTCTTTGTCCATTACGCAATGCCATATCCAATGGGCTATATCCACTAGGATTTTCCCAAAAGAAGGTTTTAAGCTCAATATTTCAACAGCCAAGTCTGTGTGGCCAACAGATGCAGCTACATGCAAAGGGTTTTCCACAAAATCCTTCTTTTCTATTCTCTTGAGAGTTCCTGGTTCTCTTTCGATAACTCCATAGAAAGCGTCGATATCCCCTGTTAGAGCTATCCGTTTCATTTCTTCCTCCATCTCGAAGTACGTGTTTGCTTCAAAACTTGAGGTTTTTCCTTTTTTATTTGGTTATGATTTATAGCAACAACAATATAAATAGCAAGGAACTCTCCACGACTCTTAATATTGCAGTTTGTGTTATTTTTTTTTTGAAACACCTAATATAATTGTATTTTGCTAGAACTAAAGAAATATTTAAAGCACAAGTTAATTTTATGTTTGTTTGAAGGCTACCGGAAAAAATCCAAAAACCCCGAGGTTGAAAAACCTAAATTTTATTGATTTGATTTGATTTATAGATTTAAAAACCCAACACAAATTATTTGGTTTAGTATTTAAAAATCCAAACCAACCCGGGTCCATGTACAGCCCTAGATATATGTATTGAGTCTAAAACCAATGCCACAAAGATTGTTGCATCTCTGATTTGTTCTCGTTGTATGCACAAGTTCGGCCCCAAAAACAGAGCACTTGGAAACTGTCGAATCCAGTCTCTCCAACAAAAGTGATACCTAGTAATTAGTATAATTTAGTAGTAAGAACAAAACCACAACTATTGCTTCTTGATCTCTCTACTATTTCTGAAAAGGATCTTTTGTCCTCCCTAAAGGATGTTCTTCTTAAAAGCCGCTACCATCCTCGGTGAAAACAGAAAAACAAATGCTAATAGTGTTCCGAAAAGCATTTTTATAAAATATTGCATGGGATCATTGTCCGCTTCTTCCTCCGTACTAGTGGACGTTGACATTGCCATTGTCGAAGGCAGTGCTTCAATTACTGCATCTGCCAGATCAGTTACGAAAGAGGAGGTGCAATTCAGAGCAGGAACACGACCCCAATTTTCAATTCCTGATTCGAGTGCTAATTCCTTGTATTCCATATCAATCTCTTCAAGAGTCTCTATATGCTCGCTCACAAAGCTGAAATTCCAATAGCATCCATTTATTATGGTGAGATATCAAGAATAAAGCAAAAGATTATGTTATCTTGCAAGCAAGTAAAAAGTAAGTCAACAGCCATTCATATAGGAAGAGTATCTTAATTGCCATTTCAACAAGAAAGGCCTAATACTCTGAACTGGTGGTGACAATTTAAGTTCTTCATTCGGTCTGGTGCTCTCATTCCCTGCCGAGAACCACTGAAACATTTCCAATTTCTACTTAATGCCTCGATTGCACAGGCATCAACTGCCTACCAAGTAAACAAAAACGTTGGCCCTCCAAAATCCCACAACTAAAATGTATCTCAGACTCGGAGACAGCTGGCTATTGTCACTTCAAAATCCCACGGCAGTTCTATGAATATGCAGAAAAGTTAAAACCATTAGGAATATCAAGACACTCCTTGTAAGGTAAGCATCTCACCCCACCCCACCCCACCCCCCACCCCCACCCTGCTTTTCTTTCTTGCTGCTAATAGTAGAATTATCTTATATTTTCCAACCTCTCATGCACATGAGATTAGCATCCATAAGTGACAATCCCTTCTATATAATCAAGTTATCTATTTGAAGCAATAGCACCCATGAGTCTCTTCTTGTTACCTTCTCCAGCTAATCAGGTCTGGCTAGAGAGACCATAGTAGACTTGAAATAGTTCTCAACAAAATGTAGCCATGTTAAACTTGCATGACAGCCCATAGAAAGTCCAACACATTTTGTTAATTTAACAAAATATCGCCCCAACAAATTGATAGCACTGAGTTTTGACCCCATGACACCATAACTCATTGAGAAGACAAAATTCAGGTGCTAGAATGCATACCTTACAGGAACAGCCAACAGAGACTTTACACCTTTTTGTCCAAGCTCAACAAGAACTTCATCAGTGTATGGTTTCAACCATTGTACAGGACCAACTCGGCTCTGGAATGCAAAACGATGATACTGAATTAATTCACCACCAAATAGAGGGAAAAGTACCTTCATCCCTCAACAGTTCGGATTAATACAAGTAAAATTAATATTAATCCGAACTGTTGAGGGATAAACTTTTGCAATTTTAGGAAAGAGGTTGAGGTCATATCTGATGGAACAAACAAAATAGAGGTAAATGGGGAAAGGGGTCATATTCTGTCTCAGACCCCCTTACCTCCCCCCAAACCTTCTCACAAGAAAGATTGTTTTTTTTAAGGAAAAAAAAAGGGAAAGAAAAAAGAGGACAAAAATATGGAACAGTTCCACTTTGACGTGAACTGATTAGTATAAGCACATTGAATTTGGCAAAACTGAACTTTGAGTCATTCCAACGTGGAAAGCTTCATTTGTTTCCCGTCCATAATAAATATCTTAGACGGCGCCATTAGGAATACGTGGTATTGTAGAATGTCAATAACTATGGGTAACACAAAAAAGTGATCTGGAGGACTTAGGCTTTAGGACAAACCTGGTAAGCCAAGGTATAATCATTGTTGATTCCTCTAGCTTTCAGCTCTTTCATTATCAAGAAAATGCACTCCTCCATCTGATCTCTATATGGATCACCAGCATCTTCAACATAACTAACAGGCACTCCATGGGCACTAAAGAAAACCATGACCTAAAAATACATCCCTCTTAGGATTGAGTTGGAATAGTAAAAAACTCCCAGTGATAATAACGAAAGGTTCATTGCCAAACTAAAAGCATAACCATGATAATCAGACACTGAGGCCACACAAATAAAGGAATAAGATAAGCTACCTCCTCAGGCTTAGTGAAATTATGTAACTCCTCCTCAATCAAGTTTGCCATGGACTTGATGTAACCTTGTCGTTGGTACCAGGATTCAATGATAGCAACTGGCAGTCTGGACAGATAAGAGTCGTCCCTGAGAGTACACAAAGTTAAGATATTTATTAGAGACAGGAAAAAGTATATGCATACACTTCAATTTAAGAACATGACACTCCATACTGCAGTAACCAAATTGAAAAGGAAAAACTTACTTGAAAATATTCTGAAGGGCACGGACGCTCGAACCAGTTGTAGAGATAGAGTATTGAGGATATAAAGGTAGTACAACAAGCTTTGTAATCCCATCTCTTTTTATCTGCACCACAACAGGGAACTCAAATTCAGATCAAACTTAAGACCAATGAAATTTCAAGCTCACAGGAGATGATCAGTCCATTCAATCCCAACCATTCATTTGGGTATCCTTTCAAAGGATAACTGCTGGCTGGGTTTAAGTAGGTGTAGAAAGCATGTTCCACCCAAGAATTTCAACACATAAGCTCTTTTTAAATAAAAAAGAAACCAAAGGATCTCAAATCAACAGCTGGCAGTTTATCAAAATTACCAGCATATAACTATTTGACTATATCTGTATATAAAAGCAGTGAGATGGTATTACAAGCTTGCTAAGAAAAACAGAGATGGGGCTAAATGGGAACGAAATGGATAGCGAGGACTCATATAATCCCCACTAGGTCGGGATTGAGGCTTAGTTCTTGCTATAGTCTTGTTCTTCTATTTCATGTACAATATTTGTTTAGAGTTTTGACATTTGAAACATGCAGGGCAGAAAGCAAATCAAGCCCAAAGAAGCTATTTGACTTGGCGCTTAATTAAGCTAGATGTGATGTCCAATCTAGTTCAATTGCTGCCAGAATTAACAAAAGGCGGAAGATTTTTCATGGTTTTCATCGGTAAAAATGATAAAATATCAAACAGTTATTCCCCTTCCACCCCTCCATTGACCTCTAGTTGCACAGCTTGAAACTCCATATGTCCCTCAGTCATGCATATAAAGATACCAATTGGTAAGTGAGAAAGTATTGTCAAAGCATCTACAAATAAAGTTCAGTCCTCATCATAATCCTCGACAAGTTAAGAACGTAACTGATTTGTTAGGTACATATGAAATGAATATCATTTTATAGAAAGAAGGAGGAGGAGGTGGGGCGAAGATTCAAATAAAAAAGATGTCTCAAGATCAATCTAGTAGAAAAATCATCTGTTATTATTTGTCTAACTTAATCCATTATTATTAATCTGCTACTTTCCCCAACAGAAGTTTTTCTAAAACTACTTGTAAAAGGAAGATTTCTACAATCAAGATCCTAGATAATATTGCTTTAGGATAAGACAGTGTAAACTCACAAGTACCTCAGAAGAAATAGAAAAGGAAAAAAAACAACATATTATTTATATGTACCTGTGAAACTGCAAGAATAGTAGAGACAAGTTGAACTCCAGTTTCTATGCAAAGCTCGATCTCTAAATATGACAATACAACTCAAAACATAGAACAATTGCAGAGAACATGTAATACAAGTTATATATAAACAAAAATGTAGAATGAAAAAGCATATGGTATACCATTATTTATACTCATCATACATTAAAATACAAGCGGGGATTTGTAGCACATAGCTACAGAAAACATAGTTTCTGTCATAAGGTCCCACAAAATAACAAAAATCAAGAAACACTATACAGCCAAAATATTGTAAGATGTGTAGGATCTTATGGTTGTACCATTTTTTATTCTACCTTTCAGAATTACTCTATTTTTACCGATTCTTTATTCTTATTTACTATTAAGAGATTTATAATTTGTGCTTGTTAGTTAGTACTTCAGTGAATTGTGCCCAAGTTCAAGCTCTCAATACAAATTAGAGTTATTTGACAAGTATAAATGAAACTAGTGTTTGAATGATTTGTTGAGATTATCATAAGCACATGACAGAAGACACAGACAATATCAAAGAATAGATCAAGACAAGAAAATGTTTAACTTCCAAAAGGAACGAGATGATGCATTTTAAGCATACCTGGTGAACAGCTTCCTCGGTGAAAGGGTGCCAGTACCGCATCGCAACATAGACATTTGCTGGAACTTCCTTTGTTTCTAGTGCCATTTTTAGTGCACTAGCCTGTAATGATGAGCTTAAGAGGGTTAACAAGTTGAAAGTGACACCGGCATAAGTTGTAAGCACGGAGCACATGAATAACACAGAGGGTTTTCTGTACCTGCTCATCTGTTATTTTTCGTAAAGGGGAACCACCTCCAATGGCAGCATATCCTTCCTTACTTTTCGGAGCTCGGAGAACAGATATAAGTTGTGCCAATGGGCGCTGGAGAAATCGGAACAATCTGGGCAGACGTATAATATCCTGCCATGTGAAATTCATACCATTAGCATAAACACAAATAATGAAACTAGAAATTGTTCAAATCTTCAGCTTAGGAAAACCAAGATTTAGACTGATTGTTAGCATACAGGGTCAGCAAATAAGTTGAACAGAAAAGGCTGGACATCATGAAGCGTGTCTGGTCCTCCAAGATTCAAAAGTAGCACTCCGATCTTTTCTTCCGCTGTCTGTGAAGAAGATTCAATGGTGCTCCCTGGATATGTATACAATCTAACAGAGCAAAACGTTCTACTGACTATATCTCTCTTGTGCACTGAACGATGCAAAGACAATCCCCCAAGTACACTGTTTTTTTTAAAAATGAGTTCAGAAGATAAAACTGCAATCTCTCGCTCATCAAAATATGTTTCTCGCACACCATGTGCGGAATGGCAAGCAGGCATAAACCTTGTCCGTGGGCAGCACCTGCCCAGAAAAAGATTCACTGTCAGTAATGGAATTCAAATTAGCATGGCAAAGAAAAATCTGTCTCAGAAAAGTATCTTTTTCATTAAAAGGGTTCTTTTTCCCCACAAGAATGTCTATCGATTCATACTTGATACACTCCCTTTATAAGATTGTAATTACAAAATTATAAATGTAAGGGTAACTTTCTAAATTTTGTAAGCAAAGCCCCACCCATTTCCATGAAAAAGAATGAACCATAAAAGCTTACATAGAAAAGTTAGAACTGAAATTGGCAAGACTGGAACTTGTAACATTCGTTGGTTGAACAAGTCGAGAGATCGTCCCAGCTTCCATGATTTACTATGTGATATTCTTCAATCGATGACTTGACTATCAAAATTTTCCAAGCAAAACAAAGAAATCTCAGTGTGGTATTTTATGTGTCTGAAAATTATGCAAATCTTTCAAAGAAAAGCAATATTAAATGCAGAAAAATGTATAGTTTGGGGGAAAAAGAGGGTGGGTGGCTAATAAAAAAAATGGAGTATAGTGGTAGAGGCCTTATACAAGTACAATCCTGCAGTCAAGGTAACCAAAGTCACTTCGAAACCTCCAGACACAGGATGGGTTAAGGTGATGGGGCATCAAAAGGAACCAAGGAAGAAGTTCTTGGGTTTCTGTGTGAGAAACATAGAGGGAGACATAGTACATGCACAGGCTAAGAAGATTGAGGATTTATCCAGAAAAGCAGAAGCACTGGCAATCCTACACGCTTTAAAGTATATAGAGGCAGCAAGCAGTGGGACAGAGTAATTATTGAAACTGATTCTCTATTTCTGAAAAATATTATAGAAAGAGTGCCCTGGCAAATAGTGACTATTCTGAAGAAGATTTGGGGACTAATGTTGTTATGAACCCTGTTATGGGCTTTGTACACCAAACAAGTAATAACACAGTAAATGATGGACTTGGGCCTGAGGTAAAGTTACAGGTCAACAATAGAGTGGATTTCCTTTGGGATCCGGGTTAAGCAAGCACGTTAAAAGGGGGCAGATTATGTTGAAGCTTTGGCTTAGTCTGATATTCTCTCATCTCCATACTTACTCTGTGCTTCTCACCCTTTCTATCTCTCGGTGTATCTTCTATCTTCTCATCCCTATTTGTTCCTCTTTTAGCATTGTATTTCAGTTTAGCATTTCTATTTCCCGTAGTTGTTCGAGTTAAGTTGTAATTTCCTTGTTACTGTTGAAGTAATCTAAGTGTTTGGAGAACTGGTTTGTTACAAATGCAAGGCAAAACAATTATAATGACACACATGCATACTCAGAGAGGGGAACAAATTGGCTGACTACCTAGCTAATTTAGCACTGGAAATTATAGTCAACAACTTTCATGAATTGGAACCGCAGGGCAGGAGAATAGTGAAACTGTTGATTCCTTATTTAAGGATCAGATGATGCAGAAGATGAAGGGAGACAGGAGGGAGCTGGAGGAGGGAAGTAAAATCCTCTGGGAGAACTAGTGTGAAAATTTGTGTGAATTTACTAATGTTTTGCTCGGTTTTGCAGGTTAAGGACAGACATACCACAAAAGAAAACATACATGATAAAGATGCAGAACAGACACAACAACAGGGAGACATACAGGAAGATATAAACAAACAAATAATCAATCAGAGAAAGGCAAAAAAAAAATATTGAGTGACTATATCATGGGTTGAACAATGTGTATTGGTCGGTCAACAATTGACAGAAATCAGACCTAAAAATGCATAATAAAGAAATGTCAACTAGAAGAGAGGGAAACATAAACAGAGAAGACAAAATGAAAATTGCAGCTCAACACAAAAGAACATACATACCTGAAGAAGATCAAAATCAAGCTAAGCAGGAATGGCAATGCAGAGATCAACAAGTCACATACCAGAAAGAAGGCAGAGATCAGAGAAGAGAACTCGGCCAGAGAAACAATCGGAGATCAACCGACAAAGAAGAAAAGGAACTTCGAACAAAAAGCCCCGTCAACCACACGGGTGGACTTTCTCTTTCTATTTTGGGGCAATAAAGTATAACAATGAATTAAATGTTGTAAAATCAAGAATAAAAGATACTCCAATATAAAGACGAACACAATAAGAATAATATAAATGAGTATAAGATAAATGAGTATAAGATAAATCTCTTCTTTTTAAATGTGTATAATATGATTATCAAATTTTCTATTTGTAGGATTACTTGAGGAACATAGTGTTATAAATGGAAAAGGGCCAAAATTGCTTCTAAACTATGTAAAATGAATCACACATACCTTCGTTACATTTTGGGATCAAAAATGCTCTCGTCGTTATCCTAAGAGACCACAAATATCCATTAGGATTTCTACTAACCCTAACCTATTCTTGCGGATCCATTTCACCCGACCCAGCTTGCTACTACTTAAAAAGCAAGCATCGACTTTTACTCCTTATTTCACCACTCAATTAAACATCGATCAGCGGCTAGGGTTTTGAAGAACAAAATTTCGTTTGAAGAATCTTGAATGTTTTCTTCCAGAATCTCGACCTAGAAGGTAAGTTCTCTTCTATTTTAGTATGTAACAGATTTTTTGTTTACTTTTAGTAGGGTTTTAATCATTTTTCATAGTTATTGTTATATTTTGAAGTTAGGGTTTATATGTAACAGTGGTTTGTGAATATTTTAGTAAATGTTGATGTCGATGTTGAGATTTCTTGTATTTGAGATAAAATACTATTTTCCTTTCTATTTTTCATGTGTGTTGGGATTTGATTTGTACTTCGAAATGAGTTAAAGCTCTTTGGAATGTATCATCTTTATCTTGTTTTTGGGATCCTTTTTGCTATTTTTATGTTCGTATTGACACTTTTTTAGGTTGCATGTGAATAATTTAGGATTTTTATTTTCGAATTTGAATGTGTGATCCTAATCCACCTTTTTATTGTTTATTGCTTCTCTTTCAGTTATTAAGTCATTTTTCCTTGTATTTTATTTTAAAACCAGTAGTTCCCATGTTTTGGAAGTAAAATGATTTTGAAAGTTGAAATTCTCATGCTCTCCTATTTAACTATTAGGGAATCAAAAAACATCTTCCTTGCAGGGAGGAGTATTGAATCGAATCCAGTAATAAAAAGTCCAATAGAATATGAGCAATTTCAGTACCTAAAGTTGACTACATTATTTTTTGAATTCCATGGCAAGATATCAGACAAAGTTGCAACACCATAAACTTTTTTGACAAATAAGAATCAGAATATTGCTAATCAGATGTTGCTCAAACCAGTGGTTTCTCATGTTTTTTAATTGTTAAGTCATTTTTTCTTTCTATTTTATGTTATAAAAGTTAGTGTCTTCTATTTTATTTTTTTGTTCAAACCAGTGATTTTCATTTTTTTTTATTGTTAAATCATTTTTCCTTATTTTTTATATTGTAAAGTCAGTGTCTTCTATTTTTTTATGTTCAAACCAATGGCCCTTTATGACTTTTCTTTCTTTTACTTGAGATTCATATAGTACTTTTTTATGGTCCTTAATTTGAGATTTTCTCATGTCCTTTGTCTATATATGTGAGAAGCCCTTTTCCCTTTTATATGTTTTTACAGTTTATTAATATGAAGTCCTATATATCTATTTTATGCAGAATTTTTTATCTTTCAAAAAATTCAATATGAAAGCTCTGAATGTTGACCTTTTATTCCACCATGGAAGTAAATGGACTTTAAAACCTCACCTACTATATGAGGAGAGGTATGTTCATTCTTTGAGAGCCATTAGTTCTGATCACTTAAACTTGATTGACATGAAAGAGGTGTTTGAAAATAACTTGAATTTTATAAAAGTTAAGCAAGTTCTTATGAAAGGACCTTTTGAAAATTTGTTCTTGATTCAAGATTCTGATGGTTGGTACTAGGATACTTCAGGAGTTATTAACTGAAGAATTTAGGATAGTTCATTTATTTGTTGTTGATGATTATGAAAAAACTATTGTTGTCCCTAACATTATCCATCACAGTGAAACATATCATGTTTAGTGTGAGTATGAGACTGATGCTAAGTCAGAAAGTGATAGTAGTTTAGTTGATCCTAATTTAGCTGGTAAGTACAAATTTGATGAGTTAGAGTTCATTAAGATGCCAAAAACAAATAAAGTCAATGACTATCTGAGTCATTACAAAGATCTGCATCTTAATATGACCTTTAAGGACTTCAATGATGTTTGGAAAGTTTGTAACTTGTATGTCCTTGCAACTAAAAAACCTTTAAAAGTTGTAAAAAGTGATAAAAAAAAAAAAGGACTAAGATACAAATGCATAGTAGGTTGTTTCTTTGCAATTCTTGTTTCACTTGATGGTAAAGGTCCAAGATATAAGCTTAAGACTTTTAAGCAAAAGCACAATTATAAAGATGCATTACGAAATTCTAGAGCTACCATAACAACTTTAGTCCAATATTTCAAAAGTAAAGTTCAGAACAACCCCAAGTACAAGCTGAAGGATATAAGACAAGACTTGAAGGATAATTTCAGCTTAAATTCTAATAATTCAAAGTTGAAAAAGGCTAAGAGTGGCCCTTCAGAAAATGCAAGACAGTTTTTTGGATGAATGCAACAGATTGGAGGCTTATGCAATTGAGATTAGGATGACTAATCTTGATAGTGATTTGGCGATCAACTTATCAAAAGATGAAATGAAACAATGTAAAAGAAAATTTCTTAGAATGTATGTATGCTTTAATACAATGAAAGTTGGATGGAAAGAAGAATTGAGACCATTCATAGAACTTGATGGACCTTTTAATGGGTCTATGCAAGGAGTAATCACTGGTGGCTATGGGACAAGACTGTCAGAACTAATTTTATACATTAACATGGACTGCAGTGGATAAGGAGACCACTAGGACATGAATATGGTTCTTACAGTTGTTGGAAAAGTCACTGAATCTGAAGAATGATGATAGCATCACATTTATGTCTGACATGCAGAAGGTAAATAATACTTTGTGCTTATGTAACTTAATTGTATGCAACTTTATTTTATTGTTTTATAATTATTAATTGATTTGACATGTACATGGATTAATGGATACAGTGAGAAATGTCCTTTCATTATCAAACCATAGGTACTATTAAGATGCTTTAAGTGTTATCTTGTTTTTGCTAACTAAACATCAACTTTAATTGTTTACAGATATTGTGTAAGACATATTGAGGCCAATTGGATGAAGAGATTTAGGATAGGAGAGATGAAAAAACTTCTTTGGTGGTCTACTTGGAGTACTTATGAAAAAGATTTTAAGGATCAATTGAATGCTCGTAGTGCATTGTCAGAGGAAGATGCAAAAGATTTGGTCAAGTTTTCACCACAAAAATAATGCATGACATATCTTGATATTGTATGTAAAAATCAGATGGTAGATAACAATTTAACTGGGTCCTTCAACTTTTGAATTTTGGTACCTAGAGACAAGCCTATCTTAAAGATGCTTGAAGAGATTAGAGTCAAAATAATGGACATGTTGAGAAAGAAGGAAGAAAAGGCAGAAACATGGCCTATTCATTATAAGCACAGTTCTAAGTGCATGAAATTGTTCATTGTCTACAGTAAGATTACCAACTTATGCAACATTGATTTCAATAGGGACCTTGGGTTTGAAGTGCCTGAGGGTAAAGATAGGAACACAGTGAATATTGTGGAGAAGAAAAACATTTGCAGGTAAATATATTAGCTTAGACTAATACTTAACTTTGACTATGTAATATTCTCATGAACTAATTATTATTTTTCTTTTTAGGTATTGACAGTTGACTGACATACCATGTCCCCATGCCATTAAGGCATTACAATACAAAAATATTAAACCTAAAGATAAAATAAGTTGGTGGTATACTAAAGAAGCCTATCTTAAAATATACAGGGCCAAGTTGTTGCTTATAATAGGTGAATAATTCTGATAAGTATTGCCAGAACATGCCATGGACCCACCTGATTTTGTGAAAATAATTGAAAGGTCAAGAATTAAAAGAGATAGAGAAAAGAATGCAGTAATCAAAAGAGCTGGAGAGTGGTCTCACTCAAGAAAAGAAACTAAGATGACATTGAGCAAGTATGGTTCACAAGCTCACAATACAAGGTAACAATTTTTTCTATTTAAAGTTAACTATATTTTAGGTTGGTGAACATGAACTAAACTAATGACTTTTTTATATTTTAGGCTAGTGAGGAAGGAAGTACTTCAAGTCTTAAGAGAAAGAGGGGCAAAACTGAAAAAGTAGAACAAGATGAAGAAGTTTTTTATGTTAATAGTTCGGCCCCTCAACCAATTCAAGATGGAGACTATCATTTCATGCATACACCTAATCTGCCACAGAGATAATGTGAACCATTTGTTCCTACTAGAGAAGTTGAAAATGATCTAATTTTAAGGCCACATATAATTTCTGAAAAGTTAACAAGACTTGAGATGAGACAGCCCCAAAGAACAAAATCTGCAAATAGAGTGATCTCTTTTAGAAGTGATCATATAGGAGTGAGTGAGCCTTCAAACTTGCCTTACTCACTCACTAAAGTCACGTGAAAAGGAAAAGAAGTTGTGACTAGTAACCAGTTGAAAAGGACAAGAGATAAAAAATGGGGAAGCTAAAGACCAAGAAAGTAAATGGGATCTCCCAAATTTAGACTCTAAATAGTTGAAAGTACTTAGTAATGTGCCCTTTTTTGTTAAGACTATGAAATATTAGTTTTTATATGGTTTGTCAAGTGCAAATAAAAACACTAATATGATTTTTGTTTGATCTGGCAAGTGCAAATAATGACACTACTATATTTTTGAATTGAAGGTTTGTTTTGAATGAATGTTTAGTTGTAGTTTGATGTGTATGGCTATGTATATGTTTCAGATTCTTGGCAAGTTTTGGGTTCAATTTTGAGATTAAGGTGCTGCTGTTGTTATGGTATGAATATGTAGGGCTATTGTTTTCAATTTTGGGTTCAGTTTTGATATTGAGGTGGTTTTTGGGTTCAGTTTTGTTGCAAATATTGAGCAAAGTTGGAAAATTGTCTTTTACAATTTCCCTATTTATCTAGACAATGCTTTGACAACCATGTATTTCAAATTGCATATTCTATATGTCTTCTGCATATTGTTGTCGTTGCTATCTGTCACGACCCAATATTTGAGTCATGATAGCGCCTACCGTAACCCATCAATAGGCAAGCCAAATCCTAGCCCAGAGCGACAAGCGACGGGCTAACGAGCAGAATCTCAAAAGAACAGAGATGAGGTGGAAGTAACCATACTAATAAACATGCTAGAAATATAAAAACAAAATCAAAATATATATACATACCAAGACTAATAAGGAAGAGGACAGTATATAAAGTCAAGAACCCCTCCCTAGACATGTTGAGGTCGGTATAAGAGCCACTACTAGACATATCCAGAAGACAAGAAATATATGTAACAAGTACAACAGTCTCGAGTGCGAAAGACTATACAGTAGAGATGGAGTAGGATCTGCCTCAAACGTCAGTAAGCTCACCCTGCTCTGGAGTCAGTATTGAGAAGAGAGTCATGTCAAAATCTTCGGCTAGTGCCCGGATCTACATCAGGAAAAAAGATGCAGAAATGTAGTATGAGTACCGGGCAACGAGTACTCAGTAGGCATCATTGGCCGACTGAGGATGCATGCTAAGTCCAAGGTATAAATAATTAGTAAATAAACTACTGGCAAGGCGTATAAATATGTTCAGGAGATAAATAAATACTATACCGAGTAACGAGTAAATAAATGCATAAGTAAACACACAAGTCAAACATAACCTATCTGGGCCACCATAAACTCGATAAGCATACTAAAGAAAACAATAACCTAGTCTGGCCCCCATAAACCGGCAGGACACACAAGAATAGTAAATGTATAGTCATCAGTGTCTCAAAGTTGTATCAGTATTCAGTAACCACAATAACCAACAATGGTGCACCGAGCTTAAATCGACACCAATGGGTAGTAACGAGAGGCCAGACACCAGGCTTGAACCGGTAATAGTGGATAATAATGAGAGGCCATATATATATATAACGTATCAGATCTCATAGCCAAATGTCAGACTCGAATCGGGACTCAGTGAATCACAATATCAGAACCGCGATACCCAGTACCAAAACTCTTTTATAGTATCACAATTAGTAGCCGAACTCAAACCGAAACTCATAATAATCAGTAACCATCATATCTGAATCAATGGTTGGACTCAAACTGAAACTCATAATAGTCAGTCTCCCAGAATCATCATAACCAAGTGCCATAATAGTGTCAGAATCCACACAAGTACAAGTAAACGAGGACATACCGACCCCAAATCAAACCCGACATAAATAAAGGAGCTAACCTACAATGTACTACATGGACAATCCCTGGGTCCTTCGAGGTCAACTGTCTACTACTAGGCGATATATATGCCAAATCGGGTATCTCAAGTGTACCATAGCAAGGCGGGTCCTACTACTAGGTCAAGGCTAACAATCCTGGTCAAGTGTTATGCTATCTGGGGTCGATAGGGTCAAACGGGTTAAAAGATCATAGAAAGGGTAAACCAACCCAAAGGTTATCCTATAAGAGTATCTCAAGGCTTAACTAAGACAATAATGTTATGCCGACTGTGAAGAGCAGCGGGGCCCACTAAGGGTTCCCAAAACCAAGTCTGGGCTAAATCTATCCGAGTATGGACTAAGGTTCCCCAACCCCCTACTAATAGTATTACAGCATTAACCAACCCTATAAAGGTGATTCTTGGCACACCACTAGGATAACGGGCCTGGAATATATCCGAACAAGCCCTAACCGGCCCCAAAGGCCTAATCATTGCAAGTCAACGCCAAACTACAACTACCAGCCCAAACAGTAGCACAATAGCATGAAAATACTATAAATAAACTCAGTCTAGGTATAAGGTAAGCCTAGCCTACCTGGACGCCGCCGAACGTCTACCAAAGCTTGCTAAACAAGAGCCTTCCCCTTTCGAGAGGCCTCCGACTGCAACCACGCTATCAAAATAGTAAACTACAAGTTAAAAGATGACTATTGATACCCATATTGTATTAGTTCAGAAAATGTCTGAACAGTCCACATGGGCCCGCTTGCAAAATTGCGAAACCAAAACCTTCACAATGTCCCAAATCACCCCGTGACCAATAGTTACAACTAGCACCACCAAATCCGAGCTCAAACTATGGCTCCAATAGCACCAATATATCAGCACCACCAACAATATATAAAATTATACCGTAAAACCGGCGAAACTTACCGTAATAACGTCAACCACGCAATCTCCGAGCTTAAATAACTTGATGAAGATGATTAATTTTCTATCAATGATTAATTGAAACATTGGAATATTTCCCAATTAAGTCTCCTCTGCGTCATAATAATATATGTAGACCCAGTATTTACCATATATGATGCTTTGTTTATACAAAAGGAAAATGGATGAAAACATATAGACACAAATATTGTATACCAGAAGACCAACGTACAGCAACACACATTATGAAAAAAATGAATGAATGTTTACCTAATTAATGCATTGCTTCCAACAAGTTTCAAGTTCCAAATAATACACAATTTTAAGAAGTATTCACATGTCCACTACCTCTACTTCCACGTGGAAGTGGAGGTGATTATATTAATTGGTTTCTTTTTCATCCCACTATACACGCACTCGGGTATTGTATAGGTTCGTGGAAAAATAAATATCATATTTTAAATATGCCATAATTAATAAAAAATTATTTTGGATAAAACCTCTATAAAATAATAATATTATTTTAACATATTTAGATTCACTATCTCCGCTTAAAAACTAATAGGTTATAAAATTTATTATAAAGTAGTATAGATATATCATAATTAAAGAATTTTATAAATATCAAAAAAAAATTCGAAAGGTAACTAACTATATATTTTACCAAATTCTAATTTAACTTAAATATTTTGCAACACGCTCGGTATAAATAATATTCTCAAATGAACTACCCGAAAATCAAACTGTCAGTCTCAGCAAGTCATAATTAACTTGAGGCAGTTATAGAAAAGCTCTAAATTCCGAGAACGCATGAAAATGAGGGAAATGACTGGGAGGTTCATTACAACATCCACTACTAAAAGGACTTTCGCCCGCGAAAGTCAACAGTAAGCGCATACCTAAAGACGTGAACAAGTAGGGATACTGGGCTCACATATCACGCTCAAGCTCCCAGGTGGCCTCCTCAACTGGACGGTGATGCCACTGTACCTTAATTACTGGAATGCCTCGGGAGCGTAACCATCTGACATCTCTGGCTAGAATGGACACAAGCTCCTCCACAAATGCTAACTTCTCGTCTAACTGAACCGAGTCTGCTGAAGCACATGCGACTCATCCGGAATATACTTTCACAGCATAGAAACATGAAACACTAGGTGAATAGCTGAAAATGCCAGGGGTAAAGCTAGCACATAAGCCACCTCTCCAACTATCCACAGAATCTCAAAGGGTCTAATTTATCTGGGGCTAAGCTTGCCCCTCCTATCAAACCGTATCATGCCCTTCGTGGGTGATACTCGTAAGAAGACCCTATCACAAACTCTGAATTTTAACGGACGACTTCTTCGGTCAGCATAACTCCTCTGTCTACTCTGAGTTGTTCGCAACCTGTCCTGAATCACCCGAGGACTGAGCTCTGAAGTCTTGAACCTACTAACTAGAGACCGACACCGTCTACTATAAAAATCCTCAAACGGAGCCATCTGAATGCTGGAGTGAAAGCTATTATTATATGTGAACTCAGCTAAAGGCAAGAACTGATCCCACTGACCCCCAAAGTCTAACACACAAGCGCGAAGCATATCCTTCAATACCTGAATCGTCCGCTCCGACTGTCTGTCGGTCTGAGGATAAAATGCAGTACTGAGGTCCACCTGATTACCCAACTCCTCCTGGAAAGTCTGCTAGAAACTGGAGGTAAACTGAGATGCTCGGTCTGAGATAATAGATATTGGCACTCCATGTAGGAGAACCACCTCCTGAATATATA
This sequence comes from Capsicum rhomboideum, assembly GCA_031232105.1. Taxonomy (NCBI): domain Eukaryota; kingdom Viridiplantae; phylum Streptophyta; class Magnoliopsida; order Solanales; family Solanaceae; genus Capsicum; species Capsicum rhomboideum. The sequence continues at coordinate 24,542,601 of CP124713.1, read as the reverse complement.
CCCGAGCTAACTTCTCAGCACTATAGGAAACTCGAACAGGGATAAAATGCACCGACTTAGTCAATCAATCCACAATGACCCATATAATATCAAAATCGTGGGAAGTGTGAGGTAACCTACCAATGAAATCCATCGTGACCCGCTCCCACTTCCACTTGGGAATGGGTAACTGCTGAAGTAAACCACTGGGTCTCTGGTGCTCGACCTTTACCTACTGACAACAGAGGCATCGAGCTACAAACCCTGCTATGTCTCATCGCATACCGTGCCACCAATAGTACTATCTCAGATCTCTATATATCTTAGTTGTCCTGGGTGAATAGAATATCTAAAACTGTGTGCCTCGCGCAGAATCAACTGAGTCAAGTACCCAATCCTCGGAACACAAATACTGCCATCAAACCTCAGAAAACCATCTGAATCCAAGGTATCCCTCTCAGACTCACCCCTCAACACCTGATCCCGAAGGCTACGAAAACCACTATCCTCAAACTGACAACACTGAATTTGCTCCAGCAAAGTAAATCTGGCGTTAATGCAAGCAACAATCCTCCTGGGGTCAGAAATATCCAATCGAACCATCGAGTTAGCTAAGGACTGAATGTCCAAAGCTAATGGCCGCTGAGAGACTGGAATAAAGGCTAAGCTACCCATACTCACTGCCTTCCGGCTCAAGGCATCCGCTACCACATTCGTCTTACCCGGATGATAGAGAATAGAGATATCATAGTCCTTCAGCAACTGAATCCACCTGCGTTGCCTCGAATTAAGATCCCTCTGAGTCATAATATGCTGAAGATTGTGGTGGTCTGTAAATATCTCACAATGAACACTGTATAGATAATGCCTTCAATTCTGTAGTGCAAACGCTACCGCTGCTAACTCCAAGTCATGAGTGGGGTAATTACGTTCGTGCACCTTCAACTACCTCGACGCATATGTAATAACACGACCCCACTACATCAGAACACATCCCAAACCGATACCAGACGCATCACAATACACAGTGAAACCCTCGTACTCAAATGGAAGAGTTAACACAGGGGCAGAAGTAAGTCGATTATTGAGCTTCAGAAAGCTCACCTCACAATCCTCAGACCACTGAAATGGAACCTCTTTCCTGTTCAATCTGGTCATAGGTGATGCAATAGACGAGAAGCCCTCAACAAACCGCTTGTAGCACCCTGCCAACCTAACGAAACCGAGAACCTCAGTAGGCAACGTGGGCTTAGCCCAACCTCGAATAGCCTCAATCTTCGTTGGGTCTACCATGATACTGTGTTTGGATACAACATGCCACAAGAAAGCAACATACTTAAGCCAGAACTCACACTTTAAGAACTTGGCATAAAGCTGATGATCTCTCAAAGTGTGGAGCACAATCCTCAAATGCTGCTTGTTCTCCTCGCTACTCCTCGAATAAATAAGATGTCATCGATGAACACAATCACAAATGAGTCTAAGTATGTCCTTCATACACAATTCATCAAGTCCATGAAAGTTGTTGGGGCATTAGTCAACCCAAAAGACATTTCCAGAAACTCATAATGATTGTACCGAGTCTGAAAGGCTATCTGTGGGATGTCCTCAACCCTAACTCTCAACTGATGATATCCAGATCTCAAGTCTGTCTTCGAGGATACCACTGCACCTTGAAGTTGATCAAATAAATCATCGATACGAGGCATAGGATACTTATTCTTTATCGTCACCCTATTTAGCTGCCTTTAATCGATACACATACGCATAGATCCATCCTTATTCTTTACAAACAGAACTGGAGCACCCCACAGCAACACAATCGGCCTAATAAAACCCTTCCCCAAAAGGTCCTAGAGTTGACTACTCAAATTCGTCAACTCAGCAGGATCCATACGATATGGAGCCATAGAAATAGGTCGGTGCCCGGCTCGAGGTCAATAATAAACTCTATATCACGCTCAGGAGGAATGCGAGGTAGGTCAGTCGGGAATACATCAAAAAACTCACGAACAACAGGGACGGAGTCAAGTGACGGACTCTCAATGCTAGTATCCTAAACATATGCAAGGAATGAATCACATCCCCTCATCATCAATCTACGAGCCCAAACATATGTAATAATCCCCGTTAGTGTGCGGCTAACAGAACCCTACTACACCACTGGGGGTACACCAAGGATGGCTAAGGTAACGGTCTTGGCAAAACAATCCAAGACTGCATGATGAAAAGACAACCAGTCCATGCCTAGAATCATATCAAAGTCTACCATGGCTAATACAATAAAATCAACCCGAGTCTCAAACTCCCAAACAGTCACCAGACAAGATCTATGTACTCGATCCACTACTAAAGAATCACTAATGGGGGTAGATATACGTAAGGGAATAGATAATAACTCAGAACATAAACCCAATAGATAATAACTCAGAACATAAACCCAACCATGGTGCATAATAAGTAGATACATAAGAAAACGTGGATCCGGGATCAAATAATGTAGAAGCTGGATGATGGCATACGAAAATCATATCTGTAATAACCGCATCCGAAGCTTAAGCCTCCAGCCTAGTCGGCACAACATACAACTGATGCTGGATACCACTAGTCTGAGCACCGACCTGACCACCAGTCTGACCTCCCTGCGCTCTACCTCGGGAACCCTGGGGACCACCTCGATGACCCTAGGCACTACCTCTGCCTGTTGGCGGTATAGATTAGATGGGTTGTGCCATCTGAACTGAAGGCTCAATCGCCCTGCGCTGAGGACACTCACGAGCAAAATGACTGAAAACCCCACAAGTATAACATGCTCCTGGCTTCCTGCTCGACCTAGAAGATCTGGTTGATCCGGTATAACCACCTCTAGTCGATGAACTGGATGACCACGTCCTTGAGGTTGACTATTAAAACTACTATAGGCGGGCTGACCCCTATCAAAAATTTGCAAGGCTGACTGTACGAGCCTACTAGGCTAACTGTATGAGCCTACTAGGCTGACCCTGCCGCTAAAAAGACTACTGTTGCTGTTGTGGGTAGGTTACCTACCCTGAAACCCGCGACCTCTAAACTGTGAACTATTGTGACTTCCACTGTAAATACCCTGGAATCGGGTGCACTTGTCGCTGCCCCTTGTGGCTCGCGATCCATCTCCTTAATTGAATACACATTCTTAGCTATCTCAGCAAATGACTTCCTTGAAGACACTAAACTCTGTGTTGCTCTGCGAAGTGATAACCGCAATACCTTGACAAAACATATGATCCTCTTATACTCGTCAGGTAGGATAATCGTAGCATGCCTGGCTAAGTCATGGAACCTAGCCTCATACTCGGCTACTATCATAGAACACTGCCTCAACCTGGAAAACTCATCTCGAAGACGCTCACGCATGCTGCGGGGCATGTACTTCCCTAAGAACACCTCGAAGAACTGTACCCAAGTAAAAGGTAGAGATCCAGCTGGCCTGGAATCAAGATAAACTCTCCAGCATCTCCTCACGACTGTATCAAACTGATAAGCAATAAAATCTACCCCGTGCAACTCCACTAATCCCAAATTTCTCAGCTTCTCCTTGCAGCTGAATAAGAACTCATAAGCATCTTCTCCTGGGGTACCCGCAAATCTGGGCTGAGCTAATCTCAAAAAATGAGTCAACATCTTCTGCTCCTTAGCATACATAAGTGGTTGGACTGCTACAGGCTGTGGAACCACCGGTACAGGCGGAACTTCTACTCTGGATGCCGCAGCTGCAGGCTGCGCCCCAATACCAACTCCCTGTATTGCTGGCTGGGCTCCTTCGAATGACAGACCTCCAACTAATCCCAGCAACTGCACCAAAGTATCTCGGAGCACTGAAGCATCAATAAATTTGGGTGGAACCTGGGATGGTCCCTGGCCCACCGACTGTTGTAGCGGCGGTGCTTCTGGGCTACAACGGGATCGGATGACTGGTCCCTAGCATGATCTCAACCCGAGGCTGTTGCTCTGCCCTGCCTCCAACCTCTAGGTAGACCTTGGCCCCTAACTGGAGCCTTTGTTGTAGGCTCGGTGTCTCTACCCGCGTCCTAGCCATCTGCGTGAAGAGTGAACCAATAAAGATCAAAAACCAACATATACTCGACGTATGGACATGAGTCAAAAAAATGAGAGACTCCCCTAAGAATGCTCCGTAGCCTCCCGAGGATAGGATACAGGCGTCCCCACACCGATCTGCAGGACTCTACCACACATTGGCTCATGTACAAAACACATATTATGAAAAAAATGAATGAATGTTTACCTAATTAATGCATTGCTTCCAACAAGTGTCAAGTTCTTAATAATACACCATTTTAAGAAGTATTCACTTGTCCACTCCCTCTACTTCCACGTGGAAGTGGAGGTGATTATATTAATTAGTTTCTTTTTCATCCCACTAGTATTGCATAGGTTCATGGTAAAATAAATATCATATTTTAAATATGCCATAATGAATAAAAAATTATTTTGGATAAAACCTCTATAAAATAATAATATTATTTTAACATATTTAGATTCACTATCTCCACTAAAAACTAATAGGTTATAAAACTTATTATAAGGTAGTGTACATATATCATAACTAAAGAATTTTATAAATATCAAAAACATTTTTGAAAGGTAACTAACTATATCTTTTTACCAAATTCTAATTTAACTTAAATATTTTGCAACACGCTCGGTATAAATATTATTTTCAAACGAACTACCCGAAAATCGAACTATCAGTCCCAACAAGTCATAATTAACTTGGGACAGTTATAGAAAAGCTCTAAATACCGAGAACGCACGAAAATGAGGGAACTGACCGGGAGGGTCATTACACTATCAAGTTCGAGATTGTACCTAGGTTTTATCTAGTTCGAGATCGGAACAAGGGAAGTAATGATCTATTCTCTTATTTATGCACAACACCAAAATAACTTGTTCATGTGGTTCCTAGATGGTGCATATTCCATTATCCATAACTCTGGTGGAAGAGAAAGAAGAGTGTATTTTTGGTTAACTACCTAGTTATTAAAAAATCAACAATTTTGAATAAGATAACAAGACAGATAATCCTCTTTTTTCAACTTCTTGATATGTTCCGCCAAAACTCTGATGGCCTCAAATTGGTAGTTCTTTACTGCAAGGTGAAGTACTGTTCATTTTGAGCTGTAAAATCTGTAATGCAATCAGGTGAAGCTGCAATAAGTTCTATAAATACTCGAACTCTTCCCTTAATAGCTGCATAATGTAGAGGAACCCTTTGATCTCTTTATTTGATCTGGCAATGATTATGGTTTAAATTAGCAGCAACTTTACTATATCGATATTCCCCTTAACTGATGCAATATAAAGTGGGCTTAGACCATCTTAGTTCTGTTCTGCTGCAAATTTTCTTATAAGTTTAATCAACTCTTTTAAAAAATTAATGTGTCCTAAATACAAGCAATATGAAGAGGGTTTTCTCCACTTGCTAATGTAATAGCGTCCAGTAACAGGAGGTAATCTTTCAAAAGATTTTGCAAGTATTCTGTCTTTCCTGTCCTTGCAGCTTCAAATGACCTTTGACCTATTTGTTTGAACGATCAAATGAGAAAATTGTTTTACAGAAAGTGCACTAAAAAGAGCAGCTAGTCATTCATACTCATAGTTGATTAAGCAGCTATTCATTTAAAAAAAAATGCACTAAAAAGTGCTTATAAAAGTGGTATTCATCTAATTCTATTCATGCCAAAAGACCTCCCATTTTTTCACATTAGTAGCTCCGAATGCAACACCAAAAGTTATAAAGATTTGTTCACATTAGTAGCTCCGAATGCAATACTAAAAGTTATAAAGATTTTGTCACGACCTAATCCACAGATTGTGCAGGCAGCTACCTAATACCCACCCCAGATATAAGAATCCTTACTAATCAACCATTCATTTAATGCGGAAGTTTAAACAATTCTTTTATTGGTAATTTCTGTCATTTAGTTTAAATAATCCTTCGTTCAACCCACTAATCCAGTTACATCATAAGTACAAATCTAGATTAATACAATTGATACGTGAAAGTAATGCAGAAGATAATCAATAATGAATCCCCAAAAACTAGTCTAAACTGGTAACAAGAGCACTAGACAAGGAACTAAAAAGTCCATGATACAACATCTATGTAGAATAGAAATGGCAGGAGCTGCTACAGAGTGATCGCCGTCGCTGCTATAGCAACCCCAACTAACCTGCACCATGGCTATATCCCCATTGGGAGATATAGTAAGTGTAGCACTAGTACAACCACACGTATTGATAGGCATCATCGACCGACCAGGGTTAGAAACAAATAACATCAATAGCAAATAGGAAGAAATCATAACATCAAATAAAATTCTGATTTATAATCCCTAACTTATGAAATTATTAGTACCACACTTTTAGCATCTCGGTGACCTACCTGTCATTTAATATTTTCATATATCTTTGTCCTTTGACCATCCACTCTAACTCACACCCTTTTTACCCTTAACTAACTTATTAACCTGATTTTCGCAACTCCTAGGTTACACTAGACCAGATCTTTCCGATAATTTGCTACTACCATGTACTAAGGTTTTCCCATTACCAAGACTTAGAGTTATAACAACCATATGAGAAGGAATAATACCATACAATTCATCCGCATAACCACACACTTGAATAATTAACATAAGGTTGAATTAGGACGTACCTCGGACTCACAGTGTACCACTATACTCCATCAATACTACCAACAGACCAATCCGCTCAAGATTTAATAACAATACATATAACTCAAAATAAAATGCCAAGGCTTATGAATGAATGCATGTATGCAAGATGTGCGCCTCATCTCTTCCCCTTCTCAACCTCATTAACATCACAATTATTTCTGTCATGACCCAAATCACCAGATCGTGAGGGAACCTATTATAATCCACCTAGATAGGAGAACCCCTTACCACCCTTTAAGATGATATGTGGAAGCCTTTGTTAAATAGCAATAACCAAACTTTATTACATTACAAATATTAAATGCGAAAAATAAAACTACCCCTAGGGCCTAGTCTAAACAGGTACAAGAGCTTTTAAATCAAGAACAATAAGATTGGACACAACTTCCACCATGAATGGGAGGAGTAGAAGCTGCTAGAGATCACTATCCACATCATCTGTGAAACATCAACTGATCCTGCAACCAGACTATATCCTAAAAAGGGTACAACAAGTGTAGTATCAGCACAAACAATATCTACTGGTAGGTATCATAGGGTTAGATCATATAAACACAATATAGAACTCACAGGAGAAAACATGACAACTTATATAATAGTTTAATTCACATCACTTCCATATACGTGTGTTACCTAGCAGTATTCTATTCTTATTCCCGTTGATCATTCATCACCTTCACATAAAGTGTCATACATCCTAACTCTCAGAGTTTAACCCCAATAGTTATGCCAATCTATTTCACTTACGCCTCAATTAACCTAAATGATAATTGAAAACCAATAATCATCACTGTGTAACAAGTACAACTATGAACATACATTATGATAAATACCTCAAGTTTATCACACTTTGCCTTTTCAAGTAACTCTATAACTCCAGTCAAGTATAAGTCAAGAGACAACAAGTCAAGTCGAACCATGACCAAGTCAACAACCCTGACTCTAACAATATCCATGTCAACACCATGACTCTAACCATATCCAAGTCAATAAACCATGCCTCTAACAATATCCAAGTCAACAAACCATGACTCTAAGAACAATACAGGGGTATTTATAGATACAAAGCTAATCCTATCCTAAGCAAAATAGGAGAACAGAGTCGGCAACTTTCTCGGTGTCGTGACTTGGTGTCGTGGAACCAAGTCACGCCACATAGGTTGTTGTCGTGGGAATCAGGCTCAATTAGACGTCTTTAAAAGTTGGATCACGGCAGGCTTCCACGTCACGTAGGTGGTAGTCACGCCACGTGACTCCTGCCGTGGAAATCAGACTTTTTCTTCAATCTCTGAACTTGAGTCACGACAGCCACTCATGTCACGTGAGTGGCTTCCACGTCACATAGATAGTGGCGTGACTCCTCCTCTGGTGCAGACACTTGTTCTTTCTTCTTCAGACACTTCGTTCTCGGACTTGATTCTTCCTTTTTGATCATTTTGCCTAAAACTTGTTTTCCCGCAAAGTAGGACAGAAACCACATCATACCAACAAAACACACCCAAGTCATTGAATATTTTCCTTGTTTTAAGCATTAAAAGTGTCACGTAACCATGACACATCATCAACTTGAGTTAATCAATTCATGTAAACAATAATCATATTTTAACCCACTAAATCACAAGTAGATATGAATCATTGGTTTCATCAATTATAGCATGTCCAAAGACCAATCCACGGATTACTAAATCAACCATTATCAAGCCATATTCATTAAATCTAAGTACTTATTTTAGGAGAGCGCATTCAACCCAAAGGAGTCTAAACTCTAGTTCAACATTCATAAGTTCATTCACTAATCCAATCCTCTTTTATTTATACCGAGACTGGGGATTCAGCTATTATCTAGCAACCTTTACATTAAAGTCATTACCAGGTTCAAGACCTACTCCATTAGCCAACCATTAAACTCTATTTAACTTAGAATCTAGCTTAGTCATACACCTTTATACCTTTTACTTCCTAACCCTTAGCCTAACTTGACCTTAGGCTCTTAAGTTAAGTCATCGCCTCCTTATACCATAATCAGTCCTCATCACTAATCTTAGGCAAGATTATCCCATATCCCAATACACATAAAACCAAGTTCATCCTTTTTATGGTAATTAGGCTAAATCACTAGATTATAGACTAACACAGTCTCATTATCATCTATATTCACATAATTCACATTACAATCCACCATGAAGTCATACAAATGCCAAACACCCATCAAGGATTCATACATCAACATAATAACATAAAATTACGTTGTTAGTATATTAAGTCCACATTTTATCCATCCAAACTACATGCCCGCGGGCCTAAGCATGATTTATCTGATCAAATCTACATTATGAATATTACTAACCACAGTATACTACTCATAAACCATAAACTACCTGGGCACTAAGCTGCCACAATAAGTAAGTTGTATCATGGATGATCCTTCTTCTTCTTCACGTTTTTGAAGGCTAATCATCTAACAACAATAATTATAAGAGTAATTAATAAACTACTCTTTAAACAAACACCTTAGGGATTCAAACCCACTAATTCTATCCTCATTTACGGTCTACAACATTACCCAAGGGTCAATTAGTCATCAAAATAGTTCCTTCAAGCTCAACCCAACTCCATTAATGGAGTTTTTAGGATAAAAGTTCCACCTTTATTGAATTCAAGGTCCCCAACTATCAATTTTCATATTTTAGAATCACTAATTCATGCTAGGGATTGTTGATTAATATTTTAGAAGTGATTCTAGGTGATATTAACCCAACCCATAGGTTTTCCCCAAAATATCATGAACTTAGGGTTCAAATCCCTATGAATTTCACCATTAAAGATTGTTCTAATGATTCTAGGATGTTAAAGGCTTGAAAATAAAGAAAATGATGGAAAAATCTTACATTAACGAAGAATTTCCACCCATACCAAGAGAAAATCGCCCCTCTAAAGCTTGGGAATGAAATTTTGGGGTTTAGGGGATGAAACCCAGAAAAAATAGGTTATAAAATATTATAGCATCGCTAATGTGCATGCCTTTTGTATAATGACCTGACCCGCTATAGTGCCCTAAGCTTTTCAGTACGGATAATCTTTAGTAAAATGGTCATAACTTTTTACTCAGGAAACGGATTGACAGACGCTCAGTTGCATTGGAAATAAGACTCATAGAGGTTTAATTTGGTGGGTATTAGAAACCTTAACTCCTTATATTCTAGAAGGAGTGCTTATTTGAAGTTGACCCTATTTTAAACTTAGCCCGAAACTAAATCGATAAGGATACGTTCAACTTAACTTTGTGCTAGAAGTATTGTATGACCTTAGTACATATAAAATGCACTACCATACTAAATAATTGATCCTAACACATGTGACTAACGATAGTCGTATTTCTTTGCCACAGATAATTTCAGTAATGACAGAACCGGTCGGTACAATTTCTAACCTCCTGAACATCATGGGTTGCATATCAACATCCTCATCATCACATCAACTCAACATCAGCATCATTATGAACATCATAATTGCAATAATAACATCAATATCCTCATCACCTCATCTCACGTCATCAATGTATGAATATGTAATGCAACCAATAATTACAAACATTGACCGAAAGCAATCACATTCACCATCCCACAAATGAACATAAAGGCATCAATCTTAATTTCATACATATCCTTAGGTGCATACATTACTAAGGTTCATTTACTCTACACCTCCTACCAAAATGCAAGGTTTCCCACCTAGTTGCCATTATTAACCTTGTTTATTCCCAACTCTCGTTCATATTCCTGACATAGTACTCAAACTCCTTCCTAACTGCCGGTTGGAATTCTTATACTTGACCCCATAACCTTACCCCAATTATTCAATGGCTCTCACCCACTTACGTAAACTGTCATTCACTCTACCATTACATTACCTTTAAACTGTCCTCCCCATTAAAGTTCGCATATAAGTCGCCTAAAACTCTCTTAGGTTACTTTTAACTCCTACTCCCCATTTATGTTTTGTAAACCTTCCTCAATGCAAGACATAACTATATTTTTCACCAAGAGCACCCTCAATCACACCCTAGCTTAATACTACTCTCCCTTTTTACCGTACTTAACTTACACCATGCTTACAAACTACAATACTCGATTATCTAATCAAGACTCTCATAAGATTTCAACCCATTCCACAGCACGAATGTCACATCAATGGAAAATAATAACAATTAAGCTTATTATTAAGGCCTAACTGGATTTTTATCATTTTCATCCTTCCAAACATCATGACCGAAGGCCTAATACGTGAGAACTCCCGACATTACTATCAATGTTATATGAAACTAGCCTAAGTCTAATTGCTATAATACATAAACCATAACCTACCTCATAGGCAAACCATGATGCTATTGAGAGGAGAGAGTTGTTCCGCGAGTGCTAAGAGTCTTTCCAAGTCGGGTTCCCACCGGGTGTGCCTCGAAATTGCTCTCACGAACCCTAGTCTCTGAAATCTCATGGTTGGGGAGATGGGGTTTTTCAGAGTATTTTTTTTGGGGAAGGGGGAGACCTAGAAAAATAATAAATGAGAGGTTATTAAAAATACCTCGGGTTGGCTACTACCGAATACCACTGCAGTGGTTATATTATCGTTGCAGCAGTACTGCTACAGCGGTTAGCCTAATTTCTTTTGGGACTTTTGACCCAATCACTTTGGGCCTCATTTTATCTTTCCTATTTATTTTTTCCCAGGTCCAAATTGAGCATATTTTTTATTGTAAATTATTTTAGGAGTATTTTCAGGAGTAATGATATTTTGGGTCATTATATTAGATACCAATTTACCCACTGCTCATCCCTGAATGGTCTTAGGGTGGGGTCTGGACACTCAAGGTATTTTCAACTATAATATGTCATTAAGAGGAATATTTCAATATTTGCTAGCTCATTTACTCACCTTTTTGCTCTAAAATTAGCGATAGCTAACGCATTGTCTAGTTTAGGCATGACAGTTATTCTTATATTTGTAGAGAAGGTGTACATAATTAATCCCCATGATCACTATCTACTACCATTACTCGAACATAGTACAACACCATAATTCATGGAAGGTCGGGATGAAATTGACCTCGGAAATATTTTACCGTTATAGTGGAAACCAACTGCAACAGTGGTTTGCGACAGTCAAAATATTGGGGAATAAACATTTCCCCTCATTTTCACTCCAGCTCTCAAAACTCTCTCAACTCACTCTGTGAAATCCCCCTTCAACGACCAATTCAAGGTAATTTCTTCACCTCTACTACTTACTTTATACATTTTCCATTGTAGAATCATAGAAACTTTGTTAAAATAGAGAATTTTTGGTTGGTTACTGGTGCAACTCTTGAAACTTGAATTTGGTGGTGTTTTTAAATGAAATGTTGAGCATGTTAGGTTCTCTTACATCTACAATGCTTTTACAGCATCCTAGGCGTAAGATTGATGTAGTTCATGATAAATTTTGGTCATGTGAGGGGTAGAAAGTATGCTCAGCTGAATTGTATGCGGTGGTATTTTTGTAATTCTGAGGCCCAATTTTGTGAAGCTATTTAAGCATTTTTGGCCATTTGAAACCCTATCTTTTGTCAATTTTTGGAATCTTAAGCTTTTAATCAAACCCTAGTTGATTCTATGGCTAATATGGAAGAAGAATTTGGTATATTTCATTTTTTTTGTTGTCCTATGTGTAGTTAATTTCCCAAACTTGGGGTTATGTATTATTGAGTATTGATTGTTGTATGGGTAGTGATTATTTAGTTTTGTCTTTGATTGCATAATATGATTTTTGTTAAATCTCTATGTTTTAATTTATGGATTAAGGTAGCAAACTTAGTCTATGGTTAGATCTCTTGTCTTGCTTGAAAGAGAAAACAAGAGTGATGAAATTTAATTGAAAAAACTTGAGTTACATTTATTTAAGATGTAATGCTAGATGTAGATTACCTGTCTTGCGGTTATTGGTTATTTGGTAGTGTAGACATTTGGGTGTTCGAAATAAACCCATGTGAAGTTTGGTGGTGGATTGAGAAATTACCACCAATACCTAAAGTCAAGCATAGTCATACCTAGCAATCAAATCTTAGGTGTAATTTCACTTACCCCTGCATATAATCATTCTCGAGAAGGCATAACCCCAAGTGCCCTAACTTATTGATTAAAATCTTACAGTATTCATTTCGACAAACCAACTTCTAAATTGCAACTCAATACAAAATTCTTTTAAATAAATCCCCTCCCCCCTTTTTACTTTATTGTTTAATTCTTAACATTGCGTGCCAACTTATAGTTGCTTGTGACACTTGAGAGTGAAGCTATTGCTCTCATTCCCTGTGAAATCAACCTCGACTACTAAGTTAGGTAAAATTATTGCTAACGACCACGTTACATTTATTTCTAGGGTGTATTTGAGCATTATCAAAAATGGAATCGTTGCCAGGGAATGAAACATAGCATTCATTCTTTGTAGTGTTATAAGTTACTTTTGTTAGCCATAGTGTAAACTTTATTTTCTTTGATGTTTTTTTCTTGTTCAGGTAATAATCTAGGCCATCACGAAACAATGAATCTAAATAGGAGTGATGTCACCTCCATTGATGGACATTTCGATGGTGAGGATCACCTAGGAGATGCTGAAAACGCAAGTGCAATTTGTATCCCACCCGCTGAAGGTAATGGAGTATTTCATTTCACAAGCGTGATGCTCCACTTACTCCAAATGAATGGCCTATTTTGTGGTCAAGCTCACGAAGATGCAAACCTCCACTTGAAGAACTTCATAGATATTTGCACTCCATTCGACATTGGGTATATCTCTAAAGAATCCATCCGGTTGAGGCTTTTTCCATTCTCATTGATAGGTGATGCAGTATTGTGGCTGCTGGAGTTACCCATGGGATCTATAAAATCTTGGGCTGAATTGACGAAAGCTTTTATAGACCGATTCTTTCCACCATCTCGTTTGCTCCAATTGAGGTGTGAGATCATAAAATTCTGGTAATTTAGTGGTGAACCATTGCATGAAGCATGGTTGAAATTCAATAAAAAGTAGATACAATGCCTGAATCATAAAGTGCCGAATAAGATGCTTCTCCAAATATTTTATAGAGTATTGGACCAATTGAACAAGACAATGGTGGATAATGTGGCCGGAGGATCTTTGATTAAACATACCTTTGGTGTTGCTTTGAAGTTATTAGACCAAGTAACAAAGCAAAGAAGAGCTTGACACACACGATATATCAAGGTAGCCATGGGGGCTCCCTCCACATCTTATGTGATCAATAGAAAAGGAATAAGGATGAGGAAAGAGATGATAATATGGCTAAAGTAATGACGCAATTAGATCTCCGTACAAAACACATAATGGGTGAAACTCTAAATGCGGTTAATTATAGTTACAAAAGGGACTAAGTCATATGATGATGGTGATACAGAGTCTCTTGATGAAGAAATTCAGTATTTGTCAAACCAAATGGGGGTCTCCCAACCTACCTATCAAAGGCAATGTTGGAATCAAGGATAGAAGAAAAGGGACCGAGAGTGGAATGACCGTGATTGGAGGGACCACAATCGTGATAGAGACTAGAGGGATAAAAAGAGAGATGGGGACCACAATTGGAGAGATAAAGAGCATGAATGTGACAGATACATTCCTTCTCATGATAGGTAAAAAAGCAAAAAGACTACCACCGTGGACCCAAAAAGTTATAAGAAAGAAGATGTGTTTGCTCATATCCTTATAGGAGTTAAAGGAAGTGACAAGATGCTAAGGGAGATGAAAAGAAAGTTTTTGCAACTCAATCAAATAGTCACTTCACATTCGACCTCAATCAAAGAACTTGAGACTAAATTAGGTCAAATCTCGGTCCAACTAAACTCAAGGCAAAAGAGTGGTTTACCTGGTGACACAGTGATAAATCTAAAAAATGAAGCTCATATCATGGCAGTTATCACTAGAAGTGATAGAACTATTGAAAATGATGAGAATCTTGATGAAGACTCTAATGAGAAGAGAGTTGATAAACAAGCTAGTGGAAATAGAAAACAGCTTGATAAATCGAATGATAAAGTTTATATCAAAAATTAGCCAAATGTTGAGAAGCCGAATGAAGTTGAAGAAAAAGGTGAAAATAAAGAGATGCCTCAAGTGGGTGATGATAATGTCTTAAAATTGGAGGAAAGTTTTGTTGTTTCAAAGCCACAAATCGAAATCCCTCCACCATTCCCTCAAAGTCTCAAGAAGAAGGAGAATGATTCAAACTTTAAAAAGTTCTTCGCCAAATTTAGCAACCTATCGGTTAACATATAGTTGTTGGAAGCCTCACAAGTGATGCCCGAGTATGCTAAATTCCTGAAGGATTTGGTAACAAAGAAGAGAATCATGGATTACGAAATAACTAAAGTGATGCATAATTATAGATGTGAAGAAAGAGGATCCGGGAGCATTCCCCATCCTATGTACCATTGAGGTGTACAAATTAGGAAAAGTTAATTTAATGCCATTGTCCATGTTTCAAAAGCTAGGATTGGGTGCTCCCAGGCCTACTACCATGAGGATTTTAATGGAGGACCATTCTATATAGAAGCCTGTGGGAGTGTTGTATGATGTACTTATGAAGATGGACCATTTTATTTTTCCAAATTTTGTTATCTTGGATTGCTAAATTGACCATAAGGTCCCTATCATTCTTGGTAGGCCATTCTTGGCTAACGGATGGGCTTTAGTCGATGTTGAGTGTGGTGAAATGAAAATTCGAGTAAACAATGAAGAGGTTTCATTTAACGGGTGCAAGTCCATGAAGCAACTTATGGATTTGCAAGTTTTCTCTATAATTGACATAATTGTTGATAAGGTGGCCGATGTTATAGAGGTAGAACTAGTTGGCAAACTATTAGTGGGAGTGTTGTGAAACTACGAACGTCATGACATTGAAGAATATGATGAGGTGGTAGCCTACTTGAAATAGTTGGGTTCTTTCACAAAGAATCCATGAAAGCTTGATCTTGATTTGAAGAATCGGGAGAGTCCTCCCGCCAAACTATCAATCATTGAGCCGCCACAACTTGAGCTTAAACCTATACCACCGCACTTATAGTATGTTATCTTGAGGGAAGGTAACACCTTACTTATCATCATTTTGGAAGACTTGATGCCTTGGCAAGTGGACGCATTGAAATCGGTAGTGAGAAAATATGTTCGGGCAATTGGTTCGACCATAGCGGATATTATCGGGATTGTACTCGATATTTGCACAAAAAAGATAAAGTTGGAGCACGATTATAAACCAAGTGTTGAGCATCAATGGAGGTTAAACCCTTTTATGCAAGAGGTTATGGAAAAGGAGATAATCAAGTGTTTAGATGCGGATGTGCTATTTGATCTCGGATAGTACATGGGTAATCCTGGTTTAATGTGTCCTAAAAAAAGGAGGCATAATGGTGGTCTCAAATATGAACAATGATCTTATATCCGTCCATTCGATTACGGGTTGGAAAGTGTGTATTGATTATTGAAAGCTAAATTCATGGAAGGATAAAGATCACTTCCCTATGCCATTCATGGATCAAATACTTGATAGATTAGCGGGAAGAGGTTGATATAGTTTTCTCGATGGATACTCGGGCTATAATCAACTTTCAATAGCCCCCAAAGACCAAGAAAAAACCACGTTCACATGCCCCTATGGAACTTTTGCCTTCAAGCTTATGCCCTTTAGGCTATGCAATGTATCCACCTTTCAACGGTGTATACTTTCTATCCTTTCGTATATGGTGGAGGACTCAATGGAGGTATTAATGGATGATATCTCAGTTATTGGTGATACATTTGAGGGTTGCCTTGATCATTTGGAGAAGGTGCTTGAAAGGTGTGTGGTAAATAACCTTATTTTGAATTGGGAGAAATGTCACTTTATGGTGAAGGAATGGATTATTCTCGTCCATAAAATCTTGGCCCAAGGCATCCAAGTTGATCAAGCAAAAAAGGAGGTTATTTCCAAATTACCTCCTCCGATATCTATTAACGGTGTGAGAAGTGTCCTTGTCCATGCGGGTTTTTATTGGAGGTTCATCAAAAACTTCTCTAAGATTATTCATCCTATGTGCAAGCTTTTTGAGAAGGAATAAAAGTTTGAGTTTGATAGAGAGTAAGTTAGGGCATTCAATTGCCTTAGAGAAAAGCTGGTAACGGCTTCCATTATTGTGGCTCCACATTGGTCACAACCTTTTGAGGTTATATGTGATGAAAATGGGTTTACACTAGGTGCCGTGTTAGGGTAATGGAAGGATAAACTCTTCCATCCAATCTATTATACTAGCAAGTCGTTAAATAAGGAGAAACAAAACTACATGGTTACGGAGCAAGAATCGCTAGTCGCGGTCTATGCATTTGAAAAGTTATATGCGTATTTGTTAGGCACAAGTCATTGTGCACACCAATAATTCCTCCCTTCGGTATTTAATGGCCAAGAAAGAAGCAAAACCTCGATTGATTAGGTGAAATATACTACTCCAAGAATTTGATTTTGAAGTTAAAGACCGAAAGGGATGTGAAAATCAAGTAGCATACCACCTATCATGCCTCAAGTTAAATAAATAAAAGTGATGTGAGATTAAGATTGATGATACATTTTTCGATGAGCTTGTCAAGGCTTTTAAAGGGAGTACACCACCATGGTATGCTAATTTTACAAATTATGTAATGAGTGGGCTGCTCTCCGATGACTTGAACCACTACCAAAGGAAATAGTTCCTTCATGATATAAAAAGGTATTATTGGGATGAATCCTATCTCTTTAGGGAGTGTGTAGATGGAGTGATACGTCATTGTGTTATAGAGAAAGAGGTGAAATCTATTCTTGAGGCATGTCATTCATCGTTGGTTGATGGCCATCATGGTGGTGTGCATACAGCTATAAAAGTTCTCTAAAGTGGATTTTATTGGTTGACTTTATATTGTGATGCTCATGAATTAGTGCAGGTGTGTGAGTAATGCCAAAGGCAAGATAGGATCTCAAAAAGGCATAAGATGCCTTTGTAACTGAGTATGGAAGTGAAATTATTTGATGTATGGGGGTTGGATTTCATGGAACCCTTCGTGAGCTCATATGGGAATCACTATATATTGGTAGTGGTTGGTTGCGTTTCCAAATGGATTGAGGCCAATGCATTGCCAAAAAATAAAGCTAAGAGTGTTACTCAATTCTTGAAGAGGTTTATCTTTACCCAATTTGGGACACCTCGTGCTATCATAAACGACCGGGGTTCTCATTTTTATAACTAATCATTTGGGTCTTTGCTTGACAAATACAGGGTCAAACATAAGGTGGCTTCCCCATACCACCCTCAAGACAATGGATTGGCGGAAGTGTCCAATTGAGAGATAAAAGAGATTTTTCCAAAAGTCGTGAATGCAAGCAGAACGGATTAGGACCAAAAACTTGATGATGCTTTATGGGCCTATAAGACTGCATTTAAAAACTCTATTGTTATGTCACCATATCAATTGGAGTTTGAAAAAGCTTCTCATCTCTCCATCGAGCTAGAACACAAGGCATTATAGTCCTTACGGAGGTTGAATATTAATTGGGAGGATGCCTCCAAGTCAAGAGTGGACCAACATCAAGAGATCAATGACTTTTACTTAAGAGCTTACGAGAGCTCTACACTTTACAAGGAGCATATAAATAAATGGCATGATGCCAAAATTCTAAAAAGGGAGTTCAAGGTTGGTGATGATGTACTATTGTTTAACTCAAGGTATAATTTATTTTTGGGTAAGCTCAAGATGAGATGGTCGGGTCCTTTCAAAGTGGTGCAATGTTTCCCTAGTGAAGCAGTTGAATTGGAGAATGACACGGGATCCTAATTTACCACAAATGGTCAAAGAGATAAACATCAACATAGTTTGCTTTCGAATGCAGATTTCTTGAAGGTGCTCTACCTCGATGATGCATGATTGATGGAAAACAACGGTGTGCCACGACGATAACCAAGGCGCTTCTTGAGAGGCAACCCAAGTTTATTTTGTAGTTTTGAATAATGTTTGTTGATTTATGTAGGTATGTGATGGAGTTGAAAAATGGGAAAAACGACACTACGCTAGTTGGAGAGGAAAAATTTGAGAGATCATGCACAAAGCTCCAAGAAGAAGGCTTTGGCAATACGTAGAGTAATTCAGTGCATTGCCGAAGCTCTTCGCCAAAAGAGATCTCCTAATCTCGAGTAAACTATCCAAATCCGTGATGGTAAGTGCAAATTGGTGATACGCGGATTCATTCAGCGAAGGGGTAACCATCGCAGAACTATTTCACCAAAAGAAGGCCCTCAGTTTTGTCAACTATTACATTTGGTGACAGAGCTACATTCAGTGAATCGCCAATGAGTTTCATGATAGAATTGAGTCACCGAGATGATTGGGCTTAAGAGACAACAATTTGACTTCTTGACCCTTGACCTTTCATTTTCTTTTGACCTATAGACTCATTTAAAATCTCCTATTTCCTATTTCCCTCTCTTTTCACTCTCTAAAATCGACACTCTCTTGCAATTCACACACTCACACACAAATTTTACCTTCAAATTTCATCACCACCACTACACATGCACAGTGTTTGGGGAGTTCTTCAACCTCATGTCTTCTTTGTTGAGGTTTCTCTATAAGTTCTCGAGGTTAGAAGATTTGGTTTGATCGATTATGTATTTAGTATTGATATCTTGTGAGAACTTACTTTTTTATTAATGGTGGATTTGATAGGTTAAGTAGTTAGTGCTTTGAAATCACAATCTTGATTAGAATAGGATTATGTTGTGAAAGTTGGTCCTTAAATGTGAATAATGGAGCACGAATGCACTTTGGTGACTTATTTATGCTTTAGGCATATAAAATGGTTAAAATTATTGTTGGTTTAGGTTGCAATAAACTGATTTTGCCCAATGATAGATTGGGTGACGTCATTCTTAAGGGAAAAATCATCATAATATTGTTTAAATGATAAAACCTGGGAAAGTCTGAGTACCCATGGCCAAATAGGTTGAAAATCGCCATTGAAAAACCTTAAAAATCGCAATAGGAATTAGGGATGACGACAATCGACGATGGGTTGAGAACCTCAGCGATGCGTCAAACTGCGTGGTGCATCCCTGAAATACTCCCTGTATCGCCAAAAGACACAGAAACTTTGGATAATTAAGGTGCGATTGATTCAAAGATGCTCAGAGAGTATTGCCGAATCTTTTAGCGAATCGCCAAATTTCCACTTTCCTTCGCCGACTAAACCCATTCATTTTTGTTCGATTAGGTGATACTGGTTTGTATCATCGATATGATCGGTGACGTGCCGATTTGTTCGGTGATGTTTTTCTGGAAATTTTTTGGGTTTTGTTTTGCTAACTTTGGCCCAGCCCATTGCTACTCTTATGTGCAGATATGCCTTGCCTAAAGTATGTGTCCAAGAAATGACCTAACTCTCATCCTCCTACGTCAAATCTTGTAAAAGGGATAACAATTAGGGAAGGAGAGAGGCTGGATAAGGTGTACAAATGCAAAAAGGTTGAGCAGGGCAAATTTAAAGCCCCGGTAACTGAAGAACAAAGCTCAACACCCAGCTCAAACTTTGTGAGGTATAATCTTGATTCCTAGAAGGAAGGAAACTCTACACCGATCCATGAGCCATTACGGACTCCTGATGTTACACCTTCAAAGAAGAAGAGGGTAGAACAACCCTCAAATATTGCAGCAAAACCTCCACCCAATACTCGTGGGGGCTATAATGTTCTTAATCATTTAAAGGTACCGGATAAGCGCACAATTATGGAGGAGCAGATTCTGAGTTTGAATGGATTAGCGGGCAAACATCCGAGGGTCCTAGCTGCATTGTATTATCATAAATTTAAGGTATTCCTCAAACCCTTGAATCCTTACATTGAAAATTGGGTGAGGGAGTTCTATGAGACATACGAGAAGTTTTTGCCGTCTAGGAAGAAAAAGGGGAAACAAGAAACTAGGGATGTTGTTAGGGTCTGTGGTGTAAATATGCCTTGTGATGAGGAGGTTATTAATGAGATATATGGATGTTGAACACTAAATTTTCACTACATTGCCATAAGACTTAAGGACCCGATCGAAGAAATAAAAGCTTAGTTAGATCCATTGCTTAGTGAAGGAGCTCCTAAGTGGCTTGCACCAGAGGTTCAAATTCAAAAAGCGAATATCTATTTGGAAACTAGGTATTGGTTGAGCTTCGTATGTAGTAACTTGTTACCATCACAGAATCAATCCAACCTTGTCAGCCTTCGGGAGGTGCTTGTTGGCACGATCATTTTGAAGAAGAGGTTCAAAATGGCTTCTATCATCGCTCCGAACATTGCTTGCCAGGCATAACAAAAGCAAACCTCTCTAGCTTTCTCGCACTTGATCACCGAGTTATATCGCCATGTAAAGGTTCCCTTCAATAAGAAGAAAGATTTTGATTACACTTCAGTTTCTACTGTTGATATTACTAGAATTGAGACCGTGCAAGAAGTGAGGAAGAAGAAAGCTCGGGTGGATATTTCCCCGATGGTTGAGTTAGATTCTTTTGATAGTGGTGCTAGCTAGCCCACTCTTGATACTACTATAGCTCCTACCCTCTCGGTTAAGCTGCAGCTCCTCCTTCCCCAATTTTATCTTAAAGGACATCATCACAACCACCTCGACCTAGTGCCCCCGATCCTCAGCCCTCTACTGTTCTAGGCTCTTCTAGAGCCTCATTGACTCAGGCTGATATTATTCGGATGGGGAAGTTAGCTTATTCTGGAGATACAAGGTCGGCTCGATTAGATAAGCAGATTCTTGAGATGATTGCTGCTGCGGTGAAAGACGACATGGATCTGATGCATGAGGAGATGTAGGATATTCATTAAACCATGTAGTATTTTAATAGGAGGTTAGATGAGTTAAGTGCTCCGCAGCAGCCTGCAGTGCCTGAGGCAGTGACTACTATGCAGGAGGAGATAGCTTTCCTTCAAAATCATATTAATGAGTTCCACTTCCCAGACCTGGCACATCTATGGAGAGATGCTTCTAAGATACTGGCTCTAGCTTCTGTACCTGTTCATGATGAGGATCCAGCAGCTGAGGATGAGATAGATGAGGATGACCGTGCTTCCGATGATGAGGTGGATGATGCTGAGATTGAGGGCTGTTTTGAGGAGTAGGGTCAAGTTAGTATGCAAGTTGAGCCACAGATTGATAAGCAAACTTATAGGCAAGACATTAAGGATGTTATAATTGCTGCCACATTGGAAAATTCAGCTCGTGAGATGACACAGATCGGGACCTCTAGTTTAGCTGTTGTTATGGAGATTGTGGACCCTGTACCAGATCCACCCCCACATATACTTGGATCTGAGTCGAGAACTGATGCCCAGACAGTGGCCACTTCGGTAAACCAGTCGCCGCCACAGGTTAGCCGTGTTCAGGGGGACCCTTAATCTCCTTCTACTATACTTATTTAGTCCTATTGCATTGAGGAAAATGAACACTTTTTAGTTGGGGGTGGTTGTTTATTTTTGGATCTGTAATATTTAGCTCTTGGTGCTTGGTTATTTTGCTACAGTGTTTTGATATTTATCTTTATTTTGGTGTATGGATATGACATTGGATTCATTTGGGTTGTAATATTTTTAGATTTGGAGTTTTGGATTTCATAGAGTGTGTGTTGTGTGGTTTGCAATTTCTTTATATTTCCTTATTTTTCTTTCTAGATTACTAGTTGGTAGTTTAATCGCAAATAACAATTCGTTTTGGCTTGCGTACTTAAGAGAAAAGTGTGCTAGCAATAGAATACTTTGACTCAAATATTACTCTTGGGGAGATGTTTCATATGTTCAACTCTTAAAAATGATGAATCATTGTACATCACTTCCATTTTTCAAAATGTACACTTTTTCACAAAATTTCCTTGGTATAGGTTGACAAGTTAGGCACTTATTATTTATGAACACTCGCATATTACTTTGACTACTTGAATACCTTCCTTGACATGTGCTATGAATGTGGTACATCAATAGAGGAAGAGTGCTTCAAGTACGCAATTGAGTACCATGTGTAGGTGAAAGTTCGGTTTGATTGAGCTCATTGAGTTCATTTAGAACTTGCCCGGTTGCTCCAATTCTAAAGCTAAGAGTGAAAAATATTGGGGACGTGATCTTAGGCCATTGATTGAGAGTGAACCTCCAAATTGACCAAATTAGCCACCCTATTGTGAGTTGAGTGATCAATTTTGTCCCAAATTCGAGCTTTGGAACCCTTTCTCTTGGATAGCCTTACTACAAGCCAAAACTCATTTTTCAAAGTCCCCTCTTTTGAACTTAGTCCCTCTTGAAGCATTTAGGTAAGACCAAAAACCAACTTAGGTCAAAAACCTAAGTTGGCTGTGATGGAGATCCTGGGTGAGACTTGTGATAGCAAATCTGGGGAGTTAAGGACCAATACTTGTGCCTCCCTCCTAAATATCCAAGTATTCCCTGTGAAGAGAAAAAAAAAAGCTTGAAAAAGATTTGAAAAGGTGTTTTAAGTGCGTTAGTGTGATAATAAGAAGTGTTTGTAATTGAAAGTATATAAGGGGGAAAATAACATGATAGCATTGGAAAAATTAGTCCTTGAATATATGTAAAGAGTAAGTTTTGAGAGCTATGTGTGATTGAGGTCTCCCTAGATGCTTCGACATTATAACCTTAACCTTTCCTACCTTGTCCAATTATCTACGTTACAAGCCGAAGCAAGACCTTTGTGATCTCCAAAGTAGCATGTTTGTATGTGGTGAAATGGAGCATATGGGCAAGCCTATGGCATGGTACTCATGTCCATGATTATCTTTAGGAGTGTGAGTGATTTTTGATAGACCTTTTTGTTCAAATTTGTTGTGTTCTTATGGGAAAGGACTTGTTTGTGTGAGGACACTCAATTGCACTACTTGTTCGCTCTTTAATATGGGTTAGATTTTATGAGCATGTGCTAGGTATGGTATCATTTAGTCAACATTTGAGGCTCGTCGTTCACAATATGAGTGTTTGATAGGTGAGACTTAAACCATTGTTTTTAAAATCGATAGGGCAAATTGTTTTCACAAATGAGGCATGTGTCTAAATTCCCTATTAGTACCATTTGTAGGCATTGGTGATTTTGTTGTGTGTGCATTGACTAACTTAAGGACGAGAAAGAATTTAAGTTGGGGGTGTGATGCGCCATGGTTATATGGCACTCTCGATGCTTAAAACAAGGAAAGTATGTAATAACTTGGGTGTGTTTTGTTGGTATGATGTGGTTTCTGTCGTACTTTGCAAGAAAATAGGTTTGTGAAGGCAATATGATAAAAAAGGAAGAATCAAGCCTGAGAACGAAGTGTCTGAGGATGAAAGAACAAAAATTTGCACCAGAGTGGGAGTCAAGACACCACTCATGTGACGTGACGTGAGTGGTGCCATGAGTCACACTCCAGTGTGAAAAAAATGTTTGATTTCCACGCCAAGCATCCACGTGGCGTGGGTCCACCTACGTGACATGGAAGGGTGGCATGACTCAACTTCTGAAGACGTCTAATTGAGCCTGATTTCCACTACATCAACCTACGTGGCGTGACTTGGTTCCACGACACCAAGTCACGACACCGAGAAAGTTGCCGACTCTGTTCTCCTATTTTGCTTAGGATAGGATTAGCTTTGTATCTATAAATACCCCTGTATAGTACTATGAGCAAGAGAGATTCAGAGTTAGACATTATATTATTTTGAGAGTTATTTCATACTGTTTTAGACATATTCTTGGTTTTGTAGTCACAAACCCTAATTTGAGTTTTATTGAGAATTGAGATTTTATTTTTTCTTCATTGTCGTGAGATCATAATTATATTTTCATCTCTGAATTCTTCTTGTGTTCTTACAATTATGAGCAGCTAAACCCATCAACTAGGGTTGTGTGAACCATGAGGAATTAACGAAACCGATTAAGTGCAAAGTAATTTTCCTTCGTTGTGATTGCTTTTTTAACGGTTGCAAATGTTAGAAACTCACCTGTATTCTAGACTTGCTCGAGAGAGAGGTAGAGATTGGGAAAAAGAGATAACAACAGAGATTTAAAGTTATCAACCTTCATCTAATAACTGGAGCCTTAGCAGGAATGGTTATCTAAGATCCAGAACAAGGGTTAGTAGTGCGACACTCAGAGACTGAGAGGAAAAGAGTGAAATTCGTCTAATGAAGGTCAAGAGACAGTTTGATGAACCTAACTTGTTAGAGTTTGCATGCAACGCAGCGGGACAATCTTGTTAGCATAAGTAACCGGTGGAGTTAAGGAATCATTAGGGATCACAGTCCTAGTGTATTTCTCTTATTGTCTACAAACTCGATACGACCAGCAATTGTTACTAGAACTTTATATTCATATAAACCCCCCAGTTTTATTTACTTTCCAATTGTTCCATCTGGTATTCTTCTCACACTTCGACCTATTCCCTGTGGGATTGACCCCAACCTAGTTGGGTTCTATATTTGATACAGCGACCACATTATACTTTTTCGGAGGTATATTTTGGGCGACATCAGGCTGTTGATGAGTCAGCAATTTGCGACTCATTTGGCCTAAAAATAGCAAGAAACCATGTCCTCAATGCTAATTTAAATGTGTGTTAATGTTGTTTTAGTTTAATTTCAAGGTGATCGACAAAAAGTGGTTGAAATAGCAAAAGGAAGCAAAAAGATAGAATATTGGAGCTAAAATGCTCAAAAGTAGTGCAAAAGACAATCGGCGCATCGCCAAAATATCCTGCGCATCGCCAAATGAAGCCATCCATCGCCAAACTTGACAGTTTAGGTTAGTTTCAATAGTAGACAAAACTGCGATGGAAAGCATTGTTTGGCGCATTGCCGAACTAATCGACGAAGCAGATTTCCACCGTCGAAAGTGACAGAAGCCAACCACTGAAGCTCAAAATCAAAGTTCAATCGGCAAGCTATAGGCGAATCGACGCATCGCCAATCCCATTAGCAACAAAAGTATGCTCTGCCGAATTATATGCAGTAGCATTTCTGTAATTCTGAGGCCCGATTTTGTGAAGCCATTTAAGCCTTTTTGGCCATATAAAACCCTATCTTTTGTCAATTTTGGAAATCTTAAGCTTGTAATCAAACCCTAGTTATGGAATGACTACGTGGTGCTTAGAATTTGGATTTTTATTGTCAAACATTTGGATTATATGGTGAATATGGAAGAAGAATTTTTTATATTTCTTTTTTCTTGTCCTATGAGTAGCTAATTTCTCAAACATGGGGTTATGCATTCTTGAGTATTGATTGTTGTATGGGTAGTAGTTATTTACTTTTGTATTCGATAGCATGATATGATTTCAGCTAAATCTCTATGTTTTAATTTATGGGTTAAGGTTGCAAACTTAGTCTATGCTTAGATCTCTTGTCTTGCTTGAAAGAGAAAACAAGAGCGATGAGATTTAGTTGACAAAACTTGAGTTACACTCATTTAAAAGGTAATGCTAGACATGGATTACCTATCTTGAGGTTATTGGTTGTTTGGTAGTATAGACATTTGGGTGTTCGAAAGGAACCCATGTGAAGTTTGGTGGCGGATTGAAAAATTATCACCAATACCTAAAGCCAACCCTATTCATACCTAGCAATCAAATCTTAGGTGCATTTTCATTTACCCATGCATATAATCATTCTCGAGAAGGCATAACCCCAAGTACCCTAACTTATTGATTACAATCTTATAGTATTCGTTCTGACAAACCAACATTGAAATTGCAACTCAATACGAAATTGTTTTAATAAACCCCCTCCCATTTTTACTTTATTGTTTGATTCTTAGCATTGCGTGTCAACTCATAGTTGCTTGTGACACTTGAGAGTGAAGCTATTGCTCTCATTCCCTATGGAATCGATTTCAACTCCTAAGTTGGGTAAAAGTATTGCTAACGACCGCGTACATTCATTTCTAGGGTGTATCTAAGCATTATCAGGTACACTTTTTCTTTACTGTAAAAAGGTTCATGGGAACTTTATTAAGCCCGATCTACCCTTAATTTCAAAAATATGAAGAAAAGTCAAAAATCCGTCATGGGAGGGGAGGTTGGGGGGTTGAAGACGATGAACCGCTGCAGTGGTAACTTTTTCCACTACTACTACTCAGTCTCCCACATCCCTCGGTAGTTGGAAGGCCGACCTTGCTATTATGTAAGGTTATTTGGAGAGGACTCAGCTACCTCCATTGGGATTGGCTCCTTCGAGCTCGACTACCCTACCGGACCCAGACCGAGCCTATGTAGAGCTCCGAGAGGAGCTGAATAAGAAGAAAAAAAAAAGTGTCATTCTCGTGACTACATGTTGGTGAGGATGTGCAAGGCGGTCTAGGTGATGTTCGGTTGCGTTTCCCCCACCAAGAAGCTCCCGAAGCTCCCAAAGCTGACAAAGAAGAACGCCGAGTAGTTCTCCTTCCTTAGTGGAATGGAGGAGGAGGGTTCGGACGCCTCAAGCATCGGAGATGACGCCACCAGCTAGATGTCCCCCTCCCCCTCCCCCCATATTTACATTTCATTATTTTGGATTTGGGTTTCCCCGTTTGGGGCATGTAACAAACAATTACTCTTTTTATTTTTCTTGTATTTTTAAAACATTTCTTATTTTCAAACTTTTAATAATACCCGTTTTAGCTTATATTGCGTGACAGGAATGAATTTTATCTTAAACTGTCGTGAATAAAGGGTTGCTTTGCAACATTTGTAAGATTACAAAATAGGAGAAAAGTTGGCAGGTTACTTCCTGGAACCGCTGCAGTGGTAAAAGCAACCGTTGTAGCGGTAACCTCCAGTGGTTCTGCTTTTCCATTTTTGGCTAACTGTTCACATGTCTTTTCTCACACTAAGCCATCACCTAAACACTATTGCAGTTTCTAACTCTCACGTCCCATAGTTTTTAAGGTCTAGTGCGATAATACCGTGACTCGAACTATCGTAAATACAACTAATCCTCCAACCTAATTAGTTCTAGCACATTTTTTACCTTCTTTTCCTCTCAAGTACCATATCCCACATAATATTCCTCCCAAAAGAGCAAGGCACCTGGGTAGTTCACCAGGATTCGGATAGAAGCTAAGGAATACTCCAAATTACGAAGAGATGAGGCTTGCCTCAAGTCACGTAAATGAAGATACACCTCGAGATCACACTGATCCTCGTGATCCCTACATATCATACAAATCAAATTACATGATCAACATACACAATAGACTTTTGTACTTAAGGAGTTTGACAATCCAACAACCCAATAATCGTATGATCAAACAATAAACATCCATATAAGTAATACACAACGTATGTTATCATACCAAAACAACACATTTAGAGCACCAACATTTTAATAAAATATCAAGTGAATTTTCAAACATATCAATTCAACCTCTACATTCTTTATTGACCTCTACTAGTAGGAATACCCTATTCCAACCTTTCAACCATGAGAGAGATACCAATTAGGACCATCTAGTCCTAATTGCAATGGTTGAAATACTAATTGGAATCTAATAGAGACCAATTGGACTCAACTCAGGGAGACAACACTGGAATAGTACGATAGAAGAGAAGAAGGTGAAACAGATTCCTAGATACCTTATAGCCACCCACAGATTTGATGTGGACGTCAACACACCAATCCGCAGGACTCTACTAGACATTTGCTCTTATACTGGGAGAGCAGTAACCTGGGTCTGCTACCATCTTGTCACGACCTAATCCACGGATCATACGAGCACCTACCTCACACCCACCCCAGAGAGAAAAACCCTTACTAATTAACCATTCATTTAATGCGGAAGTTTAAACAGTTCTTTTATAGGTAATTTCTGTTATTTAGTTAAAATAATCCCACATTCAGCCTACTAATCAAGTTAAATCATAAGTATAAATATAGCTTAATATAATTGATACGTGAAAGTAATGTAGAAGATAATCAATAATGATTCCCCAAAAACTAGACTAAACTGGTACAAGAACACTAGATAAGGAATGGAAAAGTCTATGACACATCATCCATGTAGAATAGAGATGGCAAAAGATGTAGCAGAGTGATCGTCGTCGCTGCTATAGAAACCCCAACTAACCTGCACTATGGCTATATCCCCGGTGGGAGATATAGTAAGTGTAGCATCGGTACAACCACACATAGTAATAAACATCATAGACCGACCAGGGTTAGAAACAAATAACATCAATAGCAATAGGAAGAAATCATAACATCAAATAAGGTTTCGATTTCTAATCCCCAACTTATGAAATTATTAGTACCACACTTTTAGCATCTTTGTGACCTACCTGCCATTTAATATTTTCGTATATCTTTCTCCTTTGATCACCCACTCTAACTCATACCATTTTTACCCTTAACTAACTTATTAACCTGATTTTCGTAACTCCTAGCTTACACTAGACCGGATCTTTCTGGTAATTTGCTAGTACTATGTACTATGGTTTTTCCATCACCAAGACTTAGAGTGATAATGACCATACGAGAAGGAACGATACCATACAATGCGTCCCCATAACCACACACTTGAATAGTTAACATTAAGATTGAATTAGGACGTACCTCGGACTCACAGTGTACCATTATACTCCATTAATACTACCTACAGACCAATCCGCTCAAGCTTCAACATAATACATATAACACATGATAAAATGTCAAGGCTTATAAATGAATGCATGTATACAATATGTACGCATCATCTCTTTCCCTTCTCAACCTCATTAACATCACAATCATTTCCAACCTCATGAACATCATGGGTTGCATATCAACATCATTATGATCACATCAACTCAACATTAGCATCATCAAAAACATCATGATTCAATAATAACATCAACATCCTCATCACCTCACCTCTACGTCATCAATATATGAATATGCAATGTAACCAATAATCACAAGTATTACCCGAAAGCAATCACATTCACCATTCCACACATGAACATAAAGGTATGAATCTTAATTTAATACATATCCTTAGGTGCATACATTACTAAGGTTCGTTTACTCTACACCTCCTACCAAAACGTAAGGTTTCCCACGTAGTTGCCATTACGAACCTTGTCTATTCCCAACTCTCGTTCCTATTCCTAATGTAATACTCAAACTCCTCCCTAATTGCCCAGTTGGAGTTCTCGTACTTGACCTCGCAACCTTACCCACTTACTTATTCTGCCACATACTCTACCATTAGGTTTCCTCTCAACTGTCCTCCCCATTAAAGTCCACGCATAAGTCACCTAAAACTTTCTTAGGTTACTTTTAACTCCTACTCCCCATTTATGTTTTGTTGACCTTCCTCAATGTAAGACATAACTATACATTTCACCAAGAGCACCCTCAATCACACCCTAACTTAATACTATTCCCCCTTTTTACTGTACTAAACTTACACCATGCTTACGAACCACAGTACTCGCTTATCTAATCAAGATTCTCATAAGCTTTCAACCCATTCCACTCCACGAATGTCACATCAATGGGGTACAATAAAAATTAAGCATATTATTAAGGTCTAACTAAATTTTTATTATTTTCGTCCTTCCAAACATCATGCCCGAAGGCCTAATGCATGAGAACTCCCGACATTACTATCAATGTTATATGAATCTCTCCCAAGTCTAATTGCTACAATACATAAACCATAACCTACCTCGTAGGTGAACCATGATGCTATTAAGAGGAGAGAGTTGTTCCCCGAATGCTAAGCGTCTTCCCAAGTCGAGTTCCCGTCGGGTGTGTCTCGAAAATCAAAATTGCTCTCATGAAGCCTGGTCTCTGAAATCTCATGGTTGGGGAGGTGGGGGTTTTGAGAGTGTTTTTTGGGGGAAGGGGGAGACCTAGGGAAATAATAAAGGAGAGGATTTTTAAAAATAGCTCGGGTTGACAACTGTTGGGTATCGCTGCAGTGGTTATATTACCGTTGCAGCGGTAGCCCATAGACCAACCCAATTTCTTTTGGACTTTTTGGCCCAATCACTTTGGGCCTCGTTTTATCTGTTCGATTTAATTTTTTTCGGATCCAAATTGAGCATATTATTTATCGTAAATTATTTTTGGGGCGTTTTCACACTTAACGACATTTTGGATCATTACAGATTTGTTCACATTAGTAGCTTCGAATCCAATGCCAAAAGTTATTACAATAATAAAGATAACTAAATTGAACTTAAACAAGAACCAAAACACATGAACATAAAGGTCTTTGATTTTCCCCTTCATTCATTTCATTATCCCTAGAAGAAACACAACGAACAAAACACATGAGATCAGAATAATAGTTTTCTACTTCTTAATTTTTTCTCCAAGATGATAACTTGGGTAGCCTCTTGTACATTAACAAGCTTCATTTCTTCCAGTTTTTTCTTCAAACTATCCCTTTCAACTGTAATAGCCTCCACGTCATCAACTATATTACTCATATTTTTCTTTTCAACCGCTTCCATTCCGTCGACTATTTTTTTTAATTTATTTCTTTCAACTTTCATGGCATCCAATTTGCCCTTAAGTTTCAATATGACTGTTACGGCTATTTGTGAGAGTTGTTGTTTGTCTTGCCACTATCAATATCCACATGAAGCAACCTATAATAAAGATAACAAATTTGATGTATAAAAATGACGATCAAGTACTAATTTTATTCACAAATACATACAAATTTATCGTTAGAATTTTAATTATGATACAATCGTATAACTAAAATTATTGGGCAATCTTAAGTTCATAAAACGGATAATACATATCATGAGCTCAAAGATTGACAACTTCAATTTTGTAGAATCTTTTTCCAACATTGATTTTGAGAGCCGATCGAAAGTGAGAGTAAAATTTACATTAGGTCAATACGTATCATGGGCTAATTTAAAATGACATTAAAAGTTATTTTGGGTCTTGGACATTTGTAGAATTTTCTCCCAGCATTGACATCAGTCCAAACAGTCAAATTTAGAGCATTCAATCCATAACGACATTTTCTAAGATTTTGAATTTCAACTGAATTGATGGAGCCTTCAGACATTGCTTGAAACTTTGATGGAGAAGATTCATTTTTTTTCTCAAAAGCTAGATTAATTCAATTTTTCCTGTCAAAAGCTAAGGTTTGATTTTTTTTTTCTCTTATCTTATGCTTCAATGGTGAAATGAGGAGTGAAGGTCGATGTTTGTCTTTTAAGTAGTAGCGGATCGGGTCAGGTAAAATGGATCAGCAAGAATGGATTAGGATTAGTGGGAATCCTAGTTGGCAATGCTTAGGTGGAGGGATGAGTCCCACGTGGCTTGCCACGTCAATTAAAAATTGGGTTGTTAACTTTAGAGGGTATTTGTGGTCTCTTAGGATAACGATGGGGGTATTTTTTAGGGAAAATTTTAATTATATACACAAAAGTAAATAGTTTACAACAAAATAAGCCAAGTTTTTGTTTACAACAAAAATAGTCGTTAGGCCATTTTCTTTCCTTTTTTTTTTCTTTTTTCAGCAGTAATTTTTTTATAAAAAAAACTTTTTTTGTTGTTTTTTTTTCTGAATTTTTCTATATTGAAAAAAACTTGTTCATTTTTTTTTTCAAACTTTTTCCGTACAACTTTTTTTCATGTATCAATATTGTATATCCGGTGTATAAACATGTATATTTGATGTACAAATTGTTATGTAGTGTATATGTAATGTATCAATATTGCATAAATAGTTATGTAGTTATATGTAATGTATCGATATTGTATAAATAATGTATAAACGTGTATCACTATTGTATAAATGGTGTACAAACATGTATATATGATGTACAAATAGTTATACAGTGTATATGTAATATATTGATATTGTACAAACATGTATCAATATTGTATAATTAGTTATGTAATGTATCAACATTGTATAAATGGTGTACAAGCATGTATGAATATTGTATAAATAGTATATAGACATGTATTGATATTGTATAAATAAGTATGTAATGTATTGACATTGTATGAATAGTGTATAATCATGTATCGATATTATATAAAAAATTATATAATCTATCGATATCGATATTTATTTGACAATCATGCGTTCTCACCTTAATAAATAAAAGTATAAAGAAAAAATAAGAAAACAACATCTATTCATTGTTTCCACAAAAGAAGTGAAACATACAATTAGAAAAGAAGAATAGTTTTAAAAGAAAGAGTAACAAAAAAAATTTAAACAATGATTTTTATTTTTTTTAAAATAACATAGAAAAAGAAAATAGTTAAAAGGATTTATTTTTTTTAATATTGGAAAGAAAATGGGCCTAGGCAGGCCAAATGGCGCAATGGCCAAATGGCCCAATTGCTAGTGATGACACGGTAAGATAAAGAATGCTTCTGACATTTTTTGGTAAAATATTTAGCCCAGTGGCTAGTTTGTGTAATAACAGTGACCGGTTGGCTATTTTGAGTAATTAAAAAAAAGTGGGGCATTTTTTGTGTAAAAATTTTAACTCAATGGACATTTTGTGTAATTTTCCCTATTTTTTATTCCAAAATGTAAATGAGGGTATATGTGGTTCATTTCGCATAATTCAGGGGCAATCTTGGCCCTTCATAAATATGATATTAATTTTTGAGACGATAGGAAAGATTATGAAATTATGAAAGATTAGTAAGGAGGTGGTGAAGGTGTAATTATTACTACTATACGTGAAAAGGTGAAATTACTCTTAGGGATTATGATTATCAATAATAATAATAATAATAATAATATTTACAACACTTCCTCTTCAATGATCATTGATAGATATATGTCTCGTTAAAGCTTTACTAGAAAATTATATGAAAAAAATTCTAATGAAAAAAGAAGAAGTATACATTTGCTATTAACAAGTGGATTATAAAAGCTAGTTCAAGATTAGATTACAATTTAAGAGCCAATGAGACTTTTTGCACATCATATTTTAGCGAAAACAAAGTTAATAAACTTTCAAAGAAGTATATCAATAAAAGAAGTGAAGAAAAAGATTTGGGCTTAGGAGGGTGACATAATAATAAAGACCTACTAAGTCATCTATTTTTCTCTCTCGTGATAATTGAGGTGTTCATATTAGCTGATAATAATGTTGATTATATCTTATGATAATTGAGGTGCCAGAGTTATATTGTATGCACTTTGACAATATAGTTTAATACCTACTATCCTCTGGCCATAGTATTATCGGATAACATAATAAATATCTGTTAGAATCATTCATCTGTTATTATTATTTTTACCATCCATTATTTATTTTTAAAATATTAGAGACGATTACATGTGACATACAGTAAAACTACATAACATAATAACTTAAAATAAAAGAATATTGCCTGAGTTGATCTGGCTATGTCCTCCGTAGACTTCTAAATGCATCAATCCGCAAATATAATTGTGCTATTTATTGTTCTGATCATGCTGAAGTGAGTATAAAAAAATATTATAGTTTTTTAAAAACTTTTCTGTCTCATATTACTTGGTTATTTTTTTCTTTACATGCTTTTTAAAAAAAATCATAAATAAGAAAAAATGTTTTTGCTAATTTACCTTTTATTTCTTTTTAATACACTTTATTTTTGTCTTATCCATTAATACCAAAATTAATAATAAAGGATTTTTTTTGAAACTTTACAATGTTTATATTTTTAAATTCAAAATAAAAAATATTTAATTAATTTTATAAATTAATAAATAATTTAAATCAAATTTTTCTTTAGCGATATGAACAAATAATCTTTGACAAAGGGAGTATAAGTAGGCGTTTGACCATGAAAATTAAATTTTTTGAAGTTGGAGTTGGAGTTATATTTGGTCATGAAAAAAATTAAAAATTTTTTTGACTTTTTGTGAGAGAAGTAAGGGTGAAAAAAGTAAAAAAAAAAAAAAATCACTTTAGTGAAATATATTTTATGGCGAAACACCATAATTTTATTTTATTTTTTATTAAAATAAAATAAATTTTGGAAAAAAAATAAAAAAAAATTAATGGCAAAACGGTACTAAGTAAGGAGTGCAAATAATTTCTTTTGGGTAATCAGTAATCACAGTTCCTTCCGTAGGCAGAAGGACCGCCGTACTGTACCAAAAATAGCAACTCAATTCAAAAAAACAAAACAAGGACCGACAGAAGGGACCCACCCGTTTACATTTTTCTCCAAAATAGGAGTATGTTGTTCATGTGTCATTTTTTTTTAAACTCTTTTGAAAAGACACCTTTTCATAATTAAAACTTCCTTTTTAAATTTTTTTTTTATCTTTAATAAAATAAATTATAGTCCTTCACAAGCTAGTGTTTAACGCCAAAAATGTTAAAAGTACAACAAATTGTGTCAAGTTAAATTAGGACGGAGAGAATGTATACATGTAAAGTTTGCACCATGTACTCCTTTGATTGTACTTTCTCCATTTCTTTATAGTTTAAAATATAGTTTTTTATTATATATTATTGATATAAGAAAAATTATAATAATTTATACTACTTTCTGTATAATATTTGAATGTCTAAATTTTAATTTTAAATTATTAAATTAATTTAATTTAATTTAACTTTAAAAATTATTCAAACTAACTCTCGAAAAGTGAAATGTTTCAAATAAATAGAAATAGAGGGAGTTCTTAATAATTTCTGTTCCTAATTAGTTATCATAATTATTAAAAATAGATATTCTTTAATACTTATCATTTCATAAATTAAAGTATAATTAGTTGTTTGTTTCTATTTTTATCTTTGATAATAAATATGAAAAGATATTAATATAATGCAAAAAAACAGAAATATTAAATAAAGATGAGTCAAATTACTTTCATGTTAAAGATAATTTAGTCGACTACTTTCTAGTTAATATTTTTTATTTTTATTTTTTTAAGTGTTGTGCAATTAAAAAGGTGAAAAGTAAATGCCAAAGGAGGGAGTATTACAAGTAAATTGGCAATAACCGAAACTGTATCCCGTTACATTCTATGTTCATCTCCTAAAGAAAGGAAAAAGAAGTAGTTTCCAGTTAGAATAAGAAGAATCAGAATCAGTAGAACACACAATGATCCAGCAGCAGGTTATGAATGCAGTTGCAGTAGTTGGATTGGCTATGAATAATTCAGTTGGGGCAGAAATAGCATTTGGGACAGTAACATGGTTCCTCTATGCTGGGTTGTCATGTTTTTTGGTGCTCTTCGCTGGAATTATGTCCGGATTAACATTAGGACTTATGTCTTTAGGCCTCGTTGAACTCGAAATCCTTCAGCGAAGCGGCACTCCCACTGAGAAAAAACAAGCAGGTTTTTTTTTCTCTATATAATTTTGAAATTTTTAGCTGAATTTTCTAGAAATGTCTAGATCGAGGGTTCAAAGTTCACAAAACATTTAGTAGGAACTTATTTTACTAAATTAACCTTATTAATTATATTTTGAAAATCTAAATTTGACTACTAATACTTTATATAGTCATTGATAAGGATAGTATTGAAAAAAAATAATTAAATTTTCTTAATTTCATAAATTGGACAAGTAAAATGAAACGGAGATAGTACTTATTAGTTTTGATGATAACATTAATTGAGAAAATAAATTTTTAATCAAGACCAATTAAGATTTTAATTGTATCAATTTATTTTTTCAACATATTCCAATTTGTTCAAGTAGTATTCAAAATAGCTAAGGCAATTATTGAAAGAAGGATGAAATAAAGCAGTCAAGAGTGGATTTATATGGAAATATTTAGTACAATTCAAGGCTAGGACAAGCTGTCAAGAAATCAGAATCAAACGGAAAGAAGTACTACTCTCTCCGTCCCAATTTATGTGACACTATTTGACTTGATACAAAGTTAAAGGAAAAATGGAACTTTTGAAATTTGTGGTTTAAAACAAACTTTAGCCATTTGTGGGTGACTATTAATCTTTTCATTAGGTGTAAATGGGAAATTTTGAAGTTAAATTGTTTCTAACTATAGAAAAGTAACATTCTTTTTTAAACGGACTAAAAAGGAAATGTGACACATAAATTGGGACTGAGGGAGTATTACTTTGAAGCTGCTACTCAAAAGGATTCAAATGGCTGAGAATGAACTGAGATTGATGTAGTTATTCAAAAGACTGAGATGAACTGAGATCAATAGCTCGAGCAAAACATGAAAACTGAATATACAAGGAAAGAAGTTGTACAATTTTTTTGAGGACCACGGCTTCTTAGTATACAAGAAACTGAAAACTACTCAAAGGAAGCTGTCTGAAGAGTTCTGAAGGCAATGGCTAGCATACTAAATAAGGCATCAAGGGATTTCAAGAGCCAAATGGATGCTGAACTTATCGATAGAAGAATGATCAAGACACGAAGACTAAATTATATAAAGAGGAATTGAAGAAGAGAAACAGATACTTATGCACTAAGCTCTCTGATCAAAACAGAGTTGAATTCAAATTTTGAGCTCTGTACTTAACTAGAAAACTACTCTACTTGTTCAAGGGATAGTCATATAATCTCATAGTATTCAAATTACTTAAAGTTCTAGTCTCTCAACCGTGAGAAGATTTACGTAAAATTTGTTGTTGGTGAGAAAATGTAAAAATCACAGTTTTAAGGATTCATTCGTGGTGACTGAAGAACTAAAACCACACGTTCGTGGTGCACATGTAAAACCACACGTTTGTGGTGCACATGAAAAACCACTCCTTGCTTGTGCACGAGTTAAACAAGTTTGATCATAGTGAAACACTTTGAATGAAGCAAACCTGGATGTAGGCGTGCGGAACTAGTATAGAAACCGAGTTTGCATTTTTTATTTCAATTTGCTTTTAAATTACTATTGTTAACTTTGATTCTTTACTTGTTCTCATTCAGTCTGTGTGTTTAAAGGATTTCCAGAATAAGTTTCTGGAAACTTAAGTTTTTGTTAATCAGTTTATTCTTCAAAAGTTTTTGAAAAATCTCTTGTGTGTTTATTTAATACCCGAACTATGAAATGAAAGTTCTGGACTTTTTAACAAGAACTACTCATTGTGATTTGCTCAGCTGTGATACTTCCCGTTGTTCAGAAGCAGCACCAGCTTCTTGTGACCCTACTTCTATGTAATGCCGCTGCAATGGAGGCCCTGCCCTTATACCTGGACAAAATGTTCAACCAATATGTGGCCATTATACTATCAGTAACTTTTGTCTTGGCATTTGGAGAGGTAACTTGAACCACTTGACTTCAATTAAGATCTCCACATTTAAGCCCTTGATTGGTGATCTTATCTTCCTCCTATTTTGGTTTTGCAGGTTATTCCTCAAGCAATATGTACCAGGTATGGACTTGCGGTGGGTGCAAACTTTGTTTGGCTTGTTCGTGTTCTGATGGTCATATGCTACCCAATTGCTTACCCCATAGGGAAGGTAATCATTGCAGTTCTAAAGTAATCCAAGACAAAGCAGGACGTGTATGCTATTTCACTTGAAACCATTGGATTTCTCCAACGCAGAAGTACCAAAAATAAAGATAGCTAAGTCAATGAATGATGCCAAACATATGCATTCTTCACTTAAAAAGAGTGCCGTTATTTAAGCATCTTGGGTTCTGAATTCTTGTTGAAGCCTTAGAATACTCTTAGCTGATAAGAATTGAAATCTGTTTATCAAGAAACATATAACACAAGGAGCTTTGTTCTTCTCATTTTTCTGCATGTCTTGACTAATGGTGAAGTTCTTTTAAGCTATTTTAACAAAATTCTGTTGTGATGATCTGTATTTCAGACACTAGACTGCGTATTAGGACATCACGAAGTACTATTTAGACGAGCTCAGTTAAAAGCTCTTGTTTCTATCCACAGTCAAGAGGTCAGTGTTGTATCCTTGATTTTCAGTACTGATAAGATTACAGAACCAGTAGTTTATTACTTCTAGTCCCTTTAGCTTTTTAGAAGCCATGGTTTTTTAAATGGGTAAGTTCTGCAGGCTGGCAAAGGAGGTGAACTTACACATGATGAAACAACAATCATTAGTGGAGCATTAGATCTGACTGAGAAGGTATGGACACTGAAGCGGTCTTATCGTTTCCATGCTTCTCCAGACCCCAGGTTTATCAATTAATAATGCTTGATTCCTTGTTGAATTCTTTGTAGATGTGAAAATGAACGACATCATGAGATTCATGATGCGGTCCATTAGAAATATTTGCCTAAATTATTAGTATCCTGAGATTCATGGTTCAAGACAGGCCTCTGCTATCTAAAATACATACTCTTGACCCGATTACAATTAATTGACTCTTGTTTTTCTCCTGTTTTCTTTTTGAATTTGATAATCTTGATACATTAGTGTGATGGCCTGCTTTTTCTCTTTGTTTTCCTTTTGGGTTGTTGAAAGACTGCTGAGGAGGCCATGACACCCATTGAGTCGACATTTTCTTTGGATGTCAATTCAAAGCTGGACTGGTGAGTGTGGTGCCATTATTCTTCCAAGCTTTTGTATTACTCAAACCCAGTCTTCTGCTCAATTCTGCAAAGCTTCTTTAGTTCTGAAGTCATTAGTTCCAAGGCGTGAGATTCTGTTATCAAATATCTGCACGCCATCTTTACTTAACTTACAGCATTGGACTAACAAGTGTTTAACTGTTCTTGTTTTCCAACGTGACTGCAACTTATAATGATCCAGCAGTTGATAAGTACTAACTTTGACCTATCAATGAAAAAGTTGTGTTACTTTTTATACTAGGTTGCCAAAGTTCAGCTGACAGCTAATTTCTTGCAAAAAACCTTTTATTAGTTCTATAGCTGAAGGTAAATAATATTTCTGCTGACACAATTATTCCGTCACGCTTTGGAGACTCGCACTGAAATTTTTGAACAGTAACATGTCAAATGGACGTTTGAATCAGGTTGTTTATATGGTTCAAATTGAATGGTCACAGGCATGTGCTATTGTGGTTAATAATATTGAACCGTAAGTTAACAAGGCTAATTTTTCATCTTCATGTTTTTCCTAATTATCTTCTTCCACTAGATGGGGACTGCAAGAAATTTGAATTAAACGCCAGCTCTTGCTAATTTAACCTCAGGGGTGCCCTATGACCACCATTCTTATTTTCTTTCCAACAAAAAGAAAAAAGAAAAAACAGAAGATAACTCTTTCAGATGAGCTATACAGTGTATCACCTTCTTGTTAGCTGTTTACAGAACTTACATAATGTGCTGTCATCTGTTATTCGTGAGATTCCTGGCAGGGATTAGCTCAATATGCATTAATAATTGCTTTATAGAATAAGATCTAATTTTGTTTTTTACTTCTCAAATTCTCTATGGAATAAGCATGTAAACTTAAAGCAGCTATATATCTTGAATGTTAAACCTGGAAATAGTTGGAAAAGAAAACCCATGGAAGTATTCTATAGATGAATTTAGTAGTTGACTAAAGGATCTTCTGTGTCCCTATTATAGGGAGGCAATGGGTAAAATTCTTGCTCGGGGTCATAGTCGAGTTCCAGTCTACTCAGGTAGTCCAAAGAATATTATTGGACTTCTGCTGGTGAGTTTTGGATCTCACCTTCAAAGCACTTGTGATCTTCCTGCTCCAGTGAAATTGTGATAGTTTCAATTTAATTTTAGGTAAAAAGTCTTCTTACTGTACGTCCGGAAACTGAGACACCAGTTAGTGCTGTTTCTATCCGCAGAATTCCACGGTATTAACTTTTTACTACTATACTTCCTGCCTTCTATTCATGTGTCAATCAGTAAGCTTTAAATCTTGTTTTCCATGAATCTTTTCAGAGTTCCAGCTGATATGCCACTATATGATATACTAAATGAGTTCCAAAAGGGTAGCAGTCATATGGCTGCTGTAGTGAAGCTTAAAGGGAAAAACAAAAAACCTCCCTTGGTAATTGAGGAAGAGAAATCTGACGATAGTACAGTCGCTGGTGGAAATCCTCATGTAACTACCCATCTTTTGAAGGCAAAGGGTGAAAATCCAGATTGTGTCGTCGTTGACATCAACAAGGCTACAACAGCGGCAGTAACCCCTCCAACATCTGGTGATGCAGTGACAGATGGATTGCCCGAGTCACCAGATGATATTGAGGATGCTGAAGTAATAGGTATTATCACTTTGGAAGATGTTTTTGAAGAACTTTTACAGGTGATCTTTGGGTTTCTTCTAGTTTCTTGTTACCTTTTTTTCACATTTGATTGTTACAAATGGAAATTACAATTCAAAAAATTGTCATCATTGGTGCAGGAGGAAATAGTGGACGAGACTGATGAGTATGTTGATGTACATAAGAGGTGTGCAAGAGCTGGACATCTTAATTTC
The DNA here is from genome assembly GCA_031232105.1 of Capsicum rhomboideum. Taxonomy (NCBI): domain Eukaryota; kingdom Viridiplantae; phylum Streptophyta; class Magnoliopsida; order Solanales; family Solanaceae; genus Capsicum; species Capsicum rhomboideum. The sequence goes on along the minus strand of CP124713.1, from coordinate 24,501,525 downwards.
ACCCAATCAATATAATAACAGTTGTTGAAGAGCAGATTGTAACTTTCTCCAAGTTCTTACAGGATACGTGTGGCGGCAGCAGCAGCAGCTTCATCAGTGGCACGAGCTCCATCAACCCGGAGGTTAACAGCCCAAAAGGGAGGCGTAAGTGCACATTATGCACACATTTTATAGGATATTCTTGATATATGATGAATTTTTTTTTGAAAATGTCTTTCTAGATACATATAGTAGCAAGAAAATAAATCCATTGTGTGGCATCATCCGATAGTATATGATATACTTAGTGATTTCAAGTGCATAGTTAGAGCTTTTCATGTGGACCCGATTCATCAAAAATTATTATTGAACTAGTCTAGTAGTTTATAATGGGTATATCCCCTTTTGCAAAAAAATTATACATCTATTTCGCTATTGTTAGTGCAAAAGGCTTCTTGAAGTTAAAGAACTACATTACCGATCATAGAATCATAGATTACCGATCATAGAATCACTCCACGAATAGGTCAATGTGGTGACCTCCCACCCTTGCCTTTTGCAAGAACAGCTTCTCGGTGAAGTCGGGCAGAACGGCAAAAAGGGCAACAAAACGATAATTGGAGTTGAGCGGAAGCCTGAAATCATCAACTTGCAATAGATTCTTGAATTGCAGATTAACACCTACTAAAAGTTGGGGTTCATTCTGTGTCTGAGTATCTTTTAAATAATTCTATAGTTGTTCATCTTGATGATGCATTCTTTATATATCCATGGGGAATAATTTAAAGTGGCTTTACTGGTAATATAGTTTACCATGAAGTAGTTGTTGTCCTTGACTTTTGCATTACCTATTAATACTCCAGATCATTACATTGTGATTGTACTAAAATGGTTGGGAGAGGAGAGTTCTTTGTTTTTGCTGCATTTGTGAATGGAATTTTCTGTTTCATTGTTCACTAAGAGCTGCGACTACAGAATAAATTACTGATGCTTCTAATTGGACTCCACAGGGAGTGCAAGGCAAGGAAGGACAAAACCCGAAGAAGTTGGATGAGGACATTTCCATCTCAAGAAGGACGCAAGGGAGTCTCGGAGAGCCTCTTCTTGGGAACAAGAGATAAAGAGTTAGTAGTTTGGTAATCTCAGAGTCTCGGCGATGTTGAGAGTGGAAGGAACAAGTCTTTACCGCAACCTGATGTATAGTTTTGTGAGTGCATATGCAGCATATAGGTCACGGATTCGAGCCGTGGAAGTACTCATTAATGCTTGCATTAGGTAGGTTGGCTGCATCACAACCCTTGGGTGTGGCCCTTCCTCGGATCCTTCTAACGCGGGATGCTTTGTTCTCCGTTGCTTTCTAGTTCTAATGGAGAGAACTATTATTTATAGGCTATTGCTTTTTTATGTTATAAGTTGTAAGTTTGTATTTAACATGAAAGGGTCCAAAAACTTGCTTCTGCGCACCTTAACTTTGACGATACATTCTGTAAACTCTTGAACAAGAAAATGTACAACAACAACAACATTATCTGGAGAATCGAATATTAATATTGTATTCGAGAATTTTAGTGGATATGGAGAAAGACCCAAAACATTAATATTTATTAAACTATAAATCATCAATAAAACATTAATATACATTAATATTTATTAAAAGAAAATTCTTTTTTGCTCTCAGCATAGTATAGCTTGCTTGCTAACCTACGTCGTCGGAGATGGGAAGAGCACGGGGACGACCACATAAGGATCTCGAAACTGTCACGAAGCACACTCTGTTGGCAACAGTGGTCCATGGTAAGGGAAAGGAGGCGATTACACCGAAATTGGGGGGTTTCTACTGTTCCATTGGCTACTGCTCCATCGTCTATTGTTCCATTGAAGTTTGGAGTTGCTGAAGGAAGTTCTGTTGGTCAATTTTCAAAGTCGACTCTGAATGGGCCTGAAGATGGGAGTGATTTGAGTAGACCTGCGAATGATGTATCAGCTAAGAGAAAGATGGAGCTAACAACAAGCACCCTAGGGGCACAAATGGTCAAATCTATTTGCTGGAGCAAAGGCTAGAGGTATGGATCTGAAAATTGTGGCTCCAATAGTCAAAGATGGCACTCCGGTGGTGCAATTACAGGCAAATGAAGTTGACCAGCAGAATGAGAAGTGGAGGAAAGTTGTTATTTTGTATGTTGTTGGGGAATCACCATCCATTGGAGCCCTGGAACGCTTCATTGCAGCTCAATGGAATTTTGCAGCAAAGCCTAAAGTGTACTATCATAATGAGGGGTATTTTGTTGTGTTGTTTAACTCGATTGAAGACAGAGATGCAGTATTATGCTCAGGACCTCATACTATGAATAATAGGCCTATGATTTTAAAAGTATGGACAGGTGATTTTGATTTTAATGCTGAAGTGTTGACCACAATACCAGTTTGGGTGAGATTTCCTAACTTACGTTTAAACTACTGGAGTCAGGGATCTTTGAATAGGATTGGTAGTGCTTTAGGGAATCCTTTGTATGCTGATGATTGTACTACAAAGATAGAAATGATTTCTTATACTAGAATGCTCATAGAAATGAATGTTACTCCAAGCCTTTCCAAAACAGTTAAAGTGCAGGATGCTAGTGGTAGGGTGTTTGAACAAAAATTGGTGATTGGGTTCCTCTCTACTGTCCTACTTGTCTCATGGTAGGTCATAAGTGTCACAATAAGGAAAAGAAAGCTCCTAATGAGCCTAGAAGATTAAAATTGATGCCTACTTGGTTGTAGAAGCCAGTGTCTAAACATACAGAAGAGCAAACACAGGGTAAACCAACTGAACAGCAGGTGGACATTGAATCTGATGTGGTGTTTCATCCTTTACATCAAGATCATTGTGCTAATGAATGGAAGGAAGCTAGAGGTAAATCAGCAGCAAAACATAAGTCTAAAGTGTCCTCGGTGACTACCCCTACTAATAATGGTTTCAGCATATTGGGAGATAGTTCACAACCTTTAGGTGAAATTCAGAAGGTGGGGCAATGAAGTGTTGATAGTGGAGGTGGTTCCAAAAATTTATCAAATTTTCTCTGATGTTGGTTGCCTGGAACATAAAAGGTCTGAATAGGGTGTCTAAGCAAAAAAAAAAAAAAAAGCTAATTTCTTGAATAAATATAGAGTAGGTCTTATAGCTATTATAGAGCATAAGGAACAACATCTTCCTAGTATAATAAAGAGAGTGGCAAAACAGTGGAGTTGGTGGAGTAACTATGATCAACAAGGCAGAGGTAGAATATGAATTGTTTGGGATAATCAAGTTATGGATTTTTTTCCTTTGGTAATGGATGAGCGGTTCATCCATGGCCAAGTGGTGACTGTTGGTATGAAGTTTCAATCTCACAATAATATATGGTTTACATACCATTGGTGATAGAAAAAGGTTGTGGTCAGCATTAAGTGCTTTGGCACATAACATGCAGAGGCCATGGATACAATTTGGAGACTACAATACTATTTTGGAGATTGATGATAGAGAAATGAGAAGCCAAATACAACGAAGTGAGATCAAAGACTTTTCTGACTTTATGCAGGACCATACTCTCACTGAATTGAAATCTGTAGGAAGGAAGTTACTTGGATAAATGGTCATGTCCATATTAAGATAGATAGGGCTATAGTAAATGCATAGTGGATTCAGATATATTCTAATATTAAAACTATCATTATGGACTTGGTTGCTCAGACCACACCCTTATAGCTATACATCTGGTCATGAAGCATCTTGGTTAGAGTAAACCTTTTAAATTCTTTAATGTTCTTGCTGAACATCGGGAGTTTCTTCCACTGGTGCAGCAGGCTTCTCAAGGTGGTACTATGAAAAGAGTTTGGGAGAAGATAAAGGTAGTGAAACAAGGCTTGAAAAAGCTAACTACTAAAGAGTTTAATGGCATTACTCAAAAAATAAGTGAAATCAGGGAAGAGTTGGGTTACATACAAAGGAGAATAAGATCTATGAACCATGATCCTAATTTGTTTAGTGTTGAAAAGGAGCTGAAGAAAAAGCTTGAACACTAAAGCTTAATAAAGGAGAGTATTTTCAAGCAAAAGTCTATAATGAATTGGCTGAGGTTAGGAGATACTACTACTAAATTTTTTTTTGCCAGCCTTAAAGAAGACAAGCTCGAAATTCTATCAAACACCTGATGTCCCTTGAGGGTAATATGCTCAATAAAAAAGAAGATGTGCAGCAAGAGATCATTGGTTTCTATAATAAACTACTAGGCATAGCAGCTGATGCTCTTCCGGCTATTGATCCTACTGTCATGAGGAATGGGGTTGTACTTAATAGTTATTAACAGCTAGAGCTCATAAAGCATGTGACAAGAGAAGATGTTCATTCAGCTCTGCAGAGTATTGATGGGAATGAGGCACCAGGAGGGGATGGGATAAATGTATGTTTCTTTAAGAAGTCTTGGAATATGATAGTGAGGATATTCATTCAGCTCTGCAGAATATTGATGAGAATGAGGCACCAGGAGGGGATGGGATGAATGCATGTTTCTTTAAGAAGTCTTGGAATGTGATAGGTGATGAGTCACTGATGCATATATATTTTAACTCACACTCTTCAAATAATAGTATAGAAAGAGGTCGAACGAACCCACAAAGATTGGTTTATCTATTCTACAGACGTTTTTTATTTTAATTATTATTTGAGAAAATAAAAAAGGGTTGTGTGGTGAAATAAGTAATCAATAACTTGTAAATAGAGAAAATATTTTATTTTTTCAAAATATGCTAAAAGGTGTTGGAATCCTAACTTCACTTGATATTTTTATTATAAAATAATTCTTTATTCCTTAATTTCTATTTCTCATAAAAGTATAAATACCTCTCACGATTATATTTATATATTATTACTGAAGTTGAACAATTAAATGCACTCCTCTCGATTATACAATTTAATCATCAAAATGGTTATATTAAAGAACCAGAAATATGTACTTGAACTAAAACACACTCTTGAAAGTAAGTCCCTTTCTGTTACCTTACTTGTTATAACTAATTATTACACTATTCGCCTCACTCAATTACAAATAAGTGTAGAATTAATTATAACATAAAATAGATATATGTCATTAAATAAATATTAACAATATATCAATATTCCAATTAACGATATTATTTCTTCCGTCTCTCTCAATTACAGAATTAGTGATATGTTAACATGTAGTACAAAATAGACGGATGTTAATAAATTAAATCGCATCTAAGTGTAAAGCGGATAAAAATTAAATAGAAAGTTTCAGCTCATGCACGTGAAATTTAAGAATATTACTTACTATTATACAGAAATATCAAGTTCCATCATTTTTCCAACACAATAGAAAATTACTCTCTACTAAAAATAATGCTATGAACGAAAATATTCTTCTCCGTTAAATAAAAAAATATAAAAAATATTTAAGAAGAATAATTCTGCTATTTAATTAAAAGTAGGAGCGTAGAATTATTTATAGTATCAAATAACTAAAGAAATAATACAAGAAGAAAAACTAAAAATATATGAAGTACTTTAGAGAGAGCTCAATGCTCTCGCCTCCTCTTGCCTTTGAAATGAAAATTGATGCCTCTATTTATAAGAGAACATCACCGTCCATAGGACCAATCAAATTCAACCTTTGCAATATGCAAGGCGAATTGGCAAATTGCTCAATTTGCACAAATAGTAGGTGCCTACCATTTCTCTTTCTTCCTGCTTTTACTCTTCTTTTTCTTTTTTTTTTTAAACTTGTGGGTCCTGCTAGCCTACTCTTTCTCTCTCTTCCTTTTCTCTTTTCTTTTTCTTTTTGTTTTGTGGGCCCATCTAAAGGCAATTTGCCAATTTGCTCTCCATCTTTGCAACTCTTTCTTTTTACTTTGTTTTCAATTAGATCGGTCCCATAGCTCCATCTCTTCTTCACTTCTTCATTTTATTTGTGTTGGATCTTCTCTTGTAAAATCAGTACTTGAATTATTTTTTTTGCCACATATCTTCTTAGTTGATGTTTTTCTTATAAAATCATGACATTTTCTGTAAAGAAAGATAAAAATATTAGTATTAAAATTAAATAACAACTAAATTTATATATGGTATTTTGCTCTCATCAATAGGTGAGGAAGTTACAAATACATTGTTAGAATTCTTTGACATTGGTCACATGTTTAAACCTAAACTGCACTAGTGTGACTCTAATACCAAAAGTGAGAAATCCTGCTACTATAAAGGAGTTTAGGCCTATCTCCTACTATACCACTCTGTATAAAATTATTTCTAAGGTTCTCACTCATAGGATGAAGCATGTTATGGACACTATTATTGATGCCAGTCAAACATTTTTTGTGCCTAGTAGAGTGATTACTCATAATATCATCTTGAGCCATGAAATGGTTAAAGGTTATGGGAAGAAGGGGATCTCCCCTAGATGAATGCTAAAGATAGACATACAAAAGACATATGATTCAGTTGAATGGTATTTCTTGAAAAAGGTTCTTAGAGCTCTGAATTTTTCTGCTCTTTTTATCAATTGGCTTATGCAATGTATTCATTCAGTCTCTTACTCTATCAACATTAATGGAGTGCCATATAAGCTTTTTGATGCTAAAAGAGGCTTAAGGAAAGGGAATCCAATATCCCCTTATTTGTTTTTCATCACTATGGAGTATCTTACTAGATTGTTGAAAGGTCTTGCTGCACAAAAAGACTTTAAGTTCCATCCTAAGTGTGCAAGGTTGAAAGTGATCCAATTAGGATTTGCTGATTATCTGCTTCTTTTCTGTTGGAGTAATATATATTCAGTCTGTAACTATGTTTTATGACTGTTATATCAAGTTCTCTAAAGCTTCGGGCCTTAAAGCAAACACTAGTGAAAGTTCAATTTATTTTGGTGGTGTTCAGGAAGATACTATGAAACACATTTTGCAGCTGCTTGGTTTTAGCAAAGGTGATATACCTTTCAGGTACTCGGGGATCCCTTTGAGTACCAAGAATATATCAATAGTTCAATTTCAATCTTTGATGGAGAAAATTATGTGTAGAATCACTTCATGGACTACAAAGTATCTGTCTTACTTTGGAAGGCTGCAATTGATAAAAAGTGTGTTGTTTTCTATACAAACTTTTTGGGCTCAAGTATTTATACTTCCTAAAGGAGTGATTAAAGCTTTGGATGATCTGTGAAGAAGGTTCCTATGGACTGGTAGTGAAGATGTATCTTGAAAAACTCCCATTGCCTGGGACAAACTGTGTAGACCAATATCTGTTTGGGGGGAGGGGCAATCTAATTGATTTGTCCCTTTGGAACAAGGTTGTTATATTCAATCTATTCTGAAATATATGTCAAAAGAAGGATAAGCTCTTAGTGAAGTGGATACATGATTATTATGTGAAAGGTGAGTGGATAGAAGAGGTAATGCTAAAGCAAGTTTCTTGGCTCCTTTAAAGAATTTGCTAGGTTTCTAAGTACTGTTTTGAGGCTGGTGATGTCACCCAAATTACACCTCTAAAAAGGTATAAAGTGTACGTTGTTCAAATATAGAACCCAACCAAATTTGAGGTCGATCCCAAGAGGAATAGGTCGAAATCCAATCAACTTTGTTTGCTTGAGTTACTTAGTAAATAAGCAAGTAAGTAAAAAGGGGGGTTTTATAAAGTAAACTAGCAATCATTTGTTGAGGTTAAAATCAAGATGAGAAAATCACTAGGACTGTGTTCCCTAATAACTTCATAACTCTATAGGTTCTCCGCACTCAGTGATCTCTTTAGATATCCGGCAAGCAGAATCGATAGGCTATGTATCATCCAACCGACTATGTTACGCCCCTTGTAGAAGACTATCCCCAATCACAAAGGTTAATGCATAATAAGTGTTGCTATGTTGCCCCCTATCTATGATCCCAATACAGCCTTTCCGGTATCACGGCTCAAAGCTAATTAAACAAAGATAACTCCAAGTCTTGTTGTTGAATCGCTGGTCCTATCCTATTACCCTTGCTACAGTCTAGGGTAGAGACAGGATGGGTCCCAACACGTGCACTCGTCATAAAGCAATCAATTCAGAAAAAACAACAATACTTTCCCTAATACCCTTCGAGAAATACCTTGTACTTCCAACTCTACTTTGTTAATCTGCTATGGTTCCCACAACCCTAGCTATGGGGTTTATTTACTCATAATTGTGTGAACAAAATAATCATTCATGGATGAAAACATTAATTGAAGCATACAAGAATGAATAAACTCCGAAATTCAACTGTAATTAAAACCGTAAAAACCAATATTCATAAAATCAAAAGAAAGTGCCTTGGAATCCTACAAAATAGTGTTATAGAATAATAATAATGTCTAATACGTAAAAATAACCCTAATAGAGTATTTATAAACTGAATAAATCCTATCCTAAATAAAACAGGAAACTGATGTCGGCTTCTTCGGACGAGAAGAACATACGGTTGTGGGTTGATCCCACGATCGTGCTTAGCCTATCGTCTGATCATTCTTCTAAGACTCCTGCACTTCTTCAAATTTGCTCCTCCTCCCACGATCACAAGGTACGATCATACAACAAACATACGATCGTGGGATCCATCGTCTGATCATGCCACACTTAACTCCTGCAGGTTGAATTTCACTCACATAGCACGATCTCAAGGTACGATCGTGACATCATACCACGGTAGTATAACCTGTCATCTGATAGACTCCTGAGTATGGCATCTCTGAATCAACCTATGATAGCCTACCCACGATCGTGGTTTGAACCCACGATCGTAGCATGGCTCATCTGATGCCTCTTTTTGTCCAGTTTTTACATTAGTCTTCTCTGAGTCCATAAGGCCTGCAAACACTCAACAAACATATTAAATCCACAAAAATTACCCTTAAACTTTCACATATCCCTCATTTTAAGCGTCTCAAGTGCCGTAAATCTATGGCACATCAACACCCTCAACTTAGAACGTTTGCATGTCCTCGGGCAAACAAAATCCTAAACAATCTAAGACGCTTAGCCTAGAGTACAATAGAGGTCACTATGGCAGTCAACTTTTTCAAAACATGCATACAAACCACTACGTGTATTCAACACCCTCTATTCTTATCAAAAGTAACCAATGCAGTGAATATGTTATGCACATACTAAAATGCAGCGGGATCAGGATATGGCAGTACATTGTAATTAGGCAATCCAACACATTGACCAATGCACTACCTAATCAAGCAACAACTAGGCTACAACCCTTATACCCTCACACAAGAAAATCCCGAATCTCTTAGAATATGCGATGAAATCTAACACCGGGACTGAATCAAATCTCTTACTCTCACAAAGAAGTTTGGTTGGGTGCTTTTGATACCATAGGCTTGTGCTTATTTTCTATGCTTAGGCTTACGAATTGTCAGGTTAGGATCACTATAGGTCTTTCTAGGCTTGTAATGTAGGCTTGGGGGCAGGTGTAGTACATGTGGGTACAGTGACTTATTCCTCCTTGGAACTACACTATTTTTGGCTCCATTTTTACTATTCTTCTTTATTTTCCTCCCTTTTTTTCAGTTATACCATTTTCCTGTAGGACCTCGAGTGCGGCTTTATTTTCACAAATTTCACTACTATTTTTTAAATTTTTTTTTCTTCTTTTCCCCTTTTTTTTCTTTTCTTTTTCTTTCTCTTACCGCACCCATATCCTTTTTCTTTCTTTCTACTACTTAAACTTCATACTTATTTTTTATATGCACCCCTATACAATAACCACTCTCAACTTAGGCGATTGGCCTGAGTTGAGGTACATAGTGTCCAAGGAGGGACCAGGGCCAAAGAAGGTTCATTGTAAAATGGGAAGGTGTCATGGGTAGTTTCAAAAAACATGCTAAGACTCAAAGTTCGGGTTCAAGGGATACAACATTATTTGGAAGGTCTTTGGGCTAAAGTGGGCTAAATCAAACACGGCCTATGATCCTTTCCTAACCTTTAATCCTACAGCTTTTAGCGAGACTAACCGGGCAAGGTCTAGATCCCCCCCCCCCCCCCCGACTAGGTACTTCTCACTCACTCATGGCTCAGGGCTTTTATCTAAGTTGCTACTTATTCATTTCATGCAAGGTTGGTCAGGTTGTCCCATTTACAATCCTAATGCCATAGCTAGATCCTAATATCGATTTCAGTACAGTCAGTACAGTTTATGCACACACTATATTCTTGGAAGGGTATCATGTAAAGCAATTTCAAAACAGGTAAGCATGCTTAATTAAGCTAGATTGCACTAAGTTCTCTTTAATTACTCTAAGTTACACTAAAATGACTAAACACAACACAATAACACATAAAAACGTAAAAAAACTTAAACATGCCGGTTCTAACTATGATAGCACAACTAAGAAAAAAGAAATACGACAACAAAAACCCTCGGATATGGTATACCCCCACCCCCAACTTTGAAATCATGAAATGTCCCCATTGCACGAAATCACATAATGCCAGTTCTAACTATGATAGCACAACTAAGAAAAAAGAAATACGACAACAAAAACCCTCGGTAGTGGTATACCCCCACCCCCAACTTTGAAATCATGCAATGTCCCCATTGCACGAAATCACATAAAAAATAAAAACTAGGGTAAAGGGCATACCTGGGGTGATCTAGGAACCGGTGGAGCTCGGGTCACGTGGGGATGTGGTTGGGTCCCCCATAGTGACATCAACAGTAGTGGCCTTGGTTGTGGTCGTGGCACTCACAGTCTCATGGGCCCCAATAGTGGTAGGGGCACTCAAAGGAACAAGTATGGGGGTCATCTTTGAACCCCCTCCCATAGTCTCACCCTCTGGAATAACTTTTGCGGAGGTCTCCTCAGTAGCTCTCTCCTTCCTTCTTCTCTTCTTTCCAGATCTCTCTCTCCTCTTATCATGGCTAAAAACATCCTCCCTCGGCCTCTTCCTAAGCTCAAGACCTCCGTCCTCCTCTTCATTGTCATTTAGCTCAATCTGCGGAGTGGGAAGAGTGTAGAACGGGGTGACAAGTGAGGCAATATCCACCTGAATAGATGTCATGAAAGGCATAGGTGGTGGTGGAGCTGGAAGTACCATGTCAAGTCATGCAGCTAAGGCCTGGACCATGTCTTTAAACTTGGTCAACTCTGTCCGAAAAGAAACCATGTCACATGGCTGGACTGTGTCAATTCGGGTCATGAACCGACCCTCCATATTGTCCATCCGTATCTGTTCCAATCGTACAACCTCCAGAATCTCATCATCAATATGGGGCCTTACCCCTACTTCTAAGTTTCGAATTCGGGCATCATGTAGGACTTGGTTCTAAAGAATCTCCTCCATCTGAGCAGATGAAATCAATGTGTAGCCTATCAGAACCAATGTCCTAGGCTAAGAACCTATTGGTGTGGAAGAATATGAAGCACCCGCATCGAAAGCTGACGGTATATCACCACTCGGGGCATCCCCACCTCCGAGATCCCTAAACCTCGAATGGGGCTGTTGGGTTACGCATGTCTTTTATCATGGCCAGGTCGGCAGTCTTAGTAGGTTGAAGAAGTTTGTCCACTACCGGAATTTGTGGTACATTCACATTTTGCATCAGCTGAGTAATCAAATATGGGAATGGAAGTGTGGAGCCGCTCTCTAAGACTCGATCTCTGATCTCTTACGCAATAATACGCAGAATGTTCAACTCCAACCCTGCTACAAAAGAGGCTACCAGGCTGGCATTAGTCGTACCAACCGTGTTATCATTTGTTGTGGGTGCTATCCGGTGCCTCGTAATGGACCACCATGACTTTGGCGACAAACTTGAGACTCTTCTTTGTAATATATGATTCGTTTACCCAAGAGGCATTTATGCCAGCCTCAGCAATATGTCCCGCTAGCCAAGTAAAGTACATCGTCTTGTCCTTGGCGGACAACTGTTTAACCTTTTTCAATTTCAACATCCGGTAATCATACTCCGGAGTCTCTGTAGGTGGTGTAAAATCCTCTCCGAATACGACCCTAGAAATAGCCTCAACAGAAATATCAACTTCCTTTTCCCGCACTATTATCATGTCCAAGCGGGGCTACTTCTGTTGACACTCAATTTTGGCTTTCCTAAAATTAACGTCTTTAGATTTTCTGATCGTTAAAAAACACAAAATATAATTTTTTACACATTTTTACAATTTATTGATAATTATCCTTCATTTCGTAAATATTAGGATTTTTATCAATTTATTGTCATTTTAAATTTTTTACAGTCATCTGCACACGTACACAACATAACACTACAATTCTTTGCAGTACACTATATTTTGAACTATTTACATCAAAATACATTTTTCAGGATAATTATATTTTATATATTGTTATATTTTCTGTAATTACATATTGATATTTACACATTTTATGCATCATTTAATACAATCCGTAAACGATAAGCCGGATCAATTACTTTGATACACGGAGCAACAATTCGGTCAAATCGAGATCTTGTCACCTTTATTAAAGGTGATGTGTGACATGACTACACATGATCTTTATTTTTTGGATATTAGCCTTTACACATTGGTTAAAAGGATAAAAAAATCCTTTAACTGATAACCAATAGATTAAAATAGTATTTAATGGACAAAAGGTGATAGCCTATTATTTTTGGGTTAAAATATGACATCTTTTTCGATTATAAATAAAGACCACACAATACACATTTACACACTACATACACACACACAAAAATACACACCCACACTTAGCATAAAAATCAGAATTTACTCTCTTTACTCTCATCTCTCTCTCTTCTCACTTTCTCGCGATTCTCTCTCTCTCTCAAATACCTCCTACCGCTGCCTCGTCGGAGTTGATGACCGGCGAGCTCCGGTCAAACTCCGCCACTACAAATACCACTGCCAACCACCCCTTCTCTCTTCCTTCCCCTCATACTTTTCCTCCTCTCTTTCCCGTCGTTGCCTCCCCGCGAATCTCCCAACATCACCACCACCACGCCGCCCCTCTCTTCTCTCCCTTTCTCCCTTTTTTTCTCTTCTCTATCTCTACTGTTTGTCCGAAAAGGGCCAGATCTGCCGGTAATCACGCCTTTTCGGCATTGCTTCGGTGAAAACCATTGAAGCAACGCCGGTAATCACCATCGCTCCTACTCTTCACCTCCGGTGAACTGGGTTTCATTAATTCTATATGTCGCTTGTTTAGTCTTTGCACAGATCTAGCCGGAAAATGCCATCTCCAGCAGCTTTGTTTTGCTACTATATTTATATAGGTTGTATCTATATGCTTCCATCTTGGTTATTGTTGTTTTGACTATCACTATGTCATTTCATTTGGCATCCTCCGACAACCACTGCGTTGCTCCATTAATTTCGGCTATCTCCATATTTATTTGTTCTTATTCTTGCCTTTGTATTGATGTATTACCGTGATTTTGTTGGAGATTTTGTTGTGAACAGTAGTGTTGTAATTGTTGGGACTGTTTTCCTGATTATTCTTGGTAATATTGTTGATTACTGTCGTCATATTACTGGCTTCTTTAGAGCCGATTTTGGACTAATTTTGTCCTCCACATCTTATTAAATTGATAATGAACACGTATTACATAATCATAGCAAATGAAAAAATTTCCGTCGTTTTTTGAGGCCTCCACAAATAAAAGACGGACATTACATATACAACTACGTAACAAAAATAAATAAATTTGGGCGATGAAGAAATCTTTATATTATCACGATAACACAAGAGTTTTATGATTCATATCTTGGCAAGGCGATTTAGGACGGCCGATAAATTCGAGCAACCACTTCGCAGCCATGGCGTATCTAAAACTTAATCCGAGCCCACTTTATAACAAAAAATCTATTTTATTTATACATGTACACATATTTGATTTTGATAATTATTTATTCATTACTAATACTTATATCAAGTGTGCGTACAGGTTCCCCGAGACACTTTCGAAAGACGATGATTAAAAGGAGATCTCCTCAAACTCATCGTTTGTATTTAATTTTATGTTTTTACAATTGTACAAATATTAATTATAGTGAAACTTTACTTTTGGGGCGTCGGGCGGGGAAGTCCTTTATTTATATATTTATTATCATGCGCTTACGTAAAACTTAGGCCATTAATTTTTATTCAAAATTCAAATTGACTTAGGTATCTAATTAATTAATTCACATTCTTTACGTTAGATAATATTATAGTCTTTTTTTTTTTGTAAAATAACTCTTTATTTCTTATCCACAGTTAATTGTTTTTTCATTAATTTTGTTAAGTTAAAATTATCGGAGAATACCTTTCCTTTAATATAATACAAAATTACTTTTCTTTTCATACATTACAAACAAAAGTGATTTTCAAACAAAAAGAACATTTTTCTTCTCATACATATTATTATACATATTTTATACAATATACTTTTACGTATTTTTATATGTATATTTTACAATAATAGACTCTATTTATGCATTTGAAACACCATATTTTATACATGTATTTTTTCACATTATTTTAGTACATATTTTAAAATATTCATACTTTTCAAAAAATGATTTTTACCTCCTTCATCCTTGATAAATTTAGTCTAGTAGGGTACCATCTTTTGTGGATTCTGAAGGGTGCTTAATCCCTTCCCTTTGGAATAATTTGAACCCTTACTTAGAATCTAAACTGGTTTTCGCAGATTAAAACATAAGTCACACATGTTATTAACTAAATAAGTTTTCTTATTTTCTTTAAAAATTAGGTGGCGACTCTGTACAAAATCAATTCTTTTAGAATCCATAAGTTGTGCTTATTTTAACCTTGGTGAAAAAATAGGGCATGGCAGAATGGCAACTCCGCTGGGGATTAAGCAGGTTCTAACCATGATAGACTCAATTTTTCAATTGAGGGAGGTATTTTTACATTTGGCATAGGCTAATTATTTAATTCATTGATTCTTTATTTGTTTCACGTACTGCAAATTGTGTGAATTATCTGTGTTTTTCTCTCAAATGTTTTACATTATTTGCACAAATAAGTTTTACAGTCTTATCAATTCTTTGATTCATTATTCATTGTATCTGTACATTCTGAAAACTGCTACATAGTTTCACTGTATTTAATCGTAATTACGATTCTATCGAGTCATTGGCCGTACACTTCACACACTGTGGTTCACGCGGGGGGTGTCTTGCACTCTTCTAAACCTTCTTTGGATTCCTTAGTTTTAGAGTAGGAACATTTAGATTACCACTCACCATCTCGTGGTTGTTCGAATACCCTCTACCAATCTAGGTTAATCTACTCTTAGAATCCTTATGTCGTATCTATACACGATTTTGATCATAACTTTGGCCAGATAAATTTTTATTCTTTATGTGTTACACATTCTTTACTTGATACATGTTTATGAGATATTATACATTTTTTGCATTCACTGTACATTCTTTAGTTATACATATACTTTACACTGCATGTTCAACATTGTCCACTATGCCTGATAATTTTGGTTGACTTGTGTTGAATTTAGAATATTTTTAATTCCTCACACGCATTTCCAGTCTCTACGATCATCCTTTACCGTCATATCAATTCACATTCATTTTTTATCCATACAATCATTCTTTTGGACTCTGTCATCTTTTTTCAAGAACTATTAACACATTTCTTGTACATTCTATTCATTCTCGAAACATATTTTTGAATCCGAACTCTTAGTCATACCACACTTCTTTTTTCAATACCATCAGCGATCTGCGTATCTGTCTGAACTATGTTTTGACCTGATTCTTGTCATGACAAGATACGTAGGCAGTCCTACATTAGGGTTCGATCTCTTCACTGTTTCAGAATAATTTCTCCTGTATTCAAACTGGGGCAATTTTTTGAAATAATTCAAAGTCGCTCTTTAAATGTCTTCTGAGAGAGCAAATCAATAACCCCCACAAATTCAAAATCACAATGACATTAGTGCTTAGCTGGCCAACCTCTAAATTCTCACCTGATTTTGGTTCGAGAATATCAACCTTTCTTCTTCCAAACATCATAAACCATTAAATTTATGACGATCGATCCTCACTTTCAAAAGCAAGGGTTCAACACCCTTTCAGCCATAACAATCCTTTCAACTGTGGCGAAGTAATGTCATAACTTCTCCAATGTCCGACCTTCTCAATCTTGTCAACATACTGAAATAATGTCAAGGCTCTGTCTACACTTGACATCCATCCTCTCGGTCGTCTGACCGGAGTAATTTCAATGCTTCATGTCTATGAGCAGTTCTCACTCGGTCACATTTCACATCATTTTCAAGGATGTACATCACTTCATGACAATCATACATGCCACATACAAATCCATAAGTTCGCTCGAACTACGTTCTGACCTGATTCTCATCTCGATGAGATTCGTAGATAATCCTACATAAGGGTTCGATCTTTCAACTATTTCAAAATAATTTTCCCAGGTCTACAAACTGGGGTAAATTTTGAAATAGTCTAATGACGCTATCAAAAAATCCTCAAAAGCGTCGACCAATCTCCTTAAATCTAAATTCAAGATATCAATGTCAGCCTAATCACAATATCCATCCAAATTTCGTCTCAAAGTCATGAGACATAAATTTTTCTTCACACCTTCCCCTTTTACCTTTCAATTGCCCCGCCAGTCGAGGGCTTTTACAATACTGCTGCCCCGCCAGTCGTGGGCATTAACATTGTAGTTTCTCCTCCAGTAGGAGATTTTTTACATTACACACTGTGGGTCATGGAACTACGGTGAATGACTTTTCGCTTTTCTAAAACTAAAGATTCAACATAAGTTAACCTACTTTCTTTACAGGGGCACTTATCAGGGAGCATCACGCAATAAAAGACGGAGAAATGATTTTCAAGCCCATAGGAGAGAACATCCCTTCTTAAAACTAAGAAGTTTCCTTTGAACGCAGGAGGAACAAAATCATCCCCGAAACACACGGGAGAACTACATTGGTCTCCTATTTCAAACACACCACTTGACTACGGGGCCTAAGTCTATCCCTCTTAATGTCTTAATCTGAGAACAACTCTAATACTCTCTTCTCTAACTCTTGTAGGATAAACAATCCATGGACTAAACATGGGCTATCGAATTTCATAAGACATCAACACATAATGGGACAGACAAATTAGGAAAGTCTTTGATCGAATGGTTTCACTTTCAACAGGGGGTGATCACAATGATTCACATAAAGGCAACTCAGGAAGAAACAAAATAAAAGGTGTCTTCGAAGACAATCGGGAGGCCACAACATGTCGCCCCCTAAAAAAAAATGGGAGACGATCAACACAACGAACAATCCCCACAAACAATTGGGAGACCTCACCAATGATTCTTCCCACAAACAATCAGGAGTTACTCTCTCACCAAAGATGTCATCCAACATCAGTCTTACGAGGCATCGCTCCGAGTTTGTCTATACCTTCGCATTAATTTTGTATATATGTTTATATTCAATAAATATCTTTGTCTTGCATTTCTTCAACACATGAATCCATTTTCATGCATACATTTTATTCCTTACCATTACAAACTACGCATACCTGATTCACATCTCGATAAGATACATAGGCAGCCCTTCTGGGGTTCGGTACTCTTTACTCTTTACAAAAAAAAAAAGAGTTCACTCTCTTATTTCCAATCTTCACGAACTACGTGAACCTGATTCTCATGAAAATGAGATACGTAGATAGCCCTTTGGGGTTCGGTACTCCTCATTGAAATGAACAAAAAAAAAAAAATTTCCTATTTTATTTTTTAAATTTATATCCATGAACTACCCATACCTAATTTTCATTTCGGTGAGATGCGTAGGCAATTTTTTTTCGGGTTCAATACTCTTTTACAAAAACATCAAAAAAAAAAGTTTATTTTCCTGCTTCACATCTTATACTCTATCTTCATGAACTACACATACCTGATTCTTGTTTTCACAAGATACATAGGCAACCCTCATTCGAGTTCGGTCCCATTCTTTAAAAAAAAATAATCAAAGTTCTTACTTGGTTGGTACCAACATAGTTAGGAGTGTGCATGGGAAAGAACAAATTGATACGATGGAGAGGATCGACTTCATGGTAAATCATAGATTCATTTGGTACCTCTTAATCACACCTAAGTGACACTTGAAAAATTCTCTTGCATACATCCAAGACAAGAACGAAATCAACCTCATCGTCTCATGTGCATTGTGTGGTGAGCTTTAGATTAATTCATTACATTGCATTGTTGATCTAGAACTTGGCCTAAATATTTTTTGAGGCTAAATTCTGAGTTCACTTGGTTTAGGAAAGGATCGTAGGCCTTCTTTAACCCGATTGTGCCTTTCATAGCCCACCAAATGACAATAATCCTTAGCATTCCCCCTTTGAGCCTAAACCTTTTTCTTTGACAGCCACATCTTAGCCCATATCTTTTGAGTGCTTATATGCACTATATCTCTCTTGGCCCAACCTCATTAAGCGTACTAAATACGTACAAATTGCGGACAAAGATCCAAGATCAAAAATGCCAAAGAAAAAAGATACAAAGTCCTAGATGAACAAAAATGAAAAGACGACTTCAAATAAGAAGGAGCAAAAAACCCCCCACAAAAAAAAAAGAAAAAGAAAAACGAAGAACTCCAACAAAGGTGGAGAATCTTCAATGAAAAATGAAAAAAATAGTTACTAAAATAAAAGGGAAGAGACTCCAACACAAGATTCAAAAGAAGTCAGAGCAAATACAAAATAAGGGATAACAAAGCAAGACAAAGAAGATCAAGCGTCAAAGCGCGATAAATATCAAAAGCACAGATATAGTGCGACGCTCATTGAGGGATTAGTCACTTTCATCCCAAATACCATCCTACCTGTCCCCAAGCCTACCTTACAAGCCGATAACAAGTCCCACATGATTCTATTTCAAGTGTTCTCACATTAGTGGATACTTACATGAAGGCCAAGCCTATGGTACCACAATTGCATGCATTGAATTTCCTTTTGAGTGTGAGTGTATTTCTCTAAGCGTCCCCAAACTTCAAAAGAAAACTACTCAAATATGTGTGAGAATGTGACTTTCTTATGTGAAACATGAGGATAGGTATAGTTCGAAACCTTTGTTTAAAGCAAGATGAACAAATCTTGTCGATACTTAGGTATGTCTGAGGTACCACTTGAAACTATAGGAACTACCTCAAAATCGATCTCAGTTAGAGGGGAAGAAAATGGGAGAATTCTTATGCACACTACTAATTGTTGGTATCAACTAAAGTCAAGACACGATTATGTCTTTTTCACATGTCAACATTTTTACAAAGAAAATAAAAAATAATTTTCATTCTTTCTCAAAGCACCCACCTACAAATACAAACAAATTTTCTTTCTTTTTCAAGATTCCCACTTTCAAATACGGGCATTTTTACTTTTCATTCAAGGCGCCCACCTCTAAATACTGACAGTTGACTTTCCTTCCCAATCACTCACCTTCAAATACAGACATTTCACTTCTCTGTTAAGTGCCCTCCTTCTAATTTGAATATTTTGCATTTTAATAGCCCTCCAGTCGAGAGGCTATTACATTTAATGACTCCGCCAGTTGAGAGCCTTTTACATTTCAATAGTCCCGCCAGTCGAGAGACTATTACATTTAATGGCTCCGCCAGTCAAGAGTCCCTTGCATTTCAATAGCCTCGCCAGTCGAAAGGCTATTTCATTTGATGGCTTCACCAGTCGAGAGCCCTTTACATTTCAATTGCCCCGCCAGTCTAGAGGCTATTACATTTAATGGCTCCACTAGTCGAGACCCCTTTACATTTCAATAGCCCCGCCAGTCGAGAGGCTGTTATATTTTAATGGCTCCGCCAGTCGAGAGCCCTTTGCATTTCAATAGCCCCGCCAGTCAAGAGGCTATTACCTTTTAATTGCTCCGCCAGTCAAGAGCTCTTTACATTTCAATAGTCCCGCCAGTCGAGAGACTATTATATTTCAATTGCTCCGCCAGTCGAGAGCCCTTCCACTTTAATAGTCCCGCCAGTCGAGAGACTATTATATTTCAATTGTTCCGCCAGTCGAGAGCCCTTAGATTCCAATAGCCCCACCAGTTGAGAGGCTATTATATTTCAGTTGCTCCGCCAGTTGAGATCACTATACATCTCAATAGCCCAGCCAGTCAAGAGGCTATTACATTTTAATTGCTCCGCCAGTCGAGAGCTCTTTACATTTCAATCACCTCCGCAGTTGAGGGCCTTAGTCATCATAGACAATTAAAGATGTCATTCATCATCAAGTCTTCGTAGACAGTCGGAGATATTATGCATTAAGTCCCTGTAAACAATCGGAGGACTTTACAACAATCAACATCAAATCTCCGTAGAGAATTGGAGATATCATGCATTAAGTCCTCGTAAACAATCGGAGGACTTTACAACAATCAATATCAGCCTCCGTAGTCAATCGGAGATGTCATGCATTAAATCCCCGAAGAAAATCAGAGGATTTTACATCATCATCAAGTCTTCATAGACAATCGGAGATATCATGCATTAAATCCCCGAAGACAATCGAAGGACTTTACATCAACATCAGTCTCCACAGACAATTGGAGATATCATGCATCATAAGTCCCCGACAGATAATCGGAGGATTTTACAACGTTTACATAGTCTTCGTAGACAATCAAAGACGTCACTCATGATCAAGTCTCCGTAGACAATCAGAGACATTATTCATCACATAGTCTCCATAGACAATTGGAGACATCATGCATATTTTCAATCAAAAATGCAATCCACAACAACAAGATTTTCTTTTAAAGTTCTTTTAGAGAAGTTAGTGTTACCACAAATCATACACTGGGCAAAATTTTAAGAACCACCTCAAAATTTACCCTATTCCTTCATTTTGAACTAAATTGACCTGATTCTCGTGACACTCTATATATATAGGAAGCTCTATGCAGAGTTTGGTCATCACAACCACATAATCATTCTTTCTCCCCGGCAAGTACACAATTTTGCATCCCCAGCATCTCACAACTCGATACTGGAGTAATTTTGAAAAGATATCGGGAACATGCGAACGGTTTTGTTCCCAAATAGCTCTTCCTTCATAATCATTTCCACAGAGTCGTCTGCCCATAATAATAGGATAACATGCGATTTTCCTAATCTTTGAACTACATCAGACCTGATCCTCGTGCAACTCGAGGTATGTAGGCAGCTCTAAATTAGAGTTCGGTCAAATTTTTTATCAGATATGATATTTGTCGAGCAAAATTGGCTACACGTCAACATTTTCGTCTAAAGACAACTACATCATCTTAATACGAAAAGGGGGAAGTTGTTGACACCCAATTTTGGCTCTCATAAAATCAACGTCTTCAGGCTTTCTGATCGTTAAAAAGCACAAAATATAATTTTTTACACATTTTTACAATTTATTGATAATTATCCTTAATTTCATAAATATTAAGATTTTTATCAATTTATTGTCATTTTAAATTTTTCACAGTCATCTGCACACGTACACAACATAACACTATAATTCTTTACAGTACACTACATTTGTAACTATTTACATCATAATACATTTTCAGGATAATTATATTTTATTTATTGTTATATTTTCTATAATTACATATTGATATTTACACATTTTGTGCATCAGTTAATAAAATCCTCAAACGATAAGCCGGATTAATTACTTTGATACACGAAATAACAATTCGGTCAAGTCGAGGTCTTGTCACCATTATTAAATGTGACTTGTCACTTGTCACCTTTATTTAAGGTGACTTGTCACCTTTATTAAAGATGATGTGTGACATGACTATACATGATCTTTATTTTTTGGATATTAGCCTTTACACATTGGTTAAAAGGATAAAAAATCCTTTAAATAATAACCAATAGATTAAAATAGTATTTAATGGAAAAAAGGTGATAGCCTATTATTTTTGGGTTAAAATATGGCTTCTTTTTCCATTATAAATAAAGACCACACAATACATATTTATACACTACATACACTCACACACTTAGCACAAAAGTTAGACTTTACACTCTTTACTCTCATCTCTCTCTCTTCTCCGTTTCTCGCAGCTCTCTCTCTCTAAAATACCTCCCTTCGCTGCCTCACCGGATATAATGACCGGAGAGCTCCGGTCAAACTCCGCCACTACAAACACCACTGCCAACCACCCCTCCTCTCTCCCTTCTCCTCACACTTTTCCTTCTCTCTTTCCCGCCGCTGCCTCGCCGGAGTTAATGACCGGAGAGCTCCGGTCAAACTCCGCCACTACAAACACCACTGCCTACCACCCCTCCTCTCTCCCTTCTCCTCACACTTTTCCTTCTCCCGGCAAAGCTCCCAACATCACCACCACCACGCCTCCCCTCTCTACTCTCCCTTTCTCCCTTCTTTTTCTCTTCCCCATCGCTACTGTTTGTCCAGAAAGGGCCAGATCTTCCCGTGCTCATGCCTTTTCGGCGTTGCTCCAGTGAAAACCGTTGAAGTAACGCCGGTAATCACCATCGCTCCTACTCTTCACCTCTGGTGAAATGGGTTTCATTAATTCTATATGATCACTTTGTTGAGTAATGTGCATGAGTTTGCAAACTTGGTAGAGTCAATTCTTGAGGCTAGGAAGTTTTGAAGTAGTATTCATGTGTTTCAAGTTGTAATATAACATGCCGAATGTAGAACTTGTTATTCATGTGGTTGTTGTAGTGCTAGGTTGAGTGTCTTAGTTGTAGTAGTAATTATAGAGTCTTCCTTGATTGTGATTAATGTGAAGATTTGTTCGAGGACGAACAAAGCTTTAAGTGTGGGGTGGTGATTTAGGGCGTATTTATACGCCATATTGCCGACTTCGACCCATGTTTACATTAGTTTTGAGAGTAATAAGTGCGTATTTTGTATTGTTTTGATGGAATATTTGATGTTGTGCTAATATATATGATTGGACCCTTGTAGGTGATATTTGTGACTATTTAGAGCATTTTTGGCATGGAAAGCGAGGCTTGGAGGACTTATAAGCGAAGGGTATTGAAGAGAAGAGGCAAGCCAAAGATTTGAAATTGAAGAATCCAACCAAATCCGCAAAGAAAAGTCGAAGGAAGAAAAAAATAGGAGTTTAAGGGCCAGGCGCGCCCAGGGGCATGCCGGGCCGCTTTTTACAGAAATTCTGCTCAGATGAACAGCAGAGGGGCATGCCGGGCCGTTTTTGAAAATTTTTTGACTTTGAATTCTAATCTATAAAAAAGGCTCTTGGGTTATTTTATGAGAGTCTCTCCATCATTGTTAGACTACTTTGGGGCATTTTTGGCATTGAAATTAGGGTTCATACTTCTTGTTTTCATATTTTATTTCTTTTTTTGTTTTTTTAATCAATTAATGATGTTAA
Organism: Capsicum rhomboideum; assembly: GCA_031232105.1. Classification (NCBI taxonomy): domain Eukaryota; kingdom Viridiplantae; phylum Streptophyta; class Magnoliopsida; order Solanales; family Solanaceae; genus Capsicum; species Capsicum rhomboideum. Next base: position 24,478,144 of record CP124713.1, on the reverse strand, counting down.
ATCAAGCTATGAGAGGCTAAAATCCCTCATTCTTGGGGTTGAGGTGACGAGCATGAATTTCTAGAGTTGAATATTATTAGTTTTTGCTTAAGTTTATCAATTAGTGGTTATTCTTATATTCTTGATTTTACTATTTTAATGTTTGATCACCATTAAAATAAATCTATTGTCTTGAGAGGAGCTCGAGAGAAAAATTGAGAGATAGAATGTGGAATATAAGGAGCGTGATCTTTACCCGAGGAAGGTATTCCGAGAGATTGATGTGCGGTTAGGACTGAGAGGTACCTAATTCGCCGCGCTTGTTCAAATACGGAAAGATAGCTTAAAGGCGTTAGAATTGGTTAAATCTATCCCGCTCAATGATGTAGTTAGGTTTCCAATTTCTAATAGAAGGTTATAGTTTGGAGACAAATATAATCATATTATCAACCTCATGATCAATAACCACGATAGACAACTCAATTTGCTTGAACCATTAATATTCATGCGCTTGAGATGACGTTCAGGATTCCTAGATTGACTTTTTCTTTTTATTTGTTTGAGTTGTATATAATTTATTTTTGTACAAAGTTTTATTTTACTTTTCTACCACTCTTGTTGATATGCCAGCCTGGGATAGATGGTCATTGAATGATTACAATTCGTGTTATTTTTTAGGAGGACCACACTTGGATGGTGATTGTCATGATATTCAAGAGAGAGAGTTGTGGCACCTGCCCAATCTTCTAAATTGAATAGATGTCAGATTTGTGGTGGTTAGGATAAACATTGGAGTGACTATACAAACTATTATTTCCCTCCCCTGAACCCCTATTATGATCAGTCTGTTGTTTGTGATGTTGGTAGGGCTAATGGAGCTAATGAGGCAGAACATAAGGCTCACTTTATGGATATGCTGAAGCGAATAATGGAGATACAGGCACAACAAATGGAAGACATGCAGAGAATGAGGGAAGCCATAGATAAGATGCATACCCAAGTCATAAAGTTATAGGCTAGGGTTGAAACTTGTGTTAATCAGCAAGTTACAGTCTTATCCTACACTCAAGAGGAACCCCGAATTGCTGAAGAAAGGGAGGCACTAGTAGAAGAAAGTTGTGATGAAAAAGACATAATGAGCCAGGAATGGCTAATGAAGCAAGCACAACAATTAAAAATTCATGAGTATCTCCGGGATGGTCTCACAACCATGGCAACCCAATTAAAAGGGGGGGGGAGAGAGATAAGCTTATTTCAGAGATAACTCAATTTGGCTTAGATATCCGTCACTTGAATGTTCAGTTGATGAAAAAGATTGAGATGTCTGATGTCCAATCACCAATAGTGTTGGAGACTAGCCATTCTGTGGAGAAAGAAGAAGAATGTCAATAAGTCGACTATCATTCTTTGATTGAGGATGACGTTGAGAGGGAGTATAAATGTAAGAATGTTACAGCTAGTGCAAGCAGGAAAGTGGGCCGTATTGGATCTCATTCAAAGCATTTTTCTACATTATGTTTAGATGATGACATGTATTTTGAGTCATCTGAACTAGTGGAGGATTGTGTAGATGAGGAACAAGAATCCTACATTCTTAAATTTGCACCAGACAAGCAATAAAACAACATGCCTCACCTCAAGGCCAAGCGATTTAACATGCACCATCCATCACTTAGTCCATTCATTTGTGCACCACCACCCTATGAGCGAAGCAAAAAGATGGATACGATGTTGGGGGTGAAATTTATATCCTCAAGGTGGAGGAAAAAGTTGATGGGTCATGTCGCGACGTTAAATTAGGCGTTTGTGGGAGGCACCCCAACATTTAGTAATTAGTTTTTTTTGTTTTTTTTATTATTAGTGTCACCTTTGTTTTTTGTTTTTTTTTTGGTTTGTTTTGTTTTGCAGATTAGGGGAAATCTGAGTACCCAAAATCTAAGCTAAGGAGCATTGCAAAATCTAAGTGAGGGCTCCTCCGGACCTTTTTGATGGATAAGATGCTACTAGCTAGGCCTAGAGGCCTCAGGGAGTATTTCTCTTTTTTTATTCTTTGAGTTATACTTTGGGGACAAAGTATGATTTTAAGTGTGGGGTGGAAAATCTTTTGATTTGGTTAGGGTGGAGTGTGCTATAAGAGTCTTTTGGTTATTTGCTTTTTGCTTACGTTGCTGAAAATTTAAAAAATACAAAAAGATTTTCTTTTAGTAATTTTTAGTTTTATTTAGGAGCACACTTCATCCACCCCTCGGTTTTTCTTTTCGGTTCTTTTTCGAGGGGAAGCCCTTTGAACCCGATATCCTTTTTATTTTTAGGAGTAATTTTAAAATTTTAGAGATGCTCTAATCAGATGCTACGCATAATTGCATGATGTAAGTTGGTTTTGAATGTTGAAGCATGTGTAGTGAATTGAATGACTATTGTTAAGACACCTAGGCTCATTTGTTTGACTCTTTTGTGATGTTGGCTTAATGTTGAATTCTTGCTATTGCTTGGTTGAGAGTCTATAGGGATCCATCTTGATTTAGACATGTGCCATGTGTGAGTGAGGTTTTTGTGTTATTCCATATGCATATTGATGTCTAGAACTTGCTCGGTGTGTTTGCAAAGTGAAATAAAGGGTGTTAAGTTTAGGAGATGATATAGGCATTTCTTTGATAGTCATATTTTATACCTACTTTAGCTACCCTTTTTGCATGATCTTAGTTAGCCCCGTTGAGTCTTTAGCCTATTCTTTGGTAGCCTTATATGTAGCTTAATCCTTTTCTTTCAATTAACCGTAATTTGATCAAAAAATCCTAAGCGCTTTAGTTGAGAAATTAAGATGTTAAGTAGTATAAAAATTGAAGAAGGAAAAAGTGAAGTTGAAGCCCCAAGTAAATAGCTTTTGGTGTGTGAAAAAGTTTATGTGTTGTTGGTAGGGAGTAGTGTAATGAAAAGAAAAAATTGACCAAAAGAAGTGAATCATGTGTTGATAACAAATACTCCTTGCCTAATATGTGTAAGAAAGCTTAAAGAGATGGGGCAAAACAAAAGAGAGTTCGGAAGATAAAAGTGGTGTAAAATAGGTTGATTGGAGGTGATCTTAATGTAAATTGTAGTGTATTAAAGCTCTTAGGGAAGATAGTCACTATTCTTGACCAAATAGTTCCTCCCCGTCCCTTAGCCTACATTACAACTCTTAAATTCCTCCTTGATCTTAAGCTTTGACATTCTGATACTAGTGGAGTACCACACTAAGGGAAAGCTTATGGTTCATCTTATGTGACATGTGAATTCTTGGTGAGAGTGAGCGGAATATGATTCTTACACCCATTACTTTGATAAATTGCATATCTGTGAGTGAATATGGGTGACTCTTTCGTGGTAAGGGCACATGTTTGATGATAGATAGGTGACTTATATGATCACTTTGTTGAGTAATGTGCATGAGTTTGCAAACTTGGTAGAGCCAATTCTTGAGGCTAGGAAGTTTTGAAGTAGTATTCATGTGTTTCAAGTTGTAATATAACATGCCGAATGTAGATATTGCTATTCATGTGGTAGTTGTAGTGCTATCTTGAGTGACTTAGTTGTAGTAGTAATTATAGAGTCTTCCTTGATTGTGATTAATGTGAAGATTTGTTCGAGGACGAACAAAGCTTTAAGTGTGGGGTGGTGATCTAGGGCGTATTTATACGCCCTCTTGTCGACTTCGACCCATGTTTACATTAGTTTTGAGTAGGGGTGTACAGACCAAACTGCCAAGTCAAACCAAACCGACGAACCAAACCAAACCGAGAGAAAAAACCGACTTGTGGTTTGGTTTGATTGGTTTGGTGTTAGAAAAAAAAACCCGACCATTCTTGGTTTGGTTTGGTGTTAACCAAAGAAAACTCAAACCAAACCGACATAATATATACATATAATTTTAACTTTTTATACATAAAAAATATTAATTATAATCTATTTTCTAAATACTTTTTAAATTAATTTTATTAATTTTTAATATTTAGAAAGTAGATGTAGATATATATATTCAGATTTGGGCCTTTAAGTTGTAATATTTATCCATTAATTAATAACTAAATGATCCGAAACCCAATATAAACTTAAAACCTAAAACTTTTCATTCTTCAGTCACTTTTCATCTGACTTTTTAGTTTTCGGAGAGTTCTTCGCTCCTTATTTCCACTCCTCGTTTTCCATAATTGTGGTTTTTCACTAGCACATGAGTGAAAATATACTTGATCTTGTCTACAATCACAATATAATTATAAAAACTAAAGATTATAAAAAAAAATCGAGAAAAAACGAAAAAACCAATTTTATGTTGGTTTGATTTGGTTTATAGATTTAATAAACTGACATGATTGGTTTGGCTTTTTTTTAGTAAAAAACCAGACCAACCCGACCTATGTACACCCCTAGTTTTGAGAGCAATAAGTGTGTATTTTGTATTGTTTTGAAGGAATATTTGATGTTGTGCTAATACATGTGATTGGACCCTTGTAGGTGAAATTTACGACTATTTGGAGCATTTTTGGCGTGGAAAGAGAGGCTTGGAGGACATACGAGCGAAGGATATTGAAGAGAAGAGGCAAGCCAAAGATTTGAAATTGAAGAATCCAACCAAATCCGCAAATAAAAGTCGAAGAAAGAAAAAAATCAGAGTTTAAGGGCCAGGGGCGTGCCGGGCCGCTTTTTACAGAAATTCTGCTCAGATGAACAGCAGAGGGGCATGCCGGGCCGTTTTTGAAAATTTTTTGACTTTGAATTCTAATCTATAAAAAGGGCTCTTGGGTTATTTTATGAGAGTCTCTCCATCATTGTTAGACTACTTTGGGGCATTTTTGGCATTGAAATTAGGGTCATACTTCTTGTTTTCATATTTTATTTCTTTTTTTGTTATTTTAATCAATTAATGATGTTAAATCAAGCTATGAAAGGCTAAAATCCCTCATTCTTGGGGTTGAGACGACGAGCATGGATTTCTAGAGTTGAATATTATTAGTTTTTGCTGAAGTTTATCAATTAGTGGTTATTCTTATATTCTTGATTTTACTATTTTAATGTTTGATCACCATTAAAATAAATCTATTGTCTTGAGAGGAGCTCGAGAGAAAAATTGAGAGATAGAACGTGGAATATAAGGAGCGTGATCTTTACTAGAGGAAGGTATTTCGAGAGATTGATGTGCGGTTAGGACTGAGAGGTACCTAATTCGCCTCGCTTGTTCAAATACGGGAAGATAGCTTAAAGGCGTTAGAATTCGTTAAATCTATCCCCGCTCAACGATGTAGTTAGGTTTCCAATTTCTAATAGAAGGTTATAGTTTTGAGACGAATATAATCATATTATCAACCTCGTGATCAATAACCACGATAGACAGCTCAATTTGCTTGAACCATTAATATTCATGCGCTCGAGATGACGTTCGGGATGCCTTGACCCTGAGAATTCAACTTACTATTGTTTATACCCCAAGTTAATCATGTTAGTTTAGTTCATAGTTATTTTACACTTTAAAACCGTCATATCTCTATATTCCACCGCTTAAATAAACAATCAAGAAATACTTTAATCTAGTGAATAGTTACACGACAAGTCCCTGTGGGTTCGACATCCGGCTTGAAAGGGCCACTTTATTACTTGCACGATCACGTACACTTGCGTGTGTAGTTGGAAGCAACATTTGTCTGATGAACTCCTGAAGATCATTAACCAGTATCCTACAACTATAAAACATATGATCGTAGGTAAAACTCACGATCGTGGGTTGTGTCGTAGGACCTCAAACACTTCCAAATTTGACCACTTAACATATGGACCCATAGTTTGACCCTTTTTGACCCCAGTTTTAACTAGAATTTTAAAATACGTAAACACTACTGGGTACTTAGACTTCCCCTGTATTGTTGAAACTATACATACCCATTTTCATCTCTCCCCACTTAAATCAAAACAAACTCATCAACAAAATTGAAGTAAAACACCCATAAATTTTAGGTTAACAAGCGATGTAGACTTACTGTGTGAAGTGGAAGTACGAAAAATGGATGAAATAATGATATCCGACTCAAAATCAAAGGTACCAGCTTTTTTTAGCCTCTAAAATATGTAGGATTTGCTAATTTTGCTTAAGAAAATGCTTTGAAAACGTGAGAAGAGGCATAGGGACGGTTTCAACATGTTTTAATAACTTTAGGTTTTAAATTCGAGTCGGGTTGGGTCGCGATATTAAAAACTGTTGGGCCTTTTAGACGAACAGATTGTACGATCGTGGTTGGATTCCATGATCGTACATTCCTGTAGTACATTGATAAAACTAAAAAACTTACCTGAGAACATACGATCCTTAAGTACTATCGTGGGTTGTATTCACGATCGTGACTAAAAATCGTATGTTCGATGCCCTATTTTGAAGGTTTGGAAGAGTACCAACAGACGATTAAGACCACGATCGTGCAATAAAGTTACGATCGTGATACCCAATCGTGGGATGACTCCTCAATTTGTCATTTTGCAGAACTCCCATAAAACTATTGAACCCACGATCGTATGTTCAAGTTACGATCGTACAATCCCTGTCGTGGGTTCAGTCTGGAGTTCAGTTCAGCACCAATTTTCTTTTATGGTTACCTGCACCAAAACACACATTACCCTATAAAATTTAAAGCACAAAATATGGGTTGCCTCCCATGAAGTGCTTGATTTAACATCACGGCACGATGTGGCTATGTCGGTTACTCAGACTTCACAAACAAGCTTATGGGTTGCCTCTGATGAAGCGCCTGATTTAACGTCGTGGCACGACTCAGGTCAACTTGATTAGTCAAGCCTCGTTCAAATCCATATCACAAATCATTCGGGCCTTCTTTTCTTTGCCCATATAGTATTTCACCCTTTGGCCATTGACTTTAAATTTCTTTCCATCCTTATTCTCCAATTCAATAGCGCCATAGGGGAACACCATGACCACTGTGATCTCAGTTTGCCAGGAAAAAGCTTTAGCCTTAAATCAAACAACAGTACCATGTCGCCTATAGCAAATTCTCTTATCTCAATCTTGCGATTATGATACAATTTCATCTTCTCCTTATACAAGGTAGAGCTTTCATACGTGCGAAGATGAAACTCATCCATCTCATTCATATGCTCTAGTCTCAACTTTGCTGCATCTTGTCATTCTAGATTCAACAGCTTCAATGTCCATAATGCTTTATGTTCAAGTTCAACAGGTAGATGGCAAGCTTTTCCATAAACGAGCTGATATAGAGATGCACCAATTGGTGTCTTGAATGTGGTCCGATATACCCATAGTCCATTATCCAGTCTCCTTGCGCAATCAGTGTTATTGGCATTCACAGTCTTCGCCAAAATGGACTTGATCCCCCTATTTGAGACCTCAACTTGCCTGTTTGTCTGAGGATGGTAAGGTGTTTCCACCTTGTGTTTTACACCATATTTCTCAAGCAGGGCTTTAAACAATTGATTGCAAAAGTGGGATCCTCTATCACTAATGCTAATCCGAGGTGTTCCAAAATGTGAGAATATGTTCTTTTTTAGGAAAGTCGTGACACTCTTACCTTCATTATTGGGAAGCCCAATTGTCTCCACCCACTTCGATACATAGTCAACAGCTACCAAGATATACTTCATACTATGAGAACTCATGAATGGACCCATGAAATCAATACCCCACACATCAAATAATTCAAGCTTAAGGATCGCAGTCATTGGGAGCTCATGCCGTTTTAAAATATTTCCTTGCCTTTGGCATTGGTCACATGCCTTATCATAATCATGAGCATTCTTATGAATGGTAGGCCAATATTAACCACATTGCAAGATCTTGTGCGCAGTCCGCGCACCTCCATGATGACCCCAACTGAAGACAAATGACATACTTCCAATATACTCATTATCTCGACCTCATGAATACACCTTTGAATCACAACATCTGTACACACACTAAACTTCTTTCGCTGCTGATACGTCATATCTTCTAGAACTAGATCACTTGCCAAAAAGTTGGCAAAATCTGCAAACCACGGGATTAAGTCATGTGATGCTGCCAACACTTGCTCTTTCGAAAAAGTATCATAAATTTCAAGTTTATCCCTCAGTTTTAGCACGGCCTCCTCTTCAAGGCGTGATAAATAGTCGGCAACCTGATTCTCCATCCTTTTTCGGTCCTTCACCTAGAAACCAAACTCTTGCAACAGAAGCACCCATCTAATCAACCTTGGCTTGGCATCCTTCTTTGCCATAAAATATCTCAGAGCAGCATGATCAATATGCATAATCACCTTCGTGCCGATCAAGTAAGACCAAAATTTCTTGAACGTAAAGACCATCGCAAGCAGTTCTTGCTCAGTCACAGTATAATTCTTCTGGGCTGGATTAAGTGTTTTACTATCATAGTAAATAGGATGCAAAATCTTCTCTCGCCTTTGGCCAAGGACTGAACCTAAGGCCACCCCACTAGCATCACACATAACCTCAAATGGTAAGGTCTAATCCGAAGACACAATGATGGGAGCTGAAATTAACTTGTCTTTTAGACACTCGAATTCCTTTAGGCATGCATAATGAAACACAAATTTCACCTCTTTCTCTAAGAGTTTGTACAATGAATTTGCAATTTTAGAAAAATCCTCGATGAACCTTCTATAGAATCCCACATGGCCTAAACTACGAATACCCTTTACAGAAATAGGTGGGGGAAACTTTACAATTACCTCAATCTTCACTTTATCAACTTCAATTCCTTTTTTTGAAATCCGGTGTCCCAGCACTATGCCTTCCTTTACCATAAAATGACACTTTTCCCAATTCAACACTAAATTGCATTCTTCACATCTTTGCAAAACATTAGCAAGGTGTGCTAAGAATTCATAGAATGAGTCACCCACAATAGAGAAATCATCCATAAATAGCTCAATAGTGTCCTCCACCATGTTGGAGAATATAAACATCATGCAATATTTAAAAGTGGTCGGTGCATTGCATAGACCAAATGGCATCCTCTTGAACGCGAACGTCCCATATAGACAAATGAAAGTGGTCTTCTCTTGGTATTCAGGGGCGATGGAAATCTGATTGTACCCCGAATAACCATCAAGAAAATAATACCATCCTCTGCCAGCAAGATGGTCTAACATCTGATCCATAAAAAGCATAGAAAAATGGTTCTTTTCGGTCCAAGAGTTCAGCTTTTGATAATCCATGCAAACTCTCCATCCAGTAACAGGCCTTATTAGGATTAACTAATTTTTCTCATTTGGAACTACAGTGATCCCACCCTTTTCGGTACACATTGGACCGGGCTCACCCATTTGCTGTTCGCAATAGGGTAAACCATACCTGCATCTTACCACTTAATGATCTCTTTCATCATAACCTCTTGCATGGGTGGATTGAGATGACGTTAATGCTCAATGTTAGGTATACAGTCCGACTCGAGCTGGATTTTATGTGTGTAAATTCTGGGCAGAATCCCAATAATATCAGCAATAATGCAGCCAATGGCCCACTTAAATCTCTACGACATAGAAACCAAGGCCTCAACTTGCTACTCTAATAAGTCTGCTGAAATGATAACTGATAACGTGTTATTGGCTCCCAAGAAAGCATAATGGAGATGGGAAGAAAGAGCCTTAAGTTCCAAGATGGGAGGCTCCTCTATAGAAGGATGAGCCGGTGGGGTTACTCTGTTCTTCAGATCAAGATCAAGCTTCTTTGGCACATAAGTGTAGGAACCCCTGCTAACAAGTTCTTTTACCATCTCATCATACTCATCAATACCATCACTATCAAAGTTTATGATCACTGCTGCAAGTGCTTCGACCCCTCAGCTCTCCTCAATAGGAGAGACCAAATCATCCTTATCAACTGTATCTATTACAGAGATTACACGCATATCTTTTGGTTGCTTCATGGATCGGCATTCATTGAAAGTAACTTGTTCTTCATTCAATCTAAACTTCATCTACCCAGTTTCCATATCAACCAATGTACGACCGGTAGCAAGGAATGGCCTTCTCAAGATAATGGGAACTTCAAAATCAACTTCACAGTTCAAAATCACAAAATCATCCGAAAAAATGAAAGATGCCACCGCTACCAAAACATCATACAAAATTCCCACAGGCTTTTTCACAGTCTGGTCAGCCATGAGAAGTCTCATAGAAGTCGCTTTAGGTGATCCCAATCTGAGCTATTTGAAAATGGCTAGCGGCATCAAGTTAGTGCTAACTCCTAAATCACATAGAGCCTTTGCAAAATTGTGAGACCCGATAGTACAAGGAATCGTGAATGCTCCCAAATCTTTCTTTTTCTCAACAAGGGAACGGGAAGCGATTGCACTACAATGATGTAAGTTATCAGTAGGCTCAAAACTGGCAGTCCTCTTCTTCTTCACCAAATCTTTCATAAATTTCGCGTAACCGGGCATTTGCTCAAAAGCCTCAACAAGAGGGGTATTCACCGATAATTCCTTTAACATTGTAATAAATTTTTGATATTTTCCCTCTACAGCTTTCTTCTTCAACCTTTGCGGAAAGGGAGGAGGGGGTCGTGGAATAGGCTCAAATACTTGAGAGGCCTCTTTCACCTTTATTTTATTAGACTTAACCTTCTTTTGTGGAACTCGAGGCTCTTGAGCGGCCTTGTCTTCAACCACCAAGTTTTCAGTTGCATTTTTATTCTCATCATCAAGTACTACAGGCTTATCATTAAGTACTGCGGGCATATGTGGATCAACAATACCACTTTGAGCAGTTATAGCTAAGCAATGACCGTTATTTTTGGGATTTTGGATGGTGTTACTCGGAAGAGTGCCTGGTTGACTCTGATTTAATACGGTACACATCTGCCCAAATTGCTGCTCCAATTGTTTAATGGCGGTTGTATGAGATTCCACCTTTTGGCTTATCCCTAAAATGTCTGCTCTAATCTCCTTAAGGCAATTTTCTTAATTCTCCGAGCCCTTAACAAGTTTTGCAAGCATGGATTCTATCCTTGAATTTTCGGACTCAGCATCTCGGTTCCCCGGTAGAACATACAAGCCACTCTTGTCCTTGTAATCATCCTGTCGCCTCCAATCACCATCAAGATCCCTGACTCCGTCTCTATACCCGGACTTGTTATAGTTGTCTCTGTAATAGTTCCAAACTTAATTCCCTTGCCTCGAGTTCCAATTGTCTTGATTAGACCCTTGGCCCTTGGCTCGGAAACCCGCCACTTCTCTATCTAAGTACTTAGCCTCCTCTTCAGAATCAGATTCCTCATACCTAGGTGCTCTGCCTTGTGCACCTACAATATTAACCTTTTTTGTACCTCCAGCTGCAATCTATTTGGCTAGTAAGTCAGTTTCCGTTCTCAGTTGTGCTAGCTCTTGAGCCACAGATTCATCCAAAGCCCTTTGTTCTGCTGAAGCTCCAATAACATATGTACTCGCGGGTTTGTCTGCTTCCTGAGTATGCCAACTTTGGTTGGTTTTAGTGATCCGATCTAGAATCTCTGATGCGTTCTCCCAGCGCAACTCATAAATGAACCTCCAGTGATGGTGTCTGCTACAACCTTAGTATTTGCATTTAAAGCTTTGTAGAAGATCTCAAGCAGATTCCTACCACTCATCCTATGGTTTGGAACATTCTACAACTTCTTCTTGAACCTCAGCCATGTTTCGTAAAGTGCCTCTGAATGTAGTTGTCTAAAGTTATAGATTTCATCTTTCAATTGCAACATCCTAGAAGGCGGAAAGAATTATTCCAGAAACTAATTTCTTAACTCTTGCCAATTGGTAATAGAACCTCGTGGTAATTCAACTAACCATAAAGTCACTTCCCCCATAAAAGAGAATAGAAATAGCCTCAACCAAACTTCCTCTTTAACTCACTCCAGGCAGATTATACGAAGTGCAGACTCCCACGAAATTCATCACATACATGTTCGCATCATCAGTAGCTAGGGAGGCCAGCGAACACCCTTTTTAAGTTCAAGAGGTAAATCATAGCACTCGTAACATCAAACTTAGTTCCTTCAGGCAGTTCAGGTGGGATAATGGCACCAGTCTCCACTGGCTCCAAATAAGTTAAATCTTATTCTAGCTCCTCATAGATCAGGGGTTGTTGCACTCTAGGACTTCTATGTCTTTTCTCAAGTGCAGCAAGATGCTGCGCTGCCTCTTGCATTGCTTGATGGTCTCTGTCTGCTTGTCTAGTAGTTGTTTGTCTAGTATTCTCATCAACCATCAACCTAGCAGTTATTTGTTCCGTAGTCTCCTGACCAACCGAATTAAGTGGTGGTTGATTATGAATGTCACCCATAGCTGTGGGATCTTGAACTCCGTCGTTATTCACCATTCTTCCATTATTCCTTAAAATTCTTTCAGTTTCTTGGTCAAGTGGAATCAGGGGGTTACCTTGACTCCGAGTGTTGGGCATATACTGGTGTGTACCCTCAGAAAATCAAAAAAGTAACTAAAGTAACCACAACAAATCAACTCCAACAAGCAAAATCAATCAACTTCGTAATCGTCTTTCCCGGCAGTGGTGCCAAAATTTGATGTTGCTTAAACTACACCTTTAAGAAAGTATAAAGCGGTCGTTGTTCAAATATAGAACCCAACCAAGATTGAGGTCAATCCCACGAGGAATATTCGAAATTCAATCAACTTTGTTTGCTTGAGTTTCTTGGTAAATAAGCAAGTAAGTAAAAAAGGGGTTTTATAAAGTAAACTAGTAATAATTTGCTGAGGTTGAAATCAAGATGAGAAAAGCACTAGGACTGTGTTCCCCAATAACTTTATAAATCCATAGGTTCTCTACACTCAGTGATTTCTTCAGGTATCCGACAGGCAGAATCGATAGGTTATGTATCATCTAACCGCCTATGATCCCAATACAACCTTTCTCGTATCACGGCTCAAGGTTGATTAAACAAAGATAACTTCGAGTCTTGTTGTTGAATCGCTATTCCTATCCTATTACCCTTACTACAGTCTAGGGTAGAGACAAGATGAGTCCTAACATGTGCACTCGTTAGAAAGTAATCAATTCAGAAGAAACAACAATACTTGCCCTAATACCCTTCGAGAAACACCTTGTACTTCGAACTCTACTTTGTTAATCTGCTATGGTTCCCACAACCCTATATATGGGGTTTATTTACTCATAATTTTGTGAACAAAATAATCATTCATGGATGAAAACATTAATTGAAGCATACAAGAATGAATAAACTCCGAAATCTCAACTTTAATTAAAATCGTAAAAACCAATATTCATAAAATCAAAAGAAAGTGCCTTGGAATCCCATAAATAGTGTTATAGAATAATAATAATGTCTAATGCGTAAAAATAACCCTAACAGAGTATCTATAGACTGAATAAATCCTATCCTAAATAAAATAGGAAACTGATGTCGGCTTCTTCAGACGAGAAGAACATACGATTATGGGTAGATCCTAAGATCGTGCTTGGCCTATCGTCTGATCATTCTTCTAAGACACCTGCACTTCTTCAAATCTGCTCTTCCTCCCACAATCACAAGGTATGATCGTACAACCAACATATGATCGTGGGATCCATCGTCTGATCATGCCACACTTAACTCCTGCAGGTTGAATTTCATTCACATGTCACGATCTTAAGGTACAATCGTGACATCATACCATGGTCGTATAACCTGTCGTCTGATAGACTCCTGAGTATGGCATCTCTGAATCAACCTATAATAACCTACCCACAATCGTAGCATGGCTCGTCTGATGCCTTTTTTTGTCCAGTTTTCACATTATTCCTCTCTGAGTTCGTAAGGCCTGCAAACACTCAACAAACACATTAAGTCCACAAAAAGTACCCTTAAACTTGCACATACCCCTTGTTTTAAGCATCTCAAGTGCCGTAAATCTACGGCACATCAGCTGGCTATACTATGTAAGAGATTCATGACATGGATCAATTTCACATCAGTAGTATGTATATGGGGCTACTTGGTGATTTCCAAAAGGTGACATGAAGGCTGGTGTGTAGCAACTATGGTGCCTCTAAGTGTATCTTCATACTCAGACTAGCCTTGTTCAATAGGCTATACACAAATGACAGACTTGCAAAATGGGGAATTCCAGTTGATTAAGCTTGTGTGTTATGTGATAATGGGAATGTGAGTGCTGATCGCCTATTTTTTCAATGTGGTTATGCTGCACAGGTTTGGAAGGCAATTCTGCAGTGGCGAAAGATTAGGAGAAGAGCACAGTCAGGGCATGAAGAAGTGTAATGGATTCACGAGAACATTAAGGGAAAGTCAGCAGGATCACACTTTTTTATGATGTCATTAGCAACCTGCATATACTATCTATTGCAAAAAAAGAATATGAGAGTTTTTCTGAAGATTTCGACCAGCAGTACAAGGAAAATTAGGCTAGTTATTCAAGAAGTTGTTTATTTAGCTAGTTGTAAGTCTGAGCTAGTAGCCAAGGTAGAAGATCTGAACTGTCATCCTTGATGTTGATAGTTTGATTTTAGGAGAATTTTGATCACTAGACTGTGTTATCAGTCTAGTTAGTTGCTTTGTAATATTTACTTGATAATAAAATATTTAGTTATCAAAAAAATAAATCATCAATTGGTGCTACATTAGCTGTTTAGAATCATATATTAATCTGTTTGTGGTTTTCTACTTTTCTTCTCAGTTTGAAGGTGATTAAATGTTGTACTAGATAATTTGTCTTCTATAAATGTACCACTAGTTTGTCTGTTTGTTTTAATGTTTTTGTAGCCAGACTATATAGGGGTATGCATTTTTAGAGAAATTTGGCAATATTAATTTAAAGCGAGAGATTAAGTGAATAACTGCGCAGTAAAGAAGCAAGTAAAGTAAAAATTGATGTAAAAATTATCCCATTACGAATAATCAAGGGCAAAATTGGTATTTCTCCCCTTATTATGGGGCGATCGTTAATAGAGAGGGTATTCTTGAGTTACTTGGATAGTTTGAGAGCATTAGCTAGTTGACTGATATCGAGAGCAAGTTTGAGCAAAAAAATGTAACAGAGGATAAAATTAACCTATTTCGATTTATTCAAGAGTATTTTGACCATTTTTCAAAATTAGCCTCCTACCTCCACGAGATAGGAGTAAGATCTACGTACACTCTAGCCTCCCAAATTCTATTTATGGAATTACACTGGGTATGTTGTTGTTGTCCTAAAAAAGCTTTAGGGGTTGTTTGGTATGGTGTATAAGAATAGTGCTAAATATGATGTCTTAGTAATGCTTGCATTAGTAATGCTAGTATTAATTATATTAGCATTAGTTATACTGAGATTATTTCTTATGCAGTATTTAGTTTAGTGTGTTAAAAATAACTTGCATTGCATATTTCTAAAAAAAATTATTTATAAAAATAAACTCCACAAATATAATGAAAATGATGTGGAAAAGATTTTGAGGGGTCATTGTGTCTTTACCCATGCTAATGCATGTATTAAAGTCCCTTGCATTGCTAATACCATGATTTTCCATGTATTAATTATGCATAGGATAATACCAAATAGAGTTTATAACTAATGTAGGTAGAAAAAGTGTACCAAATAAGGTATTAGTAATACATAGAGCTAATTCATGCATTATTTTTTCTAATGTATCCTACCAAACGACTCCTTAATGATTTTACAATTTTCTTGCATGCAATGTACTTTTTTTATTTTTGAAAAGGGGAAATGACGCTTTTAGTCCCTGAGTTATCGTGTTACTCCAATTTCAGTCTCTGTGATATCCGATTAAGCACTTTTAACCTTCAATTAAGCAATACGTGCTATTTTGATCTTTGGCTAACGAATTTCATCAAATTAAACGGAATTATAACTATTAGTAAGCGTCATTTGCTCTTTTTGAATATGGCTATTTCTCAAAAACTTCTGAAAAATAGGGTTATTTTTCAAAAGGGCGTCCAGGATGGGCTAGATCTGAAAATTTCCCGCTATGGGCCCAGCAAGAACCCTAGCAATTTTCTGTATCCAATTTTGGTTCTTTCTTCTTTCTTTTCTTCCAAAATTCAACCAAATTCACTGAATATCTGTTATATATAATATCAATTTGCACATATAACTATCACCGAAACACATTCCTATCGGTACTTTTTTCTCCATTCGCTCAATTGAAGGTATATCAATATGCTTTTTTTCAAGAAAAAAAATAATTAAATTGTTCCAATTTATTGTTGGTTTTATTTGATAATGTTCGTATACATGTGTGTATAATTATATATATATATATATAATCATGTGTTTTTGTGATGTGTTGAACTCCAACTATTGGGATTTGGGATGGAGGTTTATTGATTAATTGATTGACTTGATGTATTGGGGAATTGATTGTTACTTAATTTGCTACTTAATTACTTTTTCTTCGTGTAAAATTGGCTATTCTTAATTATATATATTTTTTGTTAATCAGGAATCGAGGATTTGGAGGTTTGATCTTGCTTGAACTGTTGTTGGAATAGTAAATCAGTCGAAACTACAAGTAGAATTCAATGGGGAAAAAGAAGGTTGTGCGTGAAGACGAGAGTCTTGAATCTTCCAAGCAGGGTGTTGGTGGAGGAGGAGGGAAGTCGAAGAAGAAGAATCGGGTGATAGATGATGATGAATACTCTGTTGGGACAGAATTGTCTGAAGAGCCGGTGGTTCTGGAAGAAAAAGGTGTGGCAGTGTCAGAGATTAGTAAGAAGAGAGGTAAGAAGGGAAAGAAATCTGGTGGTCGAGATGAGGACGATGACGAAACAGAGGATAATCGTGTTAGGAAAGAGGAAGAGGATGAACAAAAGAAGTTGGGTGGAGGGAAGTCAAAGAAGAAGAATGTGGCCATTGACGATGATGAGTACTCTATCGGGACTGAAGTATCTGATGAGCCTAGGAATCAGGAAGAGGAATTAGCACCAGCAGTGGCATTTGGCAAGAAAAAAAGTAAAAAGGGGAAGAAGGGTGGGGTTAGTACGTCTAGTTTTGGAATTGTTGGACAGGATGATGATGATGAAGACATGGCAGGTTTGACGAGGGATAGGGATGGACTGGCTGGTGATAGTGATCGAGAGGCTGAAAGTGTTTCCTCCCTTACTGGAAAAACAAAGAATTTAAAGCTGGGGAAGAGCAGTGCAAGTTTGTTTGCTACATCTGCGTTTCACGCCATTGATGATGAGGATGACGAAGCTGGGCAGCTGTCTGAGGAAGATGAAGAGCCAGCTGTTGCCTTTACCGGTAAGAGTACTGGCGTTTCTTTTAGTACCGCCCTTCTTGACGAAGAAAATGATGAAGATGCCTCTCCTAAATTGGAGTCAGAGGCAATTGAAGAAGATGATGCAGCAGGAATTATTTTTTCAGGTAAAAAGAAGTCATCGAAGAAAAAGAATAAAAGTGCATCTAGCACAATGGACACTGATGTCGGAAATGACTCAACCAGTGTTGCTGATCAAGACCAAACTAGCCTAGGGGTTAATCGGGAAGATGCTGATGATACTAGAGGGAAAAAGCTGACAACAGATGTGTCAGAAACTTCAAAGAACAAAACCAAGAAAAAAAAGGGTGGGCGTACTGTTCAAGAAGATGAAGATGAGATCGACAAGATTCTGGCAGAGCTTGGTGAAGGGTCAACAATCCCTGTTCCTGCTCAACCTGCTAATGCTTCTCTTCCACAAGAGGAGAAAAGTCAACTGCAGTCTCAACCAGGAGATGATACAGAGGAAAGAGAAGCAGTTGAGGAAGGAGCTGTGGAGTCTGCTGCCGCGAAGAAGAAGAAAAAGAAGAAGGAGAAGGAGAAAGAGAAAAAGGCAGCGGCAGCGGCAGCGGCTGTCACGGAGATGGAGGAAAAGCAGGAAGTAACAAAGAATGATACCAAAGGAAAGTTGGCAGATAAAAAGCAGTCGAAGCAGGTTAGGGAGATGCAAGAGAGACTTAAAAAAATGAAGGAAGCTGAAGAAAGGAAGAAAAAGGAAGAAGAGGAAAAATTAAGGAAGGAAGAAGAAGAACGTGTTCGACTGGAAGAACTAGAAAGACTTGCAGAGGAGAAAAAACGCTTGAAAAAAGAGAAGGAGAAGGAAAAGCTCTTGAAAAAGAAACAAGAAGGGAAATTGCTTACTGGAAAGCAAAAGGAAGAAGCTCGAAGATTAGAAGCAATGAGAAAGCAATTTCTCGCTAGTGGCGGGGCTTTACCACTCTCAACTGGGGAGAGTAAAAAAGAGGCAACCAAGCGGCCTATTTACCAATCAAAGAAGTCAAAGGCACATGCTCAGGCTAATGGAAAAGCTCAGGAAGAGTCTGTTGAAAGCACACAAGTGCAAGAAAATCAGCAGGAGATTGTCTCTGAGGTTGATTCCATGGAAACTGAGAAGGTTGAGGATATGGATTTGGTAAGCATAGAGGAGAAGTCAGAAGTAGCTGATGCTGAAGAAAACAGAGTTGAGGAAGATGAAGATGATGAGGAATGGGATGCGAGAAGTTGGGATGATGCCGATCTTAAACTGCCAGGAAAGAGTGCTTTTGAAGATGAAGAGCTAGATTCAGATCCCCAACCTATCATTAAGAAAGAGATTAAGGTTGCAAGGTCTGTTGCGAGTGATGCGGGACCAGTGCCTGTTGCTGCCAAGGCTGTAATTCCTACTCAAAAAGCAGTTGTAAGTGCACCAGATGTCACTAAGAATGCTGGAAGTAAGAAGAGGGAGCCTGAGGTTGTGGTTGCAGGGCAAGGAACTGAAAAACCTGGTGCTTCTCCAAGCGAGAGTGAAGACAATCTTCGGTCTCCTATTTGCTGTATCATGGGGCATGTTGATACTGGTAAAACCAAGCTGCTTGACTGCATACGAGGCACTAATGTTCAAGAAGGTGAAGCTGGAGGGATTACACAGCAGATAGGTGCAACTTATTTTCCAGCTGAGAATATAAGGGAGAGAACTAAGGAGCTGAAAGCTGATGCCAAGCTGAAGGTCCCTGGATTGTTGGTCATTGACACACCTGGACATGAATCATTCACTAATCTGCGTTCTCGAGGTTCAGGATTATGTGATATTGCAATTTTGGTCGTAGACATTATGCATGGGTTAGAACCGCAGACTATCGAGTCTCTTAATCTTCTAAAGATGAGGAATACAGAATTTATTGTTGCTCTGAACAAGGTGAATTTTATTGGGGTTTGATGTTTATTTTGAACTTTGATTATCTTCTTTACTTTATAGGTCTTATTTTATTTTAACTAATGCAGGTAGATAGGCTTTATGGATGGAAGGTGTGCCGCAATGCACCCATTGTTAAGGCAATGAAGCAACAGTCCAAAGATGTTCAGTTTGAATTTAATACCAGGCTTACTCAGGTCACTTGTAACCTCTGTTGTCTCAATTCAATGTTTCCTCATCTTTGTCCATCCTCATCTCCTCAATCTTTTATTCATTTGTTGCAGGTTATAACCCAGTTCAAGGAACAGGGTATAAATACAGAATTATACTATAAAAACAAAGACATGGGGAAGGATACTTTTAGCATTGTACCAACTAGTGCAATCAGGTGTGTGTGTATGTGTGTATTTTTTCCGCCAATTTTTCTTTTGCTGGGTTATGCTTTTCTGCAGCACTCCTATACTGTTGAGTTTAGCTAAGCTTTATGACTCTGGACTCTGACAGTGGTGAAGGTATTCCTGACTTGTTGTTATTACTGGTCCAATGGACTCAAAAGACGATGGTTGGGAGACTTAGATACAGC
The DNA here is from genome assembly GCA_031232105.1 of Capsicum rhomboideum. Taxonomy (NCBI): domain Eukaryota; kingdom Viridiplantae; phylum Streptophyta; class Magnoliopsida; order Solanales; family Solanaceae; genus Capsicum; species Capsicum rhomboideum. The sequence continues at coordinate 24,458,433 of CP124713.1, read as the reverse complement.
AATGAAGTCCAAGTATGATTTCATATACCATTGTCACTTCACTTACATGGAGATTGCGAATATGTTATGATTAACTGTTGTTACTTTGGCAGTGTACTGTTTTGGAGGTTAAGGTTGTTGAAGGTCATGGAACAACCATTGATGTGGTATTGGTCAACGGTGTGCTCCATGAAGGAGATCAAATAGTAGTTTGTGGCATGCAGGCAAGCTTCTTTTATTCTTATGGTGTGGTAAGATTCCTCGGGTAAATGTGAATGTCTGATGTTCAACTTTTTCTTTCTCTATCCTATTTTCTGTGCAGGAACCTATTGTCACCTCAATCCGTGCATTATTGACACCTCACCCAATGAAGGAACTTCGAATAAAGGTATGAAACTATGTGTTTCTTGATGCATTCTCATTTGATTACATTTTGAGTCGACATACTCTTTACCTGAGTTCAACTCGTTATATATTGTAGTCAATAGATGATTAAGCAGTTTGTCATGTTTGAACTATCAAAAGAAACAGGAGAAAAAAATGGAGGGGGTCAGTTGGGGTTGAAAAAAAGGCCGGGACCCTTTTTTTTAATGGAGACAGTCAGGTCCTTCCTTTTTCTCTGCAACGTGATCTTTTTGGTTTGTTTTGCTTGACCTATGCATTTCGTCAACATAGTAATAGTGGTGCTATTTTTGTGCTTTAATTGTGAAAATTGGTTTGAAGATGTTAAACAATAAATATTCCATCACGACTTGTTTCTTTGTTTGGTATACCTGATATAGAGTTCATGCTAGTAATATCTTGGTATCTCAAGATCTTCTTGGTGCCCAGGGGTGGATCTACTTTATAAGCTAGGGGTGCCACGGCACCCACACGTATTGGTTAAAATTTGTAGATGTATGTAGATATCTGTGGGAATTTGTATCTCTATGTTAAATGGTGCCCGAATTACAGAAGTCGCACGCGGGTGCCATGGTTTAGCTGGCAGTCTGGAGTTTTCATTCCCATAATGGTTACCTAAGTTGCGCGGACTCTTCACTTTGATGTCGCACCCGTGTCAGACTCTCCAAAAATACACTATTTTTGATGAATCCAACACGCACCCGCTGACATTTTTGAAGAGTCCGAGCAACATAGCGTTATTCTTTGATCTCTTTTATCTTTTTCTTTTGACCTTTTGGTATCTTTTTGTTTCTGTTGGGGGCCCACCTCTTTTTCTATTTTTCTCCTTTTAATTTGCTAAAATCTCTCTCTCTCTCTTCCTTTTTTAAAATTCATTATATTAGTGCTCAATTTGTTTCTAATTGCACCTTATTTCATGAGTAACTTCTTCAATAAGTAGTTGGAATTAATTTTAGTTATTAGAAAATTTCTATCTTCTTAATGATAGATTATTATTTTATATATACTAAAGTATAATTTGATCATTAACTTTTATTGGCTTTTAAAAAATTTAAATGGATTGATGTAATAGACGTTTTGAGTTGTTCTCATATATTGAAAATTTGAACTTTTTACCTTGAAATAATTGTCATATAACTCAATTATTAATACGAATATTACTCTGAAAATAACAAAAGTAAATTCATATAGTCAAGCAAAGCGTATGTAGTAAATAAATACCTTTTCAGCAAATTTCTAATTGGAGGTGGTCGTTCGTGATTTTTTAAAATAAATATCTTAGAATATGATTTAAATAAAAGTACAAACCTGAACTAAGGTCGAACTTTTTCTATTTGTGAATAAAAGAGCTAATTGAATTAATCAAAAACTAACCCTCAGATACATCGTTCTTGTTCAATTTTTGTGGCTAGTATAGGTTTGTTTTATACATTAAATCGCAGCACCCGCAGATGATAAATCCTGGATCCTCCTCTGTTGGTGCCAAACTAATTATAATTCTCTATTGCGAAATGTGGCAAATGAAAAGTAGAAGTTTGACTATATTGCAGATGGTTCAGCTCATCTTATAGATGTGGCTGTATGGCATGTTGACTTCATAGTCTGTTGTTTTGGTCATAAAAGAAGTTCAACAAGTCTTGTTTTTTCCCCTCTTGCAATTTTTTCTCTACTCCACAATTGGTGGCAGGGCTTGTGAAGTATTGGCTATTGGTCCGTTGATTTTGAGTTGTATAAATGTTTTCACACATCTGGATGTTTTCATAGGTTTTGCTATAATTGCAGAACTTTGAGTTGCCACTTTAAAATTTCACATAAAAAGGGTAGCCAAGTTTATCTATGGTGTCAGCTTTATTTCCCCAATACGAACTGCCTCTGCCACCCTTTGTTGTCCTCAATTGTTAGATCCAGTTGTCTGGTTTAAAGTTTCAGAATGATATGTTTGCTTATGTCCTAGTATTTTTTTCAGCACTTTTGACTTGTAGTGCACAAAACATAAAACATTCTTAAGAATGAAGTTATTTTCGTGATGTTTAATTTTTGCATGAAGTGATGAATGATTTTATTTTCTGGTAATATCTTATTCAGGGATCATACCTGCATCATAAAGAAATCAAAGCTGCACAGGGGATAAAGATTAGTGCTCAGGTAATGTCATTTGCTTGTTAATGTGTTCTTCATTTCTCTGTTTTATAGTATCCGTATTTTTGTCTTGCTTAGACCTTTGAAAGTTATTGGGTTAGAGAACTGGTCCAGGGGCATGTACGCGACTGATTTGTTTTGCATAAAAATGATATCTGTAATTTGGAACTGAATGTGTACTTGTTTACTCGCTCATCATTACTTCTGTCTTCAATTTGAGAGACCCCCTATGCATTGCATCCAACTCATGTTCAATGACTGTGACGAGTTGAATTATTTGTGCGACATCTCCAAGGTGTTCAATTCATCCTTGGGAAGAAAGCATTTCTTGATTGTCAATTTTAGTTCAGGCAACTTATCTTGGAGTTCTTTTGTCTATAATCTTGTCATTGGACGCCAAGGTTGCCCTATATGATTTCTTCACTTGAGTTTAGGGCACTTTGGATCCTATCACGGAGGTAAGGGGATTGTGCTGGCTATTTGTCTGAATCTTGCTTACTTTTGACGCAACTTTAGAGGGATTTGGAGGATGCTTTGTAAATTGCACTAACATGGTGGAGGTGGATGGAGCCATTTCTTCCCTTTCTGCTAGGTTTCTTTTTTCCATGAAAAAGTTATCCTGGTTAGGGCAGAGATTGTCTTTATTTTTCATTGTTGTCCTGGATGTCCTATCAATTTTCATTTTTTCTATTTTGGATCTTTGGAAATTCCTCTGATATTCTTGAGCCGCGGGTCTATCGGAAACAACCTCTCTATCTCACCTCTGAGATAGTGGTATGGACTGCGTACACTTACCCTCCCCAGACCCCACTTTGTGGGAATATACTGTGTATGTTGTTGTTGTTGGAAATTCCTCTGATAAATTATTATGAGTGTACCTGAAATGATGATATACTAGTTTCCTGATTTTGACAAAGATTCAGCTCTTCTTGTGTCTGTTTTGTTAGTTGAGTGAAATTTGACATTGAAGACCAACTAGTGCTACTTCATAGGAATTTTTTTTTTTTTTTTTTTTTCACCTTATTTTTTTTTTGAGTAGTTTTGTCTTGATGCATGCTGCCATCGTTTTCCACCATCTAGAATCTTTGTTATTGCTGTACACTGTCCTCCTAGAAGTCGTGTGATTGAAAGAATAACACCCTTCTGCCTCCTGGTTCTTTTATTTTGTACAGGGGCTTGAGCATGCAATTGCTGGCACTAGTTTATATGTTGTGGGGCCTGAGGATGATGTGGAGGACATCAAAGAAGCAGCTATGGAAGATATGAGGTCTGTGATGAGCAGGATTGATAGAAGTGGGGAGGGAGTTTATGTTCAAGCTTCTACGCTTGGATCATTGGAAGCTTTGCTGGAGTTCTTGAAGACTGACGAAGTAAAAATACCTGTTAGCGGAATTGGCATAGGCCCTGTGCACAAAAAGGATGTTATGAAAGCCAGTGTCATGCTTGAGAAGAAGAAAGAGTATGCAACAATCTTGGCCTTTGACGTGAAAGTGACACAAGAAGCTCGAGAACTTGCAGATGATGCTGGGGTCAAAATTTTTATGGCTGATATTATTTATCACCTATTCGATCAGTTTAAGGCGTATATTGATAATCTCAAGGAAGAAAAAAAGAAGGAAGTCGCTGAAGAAGCAGTCTTCCCCTGTGTGCTCAAGATTGTACCTAATTGTGTCTTCAACAAGAAGGATCCAATTGTCGTAGGAGCTGATGTTCTTGAGGGCATTGCCAGGGTATTAACTATTGCTTCTTTATATCACGATTCATGAAATCTTGTTCACCAAACACACACATCAAAAAAAAAAATCCACATTCTCTGAATTGCATTTGGGAAAATTACCTTTTCTATTAAATGTGGTAATATATGAATAGAATCTTTTCTTATTGTTGTGGTGTTCTCTTTCAAAGGTTTTGAGCACATCCCAATGATCCTTTTTACCTTGATTTTGTATGTTGAAGTGGGTTTCACTTTATTTTGGCCAAGAGATCCTTAATTTTCAGAGGATAGTGCTTTTGAGTACTGTCTCTAATATTGCCATTTTCAATTCTCTTTCCCCCCTTTTTAATGGTATGCAGTACTGTTCTCCTGCTCACAGCTGTATCACTTTTTTTTTTTTTTGGCGGTAGTAGTGATCTTTTATCAATCTTCATTTGTAGATGCTTCTTAATGTTCTACTCCACGTTATAATGAGCTTAATTTGAATAGGTCGGCACTCCTATATGTATTCCACAGAGGGAATTCATTGATATTGGTCGGATTGCGTCCATCGAGAACAACCATAGGCCTGTTGACTCTGCCAGGAAAGGCCAGAGGGTGGCCATTAAGGTATGAAGCCACAAGTTGGTTGATATCTATCTGCATAAAAAATTTGGTCTGTTACGTTCCCTGTTTAAACAATGTGGTAGTATTTGAGATGTTTATGTTGGTTGCCGACATCAGTCTTTGCATATCAGTCTTGAGAAATTTCCTTCAGTAGTTCTAAGCAAGTTGACTTGGATATTTTCATCTATGCATATGATGACTCACCTTGTGCCTTAAATTGCAGATAGTTGGGTCCAACCCTGAGGAGCAACAGAAGATGTTCGGTAGGCATTTTGAAATCGAAGACGAGCTTGTTAGCAAAGTCTCGAGAAGATCCATTGACATTCTCAAGGCCAATTTCCGGGTATGTAAAAATAGCCTTTATGGTGAACCTACCTTTCACACAGGCACCTTTGAACCTTTCTTTGGGCTAATCTTCAGATTTACATCTATGAAACTGTACAGAATGACTTGTCTGTTGAAGATTGGAGGCTAGTTGTGAAATTGAAGACTTTATTCAAGATACAATGAGACTTGTTGCCAAGTTTTGCAAGTAGCTACAGCCTTGGCTTTTTGTGGCACTGCGTTGGGGTTCAGCAGTTCATCGGGGCAATAAACAGTGATTTTGTTGGGACTCATAATCATAAAAAGATGGAAATGCTTAGCTTACTAAAAATTTTATGGTGGATGGGGCCCAAGTATTAGGTGACACACAAAAGTTATGGGAGGTTCCTCTCATATTTTGCCAAGCAGGAATATCGAGTCCCACTGTCATAAAAAGGAGCCGAAGTCCTAGCTGCCCTATTTTTCTCTCTCTATTTCTTTCCTTTCTCACATTTTTTTTGGTCTAGCTACTTTACAATTTATTTACATTTTGGTTTAAATAAATGTTTGATTTATTTACTCAAACAAATTTGTTTCTTCCTTGTTTCCATTCACCGGAAGTCCTCAACTTGTTTCCATTCACCGGAAGTCCTCAACTTTTAAGTTTATAATACAAAAAATTTATTTTTTGAAAAAAACTGTCACATAAAAGACATTCAACTTTAGCTAAAATCAATTTTTGTCATATAAAAGACATTAATATTTACTCATATTTTGTCTACTTCCATTAAGGAAGTCATTTTTCTTATTTTTAAGAAAAAAATATTTTGATAGAGAATATTTTTCAAAAAATTTGTCCAACCAAAAGTGAGAAAATAAGAAAATATTTTTAGGAAAATGTTATCCTCAATAGCAAGCACACCCTATGTGTATGTGTAATTGTAGGCTATAAAATTCAAGTTGGAAAAATAACAATCGAGATAAGAAAATATAGCAACAATCGTATTATTTGATTTTAAATAGTGAGTGTTACAATCTCTATTAATCCTCTGATTCGCTTTTTCAAATACAAATTCAAGGGCATTCGATCTTGATGTTGAATTTGATGAATTTGAACTTGATTCGCGAACTTGATGAATTTGATCTTGATTTGTATTTGAATTCAAGGGCTTTTTAGCTTGATCTTGAATTTATGGTCTTGATCTTGACTTGTATTTGAATTCAAGTGCTTTTGAGCTTGGTCTTGAATTTGGTGGTGTTGATCTTGACTTGTACTTTGAATCCAAGAGCTTTTGAGCTTGATCTTGAATCTTCGTGTTGATCTTGAATTTGTGTATGAACTTGAATGCTTGAACTTGCAGCTTGTAGAGAAATTTGTGGCGTTTGATCCACGACCTCCCTCTTGCTTCTTGTTAGAATTCTGGTCCCTTTTTCTAAATTATGAGACCCTATTTATAGTTATAGGGTGAAGGAGTTGTGATGAGGAAAGACTTCTTTCGGCCAATCAGATTTAAGTGATATTTGATTGGCCAGAACATGTCACTTGTATACGTGACACATTTTTATTGGCCTTCGATTTCATTAGGTATGTTGCATCATTTTGATAAGTGGCATGATTCTATTGACTCTTTCACTTGACTTCGCATGACATGTCATTTGATAAGTGACGCCAAGTTGGGCCTATAGAATAAGGTGACATCTTAGGCTTAAAAAAGTCAGGAAATTATATGAAATGTCCCACATAGTGGGTGGCTTTGTATTTTGGGAAAATACATAAAATCACTCTTGAATTTGTCACCGCAACTCACTTTAGCACTTTAACTTTATGGACATTTAAATACCCCCCCTAAACAACTTTCAAGTATATTAAATACCACCCCAAAAATATAATACCACTCTAACAATAGAGAGTGCATTACACATGCGCCACATCAGTGCCACATCACTGCCACGTCAGAACCAGGTCAAATATTATTTTAATTTTGATTTATTTTTTTTTTCTTTCCCTCTCCCTCTCCCATGGAAGCAAGAACATGCAACTTTAATTTTGATTTTTTCATTCCCAAGAATCTGAAATTCATTGACGTCAACCAACCAAAAAATTGATTAATTCCTCGTAGTGTGATTTTGAGATTGCACCTTTAGGTAAGTACTTATTCAAAAATTTATCATCAACTAATTTTTTTTTCAATTTTTCTTCTTTCATTAACTTCTATCATCTTCTTCCCTTCCGATTACTGCTTCTAATTTCTCTTTTCATAGCACTTTTTTTTTTTTTTTTTTTAAAAAAAAGTGGGTATTCTAAATTGCATATTTAGAAACTAGAATGAAGATTTCTTGAAGCAAGATGAAGTTTTTCCTTTAGGTGATGGTAGGGGTTCGAAAAAGAAGAAAGAGAAGAGAGATGGTTCGAAGAAGAAGGAAGGGAGTGAGAGTTCGTAGAAAAAGAAGGGAAGGGGGTGGGGTTCGAAGAAGAAGGGAGGGAGGGCGGGGGTTTGGGGGGGGGGGGGTTGAAGAAGATGAAAAGGGTGGGCTAGGGTTGCTTTTATTTTTATTATATAATAATTAAATTAGTAGGACCACCTTTTTTTAAAAAAAACGCGCTCTACATTTTTTTTAATTTTATTTTACCCACGTCAGTTATTAAGGGGGGTATTTAATTCACTTGAAAGTTGTTTAAGGGGGTATTTAAATATGTGTAAAGTTAAAGTGCTAAAGTAAGTTGTGGCTACAAGTTTAAGGGTGATTTTATGTATTTTCCCTTGTATTTTTGTCCCTCATAAGAAAAGTCTTTAAAGACTAACCTTCCTTCATTTTTATGCATACAACAAGTACATTTTTGTCCCTCTACACCTCAAATGTTTTTACTCATTCCATGCTCATTTGTATCTCAACTTTTTTTTTTCTCTTTTTTACTGTTACTTGATTTTTATTTTTTATTTTCTCTTCTTTTTTTTTCTTGTTTTAATTTATTTGTCTCAACCTTTTCTTTTTAATTTTTTTTTCTTTTATTTCTCAAACATTATTTATTTTTCATTTCTCTTTTTTTAATTCATTGTCTCAATCTTTATTTATTTTTATTTTTTTGTTTTTTTCATTTCACTTTTTTTTTTTTAATTTTTCTCAAACTTTATTTTTATTTTATTTTTTCTTCTCATTTGTTTTCTCAACTTTTATTTTTTTATTTTTCTCTTTTTTCTATATTCTTAATCTTTATTTTTTTCCTTCTCTTTTTTTTTTTTTTTTTTGAGTTGCTATTATAATTTGCTAATGAACAGAAAGTAGGATAATCCGCAAAAATGATTTTCTTTCTTTGACATTAAAGTAAACTTAAGGGCGTGACTTGCCGTTTGGAAGTCCTTTGGGATAAGTCTTGCCGCTAAGGAAAGAGTTATTGAACATTAACTTATTGTTTGTAAATTCTTGAACTAAGTCCTGCCTCTAGGGCAAGAGTTATGGAGTATCTCATAAATTAAGACATAATGAAATAGTGTTAACTCTTGCCCATGAGGAGTAATTTATTTTTTTGGGAGATTCTTGGGCTAAGTCTAGTTTTAGAGGCAAGACTTATAGAACATCTCATAAATCAAAGACACAATGTGGTAGTGCTAACGTTTGCGCATGGGGGCGTCTAACTTGTTTTTTGAAAGTCTTTGGGCTAAGTCTTGTCTCTAAGGGAAGTGTTATAGAACATCTCATAAATCAAGACACAATGTGGTAGTTTCAACTCTTGCCCATGGGACGTAACTTCTTGTTTGAAAGTCCTTGGGCTAAGTCTTGCCTCTAAGGCTAGAGTTATAGAATATCTCATAAATCAAGACACAATGTGATAGTGTCAACTCTTGCCCATGGGGCATAACTTCCTGTTTGAAAGTCCTTGGGCTAAGTCTTGCCTCTGAGGCAAGAGTTCTAGAGTATCTCATAAATCAAGACACAACAAGGTAGTGTCAACTCTTGCCCATGGGGTATAACTTGTTGTTTGAAAATCCTTGGGCTAAGTCTTGCCTCTAAGGAAAAGTTATAGAACATCTCATAAATCAAAGACACAATGTGGTAGTGTCAACTCTTGCCCATGGGGCATCACTTGTTGTTTGAAAGTCCTTGGGCTAAGTCTTGCCTCTAAGGCAAGAGTTATAGAACATCTCATAAATAAAAACATAATATGATAGTGTCAACTCTTGCCCATGGGACGTAACTTGTTGTTTGGATGTTCGTAGGTTAAGTCTTTCCTCTAGGGCAAGAGTAATAGAACATCTCATAAATCAAGACACAATGTGGTAGTGTCAACTCTTGCCTATGGGGCGTGACTTGTTGTTTGGAAGGAATCGAAGAAAAGAAAAGAAAAAAAATAAAGGTTACGAAAAAATAAAAAAATAAAAAATAAAGGTTGGTAAAATTAAAAAAAAATCAAAGAAAATGAAAAAGAGAAAAAGAAAAAAAAAATAGAAGTTGAGAGAAGAAAAGGGGGGAAAAAAAGGTTGAGAAAAGAAAAAATAAAAACCAAAGAAAAATTAAAAAGTGAAAAAAAAATAGAAGTTGAAAGGAGAAAAGGAAAAAAGTAAAGGTTGAGAAAAATTTAAAAAAACAAGAGAAAAAAAAATAAAAAATTAAAGTAAAATAAAACAGAGAAAAAAAATTGAATTCGAAAGATAAATCAGCATGGAGAGTTGTTTGAAAATATTTGATATATAGAGAGGCAAATATGTATTTGTTCCATACATAAAAAAGAAGAAAGGCTAGTTTTGTAAGACTTTTATTATGGGGGACAAAAAAGCAAAGCCACCCACTATGGGGACTATTTATGTAGTTTAACCTAAAAAAGTGGAATCATTATTTGTAGCCAAATTAATGGACTAGCCCAATAAAATTTGGACTTTAATTAAATTCATATTTATTGAATTTAAATAATTAGTCTAATTATATTAATCCACAATATTTATTTTGACTAATATATTTTAAATTTAATATAATTAGAATTTCGTACGAATTTAAATTTAATAAAATTTCGTTGTGTACAATAATAAACTTTAAAGTTACATAACTTTTATGTAACAAGAAAATAAAAATTATTTTTGATAAACTGAAAGTTGAATAACTCAAAATTATGACAACACAACTCCAATTTCACTTTTAAAATTTATAAATAAAATAATTTTTTTTATTTCATGACCAAATGTACATTACACTTTTTCGTTGTCCCTTGATCTTATAGTTATGTTATTTTAATATGTGCAATGAAATGGCATAAGTAAATATAAATTTAAAAAATTAAAATATCCAATGTTAGCGGGAGGGGTGAATGGAAGAGGTTGGGGGTGGAGGGGTGAGAAAAGAAAAGAAGTTATAATGAAATGGGACCCATAATATATCTTTTAATAATTAAAAATATCCTCACACAACTATGACATGGTATATCTTACCCATCATAAATTTTTTGCAGCAACTAAGTAAGGTCCCATATCTGTGAACGACTGCTTTCCAACAAAGGAAAACTTTTGGTTGCTGAGCTTGTTGTTAAAGAGTAAGATGTTGATTCTATAGCAGCTCTGATTTCTTCACTGGTGAATTTGAACTAGAGATAGAAGGCACTGTACGCGTTCTTGGTAGATTGCTTTTTGAATTCAAGATATTGCATGTCAGTGGCAATTGCAATTTACTTCCTTCAGTTGGTACTATGTACAACTCTTCTACTATTGAAGTGGTAAAAATAACAAAGTACTGTGATAATTTTGATAGTGTTGGCCAATCACAGAGATGAGTGTGTTGTACAGAGGCGACATAAATTACATACTAGTCGTTTTTATGTGCTTGTGAGTATGTCAGAAATGTGAGTAAATGGCTTGCTATTTCTTACTATTGCTTTCTATAATTTTTTTTTTAATTTCCTTAGAATTGTAGATCCCTAGTCCTATCATAAGTGGGCGTTTGGCCATGAAAACTAAAAATTTTGAAGTTGGAGTTGGAGTTGTATTTGTCCATGAATATAGTTGGAGTTGTTTTTGAATTTTTGTTAGAGAAGGAAGATGAAAAAAAGTGAAAACAACTTTTTCTTGTTTTTCACCGTCAAACATCAACTTGGAGTTGTATTTGACATAAAGTGAATTTTTTTTCCAAAAAAGTTAAAAAAATTTCATGGCCAAATGGGGCCTAAGTATATATTGCAACACCGTTTTAAACAGTAACTGCATCTAGACCTTTATCAAGCTTAAGTAGCTTTAGTAAAGAAATCAGGATTAGAGTAGCATATACCTGAAACTTCTGCTGGTGAAGGTACTAGATATTTCGGTGGATAATCATCGTGGTGTCCGCTACTGGATTAGTCTTAGTTGAGTTATCAAACTCAATCCTATCAAGCCATTAGATGGCAAATTTTAGTATGCAAGAAATATACGACATCTGTACACAAGACGCCATGAAACAAGTAAGCATAGCTGGTTGATGAAAAACTGCTTCAAAAGAGTTCAACTTACAAGAAGACTTTTTGTGGATAAAGTCACATGTGCAAAAATAAAAAATGAAAGTCTGTTACTTCAGATAAACATAAGGAGATCATCATGTGTTGAAACGAAGAGTTAGTGTTTAACAACAACACTCAAGAAGAGAGTCCAAGAAGCATGAGAGTCCTTGTGGAGTTAAAAGTCTACTTGGTTGTGAAGATCAATGGGAGTTATAAGTATTCAAGGACTTTCAAAATGAGATTCATGCACTCCTACTAAGAGAAAAAGGGTAGAACACAAAACAATATTTGAGAGAGTTCTGCCTAGCTATCCAAGTACAACCTAATACAGTGAACCAGATTGAAGAACATGTTCCGTCCATATGTCTAATAGTAGTTTATTCTAGTTAATGTGTATTAGGAAGTCAATTGAGTTGTAATTTTCATACTTTCTTTGAGCCAGTGTGTTATAAACTGGCTTAGGAGTTTAATCTCCAAGTTGGGATAACTCGAAAACTTAGGAACACAAACCTTGGAAGGTTTGTGAGTTTTTTAGGAATTAAAGTTAGTTACTAGGGTTGCAAGAGTTTTGTAATCTAAATTGTAACTCGAAGTGGGATTCAACAGTTTGGGGGATTGTTGAATATTAGAAATTAGAGTTTATAATTCCTTAGGTTGCATAGGCTTGTAATCTGTTGTGGTGAGGGTCATTGTTGTTTAGTGAAGTTGGGATTAAATTCTGTAGAGATACAAGTCGTGGTTTTTTACACCTTTTGTGAGCCGGACATTTTTCACGTAAAACTATCGTGTTCATTATTTACTGTCTTTATTACTTCCATTAGAGCATGTTAGGCAATCTGGTCCATTAGTAGACGAAAATCAGGCATAGCTTACGTGAGTTATTAGGACGTGCAATTGGTATCAGAGCAGGTTATCTTGTGAAGGCTAACACCTTAAGATAAGATCAAAATGAATTATGCACCTCCACTCAGATACGATGAGGGACAAGACATCAGTAGGCCTCTATTGTTCAATGAAAAATACTACACATGGTGAAAAGAAAGGATGAAAGTATTTTTGTAAGTTGTATACTGCGAACTCTGAAACAAGGTCATTGATGGACCTCAGTACCCTATGAATAAGGATGCTGAAAATAAGAATGTACTTAAAGAAAATAATGAGTATGATGAGGTTGATTTCAAGATGCTTTGAAAGAATGCAAAAGCTAAGTATATTCTTAATTGCGGACTTAGACCAGATGAATACAACAGGATCTCAGGCTGCACCACCGCAAAATAAATTTGGGACACTTTTGTGAACGCGTATGAGAAGAGCATAGATAACTTCAAGAAGAATGTTGGTACAAAGAAAAAGTCAATGGCATTAAAGGCTTGTGATAATGAAGGATCTGATCTAGATGATGAACAAATGGCTCTCATTATCAAGAATTTCAAAAAATTCTCTAAAAATAAAAAGAGAATGACAAAAAAGGATCAAGTAGGAAGCATCGGTCCACCAACAAATCACAATCTAGATGTTTCAAGTATGAGAAAACTGATCACATGGTTAAAGATTTTTCATTAGGGGAAATGAAGTAGAAGAAGGAAAGAGATGAAAAGAAGTCATTTGCTATAATGGCTGCATGGGTATCAAGCTCAGATGAAGTTGATGAAATAGCACTCATGGCAATGGGTGATTCTGATTTGGAAGAAGAAGAAGTATAATCTGAGATAAGTCTACTTGATCTTAAAGATAAATTGCATCTTTGTTCTAAGAAAAGACTAATTTTCTTAAAAAATGCACTGATTGATGATTTTCATAAGCTAACATCTGATAGGGATAAGTTATTCAGTGCTCTTGCAAGTCTAAAGTTTGATTACATTTATCTTGAGACCTGCAAGAATGCCACTGATACAAAAAATTGCACCTTAAAGAAACAGATTAGTCAACTTGGTTCATCTAACCTGGATCTAAACTCTGAAATCTTAAAGTTGTCAATTGATGAAAAAGAAAAAGGAGCCATGAGTGAAAATCAACAAAAAATTGAGTCAGAACTGAAGAAATGCAAAGATGAATTTTTTTGTGAAAGAGAAAAAGTCAGAAAACGAAATCTAGAAGTGTCTAAGTTAAAATTGAATCTTAAAATTGCAAATAGATGGATGGACCCAGTCTTCTAGAATTGTAAATAAGCTAGTTGGAAGGACTCATAATGAAAAGGCAGGTTTAGGTTTTCATAAAGAAACAATTGTTACTGAGGATTTGTGTTATATTTACGGACAACTTAGACATCCTACTACTGAATGTACAGTTGCAACAGGTTTCATGAATAAAAATATAAAACTGGCTAAAGAAAATTGTCCCAAATCTGTTAAAAGAAACAGCTCTACGAACCTATTACCAAGCTGGGCAAACAAAAGTTTGATTCATCCTTTTGATCATAAGAAAGAACCCAAGCTTGTCTGGGTTCCTAAAATAATCTTTGATTGTTTTGCTGGTTCGAGTGAAAGTAAGCAAGCAAATATGACATATGAATAGTACTTGCTGAAGGCATATGAAGGGGATAAACTAAAGTTTCTTTCACTCGCAGATATGAAGGGAGGAAATGTAGCCTTCAAAAATGGAATGAAAGGGCTAATACGTTGCATTGGAAAGACTGAAAACTTTGTGATAGGAGAAACCATGGATGAAATATGTGGATGAACCTAATCCATTGTAGGAATCTAATTGGGGATGATTAAGATTACATAAGTATCCCTCAATGATTGGCTAAAAAATCTGCTCAAAATTGCATGCTAACTCTTTTTAAATCTTATGCTCAGTCTTGTACATTTAGTTGTATGTATCTATATCATTTTCAAGTTCAAATAACTCATGCAATATAACATTATATTTGCATATGTCATAGGAAAATGTCTTGAAAAATAAAAACAGGATCAAGCATTGAACTACTGATCGAGGTATGTGCTTCAAGTTTTTTTTTTTTCAAATATTAAAAATAATTATAAAGCATTTGTATCTGTTCCTTCCAAATCGCCTAAAGAGATTGACTCCTAAAAGAACTCCATAACCATAAGAAGTCGAAGGTAATGATGACTGTTTTTTGATAAAGTTGTCAGTCTCATCTCATCACATCTCTTCTCAAAGCCAAACTTGATTGATGATTTAGGGATTGCTCCTATGAATAGTGATTCTGAGGAAGTAGCTGCAACTAGAATTATTGTTGATGAAGGTGTTCTTGTTGTGTATGATCAAGAAAAAAATTGAGGTACTAAGTAAGGGGGAATTTGTCTATGGGGCTTTTAATGTTGCTGAGGGAGTTAAGAAAGATGTATCTTGTGAGGAGAATATCTGGGGGACCCCATAGTTGAACCAGATTCATCTGATGAGCTCAATTTTATTGATACATTTATTTAGGGGGAGGTGTTTAGGGACTCCTCAGAAGAATCTAGTTCTCCTGCTGGGCTCACTGTAGAAAGGTATTAGTATTGGTGAAAAAAGATGGTCGATTTGAGATTGGGTCTGAAACGTCTACATCTATGGAACATATTGGGGCACCTGGTTCTTCTGTACCAACGAACAAAGCTGATGACAAGGACACTATTCTTGAGGATGACTCTGCCTCTATTGCTTTGACCAAACCTTCTTTTATAATAAGTAAACAAAAAAAAGCTGAGGTAAAAATAGCAATCATTGTAGGATCAAGAAATAGGACTAAGTTCTGTGAACCTAGTTGTTGTACCTGCTTCTTCGAGGGGGTCCAATACTCCTTGATATAATCTAAGGGCTACTTTGGCTGCTAAGGATATGATTAGATTGCAGCACTTCGTGCTTATCACCTTGAGGCCTTGGATATGCTTCATGTGTTGTGTGATATTGAGAAGTATGCTCTTAAGGAGGAAAATGCATGCCTTAAGGCTGAACTAGAAAAGGAAAAAGGCTGCAAACTTCGAAAATATATAGGGCTTGTTTAACTTGCTCAAGAAAGCTCCTCTTTCATCATCTCATGCTCCAGATTCACCAAAAGCCTAGTCCTCTTATTCTTAGACTCTCCCAAACCTTTCCTACTCTCATCACAAGTGCTTTCATATTGTTTTTAATTTTGTTAAAAATATGTGGTGCATCTTATGAATGATCAATGGAAATGTTTAATTTTAGTCTCTTGCTTCTGGCTATTTCCTTCTCTTTGCAAATACTTTATTATATCTAATTGAGTTTTTGACTTTTAAGTGTTTGTATAGATGATAGCCCTAGTGGCCATGAGCTTAAAATTGCTAACTCAAGAGACTTGGTTTGCATAATTGATGCAGATTTTTTATGATGCCAAAAAGGGGAAGTATGTATACTGTGTAATATTTATAACCCATGATTCTGATCTGGTTTATCTAACGTGTGTCTTTTGATACTTTGTTTAGACTCTAAACTGACCGAAACAGGTTGAGCACAGTACATAAGGAACATTAGTTTGTCATCATCAAAAAAAGAAATTATTGAGTTCATATATGTTTTGATGATTGACAAAGTAGTGAAACACGTACATGAAACAGGTTGATCAACATGTTTCTGCATCCAGAGTCTAACTTGTATAAGGAGAAAAGCCCAGGAAGTCTATCAAAGCATATCCAAGACAGGAGTCCAAAAATGTACAGACTCAAGCATCCAAACAAGACGAAAGTCCTTGTCAAGAAAGAGTTCTTATAGACTTGGACAAAGCATATCCACATAAGGAGTCTACAGATATGCAGGCTCAAGCATCCAAGAAGATGAGAGTCCTTGTCAAGCAATAGTTCTTAATAGACTGATAGATTTCGATGATTAATAAAGTGATGAAACAGGTACATGAAACATGTTGCTATTACCTGTTCCATCACGCAGAGTCCATAATTCTTTGCCATACATTTGGTAGAAATAGTTTTCGATGATGCCAATAGGGGGAAGATAGGCTGTGCAGATTTCATAACCTAGTTAACTAACCTTGCTCATTCAAATGTTCCATGCTTTAGTTTTTCACATGTCAAGATGGTTGTACTGAAATGGAATGCACAAGAGCATGAGTTTTCATTCAAGTATTCCATGCTTTAGTGTTCACAGGTCAAGATGTTGGTATCAAAATGGAATGCACGAGGGCCTGAGTTTGTCATCACCAAAAAGGGGGAATTTATTAGGACTTGTGAAGTTTTGATGATTGACAAGAGGCTATGAAACAAGTTACCATAGCTGGTTGATGAAAAACTGCTTCAAAAAAGTTCAACTTGCAAGAAGACTTTTTGTGGATAAAGTCACATGTACAAAAATAAAGGAGCAAAAGTTTGTACTTCAGATAAACATAAGGAGATCATTATGTGCTGAAAAGAATAGTTAGTGTTTGACTACAACACTCAAGAAGAGAGTCCAAGAAGCATGAGAGTCCTTGTGGAGTTAAAAGTCTACTTGGTTGTGAAGATCAATGGGAGTTATAAATATTCAAGGACTTATAAACAAGATTCATGCACTCATACTGAGAGAAAAAAGGGTAGAACACAGAACAATATTTGAGAGAGTTCTGCCTAGCTATCCAAGTTCAGCCTAATACAGTAAACCAGATTGAAGAACATGTTCCATCCATGTGTCTAACAGTCATCTATTCTAGTTAATGTGTATTAGGAAGTCAATCGAGTTGTAATTTTCCTACTTTCTTAAAGTCAGTGTGTTATAAACTGGCTCAAGAGTGTAGTCTTCAAGTTGGGATAACTCAAAGATTTGGAACACAAACCTTGAGAGGTTTGTGAGGCTTTTTAGGAATTAGAGCTAGTTACTAGGGTTGCAAGAGTTTTGTAATCTAAATTGTAACTCAAAGTGGGATTCAACAGTTTGGGGAGATTGTTGAATATTAGGAATTAGAGTTTATAATTTTTTAGGTTACATAGGCTTGTAATCTGTTGTGGTGAGGCGCATTGTTGTTTAGTGAAGTTGGGGTTAAATCCTGTAGCGGTACAGGTCATGATTTTTTTACACCTTTTGTGAGTCAGGTGTTTTCCACGTAAAACTATAGTGTTCATTATTTATTGTCTTTACTGCGTCCGTTGGAACACGTTAGGCAACCTGATCCATCCGTAGGCGAAAGTCAGGCATAACTCATGTGAGTTATTAGGACTTGCAGAAATATCATTTCTCAATTTCTTACAGGGAGTGGGAGCTTTTTATGAAAAATATAGAACAATGGCAAGACGTTTGGCGATCATGAGGATGATCAAGAGAATACAAGCAAACAATTAAGACAACTGAAGACCAAAATGGAGTGGCTCTATTAGCGCATTGAAAACAAAGAGCACATTCCTCAAGTAATTACTAGTTCAAATTACAAGCATTTCATAGTTAGCACTAATCATTACTTGAGCAGGAGATCCATCTATTGATTCAGCCCATTTCGATCTGCCAAACGGCCACTCCTACTGGATATCCACATTTTTTTCCATTGCAAAAAGCACGATTATAAGTTCCACCAAATTGCTACATGACTTCTGGTTGAAGGGTTATTCACAAAGATAAAAAGCATTCAGAGGCCAATGTTTAATTTTTATCATAGAGAGAAGAACTCTTTTAACACAATACCTAGCAATTTCCAAGATCACATATTTCCATAGCCTGGAAAAAGAAATACCAAGATTTTTTCTTGAAGTAACATTGACATGGGAATAGTATTCTCTCTCTGTGTCTCTTACTTTATCCCGAGCAACCAAATCATTCCAGCAGAAACAAGAAATATCAAGAAAAATAAAGACGAAAAATGCAAAATTGTACAAGTAAAAAGCGAAAAGCAAGAAAGTGATGGAAAACTGAAGAAAACTAAAATCAGTTCAATGAAAAGTACTCAAGAAAAAATTAGCACAAAGATGTACATGCCAATAAATAAGTGAAAATATAAAAGTTCGTAACCTTCTTCTACGGAGAAGAGAGCTGTGTTGGATTAAAAAGAGGCAGAAGAGAATTTGTGTCACTTGATTAAGCATCATTTATTGGAGAGAAGGATATCAAGCTTACAGATTTGACTGCTAATAAATAAAGTCAAATCTCAACATTTTCGTTTATAAGAAGATGATTGTTCACTTGCCAAACAGTAATAATCACCAATGTCTATTGTGTTACTCCGACTTAAAGTGTGTATCCAAGTAAGATATGGCAACGGCAGCATGGAGGGCTGCTCCTATTGGAAGAACTTCTTCATCAATGGTGAAGTGTGGGGAGTGCAAACCTTTAGAAGCAGATGCGGTTGTTTTATTTTGTGTCCCAATGAAAAATAATGCAGCTGCCATCCTCTGGGAATAGAACCCGAAGTCCTCTGCAGCCATCATAGCTGGGGAATGTTGCACGTTATTATTGCCAAGCAAGATTTCTCCAACTCTTTTACTATGATCATAGATCGTGGGATCATTTATAGTTGGTGGATATGGCCTCATTTCCTCCATGAAATCAACAGTGGCAGAACACTGATGTACGCCTGCTTGAGTCTCGATAATCTGTTTGTAGCAAGCATTTCTGGTGTTACTCGTAGATAAAAACGTTTAGTTATAGCAAACAATACTAGAAAACTGGTATATGGTGAGCAATGTGAAAAATTCTGAAAAAGTAAAGCACTGGTTTTACAATTATATGTTGACCCTTCTATTGCATGATATTTCAGATGAAGTTATCAAAGCTACAGTTTAGAGAGAAGCTCAAAGAAGGTCGAAAAGTTCTCCATAACTTGAGGAAGGCCTTAGTTCCTAGACAAAACTTTGATAGTACCTCTTTGATCCTCTGCTTAAGATAGGAATATCCTTCTAATGTCATGAACCGGAAGGTTCCACCAAACCTTAAACTTGCAGGGATTACATTACCGGCTTGACCACCGTCTACAAATGCAACAGAGAGCACCTGCATGCATCACAAATCAACAGAAATATTTAGATCCTTCTACTTGGAATTTAGGATTCTAAAACAACAACAACAACAACATACCCAGTATATGCCCACCACGTGGGGTCTGGGGAGGGTAAGTGTACGCAGTCCATACCACTACCTCAGATGTGAGATAGAGAGGCTGTTTCCGAAAGACCCCCGGCTCAGGATACAACAGTCTAGAAAAGAAATAGTAAAGGGACAAGAAGCGATATGTATAACCACGAATTTAGGATTCTAAACAAAAAGAAAATTATGTTTTTAACTGTTCAGACAAGCGACAAATACCCTCGGCTCTAAAGGATCAGTTTCTCGAGAAACAAGTTGCTGGAGTGCAAGAACTGCCATAGAAACAGCCAAAACTGGGTCCCTCGTTTTATGCGGTATTGCCGCATGGCCGCCTTTCCCTTGCATTATTGCACTAAACCTGCTAGAGCCAGCCATAATAGGACCAGGTCTTGAACCAATAGTGCCAACGGGCATAAATGGCCAGACATGCAAGCCAAACATTGCTTGAAACCCATCTAACGCTCCTTCTTCTAACATATAGGAGGCACCGGCAAATCCTTCTTCTGCAGGTTGGAAGACAAGCTTAATTGTGCCCTTCAGTTCAGAGTGAAGTATTACCCAAATCAGTTTATTGAGAATTTAACATATCATGTTTAATTCATCAGAAATAATAATATTTCTCCTACCTTCAACTTGTCCCTTCTGTTCTGAATCAATCTAGCTGCTCCAAGTAACATGGTAACATGAGCATCGTGGCCACAAGCATGCATTTTGCCATTGATCTTGCTTTTGCACTCCCAATCTACCAATTCCTTCGAACTTACACTTTGAATCAGTTAGTCTAGTCATTGTAGAGGAACTCATTTTTTTAGCAGACAGTTGACAAAGCACTGATTGAGCAAATATGAAAATAAGAGCTATGTTTATGGTCATTCTTTTTCCCTTCTCCTACCAATGCTGGTGGGGGTCATAGGAGAGAATAGTGTGAGTTCGGGTAATGTTCACCAAACTATGACAGTTAAATTCAGAAATATATTTTCAACTCTCAAATTTGCGGATGGAATGATCGGAGTCTCACAACTAGTGGATAGAGTTTGTTCCTCCACAAGAAAGGTAAGTTTCCTCTAAACACATTGGTGGCTCTGTTTTAAAATGCGTAATTAAAATGTTTTGAAATTTAAAGACTTATGGTTATGTTGATGTAGACAGGTTATAATGGCTCGTGGTTGCTTTGATGATACCAGGGTATTGACTTTACTGTTTCCCCATTAAATTGTGATGGCTCTAAACTATATGCCTTAGTGAGTTTTAACCACTGACACTGCTTCTAACATTAATATGTTCTTAAGGGAGCTGTACTGGTTAAAGGTTTAGCTGCTAAGGAACCGTCTGCTCTTGGTCTGAACTCATACTACAAGCAATACTATTTGTGCTTGGCTGCAGCAGCTGCAACTATCAAGTGGTATGATGCTATAGTGACTTCCAACTTTGAAATATTTCATCTGCTCTTCTTGCATGTGGTACTGATTGACGAGACCCAGGAAGGAGTGAATGATAAGTTGGAGGTTTGGAGACAGACCCTTGAGTCTAAAGGGTTTAGGTTGAGCAGGACTAAGACGGAGTACTTGGAATGTAAGTTTAGCGATTCGAGGCATGAAGCTGATATGGTAGTGAAGCTGGACTCTCAGACCATTCAGAAAAGGGGGAGTTTCAAGTATCTGGGGTCTATGATTCAGGGGAACGGCGAGATTGACGAGGATGTCACGCACCGTATTGGTTCAGGGTGGATGAAATGGAGGCTCGCTTCGGGAGTTTTGTGTGATAAGAAAGTGCCCCTGAAGCTTAAAGGTAAGTTTTACAGAGTGGCCGTCCGCCCGGCCATGTTATATGAAGCAGAGTGTTGGCCAGTCAAAAACTCCCACATTCAAAAGTTGAAGGTAGTGGAGATGAGGATGTTGCGAGGGATGTGTGGACTTACGAGGAGGGATAGAGTTAGAAATGAGATTATCCAAGAGAAGTTGGGAGTGGCGTCGGTGGAAGATAAGATGCGGGAGGTTGCGATGGTTCGGACACGTGAAGAGGAGGTGCGAGGATGCCCCGGTATGGAGGTGTGAGAGGCTGGCTGGGGATGGTTTTAGGCGGGGTAGAGGTAGGCCGAAGAAATATTGGAGGGAGGTGATTAGGCATGACATGGAGCAGGTACAGCTTACGGAGGACATGACCCTTGATAGGAAGATGTGGAGGACGCGGATTAGGGTAGAGTGTTAGTGGGTAGGAAGGTGTCCGTTTTAGCAGGGAAGAGTGTTTGCTTGTATCTGTGACTGTTGTTTTTTAGGTAGACTCTTGTTCGCGCTGTTTTGGTGATTTTTGTGATTTTGAATAACTAGTTTATAGTATTGATCTGTGAGTGTCTTGCTTCTTCAGTTATCTAGCGATGTGTTATCCCCTTTTTGCTGTTGGTTGTTATGATTTTTGTTTGTTATTGTTATCTGTTCTGAGTCGGGGGTCTATCGGAAACAACCTCTCTACTTCATCTGAGGTAGTGGTATGGACTGCGTACACTTTACCCTCCCCAGATCCCACCTGGTGGGAATACACTGGGTATGATGATGATGATGAAATTTGCACTTCTTCTCAACCTCCCATCTGAATCAATCCGTGGTTACGAGCTACTGAAAGAAATCAATGAATTGATTGTAACCTAACATGTTACACCGATATGTCCTATAATGCTCGCACATAAGTATGAGATAACTTATACAGTGTATTTTTGGTGGAATCTTAAAATGGAAGCTATGTCAAGCATCAATGCATCATACAAATGTCCTAAAAGTTCCCTCAATGGCAGTTTCAACAAGTAAGACAAGATCCACAATGTCAACATCTTAGCAGCTCAACACTAAGGAATTGGCTTCGAAATGGGGGATGAGGGAGGTGGGGACAACAAAAAATATCAATAAGATAGTGAATGAAGCCAAAAGGATGAGCTAATGGTAATTTCAAGCAGTATAAGGTATACAATATCAGACACATACAGTAGTTTGGCCTCCACCATGAAGAATAAGTGTAGCCTTCTTTAATGAAGGGCAGCCGCGTACACTAAGGCTCCCGCTATGTGCGGGATCAGGGGAAGGGCTGGACCACAAGGGTCTATAGTACGTAGCCTTACCTTGCATTTCTGCCAGAGGCTGTTTCCACGGCTTGAACCCATGACCTCCTGGTCACATGGCAGCAACTTCTTGAAGGAAGATTATGTTTAACTTTTAGGGGTGGACTCTATCTGTTCTTCGAGGCATGTAGCACATAATGTTTTTAAATTGTTTAACCTTAGAATTTTTAAGTAGAGTATGCAAATTGCTAGACATTTCAAATTTTAACTACAGAATGACTGAAAATCCCTCTCACCTAGCACCACAAGCAGACTGATTTCTCCCTCTTCAATCACGACATAGAGTTTACAGGTTGAATTATAACATTACTTGTTCTATAAAGCTCAGCTGGGTGCATATCATTTACCCTCCAAGCCTGTGTAGTGTCGAGAAAACTCATCACTCTTAAAGTCTTTCCTTGAGTGACAAGATAATCCAAGTCACTTTGAGTATCCTAAGCTCCTTTAAAAGTGAAGTTACTAATTCTGACTTCTGAGAGATGTTTCACCTAAATTGTCCTTATCAAAAAATACTTCACTATTTAGAATTTTAAAATGAACTTTATTATACAAACAAAGGTACTATCAAATAATTAAGCCTTTATTTCAGGAAAGCAATTAGTACCCCAACCTCACCATCAATGCAATCATAGAACAAATAACTAATCATTGGATGGTAGATTCAACTGCCAGAAATGCACAATATGGTAAAAAGATTAATCATTTCATTGTTTTTGAGTTTCAACATAACTATAACAAATCAGCTTTTCATAATATTGCCACCCCCAACCCAACAATAAGCTAGTTTTTAGCTAATGGAGGTGTAAAGATATAACATCTAAGTCTAACTCAACTTCAAAAGCTAGCTCATGAGGGGAGAATTGACTACGTCCATATAAGCAGCTCGCCAGTCCATTCCCCAACCAATGTGGACTTTAGTCCACTCTAACACCCCCTTCATGCCTAGGTCCAACTAGAGCGTGAACCGAGAGTCCCAACGGAAATAGACTTGGCTCTAGTTGCATGTAAAGATACGACACCTGAGGCCAACTTAACCCCAAAAACTAGCTCATGAGGGGAGAATTGTCCATGTCCATATAAGCTGACCGCTAGTCCATTCCCCAACCAACATGAGACTTTAACCCACTCCAACAGGATGCAAAAAGACGACAACAACAATAACACATCCCGTATAATCCCACAAGTGGGGTTTAGGGAGGGTGAAGTATACACAGATATTACCTCTACTTCAAAAAGATAGAGAGGCTATTTTCGATAGACCTCGGCTTAAAATAAAGCATATCAAAGCAATTTGGAAAAGGAAATACCAAAATAGCAGGATAAAATAATGTTAAAGGAAATACCAAAATAGCAGGATAAAATAATGTTATATTCAAAGAAGAATCATCGTCAAGAAAGAGACCTGAATGGGTAGAGCATCCATATCAGCTCTCAAACCAAACCAAGGTTTCGCACCAGACCCAATACTTCCAACCAAACCAGTTTTAGCCACTGGCCATTTGTACTTAACCCCAAGCAAGTCCAACTCATTTCGAATGAGTTGACTCGTTTGGTATTCTTCAAATGACAATTCTGGGTACTCATGGATTCTTCTTCTAATCCTTCTCAACCAATCCAAGAACTCGGGTTGCTTAGCCGAGTCCACAAGCTCCCGAGTTAGTGACTCAGTTTCAGATCCCAAATTAGTATGTACTGCCCATGAATTGTACAGAAAGCTAGTGCATAGCAAAGCCAATAGGAGTGTTAAGTTTATGCAAAATGAAACCATAACTGAAAAGTAAGAGAAAAATGAGGTAGGTGGGCTTATTGCTTTCCTATTAATATTCCTGGAGCATTAGAATAAATTATTCCTCTATTTTCATACTAGTGAATTTGCTCGCGCTTCGCATAATTATACAAGATGATAGATACCAATAATTTTATTATATATATAATAAAATTAATTTATTATCAGAGACGTAAAATGAATTTCATAAAAGAAAACGTTTGGTTAGTAGTTAGTGTTAGTAGACTTCCAACAAAGTCATAAGTTACTATTTTGAACCAAAAGAAAGTACAGACTTACAACACAAAGATTCACATAAAACGAAAATAAAGAGATCATATAGAGTACAAACAAAAAAATAATAATGCACTAACATAATTCTTACAACCTTGATCATTTAAAAAAATAGAAGAAAAAAAATATGAAATCAATACACAATCTTCCAAGCTCTTGTCGACATCCATTCCCACAAGCCGATCACCATTCAATAGCCTTTGTCTTATTTTTGGAGTCAATCTAAAACATGAATATAATAAGTATCGAAAATATAATAATTTAAAAGGCCAATGTGATTATATTTACAAAGTCTTAAAGTGTCTATATTCATAGGGGACTACAATATGGAGTACCAAATAATGGCATGAATAAGACTATTAGTTATTTAAGAGATTATGAAAATATAAAGTTATGGAAGTAATGAAAATAAAAATCATTAACTTTTACATTAAAGAATATGCCTTTTTAGTTTCTTAGGATTGTATATTTATTACAATTAAGGAAGTTAAAGGAGTCATTTTTAGTTTCTTTAATATTGCAAATAAATAAGGAAAAAAATATAGAACCCCCCCCCCCCAAAAGGAGAAAAAAATAATTATATTTCTTGGATAAAAAGAGGTGACACATAATTCGATTTTTATCTAGTTAACTTATTCAAGCGACGACTAATGTAAAAATTTTCTCAGTACAAATAAATAAATAAATAGTACTACTTAGTTTGTAGTATAAATAAATAAATAATGTAAGACGTATATACCACGAAAATTAAAATACAATTGTATAACAAAATACATATGAACAATTAAAATAGAGAAACAAATCCGAACTAAAAGCATTACAAAGTTTGTGTTACTCGAGGAGCAATCCTCTTCATAATACATTGAGGTAATATATATTAATATAACTAATACTCCTTTAATTAACATAAAAGTATCTTCTTCTTCTTTTTTTAAGACTTTTGGTCCTATGTGACTCCTCTGTCCTTTCGTTATTGTTTAAGTTTCGTCAATAGTATTAATAATTAGTGTAAAACAAAATAAAATTGTTGAAGACTTTCGGTCTTATATAACTTCTCTCGCCTTTCATTATTATTTAAATATATTCATAAATAACATAAATAATGTAGATTTCTGTATGATAGGGAGCTATAGAAAAAAATGATTTGAACACTAAAATTTTCATGATCCACAATTAGACTCTCCCAGTTAGCCCATCTGCTATCTTCTTTACTTTTACCAATATATTTACATCCATCTGCTAGCTTCTTTACTTTTATCAATATATCTATGTCCTCTCGGATTATTACACTTCCTTCTGCCCGTAATATTACTGTCCATTTCACATCTACATAGTAACATTGATAAGTATGAAAAAGGTGACTCACGTAGGGGAACCAGGAGTTTTAGTAAGGGGATTCAAAATATGTGAAGGGAAATTAAAGTAAAAGAATAAGGTTGTCATGGTAAGATACTCTATTTGCACTGTCGGCTATACCCCAAAGCCACTCAAGCGGTGGCTTTAGGCCCCTAGAAAATCAAGGCCCCAAAAGTTACTAATATTATATATAAATTGAAAAAATTATGTACTTATCAAATGATAAATGTTATTTTTTCAATAATTTGTTATCAGGTTAAAGTAATTACATATGAACGTTGTAGATAATTTATGTTATATTTATTTTCTATTTTCGTTGTCTTAATTCATTCCAACTGAATCAATCTCCAATTTTAATTAAATTATTAAAAATATTTAAGGCCCCTTTTCTTAAATTTTGGCTTTAGGCCATTTAGTATGTTGAGCCGCCCCTGTCTATTGTTCCTATTTAATTATGTAAAGGATAAGTCAGAACACTTGATCTTGATTATGAATTTTTGTATAAATTTTCAATTTATTTTTTTAAAAAAACTTTTCATTTTCATAAAAAGTACTACAAGCCAATATAGCTAATGATTCAAAATATTTTAAAAACAACAACATACCCAGTATATTCCCACCACGTGGGGGCTGGGGGGGGGATTAAGTGTACGCAGTCCATACCACTACCTCAGAAGTGAGATAGAGAGGTTGTTTCTGAAAGACCCCCGACTCAAGAAACAACAGTGTAGAACTTATAGTCATAAGTAACATTATTTTGGAGTAAGAACTTATGAAATTAACTTCTTTTAGTGGAATAAATGTCCATTTTCTCAAGCTTTGTCATATAATCTTCAAATCACCTAAAGCATCAAGAATGCTACTCTAGTAGTAGTATTTATCTCATGGCTAGCTGGCTACAAGTATTTAACAACGCATTTGGTCATATTAATATATCTAATAGTACGGCGACTCCATGTTATTTTGTCGATCCAAATACACCCAAACAAATATAATCTGACGGATAAAATAAAATACTCTTAGCATGCCAAGAACAACATATATAAATAATAGCAGAAAAAACAACTTGCGAGATTCCAAATATTTTATTTAACTCAACATACCAGGCAAGTGATGATCCACTACCATCGAACTTCCGAAACTCGCTAGAATAGAACTTGTCAAAATCAGAAAAGCAACCTCCAAATTGATTTCCAAAGTATTGTGTTATTGTGTAGGTTTTATATTAATTTTGGCGGTTAATGAAATAAGAACGTGGGAATAAGAAAAGTTGGATTAGTGACTTTTGAGGCTTTTAAGCTTCTTCTGTTACTAAAAGATATGGAGATAGTGAAGTATTAATTATTGATCCATTTAATTTTGTTAAAATAAATAGAAAAAAAACAAAAAAAGGAGAAAAAAGCAAAATGAGAATGGAAGCTATAGAGAGGTGCCACATCACCTCACCTCCATTCTCCTTTATTATTATATATTGATTTTTAGATTCGTATTACTACAGTATATTGTTTCTTTAGCTTAGATGATTATATTATTGGGAATATATTCTCTGTAAATTAAAATTGTTGTTAGTTTGAAAGATCAAGATAATATTAATTAATTTTTTTTAATTTTGTCCTTAATATTAATTATTTTAAAATTAAAAAAAACATAAATAAATAAAGATTAAAAATTAATAAGGATTATATTATTTAAATTACTTTTCTAATTAATTTTTATTTAAAAGTTGTGCAAAATTTGAATATGTCAACTATTTTGAGATGGAGGAAGTATTGTATTATAGTATGAATTTCCTTGTTTGTTGCTACTGTCTTCTTTTACACAGGATTTGTCTTTTTGTTGCATTGAATTGAAAAGAAATGGACAAGTGGGTCTTATTTTATTTTTAATTTTTTTAACTTACTTAAACACTAATTAAGTAAAATGGGATTAAATTATAATATTCAGAACTTAAAATGAAACTATATTTATACACAAAAAATTGTACACATCTAAAATTGCAGGATATAAATATTAGGTGTGAGCAAGTTAAATGTCATGTTCATGTATTATGTCTTCATTAAAACTTGTAGAAGTTTCTAAACTTCAGCAATGCTTTAAAATAAGAAATCCTAAAATAGTCTATTTGTGCACTTGGGCCCCTTCTATTAAGTGACCTGCATTAATACTGGGCCAAGCCACACAAAATTATTTGACTTGGGCCAGGAAAGTCCAGTTAAAGTTGAACCCATGCATTCACAAATCACATTTCATGATTTCATCCATTTCATTTTTCAACCAAGGAACTCTGAGACAATTTTGAAGAAACAAAGGCAGCCAGTAGCTTCTGGATCTCCAGTGAAAGATGTCATGTTTGGCCTCTTGCTGCGCGTCATTGACATGCGGACTTTGCACATCGGTAGCCTCAGGTGTCACCAGGAGCTCAGCTAGACTTGGTTATTGTGCTCTATTTGGTGGTTCCTTGATCGTCTCTTGGGTTCTCAGAGAAGTCGCTTCTCCCCTCCTCAAGAATTTCTCATGTAATTTTCTGTCTCCTTTTCTGACTCCTATAGCGTTTAATTGAATTTTCTTTGCGATACTGTGTTTTTAAGTTTACCTTTTTGATGGCTTGTTTGGAATTTTGAATAACCCCTTTACGGATCATGTTTGGGCAGGAAGAGAACTTTTTAGTTTCTCTGTCTTCAAAATTTTATTTACTAGTGCAACGCAGCTGGTAGTACATAAAAAAACTGTTAAATGTTTGTTCTCTCTATTTCATTTTACATATGATGTTATCCGACTAAACTAAAAGTTGAGTTTAAGATGTTGATAACCGTGGTGTCCGAGCCAGCTTGCACTTCCACGGATACCTGCCACCTCCCACCAGCAACAGGTACCAAATGTGAAGAAATCAACTAGTGTTTTTGGATTTTGAACCCGAGACTTCATGGTGCTCAATTCACTTCATTGACCACTAGGTCACGCCCTTGGGTGCGAGTTTAAGATGTTGACTTATATATCTTATTACTGATATTGGAGGAAAAATATTAATTAAGAAGTTAGTATGATTGGAAGACATCACATCAAAGTTCAGATTGAATAGTTTATTGAAATTGAATTCTTGAAAGTCGTGAAAATTGCACAAAGAATAACACAGTTGTTAAGTAGTTGAATCCATTTGATCGACTAACTACTGATGCAAGAAGAAGATGACCTAAACGCTAGAAGAGATGAGAGAGCTGTGAAAGTTTGAGAAAATATCTTGCATAGCATTGTAACTGACTACAAGGTCCTATAAATGCATATACAACAGCTCATGACAGCTAGGACTATTAACCGCTTCTGCCACTAACTAACTAACTAACTAATCTCACTAATCACAATTACAGAATAATTAATATACCAGCTCATTATTTAGTAATTATGGCACATCAACACAATTGCTAAGCTCCTTCCCCCCCCCTCAAACTAGGAGCTATGAAGATATTCTTCATTCCTAGTTTGGACATCAGATGCACATGTAAAGATCTCCCAAGTCCTTTAGTAAAAAAATCTGCTATGTTGAGGGTAAATAAGCAGTGACAATCAACCCTTCTTGAATCTTTTCTCTGGTGAAATGGCAGTCTATATCTATGTGTTTCGTTCCCTCATGAAACAGGAAGAGTGAAACAGGAACTTTAACCTTGACACCAAGTACTTCAAATAAACCTGTCAGCCAGACTACTTCAGCTACTGAAGATGTCATTGCTCTGTACTCAGCTTCTGCTGAACTCCTAGACACAGTGGCCTGCTTCTTGGATTTCCATGAAATAGGAGAAGTACCATACTGCACCAAATATCCAGTGACAGATCTCCTACTATTAATGCAGGCTCCCCAATCTGCATCACAGTATACTTTCAGCAGATTATCACCTGTTGCTGACATTAATATCCCCAGTCCTGGTGCCTGCTTCACATACCTCACAAGTCTTAAAGCTGCATCCATGTGTGACCTCTTTGGGGAGTGCATGAACTGACTTTGACTTTGCATAGCAAATGCAATGTCTGGTCTTGTTGTTGTAAGATATAGCAACCTCCTAATTAGTTGTTGATAACCTGTAGGATCCCTCAAAAGCTGATCTCCATTAGTTGATGGTATGCATTGATCAAACTCAGCAGTGGTGAGTTTGAGATGTTGTTCCATGGGTGTAACAACAGGTTTAGCACCTGCAAGTCCCATAACTGCAACCAATTCTAATGCATACTTTCTCTGGTGCATCAAGATTCCATCCTTACTTCTTGCAAATTCAATCCCAAGAAAATATCTAAGTTCTCCCAAATCCTTTATCTTGATAGCTGTTTGTAGAACTTCCTTTGTATGCTGGATCATAGCATCATCATTGCTTGTCAGCAGCAAATCATCCACATAAACTAAAACAATGACAATTTTATCATCATTCTTCTTTGTAAACAAGGAATAATCTCTTGTGCTTTGTAGAAAATCAGATGAAGTCAAAGCTGTAGTTAGTTTAATATTCCATTGCCTTGACGCCTGCTTCAACCCATACAAAGACTTTAATAATCTGCACACCTTCCCATTACTTCCATTCTTCTTACAAAATCCTTCAAGAATACTCATATACTTCTTCAAATAAATCTCCTTGCAAGAATGCATTATAATATCCATTTGATATAGTTTCCAGTGTTGAACTGCAGCTACTGAAATCACTGCTCTAACAGTGTTCATCTTCACTACTGGGGAAAAAGTCTCTTGATAATCCAATCCTTCTTTTTGGTTGTAACCCTTTGCTACAAGTCTACCTTTCAATCTTTCAACATCTCCATTTTCTTGGTACTTGATCTTATATACCCATCTACATCCAATGGCTTTTTTTCCCTTGGGCAGTGTCACAAGTTCCCAAGTTTTATTGTTTCCAAGGCTTGAATTTCATCTTTCATAGCCTGCACCCATCTTTCATCATCAGCAGCCTCGGCATAGCTAGTAGGCTCAACCTTAGCTGAGAACTTTGAGATGAAGCCTTGATATGTTGCTGATAGGCCAGTGTAATCTACATTGTCAGCAATAGAGTACAAGCAGCTGGTGGAACCCTTCTTTACTACATAGTCTTTGTGCCAAATAGGAGGCTTAGATCCTCTTGTTGATCTTCTGAGTTCAGAAACACCTGAAGGTTCTGCTACTATGTCTGGTTGCACCTCAAGAGTTATTGACTCTACTGAAGGTTCAGGAAGATGTTGTGCATCCACAAGATCCTCCACATTAGGTATTACAACCTGTGAATGCTCCTGAGTGAGGTCTGAGGCTGCACTAAGTTCATATAAGAGAAAACCTGTTGTGGCATAGTGTGAGTCTGTTGATCTGCTACACTGCCTTTGAATGGAAAAATAATCTCCATGAATACCACATCTCTGCTAACAATAAAGACTCTATTCTCCAGGTCATATAGTCTGTACCCCTTTTGATGAGCACTATAACCAACCAAAACAGCTCTTACTGCCCTTGGGCTAAATTTATCCTTTTGTGTGAAACTTGTGGCAAAACACAAACAACCTATTACTCTCAAATGCAGAAAAGAAGGAAGCTTGTCATACAATATCTCAAAAGGTGACTTCCATTTCAACACAAAAGAAGGTACTCTATTCAAAATGTATACAGCTGCCTCAATGCATAACCCCCAAAATCTATCTGGTAAACTACCTTGAAACTTAATAGCTCTGGCAGTTTCTAGTATATGTCTATGCCTTCTCTCCACCACACCATTTTGTTGTGGTGTGTTGGGAAAGAGCTCTCATGAATAATACCATAGTGTTGGAACAAATCTGTACAAGCATGACTAAAAAATTCACCTCCATTGTCAGGCCTTATTCTTTGAAAAGGTTTACCAAACTGTATTTTGACTTCAGTAATGAAATTTCTCAGCAAGAAAAGAACATCTAATTTAACCCTCATCAAATAAATCCAAGTCCACCTAGAGTGATCATCAACAATAGTAAGAAAAAATCTCATGTCATCAAAAGTTTCCCATTTATATGGTCCCCAAACATCTACATGAAGTAACTGAAAACAGGAAGTAGTTCTGGTCACACTATGTGGAAATGGCAATGTAGTTTGTCTGGCAAGTGGACAAATTTCACAAGTGTGCAAAGTAAAAGACTTATTCTGATTAGCACGCTGAAATATAGGTAATTTCCTAAGAACATTCATTGGAACATGACACGTCCTTTGATGCCAAATGAGAGCATCTGCCTGTTGGCTTGCAGCAAAGCATTTGTGAGCTTCATTTGTGGTCCCCGTCTGTGAATATAGAGTATATAATCCATCTTCTTCTTTACCAATCTCCCTCACCTTCCCAGATGAGAGGTCCTGAAATACACAACAATTTGGAAAGAAAGTAGCACAACAGTTTAAATCTTTTGTCATTTTTGAGACTGACATAAGATTAAACTTGCAAGCTGGCGCACATAAGACATTTGTAAGAACATCACCTCCTCCAAGGTGATAATTCCCAACATGAGACACTCTGGCTGATTCCCTTGTAGGTAACTGTACCTGTCCTGCATTTTCTATCAAACCTTCATCTAATAAGTGTGTGGGATCACCAATCATGTGATTGGTAGCACCTGTGTCTACTATCCTGTCACGCCCCAAACTGGTAGGGACGGACAAGAACTGTATGCACTTACTTTACAGGCACTCTATGACATATACGAGATTATGGTATAATAATGAGCAGGATATCTAATATGAGCTGTGTATATACACGAGGGAGTTATACTAACAAAAACTGTACGATACATTACTGCATGATGTCCATGAAGCCTCTAATCAGTTTAACACACTATACTA
This sequence comes from Capsicum rhomboideum, assembly GCA_031232105.1. NCBI lineage: Eukaryota > Viridiplantae > Streptophyta > Magnoliopsida > Solanales > Solanaceae > Capsicum > Capsicum rhomboideum. Next base: position 24,425,527 of record CP124713.1, on the reverse strand, counting down.
CGAATAACTAGTTGGCGTTGGGCCTACCATACCCAACTAGAGACCTGTACATATAACCAAAAATACTAAACATAAACTGGCTCCAGAGGGACATGGAGCTCACCATAAATATTAGCGGAAAACGGCAATAGAGCGGACGTCTGCTATCCTGTGAATCTGAGCCTGCATCAATAGTATGTGGTAATATGGAGACGTCAGTACATATACAATATGTACTGGTATGAAAGCAGACAGAATAACAGCTAGACAAGTGCGGAAGCTCATATGAATCAAATATCAAGTGAAAGAATTATGAGCATACAAGTACAACATATATAGTATGAAACTGTAACCTATGCACCAACCTTATTAGTTCGTTGTATAATGTCCAGGAAGACATTTATTATAATAGAACCCATAATTTGCCTAGTTGATGTACTTAAACTATCTGTAGTACAAATAATCGTAGGATGGCCTACTGAAGGCAATCTGAATCACATATAAGGCGTATGTTGCCCCGATACATATGACTATGAGTTATACGTATAACTATAATCGCAGTCTGATACATGGTAAGCCCTTCCAGGGGCTCACTATGAGGGTCTGCCCGCAGGCCATATATGCGATATGTTGGCTCGAGTCAGGGGAAACAGTGCATGACGTTCCAGCTGACTCCAAATACAAATGGTGCCACAAAGGCGGGTACGCCCCAATGTTCGGGCTCACTATAATGGTCTAGTCTCGATCCTGTGCACAGAATCGCGTCGAGCGCATATGCCAAGTAAAACCTATGTACCCTCCCGTCATTAACGTTTATCAAATAATGCCTCAAAGGCCTGTGACATGTGAATTATGGTAATGGTCATTTAGCTACTACATACAAGTGCAACTATGCTATGGATATTTACTTCCATTCGTTACATATGACATATATATATACCATGTGGCCTAAGAATTTCAAGTAAAGGAACTTACGATAATATGGAATATTGTAAAGATTTGGCATAAGGAAAGAAAAGTGGATGCTTATTGGCCTGATGGTAGGACGAGGGAACGATGTATAAAACAATTGAAAGCCTACCTTCATATCCTATGAGAATTATATTGACGTTTATAAACAGGAGCACATGACATAGGTGGTGCCTTAGTGGCGAGGAAAGGTTTAGCTTTACATACCTTAGTGTTTTACTAGCTACGGTAGTATTCCAAGCCCAAAATAATTCAACCCGCAATAGCGTAGCCTTTCTCTTTTCAATCACAAGTGCCCGCTATTCGATAAGCAGCCAACTAACTACAAAAATAACGTACGTCCATCAATAACCCATATGTTCATTTAGCAATTTATTCCAATAGGCTTCACTTATATTCGAAATTAATCTAATTTCTTACTAAGAATTTCAAATGAATTCTTTAGTTTTCAATTTATAAAATTCAATGCTAAATCCATCCAATTGATAGGAATTTCAAGAAAATCCCATTTTTATCAAAATTCCACGTTTTCCCCCTTTTCCTCAAGAACCCTATTTAACCAACCCACTTCAAGAACTAATACAAAAATTCAAATTAGATATCCCCACATATGTATTCATATCTAAATTCAAGAAAGGGGTAGAGAATTTACCTCTTGGAGTTCAAATTTCCAGCTATAGATTTTATAAATCAATTCTTGAAATCTCTTGATGTTGCCACAAAATCCCTTAGCTTATATGCTTCGTAAGGACACGGATATCTCTCCTCCGTTTACAATCCTCTCCTGATCCTTAAGATTATTTTTCCTTGTTGAAATGAAAGGAGGAAAGAAAGAACAAAGGAGTAGCGCTTTTGTTGTTTCCTGGAAACCAATTCCAGTGAAACCAAAATATTCCCTCCTTCCCCACTTTTTGCTATATTAGGAAAATATTTAAGAGGTGGTCCCCCACCTATTCCCAATATAAATATCAAACTTAAAAAAAAATTTCATTTAATTATTTTATCCCAATAGACATCAAATATAGATAAATAATTATACTTACACTACTCTTCATAGACTTAATGTTATACTCCTCTACAATATTAACTTGGTTTCAATATTTTTCCGGGGTGCTACATATCCATTTGATAAAAGCGTCCTTGTTAGAGAAAAGAGTACATGTACCTGCCATATTAGCAGTCCCAGAAATACTTGCACCCTGATTTTCATGCACATCTTTATGTGGTTCCTTATTAGCAGCATGCATCACTGGAGAATACTGAGTAGGAACAAACATGGGATGAGGCATGCCTTGTTGTTGCATCATTTGCTGAGAGTGCTGATATGGTGTATATGGTGCATAGTGCAGAGGAAAGCCTCCATGTGGTGAATAATGCATCATCTGCAATGCCTGTGCACCTGCAGCAGTGTTAGGATCAAACAGATGATTGTTACTTGTCATCAATCCAGTCACAACATTGGCTTTCTTCTTCCCTTTGTAATCTGCAGGATAGCCAATAAGCCTATAGCAGTCATCCTTCACATGTCCAGTAAGATGAAAAAGTCACATTTCTGCAGTTTGTTACAATCAGCTCTAGTATGCCCCTTCATGTGACAGAAGTCACAAAATGAGTTGCCATTATATTGCTTCTTCTGCTTTGAATTATAACCTCCACCACTATAACCATTACCACCACATTTAGAAGTATACATAGCAGGAGTTGAATGTTCAACTAAATAGGATTCCACCAAGCAGATCCTCACTTACATTACACATAATCCATGAGACTATGATTGCATTACAACGATCCACCAATGGCTCCAAATCTCCAGTATATTGATTGTGTTTCACCGATCCATCAATAAAACCTAGCTTATTCTTTCCTAATAAAGCCAATTTCATGGCTCTGCTCCATAATGTGTAATTATCAGAACCAGTCAATACAATTCCTACTGATAACGATCCAGATGCGTCGGAAGGGTGCAAAAACAGAGGGTGATGATAATCAACAGTTGTAGCAGCTGTAGGAACAGCTGAACTTCCCCCCAAACTACTTTGATTCGCCATGAAAACTCAAAAAAAAAATGAGAAGAAAATGCAAAGAGAAGGCGAGATAAGTACCAAATCCCTCGAATTCTTCACTGCATGTGATAGCCATTCCCTCGATTTGAGCTCGCCATAGCTCTGATACCATGTTAAGTTGTTGAATCCATATGATCGACTAACTACTGATGCAAGAAGAAGATGACGTAAACTCTAGAAGAGAGGATAGAACTGTGAAAGTTTGAGAAAATATCTTGCATAGCATTGTAACTGACTACAAGGTCCTATATATACATATACAACAGCTCATGACAGCTAAGACTATTAACCGCTTCTGCCACTAACTAACTAACTAATCTCAATTACAGAATAATGAATATACCAGCTCGTCAGTTAGTAATTATGGCACATTAACAACTTTTTAAAGAAATGGATCTTGGGTCTCTTGAGGTGAGGATTGCCCAAGACGATATAAAGAGACCACCTTCATCCCTAACGAGCCGATGTGGGAACTCAACAGAACTTCAAAAACGGAAAGATTGTCATATACGTTAGAATGGGTGGAGTATTATACTTCAGACCTATTGCAATAAGGTTAGTCCATGTACGTTCACTTTTTAGTTCCATCTTCAGTTATATATAGGCCAGACCCGTATTGATAAACCTTGTTGGATATACTATGATGAAGCTTTATCCTGGTTCCGGAAGTACTTATACCGTTAAGCAGCTTCTTTAGGAGTTCATGAGCATGTTTGGATAGTCTTTGAACTGCATTAGATTGTACTTCCATTCAGTAGGCAGAATAATAGCCTAACTTTCCTTGAGATGGATAGGAGTAGAAAAACTCAAGAAGCTTTAGATAGAACGAAAATGGGTTGCAAATCCTTTTGCTCTCTATGTTGTTCATCTCCTAGGTTTCTTTCCTGCCAGACCTTTTCAGTTCCGGGAGACTTATTCATTGCAACGCATAAATCCCACTCCTCTTTACTGATTAGTTCTCATGCCTTACCTGGTTATGAATGTACTACAAACTTTTTTGGGTGCCTACTGTTCTATATTGGAAGATATAAAATGGTTGCGTCTGTTACTGGTTGTGTCAAATGCTTTGTCTTTGCTGATTTCTTCTTGCAATTTTTTTTTTTGGCTGAATTAGCTTTTTGGCATGATCCAAGTTCTACCGGATATGGTACTCAATAATATGTACTAATATACGTGAGATCTTTCAAAGCAAGAAAATTGCCCAAGTATAGTACTTCTGTTTCCTTGTTCAGTAAATTACACCAGGCTCCAATGCTCCATCCATCTCAGCATAATCACAAGAATATCACAGTGCATCCTTTGATATTTGACTTAACTCGCACTACCAAAAAAAATCTCAAGTTATAGAACACCTTCCGAGTTTCATAATTTGGTTATGTAGACCATGATACTGTTTTCTTCAAATTGCAAAAGATAAATCTAAGCTGCGAACAATTGTTTGAAGATAATGTTAAAATTTTTCCTTAATCATGTATTGGAGCTCAAAAAAGAAACAATCTGAAAAGAGAATGAATTGATTAATTAATCTTTTCCCCTTGATTTTTTCAACATCACTAACTATTATGGTAATTGTTGAATGTTAATGATATACGTTATCAGTTTTGACAAGAAAGAGCCCAAAATCGACTCATAAGTTTATAACTTCATTCAAAATGTTCCTTCATATGCAAGGTAGACTAATATTACTCCAAGTCTTGAAAAGTGGTGTACATTTAGTCCAATCCAATGGAATTCGCCTGAAGGGTGTGTGTAATGAAAATATAATGTATGAATTGCCTGTATAGTTCCCCCTAATATAACTTTTTGACAAAAAGAATCCTAACCTCGTACTAGTACTCCTCCACTCCCCCCTTTCCTCCACTTCTCCTTTTTCCTCAGTCTCACAGAGCCAACAATGATAACCACCAGATGGAAATGGTACAAACATCATCTATTTGACGTGCTGCTTCTTTGCAAGTTTTGATGGTTTCCCTTTTCCCTTTTCTTTGATAATGGAAACGTATTGCGGATGAATTCGATAATGCAGAAGAAGAACCATGTGAGCATAAATAATAGGTCAGCTCTGGCAATGAAGAGTGACAAGTACACTCCGTAGGGTGTCTCCTTCCCTCGATTAGGGCTTGAACTATTAGTTATAGTAGAAAATGATTGGATCCTTTTCCTTAAATGTTTGGTAGTGGAGCAGATAACTTGCTCATGATTTCTTCTGTTAGATATAAATAGGCTGTTCAGCTAGAGTAAATTTCACCACTTGTGAAAATCTGGAGGACTGTTAAGGATTATTATGAGCGAGATCCAGATTTAAGGGATGAGATTATGCTTTCTCCAGTTTTGACTATCCTCTTCATTTTTCAATCACACTGCTTCTGCTAGTTTTATAATTTGTTACAAGAACTCCTTTGTGCCAAAAATGTAAATGTGATGATGTAATCAAAGTTTGGTAGATGGCGACAGCTGATATGACTTTTGATGAAGTACTGAAACTCCAAAATAAACTAATTTGAAAAAGAAATCAGTTAATTAGAAAAGTACTTTTGATTTATTTGTATTTGTTTAATGAGAGTGCATTATCAAATACCCTTGTATTGTTATAGGTTTGAAATGCTGGTTGGGAGATATCTTTAAGAAACTATAAACTAAATAAAGAAGAGAGGAGTTGACTGTAAATTATCCTTCTTCTTGTACATATATATGGGCTATCGCTAACAAGGAATGCGTCAAAAATAGCAGTTCTCTGCTGGGAAAATGGGACACAATTGATGGAGTGGTAAATTCAGAATGTTTTTACGTTTCTTTATGGTTCTAAATCTGTGTGCTCTACTTCTCTCTAATAGGCCAGTAGTCCAAGTGAAATATTTGTTTAGATTCCCCATACTATTCTTGCTACTTGTTATCTACAGCGATGAAAATAATACTTGCATATCTTACTAATTGGTTTGTATGTTGGTTGATTGTAGGGATAAACACTTCAGACAATTTATCGGAGGAATGGTTTCAAATGCAAGCTGTTCTTCGTGTCAGTTTGGGGAATTGCTTGTTTTTTGGACTGCTTGCACTTATAATGATTGGTATCAAGGATCAAAATGATAGGCGCGACTCCTGGCATCACGGTGGATGGGTTGCTAAATTGGTGATCTGGGTGTTGCTTGTTGCCCTCATGTTTTTCCTCCCGAATGGTGTTATCACAATTTATGGTCAGTTCTACGCCCCTAACCTGATGTTTACTTCTGATAACTGAGAAATTCCCCAGTGACGCATGGTTCGAAACTCGATGGATACTAGAACTGCCCCTCTATCCTTCTTCACTTAAATATCTGGCTTTTATTTGCCGCAAGGTTCGAATCCGTGACATGTGTCTAACCCGCACATCACGTGCACAGCAAGCAGTTTCCATGACGGAAAAAACATTGTGCTCTTCATCCTAAAAAAATTTCTGTGCTCTAACCACTATACCAAAGCCATGCGGGTCTTCCTGAAGTTAATTTGCTACTCAAACATTATAATTATTTTTCTTTTCTTTTGTATTACACCTACATAAAATCATCAACTGAAATTCAGAAGTCAGAAGACTAGGGATTTCAATTCACCCAGGTCTACCAAACTTTAGAAGGATCTTTCTTCAAATTATCAGATAACTTCTCAAGAAAACATAATTTTGTGTAGTAAGTGAGAAATATAAAAGAAGAATATTATTGAATTGTTGTATGAGTATCTACATTATTACACTGAGACCCTATTTAGAGACACAACATTCCAATCCTTTTCAAGTAGGACACTGCATTACAATCTTTTTTCAAGTAGGATTCTGTATACTATTCCTTCTCCTACTCATATTCTAACACTCCCCCTCAAGCTGGTGCATACAAGTCATGTACCAAGCTTGTCATGGATGTAATTAATATGAGGATCAGTGAGGGACTTGGTGAAGATATTTGTAAGAAAATTGGTAAGGACTGCTCGGGACGTCTGGGCGATCACAGTTGAAAAGGAACAAACTGAAGAAGTGGTCAGAAAAATAGTAAACGTCGCCGGAAAGTCGATTTGTCGCTGGAAAATTGCTGAAAACTGGTATAAAATATAGGCGAAATGATCTAATGGACCCTTATACTTGTTTGAGTCTGTATTCTGGACCCTCCTACTCAATTCGTTGCCAACTGAACCGTTAAACTCAATAAAACGTATAATTTTAAACACTTTTTCAGCCGATTTGGATGCGTGTAATACACCTACTACACCTGGAATTCCACGTCATTTTTTAAAAGACACATCAGAAATTAAATTTTAAAAAATAAATGAAATCAAATATACCCACTTTTGCAAAATTTGAAAAATGTTCAACAACCATCTTCTCCATATTTGCTTACAAATTGAGCATGAAATTCATTCCAAATAGCTGAAATATTTCCCCATTTCACTTGAATTTTCAACTACTAGTTCACAAACACAAATCCAATGAACCCCAATCAAAATTTTGAATTAATTTCACAATCTACATGACCTGTTTGTTGTTTTTCAAGCTTTCTCAAGCTTATTAATGGAGTTTTTTAATTTTTCAATACCCATTATCACTCCTCATACATAAAATCATACCCACACCTTCTCTTTGAACTTTTGGTGTTGGAGGCAAGAAATTGACGGTTGAGTTTTGGTCATAAAATTTATGAAGATGAAAGAACACCATTCTTCATTAATGGTGATAAATATTGTGCTTTTCTTTATGAGGATGGGAATGTGTGGATGGGTAGGGAAGCGACAGTGGGAGGGAGGGGGGGACAATGAGGAGGGGGCTGAAGGGGGGTGTTACTGTCGAGGGTGGGTGGGTGTTGTTGTGTGGAAAAGATGTTCTTGAAGAAGAGGGAGGGGTTGGAGAAGTTTTTCAACTTTTTTTTTTATTTGATTTGTTTCTTCATGAATTTAATAATTTTTAATCAAATTTATTACATTCACCCGCTTTAAAAATATGTGATGTCACGCACTATATCTGAGTCAGCAAGGATATGCCACATAAGCTTGGTCAATGGTCAGAGGGTCTTACAAAATTACTCCCTCCGTCCCATTTTATGTGGCCTACTTTCCTTAGAATGTCACATTTCCTTATTTGGTAACTTTTTAAAAGCACAATTACTCTTTTACCTTTATTGGTCCAACTTATAAGGTTCCACTTAATTAAAGATAGTAGTAGTACATCTTTAATAAAGGGTAATTTGGTAAACATCACCAAGTCTTCCCTAATTTCTTAAACTCCGTGCCCGGTCAAAGTAGGCCACATAAAATGGGACAGAGGGAGTACATTTTATTGATTTTAAGGGTTCAGTTGGCAACGGATTGAGTAGGAGAGTCCAGAATACAAACTCAAACAAGTACAAGGGTCCATTAGATCATTTCGCCTAAAATATATGGGTCATCTTGAAATTAAGAGATGAGTAGATCTTGAACAAGAAAGTCACTGAAAAATTGACCGAAACATGCTCACGCTACTGGAAAAGAGAAATTATATGGGTAGGGTCGGAATGATGGCACGACTCTACTGTAAAAGAAAAATTATATGGGTAGGGTCGGAAGGATGGCACAACCCTACGCAAATCAAATCTGAGGAGTCATCGGAAAGACGCACGGAACTATGCAAATCAAATCTGAGGAGTCACCGGAAAGACGCATGGCGCTACGCAACTCAGATATGAGAAAATAATCCGAAAAGTTGCACGGTACTACGCAAATTAAATATGAGAAAGTAGTCTGGAGAGATGCACGGTGCTATGCAAATCATATATGAGAAAGTAGTCACCGGAAAGATGAACTGTGCTACGCAAATCAGATATGAGAAAGCAGTCACTGGAAAGATGCACGGTGCTACGCAAATTAGATATGAGAAGCCATCAGAAAGAAGCTCGGTGGCCCAACTTTTGCTAACATGATCATTGGCCAGACGGGCGGCATATATGGGTAATAGCCGCCCGCCGGCAACATAAGCTCTTTAATTCTCTACCAAGATCGTAGAGGCTCTGATACCATGTGAGAAATATAAAAGAAGAATATTATTGAATTGTTGTATCTATATTATTACACTGAGACCTTGTTTATAGACACAACATTCCAATCCTTTTTCAAGTAGGACACTACATTACAATCCTTTTTCAAGTAGGATTCTATATACTATTCCTTCTCCTACTCATATTCTAATAGTAAGTACATGATGAATAGAAAATGTACTAGGGAAAAGACCTGGCATGTTTTGACAGTTCACTTTTTCTCCAGTTTACTTCCAATAAGTACACTTTCCTCTAGCTTCTCAGTTCAACCTGTCCTATTTTTCGTATTGTGTCAAGTATGTTTTCACTTTATCTGCTTGGTCTATTTTCTGCCTTCGCAGGTTTTCTTTCGAAATTTGGGGCAGGGATGTTTTTGTTAATCCAAGTACTAATATTATTAGATGCTACACACTCATGGAATGATTCATGGGTTGCGAAAGATGAGCAGAAGTGGTTGGTTCAATTTCTTATCTTCTGTAATTATTTTATCCCCGGACCTTGTTTTATCTATAAAATTGTCATATCTTTTGCAGGTATATCGCTCTACTTGTGGTATCTGTGGTGTGCTACATAGCAACATTTGCTTTTTCAGGAATTTTATTTATGTGGTTCAATCCTTCTGGCCATGACTGTGGACTGAACGTGTTCTTCATTGTTATGACCATGATTCTTGCATTTGCATTTGCTGTTATTGCTTTGCACCCAAAGGTAAATGCTCTCTCTGCTGATGCTGTTCTTTTGCCCTGGCAGTTTTGCTCTGGAGGACAATCTCTTAAAATTCTTCATATACATTATGCATTATGAAGCCAATTATCTCTTGCTAACCACATGCACTTATATCTATATGCAATGTATTTACCAACATCTCCCTTATGTTACCGGTTACCTCCTTTACAATGCATTCAGAAAAAAATCATTTTGGTAGCTAAATTCTGCCTTTTTTATTCTATGCTAATCATCTTTTTCCCATTAACTATGTCCAGGTAAATGGAAGCCTATTGCCAGCTTCTGTGATATCTGTTTACTGTGCTTATGTTTGCTATAGTGGTCTTTCTAGTGAGCCTCGAGATTATGTCTGCAATGGGCTCCATAACAAGTCAACGGCAGTAACAACAAGTACCCTTGTTCTTGGAATGCTTACAACTGTTCTCTCAGTCCTATATTCTGCTCTTCGTGCTGGATCTTCAACTACTTTTATGTCTCCACCATCTTCTCCCAGATCAGGTACCAAAACCTTTAGATACTCTTCTTCCGTAGCTCATTGAATGACTTAAGATTTGTCAACCCATTTTCTCAAGATTCCATTCCCATGAGGACTCCTGTGAATGATCTGCTTATTGTCAATATACTATAATAGGTGGTGGTGACTTTTAGTGAATCTGTGTAAAGTCCTTGTCAAAGCGTATTCTCCAGCCTTTGTTCATTTTAACACTTTTTAAGGTAGATCGTTAGGAATTTAGTCCAAACACCTAGGTGGAATATTTGCTTATGCTTCCTTAACAATTGATCTTCTAGCATGTAATACCTTTCATTGTGTGTGTGTGTGTGTATGGGCATAGGTGAATTAAGATTGTTAAATTGTTATTGATTTGTAGAGTATATACTCCTACAGAATCATAACAGGCACCAGTTGTTTCTATCAAATGTCAAAACTCTAATATAAAGTGAGTGTATTGGCAAATTCTACCCCACACAAGCTGTTGTGATCTGTCCATTCATGAGCAATAATCATCAAAGGGCTTGCCCTCAATGCGGTTGATATCTTGCTGTAGAATTTCTCTATCTGCATATTGACAAGTACCGATCTTATGTTATAGGTGAGAAGAAATCCCTTCTTGCTTCTGAGGAGCTGGAATCTGGGAAAGGATCACCAGAAGCACGGCCAGTGAGCTACTCCTACACATTCTTCCATCTGATATTTGCTCTGGCTAGCATGTATTCTGGAATGCTTCTTTCTGGGTGGACTAGCAGTTCTGAGAGTTCAGAGCTAATTGATGTCGGCTGGACATCTCTTTGGGTTCGCATATGTACAGAGTGGGTTACTGCTGGACTGTATGTTTGGTCCCTCGTGGCTCCACTGTTCTTCCCTGACCGTGAATTCTATTAATCATGATAGTAATGATCAATATGTAGTTGTCTTTGTTAATGTTTGTGTCTTCAACTTGTATCAAGCTTGTTATGTAAATATAAAATATCCTTAATGCTTGTACTGAATGACCAAGATGTAGTTATATTTATGTATTGATAAATGTAATAGTAGCAACGTGTATCACTTTGCATGTATGGTGTACTTGCTTGCAATAAAATCCGGAATGGATGTCTGATCATTCTCTCTTTCCCTTCCCCCCGAAACAACTCGGACTCTTCTTTTTCCCGTCCCCTTCAGAGTTTGAATTATTTTTTTTCTGGAGTCGGGATGTCTTTTTTTGAGAAAATTTTTCTATTACGTAAGGAGACATGGAAAGCTCCTAACAATGACTCAATGAGATACAACCAAGAATCATAAAGGCACATATCATGGAGATTCATAGCATTTCAGTCTTTAAGGACCTCATGAACTTATAAAAGAGGAAATATTTGATTGGGAGGTCATGCCATAGTGGGAACTAGAGGGTTTAGCCTTACATACTTCTGGTCCCAACTTTAGGACAACTATGCTGAATCAATTTTTCGTGAAGGTTTTAATTTACTAGAATGGTGATAATTATACTAGTATTAGCAACTCAACAAGAAGCTTAGGTCACAGACGCAATTTATCAGTCACTCGACAAGCATCGAGCTCACGAGACCCTCTAATCAATGGTGTTTCTCCACACCCGGCCTCCTTCCCTCCACATCTACAACGTCACACGACCCTCTTACAAGACCAAACAATAGACTCCAATTATCGCTTTACTTAGAGCAACCCTCAATTCATCTCATACAAATTTATACCAATGAGAAAAACTTGGATTCATGACTTTCGATCACCATCTATGAGTCATAACTCGAAAATATACTTAAAAGACACTTAAACAAATCATATACGAAGACAGGAGGAAGACTTTAACTTAATTGAAGAAAAACAATTTGTAGAAGAATCTAGTTAGAATCATGTAATTATTGATGGAATAGTCATAATTAACCTTAGATGCACTTAACTTGAAGGAGGAAGAGGAGAGTAATCAATAAATCTATTCGAGCCTAATTCTTTGAGTCCAATCATGAGTGTGAGAAATGAGAAAAATAAGATTAAACATCTGATATGGGGTATTTATAAGAATTAATCGATACGACTTATGGTACCACATATGATTGTACATCTCACCTATGGTTCGTATATGTTGGTCGTACCTCAAATCCATTGAAATTTATCCCCTACATACGATCCTATATACTGCCGTACATCTCACCTATGACCCGTAGGTGACTTCTATACCCTAGCGTGTTGATTTCCAATAGCCCAAATTTTGGGTCTTCCACATATGATTGACATACGATTGTATATCATTCGTACCTATCATAAGTTATATAAAACTCAATATTTTAAATTTCTATAACTTCAAACTGTTGTTTCATATCAAATTAATTATACTGGAATTTGAGTCCTCATACCTACAGGTTGAACATAACCTTATTCTTTTGAATTCGGTTAAATCTTACATTAATTGTTTGTTATATCTTACAATGAAAAATTGTTTTTGACAAACATTTAAATAATAGTAATAGTTATTGTAAGCCTAAAATTTAACATTATTTCGAAAACTGATCTGTTCTACTATCAAATCAAAATTTATTTTTGGGGTTAATTCTGTTTTAAAATAAGTACGTCGTATTAAAATGTACTTTAACTTGCACAATTCGGTATTGGTTTTTACGGTTTGATCTGCGATCTCATCTTGTAAAAGTATCTCCAAATTCTAAAATTACAAAGATACCCGTATGTATATGATAGTTATCCGAAAAATGGATAAATTTCCCAAGGCTAAAATGGGAAATGTTTCTTCTCTGATCGCTCTTTGTCAACAACTGACGGGCAAACTCCACCGACCCGACTACCTGATACCACATCCATATCCTCACTCATCGCATCTCCCATTTCTTCTCTTCGCATATATCTGAAACTAATAAACCTGCCAAATTCAGCTGTGAATTGTATATTTCAGAAGTATAGCGGAAGTTTTAGTCCATCGGTCTTGATGAGAGGGCGTGATTGGATCAATCAAATCTTACCTGATGAGCTAATTCTCGATATTTTCCGGCATGTGGAATCGAAACAAAGCCGTGACGCTTGTGCACTCGTCTGCAAGCGTTGGCTACGTCTTGAGCGCATCAGCCGGGTCACTTTACGAATTGGTGCTTCCGGTTGCCCTGACGCGCTTATCAAGGTGCTAGCTCGGAGCTTCGTCAATGTCCGCAATGTGTTTGTCGATGAGAGACTGTCTATTTCTCTCCCGGTTCAAATTGTAAGAATTTGAATTCACTATGCCACGATTCGTATATTTTTCGATTGGCTTTTAATGTGACGTCTATCATTGATATTTCGAGTGATGTCTATTGCATTCCAATTGGGAATATTTTGCACTTTATGATTTGGAAAGATTGCTTTTTTTGCCGAACAACGTTATTCGTTTCTGTTGCTATTGTGTATATTTTTTCGAGATATAACTGGGGAAAGATTATGTATTTGACACTCGAGTATAGAGACTTTAAAATCTAGCTCAGGACTCCAAAGTTAACCATCGAGTTGGGAATTGGTGATCCTGATGTTTCATGTTAACCATCGTTCGGTGAATGGGATAGGATGGAAAAAGGAACTCCAATCATTATTTTAAAAAACTCAGTCTTATTCCTGAGTTAAATCTACTACAAAAGTCATCCATCTTGTGAGGAGACTAGTGGAGCAGTATAGGGAGAGTAAGATGGACTTACATATGGTGTTCATTAATCTAGAGAAGGCATACGACAAAGTCTTAAGTGAGGTTCTATGGAGATGCTGGGAGGCTAGAGGCGTACCAATGACATACACTAGGGCGATTAAGGATATGTATGATGAAGTCAAGCCTCAGGTAAGGACTTAGAGCACTTTCCAGTTGTGATGGGGTTGCACTAAGGATCAACTTTGAATCTGTTTCTATTTGTCTTGGTGATGGATGAATTGATGCGTCATGTCAAGGGGAGGTGTTGTGGTTTATGTTATTTATAGTATTGATTGACGGGACTCGTGATGAAGTTAACACTCGGTTAGAGGTTTGGAGACAAACCTGGGAGTCTAAAGGGTTCAGGTTGGGCAAGACGAAAACTGAATACTTGGAATGCAAGTTCAGATGTAACGCAGGAGGCTAGCGTGGAAGTGAGGCTTTATACAAAACCCATCCCCAAGAAAGATAGTTTCAAGTATCTTGGGTTGTTAATCCAAGGAAATAAGGAAAACAACCATGATGTCACACATCATATAGGTGCAAAATGGACCAAATGGAGGCTCGCCTCTAGAATTCTATGCGATAATAAGGTACCATTTAAACTTAAAGGTCAGTCTTATAGAGTGATGGTTAGGCCGACTATGTTGTTTGGAGTGGAGTATTTGCCAGTTAAGAATCCTCATGTTTAGAAGATGAGGATTGCGGAAATGAGGATGTTTGAGGTGGATATGTGGACATACTAGGAGTGATAAGATTAGGAATAAAGATATTCGGGACAAGGTAGGAGTGACCTCTGTGATGGACAGGATTAGGGAGCGAGATTGAGATGGTTTAGGCATGTGAAGAGAAGATGCGCAACGGCCATAGTTAGGAGATGTGAGAGGTTGACACTGGTGGGTTTAATGAAAGGTAGAGTTAGGTTGGAGATGTATTCGATTTGGGAAGGTTATTAGACAAAGATATGACGCATCTTTAGCTTACCGAGGACATGATCTTAAATAAAAGGATATGGAGGTCGCGGATTAGAGCAAAAAGCTAGTAGGTAGTTAAGCATTGTCTCACTTTCCTGCGAGATAGGCTTGGTGGTACTTTGGTGCTCCGTACCTATTCCTCCTGTAGCAGTACTCGCGTAATATCTTGTCTTGTGATTTCTGTTATTACTGATTGTTTCGTGCGCTTCGGTTATCGCATTATTTTGTTGTTCTACTACTTTTTTTCCTGAATGAGATGTAATGCTTTCTCTAGTATTTGTAATGTTTTGTTCACGTTAGCCGGGGGTCTTTCGAAAACAACCTCTTTACCTCCATAAGATAAGGTAAGGCCTTCATATTATCTACTCGCCCCGGACCTCACCTGCGGGGATTATGCTGTTGTATTTATCTCAGTTAAATTATGGTGCTCGATACGAGACTTTTGATGCTTGATTCTAAATTGTCACGATTTTTGTGTTGAAAACAAGAGTAAAATCAATCGGTAAAGCTATGGGAAATGAAAGACTCTTTGCTGCTCAATTCAAATTGCTGAAATCAAGAAGACCTAATGTCGTTTATAGGCTTACAACTGAACTGCAAAGGCCAAAAGATAGCAACAGACATGTAGAGGAGAAATAAGAGATAAACAATGGGAAACGTGGCCCACTGGTAGTCCTAAAACAATAAATGAAAATAGCTTGAAGAAAATAAAGAAATTGACCAAGTAAAACCTAAGTTCATTAAAACAAGAAAGCAGGACCATGATATGATCCTGTGCACGTGGTTGATTTTTGAAGAATTAAACAATCCCCCTTTCTTCAAAATTACATACACCCATTTGTAGCTTGAAGAAGTCATGCATGTTGCAAGACAACGATATCATAAGTCCCAAATCGCGGTAAAATGTATGGGTGTCTCTTTATATGGCTTGGACAATCCTCACCTCTTGAACTAGCTTTTGGGTTTGAGTTAAGCTCAAGATCCATTTCTTAATATGGGTGAGGGGGAGGGGTAAAAGTGCCTCATCAGTAAAAGAGATGGGTGGTCTCGTTATATGGCTTGGACAATCCTCACCTCGTGAGCTAGCTTTTGGAATTGAGTTAGACCAAAGATCCACTTCTGAAGAGGTCGGATCCTTCATTATCTAAATTTTAGGACTTAGGGTTATGGATCCAGGTATGGGTACGAGTGCAGGGATTCAGCTAAAAATAATTAAATAGCTAAAAATAATCCTATATTATGAGATATTATGTGGAGAACTCGAGGAGAAAATATTGATCAAGAGGAGAATCTTGGAAGGAGATAAAAGGAAAAGGATTGACGTAGAAAAGTCCATATACAAGGTATTCCATTTTCTTCAATTTCACGTTAGCTTTTGTTTTGATTACAGAAATCATTGAATCTATCCGGAATTTATCCGTCGATTTTGGTCAAAGGACCCAAATTTGTTGACTAGATTGGGTAAGGATCCCACACCTACACCCGTGTCGCGTCGACACATGTGCGGCACCGAAAGTGAAGAGTCCGAGCAACTTAGTCAGTATGAACATCACCAATCTGGTCATTTGTCCCACAAAATCCCAATGAGATTATTCCAGCAACAATAAGGTTGCAGATGAAGTGAAAATGAGTGTTGATGTGCTTGGTTCTACTATGAAAGCAAGACTGTGTCATAGAAATTGTTGCCTTTGTCACACCATACTTCCGTTGGTCCAATCTGCTCTTGTTGAAGATTTGCTAACAATTTCTGTAACCAAACAGCTTGACACTCAACTGAAGTTGCAGCCATGTATTCTGCTTCCGAAAATGACAAAGCCACTGTATCTTGTTTCTTTGAATTCTGTGAGATTGTTCCGGAACCAAGACTAAAATCGCTCCCAGATGTGCTTTTGCAATCATCTAAGTTGACTGCCCAGTCACTATCTGAAGTCTGATACTTTCGAGTAACAAATTCTGTAAATTGATGCACCTTCATTGAGGCTACCATCTTGTTGATCTGATTTCAGTGGAAAACAATCACCACCCAGCCATCTATCTTCAGATACAAAGGGCTTATGACTAACATAATTGTAAGCCCGAAAAAACAAGGTAAGAAATCCTTAATTATTGGTGATAAGCTGCCTCTTCTAATTGTTGTGTCACCTTGCAATGAGTGTTTAATTCGAGTTTGACGCATTTACTGAGATTAATTCTGCAGGGAGATCTGACTTCAGTGACTTCACTGGGCATAACAATCACCCTATTAAATTCACATTTAGTGGTAATACTTATCAAAAAAAAAAAAGTTTCACATTTAGTGGTAATATAAGTGACTGCAGTATTTGTTAGGTTCAGAAAGGAATTTCTCTGCCTTTTGTTTTTCAGACTCTGTTTCTGGTGCCAAAACAGCATTTTCTAAAGGTTTGTGTGCTATTTTATTTGTTAGGTTCACAAACGAATTTCTGACCTTGTACCTGAAAGCTACATTCGTCGTGAAAGTCTAAACTTATTGTTTCTTTTGCACGCCCGTTGCAGGGAAGAAGGCGTGGCACTGATCATTCCGTGATTTCATCTCTCAAGATCCATTCCCTGGCTGAAACAAATGGCTCGGAAGACAATGAAACAGAATCTTACTGTTTGTCAGATGCTGGGTTGGCTGCTGTTGCTGCTGGCTTCAGTAAGCTTGAAAAACTGAGCTTAATATGGTGCTCCAATGTGACACATGTAGGGCTGAGATCTATAGCTGAGAAGTGTATATTCTTGAAGTCTTTGGATTTACAGGTAAATATCTGGTCATCTAGAACTTTGGTTTCCTCATGATTATTCTATTGATCTGTTTCAAGCTGTTTTGGAATTGAATTATATGATATGCATGTTGGATCAAAGGTCTTAGCAGCTTTATTTTCCTGTTCCTCTTAAAGGGCTGTTATGTTGGAGATCAAGGTCTAGCAGCTGTTGGGGAGTTCTCTAAGCAACTTCAAGATTTGAATTTGCGCTTCTGTGAAGGCCTAACTGACGCAGGCTTGATTAAATTGGTAGATGGTTCCGGGAAGACGTTGAAATCGATTAGTTTGGCTGCCTGTGCAAAAGTAACTGACACCTCCTTGGAAGCTGTGGGATCTCATTGTAGATCTTTAGAGTCCTTGTCACTAGACTCAGAGTTTATCCATGATAAAGGTGTACTTGCTGTTGCGCAAGGATGCCCTCAGTTGAAGGTTCTGAAGCTACAATGTGTCAATGTTACAGATGGTGCTCTGCAAGGCGTTGGCACTTGCTGTTTGTCACTGGAGTTGTTGGCTCTTTACAGTTTCCAAATATTTACGGACAAGTTAGCTGTTTATTCTGGCTGTCTTCCCTATTTGGATTTATTTGTTTTTACTTCCCAGCAGCATGATCGGATTTATTTGTTTTTACTTCCTAGCAGCATGATCATAACTTCTATATTCATGTAAGCTTTTGTATTGTACATCTACAATGTAGGCATAAATACATATTCCTCTTAACCAATAGCTTTCTCAGTGTACAGATTATACAATTTAGATATCTAAAATTTAAATTTGCAACTCCATCTTTGCTTAAAAAAAAAGAATTCCTGAATATAGACAACAGATAGTAACTTGATTAAACTGTCTGTTTTTATGGCAATAGTTGCTAGCAAAAATTTAACAAACATGTGCTGGAGGGATGATTGGCTTTCACAATCTGACCTATATCTTTGTGCATATTTCTTCAGGAGTCTGTGTGCTATTGGTAAAGGGTGCAAGCGGTTGAAGTCTCTTACCTTGAATGATTGTACTTTCTTAAGTGACAAAGGCTTGGAAGCAGTTGCAGTTGGTTGCGCTGGGCTCACGCATCTTGAGGTTAATGGCTGCCACAATATAGGGACTTATGGACTGGAGTCTATTGCAAAATCTTGCACGTACACTTTTTGCCTCTTGCTTTATTGTGAATTTCTTTTTAATGTTAGTGTTGAATTTTAGTTATTGAAGGGCTTCAAGATAGATTCTTGTAAGCTTCTTATATATCTAAGGTTGTATGTATGAGTGTGTTTAGCATGAGAAGCACTTATGTGAGTGTTTAGTAAGGGGCCGTTTGGTTACTGGTTAGAGTTATGTAGGTATTAGTAATACATGAATTAGTTATGAGGAAATCTATGTATTATTTTATGCAAGAATTAGTTGTGCAGGTTTTAGTTAGTTATGTAGGTATTAGTTATGCAAGTATTAGTTATGTAGGTATTATTTATGCAGGGTTTAGTTATGTATTACAATACATGAATTATTACTGTTTTTTGTGATTAAAATTTTATTATTTACCACGCACTCGCTGGAATTGGACAGACCCCAGCTTCCAACGTATAATTTTGTTAATTACTTTTAATACGGTGAATTTTCTGGGTAGCTCATTTGCTTCTTCCTTTTCATTTATTACTTATTTGGTTGGGTTTAAAAATAGAACTGTTCCAAGAAAATTTTAACTAGAGAGAATTAATTAAACTAATTAGATTGTTGAAATAAAAACTAGTCATCAATCTAAAATTTAACTTTTTTGCAGTTAACAAAACACTGTTTTAGAATAAGAAAACTGATTTTAATTAAAAATAAATAAACTAAATCAGGTACAAAACAATAGTCCAGGTACTGACAATGAATAAAATTACTAAAACAATGAATTAAAAAAAGATTTAAAAATAAATTGATAGGGGTAAATGTGTAATTTTGTTATTTAATCCATGTATAACTAATACCCACTTAGCTTATTCCGTCTTCTACTCCGCATAAAATTATACATAGATTTCCTCATAAGTTATGTGAGTATTATTTATCTAGAATTACTAAAACACAACTAAATACCGTATAAAATTAATACATGAATAGCTTTTATACAACATTTGAAACCTACCAACCAAACATCGTATAAAATTAATACATGAATAGCTTTTATCCTATTTGCAAACCAAACAATGTATAAAAGTAATACATCAATAGGCATATTATTACATGAATAACTTTGAAGTTATCCCTTAACCAAACGGCTCCTAAATGTTTAGAATTACATTTAGAGGTTTCAAAAGATAAGCACTAAAAGAAGAAGCTCAGAATTGGTTCTCATGGATTTTAGGTGCTATTTTAAAGGTAAATTTGCAATTCTATCAAATAGAAATGCAGTGCTCCTGCTTGAGTTTAATTTCGTAAATTAAACAGAAAAATTGCTTCATAGAACAATTATAGCAGATTATAGATGGAGTGCTTATATTAGATTTTTAACGTGGTTTTCTTTGAACGCACTCTCACGGAAAATGTTTTTTCCCTTAATTTTAAAAAGAAGAAGGTATTTCTACATAAGCTTTACTACAAGTTAGAACAAATTGAGTTCTCTGTTATTCCAAAGCTCATGGTACAATCATGTTATTCTATTTCTGTCAGTACTACCTCATGAAACTAAATGCTATACTTTTCCAAGCTCCCAGGGGGTGGTTTCATCCATGTTTACAGCCAGCTTTCTGTCTTGACTAAGATAATCAATGCGGAATGTATATAAGTTCCACCACTTCCAAAAAGGCTTACGATAGGACATAGGCTGATTTAGTATTGGAATTTGACTGGGAGAAGCGTGAGACTACCTTTAAGTATAGGATACTATGCCCAATCAGAATGGTATTGCAGCTTTCCTATGTTTTTATTTTGATTGCAGGTGCTGATTGGTCATATGTACTTCTTTTGAATATGATGTTATTTCTTTCAAGAAAATGCGAGTTGAAGAGGATGGGAGAAGTAATTATGTGGGCAGTAAAATTTATGTTTGTGTTCATAGACGATTGGCAGTAATTTCACTGTCTTCACTTAACTCCAGTCTTTTTTTGTCGTGTAGTGTCCTCCAATTTCTGTGATCTTTTTTTCTTTAAAAATGAAGACTGAACACCGAATCTATTATGACTAGCAAACTGTTGAATGGTAGTTGATTGGTTTCCCTGACAGATTGATTACTGCTATTTATATTATGCTTGACATCTTATTAATAATACTTGTGAAATTCATGAATCTTATCCGTTGGTTGACCTGATAGTTTGTACCTCTCTAAAATTCTGCCCTGGTCTGTCGTGAGTTTTTTCCTTCCTTCTTTAATGAGTCAAAAGGTCTTAATTTGAGTTTTTGCTTCACAATGTAGGCATCTGTCTGAGTTGGCCTTGTTGTATTGTCAAAGAATTGGTAATTTCGCGTTGTCTGAGATCGGAAGAGGGTGCAAGTTCTTGCAAGCTCTGCATTTGGTAGATTGTGCGAGTATTGGGGATGAAGCCATATGTTCTATAGCCAGAGGATGCTGCAACCTCAAAAGGCTCCACATCCGTCGATGTTATGAGGTACTTTAATAGGGAAGGAATGAACTAGAAATAGGGGCTGACTTGTGCGTAAACATTTTAGCATTGGAAGTAGCAAACCAGGCTTATGTTTCTTAATTTCCTTTAGAAGAAAATAGAAACAGCTGAAACAGAGAGAGAAAACCCTCCCCCTCCCCCCTCCCAAAGAAAGTAGTAATATTATGGAGAAAGAAACAAATAATTATCGAATCAAAAAAATATTTTGGAGAACTTAGAAACAGTCGTGTCTGGAGAGAGACTGAGATAAAGGGTCATATGAACATATCAGATTCAGATTTTTTTTAGTGGATGTCTCCGTTGCCTCTACAGATCTGTTTATTGGTCTCAACTAGTTCTTGATGTTTTCTTTTCCTTCTATTTTTAGTGTCGGGAGATGGAACAGTTTTCACCTACTAATGTTCTTTCAAACATCTCAATGCTTTCAAAACATTGAGCTTACTACTCAATGAAACAACAACAACATACCCAGTATATTCCCACAAAGTGGGGTCTGGGGAGGGTAAGTGTACGCAGTCCATACCACTACCTCAGAGGTGAGATTGAGAGGTTGTTTCCGATAGACCCCCAGCTCAATGAAAATAGTATGCAATTCTTAATTTGGAGTTGAACCAGACAGCTGTCCCTTTTTTGTGTTAGTGATGTCATTGAAGTGTTCTACTGCTTGTAATTGACCTCTGAGCTGATGAATCTTTTAGACAGGCTTTCTTACTCTTTATATATATACATATAATATATTTTTTGGAGAACAACGTTAACTGTGGAATGGAGTTTCTTGGAGAAGGCGTGTTCATTGTTAGTATATAATGTGGAAAGCGGTTTTTGCTTTCAGCAGCTGCTTACTATCCCTGAATGATGTAATTTCTTTTGTTAGTGAAATCTGGTTTGTGCTGTATCCTTTGCACTTTATGCCCAAAACTCAATTGTTCTACTTGATAATACTGTTCCTTTCATCTGATTCGATAGGTTGGAAATAAGGGAATTATAGCTGTTGGTGAGAACTGTAAATTGCTTACAGACCTTAGCCTTCGATTCTGTGATAGGTACGTGATTTTCTCTTTCTCAACTAATGTTGCCTTAGTTTTTATTTTGTCTCTCAATCATCAAGTCTCGGCTAATAAAATTGTCGAACAGACTCTTCCTTGCTTGCATTACGTCTTCTATTGTCCTATAAACTTATACTTGAATGCTCTTTGAGATGAGCATTTACCTTTGTGTCCCTTTTCCCTGTTTCTTTTTTGGATATGGAAACTTTTGCGCCTTTTGGCACCTCTGGTGCTGCAAGAGGTCACTTGTCCATTTGAAGATGAAGATTGTGTCTAGGCACAAATTTCATCTACTTTTTAAAGCTTCCTGGCCCTGAGTCCCATGGAAAATGTTCTACACTGCGAATTCAACAAAAAATTGTCTAGCTATTTCCTTACTTGAGCAACTTCTCCTTTATGCGTATTGTTGATCGCTTATATTTAGCATAGCATATACTTTGAACTGCTTCTTGATCAAAGCTTGCTACTGGTAATTTGGCTCTAATAAGTCTCAGCCTATATTTGATTACCAGAGTAGGGGATGAAGCACTTGTGGCTATTGGTGAAGGTTGCTCTCTGCATCATTTGAATGTCAGTGGCTGCCACCAAATTGGGGATGTTGGAATAATTGCCATAGCAAGAGGATGCTCTGAACTCAGTTACTTGGATGTGAGTGTACTCCAGGTGTGTCCACTTATACTTGCTCTTTTTATAGTGGTGATAAACATTGCATATGATGCAAAGACTGTATGAGTATGCTTAACATATCAAGTTTATTAGACAATTACCTAATTGGTGTAAGGTGATTAGGTAACAACCTAAGTTATATTAAAACTACTTAAAAGGTATAGCTTAAAATGCTTGCTTCCTCGTGAATTCCACCGGTTAATAAGTGGATTAGGATCCCCTATTAATAAGTCCCATATGTAACACACACACGCGTATTTCTTCTGTATACATGATGTTTGAAAGATCAAAGAATTGTGTTTTTAATATCCATTCAGCACTGAATACTAGTGCATCAAATTTTGACAGGATTTGGGCGATATTGCCATGACGGAGTTAGGTGAAGGATGCCCCTTGCTGAGGGATATTGTGTTGTCACACTGTCGTCAAATAACAGATGTAGGTTTAAGTTATCTTGCTAACAGGTGTACCTTGTTGGAAACGTGCCACATGGTTTATTGCCCTGGTATTACCTCTGCTGGAGTAGCCACGGTGATAACAAGCTGTACAAATATAAAGAAAGTTCTTGTAGAGAAGTGGAAAGTGAGTGAAAGAACCAAAAGGAGAGCAGAATCCATCATCTCCTATCTCTGTGTTGATCTATAGATCTCTGTATGCGTGTTAGTGTAATATATTCCTTGCAGCTCCAATCGAAAGCAGCAAGGTTAAAGCAGACTATCGTTGTTGATAGCCAGTTTAAGTTGCAAATTGCCCTGGCATGGAAAAGGCCTAGTATCGTGAGAGTTCGTCTTACACTTTTCTTTATCCCCAATGTTCTTTCAGTGTTGTTGTTGTTGTTTTCTTTTTTTTCTTGGAGGAATGTGCTAGTAAGTTGACTTTATTGTAGAAAATTACTTGTTCTTATGGTTTACTTCTTCTACTCAAAAGATGTGGGGTGGGGTGTCTTGTATCCCTTCCGATGTGTAGGAATGAGTTAGTAGAATGACTCTTCTGGGTAAAAAAAGTACTCTCCCCATTTCAATTTGTCTGTCTGGGTTTGACTTGATATAAAGTTTAAGAAAGTAAAGAACTTTTGAATCTCGTGGTCTTGAACTAAAGATATCTAGAATATATTTAAATGTCCTTTAATCTTGTGATCTTAATTCTGTCCCGTGAAAAGTTAGAATCATAGAGTTTCCAAAAACGAAAAGAGGCTTTCTTTTAAATTGGTAGAAAAGAGTAAGACAAACATATTAAAACGGCGAGAGTAGCAAATAGCCACTTCTTTTGTCATCCAAGTTTTTTTTAGTCAGAAGTCATAAGTTATAATTTCTCATTTATGACTTATTTTGTCTTTTTAGCTTCAAATGAGTGCTTAAAAGTTAAAAGCACTTTTTTTATTTTATCTAAACAGTTAAAAAGTGTTTAAAAGCTGTTTTGATTTAAAAGCACTTAAAATAAGTCAATCCGCTATTCAAGGGCAAACCCATTTTCTAGTCATCGGGTGATGCAGAATGGAATTTGAGAGGAAATCAAGCTACAAGCTAAGTTAAAGCTAAAGCTATTCTAGATAGACCTAAAAGATGATTTTCATTGATATTCTCCAAATGAATATTCACAAGGTATTTATAATGAAAAAGAGAACCTTAGGCAAATGGAAATGACAATATTATCCTAATAACCTAACTTAGGTCCGAAAGAAATAGAAATAGTAAATTGAGACTAAATTATAAATGATGAAAATTATGTAATATGCTGCTTCTAAGCTTTGTTGGTCTGGTCTGCAATATTCCTTCCCCCTTAAAAGAAATCTTGTCCTCAAGGTTAAAAACATGAAAGGGATTATGCATGTCTTCCCGAATTCACTTGAACTCCAACGAGCATCATTGAGTTTATGCTTCCAAAATTCATGCATAATAAGGTCACAATCACTATCCTGTTTTCTGATGCCTTGCTAACTACCGAAATAGCAGATGACTTGTATTAGGTTTCATAGGATCATATTCTCCAAGAATTGCAAAAGTTGATCCATTTTCCAGACCATGCATCTTCATCATCATTAGAAACTTTTGTTGCTTCTCACCTCCAAGACCATGTAGAATGAACCATGTAAAAGGGACAATATTGAAAACTGAAAGTGCAACAATTAGCCTTAAAATGCAACTGAGTAGATGCCTCCCCACATTAATAGTATTGCGCAACTTCATGAATTTTAGACTATGCTTCAGCTAGCCCAATTTTCTCCTCCAGTCAACACGGTAACTACATTGTTTCTCATTGAGTAAAGCCATAATATGATTATGACCTCGCAAGAAAATAATATCCAGAGAGTGATCTAAGTGACTCCTAAAGGCAGAAAGGCAGAAACTTTGAGAGAAAATAATGTCGCGCTTGCCTTTTGCGTTTGAGCTATCATCTTTGGCAGCATTAGAAAACTCTATTTCATTAGGAAGTATCTCAGTAATAGTGCCAGCAATGACAGTGAATTCTGTGGAACATCGAGTCTGTTGCCCCATATCTTCTCTTGGATTTCCTTTACTGGTAAAGACTGTGGCACCTAAGGAGCCAACTTGTCTTTGAGCAACAATTTTTCCTAGCTTCACATTGCTACCAGCAACGCATGAATGGAATACAATCCATTAAATAGGGAAATTTGTGTCGACTATATGATAGAGCTAAAAGATGATTTTCATTGATATTCTCCAGTGGGTACATACAAGATATTTATAATGCAAAAGAGAACCCTAGGCAAATAAAAATAACAATATTATCCTAATAACCTAACTTAGGGTCCGAAAGAAATAGGAATAGTAAATTGGGACTAAATTGTAAATCATGGAAATGATGTAAATATGCTACTTCAATAGGGTGAGCAGTTTGATGGTGATTTCTTTTGTTTGATTAAGTTTTTTTGAGTCAAAAACCATAAGTTAGAATTCTAACTTATGACTTATTTTTATCTTTTTAGCTTAAAAATAAATGCTTAAAAGTAATTTTTTATTTTGTCCAAACACTTCAAAAGTGCTGAAAAACTGTTTTGCCTTAAAAGCACTTAAAATAAACCTATCCAAACAGGCCCTTAGCTTTAACTGCTTTCTAATGCAGAAATAAAATCTGGACATTCACACTCTTAGCAGAAACATGTAAAAACTGTAGCGTACTTTGTTGGGAGTTAAAAAACTTTTGAAAGTGAAATTTTAGGATGCAATGTTGGAGTTTAAAACTCTTTACATATGAAACTGCAACTAGTATGTTGGAGTTTCGAACTTTACCACTGAAAACTCCAGCACAGTTTCCTTCATGTCTTCCATTTGTATTACAGTAAGGCCAGTAATAGATCAAAAAGGAAAAACACGAAGTAGAAGCCACATGTCTGAATGACACTACATATAGGAGCCTGTGCCAGCACAAACCCACTATATGTTACTTTTTTTTATGTCAATTTATGTAGCACAGATGAAATTTGGAAAGTCGATCAAATTTTTTGTATGATTTTTAAATATTTAATTATTGATTTATATTACTTTTACATAATTTTCAGATATTATATGTTATTTTTTTAGTCCAAATTTATATGGTATTGATGGAATATTTGAGAAAGTCAATCAAATTTGTTATATAGTGTTTAGTTATATTAAGTTGTTAATTATTATGATTTATACGACTTTCTACATAATTTTCAAGTAATATATATTATTTCCTCTATCCCAATTTATATGACATTGATAGAATTTGGAATGTCAAACAAATTTCCTATACATCTTTCAAATATTTTAATTTGTTGATTATTGTGATTTATATTACTTTTCACGACATTTTAAAATAATATATCGCTTCCTCTATCACAATTTATGTTGCACTGATAGAATTTTGAGTCAACTAAAATTTGTTATGTGTCTTGAAATAATTAAATTCTTAATTATCTTAAGTTATAATACTTCTTACGCAATGTTTAAATATATTGCAGAATTTAAAAAAAAAAATTAAAAAGAAAAAATATGAAATTACAAAAATACCCTAGATCAGAAGCAGACATGTCGACCACCAGCTGCCTGCTTACTCTAATCTATTACTATTATATAAGTGGGAATGAAGCTGCTGAAGCAGGCAACTCATGGTCAATATGCCTGCTTCAACAGCTTCAACCGTGATTTTACTATATCACTCCTTATTAATTATTATAAGCCATCTAAGTATTAGAAAATTAATAATATTTCATAAAAAGATAAAATAGACACAAAATGATAAATTAACTCTTGATATTTTAAATTAAATTGACGTCTTATATGGAGTCCACTTAAAAAAAATTCACAAGTATTTTTATAATAATTTTATTATATCACTTCTAATTAATTATTATAATTCATTTAAATATTAGAAAATAAATAATACTTAATAACAAGAATAAAATAGATACAAAATAATAAATTAAAAATAGTCGTACTTTTCAATAGTAATATATGTGAATATTTTAAATGTGACAGAAATTATAATTCAATTAAAAAAAGACTGTATAAAATCTTTTAAAATTAAATTATTTTTTAAATATAAAAAACTAATAATTTTTTTAAGATAAATTAAAACGAAAATGCGACACATAAATTAAAAAAATAATGTATAAATTTTGGGCTACAGTAGCCATGCCACTAGTAGGTAGTAATACCGATCAATCAACATTAGTAAACCATCAGAGCATCAGAAATGAACCATTTTTTGTGAGTTCGCCAAGTGTATGTATTACATTCCTCTCAATTTATGCGCATCTTTTAACTTGATACAAAATTTAAGAAAGAAAAAAAATATTGAAATTTGTCATCTAAAATACTTCTTGATCATTATTATCGCTATAAATCATTTTCTTAAAAATAAATAAAAAAAATTAAAGTTAAATTATTTTAAACTATAAAAAGGTACTTCCTTCGTTTTTAATTTATTTATCCTATTTTTATTTTTAGTTCATTTAAAATAGAATAATTATTTCCATTTTAGTAACTCTTTAATCTCAACTTTACCATGATATGATTAGACCACAAAACTAAAAGGTATTCCCTTCATTTTTTTAATAAGTGCTTCTTTTGTTTTTAAATAAGTATATGTTTAAGCCTTTAAGAATATTTTGATCATAATATTTCTAATATGTCTTTGAGTTTAAATATTAAGTTGTAATTAATGCCAACTTAGAAAAAGATAAAGTTTAATTAGAAGTAAATTGATAAAATTATTTTTATTTTTTTTAGAAGTGACTAATTTATTAAAAGATGTGTCAAGCTAAAAGGAATACTTATTTAGAAATGGAGGGATTATTTTGATCCATTTGATATATGATATATCTATTCTAGACCACCACTTTTCTTTGTTTTTTTTCCCCAGCAGTAGCTAATTCCTTCCCAATTGATGGAGGTCTAATTCAGCGGGCTTGTTAGCGCAACCCGACTGGACACAAGTTGAAAGACCCTAGCAGACACTTCCAATTTCCATCGAAAAATGTCAAAATCTCCATTCAATATCAATCCCATCAAACTGATACCATCTTCCTCCTTGTTATTTCTACTCTTCATCCTTCAATTTTCATCTCCAGTATCCTCCATCAGAAAAGATATAAGCATTCAAAACACACATACCTGTAGAACTACCGTTCAAGGACGATACTTAATTGCTGATGATATGGGTCAAGTATGCGACGCACTCTCCATCGATCCACAATCTCGCTGCTGCCGAGGAAAAATAGATCGTTTTTCATGTCACGGCTGTAATCTCGTTTCACAATGTTGCAATTCGTACGAATTTTGTGTTTCTTGCTGTTTAAATCCGTCGAGGACGCAAAAGAACCTAGCACTAAATGTGAAAATTTCTAAGCCGATAACAGCGGGGACGTATTCGAGTATTTTCGATTTTTGTAACGGAAGATGTAGGCATAATTCCGAAAGTGTGGTTCATGAAAACGCTTATCTAAGTGAATTTCATCATTGTTTTTCTATGCCGTCGAATTCTTCTTCTAGTGATTCTAATGTACAAACTGAAGTGAGATTGGCTGGTATAAATATTGTGATAGGAAGAAGAGGTGAATCGTGTGATACGGTATGTAAATCAAGTGGTCAATCATGTGTTCCTAATAAATTTCAGTTGCTTAATCAGTGCGAAACGATGCATAAGTATTTGAGCTGTAAAGGTGGATGTTTGTCAAGTGTTGGAGCTGATCAGCCTGCTGAAGTAGTTGATGATGCTCCCAGGGATCTCAACCCTGGAGCCTGCTTGTACACCTCACAAGTGAACATGCTATCTTGTGATGGTTCACATCAGCATACCAAGAGGCTATGCCCCTGCGCATAGTGTGGTGAATTTTCCCCTTCTCCCTATTTTGTATTTGTTACTCCATTTTGTTCAATTTATTTGTCTTATTTCCGATTTAGTCTATTTAACTACAACATCCACTCAATACAAGATTCAAAAGTATTCCTTGCTTTTTAAAAACTCCGTGCCTGTCAAAAGAAGATACGTATAGTTCTGAATCTCATTGTAGCTTGTTGGTTTCCTTGTCATTAGGCTTAGAGTTTATCCATTGAGTAAGGTGTACTTAATGTTTCCCAAGGATGACTTCGGTTAAGGTCCTGAAGCTACAATTTCAAATGATGCTCTGCAAGGCGGTTGGAGTTTGTTGGCTGTTTACAGTTTCCAAATATTTATGGAGAAGTTTGTTGTTTATTCTAGTTTGTTGTTTATTCTAGTTTTCTTCCATATTTAGATTTATTTATTTATTTTACTTACCAGCAGCTTATATATTTTAATGTTTACAAGCTACATCTACATTTGAGGCCTTCCTTTCCTTCCATATTGTTCACCAAATGCATGTTGGAGTTGGAGTTCGTGCCCCTCTCTGTTTCTTATCGATGCCTCTTCCGTTCCAAGTTCCAACTGAGTGGAAACTCCTGAAAGCCCTTTCTTTTTGGAGATTATTGAATGATTGGGAGGCCAGTAAGACTTACAAAATTTGTCTAGGTGTTGGAGATCTTTAAGGGTACAACTTATAATGAAGATTACATGATTTGAAATAATAATGTAAGAAGACAGTTAATTCAGCATACTACATATTAAGCTCTACTGATCAACAAAATACATGCTGACCTTGCAAGAACATTTGGAGAGTCAAAGTTCCTTTCAAAGTGATATGCTTCCCATGGTTGATGGTCAGAAATCTGCAAAGAAGGGGAATCTCGTTAAGCTCAAGATGCTTCCTATGTCAGGAGAATGTAGAAAATAAATTACCATTTACTTTTCCACTGTAAGTGACTGGTCAGTTGTGGCAGTTCTTTTTGAGTATGACTGGCATGAAATGGGTCATGCCATAGTCTACACTTGAAGCTGTGAATTACTGGAGCAATGTGGGGGGCAGGGGAAGGAAGAAGAAGTGGTGGAAATCTATCCCAGCTTGTATATTGTGGACTGTATAAAGAGAGAGAAATGCAAGGTGTTTTGAAAAGAGGAGCAGCTCTATGCAGAGAATTAAGGTGAATTGTATTCAGTCTTTGTATTTTTGGTGTAAAGTAACCATGTAGAGGATACTGAATCATTACTAGAGTTTTTAGAATCCTTGTCGCAATCTTGTAAGAAGAACAAGTTTCTTTTTTTACTTTTCTGAACTGTAAATATGGTGCCCAGCATTTCCTTAATGCTGATGAATACAATGTTACTATTCTCCCAAAAAAAAAAGAAGGAAAACTCCCTGGAAGTTCCTGGTGCTGGCCACTTCAGTTTAAAGAACATTACCATAGCTGCAGCCTGCAGGGGTACTATTGCAGCATAGAAAAATGTACTAGTTGTTTTCCGTCTCTCTCTCAAAGGTAGCACCTGTTGCATGAGTTTACCTTTAGTTTTAACCAGCCTCGTGTGCAGCCACCTAAGACAATCTACCTCGAGAGGAACATGTGAAATCTGCTTCCAAGGCCATCTCAAGCTATGTTTGATTCCTGCCTTTAAGTCCCTGCAACAAGATTTAACAGAAAATATACCTTTCTGTCTGGTTTCCAAATGACTCTATTTGTAGCATCGTCCCTTCCTTGGCATACCTGCAATAAAAAAAGAAAATTGTTCAACCTTTAAATTTCCCAATCATTTAGCTTTCTCCTCATACTTTTTTTTCCGCCCTGCTTTTGTGGAATAATGAACATTGCTTCAGTGTTTTACATTATCTGGAAGAAGTCTGGCAATTCCTCCTTAGGTGGAGTACTCCCTTTCCTTGTATTGTTCCAGAAGGAAATTATTCTACCATACCTTAAAGCTGATGCTTTATGAAAACTCTTGCCATCGACCTCTTATGTGGTTCCATTTCATTGAGGTGCTCCATTTGTTCATTATTCCATGGTTTTCTTTATCCATTTCTCCAGTGCTTCTTCCACTCCTAAACACCTTCATGATGGTTCTCCCTCCTGGATTGATTACATTGTCTGAGCTAATCAAATGAAATACCTTTCTTTATTTGTTACCTTGTACCTTCGAATTTATCTAACTTTTTTCCCACCTTCATCCTAATTCAGAACAATCACACCACATATGTAGGCAATGCATCTAATAGATTAATACACTGTTGGCACCTGGTGGCACTATTTTGTTCAGATTTTGTTACCATGGGTTTCATTCACAAACTTGTACGTATAATTTAGTGAGTAATGTTTTCTTCTTTTTCTTTTTAATGTTCGGAGACTGTTATTTTCCTGTTTAAAAAAATGTTTTCGTTTTGTCTTCCTTTTTTTTTTTTTGGAGTTCGGATGGATTGGGTGTGTGATATAGCTATCAAATATTACTCTGGAGAAAAGAAAAAAAGCTGCATGTGGTTTGGAGTTGAGATTTAAATCATATTCAGTCTTCTTAGGATTTCTTAACACCTTCCTCCTGTAAATTAGAGATGTCATTCTCATTTATTTGTGCAAAGTCAAGTTCCCAGGATCACCCCCTTGTTGTTTTGTTCCCTCTTATATTTTCTATGCCATTATTTTCTTCTGAATAACAGACCTGCAACAGCTCCATATTGACCTTATAACTGCTATGATTAACTGAATACATTGCAGATGCCCTCTCCTCTCTTTAGGTTTTTGTCACAGCATTCAAAGGATTTGAGTAGTCCATGGGAGGCCTAACATCACACTAAATTTAGCATCTTCTTCCCCCCTACATTCCTTCTTTCCAATCAATCACAATATCATAACTGACTAGAAATATTTTTCGTCAAATGGTTCTTCCTCGTCTCTCTCTCTCTCTCTCTCTCTCTCTCTCTCTTTAGAATCCTTAAGCAACTAGAGAACTCTTGTTGACTGTTG
Source organism: Capsicum rhomboideum (assembly GCA_031232105.1). Lineage (NCBI taxonomy): Eukaryota > Viridiplantae > Streptophyta > Magnoliopsida > Solanales > Solanaceae > Capsicum > Capsicum rhomboideum. The sequence goes on along the minus strand of CP124713.1, from coordinate 24,393,258 downwards.
GGTAATGTTTGTAGAAAACCATAATAGTGCGTAGGTTCTCTACTTTTTGGTATGTGGCTTGTATATAGGAGTTTTTCCCATAGTGATAAAATACTTTTACTTTATAACAAAGAAGAAACACTCATGTTGACTACTCCGAAAAACAAGTACTGCATAGACTGTAATTGAAGTGTGATATTGCTAGGTTCATGACATGATTTCTGAGTGGAAGATAAAGAAGATACGGGGGAGGAATGAACTAGGGCTGATTTGTACATTGAACATTTTTGGGTTGGAAGTAGCAAACCAGCTTCTGTTTCTTAATTCCCTTTCAGAAGAAAATACAGGTAGTTGCATCAGAGAGAGAACCCCCCCCCACCACCAACCCACCCACCCACCCACAGAATAAAAGAGGAAGTAGTAATAACTGAAAAATGTAGACACATTGTATGGACTGAAAAAAAAGTAAAATGAATATGAACATATCAGATTTTTCTAAGTGGACGTCTCTTTAGCTGTATAGATCTGTTTGTTGGTTTCAACTAGTTCTTGATGTTTTCTTTTTCTTTGAGATGGACAATTTTTATCGGTAATGTTCTTTCAAGCATCTCAATGTTTTCGAAACATTGAACTTAATGCTTAATGAATTTAAAATAGTATGCAATTCTGTTTGGAGTTGCGGACCAATTTTTTTTATTTTTTATAACCGTGGTGTCTGAGCCAGCTTTCGTGTATCTCGACTAATTCCACGAGATATATGTCACCTCCCACCAGCAACAGGTATCAGGTAACTCTATCCACCAAGGCTAGGATGGAGTTCAATCTAACACTAACATCTATCCTTTATATTTTTGGGTTAATGATGTCATTCAACTGCCCATCAGATGGTGAATCGTTTAGATAGACTTTATTGTTATAATTTATTTTTGAGAACCACTTTAGCTGTGGAATGGGGTTTCTTGAAGAGGTGTATCCGATGTGGAAAGCAGTTTTACTATCAGCAACTGTTAATTGTCCTTAAATGATGTAATTTCTTTTGTTAGTGAAATCTGGCTTGTGCTGTATCCTTTGCACTTCATGCCCAAAACTCAATTGTTTTATTTGATTAGACTGGTCTTTTCATCTAATTCGATAGTGTTTGAAATAAGAGAATTATAGCTTTTGGTGTGCAATTGACCAATCCATGGAACCACATTTGTTTATACATAAATGAAATAAATAGATAACGATTCTTCCTCTCAATGATGAGGGACGAACAGAGAATTTACTTTCACCGGAGTATCCGATTCAGAATGTGGTACTGAGGTTCAGATTATTTGGAAAATAAGTCGATCTTAGGGGAGACCATTTGAATGGCTGAATTGATGACTCTGTTTCGATCTCCTCTACTGAACCTAAAGGAACTAAATATCTAACAGACCTCAGCCTTTGATTCTTTTTTATAGGTACATGATTTTCTCTTTCTCACTATCACCTTATTTTAAATTTGTTTTCAATCATTAAGTTTTGTGCTGATAAAACTGTCAGACAGCCTCTTCCTTTCTTGCATTACTTTCTTCTTATGTTGTCTTATGGATTTAGATGCGTGCTCCTTTTGGAGACTCTGGTGCTGTAAGAGGTTGCTTGTTCAGATGAAGATGAAGATCATCTACGCACAATATTCATATGCTGCTTTAATGTTTACTGTCCCCGAGTCCAATGAAAAATGTTGTACATGCAGCAAAAATATATATCTAGATGGTTCCTTGCTTTAGCAACTTTTCTTTTAATGTGTAATGTTGACCGGTTATATCTCCCATGGCAGATACCTTGAACTATTTTTTGATCCAAAGCTTGCTACTTAAGTACAACTTTATTGGTTCTAAGAAGTCATTAACCTCTGTTTGATTACCAGAGTAGAGGATGAAGCACTTGCGGCTTTTCGTGAAGGTTGCTCTCTCATCATTTGGATGTCACCAAATTGGGGGTCTTTCTGTGTGTTTTTTTTGGATCTAGATCTCGCAAGAATGTGCTAGTAGATTGTTTATTGTACAAGGTTACGTTCTTGTTCTTGTATTTTACTTATTCTACTCGAGGTGTTAGGTGTCGTGTGGGGTGTGGGGTGGTGTGCTCTTTGTCCGTTCCAATGTGTAGGAGGACAAAATGGTCAAGACAGCTGCCATGTCTTGTTTATTAAAGGGCATGCTACTGCCAATGTGTGTTGAATGAACATATTTTCCTATTTTCTCACGTGCGATAGACTAAAAATTTTTAAAATTATTTTTGCTAGGAAAATAAGTTCAATTGCGAAAACTAATAATTGTAAATTATCGTGGTGATAAATACACAAAACTATACTAAAAACATACTTAATATTATTACTCCATATGTTTTGGCCAATTGACATACATTGTGGATGTTATTTTGTTGTGTATGAGAAGTAAACATTTTCTATCTATAGAAGTTCAAAACTTCTCCTCCAATAAACAATTAACCAATTATGGAAAAAATCATTTCTAGGAAACCTTTTACACCAAGAAAATTCTTTCAACTAAAACATAATTATGGCTTTCTAGCATTATAAATAGGCGAGTAAAACCTCCTACCTCTTCTCTCTAGTTTCACTTTGTGCTTTTCACATGGCGCCCCAAGAAGAGTTGTTGGAGCACCTGGAGCTGAGAAAACGTCTGAAAGAAGATATCAGGAAGCGCAGCAAGAAAGAATTAGGTTCTGTTAATGGCCTTTCCGGTGAAATTAACAAGGCATTGCCCCGCAATTATGGTTTGTTTTTTGGACCTTCACAGCCTGCAATCGCAAGAGTCACGAAATCAAACCACGCTAACAACAAGGGATCAAAATCTGCAGATACCAACAAGAAGAATGCACCAAAAGTCACTAATGAGTTGAAAACAAAAGTGCAGATGTTAAACTATTCAAGAGATTACTCGTTTCTATTATCTGATGATGCTGAACTTCCTGTTCCATCGAAAGCTGCACGAGTAGCTTTTCCACCAAGCAACAAGCAATCTTCAAGCAATACAGGGAGAAAGTTGCTAAAAGATCGTGAAGTACAGAAACCTATACCACGAAACAAACTTCCTGCTTTGCATAAGCCAACCCCTTCAAAGTTGCAACCTTCTAGGGAAATACTACAATATGGAAAATCAAAAGTGATGCCAAAACAAGCTGAGCCTTCATACAAACATAAGCCGATTATGCAGAAACAAGCATTGCCATTGTCCAATGCAACTCGTTCTTTGGAAAATAGGCGCCCTGCAAGAAAACCAAAGAGGAGACATGATGAAGCAGAAGCTATTAGTATGATTAGGAGGATGTTTGGGTATAATCCCAACAGGTATCAAGATGAGGATGATACTAGTGATATGGAGGCTAAGTTTGATGACATACTGATGGAAGAAAAAAGAAGTGCGAAAATAGCAAAGAACGAGGATCAAGAAGAACTCCGGAAGATAGAAGACGAAGAAAGGAGGGAGCGGTTTGCGAAAACAAGAAAAGAAGCGCAAGTTGAACCATCAATGACGGGAAAGATGTTTTCCCTTGCTTGATAGATATAGCTGAATTATGTGTTGTACTATTATACTAGCTATTTTCAATTGTGAGAACTAGTGACAAATTGTAGAGAAGTAAGGAGAATTATTTGAGTTTATGAGTAAAATATTTTCCTTCAAACTACACATTGTTAGTCTGAAAATCAGAGATCAATTTCACCAATTTTCTTCTTTTCATGGGTCATTGGTCATTAATTCTTAGACATTTAGATAAATAGCAGCTGCTTGAAGAATATGATAATAGTGTGTTAGAAGTAGAAAAGATGACGCTTTATGTTTGTATCTCGATGACAATATCTTTGTTTGTTATTCAAATATTTTTTTCTTGCATTCACTGATATTGCAAGATGTAAGGAAACACTCAGAACAAGAAGAGTACTATTTTTTAAACCTTATCACATAATATTGCTTCCCACTCAATCTTTGATGGTCTGCTAGTTGGACAACTAAAAAACTGTTGTTCTTATTGGTCTAATGTTTAAAGAATAAAATTTATGTGTTATCTCAATTTCAACAAGTTCTATTTAGTTGCAGCATCTCAAAGTCAACCACAAAAAAAAAAAAAAAAAAAAAAAAGAGGATGTGATGCTAATTCGTCAATACTAAATATTGGTAACTATAGACAGAAATAATATGGGCTGAGAAGTGACAGAGACACTTCTCTTTTGTGACAATGTCTGTTGTAAATGTAATCAATTTTGAGCATTTCAAAACTCAAAATGTGGAAAGCGGCATAATTTAGCATCACAGTCATGTTTAATTATCCATGTACAAAGATCGAATTAGGAGTAGCAGGTGAATTATTGCTAATCATGTTATCTGAGATCATTTCTTTTCATATTAGCTTGTTTATTTCTTTAGACTATTATTTCTATTTAACTGCTGGAGTTGGGAAAGTGATGTACTCAAGCTTACACTTGAATAATCGCTTAGAACTAAGGATTGCACGTCTAATCGAAATGTAGTGTGCTTAGAGAGCATATTGGAGCAACAACTCAATAAACAAATCATTTTTAAAAAAAGAAGCTTACATTTACTGATTCATCAATGCTCGACTCACATTTACTGCTTTGATGCTAGTCACTGCTATACAGAGCTGACTGCTGAGAAAGATTTCTGGTCTTAAAAGATTTTCAACAATATCTTTTAACTGCTCAGTGTAGCTGTATATCATTGAATTGTTCGCTGGTAATATTGACAATGTTTATGTAGAGAGTTCTTTTACATTGCTCCCTACTTCACGCATGAGTTAGTATGGTGATTGGGGCATGTTTTAACTGATCTATTTTTGTCATTCTTTCAGATATGACCATCCGTGGACTCTCACAAAGTATATACCTTTTTACGGTGGACCAGACTACCACGACTACCATCACTATGTTGGGGGCCAAAGCCAGAGCAATTTTGCGTCACTTTTCACCTACTGCGATTACATATATGGAACTGATAAGGTGATTTCAGTATTGTGGGTGTTTATTTTCGGGTTACAAGTTCCTTTTTGAAACCATGCAAATTCTTACACTATGCTGCTTCTTATCTCACGGGGCTATCACTATAAAAAGAAGGTCCTCCAGCAGGTATTGCTACTCTGACTGCTTTTCATTCAGTAGTTTTAAGGAAAAAGTGTGGCCATCTTGGATATTTCATTATATAAACACCATAATGCTACCTAAGAAATGGTTATTACTTGTCGTCAATAATGAAACTAATGAGCTTTTCCATATGGTTCAAGTTAACGAAGTCGTAGGAGTTAATGTTATTTTTTAATCCATGCTTCTTTGCCTGAATGACGTGTGCCTTTTAGCACATGATGTTGTGTTTCCGCAGTTAAAGGGAATTTCAAATGCCAATGGTGAACAAAATGGAGGTTCGGCAACATTTGCAAAAGATTGCAAAGATGACGAAGTCGTAGATCTTCGAAGGCCTTGTAGTGTAATAGTATGGTAAAACTCCCTGAAGCATCATTTGTTTTAGGTTAACCACCTCTGCTGTTCAGAATGTGTTAAAAGCAGTAGGTAGGAAGTTTACTTCATGGTGCTTATGAGTAGTGCTCTTTGTTGTCCATGAGGAGTGTTTGGACCCCAAACGTTGTTTTATATGCAGATAGTATCCATGTATCCTTTCTAAGTTGCGAAATGAAGTTTAGCTTGTAGCCTGAGTGCATACTGTTGCTTCACCAGTAGGGTTGATTTGCCTAGATATCTAAGAAGTTGATTAGGCAAAAGATTGCATGTAGGGTGTACTTGTTTTCTGCTAAAAGTGTTGCCATACAGTTCATTTTCTTGAAGTAAAAGAGAATTGCATGTATCCTAATATGTTTCAGACAGAATGACATTCAGTGGGGGAGCCAAGTAGGGCCGAGGTAGTTCATCCGAACCCTCTTTGGAGAAAAATGATACTATTTATACATGGTTTAAATTATTTTTTATGTATACTTAGTTGAACTCCCTTCAGCTTCTTTGTTTGTTTACTCCATATTTTGAACTCTCTTAGTGAAAATCCTGGTTCCACCATTGATGCGATGCTATTCCACCTTAGCTCGCGTGAGTTTCAATATCAAAGCCAGTTCTAAGTCTAGATAAAAGAGGATGATTCCAGCAGGTAGATAATCAAAGAAAAAATTAACTATAACTATGATAAACCTTTTATACTAACTACTAAGTATTCATATAATCAATTTAACTAATTTGAAATTGAGGTATACTTTATTGATTGGTGTTGTTACTTGTACCATCTCTTTCTTGGCCCTGATCAGCTTCACAACAAGCCACAAGTAATCTAATAAGTAGCCTCTTTCCTGGATTTCCAGTCTCTGACTTTTAAAAATAGTCACTATCCTGATGTTTAAAGTATAGAACATCAGTCATTTTTATGGAGTTCGAATTCCATAGATGAACGTTTAGGCATTATCATAAAAATTTGTTTGTGAAATTTGAAATTCGCCGGTGATCAGTGAAAACTATTTCTACGAATTCCTTGGTTATAAGCTATATCATTTCACAAGATGCAATGACTGGTGCATTTGACGGGTATTATTTCTGGTTTCGCTCGCAAATCGCAATTGAACTGTGTAGGAAATAAACCAAGATTTTCTCAGACATAATTTTTAAAGAAAAGAGTGAAACCAAAAAGAAAAAAAAAAACTAAATAAAACAAAAAAAGGTAGGACAGCTGAAAATAGCTACAGAAAGAGCAACTAACTATATAACTTGAGGGATATTATCTCAAGAGAACAAATATTCTGCTCTACTGTGCACAATTGCAGCTCAACCAGGTCACCAGGAGAGCAGCAGTTTCTAATTCTCCGACATGCCGGTCTCTTATCCTGAAAGGGCTGTTCACTTAGAATTTACTTGCCCCAAAATTCTAGTCTAGTGAAAAATAATTCGACAGATAAACGTTGATGGACTATCTCCCTTATTGTATAAAAGATGAATTAAATGCAACAAGTTTAACATCAGCATGTCCAACAAAACTTCCTATCTGCCGATTAGACTGTATCCTAAGCCTGCTGTCTGGGTGGTGCCAATAAGTGAATTATATTAGATTTCAGTATAGTACTATTGAGAAACAACGGTGGCTTTACAGAGACACGATCCGATACGAGTACGGTCATTCTCATCAACGGTCTCTCAATGTTCACAAACTTTAGCTAAGATGGTCAACGGAATTGGCTCTCGCAGCTTCTGGCCCAAGAAGAAAAACAATTATTTAAAGTCTAGCGTTGGTTTAGCACAAAAGCGTGAGGCCTAGTGGTCAATGAAGTCAGGTTCAAATCCCAACAGAAACAAAAAGCACTACAAAATTTCTTCACATCTGCTCAAGTATCGGTAAGCAAATGGTACAGGGTATACTACCATCAACGTCAAGACTGCGTAGGCAAAATTCTTGAAAGAATATATGACAGTAAAATTAGTTGGCGCAAAAGACAGTCTACCCAAAACAATATTATATTATGTTGTACACAAGGGAATTTTCACAAATGAATGTGTCAAATAAATCCAAACTGCGGTATATTATGTTGTTAAGCAAGGGAGTTTTTCTCCACGTACTCCATTAAGTCGGATAATTTTGTGACCAAGTGCAGTCATTGGTAACTCTAATTTTTCAACAAAATGCATAAAAACTCAACTTCAATGAAAAGAAAAACACAACTATTTTGTTGATTTATCACAAGATGAGGGTGCTTTGGTTGTAGATGAACTTGTCGACTCTTCCGCTTGCACAAGTTTGCGAAGTTTTTCTTGAAGGACTCGGACTCGGTCCTCAGTTTTGCGGAGCCTTCGCCATCTATAGGTAAACCAGAGCCCAAATCCTCCGTATACAACAATATAAGAACCCCAAACATAAGGGTAAGTTTCTGCATTCTCTTTGATTTTCTGGTACTGTTCTTGTATCTTCCCTGCCCAATTAGTATATGAGCGACTTTCAAATTGTTTGTCTACTGCAGATGGTGGTTGAATCACTTCACCCTTCTCCTGACTCGCCATCTTTGGTCCTGGAAATCAAAACTTGAAAAATAGTCTCAGCAGAGAATCAACCCCCGTGACTTGTGTTACTCGGCTGCAGCAAACACAAACAGTCCTCAGTTCTCAGAGCAATAACAACAACAATATACACAGTATAATCCCACAAGTGGGGTCTGGGGAGGGTAGTGTGTACCCAGACCTTACCACTACCTTGTGGGGTAGAGAGATGTCTCCAATAGACCCTCAGCTCAAGTAAAAACATTACAAAGCAGTTCTGAAAAAAGGGAAACAATAAGAGAGAAGAAGCCAAGACAAAATGCTACAAAAAGCATGACAAAGCATACTAAAAGGAACAGTCACTAAAACAATAATACTACGATAACTCTCGGAGCAATAAGATCATCAAATACAACAAACATTGAAGAAAACTTAGTGTTACCCTAGCTAGGGGGTACATAGTGCTCTCTAACACATCAAAGACAAAAACACAACACACTTAATGTTTTTTTTCCTGGAGAAGAAAAATATCAAACCTGATTTATACTATAACATGTAGAGGCAAATAAGATAACCATCCATCTAGAGCACGAGCAAGAGCAACCTTTTGTAACAATGTTCCAACATATGCTTTTCTTTCAAAAGCTTGACCAAACACCTCATTTTTCAAAAAATAAGTACTTCTGAGAAAAAATAAGCACTTTTGGGGAAAAATAAGTTTGGTCAAACAGGCTAGTAATCTTGTTCTTCTCTTCCTCATATTATTTAGGTATTGGGACCCAAAAGAAGTGAGAAAACAAAGAGCTAAACTGAACGAAAAATTCTAAGAACTTCCTCCCCTGGAGGAGGGAAGCGTTGAGAGAATTGCTTCATTTCAAGTAAACACTATTCTGTTCTATAAAAGTGGTGTCAGTAGAGGGCTCAGATCCATTGATATTGTACAATAACAGATGAAGCCAAGACTAACTAACTGCACTTGAGCCGAGGGTCTTTCGGAAACATCCTTTCTACCTCCAACAGGTAGAGGTAAGGTCTGCGTATGCTTAACCCTCCCCAGACCCCACTTGTGGGATTACACTAGGTATGTTGTATTATAGCTACTAACTAAAAGGGTTCAATCAAACTTTTTACATGCAATGCCCCCTGGAACATATTAACTACAAGAGCTTGCTTCACATGCTTCTTTGGGAGAATTTCTATCTAACTCACAATCCTTAGTCTTTCTCTAAAAAAAAAAGCCCGCTACACTAGCTCCCACTACGCGCGGGGTCCGAGAAAATGCTGGATCACAAGGGTATATTGTACACAGCATTACCCTACATTTCTGCAAGAGACTGTTTCCAACTGTACTAGTTACGCCAAGACTCCCCTTCAAAATACTACTGAAACGAAAAGAGGAGGTTACCTTTTTTTCACCGGAACGACGAGTTGAAGCAATTTCCACTTCCAATGAGCAATGAGCTCACAGTATTATAGAAATCGATTTTGAGAGGGAGATTGAAGGCGGGGTGATCGATTAGGGATTAGGGTTCTTCACACCAAGTTTGGGTATAGGGGTGTAAAGGTGTTGGGTCGGGTTATTTGACGTTTTGACCCTGTTTAATTTGCCAAAATTTTGGGCCAAATTAAAATTTACTCCCTCCGTCTATCTTTACCTGTTCATATTACTAAAAATAAATGTACAAAAACACTTGTCTAGTTTAAAAAATTAATGGATAATTTATTAATTTGGTGCCTATTTTACCCTTGATATTAAATACTATTCATTATTCAATGCATTTTCAAAGCATTAAATTTATTATATTCAAAGAGTGATAATAGTAAAATTACCCATATTATTTACTGTTTATTAAGATGTGTGTCGAGTCAATAGTGAACAAGTATTGTTGGACGGAGGGAGTAAGAGATTTGAGTAACTAGGTTCCTCAAGTTTGAGAAAGTGTTGAAATTAGTCAGATTGAGATAAATTATATATGTATCCAAATAAATTTTAAGCTTCTTAATTTAACAATGCAAAATAATTATCATAGACTAATCTATATCTATATCTATATATTATTAAAAGGAGAGGACAAAGCCACTACATTAAGCCAAGTGCAGCCTTTAAAATTGACACATATAGTTTTTTAGGACAATTTAGTTATCTAGGTAAGAATTAGTTAGTATTTACTTTTATTTTTTACAACTTTTTTAAAAATTCAAATTTGCAGTTACTTTAAATTTTTACCGTGTTTTAATTATTAAGTTTTACAGAATAATTAAAAAAAAAAAGTAAAATAGCCAATAAGATATTTTTTTAACTTCCCTGGAAAATCAAAATTAATAATTTTTAAATTAAAACAGATGTTTATCTCAACTGTTAAACCATCAACTGCACTATTAAAAGAATAACCGATGGATTTTCTTACTGTAGACTCAAAAGTCACACTCAAATTAAAATTCTCGAAAACAATTTATTGTTTTCTCTTTCAAGAAGAGTTTAATGTCTTCTCTCAAATCTACAGTATTCACAATCCTTAGATAGATATTTTGTGTGATGGCGTCAATCGAGTCCCCATCCCCTTGCTTTCTGTTCTTCTTTGTTTGTGTATTTTTAACCTACATCTGTATCAGTGATCACATATTGAATGAAAATCCCCACCCCCAGAACGTGATCTGCTTCCTTTATCTTTTTTTTACCTAAAATCTCCTGATATGCTCTTAAAAAGTAAAGATCAATGATATTGTGTGCTCTCTCCTTCCAAAACAAGTGCAAATCGTCTCTGTATTGTGTTATCCTTATTCCCTCAAAAAGTATATCTGGAAAGTAAGAAAATCCAGACTCTTTTTTATTTGTTTGGTCCTAATTGTGCTCTTTATCTTTTTACAATTTCAACTATAATCGACTGTTATTAACTATCTGAATTTCTTCTCTACAATCTGCTTCATTTATGTCTTCACATCAAAGGAGTAATTGTCATGGAACAACAAGCATTCAAAAGGTAAGATTTAAAATATATATATATATATATATATATATATATATATATATATATATTTATTTATTTATTTATTTTCATCAAATATTGGAGATTGTAGTTGCTAAAATTTGCTTCTTTTTCAATATTTGTATCAGGTCATTTGAGTATTTCTAAGAGATCTATTTTGGATGGAGGAAAGATCAACCACTATTATCGTTACTTGGTTCTTCAATTTTTTAAGTTAACTTTTTCAATCAACTTCTACTTCTATTTAGTATTGTGTCAATTGTCATAATTTCAACTACTGAGGGACTAACAAAGAGTTACAAACTTGGAAGGCTTCTAAACCAATAATAGCTATCTAAGGATTTTATCGTTAAAGTTCGTTGACGCAGGATGTTTACGGGCCAATTTGTGATCTTCATAAATTGGGTAAAATTTATAAAACAATCATAAACTAAAAAGTGTATTTGTACTAATTCAACATTTCTGCTTCAAATCTGGTATTTTCAATTACACCTCTCTTGATTTATTTATTTTTTAATATGGAACACGATTTAGACTGTCTTTATAGTACATGTCGTCACCAAAATCTCAAGCATTTGGTTGTTCGCGGGGCGGACCCACATAGGTTCAAGTGGGTTCATATGAACCCACTTCGTCAAAAAATTACACTGTATATATATATCAGCCTTTAACAACGTACAAGCTAAATATAAAATTTGAACCCACTTTGCACATGTGAAGTGCTTGACCTAGTGGCAAGTGGGTTCAAATTTCAGCTCACTGTACCAGAGCTCGTGTGTTCGAACCCCCACAGCAGCGCCTCTTTTCTTTTTTTCTTTTTCCCTATAGGGATTCAGCTGCAGCTACTTAATACTAATATTAAAATTAAAAATTACTTTTTCTCCCAATCCCAATACCCATTATTCCCCAATATTCTCTAATTTCCCAATCCCTAATCCCCATTATTCCCCAACACTACAGAACACGTGAAAAAAAAAAAACAAAAAAAAACTACCCCTTCTAAGCAAGAAGAAGACAAGTCAATCTCACATCAACATCAAGAAATTTATCAAGTTTGTTCTTTACTCTCTATTCTTACTTTCAATCTTTTATATATACAAAATTATTCCGGTTATTTTTTATTTCTTCAACTTTAAAAATCCTTACTACTTAAAATTGAAGAAAATTACAATTGATTTTTTCTTCAATGTTAGTCACTTTTTTTACAAACTTTCAAAATTCAAATGCTTACAATGACTCTCAGTTTTCTAATGAGACTTTTAATTCGGCAATACAGGTTCTAAATTCAATGAAGAGATATTTTGCTCTGGTATCATCAAAGTTGCCACAATCAAGTTCATCCACTCAAAATACTCCTCGCGTGGAAGATAACTTGAATCAATTAGGAGAAAATCATCATTCTACTAAAAAAACAAAAGCAAGGAGTAAACTTGAATTCTTTACCGGCAGATCCAAAAGAAAGAAAGTCCATTTACGACTATCATCTGAATGATCGTGATGAGATTAGGCGAGCATATATCCAAAGAGGTCCTCATCAACCTCGAGTTCGCGAGTTTTCTCAAAGAGATATTTCTGGATTAAAACGTCGTTTTAATCGTAAATGGTTTAAAATATATCATGATTGGTTGGAGTATACTGAGATTGAAGATACCGCTTATTGTTTATGTTGTTATTTATTTCAAGATGAAAGCATTCATCAAGGTGGAGGTGAAGCATTTTCAAGTATAGGCTTCAGAAGTTGGCACAAAAAGAAAAGATTAGAGACGCATGTTGGAGGGCCGAACAGTGATCACAATCAGGCAAAGAAGAAGTGTGAAGATCTAGTGCGACAAGAACAGTCAATTCAAGCCGCATTTGTGAAGCCATCCAATCAAACCAAGCTTGAATACAAAATTCGTTTACAAGCTTCTGTTGATGTGGTGAGACTCCTTTTGAATCAAGGATTGGCATTCCGTGGACATCGTGAAGATGAATCATCATTAAACAAGGGTAACTTTCTTGAAATTCTTTCATGGTATGCAAATCGGTGTGATAAAATTAGAGATCTTGTGTTGAAAAAGGCTCCAAAAAATAATTAGTTGACTTCTCATAAAATTCAAAAGGATATTGTCACTGCATGTAAGCTTGAAACGATTAAAGCTATTATGGAGGATCTAAATGGTGACTATTTCTCATTGCTAGTTGACGAATTTTGTGATGTGTCATGTAAGGAGCAAATGGCAATTGTTTTGCGATATGTTGATAGGGGTGGATCTATTGTGGAACGGTTTATAGGGATTGTCCATGTTCATGATACTAGTGCTTTATGTTTAAAAGAAGCAATTGTTAACTATCTTACTCAACATTCTTTGAGTTTATCTTGTATACGAGGACAATGCTATAATGGAGCAAGCAATATGCAAGGGCATCTAAGTGGCCTTAAAGTTTTGATTCAGCAAGAAAGTAGATCAGCTCATGCAATTCATTGTTTTGCTCACCAACTTCAGTTGACTCTTGTTGGTGTATCTAAAAAATGTCTTCAAGTTGGAGAACTTGTATTGTTGATTTCCAATGTCTTAAATGTAGTGGGAGGTTCTTTTAAACGTATGGGTGAACTTCGACAAGCTCAAGCAGAAAAAGTTCAAGAGGCGCTAGATATGGGCGAGGTTGAAACTGGTAAGGGCTTGAATCAAGAACTTGGTCTTGCTAGAGCTGCTAATACTCGTTGGGGTTCACACTATAAATCGTTTAAGAACTTTATTAGTATGTTTGGTTCTATTACTGATGTCCTTGATACTATTGTTGTTGATTCTGAATCTGTTGAAGAAAAAGCCAAGGCAACAAGATATCTCAGAGCTTGTCAAACATTTGAGATTGCTTTCATATTGCACTTAATGAGAGATATTTTAGCAATCACAAATGAGCTTAATGAATCCTTATAGAAGAAAGAACAAGATATTGCAAACGACGTTCTACTTGTTAAAGTAGTGAAGAAACGATTGCAAGATTTAAGGGATGAAGGATGGGATCCACTTATCAAGAATGTGTCTGCATTTTGTGTCAGGTATGATATTTTGATACCCAATTTTAATGAGCTCTATGTTAATTTTGGAAGATCTCGACGAAGAGTTACTGAGTATACTATCTCACATCACTATCGCGTGGAAGTATTTTTTAAGATTATTGATTGGCAACTTCAAGAACGCAATGATCGTTTTAATGAGGTGAGAACATATTTGCTTATTGGGGTTGCTTGCTTGAATCCAGTTGACTCATTTTCTAGTTTTGACATCAATAAAATATTGAGAATGGCTAAATTATATCCTGATGATTTTGGTGAAAATATAATGGTTACTCTCAAGAATCAGCTAGAGACTTATATTGTTGATGTTCGTGACGTTGATGAAAGGTTCTCTAATCTAAAAGGACTTGGTGACCTTTCTGAGGAGCTAGTTAAGACAAAGAAACACTTTAATTATCCTCTTGTGTTTCGTCTTGTAAAGTTTGCATTGCTCCTGCCGGTTGCCACTGCTACAGTTGAAAGAGCCTTTTCGGCAATGGAGTTGATCAAGAGTGAATTGAGAAATCGAATGGATGATGGTTTCATGAGCAGTTGTATGGTGCCTTATGTAGAAAAAAAATATTTAATACTGTTTCTGATGAAAGTATTATGAATAGGTTTCAAGAAATGAAAACTCGTAGAATAATATTGTAATAATATGTTTTAGTTAGTCAAACTTTATTTTGTTTGCTTCGTTGCATATTTATTTTTTATATATTGAACCCACTTGGTGAAAAGTCTGGGTCCGCCACACTTCGGCTTCACTTTCTACTTTTTTTTTTTTTTCCTTAGCTAGCTCTTTGCATGCTTTCAATTATATATAGTTTCGTATAAATTTTTAGTATTAATTATCAGGAAAGTGAAGAATGATTTACCTATTAAGAATGTTTTCCTTCTTCAAGATATGGAGCAGTAATATCTTTCTCTACATTTTCCCTCTGAAGCAGTATTATTGTTCATATATGTTTATTTCACTTATTTTTATAGAAATTTGTTTCCTTTAGAACAACTATGCATTCTATATAGGATTTTAGGGATGGTTACTGCTTGAACTTCTCCTATTGAATATGTTCCCACACTAATAATCCCATAAGGAAAGAGTTATATGAAGTAGTCAAGAGATAAGTTATCAGACTAACAATCACATAAAGAAAGAGGTGTATGAAACCCAAGTCCATTATCTTTTGAATCTATCATCCTAATATGTTAATAACAAAACATAGGAAATACTAAATACATGGCAAAGTATGGCAAAGTCGTACCATGAATATCATGTCGGTTATTTTCTTTTGAAGTGTGTGAATCTGCAATAAGTTGAAAGAAATATGAAAGGAATATAAAGATTTTATAATTTTGTCATCGCGCGGGTACTATACTAGAGGAAGTTGGTATAAGTGCACTTTGGGTACTATACTAGAGGAAGTTGGTATAAGTGCACTTATATATTGCTTCCATTCTGGATCTGCCTTCACTATGAAGAATAGTTTATAGATGGTGATTCTATGTGATGAATTTTAAAATTTTAAAATGGTTAAAGGACATTTTATTTTTCAGAAAGTTACTGGACTTGAAGAACAAACGACGTCGTTGGAGCATAAAGCGAATGAAGTGAAGATGCTTTATGCGTACACATCTTCTCTTTGTTTCCTGTGTCGATCAAATGCTTTATGTTAGTGTTGTTGATTGATAGGGGAGAAAATGGCACCTTTATATGGATAGTTGAAATTAGAGAAACCAAGATAATGGTTAAAGGACATCTTAATTTTCAGGTGAGTAAATTGAGCAATGATAATGACAATGATGAGAAAGAAGCGACTAAAGTTACTGGACTTGAAGAACAAACGACATCGTTGGAGGCCAAAACGAATGAAGTGAAGATGTTTAAATTTTTTATGCGTACACATCTTCTCTTTGTTTTCCGTGTCGGTCAAATGCTTTATGTTAGTGTTGTTGATTGATAGGGGAGAAAATGGCACCTTTATATGGATAGTTAGGGAGAGAAACCAAGAGCGGTGAATGGACAAAAGGACTGAACAGTGGTATTCTTCTCTATTGATGCTATTTAATAAAAAACAAAATTAAATTATCATCGAAAACCATTTGTCAAAAATGACTTTAGCATTAAAGCTATTGTACCAACACACCTACTTAATGTTGTGTATAACTAATTTTCTTAGACAATATTGTGAAATATATGCAGATCTATATATGATTTATACTTATAACTTAGAAGAATGGAGGAAAGAACTGTCTATTAACGCCAAGAATTGCTAATAGACCATTATTGTGTATAACCAATTTACTTTCCCTGCATATCTTGCTTTGTAATGTATTTGTTAAGCTTGATTTATTTTTTATATTGATATTATATATTTCTTCAAAATAGGCATAAGTTTGACGAAGTTAAAAGTATGAAAGTGAAAATATCATATTAAAGACACCTATTCCAATAAATAATAAGTCATATCTCAACTCAAACACATAATTTAATGTTTACCAAGTACATTTTCATATAGACCATAAGTTTTTCGTATCACTTTTTGTCTTTACTTTTAAATATAGATGACTTATTAAATGATCCAATTTTATCTTATAATGACCGCGCATCGCGCGGGTACGTATACTAGTTATTTTTAAAGAAAAAGGCTAATTCTAGTTAATTTGTAATCTAATCGACCCTACACATAGCGAGAGTTTTAGTGTACGCCAAGCTGCCCTTTTATGTTTCTCTTACTTATATATGACTATGCTTTTAATATTGTGTATCAATATATGACTATGCTTTAATATTGTGTCTCAACAATCACATGGTTCCTTCTTGATATAGCATTTTATAGGCGCCCAAAATTTGTTCCAAAAAAGACATCCCTAAAGCTAACCCAATGAATAAAGTTCAAGAAGTTTACAAAATAGCCAGAGTACAAACTGATTAATTATATTGCTCTGTGTAGTATAGTGTCAATTACAATGTTTTTAATTGATAGAATTGGGAGGTTTACTATTCAATTGCTTGGTTTCTCCATGATGACAAACATTTTTCTTTGCTCAGCCCAATCCGTATGACTAGGGGTGTCAAATGGGCGGGTTGGGCTAAAATTGAAGATATTAAAATGGGTTGAATAATTCAACCCAATCCAAATTTACTTTGGGTTCAAATGAGTTGGGCTAAAATGGGCTAAAAATTGGGTTGGGTCTTGATTCGCCCAATTTGACCCACTTAATTTTAAGAATATTAACATATTGATATTTATCTCTTATAACTATAATTTGAATTCCAACTCAAAAAAATAAAAAAGCAAGTTCTTAATATGAAAATAAAAGTAATAAAATATTATACCAATGAAATAAAATATACTATGGGTGTGTTCGGTATGAAGGAAAAATATTATCCGTGAAATGTTTTTTAAAAAAATTAATCTTTTTTTTTGTGTGTGTGTGTATGGGGGGGGGGGGGGGGGGGTTAAGACGGTTCAGAGGGTAGGAGGGGTGTGTGTGTTTGGGGTGAGAAAAAATATTTTAAAAAAAGTTTTTTAAAAAATAAAAAAATCAAATATTTTTTTTCTTGGGGCGAGGGGGGGCAGGTGCAGTGGGGGTAGGAGGGTGGGGTGGGTTGGGGGGGTAAGATAAAAAAAAATTTAAAAAATTTTATAAAATAATTTAGTTGTCACTTGTTTTCTCCTCTTTCATTAAGGAAATCATGTTCCTTATTAAATGGGTTGAAATGAAGATTGAATTGGACTCAAGTGAAGATCTTTTAAAAATGGGTTTACGTTTAATGGGTTGAGATTGAACCCAATTGTAAATTATCTTGAGCCCAACCCATAAATATTGGGTTGGGTTGGGCGGGTTCACTTAATTTGGGCTCACTTTGACACCCCTACGTATGACTATTGGGCTCACCCCAACAATCACATCGAATTCGTTGTCATGTACGTTCTTTTACGCGAATTGTGGACCTAACACGACCACTTTTGCGATCAGGCCAGCTGAGATTTTCCCAGGTGGGTTGCGCTCCACGTGCCACGGGATATCGGCTAATCCCAGGGGATCATATCCCTGTTAATGGAATATCCCATCTATCTGTGTGTCTACCATCCCATAATTGAAGTATTTGTCATGAATTTTTAAAATAACAAAAATATGAAATAACTATTTCTAAAAATCACGATAAATAATTTGAGTCTGAAAGGATTGTATATTCTCTTAGGCAAATATACATCTAATCATGATATAAGGAAGAAGCAAAGGGATTGTTGTTTACCGTTGATTTCGGGACAGTGAAATCTATAGGTGGGTCAAGAGCATGCGTTACGGTCTTAGCTTCATGTCAGTAGCGTATGTTTGCAAGAGAGTAAATAAACTGAATTAATAACAAATACAACAAATTAAGTGAAGATTAAGGAAAATTTTGGATCACTCCGTAACCCAAGAATCCTTACCTGTAAGCGGATAGCAGCCGTGAATACTTAATAAGTGAACATAATAATATGGAAATGGTAGTAAACAATGATGCCAACAGAGAAAGCTTAAGAACAAAGCTAAAGATTTTTATTGTTTGAGGATAGAGAGAAGCAAAAATTGGATCCCTTACAATGGGGGAGAGAGTGACTATTTATAGGGTACAAGGACTTGTTTATGGCCAATAGGAGAGTGTTATTTTGAACCTTTAGTACAACGACCAATGACTGATAGCCACCTGCGCTCGATCCGTTGGTGGATGCTAGCCCACTAGTGTGTGTTAGATGTGGTTCTGCTAACAGTTGTCTGTGCTTCTGAGACCCTTGACACATGGTCCTTCCAATTGTTCTTTAGCGTGTGGTCTCCATATCAGTCGGTGTAACACCCCGTACGTTTGTATGCCCCTTTAAAGTGTAAAAATAAGCCTATGTGACCTTTAGAATGGGTAGAAATTATTTAGGGTGAGTTAGATGACATTAGGGAAGTTTTGGACGTGATTCTAAGCCCATGCGTCGTGTCAAAGGGGATCGGGATAGGGGGTCCGCACCGTGCCACCAATCGGGAGGGCATTCTGCCTCACCCTTCGCCCTGGATAGCGCATCGCACAGCTACGGGGTCCGCTATGGGGGCACACCGCGCAGCCCCCAGTGTGATGGGACTTCATTTTCTTTCATTATTTTTAAGGGTTTTTGGTCTTTTCCTTGATTAAAAAACCGTCCCCCACCTATACTAAACGATCCCAAACCCCTAATTACGTATTTCATTCCCCAAAAACACATTCTACACTTCCCCAAAACACCAAGAGGCAAATCAACTAGGGTTCAAGCTTCAAGGCTAAGAATTCAAGTTTTCTCAAATTCCTTTAATAAAAAAGGCATGTTGAACACTCCCTACTTCAACTAGTTTTATAAAGTGTGAATTTAATTAGTATTTATGTATATTATGTTGATGGTTTGAAGCTAGGGTTGAGGATTTTGTTATGGGAAGCTTGATAAAAATTTTCCTTTCTGTATGAATAGATGATTAAATCTTTAGTTGGTGTCTTGAGACTAAAATGAATATTTAAAAATGATGAATCTTCATGTCTTGAAATTTGAATGTTAAATGGATGAATATTTGAGTGTTGGCCAGTTAACAACTCCCACATCCAAAAGTTGAAGGTAGCGGAGATGAGGATGTTGCGATGGATGTGTGGACTGACCAGGAGGGATAGGGTGAGAAACGAGAGTATTCGAGAGAAGTTAGGAGTGGCTTCGGTGGACGACAAGATGCGGGAAGTGAGGCTACGATGGTTCGGGCATGTTTTGAGGAGGCGCACGGATGCTCCAGTACGGAGGTGTGAGAGGCTGGCTGTAGATGGTTTTAGGCGGGGTAGAGGTAGGCCGAAGAAATATTGGAGGGAGGTGATTAGGCATGACTTGGAGCAGTTAGAGCTTACAGAGGACATGACCCTCGATAGGAAGGTGTGGAGGGCACGGATTAGGGTAGAGGGGTAGGGAGTAGGAAGACATGCGTATTAGTAGGGATGAGGGTTTGAAGGAGTGTTTGATTGTATCTGTGCCTGCTGTTTTTAGCAGATTCTGGTTCGCGTGGCTTTGGTGATGATTGGGTTTTTCTAGCAGATCCTTGCTTCTCACCGCTGTGTTTTCTATTATGTTGTTTTTTGTTTGTTTGTTTCTGTTCTGTCGGCTATGGTTATCGGTTCTGAGCCGGGGGTCTATCGGAAACAACCTCTCTACTTCACCTGAGGTAGTGGTATGGACTGCGTACACTTTACCCCCCCCCAGACCCCACCTGGTGGGAATACACTGGGTATGTTGTTGTTGTTGTTGTTGTTATTTTTAAGTCTCTTGAAAGCTATGAGTTGCATAAGAAATATCAATGTTTTCCCCGTCCTTTGTATCATTGAATGTATTTTGTTATTCAAATGGTTTGAAATTGCTATGGGAAATTCAATTATGATTATGCTCATGATTTTAAAGGCGGGGTTTTGGAGTCTGAAATATTTAATGATAGTGATTTTGGCATGGTGTGAGTGACTTGCAAATCTTGGTATGATGATACCAAAATGTGAATGCCTTAATGAAAGACTCCACAGATAAATGTTAAGAAAATATTTTAATTTGGGCTTAAAGAGGATTATGTAGTTCATCGAGAAGGTGTAGTCCTTGTGACCCAACACCTGAAACCGCGTTTGTTGACGTGGGAAGGTCCCTGTGCTGAAAAATGGATGACCGTTGTATGCTTGCTTTGCGCAGTAGTATTACAGTCTATGTTTATGTTGTGATTGGCCAATTACGTTATCTCAATCTACGCGACAAACATGGATTGAGACCCTGCCAGTTGGGTATGTACTGGACCCATATAGCCCTTGGGTTACTAGATGTCGGTGTAAACTACATAGTTCAGAATTTAAGGTTTTCAAGTGATTATGTTTCTTTCATGTTTTAAGTCCCTTGTTTCTTATTTACTCTATGATGGATTTATGTTATGAATTTTATGAATAGTTATATAAATTTCTTTGGTCTATTTCCTTGGGTTGCATGCCAGTACTCGTCGTATTGACCGTCCCCGGATGCTATATCTTTTTATGATATAGGTTCCAAAGAATTTTTCCGCAATCATGCTCAGCATTAGGATTCATTCGGGACAGCAGCTAGCAAGTGGTGAGCCATCCATCTTTCGGAAAGCATATGTTTCTTCTCTTTGAGTTAGACTTGGACTATCCAGTTTTAATAGTATTTGTTTGGGTTTCAAATTATTATTTAAGTTGAACTTTATTTTCTTATTGGGCCTAATTCCACACTTTATTATGACTATACTTATGATGATATACTAAGGGGTCTTCTCGGGCCTTCACTGTTCTGGGATGCCCGTCACGTCTAGGCCTGAGCTCCGGTAGTGACAAACTTGGTATCAGAGCCAGGTTCAAGGTCCTAGGGTGTTTACGAAGCTGTGTCGAGTAGAGTCCTTTTTATGGGTATGTAGCGCGTCACACTTATAAATGGGAGGCTATAAGACATTTAGGAATGTTTCCCCTTCTTCATGTGCTAATTCGTGCTAGAGAGTCTAGTTTTAAGTGAATTCTTCTAATTCCTAAATTTTTCCCATGTTTCAGATCATGCCTCCAAAGAGGGCTAATGGTCAAAGGACTTCAGCTGGAACCTCCGCCCCCACTAGGGTAAATGCTGAAGAGGTTCGTCATACTCATGGGATGCGGACCCATAATGGAGCCTACATTTTTGATTCCACTGCTCCTACTGGGGTTCCACCAGCCCCGACTAGTACTCACCAGGATCCTAGGATCGGCACCACCCGTACCCATTCCCCTCAAGGTAAGGTTTCTAATGTTGAATTTAGATAGACTATCCATATGCTTTCATAGATTATGTCGTCTCAATCTTACCGGTAAGGAATGTTGGTTCTGTTATTGGTTCTTCGGATGCTACTCGGGTTGGCCAGTTTATGCTGCTAAACCCACTGACCTTCATGGGATCCAAAGTTAAGGAATATCCTCAAGAGTTTGTTGATGAAATGGAAAAGATTTTCAGGGTTATGCATTCTAGTGATACTGAAGGGGTGGATTTTGGAGCCTACCAACTGAAAGAAGTGGCCTATCAGTGGTATGATGAGTGGGAGGAGTGTAGGAGCGAAGATATTGAACCTGCCATTTGGGAAGATTTTTCCAAAGCCTTTCTTGATCACTTCTTTCCTTAGAAATTGAGGAAAGCTAAGGCTGAGGAGTTTGTTAACTTGAACCAGGGAAAGTTGAGTGTTACGAAGTATGATCTGTAGTTTAATCAGTTATCTCGTTATGCTCCGGAGTTGGTGTTTAGTATGATCGAGGTCCCGAATGAGGAAGTTTGCTTTTGGTCTCTTTGGCGATTTGGTACTAGAGTGTAAAGGGGTGATGCTGAACAACGACATGAATTTATCCGAGTTTGTGGCTTACATGCATCATGTTTTGCGAATCTTTGAATTTTCAAACACTTAGAAAGTTTTTCAAATTCGGTTTTTGAGAGTCGCCACTTAATTAATTAAGGAAAATTAAGAAAACCTTTAAAAAATACTTAGAGATTTAAAACAGAAAAAATCTTCAAGTTTCAAAAAATCCAGGTAAGGGTTCAAATTAATAACCCGAGAAGGTTTTTAAGGCACTCGGGATATCCGCTAACTTGCGGTTGTCCGGACTATTTGAAAATACTTTATTTGACTAACCTTGAAAAGAAATTCATTGTTCTGAGCAAATGAAATGATTTTAGCTAAACCTAGAAATTGGTTTACGAGATTCGAAAAGATGAAATAAAGCTAATTAAACTAATTTTGAAAAGAGAATTATTTTCTGCAAAAATCTATGGCAATTCTAAGGGGAATTCAACTAGATTAAATCATGGTTAGTGTTAATACAAAAAAGTAATCAAAATTAATTACAAATAAACGGAGAGAAAGTTAAGATTTGGGCCCCTGTTTTGGCCCACTTAAATCTGTCCAGATTTGGACTTTTTTAGCCCATTTTTCAGCTGTGTATACCAGCTGTATATCAACATCTTTTCTTTGTGTTTTTGCAGTATATACATTGTATGCCAGCGTATATGACCTATATACTTGCTTCCCTTTCCCATTTTTTCACTTCTTGAACCTGTATATTGTCTTCCAATACCTGTATATAGCGTATATCTGTTATATATCACTACGAATCAGTCCCATTTAGACTTGGTCTTGAGGCTTGACTCGATGTTGGACTGCCTTGTCCCCCAGGAGGATATGCAAGGGGTCCAAGAATCCAAAAAAGGACTCGGATGATTTTACATGCATCAAACAAATGGTAAAGATTAATATGTATCCATAAGCTCATTAAGTCAATAATAAACAAATTCTTAAACATATCAGTGAGCAAAATCTTAGTCGATATCAAAATTTATCAATTTGACACTAGTTCTAATAGTAAGTAAAGAACACAACAATGGGTAAAAGGGAAATGCCTAATGAAGCATGATGGAGGGCATTGGGCAGTCAAGTTTTAAAGGAGAAATTGCACAAAGACAAAGCAAGCTTCTGGAAAGAGTACCTCATTTTCTTAACAGAAAATAATTACTTTTAATCGAGTCTATAACACTCCATTTAGCTCTAACCATATACATGTAAAAATGACGAAGCTTATACAAGATCACATGTTATCATTTGGACAACAACTACAACATACTTTGCATTTGTAAAGAAACATCCATTTCAACATGCAATAACGCACAATTGATCTTTAACCAAAGGGAGCTATGAGAAAAACTACTCTTAAAATTAGAGGCGATACCAAAAGCATGTACGATAATTTGGAAAGTTCCTATTAACTGTGGCTTATATTCATTTCCCTCTTAAGTTTCAAGAAAATTAGAACATCAATACAAGCTTGAAAGCACCAAAACAGTGAGAAAACAAGGAAATGAACAGGTTTCTAGATTAGAAATTGAGAAGGAGGAGAAACAAGCGGGGAGACTGAACATGCTATAAAGAGGAGAAAAAGGAAAGGAAAACTGGAAAAGAGCAATTCATTGATTCTAAACCTAAACCAAAATAATTAGGTTTGTTAAGGAATACTATCAAATAATTCAGAGATGGGTCTTTGAAGGAAAATTTCAACTTTGAGTCTACTTTCTTCTTCTTTTTTAACCCAAAGGAGAGTTGGGAACTTAAAATGAAGCCAAGTCATAAGCAAGGCTTGCTTATTTTAATTGCCCGTATCTCCTCTTGTTCAAATCCCTTTCAATCACTGATATACAGGTCAGGAAAGGAACTTAAATGCATAGATGCCTCTTTTTAGTCAGCCAACACCATGCCCATCCCCATCTTCTCCTTGACAAGTCGCAAAGGACTCATAGGTCAAGAGATCATTAAAGATTCATAGGACTGATACCCTCCCATCATGGACAAATTTCTCTGTTTCTATTTGACATTACGAGTAAAAGAAACTTGCGAGTTATCTACTTTCACACCATCAGAAATGAAGCAGTAAGCTAATGAGCAAAACAAGGGCAAGACTTAAAACTTCCTTAACAATCCGGCAATAAGCAAAACAGTACTAACTTGACACGTACGAATGATATGCTGAAATTGAATCTTTTATAGTTAGCAAAGAGAAGAATGAAATCAGACAACTACAATAAAAGAATTGACATGAATCAGAACTTTTGAATAGAATTCATACTTTAGAGGTAAATCCGTAACTTAACACACAATAAACAGATTTTAAACAATTTTCGATAAAAAAAGAAACTTTGGATTTTTTAAAGATAAAAAAAAAATAGTCTAGATGCATCAACAAGTTCAAAGAAACAAAAGAGTTGAACACCAAGCTACACAACCAAAGCAAGAATGCTAGCTCTACATAACAAACAACAATCCGCTATCTCAAAATTCTATGGCCTTCCAAGCCGTCTACAACAAATAATCCCACCAACTATAATTACGAAAAATAGCTACTAATACAAAGAAGAAGGAGAAGAACTAAAGAGTTAAAAAGAGAAAGGTGTGTTTACCTTTTTCAGAGCAGCAAAACGGAACTACGAACTTCGTCGAAATCCTTGCCACCACGAAACACCACTAAAACTTTGAAACTAGGAAAAATTCTTTCGAATTTCCCCTCTTTTGCTCGAAAACTCTAAAAAAATTTCAAGACTTTCTGCTCGGAAGTTTTTCACCATCCAAGATTTGTTTCAAAACAACTCTACATCAAGCTATTTATAGAAAGGGAAGAGGGATGATTTTTGGATTATCATCCGATGTGGGATTTTGGGGAAATCTCGAATCCAAAGGCTGTCGATCGATATCAAAATTGGACGATGATTAGAAACGTTCTCATCCTTGCCCGTGCGGTCGACGACTAGGAATGCATCGGGTGTCAACTTCGAGTATATTCTCGGGATTTTTGTATGTACTATTCTCGTGCCAAGCACGCACTTTCGTTCGGAGGGGAGATGAAGAGAGACAACCTCATCGTTTGTATAGTGAAGCTTTGTTGGTTGCTACCGTTTGTTGTTGTTGTACGTTGTGTTGTTGTGGTTGTCAGTGTTGAGGTGTCGTTGGTATGTTGCTGATATTATTTGTGTTGCTGTTGAAGATAAGGGAATAGGGGTTATGAGGTTGGGCCGGGTCGGTGGGTTAATTATTGGGCTGGGGCGGCAGATTTGGTATTGGGCCTGCGGAATTGGTTAAGTGGGAGATGGGCTGGTGTTTTGGGTCAATTAAATAGGAATTAGGGATTTAGAAATTAGGCTAATAAATTAAAAGAGGGAGGGTAGAAATTAGGCTATTAATTAAATATCCTAATTGACTAGGAGTTCAACCAATTATATTTAAATTTAGGTCAAATTAAAAATCAATTGGCCAATTGCATTGCAATTATGGCCAATTTGATTTCCATTATGACCAAATTTAATAAATTTGGCTAAATAAAAATCCGATACGAATTACCAAATGATTTAATCCTGAGCTTCTTAGCTTAATAAAATCAAACAGATATTTTCGCAAATAAATTATTTTAAGAACAAGTTTACATGTTTAAATCAAAATTCACTCATTTGAATTAATTTTCGAGAGAGCTTTTGATTAAAATTGATTTTTTTAATAAAAATAATTATTTAAGCAACCAAAATTATATGATCTCGTATACCTGAATACGGAAACATATAATTCGTTACTTAAATGACAAAATTAACCTAAATAAATATTTTAGAAAACATTTATCTGGATAAAACAAATATTTTGATTTTATTTAAAACCAAAGAAACTTAGGATTAAATTTAGTCGGGGAGGGAAAAAATTAGGTGTCAACAGCTGCCCCCTCCCTTTGGGTAGGGTGAATGCAAGCAACCCTGGGCAAAGGAAGTTTGACGTTCCTAATTTTGTCCGACCATAAATTCAATTCTTGAAAAAGGTTGATTTTCGCATGAATTTTAAGGAGTTATGGCCGGACCCCGGTATTAGGTTTCCTACATATCTCGGGTTTCATGTGAATTCAGCCCACTTGTAGTTCATAAAGCTTGATTTTTAGGCACGATTTTGAAAGAATCCACAAGCTATCTCGGTTTTGAATTTTTGGTAAAACCAGAACGCCGGGGAATGAGAGGATATTGGGGGGAGTTGAAATGCAGTCGAATTTTCAACAAGGAGCCCAGCCTACATATCCCCGAGGCTCAAGGAATCAGACTGCTTGTAGTTCGACTCGATCGGCAGAAAAGATTGTCTTTTATTTTAGACAATCTTTGGCTCAGGATGAGTGACAAGTTAGTTGAGTTACGGAAAAGAGGTTTGTAACCTCTTAACCATGAATGCGGGATCCTTCACATCCATAGGTAAGAATTTACCTGGACGTAATTTCCAAAACTCTGAGTGTGATGTCACTCAGATTTGAAGGAAAGAGAAGGTTACTTTTGGTATGAGCACTTTCGGTATGAGCTTAGAAATATCTCGAAAGTGAAACTGAAACTAAAATACCCCAAAATACCCACATGCCTTCTGATAGTGGTGTGGTTTGATGGTGGTGGCAATCGTCCTTTAGCTCGCGTCCAAAGAGTTTAACGTCCCTCTCTGGACTATGTCCCGATTTGCTGCTAAGAAAAAGTTTCACGTTGTGCTGCGTCCTTTTTGGAGTTGTCCGCACCTGTGGTTTTGGTTTGAGATTTTCATCCTCTCGGGTGCTCTCGATAATATCTCAAACAAAAATTATTACTGATAAACATAATTCACGAAGGAATATATAGTCTCTTACCATATCTCCAAGCGAATTATTATCCATTAAGCGATGTCGCTCTCTCATGTACCTATTTTAGAGGACAATAATTTTTGCGATAATAGATACAACAACCCTTTTGGTTATTGTATAAACGGCTTTTTTGGCAATTGAAAATTTCTTCAAAGTGGGGTGGCCCTCTTGGACACCGACGACACTTTGTATAGAAAGGTCCCTGCAACCGCTTGATTTTTTTTTTGATAACCTTCTCGGCTACCAGTATGTTTTTTTATTCAATGCGATAACCTTCTCGTCCATCGATAATGCTTTTTTGCATATGACCTCGGGTAAGTCCCGCGTATCCTTAGTAACGATACTACTTATAGATATCCCTTAAATCGTCAGTCTTTAGGTAATCTCGTGCATCATTCGACATTGGATATGAGGTAGCTTATAGATATCCTTTGAGTTGACGGTCTTCTGGGTGATCCTGCGCATTATTCGACCTTGGATAAGAGATGGCTTACAGATACCCCTCAAATCGTCATCCTTTCAGTTAATCCAGCACATTATCTGACCTTGGATGCGATGTGGCTTATAGATATTCCTTAAATTATTGGTCTTCGAGTAATCCTGCACATAATCAATCTTGGATATGGCGTGACTTATAGATAACCCTCGGACTGTCAATTTTGGTAATCTTGCACATCAACCGATAAGGATTTAGTTGTGGCTTACAGATAACCTTCAAGCTGTCAATTTTTGGGGTAATCTCGTATACTATCCAGTTAGGATGTTGTTGCGACTTATGGATGACCTATTGACTATCCACTCTCAGATAATATTGCACACTATCCTATCTCGAATATTGTGACTTACAGATGACTTTCAGATTGTTAATTTTTAGGAAGTCCAGTTTGTCGTCCGTCTTTGGATAACGACTTAAGGACGTCCCTTTGGATCATGTACTTCTTCAACTTTGATATGTTGATTCAAATATGTTGAGATATCCTGGATGCTGGGTTATATCACCTCCTGCACGTCCGTCTTTGGATAACGACTTAAGGACGTCCCTTTGGATCATGTACTTCTTCAACTTCGATATGTTGATACAAATATGCTGAAATATCCTCGACGCTGGGTTTCATCATCTCTTGGGTGTCAAAAGATATAAAATGATGAGATATCCTCAACGCTAGATTGTGTTATCTTCGTGTGGTCAACGGATATAGGTGCTCCAAAGCATCTTCCAAAACCAGACTCTATTGTCTTGCATGGTGAGTGATTATAGAGACTTGTTTGAATAATATGATGGCCCTCTCAGCATGTCCCTCTCGGCAATGGAATGGAATGGCCCTCTCGGCATGGCCCTCTCGGCATGGAATAAAAATATCCTGCAATGAGATAAAATAACATATAACATGCAATGAAAGGGTACGTGATGAATTATGATGGGATCCTACATGATGCAATATGATGCAATGGGATGTAATATGGTGCAATGGAATGCAGTGGGATATAATATGATGCAATAGAATGTGATGGGATGTAATATGATAGAATGCATTGGGATGCATTAGAATATATTAGATATTACGGGATGCATTGGGATGCACCGGGGTGCCATGGGATGCATCGAGGTACATCGGGATACATCGGGATGCATTGGGATACTTTGGGATGCCATGGGATGCATTGGGATACATCGGGATGACATGGAATGCATCAGGATGTAATGAGATGCATTGGTCATATTGGGATGTATTAGGATATATCGGGATGCTATGGGACGCATTGGAATGCAATGAGATGTATTAGACGTATTGGGATGTATTGGGATACATGGGATGTATTGGGATACATCGGGATGCCATGGGATGCATCAGGATGTAATGAGATGCATTAGACGCATTGGGATACATCGAAATGCTATGGGATGCATCATGATGTAATGAGATGCAGTGGGTGCATTGGGATGTATTGGGATACATTGGGATGCTATGGGACGCATTGGGATACATCAGGATACCATGTGATGTATTGGGATACATCGGGATGCCATGGGATGCATCAGGATGTAATGAGATGCATTGGAATGTATTGGGATACATCGGGATGCTATAGGTCGCATCGGGATACATCAGGATGCCATGGGATGTATTGCGATACATCGGGATGTCATGGGATGCAATAAGATAGCTTTTTCGATGATCCCCATCCTCCTCCTTTGGCATTGACAAACGTCAGGCTTTTTTCAGCTTTGACATAATAAAAAGGCCTCCAGGCTATTCTGTTTAATGTGCTGACTCCTTTGAATGTACCTGCGCTTAAGGTAAACAATTAGTAGACACAATGTCGCTTTTTCTAGCGACTATAGTCAAATTATGGTAAAGCTTTAAAGAGAGCTTTTACAATATAAAAGATTTTGTTTGCTAAACAAAAATCATTTTGGAGATAAGTGAATAGTTAAATCCATTTCTGGGGACAACTAAAAATACTACTTTCGAATGTTATATGTTCGTTTTGACCCATGATGGATTGGAGTAGGATGTCCCTACTCTCCTTGTTAGGTAATCTCTTTGATCATTCCATTATGCCGACTCTTTCGAGTATACCTGCGCTCAAGGCAACCGTTTAGTAGACACAAAGTCTCTTTTACTAGCAACTATTTTTAGAAGAAACTCTGAATAAAATATTCATAACAAAGATAGGATGCTTTGTTTGTCATCCGTATTCTTTTGAAATAGGATAAACAAATCAAGTGGTCCTTGATCTCGAATGGGTGGTTGAACATATCTTTGGGGCCACCCAAAAAATACCATCTTTGAGCCTTGTATATTTGGCGCAGCACCTGATTTGCTTAGGGTTTTTTTGAAGGAGAACCTCCCTTTGTGTGGTGATTCCTGCATCCACAGAAAAATTGTTAGTTTTTGGGTGAAACTACTCCGTATTGACCTCCTTCGATCTTTGGTTTGCTTCTTGTTATCTTTCAGGTGCTCCGTCATGTTTGGACTTCCGCCCTGAATCCCCACTTAAATAGACGTAAGGCAAAACTAGTCAAGAAGAAAATATTTATAGATTTTCAAAAATAGTTAGGGTTTTGAAATTATAGATTTGAAAACTTGTGTGAAAGTTTTTAGAAAAACTCTGCCAGTCATGTCATATGCTAGCTCAACGAACGTCTCCCACTTGAGGCCTAGCCATGTCTGATATCCAATGAGAGATCTCCAAAAACTCATTGTTGTTGCTGGGGAAGTTCAATAGCATAATTTGTAGAAGCTTGTCATAGCTGGGGATTTAGTCTATTTGGACTTTGTCGCAGCTGGTGATTTATGAAATTTGGCTTTGACCTTTTGTTGTTGGGAAATTCGGAATTCATTCCAAAATGTTGGTGGAAATTTTGAGGACTTCCTCAAAATTTCTGCCCCAGTTAGATGCTACTTAAAATAATCTCTCCTTACATGGATCTTGAGACTTTCTCCCAAAGTTCTTGCTAGTCTTCATTCTCTTCGGAATTTTTGAGATTCCTTCTCAAAAATTCTGCCCAGTTTTCATTTCCTGGGGGGATATGACCGAGCCGTTGGGGGGCCTACGTATCCCGTTGAAGCAGGAATCAGGTCAAACATAGTTCAGGACTATGCTAGGGAGATATAAAAAATCTAAAGGGTTGACCGAAGTCGACATAGGCCGCCTACGTATCTCATTCTTGAGAATTCAGGTCAAATGTAGTTCGTACATAAAGCGAATAATGCTAGGTGATTACAAAGCATGAAACGATTACAAATCATAAGAGTGCAATTACAAACAAAGGAGACATAGAGAAGGGACTATCTTCAAACGTAGTATCTCTCTACCGCATCAGAGTTAATTGGCTTGGTCCACTCTTGACCATCCATCTCGTCCAGGATCAAGGATCCTCCGGATAGCACTTAATGGATGATATGACACTTTCGTCAATTTGGTGTGAGCTTTTCTTTCTATTTATCTCGGTGGAAGTAAGGGATCAACTGTCGACGTGTCCCTTTGAGAGAATTGATAGGCTTTCTCTTCCTTACGTTTGTTAGGTTGGCATCGATCCTGGTTCTCTTAACTTTGTCTTCATCTCCATGGTTGACCACCTCGATCAGTTCAAGATTGGGCTTTTCTCAATTTTGGAAGTCTTTCAATTCTTCTATCAATTGTTCCTTATCATGATTTTCCCATTCATCATTATTTGCCTCAATTTGTTCATTTAGCTCTTGACATGACATGACATTAGCAGGTTTTAAATTATTATTACTAAAATAATCAAACCAACTCAGATAATAACAAAGATAATTCAAAATCTGAAAAATAAAAATAGCATAATTCAAAGTTGTTTCCTAGATAAAGGGAGGCCTTTACATTGAATTTGGGAAATATTTATAAACTATGGCTCATGGCTCGCACAAGTACTAGCCCATGCCTTTTTAAAATTGTAAAAATGCAAAAGAGTTTGAAAGATAAAGGGTGGATCGCGGATCATCACCGATTTTCAAAAAATTAGAAATTCGCCCTTTCATCTACCACAGAGGGCGAGGAGTCATGGGCGAAGTGGATGTCCAATTCTTCAGCTTTTCCTCTGGTTCAGCTTCTTGATTCTGGCTATCTTTGGGAATTCTTCTAGGGTAGCATCACACTCTTCCAAATGACTCCATATTCCATCCTCGAGACCATCGCTTATAGATTTGGGAAATGACTGGTAGAGTTCAAGCAGTTTCTGAGATGACTCTTGGTTCTTCTCCTTTGCTTTCCTTTCATACTCTTTCTTCTGTTGGGACATACTCCAACTCATATTTGAATAGCCTTTTTGGGATCACAACAGGCTGAATGATTCTGTCAGAATTCTTTCCAAGGCAGTGTCCTAGTGTGAAGCACCTTTTCAGTATAATGGTGGCCAGTGCCTTGTAGACCGAGGGCATTGATTTGTGAAGAGTTTTCTTTCTTTCAACGGTGTTCTTTATCTCCCCTATGTAAGAATTGCATCCTCTTGGGGCATCTTCAATCTCGGGAACGTACCCATTTAGCTGGCTCAAGCAGTTCCTTGTTAATGGACAGACATTTAAACCTGATCCATCATCAATCAATTCCCTATTAATGATCTTATGCTGGCATCTGACATTGATGTGTAATGCCCTGTTGTGCATAATTCCCTCAAAGTGCAACTCGTCGTTATTGGAGATGATGTGATGATTCTCCACGGGTATTTATGTTTCATTAAGAACTCACATTAGAGCCTGTTTGTGATGCTGGGAGCTCATAAATAATGCCCAAATAGGGATTTGAGTTTGGATATTTTCTAAGTTCTTCTCAACAGAATACCTCCGATAATGCATCGTTTCCCAAAATTCTTCACCTTCGTCTTTAGTAATTGGTTGTTTTTGCACACTCTTCTTATAGGTATCCGTGGCTAGCTCTTCAGGAGTGTAACCCCTTTCTAATCTATTCATTCCGTGTGCATCAATGATTTCTACCACAAACTTCTTCTCCATAGGCGACAGTGCCAAGGCCCGATGTGGTGCAATGAACTGAGTCTTCTCACCGATATTTAAAGCAACCATAACTTTTTCTATCTCACTTGTTTCCTTGGGACTCGCCGTCATCATAGACTTGTTTACCAGCCACTCTTTGTTTGCTTTTATTACCTCAATAGTAACTCCCCCATAATTCGAGGGTGAGTTATTAGTAACATTCGGTGGCACTATCTGAAGTGAGATGATTTTCTGGTCGACCTGGTCTTGTATCTTATGCTTCAGATTAACACATTCTTCGATATCATGTCCGACGCCTCCAGAATGATAAGAACAATATCGATTGGCTTTGAAGGATCGAGAGTTGGGGTTACCCAACTTAGATGGAATAGGCTGGATGAGTTCTGCCAACTTCAGTCTTTCAAACAATCGAGTCCTACTTTCAGTCAAGGTGGTGAAATTCCTGGGAACATTATTTCAAAATTTCAGACATGGATGATTATGGCTTTTCTGGTTGACAGGAGGAGGGACTGGATGAAACTGCCGATTAATTGGAGCCCTTCGACAAACTTTGGAATTTTGGATGGGTTGATAATTTGGTAGTGGGGCTTGGTAATTTGGTTGATTGATTGGGTAATTTGGTTGTGGAGCTAGATAATTTGGTTGATTGACTGGGTAATTTGGTTGTGGAGCTAGAGGACTAGATCTAGTATAGAAAATAGATTGAGGAATTTGAAGAATCGGAGAGTAGGTTGATGATGATGATGGTGCTTTTTAAAGCAAGATAACGTTTTGGTCAATTAAGTCTTGAATCTTGTTGTCACACCCCGAATTCCAACGAGGCATGATTGGCACCCGAAGCCGATATGGCCCGAGAGAACCAACCTTTGCTTATGAACATTCGCGTACATAATCTCATATGAATCTTATTACTCCTTGTGCAACTATGCAGAAGTCATAGACATGAAAACATAAGTCATAGCTATGTATGTAAAACTTGGCCGTTTGAGCCATTAAGTCAAAACAACACGTACTTTCACATTTATACACCCACATCCGTCTACAAAAGCCTCTAGCAAGTGCATTGACCAAAATGAACTAAAAGTCGGGATAAGTCCCCGCTTTACACAACATGTACAAAGTCAAAACTCAAGTACAACAGTGACTCGGAGAAGCCCCGAACTAACTGGAGCTCACCAAAGATCTGCAACACTGACAATCTACTGTGGAGGCCTACTAGTGCCTGCACCTGCACATGTAAGGTAAGTTCCCCAAAAGGGGTCAGTACGAAGAATGTACTGTGTATGTAAGGCTCAAATGAAACTGTAAGATATGAAAATCTATCAAGAACTCAAGTTCAAATGCATAACCAATATAGATAAGTCACAGTGAAGATGAGTCACTTTTCTGTACTTTGGAAACCATGTATATTGCATTCTTTCTTTTTCTTGCCTTTACTTTACTTTCACACTGCTCATATGCTGTTAGTTATTCAACGTACATCCACTCTATGGTGGGTTAACATACATCCACTCTATGGTGGGCAATGACATACATCCACTCTTTGGTGGGTCAATGACGTACATCCACTCTTTGGTGGGTTAACATACATCCACTCTTTGGTGGGCAATAACATACATCCACTCTTTGGTGGGTCAATGACGTACATCCACTCTTTGGTGGGTCAACATACATCTACTCCATGGGTAGGTCAACATACATCCACTCTATGGTGGGTTAATAACATACATCTACTCCATGGGTAGGGTTAACATAACCTAATCTTTCATTACTTTATTTCTCTTTCTTTCATACTGTGAGTAGTACCTTGATGATAGAAACATTCTTGAAACTTGAAACACAAATATACATTAACTTGCACATTACATCTTGCATTACTTTTGAGAGATTGGTACTTTTACTTGTGGGAGATTGGTACTTTGATAGTCATAATATCACTTTGAACTTTGGAACATAACATTGATGGAACCATGAAATATTTAGAACATTACTCAAAGCGTATGAAACATGTGAATGACAATTGATCAATGCATAAAGAACATATGATGAACCATAATTGATACCCGGAATTAGGGTACCCTTGGGCTTATGAGGGATTGATACTTTTGTAGTCATAACCTTGTTGGAAGCTTTGGAACAATAACCAATGAGCTAGAGACATGTGTATAACTCTATTGGAACTTTGGATCATGACACTAATTGGAACACACCCATATGCTTTACTTTACTCTTGTACTTTATGAGATTAACACCTTAGCCAAATACGTACTTACATGCACATCTCACTTCACTCCTTTATCTCATGAGATTGACAATTTCACGTATGAAGTATAATTATACTAACTTGCACATCACCTCTCTTATTACTCTTACAATTGGTACAAGGATAATCATCATACCATAGGACTCATAACATGATTGGAACAATGATATTCAACTAAACAAGCTCTCTTCACCTTATTGCTCTTATTGGGATAATTCTCTTAGAGTCTACGACACCTGACAACTTAAGAACTTTCGCCCATAACTAAGAACTAAGTGATTCATGATTCGTATAGGAGTAAAACACATATGACTGTCAATATATCAACCTTAGTTGGAATATTATAGAATTCCCCTTGGTATAGTACACTTTTGGAACCTTAACATAATGTTCACTAAATACGATACATGTGGATACTAACTATTCACCACCCTGCGATGCCATACCTTAGACCATTTGGAACCTTTGACATATTAGCCAATGAACGTGAGTCAACCAATGGACATGAGTCAATCAATAAACATGAGTCATACGATTCACCATTGACCAATGAATAAGGAACATATGAGTAACTCTAGCCAACTAACGAAATATGAAATACCTTAGAGCATTTCGGAGTCGAATGAGTACTATGACAATCTGAACACCAAATGTTGAAGAAAGATATAGAAGAAGAACCTTACATACCTTGTATGCTTAATACGAATACACAATCTTAGACGTGCATACAATAGTCCTGCTCCGTCCTTGTATTTTTCTCTACAACACAAGTTCATAACGAAACCAACATTAACCACCAATTACCTTACAATAGCATACAATAACAATAAGTCACATGTTTAGCTTTAACATGTCATTTCCCCCTTGACAATACCACCTACGAAATCATTATACCAATAATCCCATAATATTCCATACATTGACCAACACATGCTAACCAATAGCATGCCACACCAAGTTCATAGTTCACACTTCTCCATCATCACAACATCACAAATATATCATCACTTTACTTCAATACACCTCACAACAACAAATCGGCCAAAATCCCATAATTTACCCTTATATGAAAATAACAAGTTTAGGACCATAATAACACCATACATGTTGTTATTTCATCCATACCATGCTTTTTCATCAAGACTACAAGTCATAATTCAAGATATAATCCCATGGATTTCACATCTTTTTACAAAAACCAAAAGTGTCATATTTAACATTTCCAATCATAACCAACATGATATACATGATCTCTCATGCTTATAATATGTTAATCCATAATAAGAATCACTTACCTAGGCTTGAAAGATGATGATCTTGCTCCACAAAGTGCCTTAGGGTTTGGAGTTGAGAGAAAAAGTTTTGGGAAATTTCTAGAATTGACATGGGACTTTTATGTGATAAAAATCTGATTGTTGGCCCCTTATATAAGCCTCCAAATCATGCTTAGTCATGCCTTATCATTAAATGCAAGAATGGGTCATTTGGGACCCAAGTTTTTTTCTTCTCATTTTGGGCCCTATTTTGGGCCCAATGCACTTAACCCACAAAAATCCATAACTCCTCATGATTAATTCATTTCATACGCGTTACAACAATATTTCCACTCATAAAATTCATATTTATAACCTCAATCCCAAAAACAAGTGATTTTTGCCACATATGGCCTATTTTGCCTAAAAGGGTAAAATTGTCATTTTGACCCCAAATTCGTCCTCGAGTAATTTTAGCATACCAATATAATATTTCACTCATTTCATGTATATTCTCATGATTGTATAATAAACGTAACAAAAATCGGCTCAATACGTCCCCGGATACCCTTGGGACTTAAGAAAAATTCCAACTTTTGAAAAGTTGGCAAAACCAGCGTGGCACGCTGCCTGGCGCGCCCCCTTGCTGCCTCTGGGCTGAAAATTTCAGCCCATAGCGGCGTGGCACGCCCCTGGGCGCGCCTAGCCCAATTTTTTTTTTTTTTTTTTTTTTTTAATACAATATCAATAGTCCATCAAAACCAATACAAAATATACACTTATTGCTCTCAAAACCAAGTTAGACATGGTTCAAATATGACATATATATCACCAAGCAAATAGGGTCAAAAAGGTACGGGGTGTTACACTTGTGCTTCAAATTGATGCAGTCTTTCGTAGTATGTCCAATACCTCCCGATTGGTAAGCACAACGTCGGTCGAATTTATAGCATTTTGCCCGGCTGTTGATAACTTTTGGGTCGATCGTTTGGATAAGTCCAACTGCTCACAACCTTTCAAAAAGTTATTCTTGACTTTCAGCCAAAGGGGTAAACACTCGAGGGATTTTCCTCTTATGGTTTGGACAAGAGATTTTATGTTGGTAAATCAGCGTATTTATTTGGGGATATGTCTGGAGATTTGGACAGAAAGGGTTCGAAATATGAAGACTTGTTTGGAGGTTCTGGTATGGTAGAGGTATTTGATACTTTAGAGGAGGAATTTGATATTTTGGGAGAGGAATTGGATATTTAGTTTGGACATAAAAGACGGGGTAGGAGTTTTGTGGAGTGGGAGATCCAGGATTGTTCACGATCGGAGCGTTAGCTGTAATGGCCAAACTAGCTACATCTTTTGCGCGTTTTGCTTTTTCTTATTCGGCAATCCTTTCACCCTGTTTCTTTATTATAAGATCCTTCATAGCAATATCAGTCAAAGTGTTTCCATCGTCACTACCAGTCATTTTTTCTTTTCCCGTATCGAAGAAATGGTCAAGAGATGAATCTTTATTCATTTTTGATCTTTGGAAGTAGGGATGTTCTGCCATTTTATATCAACATAGAGCAGTTTTTATTACCTCTAAAGTAAAAACAACTCAAAGGTCAATGCGTTAGATCTTGTTAGTAAATAACAGTGCAAGATAATCAGGCAGGGAGTAAACAAATAAATTCGTTTCTCATCGCATGCGAATTTATCCATAGGGTACTAATGACTCAGGGATTTCAATGAACAAGATTTTGCTCATTGATTTGGTTAAGTGGATTTAATCAAGAAAGTTCAACGCTTCTTTTTCCGTCCTTATGCCTTCTTTCGCCGAAGTGGGGGATAATAGAAGTTTTGAAGATAGGGGCCGGGCCGAAAGGCTGCCTACGTATCTCATGAAGGAGAAATCAGGCCCTACGTAGTTCGAATGGTTGTAAAAAGGATTGTTTTCATTTCATTTCACTCACTAATCTTCATTACATTGGGGGAACCATAAATATATGAAAAATAAAGACAGACAGAGTTGCTACGTTTAAATCTTGATTTTGGGAAGTGGAAAGTGTATCCGCTCTTTCTATCCTTCTCCTGCTTCATGGATGGTCCGTCACGAACTCCAAGTGGATCTTTTCAATTCTGATCAAGTGCTCTAAATCGAAGAGGAAAGCACGACACCTCTCAATGTCATGTCCTTTGGTTCCATTGTGATAATGACAAACGTCATCTCCCTTCCTCCATTTTGCAGACCCTTTCTTTTCCTTTCTCTCGACTGGATGGAGGATTTTTGCCTGGACCAATTTGGAATAGATGTCCTCATAGTTATCTTTGAAAGTTGTAAAGTCTAAACGATGAAATGTGACACCACTAGTAATGGGTGCCCCTGGTTCAATCCTATCGCATGTCAGCATAGCATGTGGTCCATACAAGTGAGAAATTTTCCCACTATTGATCAAATCACATATTTTGGCTTTTAACACATGACATTCATATATGGTATGACCTTTCTAAAGCAAATGGTATGCACATCTTTTGTGTCCATTCTTGGGGTCACATGGCGGACCTTGAGTCTTAATCGGGCATAAAGCTCCCGTAGCCTGCAACATTTGGTAAATCTCTGAGACTTTTACAATTTTTGATTCTCTCAAGTAGCTCCTTGCACTTGCTTTGAGTGAGATCTGTTCGTCTCCTTGCCTGAACTTTGAAGGCAAGAATGTCTTGTCCGCGTCTTGTGACCATTCTTTTATTTCACTCATAAGTACTTCAAGAGTCATTGGTGCTTGTTCTTGCACGAGGCTACCACTTTCTGGTTCTTTTACTTTATCTTTCCCTACTATCTTTCCAATTATCTCAGCTGCCTCTTCAAATTCCATGGCTAATTATTTGATCTCTCTAGCGAGGTCTCTTTTTGGTATTTCCTCCCTTTTTCTCAGCATTTGGTCCAACATAGCAATTTTTGCTTTGGTTAGGGCGGTTTGTTCCTCTAAGTCCCTATTCTTTTTCATGACAACATCCTTTTCTCGTGCAACAAATAGGCTGACTTTGGCAATCTTTCTTTCGTTCACAACAATCTTCTTAACCACTTTCTTATTTTTCGCCTCTAGCATATCCTCTATTTGGTCTAACTCTACCAAGCGCCTTTTGATTTGAGCAATTCTCCTATTGCTCTTTTCAGTCCTTCCTATAATGACTTCTTCCGAGTTCATAGTCAACCTTCCTGAAATGATAGGAATAACTTTTAGGAATTTTAAAGAATAGTTGCGGACTTTTCTGAGAGACTTGGGAGTATTTTGGTCGGACTTTTGTATAGTGAGTGTATATTTTTTTGCTTAAAAGGGACTCTAGGAAAGATGGAGTGGATCAATCCGCCTTTGATTCAAACAAACATAACACATATTGTAACACCTCAGGTGCTATGATCACTTTCTTAAAAAAAAAAAAAAAAAAAAAAAAATTTTTTACAAATCACGACACTATTCACGTGGCGTGAGTGGGTGGCGTGAGTGGACTTCAGAACGTTGAAAAAATGGTCTGATTTCCATGGCACGAGTCACGGGGCGTGATTCACAGTCACGGGGCGTGAGTGGTGGCGTGGATGAGCTTCAGAAACTTGGTCGAGTCGTCTGAGTTTCACGACAGGACCCACGTGGCGTGACTGGGTTCGACGACACTATTTACGACACCGTGAAACTTTGCCGGCTTTGTTGACCAATTTTGACTAGATGAGATATTTGAGTGTTGGACCCATTAAAGGTGTTGGGCTGGATCTTTCTTATGTATTTTAGGCCCAAAATCATATAAGAAGACATGGGCCAAGGAAATGATCCATTTAAATGGATCACATATGTGGCAAAGGTTAATTATTGACTTGAGGGGCTATAAAAAGGCCAAAAATCAGATTTTATCCATTAAACTCTCATGCCCTTTCTAGATATTTCTCTCAAAGCTTCTTATCTCCAAAAACCCTAAGGCAACACTACTTGTTGGAGACAAGATCATCTCTTTGCAATTATTGGTAAGTATTTCCTCTTATGAATCTTATGGATTAATATATTCTATGTAAGAAGGGTGGTGTAAGTCATGATGGTTATATCCCAAAGTGTTGAGAAATACACTTTGTTAAGTTATATGGTAGTAGTAGGAAAAAGGGGAATGATATATCCTATGTTGAGAGGGTTGGATGGTTTCATTATCATATTGTGAACTTGTAATAGTTGTGGTTACTAATGTAAGTTCCCTTATGTATGTATATTGTAGAGTAGCATTTTACGGAAAGGTGGAATTGTTGTGGTCACATATTGAAAGGCTAAGGTATGTAAGGTTACTCTGTCTGTATCTCTTTGCGGCAAATGGTAGTTACATTGACATTACGCTTGTTTCATCCCGAAATGTGTTAAGGTATCCCATATCCGGTTATCCATGGTCATTGTCATATTTTTCCTACTCATTGATCATTGGTGAATCTCATGTCTCATATTCATGGTTAATGTTCCAAAAGCTCAAATAAGGTTGTGTTCCAAAGTTCCTATAGTGGTTGTACTCATGTATCTTGTTCATTGATTATTGTCCAATGGTTCCAATAGTGCTATGTTTCCATGAAGGCTATGTTTCTAAGAATGTTATATTGCCAAGTTATTCATATGTCTCTCACTCATTGATTTTTGATTATTGATCCAAAGCTTCAAATAAAGATATGGCTACTATTGTATCAACCTCTCATAAGCAAAAGTACCAATCTCTCACAAGTTAAGGTATCAGTCTCAAAAGTAAAGAAATGAAATAAGAATAAAGTAATGCATATTGATTGTGTTCATGGGTATTATCCATGGGGTACAAATACCTGCATGATGATGTTAGTTTATCCATGGGGTACAAATACCCGCATGATGATGTCCATTTATCCATGGGGTGCAAGAACACCCGCATGATGATATAATCTTATCCATGGGGTGAAAAGAATGCCTGCATGACGATGATATGTTATCCATGGGGTGAAAAGAACACCTGCATGATGTGGGCCCAGAAAGTTTATGAATGGTGTAAAAGTAAAGTAAAGTGAAGGCAAGAGAAAGAAAGAAAGTAATGTACATGGTTTCCAAAAGTACAGAATAGTGACTCGTCTACATTGTGACTTATCTATATTGGTTATGCATTTGAACTTGAGTTCTTGACATATTTTCATATCTTACAGTTTCATTTGAGCCTTACATACTCAGTACATTCTTCGTACTGACCCCTCTTGGGGAATTTACCTTACTTGCTGCAGGCGCAGGTCCTAGTAGGCCTCCACAGTAGATTGTCAGTGTTGCAGATCTTTGGTGAGCTTCAGTTAGTTCGGGGCTTCTCCGAGTCAATGTTGTACATGTGTTTTGATTTCGTACATGTTGTATAAAGTGGGGACTTGCCCCGACTTTTAGTTCATTTTGGTCAATGCATTTTGTTAGAGGCTTTTGTAGACAGATGTGGGTGTATAAATGTGAAGGTATATGTCGTTTTGACTTGATGGCTCAAACGGCCAAGTTTTACATATATAGCTATGACACATGTTTTCATGTCTATGGCTTCCGCATAGTTGCATAAGGTGTAATAAGATTTATACGAAGTTATGTATACGAATGTACATGAGCAAAGATTGGTTCTCTCGGGTCTTATCGGCTTCGGGTGCCAATCACGTCTCGTTGGGATTTGGGGCGTGACACATATAAGCACATAAGATAGTTTATATCACACAAGCATAATAACATGCGCGTCCTATTTAAGGGACCTTTTTTGAGCCAAAGGTGGGCCTAATGATTATTCAAAAAGACGTATGTGTTGTTTTTGAACCATTCCATTGCCCATAAATAGGTATATATGTATATAAAAAAATTTCCCGAAAAGGATACAAAGCCCGTTAATAAGGGGATACATTTTAAAGAAAATGGGGATAAACATAAAGAAAGCCCGCGCAGAGGCAAACAAACAAACCCACACAAGGGTATTT
Organism: Capsicum rhomboideum; assembly: GCA_031232105.1. Taxonomy (NCBI): domain Eukaryota; kingdom Viridiplantae; phylum Streptophyta; class Magnoliopsida; order Solanales; family Solanaceae; genus Capsicum; species Capsicum rhomboideum. The sequence continues at coordinate 24,351,073 of CP124713.1, read as the reverse complement.
TGGGAACATGAAAAATACATAATAAGTGAGCCCACAAAGGGGCGAGAACCAACGTGATCTTGAAGACGCTCCTTACCTCATTGTTCTTCTCTTGTATTTTTTCGGGATCTCCCCAAGTGTATTGGCTTCTTTAACACCATGCTAAAACTCAAAAATCGTGATATCCTACAAAACAAGTAAGTTAAGCCTCACCCCAGGATAATGGTCTGATTACAACACATACGTCTTTTCAAATAACACATAATCGGATGCGGTGTCGGTGGGTCATAGACCTTTTTGACACATTTGGCGGTTTTTCTAATAGACTTAATATCCCCTGGGATATTAAGCCGACCTGGCTAGTGCTTAGTCATTCAGGATTTGGTTTTGCTCTATCCTAGTTAACTAGAGTGGTTTGTTCGAATTGACTGGAACCCGAAGTAGACTTTTCGGGGTAACACACCAAATGACAGTTGACCGACTCGAGTCAACTACTTCACTTGGAGGTTCAAAGAAGTTGAGGTGTTATACTGAAGGATGGGTGCAGAAACTCACATAACTGCCCTTTTTCCCTAATGCCTAATGATTTGCCAGAAATGGCAGAATAGGCCATGATATGACAGTTTATAACAAGAATTAAACATATAAACAAATAAAGCAATTTAAAATACTAACTATTACTGGTCCAAATAGTTAGTTAAATAGAGTTAGATTCAAATATGCGGTTAGAACCTAGTTAAATCCCCAACAGAGTCGCCATTTCTGTTTTGCAAATCTTTGGACTTGGTCTTGAGGCTTGACTCGACGTTGGACCTCCTTGGCCCTCAGGAGGATATGCAAGGGGTTCAAGAATCCAAAAAAGGACTCGGAGGATTTTACATGCATCAAGCAAATGGTAAGGATTAATATATACCCATAAGTTCATTAAGTCAATAATAAACAAATTCTTAAACATATCAGTGAGCAAAATCTTAGTCGATATCAAAATTTATCAATTTGACACTAGTTCTAATAGTAAGTAAAGAACACAACAATGGGTAAAAGGGAAATGCCTAACGAAGCATGATGGAGGGCATGGGCAGTCAAGTTTTAAAGGAGAAATTGCACAAAGACAAAGCAAGCTTCTGGAAAGAGTACCTCATTTTCTTAACAGAAAATAATTACTTTTAATCGAGTCTATAACACTCCATTTTTCTCTAACCAAATACATGTAAAAATGACGATGCTTATACAAGATCACATGTTATCATTTGGACAATAACTACAACATGCTTTGCATTTGTAAAGAAACATCCATTTCAGCATACAATAATGCACAATTGATCTTTAACCAAAGCGAGCTATGAGAAAAACTACTCTAAAAATTAGAGGCGATACCAAAAGCATGTACGATAATTTGGAAAGTTCCTATTAACTGAGGCTTATATTCATTTCCCTCTTAAGTTTCAAGAAAATTAGAACATTAATACAAGCTTGAAAGCACCAAAACAGTGAGAAAACAAGGCAATGAACAGATTTCTAGATTAGAAATTGAGAGGAGGAGAAACAAACGATGAGACTGAACATGCTATAAAGAGGAGAAAAGGGAAAGGAAAACTGGAAAAGAGCAATTCATTGATTCTAAACCTAAACCAAAATAATTAGGTTTGTTAAGGAATACTATCAAATAATTCAGAGATGGGTCTTTGAAGGAAAATTTCAACTTTGAGTCTACTTTCTTCTTCTTTTTTAACCCAAAGGAGAGCTGGGAACTTAAAATGAAGCCGAGTCATAAGCAAGGCTTGATTATTTTAATTGCCTGTATCTCCTTGTTCAAATCCCTTTCAATCACTGATATACAGGTCAGGAAAGGAACTTAAATGCATAGATGCCTCTTTTTAGTCAGCCAACACCATGTCCATCCCCATCTTCTCCTTGACAAGTCGCAAAGGACTCATAGGTCAAGAGATCATAGAAGATTCATAGGACTGATACCCTCCCATCATGGACAGATTTCTCTGTTTCTATTTGACATTACGAGTCAAAGAAACTTGCGAGTTATCTGCTTTCACACCATCAGAAATGAAGCAGTAAGCTAATGAGCAAAACAAGGGCAAGACTTAAAACTTCCTTAACAATCCAGCAATAAGCAAAACAGTACTAACTTGACACGTACGAATGATATGCTGAAATTAAATCTCTTATAGTTAGCAAAGAGAAGAATGAAAGCAGACAACTACAATAAAAGAATTGACATGAATCAGAACTTTTGAATAGAATTCGTGCTTTAGAGGTAAATTCGTAACTTAACACACAATAAACAGATTTTAAACAATTTTCGAAAAAAAAAGAAACTTTGGATTTATTAAAGATAAAAAAACAGTCTAGATGCATCAACAAGTTCAAAGAAATGAAAGAGTTGAACACCAAGCTACACAACCAAAGCAAGAATGCTAACTCAACATAACAAACAACAATCCGCTATCTCAAAATTCTATGGCCTTCCAAGCCGTCTACAGCAAATAATCCCACCAACTATAATTACGAAAAATAGCTACTAATACAAAGAAGAAGGAGAAGAACTAAAGAGCTAAAAAGAGAAAGGTGTGTTTACCTTTTTTGGAACAGCAAAACGGAACTACGAGCTTCATCAAAATCCTTGCCACCACGAAACACCACTAAAACTTTGAAACTAGGAAAAATTCTTTCGAATTTCCCCTCTTTTGCTCGAAAACTCTAAAAACATTTCAAGACTTTCTGCTCGGAAGTTTTTCACCATCCAAGACTTGTTTCAAAACAACTCTACAGAAGCTATTTATAGAAAGGGAAGAGGGATGATTTTTGGATTATCATCCGATGTGGGATTTTGGGGAAATCTCGAATCCAAAGGCTGTCGATCGATCTCAAAATTGGACGATGATTAGAAACGTTCTCATCCTTGCCCGTATGGTCGACGGATAGGAATGCATCGGGTGTCAACTTTGAGTATATTCTTGGGATTTTCATATGTACTATTCTCGTGCCAAGCACTCATTTTTGTACGGAGGGGAGATGAGGAGAGACAACCTCATCGTTTGGATAGTGAAGCTTTGTTGGTTGCTGTCGTTTGTTGTTGTTGTACGTTGTGTTGTTGTGGTTGTCATTGTTGAGGTGTCATTGGTATGTTGCTGATATTATTTGTGTTGCTGTTGAAGATAAGGGAATAGGGGTTATGAGGTTGGGCCGGGTCGGTGGGTTAAGTATTGGGCTGGGGTGGCAGATTTGGAATTGGGCCTGGGGAAGTGGTAAAGTGGGAGATGGGCTGGTGTTTTGGGTCAATTAAATAGGAATTAGGGATTTAGAAATTAGGCTAATAAATTGAAAGAGGGAGGGAAGAAATTAGGCTATTAATTAAATATCCTAATTGACTAGGAGTTCAACCAATTATATTTAAATTTAGGTCAAACTAAAAATCAATTGGCCAATTGCATTGGAATTATGGCCAATTTGATTTCCATTATGACCAAATTTAATAAATTTGGCTAAATAAAAATCCGATACGAATTACCAAATGATTTAATCCTGAGCTTCTTGGCTTAGTAAAATCAAATAAATATTTTCCCAAATAAATTATTTTAAGAACAAGTTTACATGTTTAAATCAAAATTCACTCATTTGAATTAATTTTTGGGAGAGCTTTTGATTAAAATTGATTTTTTTGATAAAAATAATTATTTAAGCAACCAAAATTATATGATCTCGTATACCTGAATACGGAAACATATAATTTGTTACTTAAATGACAAAATTAACCTGAATAAATATTTTAGAAAATATTTATCTGGATAAAACAAATATTTTGATTTTATTTAAAATCAAAGAAACTTAGGATTAAATTTAGTTGGGGAGGAAAAAAAATAGGTGTCAACACATCACGTTGAGGATGAAAAGAAAAAGCAGGCTGAGATCGAGGAGCGGCAAAATAAAAGGGTTTGGCCAGCAAATCAAGATGCAAGCTAGCAACAAAGTGGTAAAGGGGGCAGACAATGGTTCAAAAAGAAATCTTGGGGTAGTGCTCAACCATCAGCCAGTGCACCATCCCCTAATCCTTCGGGTGATCAGCAGTTCTAGCTTAATAATGGCCCCAGGATGCAGGGTACTCAATCTCAAGCCAGTGTGGCTCAATTAGCTCCATCTTACCCTCTTTGCCGCACTTGTGGGAAGCTCCATCGTGGATTTTGTCGCTTGGGTAAGGGTGTGTTTTATAATTGTGTTCAGACTGGTCATTTTCACTGGGAGTGTCCTTCGGTAAAGGGAACTTTTTGGGACAATACTTCCATAGCTACTACTTCTTCAGCCCCAGCTCAAAAAGGGCCTACTTCTGGTACAGGCGGGGGTCGCAACCGTCTATATACCCTATCTACTCGTCAGGACTCAGAGGCTTCACCAAATATTATCATGGGTAAGTTACAGATTTTCTCCCGTGATGTTTATGTGCTACTTGACCCCAGTTCTACTCTATCTTATATGACCCCTTATGTGGCTGTGAATTTTGGTTTCAGTCCCAAAAATATTTCTGAACCCTTCTCAATTTTTACCCATGTTGATGAGTCCATTATTGCTAGAAGGGCCTATAGAAATTTTATTGTGTCTATTTTTCACTGGGATACTGTGGTGGATTTGGTAGAGCTTGATATGGTAGATTTTGATATTATTCTGGGGATAGATTGACTCCACTCCTGTTATGCTACCTTGGACTATAGAACCAGAAAAGTCACTTTCCATTTTTCAAATGAACCGGGCCTTGAGTGGGAGGCTAGCCCCGTAGTACCAAAATAAATGTTCATCTCTTACCTTAGGGCCCGAAAGATGATTTCTAAAGGCTAATTGTACCATTTTGTTTGGGTTAGGGATTCTAGTGTAAAAAGGCCCTCACTCCGGTCCGTTCCTATAGTTAATGAATTTCCTGAAGTCTTTTTCGAGGATCTTCCCGGAATACCTCCTGACAGGGTAATAGATTTTGGGATTGATCTCTTACCAGATACCCATCCAATTTCTATCCCACCGTATAGAATGGCTCCTGTGGAGCTAAAAGAGTTAAAAGAGCAGTTGACAGACCTCCTTGATAAAGATTTTATTCGTCCTAGTATTTCTCCTTTGGGTGCAACAGTACTTTTCGTGCACAAGAAATATGGGTCTCTCCGTATGTGCATTGATTATCACCAGTTAAATAATTTACCGTAAAAAATAAATATCCTCTTCCTAAAATTGATGACCTTTTTGACCAGCTTCAGGGTGCTAAATGTTTCTCAAAAATAGATTTTTGTTCGGGTTATCATTAGTTGAAGTTAGGGAAGCTGATATTCCCAAGACTGCCTTTCGAACCCAGTATGGCCATTTTGAGTTTATGGTTATGTCCTTTGGTTTAACTAACGCACATGCAGCCTTCATGCATCTTATGAATAGGGTGTTTAAACAGTTTCTGGATTTGTTCGTTATCGTTTTCATTAATGACATCCTGGTGTACTCACGGAGTGAGGAAGAGCATGCCAATCATCTCCGGATTGCTCTTCAGACCCTTAAGGATCAAGAGTTGTATACCAAATTTTCCAAGTGGTAATTTTGGCTAAGTACTGTGATTTTTCTCGGTCATGTTGTGTCTAGTGAAGGGATTAAAGTGGATCCCCCAAATATTGAGGCAATAAAGAAATGGCCTAGATCGATAACCCCAACTGATATTAGGAGTTTGTTGGGCCTGGCGGGTTATTATAGAAGGTTCTTGGAAAGTTTTTCTTCTATAGCTTCTCCATTAACAAAGTTGATGCAGAAAAAGGTGAAGTTCTTATGGTCCGATGCTTGTGAGGGCAGTTTTGAGAAGTAGAAGGATCGATTGACTTCTGCCCCTATTTTGACTTTCCTCGAGGGTACTGAAGAATTTGTAGTATATTATGATGCGTCCCGGGTGGGACTTGGTTGTGTACTTATGCAGTATGGGAAAGTTGTGGCTTATGCTTCCATACAACTTAAGGTACATGAGAAAAATTACCCTACTCACGATCTTGAGTTGGTGGCTGTGGTTTTTCCACTCAAAATTTTACGTCACTATTTATATGGGGTGCATATGGATATTTTCACTAATCACAAGAGTCTACAGTAGGTGTTCACACAAAAGGAGCTAAATCTCAGAAAAAGGCGGTGGCTTGAGTTGTTGAAAGATTATGACATGAGCTTGCACTATCATCCAAGTAAAGCTAATGTTATTGATGATTCTCTTAGCAGTTTGTCCATAGGGAGTCTTTCTCATTTTGAGGAAGAAAAGAGAGGTTTAGTAAGGGACATCCACCAATTTACTAATTTAGGAGTCCGACTTTTGGACTTCGAAAATGGGGGAGCGATTGTTCACGAAATGGCTAAGTCATCCCTAGGTGATGAAGTTAAGGAGAAGCAGGATAATGATCTCATACTTATGCAAATCAAGGAAGATGTTGGTCAGCAAAATGTTATGGCTTTCGAGATTGGGGGAGATGGTGTTATGCAGTATCAAGGGAGATTGTGTGTTCTCAATGTTGATGGGTTACAAGAAGGAATCTTGACCGAAGTCCATGTCTCCAAGTATACTGTTCTTCCCGGCTCTACAAAAATATATCATGACTTGAAGGAGATATATTGGTGGAATAACATGAAGAAGTATGTTGCTAATTTTGTTTCTAAATGTCCTAATTGTCAACAAGTCAAGGTTGAGCATTTAAGGCCTGGTGGTATGTCCCAAGACATAGCTATTCCCATGTGGAAATGGGAGATGATAAATATGGATTTCATCACCAGTCTTCCGCATTGTCGCAACCAATATGATTCTACTTGGGTCGTAGTTGATAGAATGACCAAGTTTGCTTATTTTCTTCCTGTGAGGACTACTTATTCGGGAGAGGATTATGCTAAGCTATACATTTAGAAGATTGTTAGAATGTATGTAGCCCTTGTGTCCATCATATCCGACAGAGGCACATAATTTTTTTCTTAATTTTGGCAGTATTTTCAGAAATGTTTGGGCACACAAGTGAATCTTAGCGCCGCTTTTCATCTTCAAATGGACGGGAAAGCGGAGCGTACTATTCAAACTTTAGAGGATATGCTAAGAGCCTGTGTTATTGATTTTAAGGGTAGTTGGGTGAATCATTTGCCTCTTATAGAGTTCGCCTACAGTAATAGTTATCACTCTGGCATCCAGATGGCATCATTCGAGGCTCTTTATGGTAGGAGATGTAGGTCACCAATTGGGTGGTATAAAGTGGGCGAAGCTAGATTGTTCAGGTCAGAACTTGTGCACCAGGTTATTAGGCAGAGGCTTAAGACCAGTCAAATTAGTCAAAAGTTTTATGCTGATGTGAGACGAAGAGAGTTGGAGTTTGAAATGGATGATTGGGTGTTCTTGAAAGTCTCTCCTATGAAAGAAGTGATGAGGTTTGGGGAAAAAGGTAAGCTCAGTCCTTGCTACATTGGTCCTTATCAGATTTTGAAGAAGTTTGGAAATGTTGCTTATGAGTTGGACTTGCCCGCGAGTTTGGCATTGGTTCATCCCATGTTTCACGTGTCTATGCTTAAGAAATGTGTGGGTGATCATTCGCTCGTAGTCCCCATAGAGGATATTGGCGTGAAAAATTCTCTATCTTATTAGGAAGTTTCTATAAAGATCTTGGATAGACAGGTTCGAAAGTTGAGAAGCAAGGAAATAGCTTAGGTGATGATGTTGTGGATGAATCAAAAGGTGGAAGAGACCACTTAGGAATCGGAAGACAAAATGAAAGCTAGATATCCCTCCTTATTCGCATCTTCTGACGAGGTTGATTAAGTTGTCAATCCTAAACTTCCCTTTATTTCCTTTGCATGTATTCCTTAATGTTCTATGTGAATCTTTATATCGTGTTAAGAGTATCCATGATCATCATTCAGGGACGAATGATCCAAAGGGAGGGATAATGTAACACCCCGTATGTTTATATGTTCCTTTAGAGCGTAAAAATGAGTCTATGTGACTTTTAGAATGAGTAGAAATCATTTGGGGTGAGTTAGATGACGTTAGGGATGTTTTGGACGTGATTTTAAGCCCTTGCGTTGCGTCAAAAGGGTCAGGGATAGGGGGTCCCCGTCGCAACGCTAGTCGGGAGGGCATTCTGCCTCACCCTCCGCCCTGGATAGCGCGTCGCGAAGCTAAGGGGTTCGCTATTGGGGGGGGGGGAGGGGGGGCGCCTCGCAGCCACCCCGGTCTGACAGGACTTCATTTTCTTTCATTATTTTTAAGGGCTTTTGGTCTTTTCCTTGATTAAAAACTGTCCCCCACCTATACTAAACGACCGCAAACACCTAATTACGTATTTTACTCCCCAAAAACACATTCCCCGAAACACCAAGAAGTAAATCAAATAGGGTTCAAGCTTGAAGGCAAAGAATTCAAGCTTTCTTAAATTCCTTCCGTCAAAAAGGTATGTTGAACACTCTCTACTTCAACTAGTTTTATAAAGTGTGAATTTAATTAGTATTTATGTATATTATGTTGATGGTTTGAAGTTAAGGGTTGAGGATTTTGTAATGGAAAGCTTGATAAAAATTCCCGTTTCTTTATGAATGGATGATTAAATCTTTAGTTGGGGTCTTGAGAGTAAAATGACAATTTAAAAATGATGAATCTTCATGTCTTGAAATTTGATTGTTAAATTGATGAATATTTAAGCCTTGATTTTGAAGTCTCTTGAAAGCTATGAGTTTCATAAGAAATATCAATGTTTTCCCCGTCCTTTGTATCATTGAATGTATTTTGTTATCCAAATGGTTTGAAATTGTTATGGGAAATTCAATTATGATTATGGTCATGATTTTAAAGGCGGGGTTTTGGAGTCTTAAATGTTTAATGATAATGATTTTGGCATGATGTGAGTGACTTGCAAATCTTTGTATGATGATACCAAAATGTGAATGCCTTAATGAAAAACTCCACAGATAAATGTTATGAAAATGTTTTAATTTGGGCTTAAATAGAATTATGTAGTTCATCGAGAAGGTGTAGTCCTTGTGACCCAACACCTGAAATCGCGTTTACTGACGTGGGAAGGTCCCTGTGCTGAAAAATGGATGTTGTATGCTTGCTTCGCGCAGTAGTATTACAGTCTATGTTTATGTTGTGATTGGCCAATTACGTTATCTCAATCTACGCGACAAAAATGGATTGAAGCCCTGCCAGTTGGGTATGGACTGGACCCATATAGTGCTTGGGTTACTAGACGCCGGTGTAAACTACATAGTTCAGAATTTAAGGTTTACAAGTGGTTATGTTTCTTTCATGTTTTAAGTCCCTTGTTTCTTATTTCCTCTATGATGGGTTTATATTATGAATTTTATGAATTGTTATATAAATTGCTTTGATCCCTTTCCTTGAGTTGCATGCCATTACTCGTCGTACTGACCGTCCCCGGATGCTATATCTTTTTATGATATAGGTTCCGAATAATTTTCCCGCGATCCTGCTCAGCATTAGGATTCATTTCGGAAGGCATATGTTTCTTCTCTTTGAGTTAGACTTGGACTATCCAGTTTTAATGGTATTTGTCTGGGTTTCAAATTATTATTTAAGTTGAACTTTATTTTTTTATTGGGCCTAATTCCACACTTTATTATGACTATACTTATGATGATATGCTAAGGGGTCTTCTCGGGCCTTCACTGGTCTGGGATGCCCGTCACGTCTAGGCCTGGGCTCCGATAGTGACAAACTTGGTATTAGAGCCAGGTTTAAGGTCCTAGGGTGTTTACAAAGCTGTGTCAAGTAGAGTCCTTTTTATGGGTGTGTAGCTCTTCACACTTATAAACGGGAAGCTACAAGACATTTAGGAATGTTCCCCTTCTTCATGTGCTAGTTCATGCTAGAGAGTCTAGTTTTAAGTGAATTTTTCTAATTCCTAAATTTTTCCCATGTTTCAGATCATGCCTCCAAAGAGGGCTAATGGTCAAAGGACTTCAGCTGGAACCTCCGCCCCTCACTAGGGTAATGCTGAAGAGGTTCGTTATACTCATGGGATGCGAACCCATAATGGAGCCTACACTTTTGATTCCACTGCTCCTATTGGGGTTCCACCAGCCCCGATTAGTACTCCTCAGGATCCTAGTATCGGCACCACCCGTACCCAGTCCCCTCAAGGTAAGGTTTCTAATGTTGAGTTTAGACAGACCATCCATATGCTTGCATAGATTGTGTCATCTCAGTCCTACCGGTTAGGAATGCTGGTTCTATTATTGGTTCTTTGGATGCTACTCGGGTTGGCCAGTTTATGCTGCTAAACCCACCGACCTTTATGGGATCCAAAGTTAAGGAAGATCCTCAAGAGTTTGTTGATGAAATGGAAAATATTTTTAGGGTTATACATGATAGTGATACTGAAGGGGTAGAGTTTACAGACTACCAACTGAAAGGAGTGGCCTATCAGTGGTAGGATGAGTGGGAGAAGTATAGGAGCGAATATGTTTAACCTGCCATTTGGAAAGATTTTTCCAAAGCCTTTCTTGATCACCTCTTTCCTCAGAAATTTAGAAAAGCTAAGGCTGAGGAGTTTGTTAACTTGAACTAGGGAAAGTTGAGTGTTATGGTGTATGATTTGTAGTTTACTCAGTTATCTCGTTATGCTCCGGAGTTGGTGTTTAGTATGAGGTCCCGAATGAGGAAGTTTGCTTCTGGTCTCTTTGGCGATTGGGTACTAGAGTGTAAAGGGGCGTTGCTGAACAACGACATGGATTTATCCAAGTTTGTGGCTTACATGCATCAGGTTGAGGATGAAAAGAAAAAGCAGGCTGAGATCGAGGAGCGGCAGAATAAAAGGGTTTTGCCGGCAAATCAAGATGCAAGCTAGCAACAAAGTAGTAAATGGGGCAGACAATGGTTCAAAAAGAAATCTTGGGATAATGCTCAATCATCAGCCAATGCACCAGCCCCTAATAATGGCCCCAGAATGTAGGGTACTCAATCCAGGCCAGTGTGGTTCAATTGGCTCCATCTTACCCTCCTTGTCGCACTTGTGGAAAGCTCCATCGTGGATTTTGTCGCTTGGGTAAGGGTGTGTTTTATAATTGTGTTAAGACTGGTCATTTTCACTGGGAGTATCCTTCGGTAAAGGGAACCTTTGGGGGCAATACGGCCCAAGCTACTACTTCTTCAGCCCCAGCTCAAAAAGGGCCTACTTCTGGTACAGGCGGGGGTCACAACCGTCTGTATACCCTATCTACTCGTCAGGACTTAGAGGCTTCATCAAATTTTTTCATGGGTATGTTACAGATTTTTCTCCTATGATGTTTATGTTCTACTTGACCCCAGTTCTACTCTATCTTATGTGACCCCTTATGTGGCTGTGAATTTTGGTTTCGGTCCAGAAAATATTTCTGACCCCTTCTCAGTTTCTACCTATGTTGGTGAGTCCATTATTGCTAGAAGGGCCTATAAAATTTTATTGTGTCTATTTTTCACCGGGATACTATGGTGGATTTGGTAGATTTTGATATTATTCTGGGGATAGATTGACTCCACTCCTGTTATGCTACCTTGGACTATAGAACTCAAAAATTCACTTTCCATTTTTCAAATTAACCGGTCCTTGAGTGGGAGGCTAGCCCCGTAGTACCAAAGGAAAGGTTCATCTCTTACCTTAGGGCCTGAAAGATGATTTCTAAAGGCAATTTGTACCATTTGGTTTGGGTTAGGGATTCTAGTGCTAAAAGTCCCTCACTCCAGTCCATTCCTATAGTTAATGAATTTCCTGAAGTCTTTCCCGAAGATCTTCCCGGAATACCTCCTAACAGGGTAATAGATTTTGGGATTGATCTCTTACCAAATACCCGTCCAATTTCTATCCCACCGTATCGAATGGCTCCTGTGGAGCTAAAAGAGTTAAAAGAGCAGTTGAAAGACCTCCTTGATAAAGTTTTTATCCGTCCTAGTGTTTCCCTTGACGTGCAACAATACTTTTCGTGCACAAGAAAGATGGGTCTCTCTGTATGTGCATTGATTATCGCCAGTTAAATAAGGTTACGGTGAAAAATAAATATCCTCTTCCCAAAATTGATGACCTTTTTTACCATCTTCAGGGTGATAAATGTTTCTCAAAAATAGATTTTTGTTCGGGTTATCATCAGTTGAAGTTAGGGAAGCTGATATTCCAAAGATTGACTTCTGAACCCGGTATGGCCATTTTAAGTTTATGGTTATGTCCTTTGGTTTAACTAACGCACATGCAGTCTCCATGGATCTAATGAACAGGGTGTTTAAACAGTTTCTGGATTTGTTCGTTATCATTTTCATTAATGACATCCTGGTGTACTCACGGAGTGAGGAAGAGCATGTCAATCATCTCCGGATTGCTCTTCACACCCTTAAGGATCAAGAATTGTATACCAAATTTTCCAAGTGGTAATTTTGGCTAAGTGCTGTGATTTTTCTCTGTCATGTTGTGTCTAGTGAAGGGATTAAAGCGGATCCCCCAAATATTGAGGCAATAAAGAAATGGCCTAGACCGATAACCCCAACTAATATTAGGAGTTTGTTGGGTCTGGCGGGTTATTATAGAAGGTTTTTGGAAAGTTTTGCTTCTATAGCTTCTCCATTAACAAAGTTGACGCAGAAAAAGGTGAAGTTCCTGTGGTCCGATGCTTGTGAGGGCAGTTCTGAGAAGTTGAAGGACCGATTGACTTCTGCCCCTGTTTTGACGCTCCTCGAGGGTACTGAAGGATTTGTAGTATATTGTGATGCGTCCCGGGTGGGACTTGGTTGTGTACTTATGCAGCATGGGAAAGTTGTGGCTTATACTTCCAGGCAACTTAAGGTACATGAGAAAAATTACCCTACTCACGATCTTGAGTTGGCGGCTGTGGTTTTTGCTCTCAAAATTTGACGTCACTATTTATATGGGGTGCATGTGGAAATTTTCACTGATCACAAGAGTCTACAGTAGGTGTTCACACAAAAGGAGCTATATCTCAGACAAAGGCGGTGGCTTGAGTTGTTGAAAGATTATGACATGAGCTTGCACTATCATCCAAGTAAAGCTAATGTTGTTGATGATTCTCTTAGCAGTTTGTCCATAGGGAGTCTTTCTCATGTTGAGGAAGAAAAGAGAGGTTTAGTAAGGGACATCCACTGGCTTACTAATTTAGGAGTCCGACTTTTGGACTTCAAAAATGAGGTAGCGATCGTTCACGAAATGGCTAAGTCATCCCTAGGTGCTAAAGTTAAGGAGAAGCAGGCTAATGATCCCATACTTATGCAAATCAAGGAAGATGTTGGCCAACAAAAAGTTATGGCTTTCAAGATTAGGGGAGATGGTGTTTTGCAGTATCAAGGGAGATTGTGTGTTCCTGATGTTGATGGGCTGCAAGAGGGAATCTTGACCGAAGTCCATGTCTCCAAGTATACTATTCATCCCGGCTCTACAAAAATGTATCATGACTTGAAGGAGATATATTGGTAGAATAACATGAAGAAGTATGTTATTAACTTTGTTTCTAAGTGTCTTAATTATCAACAAGTCAAGGTTGAGCATTTAAGGCCTGGTGGTATGTCCTAATACATAGCTATGCCCATGTGGAAATGGGAGATGATAAATATGGATTTCATCACCAATCTTCCGCATTGTCGCAACCAATATGATTCTACTTGGGTCATAGTTGATAGAATGACCAAGTCTGCTTATTTTCTTCCTGTGAGGACTACTTATTCGGGAGAGGATTATGCTAAGCTGTACATTCAGAAGATTGTTAGAATGCATGGAGCCCCTGTGTCCATCATATCCGACAGAGGTACGTAATTTTTTTATCAATTTTGGCGATCTTTTCAGAAATGTTTGGGCACACAAGTGAATCTTAGCACCGCTTTTCATCCTCAAACAGACGGGCAAGCGAATCGTTCTATTCAGACTTTGGAGGATATGCTAAGAGCCTGTGTTATTGATTTTAAGGGTAGTTGGGTAGATCATTTGCCTCTTATAGAGTTCGCCTACAGTAATAGTTATCACTCTGGCATCCAGATGGCACCATTCGAGGCTCTTTATGGTAGGAGGTGTAGGTCACTAATTGGATGTTATAAAGTGGGTGAAGCTAGATTGTTCGGGTCAGAACTTGTGCACCAGGTTATTAGGCAGAGGCTTAAGACCACTCAAAGTAGTCAAAAGTCCTATGCTGATGTGAGACGAAGAGAGTTGGAGTTTGAAATTGATGATTGGGTGTTCTTGAATGTCTCTCCTATGAAAGAAGTGATGAGGTTTGGGGAAAAAGGTAAGCTCAGTCCTTGCTACATTGGTCCTTATCAGATTTTGAAGAAGTTTGGAAATGTTGCTTATGAGTTGGACTTGCCTGCGAGTTCGGCATTGGTTCATCCCATGTTTCACGTGTCTATGCTTAAGAAATGTGTGGGTGATCATTCGCTCGTAGTCCCCATAGAGGATATTGGCGTGAAAAATTCTCTGTCTTATTTGGGAAGTTCCTATAAAGATCTTGGATAGACAGGTTCGAAAGTTGAGAACCAAGGAAATATCTTAGGTGATGATGTTGTGGATGCATCAAAAGTTGGAAGAGACCACTTAGGAATCGGAAGACAAAATGAAAGCTAGATATCCCTCCTTATTCGCATCTTCTGACGAGGTTGATTAAGTTGTCAATCCTAAACTTCCCTTTATTTCCTTTGCATGTATTCCTTAATGTTCTATGTGAATCTTTATATCGTGTTAAGAGTATCCATGATCATCATTCAGGGACGAATGATCCAAAGGGAGGGATAATGTAACACCCCGTATGTTTATATGTTCCTTTAGAGCGTAAAAATGAGTCTATGTGACTTTTAGAATGAGTAGAAATCATTTGGGGTGAGTTAGATGACGTTAGGGATGTTTTGGACGTGATTTTAAGCCCTTGCGTTGCGTCAAAAGGGTCAGGGATAGGGGGTCCCCGTCGCAACGCTAGTCGGGAGGGCATTCTGCCTCACCCTCCGCCCTGGATAGCGCGTCGCGAAGCTAAGGGGTTCGCTATTGGGGGGGGGGGGAGGGGGGGCGCCTCGCAGCCACCCCGGTCTGACAGGACTTCATTTTCTTTCATTATTTTTAAGGGCTTTTGGTCTTTTCCTTGATTAAAAACTGTCCCCCACCTATACTAAACGACCGCAAACACCTAATTACGTATTTTACTCCCCAAAAACACATTCCCCGAAACACCAAGAAGTAAATCAAATAGGGTTCAAGCTTGAAGGCAAAGAATTCAAGCTTTCTTAAATTCCTTCCGTCAAAAAGGTATGTTGAACACTCTCTACTTCAACTAGTTTTATAAAGTGTGAATTTAATTAGTATTTATGTATATTATGTTGATGGTTTGAAGTTAGGGTTGAGGATTTTGTAATGGAAAGCTTGATAAAAATTCCCGTTTCTTTATGAATGGATGATTAAATCTTTAGTTGGGATTTTGAGGCTAAAATGGCTATTTGAAAATGATGAATCTTCATGTCTTGAAATTTGATTATTAAATGAATGAATATTTAAGCCATGATTTTTAGGTCTCTTGAAAGCTTTGAGTTGCGTAAGAGATATCAATGTTTTTCCCGTCTTTTGTATCATTGAATGTATTATGTTATTCAAATGGTTTGAAATTGTTATGGGAAATTCAATTATGATTATGGTCATGATTTTAAAGGCGGGGTTTTGGAGTCTTAAATGTTTAATGATAATGATTTTGGCATGATGTGAATGACTTGCAAATCTTGGTATGACACTATCAAAATGTGAATGTCTTATTGAAAGACTCCACAGATAAATGTTATGAAAATGTTTTAATTTGGGCTTATTGAGAATTATGTAGTTCATCGAGAAGGTGTAGTCCTTGTGATCACCCAACACCTGAAACCGCGTTTGCCGATGTGGGAAGGTCCCATAAAATAAAGTTGAACTTCATATTTTATGAGCCTAATTCCGCACTTTATTATGACTATACTTATGATGATATGCTAAGTGGTCTTCTCGGGCCTTCATTGGTCTGGGATGCTCGTCGCGTCTAGGGTCTGGGCTCGGATCGTGACAATCGGTCTCGGGCTACTTTGCTCTTGCCAGATTGAACGTTTCTTTGCATCGACACCGCTCTCGAGATGATGGCATCTTGGGTCGATTCTTGCCATATCCGACCCAAGTGCGCCATATTCCTTTTCAGATCTTATTTTACTCCATACAATTGTCATATTTTAATTCAGATTTATAGTGGGAGTGGGGAAAGGCTGTCTTTGCTCTTGGTCTATTGTACTAGCATTAATAATTCAAGTGGTCAAATTCACTTTTTTCAGTTGCTTTGGACTATTATATCAATAATTTCCATTTACTTCAATAATTGCACTACCTCTAGACCCTCAAAATTCTTTATAATTTCCATTTACTTCAATAATTGCACTACCTCTGGACCCTCAAAATTCTTCTTTAGGTTTTCTTTATTTTAATTCTTTTGTCGATTCTGTAAACGATTGTATAGTACTTGTTAAATTTTAAACACGAGTAAAATGAACCTGATCAGTTGTTCAATTCTACTGTTGCTACTCTATGAGATTGTTACAAATTTCAATATGGTACACGATATCTTGGAGTGGGTACTTCACCAATTTTTTTTATATATATATTTACATGTTTGATCTATGAAAAAGAATGGTGTGCTGAGACATATAATATAATTAAGAAATTTCTCTGAAGCTAATTTATGCAGACATTCCTTTTAAGGTAATTACTTAGATTTTGTGCCTATGTTTAAAAATTGTGCAAATATAACCCTTGATAAATTATCCTTCTAGAATAACGTTACATTCTGATTCAATTTTTGTAGATATATTGTTTAATTTAACGAACTATTAAATGATGGCCTAATGTTTGCAATAATTATTTACAAAATTTTATATTGCGATCTTAAACTATGGCCTAAGATTTTCTGTTTGTTAAAAAACTAAATTCAGTGTATACATTTGAAAAGAACCTCTTGCATAACTGCAAGATAAAACTGAGTACAATATCGTTGTTGTTCAACCCTTTAATCATCTCCGTATTCGGCACATAGTGAGAGTTTAGTATACCAGACTATCCTTTTTAAAGTAGAATCAATTTCTACAAAAGGTATTTCCAAACAAGAGGGATGCTGAATATAGAACCTCATGCTTTCTGATTTAAAAAAGATTTTCTGAAAAAAAAAAATATCATGAAATATTAAGCTCTATGAATAATACGAACTTATCAGATTAGTGAATCCTAAATATTGATTATTATCAAATCATCAGAAACTTGAAATTGTTAGGTAAAGGGTCTTACATTAGTTTACACGCTCTATGAATAGATATACAATATATAAGTGCTAATTAAGTAGGTTATTGTAATCAAAAGGTTATATTAATAAGTGGTCCCGCAATTGCACCGCCCACATCGTTCGCCAACCCTACTAATAATATTGCAAAAATTTGAACGACAAAATCAGAATAATTTGCTTTTTAACTGATGACAGAAATGACGTGCTAGAGATAAGATGGCTTTAATTGCTGTAAAGGTGATGAAAAATTTGAATGTATAACTTTCCTCCATTTCTAAATAAGTAACTTTTTATTTTGAGCACATCCCTTAAGATTTTATTCATTCTAGAAGATAAAAAATGTTTTTACTATCTTACTCTTAATAAGTATCTTGAAAAAAATGTAACTTTTTAAGGGCCTGTTTGAAAAGTCACCCTGTTAATTGAATTTTATGTAATTATACTGTCTGATATGTTTGATTGACCAGATAATTATTTGGTTAATAGGTAATTGGGTGTAATTAACAGGGGATAATTACACTCTTCAATTCACAGGAAGGAACTGTGAATTGCTGGTAATTACATGATTACAAGCTGATTACTTTTTAATTTCTTCCTTTTATTTCTATTTTAATTTTTATCGTTTTAATTTATTTTTAGTTTCTATTATTTTAAATTATTTTATTTTTATTATTTTAATATTTTAAAATATATATATATATATATATTATTTTATATTATTTATATTTCATTTCCTTTTCACTTTCCAACCTTTATTTCTTGTAATTTCATGTAATTTTTTGTATTATCTATTTTTTATTTATTTTATGTTTATTTTTTCATTTAGCATAGTTTAGTTAGTATTTTAATTTTTAAATTAAGTAGAATTCATTGTTGAACAAGGTTATAGACTTAGGTTCTCTTTTTCTTTTGAATCATATTTATGCACATTATGTTGAAATTTGACATAAAAGTATTATTTATTTTTTTGAATTTTGAATTTATATTATATTTTCAGTTCCAATTTATTTGTTTTATACTAGTATTGACTTGATACTTCACATTGCAAGCCATTCATTTTTTAGTTTGAATTGATAGATTATCTTTTTGTCAAATCTTTAAATAATTTTATGACATTATATTTATAATATTAATCTTTTTGTCAAACATGCATTTCAATATGTTCTTAAGAATCATGTACTTTAAGTTTTTATGATTAATTTAATTAAAATATACTAGTTTGAAAAATATAAATCAATTATTTTTTATAAGAACATATGTTTATTAATTAATATATTTCGAAAGATAATATATATATATATATATATATATATATAATTTAATATCATTTGTAAAGGCCCTTATTTATCTAATATAAATTTTTAGTTTTTGATAATTAACTTTTATTTTAAAAATTTGATATAACCATGTAATTATACTTGTGCAACCAAATAGTACATTTGTAAGTACACTGTAATTACATTGTGGCAAACAAACAGATCATCATAATTACTTAGCTGTGTAATTAATAGGCTGGTAATTACTACCCTAGTAATTACACCAATTTCAATTACCAGGTGACTTTCCAAACAGACCCTAAGTAATTTCTTAGTTATGTAAAACTTTATTTAAAGTAGTGTAAAATTAGAAGAGCATCATTAATGTCTTCTTGATTATCTAAAACAACACTTATTTAGGAACAAAATAAAAAGGTTAAAGAATCACTTATTTAGGAATAGAGGAAATAATAATATAAAATTTGACTTGATTAATATAAAATTGGTACTTCCTCCATTTCATTTTACTTGGCCCCCTTATCAAATATAGTTGTTTCAATTTACTTGTCCAATTTATGAAATCAAGAGAAATTTTCATGTTTTTCCAGTATTCTCCCTATCATTTAATGACTATATAATACTATATTAATAGTCAAATTTAGATTTTTAAAACATAATAAATAAGGTTAGTTTAGTAAAACAAGTATCTAATAATTTTTTTTTTTAAAGGGAATGCCAAGTCAATATACTAGTTTAAAAAATATAAATCAATTATTTTTTATAAGAACATATGTTTATTAATTAATATATTTCGAAAGATAATATATATATATATATATATATATATATATATATATATATATATATATATAATTTAATATCATTTGTAAAGGCCCTTATTTATCTAATATAAATTTTTAGTTTTTGATAATTAACTTTTATTTTAAAAATTTGATATAACCATGTAATTATACTTGTGCAACCAAATAGTACATTTGTAAGTACACTGTAATTACATTGTGACAAACAAACAGATCATCATAATTACTTAGCTGTGTAATTAATAGGCTGGTAATTACTACCCTAGTAATTACACCAATTTCAATTACCAGGTGACTTTCCAAACAGACCCTAAGTAATTTCTTAGTTATGTAAAACTTTATTTAAAGTAGTGTAAAATTAGAAGAGCATCATTAATGTCTTCTTGATTATCTAAAACAACACTTATTTAGGAACAAAATAAAAAGGTTAAAGAATCACTTATTTAGGAATAGAGGAAATAATAATATAAAATTTGACTTGATTAATATAAAATTGGTGATTAATATAAAATTGGTACTCCCACCATTTCATTTTACTTGGCCCCCTTATCAAATATAGTTGTTTCAATTTACTTGTCCAATTTATGAAATCAAGAGAAATTTTCATGTTCTTCCAGTATTCTCCCTATCATTTAATGACTATATAATACTATATTAATAGTCAAATTTAGATTTTTAAAACATAATAAATAAGGTTAATTTAGTAAAACAAGTATCTAATAAAAATTTTTTTTAAAGGGAATGCCAAGTCAATAGTATAGGCCAAGTAAAACGGAAACGGGAGTATAAAACAATACTGCTTTGTTTGTCGTAATTAAGGAAGAGGAAGGAGATCACATGGAAAGACTCGTTTTTGGAAAGTGATTAGCTTATGGTTAAATAAAATTATATTGGGAAACAGTGTCTTTTCTGCCGTAGTTAAGGAAGAGGGAGCAGATCAATGGAGAGACTCAATTTTTGAAAGTGTTTAGCTCAGGCCATGAAAATAAAAATAAAAATAATTCACTGTTTTTGAAATTTTCTAAGTTGAAGTTGTGTTTGATCATAATTTTTGTAGTTAATATTTAGAATTTAAATATATTATTTTAAAAAATATAAAATATGATTTGACTTGTAATATAATTCAAATGGGGTTGTGTTATGAAAATAAAAAATTTAGAATTTTTTTGAAAAGAAAAATAAATCAAAAAGTGAAGAAAGTAAAAGTGAAAAAAGTGAAAACAAGGTTTTGGTTGTTTTGTATTTGAAATGTTCATGGCCAAACATTGTTTTTCAAATAAAGTGAAATAATTTTTCGGAATAAAGTGAATAATATTCATGGCGAAACGGGTCCTAAATGACACTAGTCCTTAAATGTGAAATGCTCCATCCATTCCTAAATTTTTCTGAATAAAGTGAATAATATTTGTTATTTTAGAAAATCAAGACACAATTAGTTACTCCTGCCGTCTCATATTAGTTGAGCACTTTTCATTTTGTACGGTGCTTAAGAAATCATTAATGAAATGATCAATTTTAATACTATACCCTTTATCTATATTAATGGACATAAAGATAATTTGTTTAAACTTTCAAAGAGTATATTAATTGTAAGGGCAAAATGTTTTTTTTTAATTAATTCTATCTTAATTTAGAAATGATCAACTAATTTGAGATATTTATTTTTAGTAAATGACCAACTAATATGAGACGGAGGGAGTATTTGTTTCTTCTTTTACCCTTAGTCATAAATATGAAAATATATTAATATGGTGCAAAAGAGAAGTTTTAATTACAGATGAGTACTCCCTCCGTCTCAAAATAGTTGACAGATTTAGATTTTGCACAACTCTTAAGGAAAAACTAATTATAAGTGTGATTTGACTAATATATCTCTTATTAATTTTTAATCTTTATGTATTTACATGTCTCTTAATTCTAGAATAATTAATGTTAAGGATAAAGTTGAAAAATAATAATTAATGATCTCCTGAGTCTTTTAAACTGACAACTATTTTGAGACAAATATTTTTAGTAAATATGCCAACTATTTTGAGACGAAAGAAGTACTAAATAAGGATAATTTAGTCACATCACACTATCTAGTTAATGTTTTTCTTAAAAGCATGTAAATCAAAAATGGGACAAATATTTAAGAATGAAAGGAGTAATATTTAATTTTATCTATCGTAACTGAGGAAGAAGGAGGAGATCACATGGACAGACTCATTTCTTTAATACTCCCTCCGTTTCATCTTACTTAACACTTGATGACTTGTCATATTTTTTTAGAAAACTTTAACGAAAAGTGTATTTTATTAAATTAATCTTATTAATGATGCTTTGAAACTCTAAATTTGGTTATTATTACTCCTTCCATTCGGATTTACTTGTCAATATTTTCCTAATTTGATTTTCATTTTTACTTGTCACTTTTGACAAATCAAGAAAAGACAAAAACTTTTTTCCATGTTTTACCCTTAGTATGCATTACTTATTCTCCAAATTATTTTTCAATACCTATTACTAAACATCAATTAATAGGGACATTATTGTAAACTCACTATACTAATTATTGTTTTCTTAATGAGTGTGTCATATCAAAAAGTGACAAGTAAAAACAAACGGAGGGAGTACTTTATGTAGTTATTTAATACTAAGAGTAGAAAGACAAAAATACAATAAAATTCTATTTATTTCATAAATTGAACAAGTAAATTGAAACAACTATATGAAA
The DNA here is from genome assembly GCA_031232105.1 of Capsicum rhomboideum. Lineage (NCBI taxonomy): Eukaryota > Viridiplantae > Streptophyta > Magnoliopsida > Solanales > Solanaceae > Capsicum > Capsicum rhomboideum. The sequence continues at coordinate 24,328,997 of CP124713.1, read as the reverse complement.
CGAAGGAAGTATATCAAGTCTTGTATTATTTCTTTGAAGATGCAAGGTGAAACTTAAAAAAACATAAAAAAGAGAGAGAAGAAAAAATGGGAAACAAAAGGCAGTAGGTTCTTTTGCCTATATATATATAATGATGGAACTCTGCAATTTTCTTCAATTCATATTTTTATTCACCCCCATCAAACTAAAAGTCTAAAATGGATACCATAAAAGTAGAGATTTTATCCACGAGGCTCATAAAGCCATCATCACCAACTCCCCCTCATCTTCAATGTTACAATATGTCATTCTTCGACCAAATAGCTAACGAAGAACTTGTCCCTTTAGTACTTGTCTATCCTCATTGCAACAACAACAATAACTCTATCACTGATGAGGAGATGGAGGAGCGGCTCGAGCGCTCTCTTTCTGACATATTAACCCGCGTTTACCCGGCTGCCGGGAGGTATGCTGATAATTCCAAGTGTTCTGTTCTTTGCCTCGATCAAGGTGTTCCCTATACCAAAGCAAAGGTCAATTGCAAGTTCGATGATTTCGTCAAACAGGTAGGGTGGGGCGTATGTATGTGCATGTATGGGGATGGGATGAGTTCATTGGAATTCATGCTCCTCTCCTTCAATCATGTATTTTTTTTTTAATAAATTTACTTCAATATATATGTGTGTGCACGCACGTTCGCACCCAAAATCAAAGTCATGTGTCTTATGGTGTACTATAAGTTAACTAGACGACGGTTCGAATTCCTTGCTTGTTTTGTTATGTTTTCGTTTTTCAGTTTACAATTGAGCTCATGCTATTTTTTTCTTTCTTTGTTTGTTTGGTATGCTCTTTAAAATCCAATTGATAGCTTGAAATATCTATTCTACTTTTATCACCACAAAAATTTATATAATTTAAGTCAAATTTTTATATTAAAATGAGTAGCGATGGAAGATATAGCATATAGCTAGTCAACTGGCTCAACTAATTTCAATATTTTAGAATTTCAACACTAGAAAGATATATATGTGAAAACCACTAAATTATAAAAAAGAATTTAATTTTGAACCTATAATTTCAAAAACATCATAACTCATAAGTAAAAAAAAATAATCTAGAAATTAAATCGTCAAAGTTAAATTTTAGATATACTTTTATATGCACTCATTCTTTTTAAATCCTGAATCCACCTCACCTAGGTAGAGCGCAATGGCCATGATGTGACGACCCTTCTTTGGCCGCACGACATCAAGGATGTGGATGATACCAATCTGTTCGCCTCACCAATTTTCACTGTTCGAATTACCAAGTTTGAATGTGGCGGCTTGGCTGTAGCAATTAGTATCTCGCACCCTGTCATGGACGGCTTCACAACCTTTTCCACCATGGTTGAATGGGCCAAAGCGTGTAGATTGGGGACTCCAATCGACAAGATCAACAATTTCTTAAGCTTCAATGGGGGTGATATTTTCCCAACAAGAGACTTATCAAGGTACTATTAGAGATGTTTGACCTAATTATTCTTATCATAATTGACCGCGTTTTCCTTTTTTCTTGAAAAAAATGACTAACACAACAATAACGTATACCCATTGAAATCCCACAAAATGAGGTTTTGGACAGGTAGAATATACGCATGCGCAAACCTTATCCCAATCCTGTGGAGGTAGAGAGTAAAAAGGACTAACACATTTATCATAATTGATTTTTTTTTTCTTTTCCTTAAGGAAATTTTATATCTCTTATATATATTTGACTAATTTCCTTTAAAGGAAAATGTTTTGAACTCCTACGAATTGAGGCTCCTTCTTTTTTATTACTTGGTGCATCTATAATATAGTGTTATTAAGAGATTAAGAGTTATGTTTAGACTTTAGAGAGAGATCCACTACTAAAAAAGTTGTAAAAAGAGATAATGGCAGGTCTCTAAAACATAGGTTGCTTTTTGTAAGAAACCTAAGCGACCTCACGAGGTAGCTAGGTTGTTTTTCGAATTTTTCAGAAAGAGACCTCATGAGGTCTCTAAACTATTTTTTTTATTATTAGTATTTTATTAAATGAGACCTCATAAGGTCTCTATTTGGTTTTATTTTTTAATTTATTTTTAATTAAAAGACACCTCATCAGGTAGTGGTATGGACTGCATACACTTTACCCTCTCTTCCACTTTGTGGGAATACATGGGGTATGTTGCTGTAGTAAAAGACACCTCATCAAGTGACTATTATTTCTTATTTTTAATTATAAATAGTTTATTTAAAACATAAACGACCTCTTGTAGCCTCTTATTTGAGTTCCTGGAAAATGAAATTGAAGAATAGAGACCTTATGAGGTCGCTTTTGTGCATTTTCTGAAATACAAAAAAGCGACCTCATGAGGTCTCTTTCCTGCAAAAAAAATGACATCAAATTTTTGCTTTTACAGATACCTGCGATTTTAATTCAATTCAATGATATATACAATCTAATCAATTAAATCAAGCTCCAAGAGCTCCCACCAATCAACCAAACTACAACAAACACAAATACTAAATATCATCCAATCAACACTACATGAAAATCAACTTTAAAGTAACTTGAAATTGAATCAAAAAATATAGAAGTCATAAGTTATTTATACAATACTATTCAGACTACTTCAAAGTTTTCATGCATTCAAAAACATTTAAGAATTCAAATAAACCACCATAAAGTACATAGTATAGTTTAGATTATCTAACACAACACTAAACTTTAATAATGCGGCGATGTATTTTCCACATACTCCTCAGCTCTTCATCACTGCTGGGCTCCTCAGTCACACCTCTGTATTGACCATATACTCCATGTGAAAAAGGTAGAGACTGGGGAGGGCAAGGAGGGCGAATTGCATCATCGGGACAAGGGGGAATCCCCCTCCCCCGAAGCAAGTAATGCATCAAATTGGGCCTTCATTCCCACATACTCTATATTGTTTTATCCCTTTCAGGCTCGAAGGGTTGGAAAAACCATTGACTTTTGACTTTTCAAACTATTCCAAAGCTTTAAAGAAAATTTCAAAATAATTTAAGAAAATACAGAGTCACCACTTGATTTTTTATAGAAAATATCAAGAAAAACTTAAAGAATTTTAATGACTCGAAAACAAAAACAAATCTTTAAAATTAGAGAAAATGGGTAAGGATTCTGTTAACGCCTTGAGAAGGTTTTTAAGGCACTCAAGAAACGTCCGCGAAAGCGGTTGACCAAAGACAAATTGACTAATTTTGTAAAATCTTAAAATCATTTGCAAACATGACACTTATTCTATTCACGTGAAAAGTATACTTAAATTAGGGAAGAATCTGTGTAAACAAACCCAACTTTAGATTTAAGGGAAAATAAGATTTACATACTTAACAAAGAAAGACCAATTTTAACTTGAAAGAACCAATTTATTAGAAATAACACCTTTGGAGTTGAGTTTAAGGCAAAATCGAATTTTGATAAGTCATAAAACAATTAATTAGTGATAGAAAGCTTGGATTTTTCTTTCAAAGAAATTATTTAATCTTTATAATTTTCGAGGAAAAATCACCTTAATCTATATAGATTACTAATCACATAAACAAAATAAATGTCATCTCTTGATTTGCTAAAGACTTGTTCTGAAGGAAAAATAAAGATATTATTTTATTAACTCAAAATATTAGACTATGCGATAAACGATAATTAAAGGAAAATATAAAGATAGAACAAAATAACAACTCAAAAGGAATTTATTTAGATTTTAACCAAATTTAAGAGTTTATACATATAAACATTCAATTACAAATAAATAAAGGAGAGAAGTTGAGAAAACAGGTTTTGAACCCGTTTGGACCTGCCCGGCTTTAATCCTCAATTTTTTATAGGCTTTTTAGCCTATTTCAATTTTTCGCCTTCGTCTTCAACCCTGTATACTAGCTTCATTATGTAGCGTTTAGCTACATATTTCTCTTCAATTTCGACTTTTACCCATTTTTGGGTCTTGAGGTTTCGACTCGGTGTAATGTGGGCCTCTTTGGCCCATTGGAGATGTAAGATGAGATGGAGTCCGTTTGGACTCGAAAAAATATCGCATGCATCAAATAAAAGATAAGGATTAGCATATGGTGAATACAATGTAACTTGATGTTAACATACTTTAAAAATAAGCAAGATCACATGCGCATAAAGTCACAGACTTTGCTTAATTCAGTAGAAGGGAAACTTTAGGTATAACAATGGAAGGTAAAGCTTAGTAGATAAAACACATAAGTCCATACTATATTTAGTCGCAAAGCAATAACAAATTACTCATATTATCATATGTTTACAGAGAAGTAATAGACATGGGTTGATGAAAACTCCTGGCAATGACCATTTAGAGGTAAAAACAGGTCATTTATAAATGAGTATCACCATATTCAAACAAGCTTTTCCTATTTCGTGGCTATACTTAGGTTCCACGAGGTAAAATAGTGAGCTTAGATCGCTTCTCATGGTCAAGGATCCCGGGACATAAGCTTAGGAATAGTCACTGTTTGGAACTGAATGCAGTCCAAGAAAATCAGAATTGTTACTTAGGCTTAGCCTTTATTGTTTCGGGGAAAGCAAATCGAAAAGTGAGAAGAGATTATATCATAAGAAAAAAGGGGGAAAACAAGTCAAGGTTGCTCTTAAACCTTTTATGGTATTAAAGACCATGAAGATCTTAGAACATGACCCAAACAGTCCATTTATCGACTTAAATGGCTGTTATATCATTGTCTCGCCAAGACATAGGAGTAAGAAAACAAAATTCAAACAAATCAATTAAAAAAAAAAAAGAACCAAGACCGAACCTTTGACCTTCTCCGATATTACACCTAGCCACTTCGTGATTCAAACCAAACACTAAAGAAAAACTTTCTCAAAAATGGGAACACTGGAAAAGGAATCAATGGCCAAACTAAGACCACAACTTAGCTGCCACAAGCTAAAGACTTCAAACAGTGATGAATAAGGCAATAAGCACTTTTCCAGATAATTCAAGGAGCACATTTTTAAGGTTATTAACCAATTACCCTTGTAGGACTTTGAATAATATAAGAAATTAAGCAAAATCCTTAAAGAGAGAAACAGATTGTCTAAATTAAGGCAACGAGATTGTGAGATGAGGTAAGCTATGATGAAGCTACATCACTTCCCAAAACTCTATTTTAGGGACTTGCTACCAAACAACCTCCAAATTCAGTATTAGGGGTCTCTTTGGTATGAATAGGCCAAAAAGATACTTGAGCTATTATAAACAAGGAAAGGACATCACAACGCAAGGCAAACAGAGGATTTATGGAACATGTATTCAATGACCACTGTCCTTAAAACACATCCATGGATTTTATCTAAATGAAGGGAAAAAACATACCAAAAGAAAGGTTGCTAAAGTTATTTACTGGACAATTCATATAATATTTTGGTAAATCAACCAACTAAAATAGCTTTGAAGCTGGTTGAAGTTTGAGGAAATAAGTATAGGTAAAATTAAACTATTAAGTCCAAGCCACTCATAGAAAAGACCATCAATAACTTTAGGCAATAACATAGTTCATATACCCTGCAAAGTGAACAACTCGTGCATATAGTGACCTACAGATCCTAAGCATTATTATCTTACTTACAAAGCATGAAAAGCGACATGGACGATAGAGTGACTCATCATTAATAACCAATGAAGAAAACATTGAGACATGAATCTCGAATTTTGCCGACCTTAACAACATTGAATTTTTAAGACCAAAATAGCATCATGGTAAACCAATTGTTGTTTATACACAATCACGGGAAAAGTTGGTTCATAGTAAACCTTTACCAAGTGACTAACTTTGACACTGCAACTTTCAAATAAAAGGACCAAGATTCGAGATTCAACACACATGGTTATACAAGACTACACAACATCAAAACTGAAAGTGAACTTTTAGGATGAGAATAGGCTATCATAAAGCACTATTTTGATCTAAAGTTCTGGTCTTCGGGGGGCTAAAAGTAACCTCTGAAGCTCTACCTTCACACATCCTTTAAACAAACCTTGCTCGATATTGTGAACCAAGAAAGATTGTTAAGGATTTTTAACCAAAACACAGCCAAACACCACATAAATCATATCGAACCATTACTAACCAGTCTTTAACTATTATTCACAGTCAATAAATTAAATCACTGGATACTCAGTTCATAATTTAATCAAACTCGGAGAAGAGAATACAAACAAACATGTCTTAAACCATTCTCTTTACGAACAAGTTTTAATTCTCAATCCAAAATTTCCACAAATCAGTCGTAAATACCACATAAAACCTCAAACAAGACCAGTCCCAAATTCACAATCACTGTGAGATTCACATTTTTTATGAAATTTAAACAAGAGGAGAAAAATGCAAAAGAGATGGAGTTTTCACCAGTTTTGGAGCAACGAAATGGGACAACGAGTCTCAATCGGGATGGCTTCAACCAGAATTTATGCTTGTTTCTATCGAAGTTATAATTCTGACTCGTCGGAGTTCAACTTTTCGTCGAAATTTGATCTTTTAGAGTATGTATTCCCTCTCGGATTTTTGGTTACGTAAGGTTAGAAGCGTGCGCCTCCAGAACCTCCAAATTTCCCCCCAAAAATCCACTACTCAATCCTTAACCGTCATTATCTATTTATAGAGAATTGGGGATGAAAAATGGGGAGAAAACAAAGGGTAAATCGAGGATAACAAATTAATTTGTTTGGATTTTGAATTTGGAGATAAGGCTACCTTTGGATTTGGATGAACTTGGATGAATTTTGGGGAAGATTCACAAGTGACTTTAGGGGGGGGGGACGAAATTCATCCAAGGACCAACCACAATCAGCCAACAATGTACGAATTCGTACGAGGTTTGGGTGAATACAGCCACAAATCGAGGGATAATCCCGTTGAGAGAGACACCTGAACAATTTCTAGAAGCTTCTGGTATTTGGACAGCGCATCGATAGTACAGATATGAGATAACGGAGGGGAAGTGACAGAATTTGAGGCTATTGGAGTTGTTCGATTGATAAAGGGGGGTCATTTTGGTTGACGTTTGACGGAGTTGTGAAGTTGATAGTTATTGTTGTTGCTGTCTGTTGTTGTTCGATGAAGGAGAAGAGGGGTGTAAAGGGTATTTGGTCTGGGTCGGGTTAGTGGTGTTGGGCTGGAGCGGCAGATTTGGGATTGGGCCTGGGTAGATTAGGAATTAAAATTGAAAGAGGGAGGTTAGAAATTAGGCCATTTAATAAATGACCAATTAGATTAAAATTTAGCCAATGTCATTTAAATTTTAGACCAAATCAAAATCATTTGGTCAATTGTATTGCAATTATGGCCAATTTGATTTTGATTATGACCAAATTTAATAGATCGGCCAAATTAAATCAAAATTTAAAACAAATCAATAATCGATTTAACCCCGAGCTTCTTGATTTAATAAATTTAAATAAATATTTTCCAAATAAATTATTTTAAGAACTAATTATGTTGAAGTCAAGAATTTATCCATTTTGAATTAATTCTCAAGATAGTTCTTGATTAAAATTTGATTTTTGACAAAATAATTATTTAAGCAACCAAAATTTTACGATCCCATATAGATGAGTACAAAAATGTATAATTCATCACTTAAATGAAAATTTTAACTCAAATAAATATTTTAGAAAGCATTTATTCGGATAAAACAAATATTTTGATTTTATTTAAAATCGAAGAAACTCAGGATTAAATTTAGTCAGGGAGGACAAAAATTAGGTGTCAACATATATCCCTTTGCCTTTCCCTAGCCTGTGAGGCCTTAGCTTCGCTAGATAGCTCAGCTATCTGCTGCTTCATAGCCAAAATCGTCTTCCTTGATCCATTATCCTGGGAACTACCGAGGTCTTCTAGTTCCGAATGAAATTCATGAAAGGTTCGTTGGGGCAAGCCATAAGCATACCCATACCTACTCGGGCCACCAACCGCATCTAACCATATTCTCTCATTCTGCTCTGGGCTACGTGGCATGTCTTGACTATCATCTGGCAGAGTCAGGCGGAATTCCTCTATGGATAGCAATTATCGATTCTAAATTTAATGATAATAATATTAGAATATAAATTTAGGAAATAAAGTAATTACCACTAAAATAAAGGCTTACATAGGTCATCTGAGCTCGTGGCTCTACCCAAACATCAGGATCTCCAGGGGTTTTCTTCTTCCTTGTGTGTATAGCCTTGAATGCCTTAGCCTGAGTTATCGACCTCCCAAGTTCCTTTTCCTGCAAACAAAATTAATTGAATTTCTTACTTAACCTTCCTCTTTTTTTGATATTCCATGGTATCACAGAGTAGCAGCAAGACCCAACCATAACACAAACCAATATGAACAAAAATTCAGGTTTAGTATGAAGTCTGATTTCAAACAACCATAGCAACAAACTATGGCAAGAAAATTTATTGCCGCTAAATTTCTCATATGTTGTAGTGTTAACAAAAGCCCTTAGCTTGTTCATCAAGCCCCACCCCAAAAATTTCTGATTTTGCTCATATCTATTTGGTGGTTTATGAAACCCAAAACACAAACATTCCAGTATCAACAATGAATTTAAGTTGAAATCAGACATCAAACAAAGCACACATTTAGCCCAATTTATGAGAGTTCGCATCTCACTGCCAACTCGGTGGTTTGTTTTTAGTTTTTAGTTTAAATCATGGTTACATGAAAAAATAAAATTGCATACAAATGATGTACTTGTTTTAAACAAAGACGAGGATTGTCAAAAAAAGAGGAAGGTTATGTAAACCCCATATTACTTGCAGATAGCATCCACAACACTTAATTTCTACTTGCTCACATGGACTAGGACAAAAAATGTAGCCCCAACACTGGTTCATTATAGTATCTCATGTTAAAAGCCCAGAATAATCGGTTGTCTGAAGATAAGGTACCACTAAGCAGTCAGAATTCAATGAAAATTACCAAAATCACATGAATCTACCAGTTTCCTCCTTACATTCCCTGACTCTGAGCTCCACTCATATGTAAATAGCCACCCTTAACACATGTTCTAGCCTTCTTGCCAATCTCGCTCATCTGCTTGAACCTCAAATCGGTTGCCCAATGGTCAACTAACTTTTGCCAATTATCAAGTAGAATCCACCTAGGCCTTTTGTTATTTTCACGAGCTTTCGATAACAAGCCAACAAGTATATATGCGTGCAGCTTTTATCTTGAAGTTTGAAGTAATCTGGGCTTCATGTTCTGGACGCCAAAAACACTTTCTCTGTAATGACAAGATAAAAAAATTATTATTAATAAATATATCATTCAAGATAAGCATTTAAATAGAGTTGAAAAATTAAATTTTGAATATAACCTAAATGTATGTTCAATTTAAGAGATTTGGCAGGGAAAAAAAAAAAAAGAAACTGATAACAAGTCTCAAGCACTTGGGGGACACATGATATTATAACAACAACAATAATAATTAAACTTGCATTGGTGCACAAATAGATCATGGACTTGGACTTGGCAATAATGGAATTAGATCTGCTAGGAAACAACAATATTTGGATCGATTTCAAGATGGATTTTAGTGTAGTTTTTTTCATATTATTTTGCTTTATTTCCTTGAGCTATGTTTAACATTTTTTTCTCTCTAATCTGAATGATCTTTTTAAAGTATAATTATAATTAAAGAGATCAATTTTACACTTTAAAAAAGAATATACCCTTAACTCCAAGAAAATCTATTGCCTGAGATTGCCTGGCATCTTGCCCCAACTCATGACCGCGCCCTTATAAAGATCTCGAATGATTTGAGAAAGGATCCTCACAGTATCATCCGGATTAAAACTGTATTACAAAATTTAAACCTGTATAGGTTAAAAGCTAAGACAATTATGAGATACTGATAAACTAAATATATTATGCGAAGTATTTATTATTCTCTTCATAAGTTGAGAAAATTCAAATGTTTTACTTGATTAGCTCCTCATATCACCTAAACACCTATTATTTTCACTGCAGAAAATAAGATGAAAATTAAAATAACTATGAAAGGAATAATAAAACTCAAAATAATGTGAAAAAACAAATATATGAGAGAAAAAATAAATATGAATCAATGCATGTTAAAACGAAAAAAGAATGCTTATTAAAACGAAAAAGATTGAAAGCAAAGAAGGTATTATTGATTGTAAATGTGATACATATTCAATTTGTCTTGTTTCATTATATGGAAAAAAAAATTTAGTTATCCAAATTTTATTCTATTCGAATTTTGAATAAAAAAACATTAAAGTAATATAAAGAAATTAAATCGAGGGAAAATTTTTTTAGTACCACACAAATATTGTTATGCAAATTGTAGTTTGTGTCCATTGAATTATTTTTTCTTATTGTTTATTTTTCTTTGATCTTTCTTTTTAGGTATAATTGTCTAATATTTTCAAAAAAGCTATTATTTTTCTCTACTTTTCTTCCTCTCTTTCACATTGTACTTTTTCTATAATTGTTTTTTTTTTTCATCTTTCCTAATATCATTTCAAAATTCAGAAACCTTACTCACTCACTCCTATGTCTACAAACCTACACTATTTTTTCCTCATAATTCGCTGCAAATTTTTAAAAGTTTGTTATTGGCTATTTCAATACTCTATCGTGGTATAAATTAAATAAAAGAATAACTCTTCGTATACACATTAAAAAAAAAGGACAATTAATTATATGGAGATACAAGGAGTCCAAAAGAGAAGGAGAAAAGAAAATCATAAAACTCATTATGGTACATGCCTGCAATAGATTTTTTTTAAAAATAAACGTCGAGCTCGTTTGCCCATTTATTAAATCTAAAAGGTTATTTACAATCGGGCCCAAAGTGACCCGGTCCATACAAAGCAACAAAATCAGGACTTGACAACATTAGCCAAATTAGGAAAGTAGAGAGTGTTCAAGAAGACTCCTGAACTTCAATCTACCCTCTATTCAAGACAAACTGTTGTTGCAATCCTCAACTAGGTGAAGCAATCCTCTCCCTTTTTCGTATGAACTTGGCTCCGGATCTAGAAAAAGCTTAGCTCCTCCACTTTGATCAATCGATTTCCAGATCCGAAGGTTTGAGTTGCCAAGCTTGATATTGGAATGGTCCTCTTGCCTGCAAAAGATATATTTTTCCTGTGAAATTCTTTTCCACCCTCAAATATTGAACAAGTTCATGCAAAGAACAAAAAATAATCCTTAGTAAGAAAATACGTTTAAAGTCAAAAATAAAAAAGAGCACCCAAGCCACCATACCCATTAACAGAATATACCATAGAGTTATTGAGCTAAAAATAAAAATTCCAACTCATATTGCTACTGAAGGTGACTTCTGTAAATTCGATTTTGTGAGCCTAGTCTTTTCAATTGTTTGGAAGATCAATCTCATAGTCTGGTACACATTTATACATCAAATAGTATGTCTTTTAAGTTCCCCATTATCATACACAATAAATTTATTGATAATTATGGTGAATTGAATTGTTGTTATCATACTCCCTCCGTTCACTTTTACTTATCACTTTTTAACATGACACACCCATTAAGAAAACAATTATTGATATAATGTTTTTACCACACTACCCTTATTAATTGATGTTTAGCATAATATGTCTTGAAAATAGTTTGAAGAATAAATAATTAATGCTAAGAGTAAAATAAGAAAAATTCTTTTGTCTTTTCTTGATATGTCAAAAGTGAGAAGTAAAAGTGAAAATTCAATTAGGAAAATAGTGACAAATAAAAGCGAACAGAGGGAGTACTAAATTAATTTGATTTTTTATTTTGCACAATAAATTATCATTATATCACTAAATTAATGACAATAATTTTTGAGCCATTGAAAGCTGATGGGGTTTTTCAATTCTCCACTAGCTTAACTACAATAATTATTAATAATCATTAATGATACTCAATAATAGGGTAGAATATTGTTAATTATTTAATTTGAAAATGAGGAAAAAATAGAAAAAATCTTTTAAAAGGGTGAAAAAAGATAAATAGAAATGGAGGTCATAGAGAGGTGCCACGTCACTTTGTTTATATATATATATATAGGATTTTGCTAACATACAGTATGTTAGCATTGTACCCATTTTAAGTTTTCAAAAATGTCCTCATTATTTCTTACCAACACATTAAATATAGGGACAATTTTGTCTTTTTTTCAAAAATATATACCCAACTCTTGTTTCCTCTTCCTTTCTCTTCTTGTCCCTTTTTTTTCTTAACTTTCTTTATTTCTCCCATATTCGGTCATTAGAGAAAGCTTTTTCATATCCCTACTAACTCATTGTAAAAATTATAGGGATATTTTTATCTTTTACAAAAAAACTGAATCCACTATAGACACTCACAACAATCTCTAATTATTAAACCCAAAAATCAGGCCCACTGACTATGAGAGTAAGCAAATGAATTGCAATTTAAACCATCAACGTGTCATTTTTCAGATTTTAAATTTAAATAATCTTTGAGTATGGAATTTTATTAATTGAATGTTGTAAGAAAAACAATCAAATTTTAAAAATAGAAAAGCTTGGTGAAAGTTTTAATGAGGGATACGGGAAGAATAAATTAGGAAGTAAAAAAGAAGGAAGAAAGAGAAAGGGAATAAGAGTTGGTACAGATTTTTGTGAAAAGACTAAAATATCTTTATATTTAATGTGTTCGCAAGAAATAAGGACATTTTGAAGAATATATATATAAATATATTGATTTATCATTGGAGATTTACTTTATTATTAGGTTCCGCATGAAACACACTTGTTTATTTTGATTGTAAGTTGTAACAGGTACTTCAAGCCTCCTATTCCACAAGAAGGAAGCAAAGAAGAAAAATTTATCTCCAAGAGGTTTGTTATTAAACAGGGTGCTCTATTGAAGCTCAGAGAGAAATTTGCAAGTTTTATTGAGTCGGGTGCTTTGAAATTTCAACCTTCAAAAGTTGAGATGATCTCAGCAATATTATGGAGAGCTCTAATTCGTGCTTCAGAAGCAGTAAATGGGAAGTTGAGACCTTCTATGATGGGTTTTCCGCTGAACTTGCGCTCTAAAATAAACTTACCTGAAATAAAAAAATCAGTCGGAAATTTGGTAATTGATATTCCAGTGAAATTTGTACCTGGTGAGACACAACTGAAGTTGCACCATCTTGTAACATTGATCAGAGATGCAGTTACAAAAGTTGTTTCTTCTTGTGCTGAAGCTTCACCAGACGAGATAGTTTCTCATGTGGCTAACTTATATAATGAAAGTTTTCAAGCACCAGAATGGGGAGGTAACGACGATGTTGACAAATTCACATGTTCAAGTTTGTGTAGGTTCCCTATACAGGATACTGATTTTGGTTTGGGAAAACCATCCTTGCTGTTTTTTGGATTGAAAGACATGAATATGTTTTGGTTGCACGATACGATTTGTCTTACTGGTGTAGGTCTGCAAGTCGACTTGGATGAAAACCACATGCAATTAGTGGAATTCGACCTCGATGTTAAGGCTCTCATCGAGTAATTTGAATTTCCTACAAATTTTTATTTCTGTGTTGTTTTCCTACAAGTTTCTCTGTATTTTCTCCCTCGAATAATCTGTATTGCTCTTTCTGTTTTAAAATAAGTGATGTTTCATCTTTTAAGAGAAAAGACATAAAGACACCATTAAAGTTGTCCTAAATTTTCAAAAAGACACTTTAAGTTTGCGAGTGTCCTATTACCCACAAAACTTGTAAAGACCGTTGTAAATACAAGCTTTTGACCCATTTTCTCAGCAGCTTTAGACTCAAAGCCGTGCGTGTGTGATACACTCTTATTTAAAATATTATTATTAATTTAATTTAATAAATCTGTTAAATAAAGGTCGATTTTAAACCAAGCACACCTCTCGTTCCTTGCTTTTATTCATCAGTTTTTCGATTTCATTTTCTCTCTGCAAAAAGTGGAAAAATAATTAAATTCTCATAGATGAAAAATGTTGTGAAAGCTTACTTCATAAGGAATTGGAGAAGAAAAGACATGATGAATTCAAAACCTAATCATAATTGATAACTTGATTTCATAACTGTTAAACAAAATAAGAAGAAATTAAAGCTAATACATGAAAATTTCTTACATTTTCTATCTGATTTTGTTGAGAAGGAGCGAATTTTTTTGAAAAGAAATCTTTCAAGTTTCTCCAACAGCCATTAATGGAGAATTGGGGAAGAAGAGAAGATGGCTTTATATATAAAAAATAAAGCCTTTTCACGTGACATTTTCTAATTGGTTCCTGCAAAAAATATTGCTCATTCACGCACGTGACTTACGTGATAATACACATGATCTGAAAATCGGTCAAAAGTGTGTATTTACAATGATTTTTACAAGTTTTGTGGGGTAATAGGACTCCCGCAAACTTAAAGTGTCTTTTTAAAAATTTGAAACAACTAATTCAGTGGTGTCTTTTTGTCTTTACTCTTTTATTTTGTTTAGTATGTGGTGTTTCATAGATTCAACAATGCATTTGTTTTCTTTTCTTTCATACTCCTTTTGTCGTTCCTAAATAAGTGATTGTTCATTTTTTTAAATTTTATTCTTAATTAAGTGGTGTTTTGCATAATCAAGAATACATTGATGATGTTTTTTCAATTTACCCTTCTTTAAATAAAGAAAGTTTTACAAAATCACAAAATTACTAAAGAGTTATATTCTTTTCAAGGTATTTATTAAGGGCAAGTAAGTAAAAGTACATTTTGTTTTGTAGGAATTTCTAGGAATGAATACTTTCTTAAATGGTGTGCCCAAGCTAAAAAATTCACTTATTTATGAGCATAGAAAGTAATAAACTACTCTCTTCTTTCCATTTTACAGCTTCTAACTTGTTGACTTGACACTCTTGTTAAAAATTATTTATTATGGGTTTGCTTTTACTAAATTATCCTACAGTTACTTAATGATAAAGGTAATATTGAAATAAAATAAGTAATAAATTTTATCTTGATGAGGGATTAGGTAGCCTCTAGTTGAGAAGTGACCTGTGATTTCCTCATTTGGCTTTGACTCAAATTTTATTGGCATGATAAGTTGCAGTACATTCACATTCTTTGTCTTTTTGGCATTCCTTGATTGTGGTATGTCCTTCTTCCCTATGTTGTAGCTTGATCTACACTGTGAAGTCATTGCCCCTTCCTCTAAGTCTCCTTAAAATATGCTATTTATAACCTTGAAAAAATTATATTCCCTTATGTCACGACCCAAAAGTTGGGGTCTTAATGACACCTAGCTCAGGCAAGCCTAAACACACACGATAAAACACAATCGAAAATATGAAAGAAGTACCCATCAAAGTGAGACTTCTAGAACGAAGTCAAACCAAATATGTAAATAATATAAATTTAGGATGAAATACAATAAATCCCAAAATACTGATATCACAATTGGAAAAAGCATCTAATACAAAGTCAGAATACTAAGATACAATAGCCTATCTCCGAATATAAGTAAAGACATGATAAAAATAAGAGGAGGACCGAAATCAGCCCTGAACTCTGGAGCATGCCAGTACCTCAAACTTAATTCTGATAGCATAAAATCAGTTGCTGCGAGTCGTACTCGATCTAGGATCTGCACCGAAAGGGACTCCACTTATACTCAGTAGGTATCATAGGTTATGAGCACATCACCTGTAAACAGAAAAGTTCCCAAACGGTAGCTCACACTATTTCCACTAACAGTTCTAAGATATAAAGACAATAAAGAAAACTAATTACACAACAACAACACAAAAGAGAATACACCTTCTATCCAGAGCAGCTCTTCATGCCAGACCTCTACATCTGGGTCGGTCGCAACCCTTGCCTCGCCCTCTGACTAGGGCTCTAACAGAGGGTGCTGGCTCAACATCCTCAATATCTTTGGATTTAGTCCTAACTATCTGTGCCGAAAAGAGTGGAATATAAGTTTAGAACATTGGGTATGAATAACTGCACGATAAGGAATCAAATTAGAGAAGTTTTACCCAAAGATATCTTATAGTTTTATTGATCCGCGAGACTCTACCAGACATCCTGCTCTTTCACTTTTTAGACTGGAGAACCTAGCACTTCGATACCAATTTGTCATGACCCAAAAGTTGAGGTCATGATGGCACCTACCACGGGCAATCCTTAGTTCGTAAGCCTAAACCCACACGATAACAGACAACCAAAAATATGAAAAAAGTACCCATAAAAGGAGATTTCTAGAATGAAATCAAGCCAAAATATGTAAATAATATAAACTTCCAATGAAATATAATAAATCTCAAAACTCTAGTATCACAAGTGGAAAGAGCATCTAATACAAAGCCTGAAGGACCGGAATCAGCCCCAAACTCTGGAGCATGCTAGTACCTTGAACTCAATTCTAATAACACAAAATCAGTTGCCGCAAGTCGTACTCAAATTAAGATCTGCATCGAAAGGGCATAGTAGGAGTGAGTACGGTCCACTTATACTCAGTAAGTATTATAGGCCGACTGAGCAAAGTAGAAAATAATACAAGTAAAATATACTATGAGCATGTCACCTACAAACAGGAAAGGTGCCAAATGGTAGCTCACACCGTCTCCACTAACAAGTCTAAGATACAAAGACAATAAAGGAAACTAACTAGACAACAACAACACATAAGGGAATATACAACAATGTAAACAATGTAATATAATGCAATGGTGATGTGATGATGATAAATGTAAGCCGTCACATGTCTTTTCGTATACACCTTTCGAGCCTCCGCGCTTCAAGACAGGACCCATTGGAGATTCACAACTCGTATACTTTCTCACATCTCAATTCACCTCTCTAGCTAATGTTCATGGATCAAGGGTTTTATCAAGTGTCTCATTTACCTCTCCGACTATTATTCACGGATCAAGGCTTTTATAAAATATTTCTCAGTAGTATTAATATCTATGAAGTGTATATATAAAATGAGAATGGAATGCTCACAATCAATCAGTATGAAGATAATGATCAATTCAATACAATATAAATGAGCCCAAAAATAAACTCAACATGTCAATAATTCATGATATAAGCCCTCACTAGGCACCACCAATATAAATAGTCATGTAAGACATCAAAATATCATTTCAAAATCCCCTCTCTCAGGTATTACTATCATGATAGAGACAATTTATGTTCAAAAAGGTCTATAATATCTATTCAAGCTCCCGCATAGGTAACACAATAATAATCATGGTATTTAATGCACAAATAAAGCCTATAAATGTAAAACAAAGCCCTTACAAGGGCATCACATCAAATATAATCTCACAAGTCAACAAAAATAAGCATATAATCCCCCACACGGGCATACAATAATAATAATAATTCTAAAATACTACCCCATGACTAAATTCCCTAACCCGTAGCATATTTTACATGATCGTTAACTACCCTGCCCAGTATGAAGGAAGTTAAGTCATAACCTATCTTGAAAAGTTAAAAATCCAAGCCTAAACTTTCAATACGGAGCCTTTCCTTCACGAATGATCTCGGTACAAGCTAAAACTATCAAAAACATAATCTACGCATCAAAAGAAAGCTAATGATATCCATATAGACTATATTAAAGAATTCAAAATGGGTTAAAAAAAGGGTTCAAAAATAAAAAGGGTAGAATTTTATTTTAGAAACATATTCTCCAAGTCAAAAAGAGTCTACATCTAAAAACCCACACGAAAATGAGTTGAAATCAATGAAAAACTATTTTAAGAGTTTACCGGCAAAATCCCTAAATTCTAACTTAAAAACAAGATTTAAAGGTGTTTTCGAAGATATAATCATAAGGAGTTAATAGAAATAAGAGTTTGGAGCTTAACCAAGCTCAAATGATGAAGAAAACCTTAGTAATTGCCTTTCTAGAAGCTCCAAGGTCAAAAAATAGTGAAAGTCGTGAAAAATGGAGTATTTATACTATTCTGTGAACAGTACCTCATGATAGAGGACCTCACCTCATGATCACGAGGTCAATGTTGACCAACAATTAAGTTAGTCATTGCAATCGCGAGAGAAGGGCCTCACGACTGTGTTGGTCAACCCGACCCAGTCCATCGATTAACCCATTGTGATTGCGGTACCACCACCATGTGATCGAGATGAAGGCTATCATCGACGCCTGAATTGCCAAACGTTTTCATGCGATCGCGGTGAGGGGCCTGATGCACCAGATATAAGCTGTTTCACCAGCTGAAAATACAACTCTAAAGTCTCCAAATGGTCCCTCGAGATTCTTTTGGGACCCCACAAAACTAAACCATATATGTTTTTAGGATATTTTTGATATTCTGGACTTAATAGCAACGGCAGATTTTTGAAAAGAGGTAGTTTACAACAAATTAGTCCTTGGTACCATTAAAAGCTTATTTTAACTAGTTTCCGAACAAAGGATCGAAATGCAAAATAAAGACTCCAAACCCAAACCAACCCCGCTACTAATTCAAAATCGATATTCTGGATCTATTAGAACTGTCCAAATCGTCATCCGATGCCCGAAACTCAAAATATTGACTGAAGTCAAACTATTAGATTTCAAAGCCCCAAATAGTCTCAAACTCTCCCAAATCACTCTCGAATGCATCGGGGACCGTGCCAACAATCTCCACACCTTACAAATAGCATGTAACAACTATGGAAAAGGAAAAAAATGGTCAAAACACATAAAAATAAAAAATCATAATTATGATTGTTACACCTTACTTGCTTAAAAGGTTGAATTAGATTGATTTTAATATTCAATCGATCTTAACATTTTTTGTTCTATGCTTTTGGTGTGAGGTTTTTTTTTAGATGAAAAAGGGCATGCATGTACAAAAGAATAAGGTATTTTGAAATCTTAACACTATGTATTATCAGGATGGGGATGAGTCCATGGGTACACCTAATCTTCGGTATAACAACCTAAATCATCATTACACTTAAATAAGAAATAGACTCTTCGCCAAATTTCCCCTTAGACAATTTTTAAGAAATTCAGAACTGGCCTAGTATTAGGCCAATTTTGAGGGTATACTAGTCTAAGGAAATCTGGTATTAATGTAAGAATTGATGGGGGAGTTTGACTTGATTTATAGATAGAGGACGAGTTTAGAAATTCATAGCAACTTCCGTCATGTAAAATGAATTTATAAAACTCTAGTTATAGAGTTTACCATAAAAGGGTTGGTTCGCAATGTCATATTTTAAGGAGTGTATTGTAAAACAGACCCATTTGAGGAGAGGCCTTGAAATTTTACCTCGGCACTGCTGTGGCAGTAAAAGAACTGCTGCAGTAGATTATCGCTGTAGCTATATCCTCAAGAACATTGCAAAATGCTGCAATGGTAAACTTACCGCCGTAGAGGTAAAACATTGTTTTATAGTTTTAAAACTCTGAAAAATATTTTCATTCCCTATTATCTGAAAAACATAAGAGAGCTCTAAGAGAGGCAATTTTCTATCAAATTTTGGGAGTTTTCATCTTTAGAGGTAAGTTCTTTACATTCTAAACTTGAATTATTTCTTAGAATCATTAAGAAATGCTAAAATCTCATTCATGGTAGAAATTGAGGTTTAGCCCTAATTTATGAACTTAATATAAATCGATGGTAATGTGTGTAAAATAAGTTAATGATGATTCTAGGGAGTTAGAAAATACTATTTATAGTAGAATTATAGTTGTTCATGTTAAATAAAGCAGAATTCATGGGATTTAAGGGGTAGAAAATCCTAAGATGATGAACTAGAGCAAATTTATGGATAAAATTGTTAGTTATTAATTCCTAGTTATTAGAAAAGATAAAATGATTGAATAATTATATGGTAGAAGATGTAGGTTGCCAATCGAATGGTTTGATGCATTTGAAGTGAGGCCCTGGGGTACTGATATACTCAAGAATTCAATGGAGAAAGTAAGGTTTATACAAGAAAAGCTCCAAGCAGCTCAGAGCCGATAGAAAAAGTTCATGGATAATAACGTGAGGGATGCGAAGTTTGAACAAGGAAAGAAGGTATTCTAAAAAGTGTCACTCATGAAAGGTGTAATGCGTTTTGGCAAGAAGGGAAAATTGAGTTCGAGGTACATAAAACCCTTTGTGGTTTTGAAGGAAATAGGGTTAGTGGCTTATAAGCTGGCCTTGCCTCCTAGCATGTCTGGGGTTCACCCGATATTTCACGTATTCATATTATAGAATTACCATAGAAATGGGGATTACATCACAAGTTGGGACCCCGAGTTGTTTGATAAGGAGCTATTTTATAAGGATGAACCAATTGCTAGCTTGGATCGGGATATGAGAAAATTAAGAACCAAAGTCATTTCTTCTATAAATATTTAAAAGATAAACCATCCAGATAAAGAGGCAACTTGGAAAACAGAGGCGGATATATACAAGCGGTGCCCGCACTTGTTCATAGACTCAGGGATATACTCTTGCTTTAGCTATGCCATTTTGGGATAGTTATCGTCCGGGGATAAACGAGTGTTAAATTGATATCTAATGTAATGACCCAAAATGTCGTTACACTAAAATAAGAAGTAGAACCTTCGCCAAATTTTTTCTTAGATAATTTTTAAGAAATTTAGGACTGGCCTAGTATTAGGCAAATTTTGAGGGTGTACTAGTCTAAGAAAATATGTTATTAATGTGAGAATTAGTGGGGGAGTTTGACTTAATTTATAGATACAGAACGAGTTTAGAAAGTCGTAGCAACTTCCAGCATGTAAAACGGATTTATAGAACTTCGGTTATAGAGTTTACCATAAAAAGGTTGGTTCGTGATGTCATATTTTGAGGGGTGTGTTGTAAAATAGACCCACAAATTTGAGAAGAAACCTCGAGATTCTACCTCAAGACCGTTGTAGCAGTAAAAGAACTGTTGCAGTGGTACTGCTGCAGCGGTAACCTCAAGAACGTTGCAAACCGCTGCAGCGGTAAAATGCAATTTTACAGTTTTAAAACTCTGAAAAACATTTTCATTCCTAATTTTCTGAAAAATGTGAGAGAGCTCTAAGAGAAGCGATTTTCTACCAAATTTTGGGAGTTTTCATCTTTGAAGGTAAGTTCTTTACTTTCTAAACTTGAATTACTTCTTAGAATCATTAAGAATCGCTAGAATGCCATTCATGGTAGAAATTGAGGTTTAGCCCTAATTTATGAACTAAATATAAATTGATGGGAATGTGTATAAAATCACTTAATAGTGATTCTAGGGATTTAGAAAATACTATTTGGAGTAGAATTATAGTTGTTCACGCTAAATGAAGTAGAATTTATGGGATTTAAGGGGTAGAAAACCCTAAGATGATGAACTAAGGCAAATTTATGAATAAAGTTGTTAGTTATTGATTCCTAATGGTTAGAAAAAGATCAAATGCTAGAATTGGGTATATAAACTTGTTGTTATAGATCAAGAAAGAAGTGAAAGAGAAAGGAAAGACAAGATTGTGGCCTAAGGGTGATTTCAAGCAAGAAATCGAGGTAGGTTATAGTTTAATTGTAGCATTTAGACTTGGTTGATTCTGTGCTTATATGTAAATTAAATATTTATAATTGCTTCCGGGTACTTGTGATTATTGACTGGATTTGCATACTCATACATATTGATATGATGGTGATGATATTGAGAAGATGAGTTGGTGATATTGATCATGATATTGAGATCATGTTGATGATGATATTGATAATGATGTTGATGATGATGAATTGACAACTGTGATAATGATATTGAGATCATTGTGAATTGATAGATATTGATGGTATCGAAGAGACAAAGAGATGATGCACACATCTTGCATACATACATTAATCATGTGCATTGAATGGTTAATTATATTTATATGTGGTGATGCAACTTATTGATGAAATTGACTAAGCATAAAAATACATAAATATGAGTTTGTATCCCCTCTAAAGTGAAATGTCATAAATGTGTGTGTTTGCCTTTGGTTGTAAGTTTTATGATGATCGTTGTTGCATTTATTTGGTTTGATTATTTGTATAGTGTTGAGTTGATTCGGTCTATGATGCCTACCGGTACTAGTTGATGTACTGATATTACCTGTGCTCTTCTTTTTATTGAGTGCAAAGTTGGTTCCAGTATTTGAAAAGAGACCTCGACTCTAGCCAGCAGTTCCGAACTTTGATTCAAAGCACTATAATCGGGCATCCATTGAGTCTTCTAATTTTCATTTATGTCCCCTGTTTCGGGACTAGACACTTGTTTATTCCTTAGTATTTTCTGGATAAACTCTTAGTTATAGTTTTGGATATTCTTAGTCATTCTTGTATGGTGACTTCACGTTCTGTGGATATAATAAATAGAGGATTTTCGTACTCTATTCTAGTTGATGATTTTTAGGGATTACAAGTTTTATTTTCCTTATTGAATAATTGGTTTTAGCATTTAAATGATAGGGTTGGTGAAATGTAAATTGTTGACAGTTGAGCTTGGATAATGAGGGTTGGTTTAAATGGTTCTCCCGCCATAGTTTTAAGGTGGGTTCCAATCATGGACGTTTGGGTCATGACATTCGGTCACCCCTCAATGGCACGAATAAGCACACAAGACACAGAGGTATAGAATACTCAACCATAAATTCTGATGTACCACTAGTTTGCCGCTATAATGTAACTACAAAAGTACTGGAACTAGTACTATTCTGGAGCAAGAATTACAAAAATGCATATATGAATTATGAGTAACAAGTTTTAAAACATGAGTATATGAATTGGAGTACTTTTTTACTCAACATTCAAAAATATAAATTATCAGATAATAATTAATCAAACGAATAGAAAATATGTGTTTAATTTTAGTTGAACACATACTAATCAACAAATTGACATAATTGGCTGATCAATTGAACCATTAACATACTTGTATACACCAAAAACATCATTTACACTTGTTATTCATTTAATGAATAATATTTTGAATTACACTTGTTCTTATTTACAGTAATATCAACAACAATAAGAGTACTAGATTCGATAGTTCTAAGATATTATGCTAAGTAAATAAGCTAAATAAAGAGTAAGAGCGTGAATCCAATTTTTTTTAGCGTGTTTATGTGTCATCGAGATGGAGCTTTGACTTTGAAGATCTTTCTTTCTTAGAACTGCTAGAACAAGCATGTAAAGGAAAATCAAAGACAAGCTTGACGCCTAAGAAAATAAAGTGTTGTTGTAATATTGTTAGAAATCAGAATGGGTTACACATGACTAGGACAAACTATTTATATGTTACAGCAGAAGACATTATTAGCCAATAAAAATGCTCCAACTAATCCCTGTGCATGGAGATACGGTTAATGATGAAACCTTACATTCCTACACCTTCTAGGTCCGTACAAGCTTATTCGCGCACCTGATTCTTCTGACAGTTTGTTCCCCTTTATCAATTTGTCCACGCCACTAGCGTCTGAGCCTTCCTTAGCCTCTAGCATATTTATGCTTCCCCTATCTCGAGAATGCCTTCTTGGAGAACCACCTTTTTCAAACTCTTTTCGTTTTCTCCCTGGAGTGTCATGTGTAAATATCCAATTCTCACCCTATACACTAATGTAATTTAACTAGTACTTATAACATGTTAATGAAGAAGATTATAGGGCAATATTGAGTGTAAAAATATAATTTCTCATGTTTTATCTTCATCGTATACCCATGCGATATAAATAATTCTAAATTATGTCGATGCTTAAATCCTACGGATTATGAAATTGGACTTTATATATATTCTCTTTATCAGTTATTACTCTAATTTTCAAGTAATTAGCGAAACATGATATGAATAATTACTTTGTATTTAATTGTTAATGATAATTGACTAACTGAAATTAGTATATTTATTTAATCAGTTTATCTGACAATTTTTTTTTGGTCTTATTGCTACATAAAATAAAATAGAGAAAGTAGGGGCTCTTGGGTAAAGAGCCATTCTCAAAACCATTTTAACAAAATGACACAAGTATTGAAAATTTAGAAAAAGAGACATTTTTTGTGACATCATCAAATGGAGTTTTAAAAACAACAACCCTAGCACACAAGTTCTAAAACATACGGTTTAGTCTCTGACCGCACCTCAGCCTCCAATTTTTATAAACTACAAATCAGTCCATTCCAATAATTTATTATACAAGATTTTTTTTAAAGAAAACCCAAAAATCCCCCAACAAGCTTCACACGATCAACATATTTTTCCCTTAAATTTCATGATTTTCGAGCTTTTTGCTGGCGATTTTTTTCGGCTACCATAAAAAAATCACACTACTAATGTTATAATCCTCCCATTTTCATCCATTGTTAACCAACCACTTATCAACTGATATTTCCCTTCATTGTTGTCCATAAAGTTTTCAAATCATTCCACATTTTCGAAAGAGGTTCTAGCTTCATTAGATTCATTTCCACACATTCCAACACTCCAGGTGTTCTCCTAAAGCTATAATTCATTCCATTATTCCGGTGGAGATCGGAAAAGCAATCAGGTCTGATCTTTCCTTTTTTATACGGAGATCTCGTCGGTCCTCAACTATTATAGGCTAGGCAATCTAGCCATCAATCGTTCATAGACCACTAAGTTAGTCTAGTCGAGATTATCATCTAGGTGTACAGTGTCTATGCAGAATTTATTGTTGTTGGTGGAGAATTCATGGGTCAATGGGAGGAGACTCCTAAATGTTGGAACTAAAAATTTATGACAAATTAAGGAGACAAACCCTATTGTCCTTTGTCGCAATGGTTCATATAACGGCATGGTCGCAAGTATAATGGAAATCGGGGACTTAAGTTACGATCTAAGAGACTTGGTCATTAGTTACTTGATGATTAGGAGAGGAAAAATATATCCAACATTCATAAGGAATGATAGGCACATGAAACTCTACATGCTTATTGTTGGCCTCGATGGTTCTAGGCCTATTTGAGAATTAATATAGTTGAAAGGTCTCGAGAGGAGGCTTCGACATTAGCTCCACCCCTACCCTCACCCCCGGCCCGACCAGTCGATGATAATTCTGTGGAAGACGAAGGCATGTGGGGTGATCATGCAATGGATATGACTATGTCTAAAAGGGACGTAAAATAAATTGACAAGTTCATAATTGAACATTGGAAAAAGATGATGTAAAATTTGTATACCATTAATAAAACGTAACGTTCATAATAGATCAGACTAATCATCTATACATGAATGTTGCAGAAGTCTACAATCGACCAGTTGAATATATAGACAAACAATATTATGACTTATGAAAAAGGGAAATTAAATTAATTAAGTTAATTTAGAGGAACTAACATCATTCTAACATTGTAAAACTATTTGGTTACATCATATGTGAGTCCATATTAATTTTAAACATGATCAAATGAGTATTAGGACATGTAATAGTCCTATATCACTAAAATATGCCTAAAAAGAAGAAAATTAAATAAAATTATGGGAACTAACATTATTCAAGCATTGTAAAATAACTTAATCATATAATATGAGAGTCCACAATAATTGGACACATGATCAAATGAGTATTTGGAAGAGTGATGCTTGTAAGTGGTTGATGTGTCTTGATTTCATAGCACTTTCGATGCTTAAAATAAGGAAAGTATGATGTGTATATTTGGTAGTTATGATGTGTTTTCAGTTCTATCTTGTAGGAAAATAGGTTTTAGAAGCAAAATGGAGAAGATGGGAAGAAGCATGACAAAAGAGCAGAGTTGAAATTCACAGAACTGACCCACGGTTGTGACTCACTGACGTAGGTGGACCTACGAACCATAGGTCAGGTCCGTTAGTCAACTTTTGCAATTGTGCATGAAGGTCTGATTCCTATGACCTGGACCCACGATCCGTGGGTTGATTCCACCACCTCAAGTCACGGTCCATGGAAAATTGTTGACTTTTTTCTCCTACATGTTTTAGGATAGGATTCATAAACACATTGATCTTGTAATCTCAAACATCGATTCTAGGGTTTTGATGTATATTGAGATTTCAGAGTTTTATTCTTCAAGTGAGTTCATAATTATATTTTCATCATTGAATTTTTCGTGTGTTCTTGCAATCATGAGTAGCTAAATCTCTCAACTAGGGTTGTGTGAACCATGAGGAATTAATAAAACGACTTAAGTACGAAGCAATTCTGAATCAATGTGACTTCATATATTGGTATTTCCTTCGTTATAATTGATCTTCTAACGGTTACAAACATTGGAAACTCGCTTGAATTCTAAACTTGCTCGAGGGAGAAGTAGAGATTAGGAAAAGGGAATAACAACAGAGATTTGACGCTATCAACCTTCATCTAATAACTTGAGCAGTAACAGGGATAGTTATCTGAGATCAAGAACAAGGGTTAGTAGCGCGACACTCAAAGACCGAGAGGAGAAGAGTGAAATTCATCTAACCAAGGTTGAGAGATGTTTAGATAAACCAATCTTGTTAGATTTTATATGAAACGCAGCGGGACAGTTTGCCAGCATAAGTAACCAGTGGAGTTAAGGAATCTTGGGGATCACAGTCCTAGTGCCTTTCTCGTATTGATCACAAATCCGACAATCAACAATTGTTATTGTTACTATTTGTGTACAAAACCACCCTTTTTTACTTATTTGCCATTTACTCAGATAAATACTCGATAAAATTTTGTCCTATTCCCTGTGGGATCGACCCCAACCTAATGGGATTTTATATTTGATTCAACGACTGCGTTATACTTTTTTTGGAGGTATAGTTTGGGCTACATTAAAGTTTGGAGTCATTGCCGGGAATACGGTTATGGAGTTTGTTGACTTTGATTGTTGGAGTTGATTGGTCGTACTTTTCTGTCTTTTCGAGGGCACACGTTGGTGTATGTCCGATACTCGGAGTCAAGGCAATCCCCTAATTCCATTGGACCCAGAAATTGAGCAGACTTCTAGGAGAAACAGAAGAAGTAGAAGAATGACCAACAATTGAGCAAGGGATCCAGAACTTCCAGTTGGGACTCACCCAATTGAGGACGTTCTCGGTCAAACACCTATTCATCCTGCTAGTCATGAAACTACTGAGCAAATCACTACTCGATTAAGGCAGCACAACGTCTTGTTGCACTTACAGATAGAGATCATCGAGAAATGCAAGAGGCAGCACAACGTCTTGTTGCACTTGAAGAGAGACAAAGAAGATTGAGGGTACAACAACCACCACAAAGACTATATGTGCCGGTTTATGATGATCCCAAAGAAGAGGATATGGCTTATGTGGAGATGGTTGAAACTGGTGCTATTGTTCCACCAGCACTACCTCAGGGCACTAAGTTCGACATTACAAGTGCCATGATCAACCTGCTAAACTTGAAAGGCGTGTTCGTCGGTCTTCCTACAGATAATCCGAACATGCATGTGATGAACTTTGTGGGGGTATGAACTTCATATAATTTGCCTGGAGTTGACTAAGAGGCTATTCGATTGAGATTATTTCCATTCTCCCTAACAGGAGAAGCGACTTTGTGGTTGGTCGAGTTACCACGGGGTTCCATCACTACTTGGCAAGAGTTGAGAAATCAATTTTTGGAGAGATTTTTCCCACCCTCCAATATGCTACAGTTGAAGGATGAGCTTTACACTTTCAGACAGCTTTATTCTAAAACACTTTACGAGACTTGGGTACGGTTCAAGAAGAAGTTGCAAAATGTTCCAAACCATAGGATAAATAGTCAAAATTTACTTGAGATCTTCTACAAAGCATTAAATGCTAATACCAAGGCAGTAGCAGATACTATCACTGGCGAAGAATTTATGATTCTGAGATGGGAACAAGCTTCGAAGATTTTAGATCATATCACTAAGACCAATAGAGGATGGTATACTCAGGAGGCAGATACACCACTTAGGACGTATGCTATTAGAGCCTCGGTCGTACAACGGGCTTTGGATGAATCTGTAGATCAAGAGGTCGCATAGTTGAGGAGAAATTAGCTTGCTAGCCAAATAGATTGTGGCTGGGGGTGTTAAAAAGGTGCATGTCGTAGTTGTACAAGTCAAAACACCTAGGCAAGATGATTCTGAATCTGATGAGGAGGTTAGCATGTCGTAGGTGTACAAGTCAAAACACCTAGTCAAGATGATTCTGAATCTGATGAGGAGGTTAAGTACTTGGATCGAGAAGTGGTGGGTTTTTGAGACAAGGGCCAAGGTTCTAATCAAGACTCTTGGAACTCGAGGCAAGAGAATCAAGATCGAAACTACTACGGAGAAAATTACAACAAGTTAGAAAATAGAGACAGAGATCGGGATCGTAATGGTGATTAGAGGCGAAAGGATAATTACAAAGAGAAGAGTGGTGCATATGTTCCACCGGGGAACTGTGACACTGATTTCAAAAATTCACGAATGGAAGTACTTCTTAATAAGCTGGTTAAGGGATCAGAGAGCTAAGAGAGTTGCTTAAAGGAGATTAAGGCAGACATTTTGGAAATAAGTCAGAAGGTAGCATCTCACTCGACTTCCATAAAATAGTTGGAGCAACAATTCGGGTGGATATCGATGGCATTGAACCAGCGTCAACCAGGCACTCTTCCAAGCAACACCATTCAGAATCCAAAGAATGATGGTCATTGCTTGGCCATTACTACTAGAAGTAGGAAGAGCACGACTGACCCATCTATGCCTGCGGATAATGGTAAGAAAGATGAGTTAGTGGTAATTGATGAACAAGCTGAGATAGAGCCAGAGAATTTAGAGGTTGATAGAGATGCAACTCACAAGCCTCAAAATGTTTATAAGGAAGCTAAGTTTGAAAAGAGAAAGGAGAAAGAGGTTACTCAAGTTCTGAAACCTATTCTACGACCTCCTCCTCCATTTTCTCAAAGGTTAAACAAGAAAGGTGAAGAGGGTAAATACCAAAAATTTATTTCAATATTGAAGGAGTTAACGGTAAATAGTCCTCTTGTCGAGGCTTTAGAGCAGATATTAAGTTACGCGAAGTTCATGAAAGATTTCGTGACGAGGAATAGAACTGTCAGTTTTGAACCAGCAGATAATTTGCACCATTATAGTGCAGTTGCTTTGCGTTCCCTTGTTGAAAAGAAGGAGGATTCAGAAGCCTTCATAGTTTCTTGTACTAGCTGGTCTTACAACTTTGCAAAGGCACTGTGCGATTTAGGTGCTAGCATTAACTTGATGTTGCTAGCCGTGTTTAAATAGTAAAGATTAAAAGCACCAAAATTGACTTCGATGATACTTCTTATGGCAGATAGAATTGTGAAAAAGCCAGTGGGAATTTTGTATGATATTTTGGTGAAGGTGACATCTTTCATCTTTCTGGTTGACTTTGTGATTCTAGACTGTGAGGTTGATTTCGAAGTTTCCATAATCTTGGGAAGACCACTCCTTGCCATCGGTCGTGTAATAGTTGACATGGAAACTGGGAAGATGAAGTTTAGGTTGAATGACGATCATGTTACCTTTAATATTTGCCGTTCCATGAGATAATCAAAAGACATGCATGTAATTTCAGTGATTGACACAACCTAAGAAGCAGATTTGGCCGTTCCTATCGAAGAAAGGTTAGGGTTGAAGCTGTTGCTATCTTGATTATGAACTTTGATAGTGATGGTATTGATGAGTACGATGATATAGCTGGTGCACTTCCTGGTAGAGGATCATACACTTATGCTCCAAAGAAACTTGATCTTGATTTAAAGAATAAGGTGACCCCATCGGTCGGTCCTTCTATTGAGGAGCCTCCAGTTTTAGAGCTTAAGGCTCTCCCGTCTCACCTTCGCTATGCATTCTAGGGATTCAACAACACCTTTACCGTGATTATTTTTGCTGAGTTGGTAGAGTAGCAAGTAGAGGCTCTTGTTTCAGTGTTGAAAAGGTTTAAGAGGGTCATTGGTTGATCCATTGCTGACATTATCGAGATTCCACCCGGCATTTGGTCTCACAAAATTCAGCTTGATCCTGAGTGCATACCAAGCATTGGGCATCAACTTCGTCTGAACCCGCCAATGCAAGAAGTTGTGAAGAAACAAATTATCAAGTGGTTAGATACGGGTGTGGTTTACCCCATTACTGATAGTAAGTGGGTGAGCTCGGTTCAGTGTGTGCCAAAAAAAGGTGGAATCACGGTGGTTCCAAATAAGAAGAACGAGCTAATCCCAATGAGGCCAGTGATAGTATGGAGAGTTTACATGGATTATCGAAAACTAAATTCTTAGACCAAAAAGCATCACTTTCCTATGCCTTTCATGGACCAGATATTAGATCGTCTTGCTGGCCGAGGATGGTATTATTTTCTTGATGATTATTCGGGGTATAATTAGATTTTCATTGCCCTCGAGGACCAAGAGAAGACCACTTTCACTTGTCCATATGGGACGTTCGTGTTCAAAAGTATGCCCTTCGGTTTATATAATGCACCTGCCACTTTTCAGCGTTGCATGATGTCTATTTTCTCTAACATAGTGGAGGACACTATTGAGGTTTTTATGGATGATTTTTATGTAGTAGGAGACTCTTCTGATGACTGCTTGGCCTACTTTGCAAATGTGTTGCAAAGATGTAAAGAGTGCAACTTAGTGCTGAATTGGGAAAAATGTCACTTTATAGTGAAAGAGGGCATCGTATTGGGGCATCAGATCTCAAATAAGGGCATTGAAGTCGACAAAGCAAATATTGAGGTGATTGAAAAGTCACCTCTAACTATTCCTGTGAAAGGGATTCGAAGTTTCTTAGGTCATACAGGTTTCATTAGAAGATTCATCAAGGATTTCACTAAGATTGCACATCCATTATGCAAGCTTTTAGAGAAGGAGCTGAAGCTTTATTTAATAAGGCGTGCCTAAAGGCGTTCGAGTTTCTGAAAGAAAAGTTGATTTCATTCTCTATCATTGTCTTGCCAGATTGGTCAATACTATTTGAGGTTATATGTGATGCTAACGGTGTGGCCTTAGGTGGAGTACTTGGCCAAAGGAGTGAAAAGATTCTACATCCAATTTACTAAGCTAGCAAAGCACTTAACCCCAACCCAGAAAAATTATACTGTAATCAAGCAAGAGTTGTTAGCGGCGGTCTTTGCTTTCAAAAAATTTTGATCTTACTTGATTGACACACACGTGATTGTGCACACAGACCACACAACACTTAGATATCTTATGTCAAAAAATTATGCCAAGCTAATACTAATTCAGTGGGTACTTCTATTGCAAGAATTTGACTTTGAGGTCAAGGACCGAAAGGGGACTGAGAATCAGGCTGCAGACCATCTATCATGCCTTGATGAGGAGGCCATACTTAAATTGACGGATGATCTTGATATTGATGACATATTTCTAGACGAGCAAGTGTTGGCAGCATCACGATACTTAATCCCTTGGTTTGCAGATTTTGCCAACTTTTTGGCAAGTGATCTAGTCCCGAAAGATATGTTTTGTCAGCAAAGAAAGAGATTCATGCATGAGGTGAGAAAATTCTTCTGGGATGAGCCTTATTTATTTAAGGTGTGCGCGGATGGTGTAATTCGACGTTGTATCCCGGATGTTGAGATGATGAGTATATTGGAAGCATGTCATTCATCTCCAGTTGAGGGTCATCATGGAGGTGCGCGGACTGCTCATAAGATCTTACAATGTGGATACTATTGGCCCACCATTTATAAAGATGGTCATGACTATGCTAGAGCCTATGACCAATGTCAAAGGCAAGGGAACATTTTGCGCAGGCACGAACTTTCAATGACTACTATCCTTGAGCTCGAGCTATTTGATGTGTGGGATATTGACTTTATGGGCCTATTCGTGAGCTCACATGGGATAAAGTACATTCTAGTAGCTGTTGACTATGTTTCTAAATGGGTGAAGACAATTGCGCTTCCCAATAATGAAGGAAGAAGTGTCACAGCATTCTTAAAAAAGAACATATTCTCATGGTTCAGAACACCCCGAGTTATCATTAGTGATGGAGGATCCCACTTCTGTAATCGGCTATTCAAAGTCCTTGAAAATATGGTGTCAAACATAAGGTGGCAACACCTTATCATCCTCAGACGAGCGGGCAAGTTGAGGTGTCAAATCGTGAGATTAAGTCTATTTTGGCAAAAACTGTGAATGTCAATAGGACTGGTTGGACGAGAAGATTGTATGATGCATTATGGGCATATCAAACTACATTCAAGACGTCGATTGGTGCATCTCCATATCAGTTGGTGTTTGTAAATCGTGCCATTTTCCTATCGAACTTGAACATAAGGCAATATGGGCATTGAAGAGGTTGAATCTGGAATAAAGCAAAGCGGATAAATTGAGATTATAATAGATAAATGAGATGGATGAATTTCGTCTTTAGGCTTATGAAAGTTCAGCACTGTATAAGAGAAGAAAAAGTTATATCATGATCGAAAGATTTAATGAAGAGAATTTCACCCGGGAGAGTTAGTTTTGCTCTATAACTCCAGGCTTCGCTTGTTTCCCGAAAAACTAAGATCCAAATGGTCTGGACCATTCACTGTGATAAGGGTATTATTACATAGGGCAATTGAGCTAAAAGGTGATAATGATGTCCTATTCAAGGTAAATGGTCAGCGTGTAAAGCACTATGTGGGAACTACGAAAGAAATAAGGTCGTGTGAGAAACTTAGACTTAATGAAGTCTGAATAGTCAAGGGTATTGGGTCGTACCGTGAAGTTAAATCAGGCACTTCATAGGAGGCAACCCATGGGCTGGTTGGTGAAGTCTAATTAACCAACTTAGCCATGTCGTGCTAGGACGTTAAATCAAGCGCTGCTTGGGAGGCAACCTAAGGACTGAAAGTATTTTGGATTTGTTCATTGTAGGGTGCAGAGGACAGTTGATTTGAGAATAAAAATGTGAACTAAAAAGTACAGCTCAACCCACTATGGTGACCAACAGACCGTGGGTCGAGACCATAGAAATCAGATAAAGTTTTAGCTTGCGGATACTCACCCATGCCGACCACCTACAGACCATAAATCAACCTACAGACCGTGGGTCAAGTCCGTGAGAATCAGACCCAATTTTAAAGTTGCGGATTCCAACCTACGCTTGACACCTACAGACCGTAGGTCAACCTACGGACCATGGGTCAAGTCCGTGGAAATCAAACAGCCCAAAATTTATAACCCAAACCCGACCCAACAATAAAAAATCCATTAAACATACCCAAACCTGATTAAACCCTCAAATTCCCAAACTCCAAAATTCCTCTTCCTATACTAACCAAAATTCACAAATCTTAAACACTCAAATCCCAAATTCATAATTCCAAACCCTACAATAATTTAAATTTCCATATCCTATATTCTGAAACCCTTAGTCCACAAATACCCAAATCCCCTAAGCATAAAGTTCCTAATACCCGATCCACTCGAAAAGGAACCGAACCCGACCCGACCCTCTAACCAAAAACCACACCCGACCTGACGTTCTAGCACACAAACCTAAAATCCAACCCAATTTGTCACCCTTCAAGACCCAAACCATTCAAAAATGCCACCAAAAGAGAATCCCAAGCGAGGAGATATGGGTTCTTCGTCAAAAATCAGAACCAAAAACTCAAAAATCAAGTCAAGGCTTCAAGATGAGCCTTTGGAACCAGTGAAAAGTGGATTCGAAGAGGTTTATGGGGTGATACTACTATTGTGCCTCGCACTCGAGGCAACGAGCTAGGGCACAGGCTGCAGCACGGACCACACCTCAGCCTACTACACAACCCCCCCCCTACCACATCGGTGACACCTACTCAGTTATCTGATTCTTTCCCCCAGTTTGAAGAAGAGGAAAATGCTTCTGCGATCGGTGAGAATGGCGAAGGTAAGGATG
This sequence comes from Capsicum rhomboideum, assembly GCA_031232105.1. Classification (NCBI taxonomy): domain Eukaryota; kingdom Viridiplantae; phylum Streptophyta; class Magnoliopsida; order Solanales; family Solanaceae; genus Capsicum; species Capsicum rhomboideum. The sequence continues at coordinate 24,295,170 of CP124713.1, read as the reverse complement.
CTTTGGAGTAGGGTAATTGTGGAGAAGACACTAAGACAACTTATGTTTCATGTACTGGTGTCTAGGATGCGACAACCTCCTCACAGAGACAATTGGCTGCACAGCAGGAAACATCGACAGTACGACAGAAAAAACATGAGGTGGTGTGTTCAGGATATGAAGTCCACCTATAATATGGATGTGGAGCCTACTGACCAAGGTTTGTTTAAGAGAAATATCACTGAGGAGCCCCGATATAGGATAGATGATTTGAATGAGATTCTTGAGATTAAGACACTGTTTGATAGATATGGCTTCGGGTGAATGACGGAGCTTTGTGGTAGTTATAGTCCAGAGTTGGTACGTGAGTTCTATGCCTCATATGCTGCTTTGGATGATTTGATCACACCTCCGGAGCAGCGAGCTTGGGACCAACCACCGTTGACTCACACCTTAGTTCGTGGTACACGAGTTAATATATCTGAATAGATGATACAGAGGTTCTTGCTTAGTGTCGGCTTTGAGGTGCGGGTAAATACAACTGAGTTTGCTCACCGCATGAAAATGGTAAAGAATAGAAACAAAATAAAGTATGCGGATCAGCGATTGGAGCTATTACGGTGGATTGCGAGTTATATGGCTAAGGATGTGGTAGATGCTAGATGGGTAGCTGAGAAGTCAGACATTAACAAGTCCTCACTCTACTTTGCGGGAACGTTTTGGTGGTCGGTTGTATGGAACCGTCTCGATCTCACAGATGTTGATAATTCTCTTACGCTTGACCAAGCGGTTCTAGTGGCGAACATCATGGCAGGTTATGACATCAACTTCACCCGCTACATTATTGAGGAGATTCACGAGTGAGCTTTCTTAGATTTCACCTGCATTCTTTTCCCATGTATGATTCAGGGTTTATGTAATATTGCTGGTGTGTCCATGCTACCTGGGGTTTATCACCACATTGAGGTGACCCGAGTGGCTGATGTAGGGTTGATGCAGCATCGGGCCAACCCAATTTCCCAGAGGAGGTCTCAGCCCTCTACTTCGTCAAGAGCGGCCCTTTCTGAAGGACATGTAGATCTAGAGGAGCTGACTGGATCCCCAGCACCGGTTAGTGAACTCGAGGCTGTGAGAGTGCCTATTAAAGGCATGAGCCCCATGATTGATGAGGGGGCAGCAACCACCACTACACCACTACCCTCGTCTGGCATGAATTTAGTCTCGAGAGACTTTTTGCAGCAGCTGGTGGATAGAAAGACACAGGTAATTGAGTGGCTGACTCATACAGAGGCCTAGATAGCTAAGTTGGTGACTCAATTTAAGCCATGGGTCCGATCTTTGATTGAGGCATCTGAGGCAAGAATCGAGGCCGGCATGCTGGCTGTCATGGATAGATTTATGTGAGAGTTATATAGGAGGATTGATAGCTTTAAGCAATGGATGGGTAACCGACTGTAGGAGGCCCATACTCCAGACTTGATGAGTTTGACATAGAAGGTGGCTTCTTTGAGAGCAGAGGTTAGAGTTTTAGCAGTCAGCCACACTCTTATCATTCTGCCTATGCCGACACCAATCCCGATAGTGCCTGCATTTGTGGTTGATTTATTTGCTGATTAGGAGCCTCCTATTGCTAGAGGTAAGAGGCCACGAAGTCCCGAGGGCCAGAGTGAGAGCGGAGACGAGTTTGAGAGTGATATAAGGAGGCGACTAAAGTTTCCCGGGCAGAGTTACATGTTAGCCAGATTGCCCAGGAGCAGAGAGCCCTGGGTGCATCTTCTAGTCAGCCACCCCCTCTATCGTCAGCAACCAGCATGGAGCCCAGAGAGCATAAAGATGATCCAGATATGGGTGGGCACACATCCAATGCCTAGGGCGCCACAGGTATATTTGTCACTCCCTTACACTTATCATATTTATAGTTATGCACTGAGGGTAATGCACTATTATTTAGTTGAGGTAGGGGTATACCACCACTCGAGGGTTTTTGTTGTCGTGTTTCTTTTTTCCCGAGTGTGCTATCATAGTAGAAACGACATAATTAGGTTATTATTTGTGTTTCATTATGTTTTTTCGTGTTTAGTTAGAAAAAAAATAGGGGAACCTTAATGCAGTTAATTTTGAACGAACTTTGAATGAAATGATGCATTTTTAATTGTTTAAAAGACACCCTTCCTGAAAATTTTATTTTGGACTATGTGTGTAGTTATGTTAGTTGTGATAGTTGTTGGATCTTGTTATGGCGTTAGGATTATAGGTAGAATAACTGTAGCTTAGCAATACATGAGCTGGATAGGTAGTAGTCGATAGTGTAATCCTGTGTTATGTGTGTGTGAGGTCATTACCTAGTTTACTTTGTGTGTGCGACCCAGAACTTACCCGGTTAGTCTTGCCTAGGTTATAGGATAGATGTTAGGAAAGGATCATAGGCCATTCTTGAATAAGTTCACTTTTAGCCTAAATGTCTGACCAAATGAAGTAAATATCCCTTGATCCCGATTTTGAGCCTTAAATTGACCTTTTTCTTTCATTAGCCTTTCACCTTCCCATTTAGACTTACAATGAACCTGTCTTGGCCCTGGTCCCTCCTTGGACATTGTTGTGTACCTCAACTCAGGCAAATCGCCTAAGTTGAGGGTGGCTATCATAGGGGTGTGTAGCTTGATATGGGTATGAAAAAGGGGTTAGTAAAAGAAAGGAGAACAGAGTTGGGTGTAAAGAAGAAAGAAAAAAAGTGAAAAAAAATTAAAAAATAGAGTTTGCAAAAAGAAAAAAAAATATTAAAATCGTAAAGAAAGTTACACCCAAAATCTGAAAACAAATGAAGGATAATAAGGGAGAATAAAATGAGTATGGTTGGAAAGTGGAGCCAAAAATAGTGTAGTGCCAAGGAGAGTTGAGTCACCGTATTCATATGTACCACACCCGTCCCCAAGCCTACATTACAAGCCGGAGAAAGTCCTATAGTGATTCTAATCTGACTGTCCTAAAAACTAAGGCATAGAAAATAAGGGCAAACCTATAGTATTTCACGCACACTGTTTGAACTTCTTTGTGAGCGAGAGTTTTTTGATCCAGTCTCTATGTTAATATTCATTAGTATATTGTGAGTGTATGGGGCTTCGTTGTTATGAGAGTACATGGGCTGCATTGTTAGCTGCTATTTGTTCGGATAATGTCATTTGCATATATGCTTAGTTATTTGTTCATAATCTGATGCCATTACTTGATCCTTTCTGTGTCATGATAATATGCTACATGTATACACACTGTGATTTTGATTTGCAAATAGTAGGGGGTCGAAAAAAATTTGGTGCCAAAAGCAATGAGTCGACTGTTGTAAGTCTATTAGGTTTCTCTTAGTTAAGCATCGAATGTGTTTGTTTTGTTTTGTTCGCCTGAGGACATGCAAATGTTCTAAGTTGAGGGTGTTGATGTGCCATGATTTCATGGCACCTTTGATGCTTAAAACAAGGAAAATATGTAATAACTTGGGTATGTTTGGTAGGTATGATGTGTTTTCTGTACTATCTTACAGGAAAATAAGTTTTGGAGGCAAAATGGAGAAGACGGGAAGAAGCATGCACTGGAATGAAGTTTTTGAAGATAAAAGAGCGAAGTTGAAATTCACATAAGTGACCCACGGTTGTGATTCATGGACCGTAGGTCAGGTCCGTGAGTCAACTTTTGCAGTTGTATATGAAGGTCTAATTCCTACGACCTAGACCCACGGTCCATGGGCTAATTCCACGACCTCAAGTCACGGTCCGTGGAAAGTTGCCAACTTTTTTCTCCTACATGTTTTAGGATAGGATTTGTTTTGTATCTATAAATACTCATATATTGTCCTGTGTTAGGAAGTTAATTATTACATTGTTTTGGATTCTATTACATTGTTTTGAGGTTCATAAACATATTGATCTTGTAATATCAAACATCGATTCTAGGGTTTTAATTTATATTGAGATTTCAGAGTTTTATTCTTCTTTTGAGTTCATAATTATATTTTCATCATTGAATTCTTCTTGTGTTCTTGCAATCATGAGTAGCTAAATCTCTCAACTAGGGTTGTGTGAACCATAAGGAATTAATGAAATGAATTAAGTATGAAGCAATTCTAAACCGGTGTAACTGCATGTATTGGTATTTCCTTCGTTATAATTGATCTTCTAATGGTTGCAAATGTTGGAAACTCGCCTGTATTCTAAACTGGCTCGAGAGAAGTAGAGATTGGGAAAAGGGAATAACAACAGAGATTTAAAGCTATCAACCTTTATCTAATAACTTGAGCTGTAACAGAGATAGGTATCTGAGATCAAGAACAAGGGTTAGTAGCGCGACACTCAGAGACCGAGAGGAGAAGAGTGAAATTCGTCTAACCAAGGTCGAGAAACATTTGGATGAACCTATCTTGTTAGATTTTGCATGCAACGCAGCGGGACAGTTTGTCAGCACAAGTACCCGATGGAGTTAAGAAATATTGGGGATCACAGTCCTAGTGCCTTTCTCATATTGATCACAAATCCAACAATCAACAATTATTACTATTACTATTTGTTTACAAAACCCCCTTTTTTTACTTACTTGCCAATTACTCGGACAAACACTCGATATAATTTAGTCCTATTCCCTGTGGGATCGACCACAACCTAGTTGCGTTCTATATTTGATTCAACGACCGCGTTATACTTTTTCTGGAGGTATAGTTTGGGCGACATCAAATTTTGATCTTAGGACAAGAAATTTTTGGGAACAAGTATTGTTTTCCAAAGCATAGCTTTGTTTTGAGTAAGTGGTTCTTACTACCATTGTTCTTCCTTATACTCATCTGATCATGTGTTCAATTGTTGTGAACTCTCATATGATATGATTTAGTTGTTTTACAATGTTTGAATGATGTTAATTCAACTAATTTAATTTAATTTCTCCTTTTCTTAATCATATAAAAATTATTGTCTATGTAGTTAAACAATAAATCTATATGTCTATTACAGACCAAAAACTTTATCTATACAAGAAAGTGCCAGAAGTCTACCATCAACCATATGAATATATAGTCAAACAATAGTATGACTAAAAAAGAAAAAATTAAGTTAAATTAGGGAAATTAACATCATTCAAACATTGTAAAACAACTAAATCACATCATATGGGAGTCCATAACAATTGAACACATGATCAAATAAATATAAGGAAGAGTAATAGTAGTAAGAACCACTTACTCAGAACAAATCTATGCTTTGAGAAACAATAGTTATTCTCAAGAAATACATGTCTAAGACCACTCACAAGCATCACTCTTTTTAATACTCATTTGATCATGTGTCCAATTGTTGTGGACTCTCATATGATGTGATTAAGTCGTTTTCCAATGTTTGAATAATGTTAATTCCACTGATTTAATTTAATTTTCCCCCTTTTAGTCATATTCAGTGATTTAGGATCATTTCATGTCCTAATACTCGTTTGATCAAGTCTAAAATTGATATGGACTCATAAATGATGTAATCAAATCGCTTTACAATGTTTGAATGATGTTAATTTTTCTAATTTAATTTAATTTATTATTTTTCTTTTAGTGATATTTTAGTGATTTAGGATCATTACATGTCCTAATACTCATTTGATCATGTCTAAAATTGATAAGGATTCACAAATGTAACCAAATAGTTTTACAATGTTTGAATGATGTTAGCTTTCCTAATTTAATTTAATTTCTCATTTTTAGTCATAACATTGCTTGTCTATATATTCAACTGGTCAAATGTAGACTGCTTGCAAAGTGGATGATAGATGCAGGTATGTTCTATAATATATGGGCCGGTTCGATAGATATATTTATCAATTCAGAGTTTGAACTTATTCTATTTAATTAATTAATTAAATTATTTATGTCCTTTTAAGCCGTATAAGGTGAAGAAAAAACTTATCCATTTAATTTATTTAATTGCAGTCCATTTAATTTATTCACAATCTTGTTCTGAGAAAAAACTTTAGACAATCATTACTTGTTCTCAACCCATTGAATCATGCCACCAATTGATGAAGACTCTTATATGATAGAATAAAATATTATTATCATGTTCAAATAGTGTTAACTCCTTTATTTTATTTTAGTTAATTAATTTCTTATTTAGCCAAATAGTAATCTAGTTTATAATATATACCAAGTGGCCGATCGATTATTAACAAATGGTGTAGTTAAGCGACTTATGATACACTTCAAGTAGTAGTCTAGTTTATATATATATCATATGGTCGATTATTGACAAATGGTGTAGTTGAGCAAAAATTATATTTATTGATAATTGACACAGGTTGATTAATGATATACTTATCCATAATCCATAAGACTTGTGCAAATTGAGGTTTAGATTTGTGATTTGACGAGTAAAAAAAACTTATAAATGTTCATTATTTTAGATAAAAATCAAGCATCGACATATCAAAAGGGGGAAAAATAAAAATAGAAAAAAAAGCTATTTTTTTATTCTTTAAAGATAATTACTATGTGGGTTTAAAAAAAAAAAAGTATATGAAATTGAAAGTTGTGTTTAGGTGATTCCATTTATTTGGTCATTTCAAAGAGCATACAATGATCGATACATAGACTATGGTTGTGCTCTATAGTTGGTTGATGCCTAAACTGTGAGTGTAGTCTATAACTGGTTGCATGGTCGATGACTATAAAATTTCAGTTGAACAAATAATAACGGTTGGCTGGATATCTTACAAATAACTACCTGAAGTACTGGAATGAAGCTAAGGTTGAAGATGATAATGATGATCATGTGTATGCTCAAAGTTATGGATAGCTTTAACAACAATGGAAAAAATTTGAAAGCTTGTGGATAACAATGGCTAAAGTGATGAAAATCCTACCAGTTATGTAGTCATTTTTCGATGGAATTGACCAGAAAAAAAGATCAAAAATCAGCAGAAAGAAAAAAAAAATCATTGATTATCACCTTGATCCAAAAATAAAAATAAAATAAAAAAAATCAATATAGAGCTCAAAATGCTTGATATCGGAAGATAATATATATTTGATGACAACAAATGAAGAGTTTCAGGATTGGAGGAGAAGATAAATCTAATGGAAAAATTTAGAATTTGAAGAAAAAAGAATGGGAGAAAGTGAAGAGAAAGAAATGAATTAGAGGTATTTTAGAGAAATAGTGGGGGTGAAATGTATTTTAAAAATACTTTAAGAGTGACATTAACTTTTTAAAATATCAAATAAGACCCTAACCCCACACCTTTTCTATTTTCCATTTCCATACCCCAAAAATTAAATTAAAAAAAAAATATTTCCTCCGTTTCAAAAAGAATAACCTAGTTTAACTTGGCAACAGAGTTTAAGAAAAAAAATAAAATTGAATCTTGTGGTCGTAAGTTAAAGTTATGGAAAATGTACCAAATGTCCTTTAATCTTGGGGTCTTAAACATATCATGTAGAAAGTTGAAATTAAAATATTGTCAAAAAAAGGAAAAGATCATTCTCTTTTAAATGGATTAAAAAGAAAAGTAAGTCATTTTTTTTTAAACGAAAAAAATATCTTTTTTTCAAAATAAATTTTTAAACTAACCTATTTTACAAATCTTCTCGAGAAAGTACCACCCATTTGACCCACACCTGAAGATGATGACTGTCTGGACGTAATCCTAGCTTCATTATTAGAAGCACGCTTAGGCATGGGAAGGTAGCCCCATGCATTTTATATTTCTATTACGTGATCAATACGTACCTCTGCTCTCTTTATCAAATAAAAATAAAATAAAAAAATTGACTAAATGATTTTTTAAAAAAAATTAAAACTTTACTCAAATCCAAATAAAAAAAATATGACTATATATATAATAAAGTCACTATCTCAAGTAGTCTTAGAGGATCAAGAAGATAAAGGTTCAAATTAAAATTCTCTCTAAATATGATAGGGGTATTTTTTTTTTTCCATCCATTTTTTAACCCCTTCCTAGGTACCACCTTTTTGTTTTCTTTGTGCCTCGAATTCATAACTTTTAGGTTGAAAATAACGAGTGCTTACTATGCGAGCAACTCCTTCTTGTCAAGGTATTTGCATTATCAATTATCATAGTGTATCAACACACTCGCCATTTGCCAATACTCTCAACTTCTCACTATATGTACCTATATGAAAATTTTCATCTCCCTCCCCCCTCCCCCCCCCCCCCTTCCCGGCCGCTTTAACCTTTCTACACAAGTTAATTGTCACATCCAGACTAGTCCCATGCATCAATAATATTTCCCCCTATATTTTTTGAATTTATAAATAAAATTCAACTAAACTCTAAATAATTAACATTAAATAAAAAAAGATACTCGTACATTTTAAAATAGTGGTACTTTACTTCCACCATATACTTTTCCAAACCATTTCCCCACTTACACCACCTTTTTAAACTATACGGATTCAGAATTTAAACTCAATGTATTCATCAATATAATATTACAATTCACCTATTTCCTATGGACGTAAAAGTTTGGAACACCACAGTTCCAGCAGCTGGGAATTCATCAATCGTGCAACTCCGCCTTTTCATCCCTAATGGCTCGACGGCTTTAACAACTCTGTTCCATATCTCACCGCTACTGCTCGAACACGTGATCGACACCGACATCGTCCCCGGTCGGAAAACCTGAACCACCTTCTGCAAAATCCTATCAATGTCATCATAAATTGATCCAACACACTCATAACTAGCGTAACTAAAACCGTCTTCTGGCGTTACATGAATCGTAGAGTAACGATCTCCATCAATCCCATTCATAGAGTATCCACAAGGATCAAATGCAAATTCACATATCATAGTATTCGGATTGATTTCTTCGATTCCAGTTACTTCTGTCATCTGTTTTCCGGTAGTATCTGGATTTTTAAAAAACTTTCGGGCTAATACCTGATCAAGATTCGTCATACAAATTTCCAGTGTGTATATATCATTAAGAATTGGAATAGGGTAAAACTTATCACAAGCAGAAAAAACATGCCATGCATGTGAAGTAAATTTTGAAGGCATAATAGATGCTTTTCTGTAACAAAGATGATTAGGCAATTGGTCCTGTAAGTAAATAATTTCTTCTTTATAACTTGTATGTGGATACGGTTGAGCTTTCGGGAAAATATAATTTCCTCTAGTGTACCTACATTCTGTTATAATAAGTCCCATTTGACATGCAAAGTGGATGAACGGACAAATGGATTTCAACAATTGTGTGGTTCCACATGTTTTGATGATTATTTTGGTTGGGTATACAAAGAGACTTGATTCTGATAGTACGTAAGAATCGAAAAATTGGTTGCCAACAGCTGCCACTACGGTGCACTGCACCGCATGTAATACTTCCTCTAAGGAATTAAAATCTAGTTGCCGTAGACCTCCCATTTCGGTCACCGGGTCGTCACCGGAGAAGTGTAGCTCAAGTCTCTTCTCAAATCCTTCAAATCCAGAAGCAGCCATTGATGAAATTAAAGTTTTAGATAAACCAAGAAAAATTAAGAAAACAGGGAAATAATAGTGAAAATTTATGTGGAAATAATGTTACTATGCTTTTTTTTTTTTTTTTGGAGTGGGAAGTGTAGGTGATAAAAACTGGAACAGGAAAGTGAGTATATATAGGGTGAAGAAAATGAGGTTGGAGATTGTGATGGGGGGCATGCGGATGAGGCAACAAGGAATAATAATCATATTTAAAGTTAATTAGTGGGGATTTGGTTACATCTAACATACGCAAGTATAATAATATATTAGGATCGTTGACATAAATAGAGAGACCAACGTACACTCGTAAATCACGTGGTGTCTTAGAAGAAGAGGGACACAATTATAAACAAAAGTGCTTGAATGCATGACAACAATTATTGGATATATTAAGCTATGCCAAAGGCATGCAAGCCTTATGTATTAGATGTTCTCAAGTGGACACACCAATTAGCCAAAGCACTAGTAGCTATGAACTAATTGATATCAATATCTTTCTTTTTGTAGTACTATCATTTAGTATAAGTCTTTTTTTAAAAAAAAAAAATATTGTTCTTTACCGTTCAATTTTTATATAGCAATAGTATAAATTTTTTTACACAATCAGATCAATAGTTACAAATAATAGTACTCTTATATAAGCTAAGGGAAGTAATTTATGATTTGCACTCTTAATGTATATGGTTTTTTTTATGACTTACGCCTTATTCTATATTTTTTAATAATTTGCATCCTAATCTGTTTGCTTCACTATAAAACCAACAAAAGTCATTTTCTTTTAATATACTATTTCTGTTTAAAAAAGAATGACCTACTTTCCTTTTTAGTCTGGTTCAAAAAGAATGACCCCTTTCTTTTTTTGGCAATACTTTAATTTCAACTTTTCACGTGACATCTTTGAGACCACAATATTAAAGGGCATTTTAGTACATTTGACATAACTTTAATTTAAGATCACAAGATTCAAAATTTTTCTTTATTTTTTTAAACTTCACGTCAAGTCAAAACAGGTAATTCATTTTGAAACGAAGGGAGTAATAATTTACAAAGGGCATGGTGGCTGGCAATACCTATATATTAGTGACCACATTCAGCCACTCTGTGCTGCATGCGGACCAACAACCCCTTCCTTACAAGTCTCATCGATCGATGTACACGTATTACCCGTCATCCACATACAAATTATATAGTACTAGTATGCATCTTTCAATTGCATCTCACCCTCTCTGGCAAATTTATATCTAAAAAAAAAAAAAAAAAGAAGAAGAAGAAAACACTCCTAACGGCCTCCAGAAAATTAGGAATTTGTTTTCTCCTAATTGTTTTACTAAAATAAATTGAAAGTCTACGTAGGTTCGTTTTTACAAATAGATGAGTGAAACGCTACTCTAAAAAGCAGAAATTAGTGACAAACACATTTTATAACTAAACAACAAATTCATTATTGATCTTATTTAGCGATAAATTATAAATAATTTCTTTTAGCATTAGCAATAAAATTCCTAGCTAATTTCAATTTTTTGATGGTAAAAAGAGCATTGTGCATGGTGCCCCGTAAGGAGACATCATCTAGACTCTAGTGTATGTGTGTCGACACTTCAGACTACATAACCCCACCAATGGCCATCTTTTAATACTACAAAGTGCAATGTTTGTTTGAGGCTTTGAGCATAATGAGTATTTGAGGCCATATGCTTAAATGGATAAGGAGACAATTACATGATCGGTTTGGACTTAATTTGGATAGAGTTACAAAAATTACTTTAGCTGTCGTCGTATGTAGTTGCTTATTGCATGCGCAAATTTTCCTACATCTATGTATAAGAAAATTACGTATGACATAAACATATAATATATTTGACATAAGATCATAATTAAAATAAATATTGGGTCATTTTTTTAATAGTTGAGCACTATACATACACAATATAGAAGGGGCAATTATGAGTACTACTGTTCCATGAGCGCATATTTTGTGCAGCTGTGGTGCCCACCACTCTTTTGATTGGCATGTGCAATTTGCAAATTAGATTAGGTAAATATGTATCTTCATCTCATGTCTATATTAAATTAACTAATCTAATTAAAACATAAAATGAAATATACATAAAATGATTAAGTGATAATTGTGTTTATGAAAAATGTAAGCTCATGTTTATTGATTTAATGTAACATTGAGTGAGTAAGATTAATTCGCAAATCACTTTCAATCTTAATTAATCTCTAATTTATAGAGTAGCAAAGATAACTACAATTAGGTTATCAGAAATACTAAAAGACTCGGAATTACAAACTAATACTTGTTGTCAACTGTATTCCACACTCAAAATTGTCAACTGTATTCCTCAGTCAAAGTTGAGTACATGTATTGATCATCTAAATAATTGTATGAGGTAAAAAATAATTTATATATACGACGAGGCAAAACGATAGCAGAACATGTGGTGAACAAGGGGTATTCGTGAAGGCTTTTTCGATAGAATTGCTCGGTTCAAAGATGTGTTTGATAAGGCTCGACCTCGGCTTATTACCGGGGGCACAAGGTGGTCATCACTCATCATATAGGGAAAACAGGAAAGGACGTACTCTTGTCCCAAATGACATAGCAAAAGGATTAAAAGTCGTACAAATATGCCAGACATATCCGTATGAGGCCCTGCCAACAAAAAAAGAATTTTAGTTTTCATTGGTAAAGGTATTCTCGTGTGGAGCTAGGATGACTATTGAGCATACTACTTTAGGGCTCAAGGAGAGGTTAATTTTTCACTGGTTAATGTTTAACCTTTGTCGCTTATAAATAGTAGTTTTAACACACTTGTAAAGAATTGGATTGTGAACAATAAAATAACATTATCCTAATATTCTTGTATTTTCAAGCTTTCTAGCTATATTTTACAGCATGTCCATACAAACGTTTTGGGATCTAAGATAATTGAGCATTGACGTTCTCGGATCCATAGCGAGCGTCAAGCATTAATTCGAAGCTTTATTGCTTTATACCATCCTCTTAACTTTACTACAGTATATATTTTCACTTCGTTCCTTTACGAGCTTATTTAACTGTTCATATACATGTTAATTTAATTAATGAGTTAATCGAGATACATGTTCTTGACCTTAACAAAATTGCCATGCTAGACACTATTGGGAACCAAATGCAAATTTTTAGGGGTTGAATTGCACACTTTACACATTATAAAAATAAGATCTAGTACTCCCAACCTTCTCTATATTATGATTGATATGATTGTAAGAAACGTGGAAGATTTATCGAAACAGGCAAAGACATGTTTTGACCTTTCAAGTGGTATTGATATTATATTGTCGTCAAATCATCAATATAATGTTATCTTTTCACTGCCCCCCCAGACATAAAAACACATCATACTCTACAGGTAGTATGGTAGAAAATATTAGAGAAAATGATACATATGTTAGCTTGAGTATTATTTATTTACTCTCTTATTTAGTGGTGTTTTTAGCTTATTATACATTCTATTTAGTATTATTCTTATATTTTCTCCATTTTATTTTAGTTATCTATTTTTTCTTTTACACGTATTAAGAAATCATAAATAAGAAAATAGTTTTATTAATTCATCGCTTACAAAATTTTTTGAGACTTTACAAACAAGAGTTCACACTTTCAAAAAGAATTAATTGTAAAGATAATATAAAAAAAATTTAATTAATTCTCTCTTGATTTATTAAAGTGGACAACTAATATGAGACAATTATTTTTAGTAAGATGGACAACTAAAATGAAACGGAGTGAGTACATAATAAATCATGTTTATTAGCAATATGGGATACTATTCATATTATAATACATCCTATTCAATACTCCATCCGTTTAAAAAACAATGGTATCTTTTAACTTGATACGGAGTTTAAGAAAATAAAGAAGACTTTTAAATCTTGTAGTCTTAAATTAAAAATATGTCAAATATATCAAAGTGCTCTTTAATTTTATGGTCTTAAATATACTATGTAAAAAAAATAAAAATAAAAAATTACTAATAAAAGAAAAGATCATTCTTTTTTAATCGAAAAAAAATACTATTATTTACTATATTCCAATATACCCATTAATACGACAAACCAAATACAATAAAAAATACTGTAATCATAACCAATCACAACATTATTAATAAATCCTATTCATCAATACTGTTCTCACACCCTATCAAACGACCTGATGTGAATAATATTTTTATCTGAATTTATATTATTTCTGTGTAAATATTAGTACTACTGTAAAAAAGCTAATGGTATATTTCTCTATAGTCACATGACTGTTCATCAATACATATTCTCCTCGAGCCCTGCCACAAGCTCTCCATGTTTAATTTGGTTCAACTTTACACGCCAAATCATTTCTCTCTTGGCTTCCTTCTCTATTAGGCCTGAAGAAAAAATGTCTTCTCTTTACGGTTTTTCATGTGAGGTCAAAATATATATTTTTAGTCATTATTTATTTTATATTTAATATTTTTTTTTAACTATTAATTTTATGAATTATGTTTAATATTATATTTTGATATGTAGGATTAAAATGGTGTGAAGATGAAACACGTTGAAGCTGAAACGAATTAAAGACGGAAGATCATAGAAGGAAATCAAGCAAACAACTTAATGGAATAAAGTTATTAAAATAATGGAAAGTGACCCTTGGGTGTATCGCAATTCTCACGATTCCAGTGGTTGTCCGCGATCGCCTCCGCAGCACGGAAAAGAATTATTCTGTAATTAATTTTTTCCAATCTATTTTGAATTCGATTATTTTATTTGAGGCTTTTTTCTACACCTATTAATATTTCATAAAATTAGTTTTTAAAATACTTTTGACCTAGAGAGAGCAAGAAGTTACCGTGGAGGTCGGAGAAAATTGGTTCTATCTTTTCTTCTCCATATTTATTTATTTTTATGTTAATTCTTTGGATGATTTGTTGTAATTGCTCCATGTCTATGTGGAGCTAAACTTCTCTTTCTAGGATTATGGTAGCTAATTAAATGATTGTTTAGTAACTCTTGATTTTTTGTTTGATTATCAAAATAGTTGCTCTTATATTCTTGTTTTACTATTTTAATGATTCGCGACCATTAAAATAAATCTATAATCTCAAAGTGAACGGACCAAGGGAACTGAGGGATAGAACAAAGACTATAGGGAGTAAGATCTCTTCTTTAGTAAAATAAGGAATTGATTTGTGGCTAGCATAAGAATATACCTAGATCACCTTACTTGGTTACAAAATGGGAAGATAAATAAATGTGTTTGAATTAGCTTCTCACATCCCCGCTCAACGATGTAGTTGTGAGACTAGTTTGAATAGACGATAGAGGATGACCATTCCCGAATCATAAAATCAACCCCGTAAATCAACAACTAGATATCAAATAAGTTGATGAAATTGATACTCGACATGATTGTTAGAGAATCCATAAACCTAGATCGATTTATCATATTGATTATGTAAAAATCTGCTCTTTATTTGGTTAATTGTTCATTAGTTATTTTATTTTTATTTTTAGTTTAGTTAATTTATAAATATATCTTGAAATCCACCGCTTGAATAAATAATAAGCATTAGTCTAATTTAGTAAAATAGTTAATCGACACGTCCCTGTGGGTTCGACATCCGGCTCGCAAGAGCCACTTTATTACTCGTACGACCGCGTACACTTGCATGTGCGTTTGGACGCAATAAATTTTTGGTGTCGTTGCCGAAAATTTCGGTGTTAATTATTTAGCTAGATTACACCTTTTTAGTTATTTGTTTGAGTTGTACATAGTTTATTTTTTGTACATAGTTATCTTACTAGTTTATTTTACTTTTCTATCACTATTCTTGATATGTCAGTCTGGGATAGATGGTGGTCGAATAGTGATGATTCTTGTTGTTTTTGCGGAGGACCCCACTGAGAGAGTATTTGTCAAAATTTTTAGGGGAGCGAGTGGTGTGCACCTACTCAATCTGCTGAATTGGATGTATGTAATATATGTGGTGGTCAGGAAAGTCATTGACTTTCCCAACTTTTATTCCCCTCCCTTGAATCCCTATTATGATCAACGGATCTCTACATGCAATTCGCTCACTTCGGAAAGAGCGGACGAAAACCTGTTGTTTGTGATGTTGGCAGGGAAGCAAGTCAAATATTACGAGTTTTTTCGGGATGGTCTCACAACCCTGGCAACCCAACTAAAAAAGGGGAGAGATGAGCTCATACAAGAGATGGAGCGATTTGGCCTAGATATCCGTGACTTGAATGACCAATTGACTATAAAGATTGTGATGTCTGATGTCCAATCAGCTATAGTTATGGATACTAGCCAGTCTGTGGAGAGGGAAGAAGAATTCCAACTAGTCGACATCATGGTTGAATTAATGCTAACATTGAGAATGTGAATAAGAGTAAGCATGTGGCATATGGTGTAAGTTTGGAAGTGGGACGTATTGGACTTCATTCAAACCACTTTTCTACATTATGTTTGGACGATAACATGAATGTGGAGTCATTCAAACTAGTGGAGGAGTGGGAGGATAAGGAATAAGACTCTTACATTCTGAAGTTTGCACCCAACAAGAAAAGACACAACATGCCTCACTTTAGGGTCAAACAGTTCTACATGCACCACCCAAATTACTTGGCTCCACCATCTTCTTATCACCACCATATGAGCGAAACACAAAAATGGATGCGTAGTTGGGGGTGAAATTCATATCCTCAAGGTAGAGAAAAAGTTGATGGATCGTGCCTCGACGTTAAATTAGGCGTTTGTTGGGAGGCAACCCAACATGTAGTAAGTAATTTTTATTTTTATTTTTCGTTTTTATTCTAGCGTCACTTGTTTTTGTTTTTTTGTTTTTGCAGATTTAGGGGAAGTCTGAGTACCTAAATCAGCTAAGGAGTATGTTTGAGCTTAAATGTGGGGTGCGTACGACCTTGATTGAAAGTGAAGAAACATGTTGCTAGTTAGGCTCTAGAGTGTCTGAAGGAGTATCTTTAGCCCTTATTTTACTTTATTTATTGCTCTGGGGACAAAACATAATTTTAAGTGTGGGGTGGGATGTCTTTCAATATTTGTTTAGGGTAAAATATGCTATAGGATGTTTATATTTTTTTTAGTTTCTGGCTTAAAATTAAAAAAAAAATTAAAAAAATTGAAAAAGTTTAAAAACACAAAAAGATTTTTATTTTATTCTTTAGATTAGATTAAATTATTTTTTTTTAGCTTTTTAGTCTTTATTAGAGAATACTTTGCCCACCCCTTGGTTTTTATTTTCGCTTCTTTTTCGAGGGGGGTCCCTTTGATCCGAGTATCTTTTTCTTTTAGGAGTAAATGTTATTTTTTTTATTTTTTTTTGGAGAGAAAAGAAAAGACCATATTTTTGACTTGTTTGATGCTAGCAATTTAGGCCTGATCTTAAGTAGTACTTTTTTGTGAGTGCTTGAGTATAAATAAAATAGCAGACTTTCTAACACCTAGGCTCACGGTTATGACTCTATATATAACTTATTCTTATTTTATAGTTCGCTATGACACTGTTTGTCTTAGAAGTGGAATTGATCCATCTTGATTGATACTTGTGCCATGTCTGGTGAGGTTTTACAGATATTTCATGTTTTGCATCTTAATCTAGAACTTGCTCTGCATGTTATTGAAGCAAAATAAAAAGTGTTGCTCTGTTTAGAAGATGATATAGGCTTTTTTTGATTTATCTTGTGAACTTTAGCCTTTTCAGATATTATATCATTAGTTAGCCCTTTTGAGCCTGTAGCCTTTTGTTGGATAGTTGTATTTTTGCCTTGATCCTTTTGTTGAATCCCTAATTTTTGCACCTTGCTTCCTTGAGCACTGTAGCATATACTGGTTATAATTGTTAAATCTGAAGAAAATGAATTGTTGGGTGTAAAAAGGTGATCAATGATAGCTACAAAATGATGAGAAGACCCTCTTAGAAAGAATGTGATCATAAGAAAACAAAAATAACAAGAAAAAAAGTGAAATGTTCTTGATATGATGAGAATTACTAGTGAAAATAATTGTTGAATAGAGGGTTGAAAATAAAGAAAAGAAAATAATGGGTGATAAACTCTAAAAGTTCAAAGTGTTTAGGGAAGTGTAAGTCACTATTATATAGTTTTCCTACCTGTCCCCTTGCTAATATTACAATCCATTAAAGTCCTATTTGATTCTATTCGAACATACTTAATTAGTGGAGATGTACATAATGGGCAAGCTTATGATTCTTTGTTCATACATGTGAATTCTTTTGTGAGTGTGAGAGTTGTTCTTTGATGTTAAGTCCTTAATTTATATTCAATCTTTTGAATTGAGTGTGTGGACTATTCTCTTTGTGAGGACACTTATTTCATGATAGATAGGTGATGTTATTAGCTTTCTTTGACAAGAGTAGGTGAACGAACTTAAATTGGATGAGTTAGAGTCTGTCTTTGAGGTTAGGAGGTTAGAAGTTTGTTGTTTGTTTGTATTTCTTGCATAATGATCGGGAAGTGTACTTGATGTTTTAAATTGCTATATGGCCTAATTGCTTGTATCAACCAAAGTGGTGGTGTTCCAAGCTTGATTTATTGATATGAGCTTTAATGATTGCTCGAGGACGAGCAACAATCTAAGTGTGGGGTGGTGATGTGAGGCCAAAATATATATTTTTAGTCATTATTTATCTTATATTTAGTATTTTTATTTGTCTTTTTTTAGCATTAACTTTATGAATTGTGCCTAATATTATATTTTGATGTGTAGGATTAAAATGGTGTGAAGATGAAAAAAGTTGAAGCTGAAACAAATTAAAGACGGAAGATCATAGAAGGAAATCAAGCAGGTAACTTAATGGAATAAAGTTATTAAAATAATGAAAAGTGACCCTTGAGTGTATCGCAATTCTCACGATGCCAGTGGTTGTCCGCGATCGCCTTCACAGCGCAGAGAAGAATTATTCTGTAATTAATTTTTCTAAGTTTATTTTGGACTCAGTTATTTTATTTGAGGCTTTTTCCTGCACCTATT
Organism: Capsicum rhomboideum; assembly: GCA_031232105.1. Taxonomy (NCBI): domain Eukaryota; kingdom Viridiplantae; phylum Streptophyta; class Magnoliopsida; order Solanales; family Solanaceae; genus Capsicum; species Capsicum rhomboideum. The sequence continues at coordinate 24,276,653 of CP124713.1, read as the reverse complement.
AATATTTCATAAAATTAGTTTTAAAATACTTTTGACCTAGAGAGAGCAAGAAGTTGTCGTGGAGGTTGGAGAAAATTGGTTCTATCTTTTGTTCTCCATATTTATTTATTTTTACGTTAATTTTTTGGATGATTTGTTGTAATTGCTCCATGTCTATATGGAGCTGAACTTCTTTTTCTAGGATTATGATAGCTAATTAAATGATTGTTTAGTAATTCTTGATTTTATTTGTTTGATTATCAAAATAGTTGCTCTTATATTCTTGTTTTACTATTTTAATGATTCGCGACCATTAAAATAAATCTATAATCTCAAAGTGAACGGACCAAGGGAACTGAGGGATAGAACAAAGACTATAGGGAGTAAGATCTCTTCTTTAGTAAAATAAGGAATTGATTTGTGGCTAGGATAGGAATATATCTAGATCACCTTACTTGGTTACAAAAATGGGAAGATAAATAAATGCGTTTGAATTAGCTTCTCACATCCCCGCTCAACGATGTAGTTGTGAGACTAGTTTGAATAGACTACTAGAGGATGACCATTCCCGAATCATAAAATCAATCCCATAACTCAACAGCTAGATAATCAAATAAGTTGATGAAATTGATACTCGACATGATTGTTAGCGAATCCATAATCCTAGATCGATTCATAACATTGATTACATAAAAATCTATTCTTTATTTGGTTAATGGTTCATTTGTTATTTTATTTTTAGTTTTAGTTTAGTTAATTTATAAATATATCTTGAAATCCATCGCTTGAATAAATAATTAGCATTAGTCTAATTTAGTAAAATAGTTAATCGACAAGTCCCTGTGGGTTCGACACCCGACTCGCAAGAGCCACTTTATTACTTGTACAACCGTGTACACTTACGTGTGCGTTTGGATGCAACAGTTTTCCTTTCATTAGTGGAAAAAAAAAACTAATTAAGAAAATATATGTGCTTTTCAATTTGTTGAACCATATACAGTTATAACGACATTTCACTATAGCAGCTTGATTTTTTCAGGAATCGATTTTTCATGTTAATTATATTTTACTTCTCCATAATTGTCACACCCCGAATCCCACGAGGCATGATTGGCACCCGAAGCCGACAAGGCCCGAGAGAATCAACCTTTGCTTCTATACATTCATATGGGTGGCAGGTCTAGGGGCATAAGCCTAGCTCGATCCGATCCCAACATGACGATAAGTCATGTAAAGACCCACTGATCAGTCGGGGCCCGGGTACATTGTGACACATGTAATGACAAGTGAGCATTGAAGTAAAGAAACAATGAAAGCAATGAAAGTAATACACATGGTTCCCAAAGATACAGAATGGTTACTTATTCATTTGATTATTCATATGCATTTGAGTTATTCATGTATTATACAGTTTCATTTATACAGTTTCATTTGAGCCTTGCATACTCGGTACTTATTTCGTACTGACCCCTCTTGGGGAATTTACCTTACTTGCTGCAGGCGTAGGCACCAGTAGGCCTCCTCAGTAGATTGCCAGCTGTTAGTGGTTCATTGGTGAGCTCCAGCTAATTCGGGGCTTCTCCGAGTCAGAGTGTGTATATGTTTTGGTATGTACATGTTGTATAAAGCGGGGACTTGTCCCGACTCTTAGTTGTTTTGGTCAATGCATCTGCTAGAGGTTTTTGTAGACGCATGTGGGTATATGTATATAAGGTGACTCATGAAGTATTATTTTGATGGCCTCAACGGCCAAGTTTCTCAAATGTATATATATATATCGCATGTTCCATGTTCTCCGATATTAGCCTTTCATGTTCTTATGTGATAGTAGTGTTTCCTATGGCATGCATATGAATGTATAGCAGCAAAGGTTGGTTCTCTCGGGCCTTGTCGGCTTCGGGTGCCAATCATGCCTCGTGGGATTTGGGGTGTGACAAAAGTGGTATCAGAGCAGGTCGTTCTAAGGGTGTCTACAAAGCCGTGTCTGAGTAGAGTCTTACTTATCAATGTGTTGTGCACCACATTTATAAGTAGGAGGCTACGGGACATTTAGGATGTTGTTTCTCTTCTTCATTCAAGATCGTGCAATAGAGCCCATGGTGTAAGTTGAACTGTGTCTGACAATAGTAATTGTTTCTCTTTGATATAGTAACAATGCCGGTCACTAGAAGAGGAAGAGGTAAAGGTAAGCAGGTTGATGTGCCTGCGGGTGAAGGAATGAGCAGATTACCACCTGACCAAGCTAGTCAAAGTGGAGCAAATGCTGAAATTTCATCGAGGTCTTCCTCTACCTTTCCAACTCCGGAAGAGCCACTTGGTAGAGAAGTACTCGCAGAACCGCCGATGAATGCCACTGATCAAGATCTTAGAAATGTTGTACATATGTTGACACAGTTGGTGGCGGCACAAAGCCAAGGACGAGCTGGTGCAATGACACATGATGATGATGCGGCTAGAATGACAAGTCGCAGAACACAGGATTTTCTAAAATTGGACCCTCCCATATTCACTGGGTCAGACTTGAAAGCAGATCCACAGGACTTCGTGGATCAAATTCAGAGGGCTTTGTAAGTTATGCATGTGACGGGGGTTGAAACAGTTGAACTTGCTGCATATAGGTTGAAAGGAGAGGCAATATTGTGGTATGAGGACTGGAAAAGATCAAGGGGTATTGATGCACTCCTAGCTAGTTGGGGAGAATTTAAAACAGCGTTCCTTGATCATTACCTCCCTTATGAAATTCGGGAGGCACGTGCCGATCAGTTTCTGAATTTACACCAAGGGAACATGAGTGTTCGAAAATACAGTCTTCAATTCAATTCCTTGGCTAGATATGCGCCAAATGTGGTGGCTATAATGACGGAATCGATACGTAGACAGATTAGAACCATATTTGGTAAGGGATTGCACCATTGCAGCCTTGAACAAAGACATGGATATAGCAAGAATTCAGGCCTTCGCCCAGAAAATGGAAGATCAAAGACAGAGAAGAGGGACACAGGAATCTGAGCAAGGGCCATCAAAAAGAGCTAGATCTACGGGGCAGTCTATGGTGTCCCCGGAAGAATCTAGATCTCGGATGTTACCGCCTAGACCCTCAATCTCTCACTCGATAGCAGGTGCTCACTCTCAATTCCGAGGACCCAGAGGTAGTCCATCTGGACAGAGCGGTGGAGAGCAAGGCTCGCACATAGTAGGATTTCCCCATCAGCAGTGTCAGCACTGTGGGCGTAGTCATGCAGGTACATGCCGAGTGGGGACAAATTCTTATTTCTGGTGTGGCACAGTGGGGCATATGATGAAAGAATGCCTACAAAGGGGTGCGAGTGGTATAGCACGACCTACGGGATCAACCGTTGCATCATCAGCATCGGTTCCTTCCCCTGGCAGAGGCGTTCAACCTATTGGTCGTGGTAGAGATTTTAGAGGGGCAGCTAGTTCCAGCGGAGCCCACAATCGCACCTATGCTCTGGTGGACCGGCAGAATGAGGAGGCAGCTCCTGATGAAGGTACAGGTATATTACCCTATTTTCGCGTGATGCATATGTATTGATTGGTCCGAGTTCTACTTTATAGTATGTTAATCCATAGGCTATTATGACTCGCAACTAATGGGGTACTGGAGTTATTAGTTAAATCAATGGAAATATCTTCACCTGTCGGTGAATAAGGTATAGTTAAAGGAATCTGTCATAATGGTATTGTAGATGTTGTGATCATAGATGATTAGGTATTTTTTTAAAAGCGTTACTCATGAAAGAGGTAATGGGATTTGAAAAAAAAAAAAAAAAAAAAAAAAGAGATTTGGCCTTATATAACGTGCCATGTGCAATTTGCCGGAGGTGCAAGAGAGTTTCATTTTCTATTGCTCCCAACGGGACTATACAAGTTATGGAGGATTCCATTAGGAAGATATGCTTATGGTTATTCTAGACCAACAAGTGAAAGGGTAAGTAAATAAATGATGAGAAGCTGAAAACAAAGTGATAAGATCAAAGTACCCATAATTGTTCCAAAAGGAAGGAAGAGTTCACAGTTTGGGAGTGAGGAAAGAATAAGCAAGTATCCATGAGCGTCTATGTATAGTGATGGTAATATAAGAATGCATGTGTTATACATGAGAGGATGCCGCTAACATTCGAGGACGAACGTTTCTAAGGGGGGGAGAATGTAACACCCCGTACGTTTCTGAGTCTAGCCGACAACCGTAACATTTGTGAAAAAATGAAAACATGAGAGACTTGATGAATTTTGTATTGAATTGTGGGCATTTAAAAGGCTTATACAATTGGGCCCTTAAATGAAGCCCAAAATAACAAAGAAGACATGGCCCAAAAGGATTTTATTTTGACCCATTCTTCCATTTTGATCCATTTGACCAATCAAAATAGCATTAAATGCTAAGGAAAAGATAAGGAAGACATGAGGACCTATATAAAGGAAAAAAAATCAGATTTTTATTCACTTGAACTCTCATCTCATTTCTAGAAATTTCCAACATTTTCACCTTTGCTCTCAAGAACCCTAAGTCACTCTTTTGGCCAAGATCATCAATTGGTAAGACTTGGTAAGTGTTTATTATGATGGATTAATATATTTTATGCATAATACATGGTGTATATTATGTTGGTTATGTCGGTGGAGCATTGAGAAGTTCACAATGAGTAAAGTGTACATGTTTGCTAGATCGAAGGGTGTTTTGTCTTGTAAACTTGACTATGGACTTGTGGTTATGAAAGAAGTGAATGTGGTGAAGTAAATATTGACATGCGAGATGTGATTATGGTCTTACTTTGTTTTATTCTTGTGCATAACGTTTGGAAGTGTTATTGTGAATTTGGTTATGGTTTCGGTGTCGTATTGGCCGTGAAATGTTGTTTTGGGTGTCGTTATGTGCGTTGTGAGACCATGGATGAATTTTGGTGTTTAAGAGGATCAAAAATATGTTCAACTATGTTTGATTGTGATCATGGACCATCCATGGCATTAAAAGACCCAAAAAAAGTCATTTCGGACCAAAACGGGCATCCGCCCCCGCAGACGAGGGCATCTGCGGGCGCAGATGGCACTGGCTGCTGCCAAGGGCCATCTGCGTGCACAGGTGGCTGACCTGCAGGCGCAGGTGGCTGCGCAGGTCAGCCCAGAATTGTGTTTTGATTGTTTTCGTATCCCTTTGATCCCCGAAAGCCCCGATACCCTTTTGGGATGTAATTATCAACTTGTGATGTCGTTTTAGTGACTTTAAAGTATCGTATGGAGGTGTGTTGGACTATGTTAAGTATGGATGATTGTTCATATGTTGTTATAAAGGAATAACTACGACAGAATGATAAAGAGAAATGTGTACAAGGTAAGTATGGGTGAAATGCTATCAATGTATGATATTTTGGTCAATGTGTGTAATGTTATAGTGTTGTTGATATGGAAATGCAGCGGAGGGTATTGTAAGGGGGTGATGTGACGTTATATGGTAGTCACTGTCGTCTTGTATGCCTTTATAGTAACTAGTTGCTAATGTAAGTTCCGATATGAACTTGTATTGTAGAGTAAGACGTAAAGAAGGAGATGGACCATTGTATTCATACATAGGCTTGTATATTCATACTTGGAAGTGAAGGTATGTAAGGTTCCCTTGTCCCATAGTACTCATATTTATGTTACACTTGTCCTATTTCGAAATGTGTTATGGCATCCTAGTTCCGGCTACCAAAGGTTATTGTCACAAGTCTACTACTCATTGAACAAGTGTGAACCACATGTTTCATATTCATTGATAATATTCCAAAGGTCCAATAGTGATAGTGCTCATGTATCTTGTTCCTTTATTATTGTCTAATGGTTCCAACAGTGTTACGTTTCCTCAAAGATTATGTTTCCAATAACGCTTAATCACATGTCTCTCATTCATTGGTTAATGACCCAAAGCTTCAAGTAAAGTATCAATCCCAAAGTTTCAATCTCAAAGTAAAGATCAAAGTAATGCAAATGTGGTTGATGATTCAGTACGGGTGGCAGCTTTGGGGGTAATATGCCTAGCTCAAGCCGATCCCGATATCATTGGATCAGGGGGAAGCTTTGGGGGCGAAAGCCTAGCTCAAGCCGAACCTGATAGGGGGCAGCTCTAGGGGTGAAAACCTAGCTCGAGCCGAACCTGATATGTTGATTTATGAGTGGTAGGTCTAGGGTCATAAGCCTAGCTCGACCCGATCCCAACATGACGATAAGTCATGTAAAGACCCACTGATCAGTCGGGGCTCGGGTACATTGTGACACATGTAATGACAAGTGAGCATTGAAGTAAAGAAACAATGAAAGCAATGAAAGTAATACACATGGTTCCCAAAGATACAGAATGGTTTCTTATTCATTTGATTATTCATATGCATTTGAGTTATTCATGTATTGTACAGTTTCATTTGAGCCTTGCATACTCGGTACTTATTTCGTACTGACCCCTCTTGGGGAATTTACCTTACTTGCTGCAGGCGCAGGCACCAGTAGGCCTCCTCAGTAGATTTCCAGCTATTAGTGGTTCATTGGTGAGCTCCATCTAATTCGGGGCTTCTCCGAGTCAGAGTGTGTATATGTTTTGGTATGTACATATTGTATAAAGCGGGGACTTATCCCGACTCTTAGTTGTTTTGGTCAATGCAACTGCTAGAGGCTTTTGTAGACGCATGTGGGTATATGTATATAAGGTGACTCATGAATTATTATTTTGATGGCCTCAACGGCCAAGTTTCTCAAATGTATATGTATATATATATATATATATATATATATATATATCGCATGTTCCATGTTCTCCGATATTAGCCTTTCATGTTCTTATGTGATATTAGTGTTTCCTAGGTTTTCACCCCTAGAGCTGCCCCCTGTCAGGTTCGGCTTGAGCTAGGATTTCGCCCCCAAAGCTGCCCCCTGATCCAATGATATCGGGATCGGCTTGAGCTAGGCATATTGCCCCCAAAGCTGCCACCCGTACTGAATCATCAACTATATTTGCATTACTTTGATCTTTACTTTGAGATTGAAACTTTGGGATTGATACTTTACTTGAAGCTTTGGGTCATTAACCAATGAATGAGAGACATGTGATTAAGCGTTATTGGAAACATAATCTTTGAGGAAACGTAACACTGTTGGAACCATTAGACAATAATAAAGGAACAAGATACATGAGCACTATCACTATTGGACCTTTGGAATATTATCAATGAATATGAAACATGTGGTTCACACTTGTTCAATGAGTAGTAGACTTGTGACAATAACCTTTGGTAGCCGAAACTAGGATGCCATAGCACATTTCGGAATAGGACAAGTGTAACATAAATATGAGTACTATGGGACAAGGGAACCTTACATACCTTCACTTCCAAGTATGAATATACAAGCCTATGTATGAATACAATGGTCCATCTGCTTCTTTACGTCTTACTCTACAATACAAGTTCATACCGGAACTTACATTAGCAACTAGTTACTATAAAGGCGTACAAGACGACAGTGACTACCATATAACGTCACATCACCCCCTTACAATACCCTCTGCTGCATTTCCATATCAACAACACCATAACATTACACACATTGACCAAAATATCATACATTGATAGCATTTCACCCATACTTACCTTTTACACATTTCTCTTTATCATTCCGTCGTAGTTATTCCTTTATAACAACATATGAACAATCATCCATACTTAACATAGTCCAACACACCTCCATACGATACTTTAAAGTCACTAAAACGATATCACAAGTTGATAATTACATCCCAAAAGGGTATCGGGGCTTTCGGGGATCAAAGGGATACGAAAACAATCAAAATACAATTCTGGGCTGACCTGCGCAGCCACCTGCGCACGCAGATGGCCCTTGGCAGCAGCCAGTGCCATCTGCGCCCACAGATGCCCTCATCTGCGGGGGCGGATGCCCGTTTTGGTCCGAAATGATTTTTTTTGGGTCTTTTAATGCCATGAATGGTCCATGATCACAATCAAACATAGTTGAACATATTTTTGATCCTCTTAAACACCAACATTCAGCCATGATCTCACAACGCACATAACGACACCCAAAACTAGGGCTGGGCATTCGGTTTGCTCGGTTCGGTTTTTGAATATCGGTTTGATTTTTCGGTTTTCGGTTTGACGAAAATGACAACCGAAACCGAACTGAAATAAATTCGGTTCAGTTTGGTTTTTGCATATTCGGTTCGGTTTTTTTCGGTTTATTTTTTCGGTTTTGAAGATCAAAATAGTGTGCCTTTTTTTGTCATGACTGGCTTTTGAAATTGTCCACAGAGTTTCATTGAAAGACGCAGAAGTGAGAATGGGCTGAGGGAAGCTAGTGGCATGAAGGACAATATTATTGAATTTAACTCCAAGACCAGTGTATGAAATCCCATGTAATGCCTCAGACCACCATTCATATTTTGGGATACCAAGCCTACTCACACTGCCAGCAGTGTTCACCAGCATACTGATTTTTTCATCCAATGTTAATCTTTTAACTAAATCATTCACCCTGGACGACACATCCAATGAGACATCACAAAATGCAAAGTCCTTTAGGCTAGGATTGGTTGCAGTGTCACAAGCAAAAACAACAGATGATTGAGCCAAAACAGGATTGAATTGTAAACAAAAATGACTCAAAATGAAGAAGAAACAAAGCAACACAGAAAGTTGGTGTTTCTTGATTTCATATGTCAAGGCCATTGCCAAAGTCACCAAATTAAACCACAAAACAAAAAAGAAAAACAGTCCCCAACTCTCCAATGGAGTTTCCAGAAGAAGTAGATAAAGATACACAACTAGTAACATTAGAGTCTAGACATACACAATGAGTTTAACAACTAACATAACTACATAGTCTGCACAAGTGCATAAGTTCATAACTAGGTGCAGTAAAACAGCCACCAGCAGCACAAAATCACCACAAAACAGTCATCACAAAACAGTCACCAGCACTCCAGCTGTCCAGCAGCACAAAGTCACGACCAACTTGGAATGATCGAACAAAGTCATGAAAACTGAAAAGAGAATAGAACCAAAGCCAACAAAAACTTAAAACTTAGAAACTTAAGTTTTCATTCAAGAAAACTGATTCAAACCAAGAAAACATAAGAAGAAGAAAACCCAAAAACACACTTACCACAGGTCACTATCAACCACAATCCACATTTGTTCACTGACAACTACACATCAACAATGCTAGATTCTGTTCCACTACAAGCCATTTCTGAAAAAATATGAGACACTTGTTAGTTCACTTAGTTGATATGCAATATAAATAAGAAATTATTTTTGATATAATGAATATAAAATCATAAAATTCTTACCAACTTCAAGTTGCTCAAGATACTCTAAATCTTCCTCGATATTAATCGGAATAGGTTCACGTCTAAGCCAATCTTGAAGACAAATAAGAGATTGCACTAGTTTAGGAGTCAATGAACTCCTAAAGGGATCAATAACACGACCTCCCGTGCTAAATGCACATTCGGATGCGACACTGGAAATTGGAATGGCTAACACATCACGAGCCATCTCCGCGAGAATGGGAAATCTCGGCTCATTAACTTTCCACCAACCTAATATATTAAATTTTTCCGAATCTGGCTCAATTTCTTCAGCAAGATATTTTCCCAACTCAGATTTACTGCTTGAACCTCCACTAACTTCTTTATGCTTCTCAAATTGTTGTTTTGTTCTCATTGTTTCTCTTCTTTGAAAGTTTCCATAACCACTTACAGATGAAGAGTTTCCAGAAGAAGAAGAATTAGATAAAGATGAAGAGATTTTTGATTTCTTAACATAATGATCAAACAAGGCTTTCATGTAGGTCTCCACTGAATCTGATAACTTATCCCCAATTTCTTTTCCAAACATGTCCACAATTGCAAAAGGAACATACTCAAGTTTGTTGCGGGGATCCAATACAGATGAAATAAAGATCATTTTGTTCATTTTTTCTGGATCACCCTAATACTTTCTGAACTTTTCTCTCATATTTGTTGCCATTTTTTTCAAATTAGAATCATCATTTTCTATCATCTCTTTCAAAATCAAATCAAGCTCAGCAATTTCCACAAAGTGTACACTATTAGTAACATATTCTGAACCAGAAACTTTTAAAGTAAGATCATAAAAAGTTTTCAAAAATGTTACCATTGCCCTCACTTTTTCCCAGTCCTCAATTGTAAAGGCACCTGCATTAGTCCCATCTTCACAAGGAGAGGTACGAAGATAATCTAAAAACCCATTATCATAGAAACTATATCTTTCAAATGCAAGCTCAAAATGTTGTGCTGTTTCAAGCATCAAGTATGTAGAGTTCCATCGAGTAGGAACATCTAAACACAATGATTTCTTACAAGTTATCAATTGAGATTCGCAACATTCTTTGAACTTTTTAACTCTCGCGGCAGATTGTTTAACGTACTTCACAGCTTGTCTCACTCGCTTGACAGACTTATCAATTTCCTTCAGCCCATCTTGCACAATAAGATTAAGGATATGTGCCATACACCTCACATGAAGATGTTGACCCTCCATTATGTTAGTTCCCCAATTACTTAACTGTTTAGACATTTCTATCACTGTAACATCGTTGGAACTAGCATTATCAACTGTAATACTAAAAACAGTATCCAACCCCCATTCAAGCAAACAGTTAGTAATGGAAGCAGCCATATCAACACCCTTATGACTAGAAATAGGACAGAAATTTATCACTCTTTTATGCAATTTCCAATTTGTATCTATAAAGTGAGCTGTTAGACACATGTAGTTAATTTTTTGTATAGACGTCCAAGTATCTGTCGTAAGACAAACTTTTGGACGGGCTTCTTTGAAAACCTTTTTCAAAACTTGTTTTTCTTCATTGTAGAACTGATAACAATCTCTTGTCAAGGTTCTACGAGAAGGAATATGAAAGTGTGGGGCTGTGACTCTCATGAAATTTTTAAAACCTTCCTTCTCAACAAAATTAAACGGCAACTCGTCAACAACTATCATTTGGGTTAAAGCTTTCCTACTTCTTGTTTGATCAAATTTCCAAGTGCCCAAAGCCCCTTTCTTTTCACCCACAGAAGATGGTAGATATGCTAACTTTGTTTGACTATCATCAACAACAACATTAGGACGGTTAGGACATAACCTAAGCATATGATTATTCATCGACGAAGTACCATTAACGCTTGTAGCAGATGCATAAAGTTTCCCACAATACTTACATTTTGCTTTATTAACTCCAGTTTTTTCGTCAATGATCCTGTCAAACCACTGCCAACATTTTGCCCTAGGTTCCATGACCTTTCTTTTCTTTGAAGCTCCAACTTCAACCACAGCTTCAACGGCAGCTTCAACTTCATTTGGAGATGAAGTTGAAATATTTTCATTTGATGCCCCACCTTCACTTACCCTACTTCCAATTCCTGCAATCTGTGAAAGTGAAACAATTTCTTCCATTAGTTCTCAAGCTTTAGCCTTAAACACCAATTTAAATGAAAAATCATAAAATAAAATACCGGATCGGCATCGGCAGACATCTTTTGAAGTGAAGACTCGTCTCACACAGTCAACTATTTTCAACGAGGGACACTGTACGGACGACTAACTACTGAGTCACTATTTTTGCCTAATCGGCTTTTGCCTTTTGGTGTGAGATGACTTTAACTCGTTGAGGTTAAAAGAGGTTTTAAGCTTAAGAATCGTCGAATACTACAAGGAAGGTCATCTTGGTGATGCTTTGAAGCTATTTGAAGAAATGGATAAGGTAAATTGCTTGCCTACAGTAGAAATGATAACAACTTTGATTCATGGAGCAGGGATTGCTTGTAATATAACTAAAGCAAAAGAACTGTTCAATGAAATCTTCATGGAGCAGGGATTTGCAACGAGGGACAAATTTGTTTTTGCTTTTTGATCGGCTAAGCGGCCTAACTGCCTAAGGGAGAGAGTCTGAGAGTGTGAATTGTGATTTGTGACTTGTGAGGGATTTAGTAAATTAGGGTTGGGGAGTTGGGTTATAATGGGTTTTGGGCCTATAGGCTGTTGGGCTTGTTGTTGGGGGATTTGGGTTGGGATTTCTGATTTGGGTATTGAGTTGGGTTATATAAATTCGGTTTTTCGGTTTAACCGAATTATTTTTTTGAAAAACCGAAAACCGAATCGATTAACCGAATTTTTAAATTTTGAAACCGAAACCGACCGAAAAATCGAAAAACCGAAACCAAAATTTAATTTCGGTTTGATTTTTTGGTTTTTTCGGTTTGAACCAAAATATGCCCAGCCCTACCCAAAACCACATTTCACGGCCAATACGGCACCGAAACCATAACCAAATTCACAATAACACTTCCAAACGTTATGCACAAGAATAAAACAAAGTAAGACCATAATCACATCTCACATGTTAATATTTACTTCACCACATTCACTTCTTTCATAACCACAAGTCCATAGTCAAGTTTACAAGACAAAACACCCTTCGATCTAGCAAACATGTACACTTTACTCATTGTGAACTTCTCAATGCTCCACCGACATAACTAACATAATATACACCATGTATTATGCATAAAATATATTAATCCATCATAATAAACACTTACCAAGTCTTATCAATTGATGATCTTGGCCAAAAGAGTGACTTAGGGTTCTTGAGAGCAAAGGAGAAAATGTTGGAAATTTCTAGAAATGAGATGAGAGTTCAAGTGAATAAAAATCTGATTTTTTTTCCTTTATATAGGTCCTCATGTCTTCCTTATCTTTTCCTTAGCATTTAATGCTATTTTGATTGGTCAAATGGATCAAAATGGAAGAATGGGTCAAAATAAAATCCTTTTGGGCCATGTCTTCTTTGTTATTTTGGGCTTCATTTAAGGGGCTAATTGTATAAGCCTTTTAAATGCCCACAATTCAATACAAAATTCATCAAGTCTCTCATGTTTTCATTTTTCCACAAATGTTACGGTTGTCGGCTAGACTCAGAAACGTACGGGGTGTTACATTCTTCACATTCTACCTATAATAACAATGACGTTTATTAAGTCGTACACTCTTTATAAAATTACTTCTCTATAACAACATACTCAAATATTATGTGATAATATTTTGTAAGAAATATATTATGTACAAAATAAAATACCAAAACATTTATGGTAATCATCATTTATATCATGCACACAGTAAATTTCAAGTACGAATATCTAAATTTAAAAGGAATAAAATTGTATTTAAATGGTGCACATTGGTTATTTCATAACTTCATGAGAAAAAGGCTACTAATGTTTGTCTTTTTTATATTCATGCTTTATAACAGCTAAATGAGATTTGAACGTCTAATGTCAGTATACATATATAACAACATCTCTCTATAGCAGCCATGAAATTTTCGAACAAATATTGTCACTATAGAGAGGTTTGACTATATCAAAATTAGGTTTAGCATCGACTAGGTGTAGGCTCAAGGCGTACATGTAAGGGCGAATCTGTAAATAAAACTTAATGGATTCAATCTCTAAAATATTTACGTAGCACTTAACTCATTATATTTATAATGTTTTAAAATTATGAATTCAAATTTAATATTTAATGAGATTTTAGTAAATTTGTACGTATACATCTATATCCTTTTATATGTCGAAATTTTTATGTCAAAAGGCTATATCAGGTGTGTGTGTGGTGAATAACTAATTAACGAGTCTGTCGTCGCACGACTTACCCTTTTTCGGGCTTCTACTCAAGATATCGAGTACCAATCTTCACTTGGTTCGGCTTCGTGGCTCTATCTTGGCTTTTCGTTGCTTTCTGGGGTAAGGGAAAGGGGCGGAGCCACCTTCGGGGCCAGTGAGTTTATTCGAATTTTCTTCGGTGAAAAATTATATTACTATTTAAATATAGTTAAAAAAAAAAAAAATAATTTAATATATATATAGTAGATGTTGAACCCCCTTCTAGCCTTCGGCTAGTTCATATGTTTACTTCTTCAGATTTTGAACTCCTTTAGTGAAAATCCTTGTTCCGCCATTAATAATGGAACCATTAATTAGGGAGAGATATCACCAGAAAGAAAGATAGCAGAATGTCAAGTAGGCATGTGTAGGGACGTCATGCAAAGGCACGCTTCGTTTAGAAATTCCAAAATAAAAGGTCAGTGTTGTTGTTTATTCACAATTAATTTTACACCGATGATTTAATTTATAAGCCAATCATACTACTATATTCGACTTGTCGCATAAGTGATTAGTTTTAAGAGTTAAATAAAATTTGTTCAAGTCATCCCGTTTGTTTAAGTTTATATTCTACAAATATTAATAGCCAAAATAAGGAAATAGTGTATATTAGTTCGTTTTTGAAAAATATGAATTATTTTAGTCGACGAGTCAACTACTATGCATGTAAATCCTATATGTTTGCTGAAGTCAACTCTTATTTAACAATTGCCTGTTACACAGTTAGTTTACCATTTGAAATATATACCAGTTGACTTAATAGTATATTAATAATACTAACAATTATTCTTAATTAAATAAGGATAATATAATGCATGGTTATACTAATAGAAACAGTAATCAAACTTGATTAATCACTCTCTTGTATGTTCATGACTCTGTATGAGTTATCTAATTAGATAGCTTCTATTATTTGTTACTTGTGTAGAAAACATATGATTAAATCATTGTGAGGTTAGATGGAAGTAATTAATCATGTATGGTACATATTAATATTACAGGGCTCCAAATGACTCAATTCTTATTAAAGAGTTCAGGGCTATGTTAATCTTTTCCTCTGTATCGTTTCAATTTTATGAAATGTCCTGACAGACTATGAAATATATATATATATATATATATGTGGAATCAATAGATCATTGCTTGAGCAGTAAAATTCTCCTTATATATATTAATAGATATATGATATGTGTTTGTACATCAATTTTTATAGCTTAACCACGATCAATCAATATACATATACTCCACCTCATAATTAAAATCACTTAACTATGAAATATAAGTTGATATTTTTTGGTGTAAATATCGAGTGCAAATAAATATTCAAGAGTATTAAACTTTCGTTTCTCCCAACGAGAAATAGCACATGAATCAGGGGGTACGGGATAATGTTAGAAACAGCACATGAATCAGGGAATGGAATAATTTGTGTTAAACCATCTTCTGATGAGCATGCTCTAAAGCTATAGATGTAATTTAGTTCCTAAAAATAACAAGCTAACTATGTATGATGAAACCTTATAAGTTATAATATGTCCAAAGGGATACCAAATGATCATATAGCCAACTCCAACTAGTTTTGGAATCGAGGGTTTTTGATGCAAAGATTAAACCTCTCGTCCACTCTCAAATCAAAGAAGCCCCATTTCACCCTCATCTTTCCTCTCTTCGCCAATAGAAACAGCAGAAACAAACTCTCTTTACCTCTCTTCTGGTCCTATATGTTCTTAAAAAAACGAGATTAGAAGAGTAAAAATGAGTACAACCATGGAAGTACTTAGAGCTTTCATCTTGTTCATAGTTTATCGACACATCTGCTCAGGCAAATGTAATGCTAGAATGAAGATAGCTCACTATCATGTCTATATTGACATTCACAAGGAGCAAGCTAAGAACAGCCTTCTCATTCTAAATAATGAAGTCTACATATGATGAAACAATAATCAGCATGACACAAGCCTAGTTAACTTATTGCATAAGTCGATAAGGGGATTCTCATATACACAACACAATAAGGAAACTCAACTTTTAATTAATTAAAGGAGCTGGTAATCTACAAGCTCCACACTTGTAGCAGATATACTTTCTTTCTTTTTTATTTTTCTTTGTATTCTTTTTCATCTTATGGAAAGCCATAGTCCCGAGCATAACTGTGACTTTTGAAAGGGGCTACCCAAATGAATAATTCTCTATGGGTTTCCATGTATCGTTATAGCTTCGCCTCATATCTTGAGGTGAAACTATCAACTGGAATAACGGATAGAAATACGCTGCTGGATTGGGCTCCTACATGAAGGGCAGTCTTTCATTCCCTGCTTCTGATGAAGCTGATTGCATGTCGTGCATACCACCTGATGAGCGCAGGGGAGAAAAACAACAGACCTCTCCTCTGACAAGCACATGACACACTCATGTTCTCGTTTCAACCCTCCACTCTCAGAATGGTCCTCAAGATCTGCCACCAATGTGGCGATATAAGGTATTCGAGTGTCCTTTGGTAATGAGACATTTCTAAAGTCCGTCAGTTTGCTTGCATAGCTTCCATCTATGCCTCTTTTAAGAGCAGCTATCTTTGAAGAATCAGTCTTCAATCTAAGCTGGGATATCTCCTTTTCTAACCTCTCAATATCATCTTTATACTTTCGTAAACCTGCTTTTAATTTGGTCGTAACCTCTTTGGATTTTGCTGAAGCTTCAATCTGTTCTCTTTCTTTCCTCAGTGAACTAGCCAGAGTAAGAAAATCTTCTTTTGCCTTCTTTTCCTGCTTCCATCTAGCCTGCAACATGTTGGTTATTCAGTTAGGCAAGCACTTCCCTCATAAGCACAAAGTACCATTAGCATCAGAAGAATTGTAAGGAGAGAAGGTGTATGTAAGACCAGGAACCTATGCCCTCTCTCGATTATTGTGCAGCTTCAGATTTTTCATTCCAAAAAAGAGAGAGAAAATACAAAAGGTATATGGTTTGTGATCAAAGTACATCATTTTCTAAACAGTTCTTCATTTGTTGTGGTGGCTTTATTGAAGAGAAATCCTTCTTTTAATTTACTTGAATCCTCCGACGCCAGTCTGCGACTCCCCAACCCAAGCTGAATGATATACTTGAGGTAAGCAGCAACAATCCCCTTCCAAGTCTGTACATAGTCCCACTCTATTTTCATTTTTTAACAAAATTGACTTCAATCAGTCCTTCCACGGTTGAGCGCAGAATATAACAGGACACAAATTACTTAAACCTTTTTTTCATGCAGGACATCAATGTCAGAGAATATGGATCTTGACATATCTACTAAGGAGACATGAAAAATTTAAGAAGACATTAGAGGTGGACATATTTCATTCCCCTAGTGAGGTGGCAATACAAAATTTTGAACAATAAACTCTCCCACGTCAAACCTATGTTAGCAGATCTTCCAAAACCTTTCCCACAGGATCAACTTGATTCTATAGTTTGGCTGTGGGATACACACAAGAACTGTGGCCGAGGAGCACAGCTTGCTGAGTTTTTGTTTCGAGTATTTGGTCTATAAATATATTTTACATACATAGACACACACAAAAGGTATTAGAGAATGTTGCTACATGAGGGATACATATGGAACAAAATATATTTTTTGTTGATCAAGTAACATATGGAACAAAATATTAGATATTTAAAAGATATCAGCTATACTTTTTTATTCAATCACTTGTCCATTTGTACATTGACACACACATACACATGCTTACACATATAAGCACAGCATTTGTACCAGTACAGCCGTACTTCTATCCATATTCCAAAATTCTAAGATTTAGGTAATGAGGAATCCGACTTATATGTCCACACTCATATTGGATACCCCCGCCATTTTCCTCATGGCTTCGAACATAGCAGAAACAAGGCTTAAAGACTTGCAGTTCATAAGCATTTATGCACCCTTACCAGCAACAAAGCAGAAAGATTGGGGGGGGGGGAGGAAAGCAGAATTTTGTTTTTCTGTTAGATGCTTCTTGATCCTCACACTTTGTCTGTTGCTTATAGGTATAAAAATCTATGCCACACTAAGTACGAACTCCAGCAGGAAAATTAGTTACATATATATCCCCTGTTCCTTTACCAGAGACTACAATTGCACAAGTTAGAAGATGAATTCCTCAAAAGCATATGTTATACACCTGGTGGATGGGACCTAGAAGAAACTAATATTCGTCAATCTCCTTCCTCTATTAATTAAATAAAGGAAGGATCTTACATAGCAACCACATCCTTATCTTCGGTGAGGCTGGAGGTTGAGATTTCCCTCCAAACTGATTTTCTTTTGAATTTGTTGAATTTGATGTGATAAAAGACACACACACACAAAAAAAAAAAAAAAAGAAGATAGATTTGTTTTATGTAAGTAAGAAGAAATATATTTATTAGCTTCCAAAGCAAACAAATACAAGAATGCCATTAAAATTTCTCATTCACAGTTTTCTCTCGAAAAAGCAAAAGAAGACAAATTTAATGTAGCGTTTCCAGAGAGATGTCTGCTTGTCAATCATGTGTAACAATAACTTTGAGGACACACCAAAATCACTAGCGATTCTTTTCAAATTTCATTAAGAGATGAGCACACTCCTAAGTTTCAAGATACTTTACAAGTCTAAAATTTAAGTTTCCCCGTTAAAGTTGCATTCTTCTTTCTGTTATTCTATTTTCAGCTTTTTTTAATCAGTGTTGGACTTGCAAGGTCAAATGGTTTCCATTTACTAATCAGACTACAAATGTTTTTTCCTTCTTAATCCTGAATTTCATTTCAGAGAAGCAACTTGTTAAGTACTTAAGATTGTATATTCAAGCAGACATACCTCAAGTTGGTTGTGAACAACTTTAGCTTGCTCCATTTGCTGGTACAGTTCCATTAACTTGCGTTTTTCAGCTACAAGTTCATCCTGAAATATACCTTTCTGCTTCTCTAATGACTGGAACTTCATGATTATCTTCTTTTCCCTTTTCAATACCTCCTGATAGCTTTCAGATGACTCAGCTGCAAGCAATTTTGCAGCTTCCATTTCCCTCCTTAGTGCAGCGTTCTCAATTTCAAGCCTACGAACAGCAGCATTAGCTCGCTCAATTTGTCCACTAGCCTTACGTAAGGCATTTTCCCTCTCAGCCTGTTTTTTCATATTGGTTTCCTGCAAAGTCTTCTTTTCTTTCTTTAGCCTCTCAACCTCTTCTTTTTCCAGCAGAAGTGTTTTGAGCTCAGCTTTGTCTTTACTCAATCTACGAGCAGCTTGCATAACCTTCTGATTAGCCCATTCTGTCCATTCTTGGAGCTGACTTTGCAATTCCGTCACTCTTGGAACTAACTTCAGAATCATTTCATCTTTCTTAACTTGGGGAACCCATTGGGCATTACACTTCTCATTTGATATAATATTAGATGCAGAAGCAGTATTGTAACTAATAGGTGTTGGGGTGGAGCTGTATTTGGCAGGCAACGAGAGAGAAAGCTCAGTATTAGTAGCAGCAAATGCAGGTGAGGTATTGACTGGCAATAATGAAGAAGGGATATCTGAGCTAGGTAATTCAATTGAGCTATTGCCATTTTCTGACCCAGCTACGGATGTGGAAGCTACTCCATTATTTATTGGAAAATTATTCTGTACATTGTCTTGGGGTATAGAAGCTCCTATCTTATTGACCTTCATTGAAGCATTTTTCATTTTCATGCTAGCAGAATCAGCCAGGGACTTAAGCTTCTTATCTAAAACTAAACCACCAAAACTTCTGAGTTTCCTAGAAGCCCCTTTGGCACCAGAATTGCGGCTATATTTCTCCAGCTGAAGGGACTTTTGCCTAAGTATATATTCTCTTTTGGTGATTCCAGACACCTTCCTCTTGGCAACAAACTTCTCCACTGCAGTTGGAGGTCGGGATGGTCCTGTCGCAGTTAAGGTTTTATCAATGGTTTGAAACAGAGGAATTGGACACTCTTTCTCAGGTATAAGTCCCGTGAGAACAACTGAAGATTTGGGTTTGACGTGCTGAACTCCTGTCATCGTGGATGCCTCCGGCTGAAAGCTATGCCCACAAGTATCTGAAGACGCATTGGGTATCTCAGATGGATAATGTACAGAAGTAACTGTAGGGGTTGATTTACAGAAAGTGGCACTGTTGGATTCAGAAATTTTGGCCTCTGATGGGATATGAGGCTGCAGAGAGGCAGATGAATTTTCATTCCCGTCAACCAAAATACCCAAAGGAGTACTTTCCATTGCACAAGCATGAGACACATTCATGTCACATATTAATAAGCACCACATTGCATCACCAATGCTGAAAAAAGGCCTAACTTCACGCAGAACACAGACCAATTCAGCTAACACATACTTCACCATCTGCTGCAAGTCTTCAAAATAGTGCTCCGTGGATGAATCAGTCTCGTGCCTGCTGCAAAGAAAAGCCAATGTATTGTCCACTATATTTGACATAATGTCCTTGAAACCATAGAAAATACCAGACCTTAAAACAGCTCTCGTTGCAATCTCTTCGCTATAACCACAGGCCACTATTTTCTTAATTGCACTCTTGAAAATTGTAGCTAAGTTGCTCAAGACAAGCTCTTCTAGCTGGGATTCTATCAGATCACTCCAATCAGCATCATGAAAATCTTCAGTAGCTTTAATTTCGTCTCTAGGCCGGCTTGGACCTACTCCTACTGTACATGATAATCCAAGGTCAAGTTTCAAGCCTCCCAAAGTCTCTTGCTTCGTGCTACAAACATCACAACCATTCATCAATCCATGACTAGAGACGATTCCAAATTTGTCAGCAGAGAATTCAAAATTTGCGCTTTCTATCTGTGGAGAAGGAATTAATTTATCTGGGTCAGTTAGTGGTGGATCAGCCATGAATTTCCTCTTATTCCTACTTCCTTTTTCAGGTACTGTCATCGCCGGTGAATATTGATCAGATGTGCTTGTAAATGCCTTAGCAACCATTGATGCCATATCTTAGCTGCAAAAAAACAGCAGAATTGCTCTCAAAACCTTTAGCCCCGTATAGTTTACTATCAAACACAAATGCAATTCACCTACAAATACCAAATTCACACGAATAGAAACACAACACTCCATCCTTCCCAATTTATGTAGCACCTTTCAAATTTCGAGATTCAAACAAGTTTTTCTTCCTTTGACCGTAATTTTTTCATATATAGCTTTTAAATATTTTGAATTGTCAATTATTCTGACTTAATAGTACTTTTTACCTACTATCCAAATATGTACATTTTATTTCAAAAAAATTTAAAGATTGCATGCCCAAATTCTCGGTAAAAGTTAAAACTGTTTGACTCTTGAAATTCGACAGAACTGAAAACCCCAGTTATTACATTGTTGCAATACATCACACCAAACAAAGCAAAGACACAGTTGTCCAAAATTGAAATGACGATCATTAAATCTCCAAAGTTGAGTCCAAATCTATAATCCAACACAAAAATGAAAAAGTGAATACATTTCAATATCACCCATTACTGTTCAAATCAATCCAAATACAAATCAGTAATCAAAATCAATCCATAAACAAAAATAGATTAGATCGCTTAAAGACAGTTAAGAAATCGTAGATTTGATTAATTGTTGGGATTATCGATAATCACATACCAGATTTCAGCAAATCAAAAGGTGCGATAAATCTAAGAGCATCGGAAAAGAGTAGAGAAAAATTCGATATAGTTCTGTATTGTGTTGTTTCTGTTTATTTATATCGTCGAACGTTTTGCCTTTCTCTGCCTAATAGTAAAATTTTTGGGGAAAATTCATTTATTTTTATTTTTCCATTTCTATTTATGCATGCGAGAGTTAACACAGCCAGACATAAATTCACAGCAAATGTACAGCAACCATACATTGTAACGTAGGTAAAAAATTAGGTGGGATGACCAATTTTCGGGTCTAGTGTGAGTTTTATTAATAGGAAAATAATTATATTTTCACTATATTTGGACAAAAACTTTAGTCAAAATATGAAAGAATTTATAAAGTTTTGGACCTCATGAATTCTTCAGTTTGTGTTCAATTTATAAAAGTTTGAAAAATTCTAACAAGTTTGTGAACCCCATGAAAATTGTTTCTTGGTTTTGAACTTCATGAATCCTCCCTGATTTTGAAACTCTGGTAAATGTTTTTTAAAAATAATTTAAAGATTATTCAATTTTAGTAAGTTTTGGATCGCTTGTATTGTGATTATTGTTGATGTGGTTTTTCTTCTTTTTCTTTGGGTCAACTAAAGATTTATATGGAATTGGGCTTTGTCAAAGCCTTGATTGAGACTTTTCATAGATGAATTTAAACTGCATTCAAACTTCAGACTTGATTAGGCTTTGGCTAACATATTTGTGAGACTTGATATGTCAAAGCTTGCGATCGCGGATTCTTGCTTGTGTGGAGGCTAAGTCTATGTTGTTGGAGCTCAGTAGTTTGAGAATGAGAAGTTGAGAGGATGATTCAAGACAAGATGTTGAAAGGTGAAGCTAGAGAGACAATCTTGGATTCAGAAGGTGTTTTGAGGATCAAGGTTCGTTTGTATTCCTAGAGTAGGTGAGTGGATCAGACTGATTATGGAGGAGGCTCACAATACTAAGTATTCTATCCATTCAGGAGTAGCGAAGATATATCATGATTTGAAGCAACTCTATTAGTGGTGTAGGGTGAAGAGGGACATCATAGAGTATGTGTCTCGGTGCTTGAATTGCCTACGAGTGAAGTATGAACATTAAATACCAAATGGAATGACTCAGATGATGCCTATACTTGAGTGGAAGTGGGAGCAGATAGATATAGAGTTCGTGATAGGTTTGCCATGGATCTTGAGCAAATTTAATATTATTTGGGTCATTGTAGATAGATTGATCAAATTCGCTCATTTTATGTCGTTTAGACTACTCATAATTCAAAGAGGTTGGCTAAAATCTACATCTGCCAGATTGTTCAATTGCATGATGTTCCCATTCTTATGATTTTAGACTGAGGTACTCAGGTCATATCTCACTTTTAGAGGTCGATATAGAAGAAGTAGGATACTCAGGTCGAGCTTAGCACAATATTTCACCCATAGATAGATGGTCAGTCAGAGAGGAATATGCATGTTCTAGAGGATATGTTACGGACATTTGTGATTGATTTTGGAGATCATTGGGATCAGTTCTTGCCTTTAACATAGTTTGCTTATAATAACATTAATCATTCCAGCATTTAGATGTCTCTATTTGAGGTTTTGTATGGTATAAGATGTAGATACCTGATGGTTGGTTTGATACTTCTGATGTTAAGCCTTGGGGCATGAATTTGTTGAAGATTTCCTTATATAAAGTGAAGTTGATTCAGAAACGACTTCTTACACCTCAGAGCAAGCAAAAGATCTATAAGGATTAAAAGATTTGAGATTGTTCTGCCTTGCATTTCATCATGGCACACTCTTCCTTTCAAACCGGTAAAAAGAAATCCCTTAGCCATCATTACATTACTTATGCGCCAGCTTTCATCTCCTTCCACCTATACCTAATCCATTCATACGGGAAATGCTAAGGTATCACCCATGAAGGGTGTTATGAGGTTCGAGAAGAATGGCAAGCTCAGTCCATTGGTCATTTTGAGGTGCCACAGTATGCTGATAAGATATCTTATGAGTTAGTTTTAGCTCTAAGCCTATCAAGTGTTCATCTCGTGTTTCATGTGTCTGTGTTGAAGAAATGTCGTTCAAATGGTTATTATGTGATTTAATGGAATTCGTTACAATTGGATCAAAATTTGACTTTTGAGGATGAGCCTATAACTATTTTGGATGGGCAGATTTGAGGTCCAAAGAGATAGAATCTATAAAGATGCAGTTCAGACACTGTCTAGTGAAAGAAGTCACTTGGGAGATTGAGCTAAATATGCAGAGCAGATATCTCCAACTTTTTGACTATTCAGATACTTTTTATCTCTTTATGTTCGAGAACGAATGTGTGTCTTAATAGTGGATAATGTAATGACCCTAATAGTCATTTTGTAAATTTTACCTTTTTCCCTTGTTTGCCCCTCCCTCTAACTTCTATCAGTTGTTTATTACTTGCGGGGATGAGTGTATAATTTTTGAGTCGATCGAATAGGTTTGGGGAAGTTTTTCAAATTTTAAAAGTTTGAAACTTACAGAAAATTTAATCAAGGTCAACATTTGAGGTTAACAAGATCAATTTTGAGTTCTGGCAATTTCCTTAGGTTCGAAGGATAATTTATAGCTTAGAAGGATGATTAACAAAGATTCTGAGGCACTCAAGAGTGATTTGGACCCTTAGATGAAATTCTAGTGTTTTTAAAGTCTGGAGTTGACCACAATCAACATTTGATCGATCCAACCTCGAGTCATGATTTGATGATTTCAACATATCTTAAATTTGTTTTAGGATTGATTTGCATTATTGGTTTATGTTTGGGGGTCACAAATGAGTTTTTGGTGTTAAAGCTAACTTTTGAGCATAACATATTTTCTGTTGTTCTGCGAGCATCGTCGATACAGGCATAACACTATTGCTCATTAGACAAGTTTGTGGATATTACAGTAGGAGCGCCATCACGCAAGAGAAAAGGGTTGTGTTGGTCAAAAACAATGTTGGCATTGCACGATCACGTGCATGGGTTGGGGAGACTGTGTGTCATTAGCGTGAAAGGTGCGTAATTGAACTGACCATAAGGATCGTGTTAGTTACTATCTCACAAGCACACCGTGATTGAGATATGAGTATCGATAGACTTATATACTCATGTAGAAAATAATTTTGATAGATTAGGAGATTTTTAAGGCAGTTCGTAAAGGGAAAATGGTGTTGTAATGGTTTGTGGCACATTTGATCAGACTTGGAATAGGCGAAATGATGGGATTGGAGTTCTATAGAAATGAATCATTATTGTGAAATAGGTGTTTAAATTTAGTTAATACATGCTATATGACTTGGTATCTTTGGTGAGTATTACTCTGTTTTCGTGCACTATATCGCACCTAATGAGTAATATGGCCTAAATGGATATCGTGTTGAAAGCAACCTGGTTAGTTGATGCAATATGATCTAGGATACTGCTTTGAAAGTAAACTTATTATTTGAGAAGGTTTGTAGCCTGTGGTTATTGTAGTGAGAAAAACATTCATATATGCGTGTTGCATATGAATCTCTTTATTTCAATGATCATGCATACATAATCATTTGCATGGATCACAGGCTTGATATTATAGAAACAACAAGTTGAGACATGTATATTATATACGATTTAAAATATATAGTTTTGGGTGATTGATTATTGATTATATCGAGGATAAATTCTGATTATAGCTTAATGAGAAATAATTTCGAACATGTATATGGACATCACAAGTTTTTTATGATTCCTGTCTCACGACATGCCACTGTAGAGAAGTTGTATGCTGGTAGAATCATTGACCATTGCATTGCATATTATTACATTACCTTGCTTTGTTTCTTATTAATTGTCTATTTTACTTAAGCTTTAATTCTAATATATGATTCTGGTCGGTTGCTTATACTATTTTATAGGGTTATTGGATTATTTCATTAATTTAGTAGAGATCTTAACATTTCTTTTACAATATAGTTATCTACTCATGCTCGGTCAACCTACAAATGTCTACTTAATGAACTGTAGATTTAAATAGTTAAATAGAAGAATATTTTTTGTTGTCATCTCTTAAAGTCAATTTCAGAGAATTTTTTGAATTTTTTTGTTGGAGCAGGTGTTGGGGTTTGTGCAGGATGATTGGAAGAGGCAAGATTATTCGATGAGCCAATTACGATGACTGTTGCTTCTGTTTTATTTGTTTGACATACAACAATGAGAATTCATAAACTGTGAAGGTTTTTTCAAAGTAAATATTTCAGATTTACTAATTCAATAAAAAATTTATATCTCCCGACCAAATTTTTTCACATAAACAAATTTAATAAATCAATGAAGTTCTTATATCTTCAAATAGAGAATAAAGTTATGCAAATTTCAATCTTCGAAATTGGAGTAGAAAACGATATAAAATTTAGTTTCCAAACAATATTTAATAAACTAATAAAAGATATAAATTGTAGTTTCTTTAGCTTGTTATCCTTATTGTATTATAAAATAAAATACTAAAAACTTCAAATAGAGTAAAGCAGAAATGGAGAAGAAATAGAATTATACATGTGCCCACTGAATTCACAGTGTGTTCTTAAAAAACTTAATTCCCTCTTCGTATCTGGGGTAAAGGATTATTTCTCCCAAGATAGAATAGATAAACCACACCGGTGTAGTGGTACTTCAAATCCAAGTGTACAACGAACATAAAAAACAATCAAATCACACTTAAAACTTACTTTGCAAGTACTGAAAATATTGCAGAAAGAAGTAGAGGAAATTTTTTATTATGGTTGAGGACCAACCAACAAAAGGTGTGGGAGGCACCATTAAATTTTTGATACTTGGATAAGTGGGCCATTTGTCTACTTTAAACCTAGAATAGAACTAATAAAAAGGGAAAATAATATTTTATAAATTTCACTAAATAATTAAGTATAAAAATATGACAAAAGTAACTATAGGGTCCACATTTAAAATGTTTTTTAGGACCCATTTGGTCATGAAAATCAAAAATATATTCACTTTATTTGATATTTTTTAAGTTGAAAATACAGTATTTTGGAAATGGGGTATTTTTTTAAGTTAAAAAAATATAAAAAGTGAAAATAAATCGAAAAAATTTAGAGTTTTATGAAAATTGGGTTATTTTATGAAAATACAAAAATAATTTTTTTTGAAAAAAATAAATTAATTAAAAAGTACAAAAAGTGAATCCAAAAATAGTGAATATACTTCTTGAGGTGTTTTTGAAAAATTCAAATATTGTGAAAACGTATTCCGAAATATTTATGATCAAACACGTATTCCGCAATAAAGTGAAAACATATTTCAAAATATTGTGAATAATATTCATGGCTAAACGCCTACTTAGTCTCATTTATATCAAATAAAAATTTGAATTTTTCCTCTTTCTAGTAACTTTGTTTCCGACTCTAAACCAACTGATGTTCCTTCGTGCTCATCTGGATTCTCTTTCTCTTAAATGTAGCAAATATTTGCCTTACAAATAATATAATATTTTAATTTTTTCTAAAATAAATTAAATGTACTCAGGAGAATGCTTTAAGTATTATTTATTCAAAATTTCTAATAAATAGTAATATTAATTAAAAAAAGGGATGTAAAATTTATTATAGCATTATTTACATTCTACCTCAATTGAAAACCTTATATAAATTGGACTGGCACAATATTATTAGAGTAACAACACTTTATCAATACGTTACTTTGAGTAATGATACTCTACTTTAACAAATATCTCCATAACGGTGATGATATAATTAATCTCTTGTATTTTTCTCCAAAAGTTTTGTTAAAAAAGGATAACAATCAAAGTTTCGATGATATACGAGGGAGCTTTAGTGCAGCAGATTGCATTTTTTGCATTCGTAACAATCAAAATAGAATAGTTGCATTTCAAAAATACAACAATTCTCGAAGAACTTTTTCTAAAAAAATCACGGCATGAACATACAAAAAAAAAAAAAATCAGATCAAAATGAATCCGTCAAAATAACATAATTTATTGTTTTTTTAAAAAAGCAACAAACTCACAAAATTTCTATTGCATTTTTTATATTTGAACCCAATTTATTTTGTAAGCAATACCTTCTCTCTCTTGTTAGTTTTATTGTTGCTTTAAAATAGACAGATGGACCCACTTATCCAAGTGTCAAAAAGTTAATGATGCCTCCCACACCTTTTGTTGGTTGGACCTCAACCATGATAAAAATTTTCGAAGTAGAGTAATGCACAATTTTCATAAGAAAAAACGAAGGACGAACATGTATTTAGAGCCAAAATATTGGATTCAACAAAGAGACGATTCTTCCTCGGGCGTTTCCAAACATGAACAATTATGTCTAGAAAGATACCGGATGGGTGTCCGAAAATAAAATTGAACACAACTTATATTCAGGATAATATCGGGGGCAGCTATATGCAGAACTGAATCAGTTGCGACTATGTCTGAGAGCATAAATTCTCTTTAAAAAATGATTTTAGTTGTTCATTGATACATGTCTTTTTTTTGTAATATTTGCTTGAATTATATTAAGCTCAAAAATCACGTATTTCAGGCGTTTGGTTTTTTCGCTAGCTGCCAACCATGGATCTAATAGTCACACTTTTTACTAACATAAAATGTACAGTAGGTTATAACCTTTTTTAAAGACCTACTCTAGGTATTAGCCATTTAAAAAGATAAGGTATCTAAAGGAAAGACGTTGATGTTTTCAGCCAAATTACAACTTGAGATATATATGCTATTCTTGCGCGAGGAGAAATGGAAGAAGACAGTGAAATTGTGAAGTACTTAATTATATGCAGCATAGTAGAGAGTTATCGTTGAAGACGCAAATGATGATTACCGGAAGGTTGAATATTGGCAAAGGGAAAGTGGATGTCAATAGATTTTCATGGTTGAATCAAAATTATTGAGTGCATCGAATCCGAAGTCGATATTCCAGCTTCTGTTAGGGTTTTTGCCCTGATTTTCTTATTAAATTTGAGTTTTATTTTTTTTTTAAAAGAAAATAAAAGTAATAACATAATTACTTTTATTTTTCCTAAAAGAAAAATATAAAACTCTTCCATATTTGGCTAACCTCTTTCTTGAAGGAAAGGATTTGAACATCTATGTAACACCCCGTACCTTCCCAACCCTACTTGATGATGCTGAATAATGTTTGCTTAGGTGTCGAGAGATATAAGTATGTATTTGGCAATGCTAGTGACGAGAAAATTTAAATTTGGCCACGCACATGCGAGTAGACCTTCGTAGGAGGTGTTTTGTGCTTTCGTGGAGCATTTGGGTAATACCCCGTACACATACTAACCTCATTTGGTGACTTGAAGTCATGTTTATTTGATGATAAAGCTCACTAAGTAAGTATTTTGTAGTGTTTTGATAGGGTATTGGACGATATGCAAGTGTTGGAAAAAGTGGCCGAAAAATTCAGCAAAGTACCAAAACTTGCGCCACTCCCTGTTTCAGGGTGTGTGGCGCAAGCCACCTGATTCAGAGGGCAGCAGGATCTCGCGCCACTGCTTGCTTTGCAGCAAGTGGCGCAAGGCACAACATATTGTGCCCTTCCGCGCTCATTTTGTAACGCGATTCTACGTCGATTCGTAGATGGTTTCTTTTGGTTATTTGGAGTTCTTTGAGCATTGTTAAAGCTTCAAATACTTCAATACACTCCTACATACTCCTACATGATCAAAGCATGAAAGATAAATAGTTATTCAAGATGTTCAATAAAGCCATGGGCGACTAGAATTCCTATTTTTGCGAATGAGACTACGAATGAGAACTCGTAAGAGAATATTGTCGTGAGATTATGGAATTATTGAAACATGCTATATATATGGTTGATTATACATGGAATTTGGTGGGCTAAGTTGAGATAAGTATTGGGCCCAATTTGAGGCCCAAAGTGAGCCAAAATGAGAAGAAAAGCATGGGCCAAAATGGGTCAAAAGACCCATTCTTCCATTGACCTTCTAGACAAAGTATTAAATGCATTATTAGTGGCTAAGGATGGCCAAGAGGGTCTATATAAAGTCCCCAAAAATCAGATTTTTAATACACACAACACACATGCTTTTCTATCTTTTTTTCTAGAATTCTCAAGAAAGCTTCTTTTGGACTCTCAAACCCTAAGTCCACTTCTTGGGCAAGAGCATCATCCTACAAGTATTGGTAAGTGTTTATTCTTGTAATTTAATATATTATGTACATGAGAGGTTATGTATATCATGGTAGTTATGGTGGCAAGGTGTTGAATAGTGCACTTTTGGTTTTTGATAAAAGATGTGCATTCTTGTGAATTAAACTTGAAATATGACTTGTGGGTTTGATGAAAAGGCATGGTATGGATGAAATACCAACATGTATGGTGTGATTACATTAAGAAACTTGTTATTTCCATAAAAGTGTAAATTATGGGATTTTGGCCGATTTGTTGTTGTGAGGTGTATTGAAGTAATTTGATGGCATAATTGTGATGTTGTGGTGATGGAGAAGTGTAAAATATGAACTTGGTGTGACATGATCTTGGCTATCATGTATTGGTCAATGTATGGAATATTGTGGGATTATTGGAATAATAAATTCATAAATGATATTTTGGTCAATGTTGGGCATATTGTGGTATTATTGATATGACCATGCCGAAAAGGATATTATCAAGGGGAAATGACTTGTTAAAGCCAAACATGTGACTTGTTGTTATTGTATGCATTTGTAAGGTAGTTGGTGGTTAATGTTGGTTCCATTATGTATTTGTGATGTAGAGTGAAACGTAAAGAAGGAGCGGAATTGTTGCTCTCACATATTTGATTGTGTACTTACATTGGGAAGACAAGGTATGTAAGGTTACTTTGTCCGTATTTTTCTACGGCCAATAGTGTTCACATTGACATTTCACTAGTTCTATTCCGAAATGTACTAAGGTATCCCATATGTACTTATCCATGGTCATTGTCATATATTTCCTACTCATTGAACAATTGTGAATCCCATTTCTCATATCCATGATTAATGTTCCAAAAGCTCAAATAAGGTTATGTTCCAATATTCCAATAGTGCCTATACTTGTTTCTCTTGTTCATGGCTTATTGTCCAACGGTTCCAATGGTATCATGGTGCTAGTTATGTTATATTTCTCATTGATATTTATTCATATGTTCTTCACTTATTGGTCAATGATTCAAAGTTTCCAACAATGTTGTGTTCCAAAGTTCCAAAGTGATGGTATGATTATCAAAGTATCAATCTTAAAGTAATGAACAAAGTAATGCAAATGTGGTCAATGATCAAGTACGGGTGGCAAGTCTAGGGGCGTAAGCCTAGCTCGACTCGATCCCGAGGTTTGGATTTATGGGTGGCAAGTCTAGGGGCGTAAGCCTAGCTCGACTCGATCCCGATGCATTGATGTATGGGTGGCAAGTCTAGGGGCATAAGCCTAGCTCGACTCGATCCCTACACAATGATATGATATGAAAGACCCACTGATCAGTAGGGGCCCGGGTACATTGTTATCAGTGAGCATTGAGATAAAGAAAGTAATGAAAGTAATGAAAGCAATCCACATGGTTTCCAAAATGCAACATGGTGACTTACCCACATTGATTATTCATATGTTTTGAGTTCATTGACATATTCTTGTATTGTACAGTTTCATCTGAGCCTTGCATACTCAGTACTTATTTCGTACTGACCCCTCTCGGGGAATTTACCTTACTTGCTGCAGGCGCAGGTACTAGTAGGCCGCCACAGTAGGTTGCCAGCTGTTTGCGGTTTATTGGTGAGCTCCAGTTAGTTCGGGGCTTCTCCGAGTCACAGTGGTTCATATGCTTTGATATTGTACATTGTGTATAAAGCGGGGACTTGTCCCGACTTTCAGTTGGTTTTGGTCAATGCATCTGTTAGAGGCTTTTGTAGACGTATGTGGGTGTATGTGTATAAGATGATAGATGAAATCTTGACTTGATGGCCTCAACGGCCAAGTTTCTCATATGTATATACGTCATATGTTCTATGCTTCCGATTTTAGCCCCTCATGTTTCTATGTGATAGTAGTGTTTCCTATGACATGTATATGAATGAATAGAAGCAAAGATTGGTTCTCTCGGGCCTTGTCGGCTTCGGGTGCCAATCACGCCTCGTGGGAGTTCGGGGCGTGACAATCTATAAATAGAAAACCCTCCTTCTCATATCAAAACACAATAGTATCCACAATGTAGTCGTTAAAAGAGTTTTGTTTAGGGGGAGATTTTCTCCCAATAGATTTTAAGTTTTTTGATTTAGTTTACAATATGTAGGCTTGTTGGTCAATCATATCAAATAATATTTTTTTTATTATAGTTTTCTTTGTCATCTGAATTATCGCCTCTATAGTTTGCAACTATTAGCTACCGTATGACGCCCTCTCGATTTCGAATCCAACAAGTAGTATCAGAGCCTGTGGTTCAAAGGTCCGATGGTTTAGATTGAAGACATGTTAAGATCAAAGTTGCAACCAACTTGGCGATAGTGAAGATTTTCGTCCCAAAAAAAAAAAATACATGTGGAGACAATTGTTAATCATATTTTCAACAATCCTGTTGTTACATCTTTAAAAATAAAGCTCACTTTTAACCCTGCAAAGGGCTCCAATAATTTTAACCCAAAAGGGCTCATATATTTTTAACCCAAACGTTCTTTTTTTAAGCATGCCAAGCAGCAGTGATGAAGACTATGTGAAAAATGAAGATCATGCATGTAAAGAAGACGGATTAAATTTTATCAAAAAAATCAAGCCCAAAAAGGGAGATTTGTTAGGGCTTTTGCCCTGATTTTCTTACCAAATTTGAGTTTTATTTTTTTTTGAAAGGAAAATAATAAAAGAAGGCGGATTTTTTTTTTTTTTTTACTTTTTCTAAAAAGAAAATATAAAACTCTTCCATATTTGGCTAAACTCTTTCTTGGAGGAAAGGATTTGAACATCTATAAATAGAAAACCCCCTTCTCATATCAAAACACAATAGTATCCACAATGTAATCGTTAAAAAAGTTTTATTTATGGAGAGATTTTCTCTCAATAAATTTTAAGTTTTTTGATTTAGTTTATAATATGTAGGCTTGTTGGCCAATTATATCAAATAATATTTTTTTTATTATAATTTTCTTTGTCATCTGAATTATCGTCTCTATGATTTGCAACTATTAGCTACCGCATGCCGCGATTTCGAACCCAACAACTTCTTCCTTAATATGCATCATTCATATTCCAGAAAGAAGAAATTAACATGCAACAAGCAAAGAGGATAAATAAAAATGAGAGAAAATGTAAGCTCAAAAATTCTCTAATAAGTTATAGTAGTAGCTCTTGATTACTGAGTAGTATTAATATTATCTTACGATTTACAATAAGAAACTGAGAAGTTCCTCTTTCATCATCATCAGTCATCTCTAATCAGCACAACATTCACATTATCCCCATTCCCATAATTATGATATTACATTATCCCATTCCCATATTTTTTAACAAAATTTTGAAGAAAAATTAAAAATAAATAAATTACCCATCCATTTCTTTTCTAATAATAATTTTCTCAAATTTCAGACCTTTTCATCTTCTCCACATGTCTAAAAAAATTCATGGAGAAATTAAGATCCCGAAGATTCGAAGAACTTTTTTTTATTGGCATATAATTCGGGTCGGGTCGGGTCTTTTTAGGGAACGTCAAACCGGATCCGCTTAGTATTCCAGCCGGAGCAAACGCCTCAAATCTCTAGTAGCGAAATCTTCTTGCTTTTTGTTGTTGAAAAAGGAAGGCAAAGGAAGAGCTCTTGGAGACGGCGAATTTGAAAATGCCGAACCGGCGTAAACATCGGCCGATGATAACCCGACCCGGATCTGCTTGGGCGACATCAATTCGGGTTGAACCGGTCCGAATTTCTTGGCTGTATAGATCGACTTCAGCGAATCCAACGACTCGCCTCTTCTCAAAATTGTCACCTGGCCCATAACTATGCCGCCGTTAGATTTTCCGTCATCAGTTGGTCTCAAATCTTCGGAAATCGCAAATCCCCGTCTCATCAACGGTTCAGGTTGGTTTTTCGTTTTCTTCTTATCGGATCTTTCCTTTTCCGTTTTGACCACCGGTTTCCGGTTCCCAAAAGAGGAAGATCTAGGGTTAAAATAGTCATTTCCATTTCCAAAATTGGTTCTCCGACGATAACACGCCGATGGTGAAACTCTGAATCGTCGAATTAAAATATCCTGTGGCCGCAATACCTCTGTTGCCATATTTTTCGCATACAAAAATAAAAATGAACAGAGGGAAATGATAAAAGAATCTTGAATTATTTCTCAATTTTCCTGTTCCTTGTGGTAAGGGAAGGGAAGGAGGTAAAAGAAATTGTTATCAATATTTTATCTATTTCTCGCAATTCTCAATTCTCTCAAGGAAAAGGAAAAAACAGTAATATCTTCTTTTAGCTTGCTCGTGTTTTTGATTATGAAGGAAAATGGGTGGGAGGACGGAAGGTTTAAATACTAATAGGGGAGAGAAAAAAGATAGAGAAAATGTGGGGGCGAGGGGTGTGCGGGTGAGGGGGTTAGTTTTATGAGGCGAGTGGTGTTTTGCTTTTTTCCTTTGTTTTTAATCCCTAAGTAATGCTGACTGGTTTTAACTTTTGAAAAAAAAAAATAGTGTGGAAATTAAGGGTGTGTTTCGTAGGATGCAAAATATTTTCATCAAAAAAGTCTTCACAAAAGAAACAAGAGTTTTTTATTTGCTTTCTAATGATTGATAAATAAGTAAAAAATATTATTTATAGAGCACTTATATATAATCTAAGAAAAATATAATGAGAATGAGTTGAGATGAAGAGTGGGGGTTTGTGGTGATGGGGTAGACTGTTCAAGGGATCTAATCTAAGAAAAATATTATGAGAATGAGTTGAGATGAGGAGTGGGGGGGTTCGTGGTGATGGAATAGACTGTTCAAAAGATCGGGGTTGAGTTATTTTTTATTATTTTAAAGAGCTTGTTTTTTTTAAAGAAGATGTGTTTCAAAATATTTTAACTAATAAAAAATTAAAAAATTTAAAAATATTTATCTCTGTACCAAACGTATTCTAAGGTGGCTTTAAGTGTATTTATTTATTTTGTTGCTTGTTCAGCCTTTTAAACTTTTTTGGTTTTGGTTGTTTTGGGGGAAAAATAAATTCAACTTTTTTTTTTGTGAAACATAAAAAAATACTTTATGCAGTCTTTTAGTTGAGGCTAGACATTCGTTTTCCCCAAATTTGGAAAAAAAAAATGTACTACTTTATTCGCAAACAGACAAGTTGCTATATTGGCAAAAGAATTATTCACCACTTTTCCGATGAAACATAATGATTAAATAGTTATGAAGGTTGATAATACTTGTATAGATCCTGTCACAAATAGTTTTTAGTAAGATAATACTTGAGCATAAATAATCATATCAACGACACAAAGGATTAATGAAGTATCCCACTAAGATTAATTTTTCTAATGCCTCCTATCAAATGATCCTTCAAGTGTTTCTATTAGTCCATGATGATACATAATTTCTCATATATAATTATTTGTTAATGTTCTTGTTTTATTATTATTATTATTATAATAAATTAATAAACTCAAATAGTTGCTTGCAAATTGCAATTTGTGTTTGGATAACTTATTCATGGTAGTAATGGAAAAAGAAGAGAGAGGGTGGGTTGTGTTTGTGGTGGGGCTCAAATTTCTCATTGAAGGTGACGTGTATTTCGTTACTTCAGGCCCTTGTCATTAAATCTACTTATTTAGAAATAGAGGGAGTATAATTTTTGTTTTTGCGATAATATGTGGCTCGACACGTCGGGGTCTGAATGATATGACCCAAATTAAACCTCGAATTCTTTGTCATTGAGGGGACATTTGGTAGAATGTATGTGGAGAATCTAATAATGTATATATTAGTAATCATGACATAATTTAATTTTTTTGTTAGGTAAGATTTGGTCTATGTATAATTAATTTTATTTAGTAGAATAGGATGTATGACTAATAAATAATAAATTATTGTATTAGTAATACATGAACTATTAATACATGGATAACTATGGTTAAAAACGGAACTGTCATTATATAGATAAAAAATAATTCTAATATGACTAATCTCATTATTACTAATCTCATCTTTATTAATACACCATATTCAGTTCTATGACTTGGCATTTGAAGTTGGAACGACTAGGCAGTACGTAGTTGGCATTTCATATAGACAATGACAATTAAGCAGGATATAGGTGAATTTCAGAATTTAAACTATATATCATTAAATTCATGATCATTTGAGTTAGTGAGTTTGAAGTCTGAAGTATATTTATTTAGTATATTCTATATTCTTGACACATAAAGATTTTAGTCGAAGCTACCGGTTCAACCGATCTCGTAATGTTTCCAGTCCATGCACCCCCGATAGTATGTTCTATTTATTTTTTTCAAAAATGTTGTAAATTACCGATAATAATAATATGTATATATAAAGTATATAAAAATATTATGGGGTCATAGCATTAATGATGTAGTTCAGGAAAAAAAAATCACAGTTTTTTTTTCCCCTAAAATATATTATAACCTGTTTGGCCAAACTTATTTTTCTCCAAAAGTATTTATTTTTTCTCAAAAGTGCTTATTTTAAAAAAATGAGGTGTTTGATCAAGCTTTTGAAAGAAAATAAGTGTTTTTGAGAGTAGAAAAAACCATTTTTCATAAGCTAAAAAAATAGTTTTCTCTAAAAACACTTTTTTGAAAAACACTTTTGAAAAAAATACATTTAAAAATACTTTTAAAAAGTTTGGCCAAACACTAATTGCTGCCCAAAAGTGTTTTTTAAATTTATTGGCCAAACACAATCTGCTTCTCACCAAAAGTACTTTTAAAAAAAATACATTTGAGAAGCTTGCCCTAACATGCTATAGTAAAATCTCTCTAAATTAATATTGTTGGGACCATGGAATATTATTATTTTATAGAGGTATTATTTAATTGATAAATTAATATTGATTAATTTAAAGAGTGTTTTCAAAATACAATGAAGGTTAATTTTGATTACATCAAAATCATTGAATCTTACTGATTTATGTATCATATTTATTGAATTAATGTAAAAAAATAAATTCATTATACATAAAATACATTGTATCGACGACACTGCAAAATTCGTTTGGGGGGATGAAGCTTCAAGGAATTTAAATGAACCACTTGTGAAAACGACATTCATGAACTTGATGTCATAATTAATGATCTTGTTTATCCTAATAAAATGGATGTCAATAGCTTGTTGGATTATCCGGGTGAAAATGATACATGTTCAGAGGTCCAGAGCTTAGAAGAAATTGTAGATACCATTGGAGAAAATAATGTTGATGATCAAGTTGAAGCCGATACAATACCTTTAGAACCATTTATGCGTAAAGAATACTTATCGCGTCTAGAACTCTTCACAATTTTTTGGTGCAGTTCGAGAAGACAACACCGGAACTTTTGGATCCAATAAGAAAAGTTAGAGATGACCTTCAACTAGATTTAAATTTTAACATAAAAGAAAAAACACTATAATTATATTTCACTAAATTGTCTTATATATTTTTGTAATTTTAAAGAATTATTAATTTATAATATTAATGGACCATATATTTATATAAGGGTCTTTCGAAAATATATTATTTTATTATCTTATCGAAATCGGTAATTTTTTCCACTGGCTCAAGTCAGGACTGGAGAAAAATATTATCTTAGAGAGTTTATTAATTTATCGAACATTAACTTAGAGAGATTTTACTGTATTAGAGTAGGTTATTTTCATTTTCTTTAAATATATTAGAGTAGATTATTTTCATGCACGTAGGTTAGGGGACAAAGAAATCATGCACGTAATTATTAAAGAAGTCCGAATTTTGGGTATAAAGATCCGACAGGAGGAGGCAAGATTCTGGTAGACAACATGAGAACCACTATTTCCCTCTCATCTCCTTCAATTCTCTCTCTCTCTCTCTCTCTCTCTCTCTCATTCATTTTTGGTTTCTCTGGAAGAGGCTTCGATCCCTTCTCCCCTGTTCAGGCCAACCAGGGTTCAGTTTTTGTTTGGCTAATAAATCGTCCTTCTTCCCCTGAGAACCATGAAAACTACTCGTGAACCGTCTCCTTCTCCATGGTATCTTCTATTCTTACCGATTTTAATTTTCCCTTGTTACAATTTTTAATGAGGAAATGTTGTAGCATAGGTTGCTAATGTAATTGTTTTCTAATGCAAGATATATACATTTGTGTCATTGTGATTGATGCAATAAAATATGCACAAGAATGGTGGATCTTATAAATAAAAACTTACTATGTTAATGTTCTGTTCAATTCGAGGGCTTGCTGTTTTTACAATTTTTGGATCTTTAAGTAGTTTTACGATTTTTGGATCTTTAAGTAGTTTTCTTAAGAGCAGTTTCAAAAAAGTAGTTTTCTTAAGAGGTCTATATATATAGATATTTGAATAGTGGCGTGAGAATTGAATGAAAATGGACAAAGAAAAGAATGGAGAAAGAAACCATTAGCTTGGTGTTTCAAGAATCACCTAATATAATATGTGTTTGATTAAATGACTGGTCGAAATAACTGATAGTTCTAGTTGTTTTAACAGTGAGAATCCCTCCAACGTCGGTGAAGGAATCTCAGAAAAGGGGATCCCGAAGA
Source organism: Capsicum rhomboideum (assembly GCA_031232105.1). Lineage (NCBI taxonomy): Eukaryota > Viridiplantae > Streptophyta > Magnoliopsida > Solanales > Solanaceae > Capsicum > Capsicum rhomboideum. Next base: position 24,238,545 of record CP124713.1, on the reverse strand, counting down.
TGGCTGGGCATAGTAAGCTACTTTTTTGTGCCTCCATTTCTATCTCCGCTGAAGGTAATATTAAATTTCTTCACCATGGATGCTTTTTAGATAATATTACTCGTCTTGATCCGTTGATTAGTTTGTGTGCGTGGGGGCGCGTGTGTATCTTCGAAATATGTAACATGTCATCATGTTATGCTAGAATTGCGGTGTCTCACTACGGCCGAAGGAAAAATAGAAAAGGATTCAACTGAGGAATCTCTGGACAAGGTTCAATCACGAGATGACGTATCTGAGGAGTCTATACGAGATGCTTCTGAAGATGATGCAGAGTCTACAACTTCAAAGTCCAGCAGCACTTCAGATTCGGAAGGCAAATTTCAATCCCAGTGGAAAGGATTCATTAAAAGACTAAAGATAACTTCAGCCATAAATTTGCATACTTTCCATCCAAGCATGCCTTCGCTGTCTTCTATAAAGATGCTACCGAAATGGAAAAGTAAGAGTACAGAACAGAGAATGCCAACGGTGCCTACTCCTAATCTGGATACTGATTTACGTCACTGCTTTCAAGCGCACTGGAAGAACTTCTTCCTCTCTGATCTTCAGAAAGCTACCGACAACTTTAGCCGTGGTATGAGTTTCTTCGTATCTGTACTCTTTCTTCTTTAGACGATTTAATTTTATCCAATATCTGCAACTAAGGCTGCCAACTTGAAAGAAAATATCACTTTGAACTTTAGAACAATTCAAGTTTTCAACTTTCATCTGCTTGTGTATAATGGGCTTATTTATATCTCTCAAATGTTTAGTAGTACTTATTTAGCAACTTACCAGATTAAATAGCATATTGTGGTACTCATTATTCTTTATGTCATTCTCAAAGAAAACCTGATCGGTGAAGGAGGTTCATCTGAAGTATATAAGGGACATCTTGAAGATGGCCAACTGGTGGCAGTTAAAAGGCTGATCAGGGGAACTCAAGAGGAGATGACAGCTGACTACTTATCTGAGCTCGGAATTCTGGTACATGTCAACCATCCCAACATTGCTGGTGTTATAGGATATGGAGTTGAAGGAGGGATGCACCTTGTCCTTCCTCTGTCTCCACATGGGAGCTTAGCGAATCTGCTTAATGGTCTGTTCATCAGTATCTTTTGAATTTACTTCCTCTATAGATTCTTAACCGTTAATTAGTTTTCTCTATTATGCACTACTCTTTTCAGGTGAAAAATGTAAGTTGTCTTGGAGCTATAGGTATAATATCTCTCTAGGCGCTGCCGCTGGCCTTGGATATCTCCATGAGGGTTGCCGGAGGAGAATCATCCATAGAGATATCAAGACAGCTAATGTTTTGCTGACGGAAGATTTTGAAGCTCAGGTATCTCTTTGAACAACTTGTGAAGTTAAAAGCCGTTGTATTATGTTTTAGAGTTGCTTTGTTGTCTGGCATTTGAACACCTTTCAGCGATATCTGAATGTCATTTGTCTTCATTCAATACCTAATCTCCTGATGGAACGTTTTTTATTACTTGTCCCAAACATGAAGTTTTCTTCAAAGTGACAGAGCACAAGAATATTTAGAGCCTTACGGATAAAATACAATATTTGTTTTTCTTTTATTTATTTGCTCATTAAGCTGCACTCTTCCAGTCAGTAGATCGACAGTCCATGAACTTCTAATAGGACAAAATCTATAGGGGTTTTATTTTGCTCACATCAATTTGCGACATTTTGATGTTCAGCTTTTAGTTTTCTGCAGATATCTGATTTTGGACTTGCAAAATGGCTTCCTGATCAGTGGCCACACCTCACTGTATCTCAGTTTGAAGGCACATTCGGGTTTGTGGATCATAAGCTCAACCGAAAAAACTTGTATACCGTAATGATCTTCCATAGTGATAAATCATTTTAAATTCCATGACAGATACCTCCCTCCTGAGTTCTTCATGCATGGTATTGTGGATGAAAAGACAGACGTTTACGCCTTTGGTGTTTTGTTGTTGGAGCTTATTTCTGGACGTCCAGCTTTGGATGAATCTCGTAATAGTGTTGTGATGTGGGTATGCAATCATCTCAATATTATGCCCTTTAGTTTTTAGGAAGTAGATGTAGTAGATTAAAATTGCCACTTCTTCTGGCAACTGATCATGCTAAAACTTACTATAATAACCCCATGTTGCAGGCCAAACCAATGCTCCTTAGTAAGAATCACAATGGGTTAGTTGATCCATCACTTGGGGATGCCTATGACTCAGAACAGATGAATCGGATGGTTTTGGTTGCCTCTTTATGCATACAACAATCTTCAGCAGATCGGCCTCAAATGAGCCAGGCATGTAATCTGAAATTTTTGGGGAAACATAACCAGTATGAATCATAGTAACAGAACCTGGATGGTAGCCTTTTGAAAGTCTATAGATAGGGTTTTTGCTCAGAAAATCCCAACTTATACTATCTTAGTTTTTCATGTTCGTCTTGGTTTAGGAGTATAAGATATTCTGTACACTCATAAAGAGATGGTAAGTATTCTACAGGAAAGCGAGTTGCTTCTACTCAGGACCGTTCTAAACTTTTGCTCCGATCAGAAAACTTTACTGGGAGAGGCAGGACTTCTTAATCCGTTTCAATTCAGAGTCATGACTCATGATGTTTGCCGTGTTCTTTTGTTTTGGAAAATGGCAAGAATACACGCAATTAGGGAAAAACGAAAGAACTCTGAGAATTCCTTGATCTTGTTTTAGCCCAAGGACAAGGACAAGTCTGATGTGATTTACAGTGTCTGGAAATGTTTAGCTAATTTCAAGAGAACTTGGTACCTTGTTCGCAACATGAACATACCATGGCATAAGAAAGGAGAAATAGAGGCCAATATATTTTATGTTTCGTCAATTAAAAGGGAAAAGAATGTAGTTTCACTAATTTAATGCATGGCATATGCAGGTTCACCAGATGCTGAAAGGAACTGGAGGCATTCTTGAGAGAAAAAAAACGTTCCAACATGCCAGTAGTCAAGAGGATATATCCCAGAAAGTGAATTTACTGCATGGCTTGCCGTCACCAAAGTGTAAAGATGATAGTTGTGAAGAGGATATATCCCCAAAAGTTAATTTACTGCATGACTTGCCCTCACCAAAGTGTAAAGACGATAGTCGTCAAGCGGATATATCCCAAAAAGTGAATTTACTGCATGACATGCCCTCATCAAAGTGTAAAGATGATAGTTGTCAAGAGGATATATCCCAAAAAGTGAATTTACTGCATGACTTGCCCTCACCAAAGTGTAAAGACGATAGTCGTCAAGAGGATATATCCCAAAAAATGAATTTACAACATGACTTGCCCTCACCAAAGTGTAAAGATGATCCCATTTACCAGCAAAATCAGGCAGAGTTGGAGAAATATAACATTAATCCTTTGTTACAATGAAGATCTCTCATGTGACCTGAACACTCTGGACAATCATCTCATCGCCATGGAGCTATCGGAATTCACAACACACATGTCGGGATATTAATGTTCTAGTCTACCATAACTGATTGGATCACCGCATCCAGTTGAAAATCTACTGAGAAATCAAAATGAGAAGTGCAGCAATCAGTGTTTCAAGTTTTGACAGGTTTAGCAGGTTTCTTTAGGGGTGTTGGACTATTGGTGCCTACTATATATTGAAATAAGAAAAGAGATGCCAACATAATGTAGGGAGCATAGCAGACCCTTGTTCTATTTGAGTGCATCCAGAAATAGTATCTTGCTGGATATTGATCCTGTGAAGAATTGTGCATAATGCATTCTAGGTTGAAGACATGGCTAATAGCTAAAAACTACTGCATTATTCTGCATAGTACATGCTTTATATCAACTAGTGCAGGTTACTTTGTTAATAGGATTTAACTCAGTGCCCTTTTATAGAATTGAAAGATTAATTTGTTATCATGCAATGGCAACACGGGTCCTTACAACATGCTTATGCCTTAGTGTTGAATGCGCGAACAAAGTCTTATATTAGTAGTCGAAAAGAAAAGGAAATATATTAGATAGAATATGAGTACTCTTAATGGAGTGAGGCTTTTGGAAAAAATTGTTGTTTTTCGGGTTTAGTAAAATATGTATTTTACAACAAGAACTTCAAACACATGTTCAAACTAAAGTATGAACAATCAAATGAAGTTGTAACTCTGTATTCACAACTTTGAACTTCAACAATAGGTTCAACCCAACTTATGAACAACAACAAAATGAAGTTCAAACTATTTTCTAGAAAATAGCAAAATCAAACATATAGAAAGAGATTAAGATTGGAAGATTCAAGTCCACCGAATTCATGGTGTGTCCTTAAGGAAATTATTCCCCTCAAGTACCCGAGGTTATGGAATATATCCTCCTAGAATAAAATGAATCACTTTGACAGAATGGCGGTACTTCAAACTCTGTCAAACAACGAACGCACTCGACGATTCATAAATCACACTTGAGTTTTTAGGAAGAAGAAAGTGTTTTCACTTCAAATTTTTATGCCTATACCTGAGGGAAAAATTAGGAATTTATAGCCAAAAGGTGGTGCTTCAGAAAAGAAGCAATGGTTCTTGAAAAGACGCACTGTTTCGGACCGTCACCGACCTACGAACCCCATCTGCGGCTGCATATAGACCACATGTGGTCGCCCGCAGGTCACTTTTTCGCTTTCAAACAGTGCTTAGAAGGGTCCGTCTCTTCGAGGTGTGTTGTGACATGCGTCTGCACATACTCGTGTGCGTCCGTAAATGGAGAACTTTAAGATTGAACTTTTAGATCACTAGCTCTCAAGTTTCTAATGAATTTTGTCCAAAAAGATAGTCTCTTGATCGATCATTTGACAAATCCAAATCCAAATCCGAAGCTAAAGCCGAGCCGAGCGAGCGACGACGACGACTGCGCGAAACTTGCTTTCTTCTTGCCTCACTAACAACATGAAGGAATGCTTCTATATTTAAGCATGAAAAGTTCTTTTCTCCCACCAATGTGCGAGAAACACTCTTTTACATAGTAAAACCACAATTCACTCATTTTTTTCCCTCCATTTGTTTTCTCTCCATTTTCCATTCACATTTTACTTAGAACCCAACAATCGCCCATATGAATGGTGAATGACTATTTTATAAAAAAAATTCTGGACAAGTGTGTGATCTACAAGCAAAGACTAATTGCATCTGGATAAGTAGGTTTCCCTTTGAACTTTCCATAGTGAACTTACATCGAATGCACCCGGTCAGTCGGTAGATGTGATATCCTTGAACCGTCGAACTTTAGTGTACACCTAGACAACACAAGTCACACATCCAACCTTTTATCGTTTATGGTTCTCACGATTTTGTTTGTTTCAGCTATGAACACTACTTGGTTTCATGAGAGCTTAGAGAATAGGAATTTACTATCATTCTCCTTGAAGCGGCTTCCACTTCACCCTCACATAGGTGATTTCTAAACATTTAATCCTATAGATCAAACTATTTGGTCATACCTGCCAAACTTAGAAATCATTAAAAACTTCAAACCATAAGCCTTATCCTTGTTTCCTGAACATTGTTTTCATCATGAGAGTGGGTTGAGTTAATTAACAATGTTGAACCGTCAGTCACAACTTTATTTGAACTTCTTGAATCTAGCTCTCGGGATCTCCAGTCTGCTAGGTAGAGTTATCACCGGGATGACTTGTCCTAGTCCGTAAACCCATTCCCTTCGATGATCTCTCAACTCCCTCTCTAGTTAGGCCTTTTGTAAGTGGATCCGACACAATATCCTTTGACCTCACATAGTCAATCGTGATAATTTTACTAGAGAGTAATTCTCTAATGGTATTGTGTCTCCGTCTTATATGACGAGATTTACTGTTATACATCTTATTCCCTGCCTTACCTATTACAGCTTGGCTATCACAGTGTATGCATACTGGTGCCAAAAGTTTGGACCAATAAGGAATATCTTCCAAGAAATTTTGGAGCCATTCAGCCTCTTCACCGACTTTACCTAATACGATAAATTCATATTCCATTGTAGAGCAAGCATTGCATATCTGTTTGGATGATTTTCAAGAGACTGCTCATCCACCAAGAGTAAATACATATCTACTCATGGATTTTACTTCATTTGACCTGATGATCCAATTTGCATCACTATATCCTTCAATTACCGCTGAATATTTGTTATAATGCAAAGCATAGTCTTAAGTATGTTTTAGATACCACAAAACTCTTTTCATTGTCATCCAATGAGTTTGATTGGGATTACTCGTGTACCGACTCAATTTACTAATAGCACATGATATATCTGGTCGCGTACAATTCATGATATATATCAAACTTTTCAACACTCTTGCATACTCCAATTGTGAGTCACTTTCACCTTCATTCTTTTGAAGTGCAAAGCTCACTTCCAATGGTGTCTTAGCAATATTGAAATCTAAATACCTGAACTTGTCAAGTACCTCCTCAATGTAATGAGACTGTGACAACGCTAAACCTTATGGAGTTCTATGAATTCTTATCCCTAAGATTACATCAGCAACTCCAAGGTCTTTTATATCAAATTTGCTTTCTAGCATTCGTTTTGTAGCGTTTATGCCAGAAATGTCTCTACTGATGATCAACATGTCATCCACATACAAGCAAACAATGACTTTGTGATTTGAAGTGTCTTTAATGTAAACACATTTATCACATTCATTTATCTTGAATCCGTTTGCCAGCATGGTTTGATCAAACTTTGCATGCCACTGTTTGGGTATTTGCTTTAGTCCGTAAAGTGACTTAACAAGTTTGTACACTTTCCTTTCTTTATCAGGAACCACAAAACCCTCGGGTTGTTGATGTCGCCAAAAATATACCTCCAGAAAGTATAATGCAGTCGCTATATCAAATATAGAACCCAACTAGATTGGGGTCGATCCCACAGGGAATAAAACAAAATTATATCGAATGCTAGTCTGAGTAATTGGTAAGTAAATAGAACTGGGGGATTTTTTGTGAGTAAGAAATAACAGTAACGATTGTTGATTTTCGAATTTGTAATCAATATGAGAAATACACTAGGACTGTGATCCCCAATGATTCCTTAACTCCACCGGTTACTTGTGCTTGGCAAAACTGTCCCACTGCGTTGCATGCAAAATCTAACAAGTTAAGTTCATCTAAACGTCTCTCGTCATTGGTTAGACGAATTTCACTCTTCTCCTCTCGGTCTCTGAGTGTCGCACTACTAACCCTTGTCCTGGATCTCAGATAACTATCCCTGTTACGGCTCAAGTTATTAGATGAAGGTTAATAGCTTCAAATCTCTGTTGTTATTCCCTTTTCCCAATCTCTACCTCTCTCTCGAGCAAGTCTAGAATACAGGTGAGTTTCTAACGTTTGCAACCGTTAGAAAAATCAATTATAATGAAGGTAATAACAATACATACTTTCACAACGGTCCAGAATTATTTTGCACTTAACCGTTTTGTTAATTCCTCATGGTTCACACAACCCTAGTTGATGGGTTTAGCTACGTATGATTGCAACAACACAAGAAGAATTCGATGATGAAAACATAATTGTAAACTCACAATAGGAAGAAAACTCTGAAATCTCAATATTAATAAAACCCTAGAATCAATGTTCCAAGATTACAAAACCAATAATATGTTTATGAACTCAAAAACAATGGAAAATATCTCTCAAAACAATGTACTGACTCACTCTAAACATAGGAAAATAAAAGAGTATTTATAGATGCAAGATGAATTTTATCCTAAACAAAATAGGAAAACAGAGTCGACACTTTTCCACGATACCGTGACTTGGTGTTGTGGAACCAAGTCACGTAACATGAGTTCCTTCCATGGAAAATAGGCTTCTTCACAATCTTCAGCAGTCAACCCACGACACAGACCTACGTCACGTAGGTCGACTCACGTGATGTGGGTCCTGCCGTGGAAATCAAGTCCCTTGACACACTCTTAGGAGTCGACCCACAGCATGGACCTACGTCACGTAGGTCGACTCACGTGACATGAGTCCTATCGTGAGTCACTCTTCTAGTCCTGACTTGACTCTTTCGTCTTCAAATAATTCGTTCTCGTTTATAATTCTTCCGCACTATAGAACAGAAAACACATCATACCAACTAAATATACCCGAGTTATCACATACTTTCCTTGTTTTAAGCATTGAAAGTGTCATGAAACCATGACACATCAACACCCTCAACTTAGAACGTTTGCATTTCCTCAGGCGAACAAAACAAAACAAACACATACGATGCTTAATTAAGAGAAACCTAAGAGACCTACGGCAGTCGACTAATTGCCTTTGACACCAAAACTTTTCCTACCCCTCCTATTTGCAAATCAAAACCACTGTGTGTATACATGTAGCATATTATCATGACACAGAAGGGATCAAGTGATTGCATCAGATTATGAACAAACAACTAAGCATATGTGAAAATGACATTATCCAAACAAATAGCGGTTAACAATGTAATCCATGTACTCTCACAATAAAGAAGTCCCAAAAACTCACAGTATATTAATGAATATCAAAGTAGGGACTAGGTCAAAACACTCTCTCTCACAAAGAAGTTCAAACACTGTGCATGAAATACCATAGACTTGCCCTTATTTTCTATACCATAGTTTTTCAGACAGTTAGACTAGAATCACTATAGGACTTTCATCGGCTTGTAATATAGGCTTGGGGACAGGTGTGGTACATATGGATGTGGTGACTCAACCCTCCTTGATATTACATTATTTTTTTTCACTTTCCAACCATTCTCCTTTAATTTTTCCTTATTCTTCTTTATTTATTTTCAGATTTTGGGTGTGATTTTCTTCAAAATACTTTTTTTTTCTTTTTCTCTTTTTTTGCAATTTCTATTTATTTCACTCATCTCTTTTTCCCTTTTTTTTCACACCCAAATCTGTTCTCTTTTTCTTTTACTAACCCTCTTTTCATACCCAAGTTAACCTACACACCCCTATAATAGCCACTCAACTTAGGCGATTTGCCTGAGTTGAGGTACACAATGTCCAAGGAGGGATCAGGGTAAAGACAGGTTCATTGTAAGTCAAAATTGGAAGGTGAACAGGCTAATGAAAGAAATAGGTTAATTAAGACTCAAACTCGGGATCAAGGGATATTTATTTCATTTGGTCGGACATTTAGGCTAAAAGTGGGCTCATTCAAAAATGGCCTATGATCCTTTCCTAACCACTATCCTATAACCTAGGCAAGACTAACCGGGCAAGTTCTAGATCGCACACGCAAAGTGAACTAGATAATGACCTCACACACACATAGCACAGGGTTACACTATCAACCAGTACCTATCCAGTTCATGCATTGCTAGTTATAGTCATTATGCATATAACACTAATGCCATAACAAGATCCAACAACTGTCACAGACTAGCATACTACCCACACTGTTCAAAACAAATTTTTTAGGAAAGGTGTCCTTTAAACACTCAAAAAACATTATGTTGAAAAACTTATTCACAACTGGACTGCACTAAGGTTCCCCTAATTTTCTCCTAATTAAACAAGAAGACACATAAATAATATCAGCAATAACCTAAACATGTCGGTTCTACTATGATAACACACTTAGGGGAAAAGAAAATACAACAACAAAAACCCTTAAATGGTGGTATACCCTCACCCCCAACTAAATAATGGTGCACTGTCCCCAGTGCACAAATATCAATATCATAAGTGTAAGGGAGTGAAGACATACCTGTGGGCCCATCCACAGCAGAATCATATGCATGTTCGCTGGGCTCGATGCTAGGGGTTGACATAGAGGGAGGTGGCTGACTAGAAGACGCTCCCAAGTTTCTCTGGTCATCTTCGATCTGACTGAGGTAATATTTAACTCGGGAGGCTTTCATAGCCCTCCTAAGGTCCCTGTCAAAAGCATCGCCACTCGACTGCTGACCCTCCAGGCTACGTGGCCGCTTGGCCCTCTTAATCTGTGGCTCCTCGTCCTCAAACAAATCCACCTCGAAAGTCGGCCTCATTGGAGCTAGCAAGGGCATAGGTGGAATGACAGGGGTGCTGCTCGGTGCCATAGCTCTAACCTTCTCCCTCAATGCAGCCACCTCTTGTGTCAACCTGCCATATAAAAATTCTATGCCGAACTCATCTCGTTCGCCATTCATGTATCAAAACTATCAATCTGCCCATGCAACTCTCTCATAAATCTATCCATGGTCGCATTCATGTGGGCCTCAACTCTCCCCTTTGAAGCCACTACCGTGGAACTGACCCATGGCTTAAGTTGGGATACTAACTTAGCCATCTAGGCCTCTATGTGCGCCTGCCTCTTAAACATCTGCGTCTGTCTATCAACCAACTGCTGCAGAAAGTCCCTCGGAACTGAGATCATACTAGATGGGGGAGGTGGTGCTGTAGTGCCTGCAACCTCATCAATCACCGGGCCTGTGCCCTCAATAGGGACACGCATCGGCTCAGGCACACTCACCGGTGCTGGAGTACTAACCGGCTCCTCTCTATCTTTAAGCCCTTCAAAAGGGGCCGCGCCAGATGACGTGGAAGACTGAGATCTCCTCGAAAAAACTGGGTTAGCCCCCTACTGCTGCATCAGCCCTATATCAGCAATTCGAGTCACCTCAACATCGAGATCAACTGTAGGTATTGAGGCCACACCGACAGTATTACATAAGCCCTAGATCAAACATGGAAAAGAAATGCTAGTGAAGTCGCGGAAAGCACGCTCATGGATCTCCTCAATGATGTAGTGAGCGAAGTTAATAGCATAACCTGCCAGAATACTTGCTACCAGTACTGCCCGATCAAGTGTGAGTGAATTATCAGTATTAGTGGGACCCAAACAGTGACTGGAAACCGACCACCAAAACCGTCCTGCAAAGTGAAGCGAGGACTTCTTAATGTCCAGCTTTCCAGTAACCCAACTAGCATCTGCACCATCCTCCGCTATGTAAACTGCAATCCAGCGCAGTAACTCCAACAGCTAATCAGTGTCCCTCATCTTAGTCCTATTTCTCATCGTCTCCATGCGGTGATCAAACTCAGCAGTCGTGGTGGGAATCTCCCTTTCGACTACAAACAAGAACCTGTGGATCGTCCACTCAGATATGTCAACTCTAGTACGACAAACCAAAATATGAGTCAGTAGTGGTTGGTCCCAATATCTCTGCTCATTAGGTTTAGTCAATGCTACCGACACAGCATATGATGCACAAAACTCTCGGACCAACTCACGGCTATAGCTGTCCAAAGGCTCCGTGACCCACCCAAATCCATAGCGATCAAACAAAGTCTTTATCCCAGGCAGTGCATTCACTTCATCTATCCGATACCGAGCCTTTTACGTGATATTTCTTCGCCATGTACCCCACTCAGTTGGTTCAGCATCCCCATCATAAATGTCTTTCATACCATCAACACACCACCTCTTGTCATTCCTTTGGACCAGAGTTGCGGCCTGACATGTATTCAAAGCTATTTGGGAGGGGGTAGTCGAACCCTGGCCACCAGTATTGGAAATAGAAGTTACCCCCGCAGCTGCACTACTCTCATCGATTGCAGACTCATTTGTACCCTCAGTGTGCTCCTCCGACCCAGATACATCATCCTCGTGATCATTACCGGTTGCAGAAGCTTCCGTCCCCTCATCAGACTAGGGGACGAAATCAGAAGACTGATCAGGAGCAGCATGTTTAGCAGGTTGTGGGGGCTGTGGAATAGACTGAAGTGCAGCCCGAGCAACAGCTTATGCCCTAGTTTGTAACCTCATTGTGCGAGGTACAAGTGCAGAATCATGAGAAATCTCAAACACCTCCTCGGATCCACTTTTATTTGACCCCAAAGGTTAATCGTGCAACCTAGTAGTAAATTTTTAGTGCGGATTCTCGAAGATGAACCCATATCTCCGTGTTTAGGGTTAAATTTTGGTGGTATTTTGGATCAAATAGGTCGGGTTTGGGGCAGATTTGGGTCAAAGTTGGTTCGAGTTTGGGGTTTTAGGGTTTCAGCACTTTTGGGGTTATGGGGTGGATGATTTTTTAATATTCTTGTAATTGGAGTGGTGGTGGTACGAATCGGGATGGTTGGTACTTGGGATTTATAGTGATTATAGGATTGAAAGTGTTAATTTGGATGAATTGGGGAAGGAAATTGCGTATGTGGAGGCTTGGAGGATCCATTTTTTAAAGTTTGTAATCGGGTAGTAACGGATTTTATAAGGGTAGACCAAAATTAGGCTTGGGTCGGGTCGGATCTTGATAATTAATTTCGGGTCTGCATCTCACGGTACCGATCCATGCTATGTGGTTTGACCCATGTCACGAGGGTTGACCCACGTCATGTGGGTCTCTGTCGTGGGTCTGGTTCTGCAGCCTCACATACTCTCTGATTCCCACTATACTGACCCACGCCATGTGATTTTACCTATATCACGTGGGTCCCTAGCGTGGGTTGGGTTCTGCATGTGAATAATTTTCTCTGACTTTCACGATACAAACCCACGTCATGTGGATAAAGTTACGGCACATGAATCACTGTCGTGGGTTGTACTGACATTTTCAGTTCAATATTTTAAATTCCATCTAACTTATCCTTCGCATCCTCCAATAATCGGATCACAACCAACTCAGACCTTGGGTTGCCCCCCAAGCAACACCTGATTTAACGTCGCGGCACGATATGACTAAATTGGATACTCAGACTTCACCAACCAGCCCATGGGTTGCCTCCCAAGCAGCACCTGATTTAATGTCGCGGCACGACATAGCTAACTTGACTAATTAGACTTCATCAAAACTCAGCTCCTCGCATGTCTTAATTTTTTTTGTGATTCCCATATAGTAATTTACACGCTGCCTACTTACCGTGAATCGAACATTATCACCACCTTTTATTTTGATCGCTCCATGAGGGAACACCCTAACAACAGTGAATGGTCTAGAGCATTTAGACTGCAGTTTTCTAGGAAAAAGGCGAAGCCTGGAGTTATAGAGCAGCACCAAATCTCCTGGGTGAAACTCTCGTCGTTCAATCCTCTGATCATGATATAATTTCATCTTCTCTTTATACAGTGCTGAACTTTCATAAAAGAGTAAAATAAAAGAGTATTTATAGATACAAGATGAATCTTATCTTAAACAAAACAGGAAAACAGAGTCAGCACTTTTCCACGATACCGTGACTTGGTGTCGTAGAACCAAGTCACGTCACGTGAGTTCCTTCCGTGGAAAACAGGCTTCTTCACAATCTTCAAGAGTTAACCCACGACACAGACCTATGTAACATAGGTCGACTCACGTGACGTGGGTCCTGTCGTGGAAATCAGGTCACTTGACAAACTCTCAAGAGTCGACCCACGGCACGGACCTACGTCATGTAGGTCGACTTAGGTGGCATGAGTCCTGTCGTGAGTCACTTTCTGGTCATGACTTGACTCTTTCGTCTTTAAATACTTTGTTCTCATTCATGATTCTTCCTCTTTGTCCATTTCGCCTCTAAAAACCTATTCTCCTGCACTATAAAACAGAAAACACATCATACCAACTAAACATACCTGAGTTATTACATATTTTCCTTATTTTAAGCATTGAAAGTGCCATGAAACCACAACACATCAGTTGTTTCATGTAAATTTCTTCCTCTAATTTTTCATATCCATTTGATAGATTTCAAGAACATAGACCACAGCTAATGCAATCAACATCTGAATGGACGTTATCCTTGTTACTGGCAAGTATGTGTCGAAATAATCTATGGCTTCTTTTTGTCTAAAGCCTTTCATAACCAGTCTTGCCTTGTACTTTTCAATAGTACCATCAACTTTTATTTTTCTTTTGAAGATCCATTTAGAACCTAAAAGTGTATTTTCTGGAGAAAGATCAACCAACTCCCAAGTATGGTTGCTCAAGATTGAATCAATCTCACAATTAACAGCCTCTTTTCAAAAGAATGAGTCCAAAGACGACATCGCTTTTTTGAATGTTTGAGGCTCATTTTCAAGAAGGAATGTTACAAAATCTTATCAGAAGAAAGTGTATGTTCTTTGTCGCTTACTACGCCTTGGATTCTCTTCATTAAGTACATTCTTTTTTGGTTCGTCCTTAGGTCATTTAGACCCTTCACTAGACAGCTCATGTCTAGTTTTATACTGATAAATGTGTTTAAAGAACTTAACATTATCTTATTCAATTACAGTATTATCATGGATATCTGGATGTTCGGATTTATGAACCAAAAATCAACATGCTTTACTATTTATAGCATATCCGATGAAAACACAGTCTACAATCTTTGATCCTATTTTCACCCTTTTGGGTATAGAAACTTGGACTTTGGCTAGACACCCCCACACTTTGAAATATTTCAAGTTGGATTTCCTTCCTTTTCATTTCTTATATAAAATTGATTGTGTCTTGCTATGAGGCACCCTATTGAGTATTCAGTTTGCGGTAAGGATAGCTTCCCCGCACAAGTTTTGCGGTAAACCTAAACTTATAAGTAAGGCATTCATCATTTCTTTCAATGTTTGATTTTTCCTTATTGTAATTTCATTTGATTGAGATGAGTATGGGGCAGTAGTTTGATGGCAAATTCCATTTTCTAAACATATCTCCGCAAAAAGAGATTTGTACTCTCCACCCATATCACTTCTTATCATTTTATCCAACTAATTTTCAACTTCAGTTTTATATTGCCTAAATGCTTCTATTGTTTCATCATTACTATTCAGCAAATAAACATAACAATACCTAGTGCAATCGTCAATAAAAGTTATGGAATACTTTTTTCCATCACGAGATGGTGTTGACTTTATATTACAAATGTCTATGTGAATTAAGTCTAAGGGATTGAAATTTCTTTTAATGGACTTATACGGATGCTTAGCATACTTCGATTCAACACATATTTGACACTTTGATTTAACGAGAAGCGTTGTCGACATTAAGTTCTTCCTAATAGTAGGAACATGGAGAACATTATTGAGAGTCAACACCTTACCGAAATTTTTAGTAATATTTTTCCACTTCCTTCAACCTTGGTTGTTGCATTATTTTCATAAAGATCACTTCTTTGGAACCAACGGTATCATAAGTAGCAAAAGCTTCTTTGTCCACACAAACATGTCGAGTGGCTCCTGAATCAAACCACTATTCATTTGAATTTCCAATTAGATTGCTTTCAGTGATCATAACGCACAGATTTTCAATCTTTCCAGTTGCTTCCAACATGATTATCTGATTTAGTTTCTTGTTCTTCTTTAGAACTTAACAATTTAGAGCTTTGTGGCCAACTTCACTACAATTGTAGCACTTGCCTTTGAACATTTTCTTGTTCTGCTCTTTCTCTTGTCCAGAAGATTTCTTCCTCTTCTTATTATGTGTAGCATCATCTTTAACAAGATTTACATCCATCATTGCTAATTTCTCACGCAACATAATGTCCTCTTCTATCCTGAGACAAATCACAAGATCTTCCAAACCAGACAATTGATTTTCAAACATTCCTTTTTCAGGAACATGAGGATCTCTAGTTGTGAACTTTTGCATTTCGAGTTTGGTTAGCCAAACTAACATTATTTACTGTCATTCTTTGAAGTTCACACCAGATTTTTTTTTTGGTTTATCTGTCACTTCCATTGCTAAAGCAACATCTGAACGGCTTAATGACGCAATATTGGTTGCCATTGGGACAACACCATTCACAACCGAATTAATTTATTGTTCAGTTTCATTCTTCATTTTTATGTCAAGCTTTGACAATCAATTTAGTGTTTCAGAATACTAACAATAAAGACTTAATCTTTAAACCACTTATTTCTAGTCAACAATGAAGTTTTTATGTTTTCAAATTGTCAACCGAATGAACTTTGAAACTTGACTAAGTTTTTAAGTTCTTCAAATCAGAATCAAATTCAAATAGAATGAAAACCCAGAGGTTCTAAACTCCAGAAACCAATACAGAGAGTTTAATGAATCAGTGAAGTTTATACATTCTTCGAACTGAATTCCCAAACCAATTTCTCGGTGAAGTTTTTATATTCTTCTAACAGAGGGAGTAGAAATCAAAAGATTTTAATCTCCACAAAATTAGGCCCAATACAGATAAACCAAGTACTTAATAATTTCCTTAAGATTGTTGTTTTTCGGGTTTAGTAAATCTGTATTTTACAACAAGAACTTCAAACACATGTTCAAACTAAAGTATGGACAATCAAATGAAGTTGTAACTCTGTATTCACAACTTTGAACTTCAATAATAAGTTCAACCTAACTTATGAACAACAACAAAATGAAGTTCAAATTATTTTCTGAAAAATAGCAAAACCAAACGCATAGAAAGAGATGAAGATTGGAAGATTCAAGTCCACCGAATTCACGGTGTGTCCTTAAGAAAATTATTCCCCTCAAGTACCCGAGGTTATAGAATATATCCTTCCAGGATAAAATGAATCACTTCGACAGAACGACGGTACCTCAAACTCTATCAAACAACGAACACACTCAACGATTCGTAAATCACACTTGAGTTTTTAGGAAGAAGAAGAGTGTTTTCATTTCAAAATTTAGTGCCTATAACTGAGGAAAAAATCAGGTACTTATCGCCAAAAGGTGGTGCTTCAGAAAAGAAGCAATGGTTCTTGAAAAGATGTACTGTTTCGGACCGTCGCCGACCTGCGGACCCCATCTGCGGCCGCAGGTTGCTTACGTCAAAAAATAGAATATTTTAGTCTCAACTGCGGAGCCCGTCTGCGTCCGCAGATTGTCACTTTTCCACTTTCAAACAGTGTCTAAAAGGATCGCGTCCCTTCGAGGTGCGTTGTGACATGTGTCCGCACATGCTCGTGTGCGTCTGTAAATGGAGAACTTTCAGATTGAATTTTTGGATCACTAACTCTCAAGTTTCAAATGAATTTTGTTCAAAATAGTCTCTCGATCAATTCAAATCCAAAGCCAAAGTTGAGCGAGCGACGACGATGATGGTGCGAGACTTGCCTTCTTCTTGTCTCACTAACAACATGAAGGAATGCTTCTATATTTAAGCATGAAAAAGTTCCTTTCTCCCATCAATGTGGAGAAACACTCTTTAACAAAGTGAAACCACAATTCACTCTTTTTTTTCCCCTTCATTTGTTTTCCCTCCATTTTCCATTCACATTTTACTTAGAAACCAACAAAAATTGTGTGGACTTGGATTGAATATACTCTATTTGTACTCATGTATGCATACTATTAATGGAGTAAGGTTTTTCGAAAAAAACCATGCGGACTTGACCTAAATATGTTCTATTTGTACTCATGTATCCACTCATGTGGAGCCTAGGAATAGGCTGGATTTCGCCTTCTGTTCGCATTTACGGACCACTATACCATACCTAATTCAAGGTTAATCCGTTGCTGAGTTAATGTAGTGAAGCAATATGATCATTTAAATAATCTAGTCAGTCATAATTCATATTCCACCACTGAATAGATATGAATAATTCATTTCACCTAAAAGGTAAAAGTTTTCAATGTTTCAATTTATATATGTAATATAAATAATATATTTAAAAAAAAAAAAAATTGGGGGTAGGGGAAGGGGAATGGGGGAAGGGATTACAATGTGGGGAATCAAACTCTCACTAACTATATGAAAGTTCAAATAACTAATCAACTAAGCTACTAAGATTCCTCTCAATATAAATAATATTCAAATGGTGTTTAGTGGGTTTGATTCCATCTCAACTATTAGAGTATGTATGGTTATAGGTTTTAACTTAAACCTACCCTATTTTTCATGGAAAAAACTGCACAATCGGCAGTTAATTCAAAGAAAAAAGAAAAGAATAATTTAATTAACGCCGTTCAAAGGGTGGGACACCAAAAACGAAAGAGTAAATAAAATAGTGAACCATTGAAAACACTCCCAAACTTAGCATAAATTATTATTTTAGTCCCCAAATTATAACTAGCATTAAAAATATCCCTACACTTGGCTAAATGAATTTAAAAACGCCTTCATTTTGCTACATCTAACTAACATGTGTTCACTCGTTGTCCAACTGAATTTGTCGGCTTATGTGTTATTTATGTGACATCCACGTGGATATTTAAAGCCAAAATGAAAAAAAAGAAGAAGATATTTAAATCTTCTTTCAAGATTGTCATCCGATCATGAAATTTTCTTTGTTGCCGAAAATCCATATATACAAAGTATAGTCATTAAAACAATTGAGGTTAAGAAATTTAGCAATTAAATAAGACGGTAAAAAAAAATTTAAGTTCAAACTTAGGGTATGTTTTAATGGAGAAAATTTAAATAGGAAGAAGGGTTGTGGTAGCACTTAGGGTGTGATGAAAATTAAACAATAAAAGTTAAAATGGAGTTTTTTTACCATCAAATGCATATGTGACATTATTTTTAAGTAGTTTAGACGCCCATAAGAGTTTGAGACCACTTGCTATACCATATAACATCTTAAGGTGTTTTTAAATTTATTTAGTCTAAGTTTAAGGGTGTTTTTAAATTTATTTAATCAAATTTAGGAGTATTTCTAATACTATATAATTCAATGGCAAAAATAATAATTTTGCCCCAAATTTGAGAGTGTTTTCGAACACTTCTCTCTAAATAAAAATTACCTACACGACACCGGTGATTTGTAGTACAATCTAAAATGATAAAATTAAATCCTGAAAATATCAGCAGTCCAATTCATCCAAGTTTGTCGGAGTTATACACCGTCGTATTTATTGGTTGTCTATTTCATCTTAATCTATTTTAGTCCATTAAAAGTTGAGTTGATATATAGTTCAAATTAAGCTATGAAAATTTTTGTTAAAATATATTCAAACATACTTTTTATATCTATAATCTATAATCTATATCTATAATCTATAATATATTAAAAGTGTGAAGACCCTTAGAAAAACGATTTGAACCTTTTGCCCTTGATTACAAGACTCCGCAATAAACAAGACCGTCTTTTCACCTTTTTCCATGAATTATTATGTCATTAACTTTATAATATTGACTCCTAAATTATGAAAAATTAAACTCCTAAAATATATTGTAGGAGGAAATTCTTGGAATACTCCTAAAATATATTATAGCTTTTGGTTATAACTACCGTTGATTTGGTTATAACTCCTAAAATATAAAAGTTACCTACTATAAAACGAATGCCAATAGAAGTTGCCTACTATAACAAAAATTATCGTAAGAATAATATGTCTAACTCTAAGTCTTTTTTGATTTAACGCGACATTCATGGTGTTCAAGCTTGGGAAGTTTTCTTGATCCACTCCACCCACTGCTTCGTCGAGAAATTGTCAATATGGTGAATGTTAGATTTTGACTCATTCTCGACGTATTGTGGAAGTTGCATGTACAGTAGTCATAAATTGTTTGACAAGTTAGGCCTTGGCAAGAGTTGCTACAAAGTTGCCAAGTAAATCTATGTGATGTCACACATAGATATACCCCAATGGCTTGAAAGGTCAAGATTGACATAAACATGGAGCAAAGATTCAAACTGGATCGATTTTGTGGCAGTCACTGATGATGAAGAATCGCGACGAATTGGAAGGAGAGACACTGTTGTGTCATGGAGAGGACTGTGACACCTCCTCAATTTATTATTTAATTAATTTCATAATATTTACTCCTAAAATATATGAGATCAGGACTAAAATTTATACTAACACTTAGTACTTCATGAAATTGGGCATCTTCAAAGTTGCTACTGTTGGTCATCGGATCTGCCATCGTCGAAGGCTATACTGTGACCAAGCTGGGAGCATCAAAGTCGATCAACAACAGGGAGTTGCTCAAAAAAGAAGTATCCATCAAAAGCTTCTCTCCTATAAAAGTTATTATGAATGGATAACCGCATCTACAGATCGACATATCCCGAGAGGTAAACTTCTTCGTCAATCGTCTAATTTTTATTCATGATATTTAATTATAGTACTCATGAGGCATTTTTCTTTTTTATTTGACGTTGCATATTTGTTTTTATGTGCTTTAAATATTTTTAATTTTGCGCCTTTTTTTATCTTTATTAAAATTGTGAAATATTAGGAATTGAAGTTTTTATCCACTAGATACGAATTGGAATAGACATCTATGACAAAGTGATCAATAGGAAGAATTTGATTAGGAAGAGAGTAAAGAATAGACATGCATATATGAAATGTCAAGTTTAAACAACTAAAACATGATTGTCCAGTTGAGGCAACACTTAACTCTAATATTTTAAAATTAAATCACTAGGTAGATTCGTGCTATGAGACCAACTCTAGAGGGAGATTTCTGAAATTGTTCTTTTGTTTTTATTATCTTGGATATTTTAATATTTCTTGGTAAAAATTAGTTATAAAAAGAATAACGAGAAGGTGAACTTGATATATGATTAATTCGACGAAATGACCAACATGGGTTGTGGTGTAGTGGTGGGAATACTTCACCCTTAACTAGAGGACTCGGGTTCGAGCTCTGAGTATGGAGAAAATTCTGTTGGGAGCGTCATTCCCAGAATGGGCCCTGCAGTGCGTGATCCGGATTAGTCGAGGCTCCAATACAAGTACCGGACATCTGGTGGAAACAAAAAAAAAATCGCCAAAATGAATGTGGAGTGAGGTAAAACATGTCAGTGGCAAATATGATGATGTCTTCAAGGGTAGATTGACAACTTGACGTGATGCACACGTGCAATGCACGTACTCTAAACTAGTATATATATATATATATATATCTAATCTCTAATCTCTATCTCTAATATATTAAAAGTGTGAAGGGTCTTAGAAATGTTGTTTGAACTTTTTGCCCTTCATTAAAAGTCTTTGTTTTAGACAAAATCGTCTTTTCACTATTTTTTCTTTAATTACTATTTTATTAAATTAAGAACCCCTAGAATAAATGGGAAGAACCCTCACAAAATAAATGTATATGGAAAGAACTAAATATATGAATCCTAAAATATATGGAAAGAAATTAAAAGCCCTAAAATTTTCTGCAATTATATTTAACTAATATTTTGCAAATAGTTTTTAAGTCCATCAACTGCCTTGTTTCTTTTCTTCTATCTGTCTTCTATCCGTCCTCTGTCTCTTTTAGTATTTCCTTTTTTTCTTCTTCTTTTTCTTGTCTTTTTTTATTTAGTTTTTGATTTAGGCCGTGTTCTTGAATGTAATGTATTCTTTTTCCTGTTTTATTTCCTTTAGTTAATAAGTTTTAAGGTTATAAAATTTATAATTAAATATTAACTTCTATTGATTGTTATTGTGCTCGCAATTTAAAAACAAGAACATCTTGAAATTTGTGTAATTGTAATTGTAATTGCTTTATGAAGTTGTGTTGATATATATATTGTAGTTTATTGTTGTGTTGATAGAATTCTTACATCTTTTTGTGGTAGCCAACTATGATTGATATTTTTAAATTTGTTTTTACAGCATCTGGCCATCTAAAACAAGTACGATTTTGCGGTAAGTTTGTTAATTTAATTTTTGATCAAATCATCATCATCATCATCATTATTATTATTATTATTATTATTTTTATTTTTTTTTGAGCCGAGAATGTATTGGAAACAATTTCTTACCCCATAAAATAGTAATATGAGGGTAGGAATAAGTTCTATGTGTATTGTTGTTGCAAAAATTAAATGTGCTTGTAGGCTAGAGTTTTGCTTGAACGTCTACCTACACATCCACCAACATTAAAAAGATAAGTATCTCATGTTGTCCTTTGTTGTATTTTCATATAATTCTGAGGACGTGTATTTTTTTAAATAATATATGTGTTGTTTGTCTATCCTTTATTGTACTTTCGTGTAATTGTGAAGACATGTGCTTTCTTTTAACAAAAAGATATATGTTGTTTTGGTGAAAAAAAAAAAAAACTTTTCATGAAAAATTACATTTAAAATTTGTTAGCTATACAATTTTATTTTGTTTCTACAATTATTGGCTATACAATAGCATGCTCATTACCTTTCATTCTAGTTGTTTTTATTTTTTCTATCAAAATATAATAATCAATGATGATTGTGCTTTGGGATAATAAGGGCCAACACTTTGTTGGGTTTTGATTATGGATGTTGTTATGTTCGTGAGGAAGCTGATTGAAATATAGGGTAGTTGGTAAATTCAACATTGTGTTGATTTCAACATGTTGCTGAAAACCTAGGGAAAAGGATGAATATGTGTATTATTCATTATGAATTTAAGTTTGATCTACTTAACATTGTAATTTATTGGTATAATTTCAAAAAGTCCCCCCCCCCCCAAACCCCACCCACCCACCCCCACCCTTCGTCTTCTATATTTGCCTGTGATGTTTCAAGGCAATCTCTATGACTTATTTGGGAAAAGATGGCTTATTCGCTAAGAAATATAAATAAAGAGGGTTCCTTTACTAAGTCAAGAATTATTAAGAGAATTAATAATTAAGGAGTCTTACAATATATGATAAGAAGAGGTGATAAATATAATTAATGTGCATGTCAAAAATAAAAAATTTTAAAAAGCACGTTACTATCCCTTAGTTTCTATAAAGAAGAAGTCAAAATTGAAATTTTACGTTATTTTTTTAAAATGTCATACTTAATAATAGAACATACATACAATAATTTGTTCTTTTTATATGCATTTATTACTAATTAACGTGATACATACATGCAAAATAAGTTAATATTGATTAAACTTTTTGCCCTTCATTAAAAGACTCTGTAATAGACAATATCATTTACTATTTTTTAAATCACGTAAACTTGACTCACCCCTTAAGAAAACTTTAATTATGGATGTATTTTTACTAAATTAACCTTATTAATGATGCTTTGAAATCCTAAATTTGACTATGTATTACTTTATATAGTTATTTAATAGGGAAAAGGGTTTGAAATATACTCAAACTTTGATAAAAATTGTTGTAACGCACCTGAACTTTGTGGGGGTCCTATGACCCCCCTATACTATTTATTAGTGTATTTTACTGACATTTATTTGCACAACTGGACCTAAATGTGAATACACGCGCACTAAGCGCGTGACTGAGTTAGTGGTCCAGCTAAGCAAATAAAGATCACAAAAATACACAACTAAATAGTCCAGGGGGGTCATAGGACCCCCGCAAAGTTTGGGCGTGTTACAATAAATTTTCCTAAAGTTTGGGTATATTTGGGACCTTTGTCCCTATTTAATACTAAGGGTAAAATGAGAAAAATATATACTAAATACTCTTGATTTCATAAATCATAAACGAGACATCTAAATTGAAACAAATATTTTTAACAAGAGGGCTAACTAAAACGAAACAGAGGGAGTATTTACTTATTTAAATTGAATAAGATTGTAATTGTAAACACTAATAATTTTTTACCCTTTTTTTTGTTATAAGCGTATCTTCTTTGTTTAGGTTTAGATTTAAGTTTAGGATCCACATTTGTTTAGGATTCTTTTAGATATAAAGCATAAAATTCTTTTTGATTTATGAATTTTGTAATGTCATAGCTTTTATGTGAAATTTAGTTCTAATGTTGTTTTATTCCAGTAGTATATTTGTTTTAAGAAATTTTTTGTTCTTTTTTATACAGGTACATTAGATAGGAGGGTATGGATCGTAGGCCATAGATTATGATAGAAGGTTAGTAGGTAGTTATGTTTTGACTTGATTTTTGGCAGGCTTAGGTTTGGTGGGAGTCTGAGAGCATTGTGTCTGTTGTAATTTTAGCCTCATACATGTATTTTCTTGCTTTTGGTGTATATTACTATCTATTGTATACTGTGTTTCAATTACCGCAATTTTCTCCAAATGCTCTCTATTGCTTTCCTTACTAATTAACATTTTTTCTTCATTGTCGTATTTTCTTAGTACGGGGTATGAACATTGATATGTTCATTGCAGTGATTTCTTGGAGCAGAGCAAAGAATAACTTTATTGTTAGAAATTTTCATAAATCCTCCTCCACACATTGTGCCTAGGGTTTTCAAGCACAATAATTTCTTCAGTTTCATTCGCCAGCTTAAAACATATGTAAGTATCTTTTTACTTCTAATCTATATCTAATAGTGTTATCCCGTTCTAGATTATGAATATTTTCTATGTGTTAGCTTCAGTTTGATTAGTTAGGATTTCTAAATAGCCCAATTCAAAAGTTTATTTTGCATTCTATTAAGAGTATTGTGTTGGTGGTGATGAACTAAAATTCACCCAAATATCTATCTCTACTATTTTAATCTCTATCTCTATCTCTACTATATTAAAAGTGTAAAGCGCCTTAAAAATATCGTTTAAATTTTTTGTCTTTCATTAAAAGATTTCACAATAAACAAAATAGTCTTTTCACTTATTTCCTTCAATTATTAATTAATCATTAAAAAATTAAAGAGAATTAAAATATATGATAAGAGCAATATATATGGTAAGTTAGTGTTGGACTGTTGGTAGGATTTCTTCTTCCGTGTACATGAAAAAAAAAAGTCTTAAAATATATAGTTAAAAAAAAGGGACGGGGGGGGGGGGCAACCAAAAATATTATTTAAAGTAGTAGTACGCGAAACATTTTTTTGTCAAAAAGTAGTAAACAACCTTCGTGGAAAAGAAACCAATAAAGTGACTTTTTTAATATTAAAATATACTCTCTCGTCCTATTTCATATGATCTACTTTTCTTAAAAATTGAAGCAACGCCAGATTTGAGTAGTCTCTGCTTCAAGTCAACTGGATTTAGATTTACAATTACATACCAAAATTGCAACACTACAACTGAGAAACTCTGTAACTGAATTCATGAGTATCTCTTATCAGTTCGCCAGTTTCTTCTTCTTCTTCATCTTCATCATAGCGTTCGTGTCCAGCTCTGCGATCATCAATCCATCTAAGGCCAAACAAATTTCATGGAAACCGAGGTATTGTCCTTCTACTACTACTCCCTCCGTCCCATTTTAATTGAAATAAATGTCTCTTGATCACTTATTAAATTAAAATTGAATTAATTAATTTTTTCTCATTTTACCCCTATAATTAATTAATTTCAATATCCATTCCTATGTTCAATGAATATCATTAATATGGGTAAAGGATAAAATAGTAAAAACCATCACTGTATTTATGATTTCTTAATCACTGCATAAAATAGAATATGCCCAACTAAAATAGGACGGAGAAAGTACTTCCTTTGCCCCGATTTATGTGCCACTGTTCGAATTTCGAGTGTCAAACAGTTTAATATTAACTGTGAATTTGGACATAGAATCTTTTAAGATTTTTTGAAATAAATTGACATATTTGAAACTAGTACCCCCTCCGTTCATCAATAGTTGATCTCTATTGACTTGACACACACGTTAAAAATTAAAAAATAATAGGGGTAATTTTACTATACTATCCTTTTGAATATAATAAATTTAATGCGCATTGGATAATGAACCGTATTTAATGCTAAGGGTAAAATGGGTAGAAATGAATAAATTACCCATTGGTTTTTCAAACTGGACAAATATTATTGGACATTTATTTTTAATATAATGAACAATTAAAATGGATGGAGGGAGTAAAAGAAAGTCTTTTTTGAAACTCGAAATTCAAAAAGTGTCACATAAATTGGGACACAGGGAGTACTTCTTAATTCCATGTTTTCTAGCTGAAAAACAAAAGGTACAATTTAAAAATTGTTTGATTAAGATCTCTTTTTTTTAAAAAAAATGATGTAAGATTTTTTTTTTGGATTGTTTGCAGAGCTTTTGTATATGAAGGATTTCTTACGGATGAAGAATGTAATCACTTGATAGCTCTCGTGAGTGTCATTTTCTCTTTAATTTTATGTTTTGTTCGGAAACAGTCTCTATAATAACCTACAAAGGTAGGGGTAAGTCTGTGTGCATCTTACCCTCCTAGGCCCTACTTGTGGGATTACACCGGGTATATTTTGATCTATATGTGTTGAAAGCTGAGGTTTTTGTGTGTGGACTTTTTTGACTTTGGGCATTGTGTGGTAGGCGAAATCGGAGCTGAAGAGATCGGCTGTGGCAGATAATGATTCTGGAAAAAGTAAGCATAGTGAGGTTAGGACGAGCTCTGGAATGTTCATTTCCAAAGCTAAGGTTAGTTTTTACACTTTTTATGTATAACTTCATATCTTAGTGGTCTGGCCCTTCCCCGACCCTACGCAGAGTAGAAGGTTAGTGCACCGGGCTGCTCTTTTTTTTTTTTTTTTTTTTTTTTTGTGTGTGTGTGTGTTATGTATAATTTCATGCGTTACTGCTTTACCTTTCAATGGTGTGATTATGCAACTCATATTTCTATGGGCAATACATGCTTGTGTTGGCAATTTTCTGGATCTTCACTGGTCAAGCTTTGGTTGAGCATTTTCTATCAATTTACTCTGGTACGAGATTATGGGGTTAAACGATCTGGTGATAATGGTTTTTGATATTTAACTCGTAACAGTGGATGTAAAAGTTAAGTTTCTGATCTATCTATTCTTATATACTTGCCTATTTAGTGCCTTTTCCAAAGGTTAGCGGTTAGGTTGGCTTTGGAAAGGCTACTAACGATGGGGTTTCTATTTGGAGAATACAAATTATGCCTAGTTTGGTTGCTTAGAGAATTTCTTCTCAATATTCTACTAATTACCAATGAAGGGGAGGTTTGGCGTAACCGGTAAAGTTGTTGCCATTTGACCCGTTCAAGCCGTGGAAACAACCTCTTGCAGAAATGCAGGGTAAGGGTAATTACAATAGACCCTTGTCTCCGACCCTTCCCCCGACCCCGCGCGTAGTGGGAGCTTCAGTGCACAGGCCAGTCCCTTTTTTCGCGCTTTCTTTTTGGGCTGCAAAATACTTAAACATCTGTAAAACAAGATGGGGTTCCTTTATGTATCAGAGAATTTAGCACGTGGTGAACAATATGGATTTAATTGGCGTGATGGGGATTCACAATCCTTCTCCTTGATCCACTTTTCCATACCCGCCTATCCTCAACACAGTTAATGTTGTTCTAATCTGATAATTGATGATTTCTCCCTTTAATAATTAGCATATGACTAACTACAGGCTGCAGAAGA
The DNA here is from genome assembly GCA_031232105.1 of Capsicum rhomboideum. Taxonomy (NCBI): domain Eukaryota; kingdom Viridiplantae; phylum Streptophyta; class Magnoliopsida; order Solanales; family Solanaceae; genus Capsicum; species Capsicum rhomboideum. The sequence goes on along the minus strand of CP124713.1, from coordinate 24,211,490 downwards.
TATCACTTGTTTTAAAGACAAACTCATTGCTTAATACTAGATAACTTCTGCATTTCTCGTTTCTGCATCTTTGGTTTTGTGAAATTTTCTCTCTGCCTCTCATGCTGCAGGATCCTATTGTCTCGGGGATAGAGGATAAGATAGCAACTTGGACCTTTCTACCGAAAGGTGTGGTTTCCCCTAAACGATACATTCTATGTGAATTTTGTCTGAACTCATCAATAGTTATTTGCAATTTGAATATTCTCTTTAATAGGTCACCTATCAACCTTGTCATATACAAAATTTACATGCTTCAGTAAAATGTTTGTAGCTGATTTAACATTAAATGACAATTCATTCTTTTATACTATGTCATTTGATAAGTCGAACTGTAATAGGTTTTGCAAATGTTGAGTATCACTAAGCTTTTAGACTGAAAATTGCATAAAGTGGTGTATGTTGAAGAGTGCAACCTACTAGAAGAGAGGGAAAAAATTTAGTTTAAAATATTATCCATTTCGTTCACTTATTGGTTTACAATGGATCTGTTCTTATTCAGAAAACCCGTTATGAGTTCATGATTTTAGTTTGTTGATGATTGCATTAGACTAATCTGCTATACTAAAATCTGTTAGCTTTTCAAGTACACATTCTGTAAGACTTAAGTTATTAATTACCTCTATTATAAGAATTATCCCCCTCTTTGAATTAAATTATTACAAACTTTTTTGACACACATTCTTTGTTCTCTCCATTAAGTTTGTCACTATATTTGTTGGTTAGAAATTTTTGGAGAAACATTAAGTTACCAGAAGTACATGATAGGTATTTCTTGTTTACAGAGAATGGAGAAGAAATACAAATACTACGATATGAGGAGGGGCAGAAATATGAGCCGCACTATGATTACTTTGTAGACAAGGTTAATATTGCTCGAGGTGGACACCGCTTGGCCACTGTACTTATGTATCTCACGGATGTTGAAAAGGGAGGTGAGACTGTCTTCCCTAAAGCAGAGGTTAGTTTAAGTTTTATCTTCTTTTGATTCCGTTTTTCTGCTATAGCCACGAGTTCAATTTTGTTATGCATTTTGCTTTTTGGGTTATGAGGAGCACTTTTGTCTTCTGCTTCTATCTACTTTATGGTGTCCATTCTTAGCTTACGTTTGCAATATCTGCGTTCTTTTATTTATGGGGTGGGTTTAAAGGTAATATATTAATTTTGAAGTGGTGTTATTGAAATTTTGAAATATTAAATACTGGAGGAAGAAAATATGCCTAAAAGCAAACCAAGATATTTTTGGGAACCAAGAACTAAAAGGATATTGAGCTTTGTAGTGTCGCAATTGAAGGGCAGATGTGTGCATAGTAGAAAATGACAATAGTGTGGAGGTTCATTAGAATACGCTGAACTTTTGCTTCCGTTATGAGACATTTCAGTTGCAGTGAGGCTATACGATTAAAGCAGTGGTCTGAGCTTGGAGAACATTGTGTTTTTGCTTGGATATGTTTAGTTTGATTCCTCTTGTTTGTTTGTTAGATGGGTCTTTTTGTTCATCTCTCTATTAATTGAATGGTACTGATGAGATGACATTTGCAATTTATAGCTTCACCATATTTATACTGCAGTCTGCTCGTCTTCTTCTTTGTTTTCGAATTTGTTACTACACACTCTTTACTCAACAAAAATTGGAACTTTCTATAGGAATCTCCTCGCCGTAGGTCAATGGCAGCAGATGACAGCTTGTCCGAATGTGCAAGGAAGGGCATATCAGGTAATCTATACGATTTCAAAATCTCTCAGAATTGTTGCATAGTTGTATTTGCTGCAACTTATTGTGCATCTTTTTCTTCTTTTTCATTTTCCCGGAATTTATCAGTGAAACCACGGAAAGGAGATGCCCTGCTTTTCTATAGTCTCCATCCAAATGCCACTCCTGATCCTAATAGCCTCCATGGTGGGTGCCCTGTCATTCAAGGTGAGAAATGGTCAGCAACAAAGTGGATTCATGTGGATTCGTTTGACAAAATTGTGGGTACAGAAGGAAATTGCACCGATTCTGATGAGAATTGTGAGAGATGGGCTGCTCTTGGGGAATGCACCAAGAATCCAGAGTATATGCTGGGAAGTGCAGGCCTTCCAGGATATTGTAGGAAGAGTTGCAAAGCGTGTTAACTCATTATGCTTCTCTCCCCCACAGTCCCACTAAATTAGTTTCGAGACCATGGCAGTACTTCGGTTTAGTTGTTTGTATTGTATTTTCTAAGCTGTCTTTTCCATCCTTTGGTAATATTATTCATTTGAGTTTACTGCATATTCAAGTTTTTTCAGCTCTCTTTTCATTCTTACCTGCTTTGTTTATTGACGTTTGTGCATGACATTGCAGATTCTGTTTTGATCTGCTTGCTCACACAGGTGCAAGTAACGTAAAATTTAATATAACATGATAGTCATAACTCATAGGCCTAAGACATATATCATGTTTTGTATGAAGAAAGATTGATAGAAAAAAATACGAGCTTTTGTATTTTTTTTTATTTTAGGAGAAATAAAAGGATAGAGGAAAATCAAAGAACACCTTTTGCGCTTTGGCTGTGTTAAAGCAACAATGAATTGCATATCAACGTTAGTAGGATCAAGTATGTTTGCTATTCCTTTTGTTTTTTTTTTGATCATCGGATCATTTTGTTTGCATAAAAGGGGAAATGATGACAGAACCAGAATACAATTATATGATTTTGATCCTACCTTTTGTTTATGAATTGAATCAAATCCGTAGTGGCCATACACAAAATGAAGATCCATTTCAATAGTATGGCTGTTGTCTTTTTTTTTTTTTTGGGTTAAAAAGGGATCACACCTCGAGGCATGGCCATAAAAGTAATGAAAAAGAAGTAATCTAGTTGGAAAAGTAGGAAAAATGTTAAACAGCAGTACTTTTAAATAGAGTGAGATGTTACAACATACATATATCCTTTTGACATCGTTGCAAGATATTCTTTACCTTATGGAGACAGAAACAAAACGAAATGAAAATGCAAAACTCTAATACACTTCCTGCAATTGCAAGAATATCCCAGAAGTTGTTCATATCACACTCAGAGCGAGAAAAACAATGAAATAAAACAGTAGTTACATACTTACATTGAGTAACTCTCTTCATGTACAATTACGTAGACTTCAAGTTAATTAGTTCAAATCAGAGGGTTCAGAATGAATGTGACCTTATTATATGTATATATTTATTTTATTTTAGTTAATTCCGCACCACTCTAGATCCATCTCTGATTTGAATTCAGGCATTCACAACTCTACAATTCTTCCTTATTTCTCCTTCACCATCCGCGAGGACTCTAATTTCGCCCATTTTCTTCATGGAACAACCAAAAAATGCTAAGAAAACATGAGGATTTTGCAACTTCCTTACAATCTGAGCAGAAAGGGAGTTGGTCATTAATGCAGTATCTGATCCAAGTATGCCCATGTGTTGATTTAGAGCCTCAAAGTAATGGCTATCAAAAGTAGAACTTTTAGGATCCATTTCTAGAATAGTTGCTCTATTAATAGGATTAGGGCATGATTTCCTTATTGTTGTAGCATAATTGGGATTCAATGAAGGATCAGCATCACCCTTTCCTGTGAAATTATTAAGTCTTCTAGCAACCAATGTGCAATGTGTTACTCCTATTGTATGTGCCCCTGCATGTAATTAATTAATTCATCATTAAGTTATTTATACGCTTGATCTCAAAGAAAGTAATAACATGATGAACCCCATGTAATTTTTCACTCCTCTTAAAAAAAATATTTATTTGTTTGTTTTATTAAGTTGTTTATATTAACTATGCTTTGAAATATGAATTTGACTACGTATAATAGTTAAATAGCTACTTAAAATAAGGATAAAATTGGCAAAAAATAAATAAATAAATCTTAATTTATTAAAATGGATAATTACAAAAAATTAGTATACTGGATTAGTAAAAGGAAACGGATAGAGTAATTCTTTTCAGTTAATCCCACATCTATTTTTGAAAACTATTTAATTAGCGTCCTATTTGATCTTTAATGACATGATTTGTTGGAACCCTCGCCACTACTGATTATTCAAATGAAAAGACATGTGAAACTCTCATCACCACTCATTTAAAAGAATAATTTTGATATTTATATATATATTTCACGTATAAAATTAAATTCCTCTTTATTTTTTTAAATTTTGTGATAGTAAATATTATAATCTCATAAATAATAATAATAAAAAACCTACAAATCATACTTGTCTTTCCTTACTGAAACATGCATGTGATTGTAATTAATGGAGGAAATGAAAGAGAGAATAATTTTAATTAGTTATACCTGACAAAGTAACCAAAGCAACAAGGTCCAAATGGTTGTCCTGAAATTGTCTTACTCCCTCTGTCTCATTTTAGTTGGTCATCTTACTAAAAATAAATGTCTCATATTAGTTGATCACTTATTAAATCAAAATAAAATTAATTAATTTTTTCCCATTTTACCCCTACAATTAATTACAATTTCACTGTCCATTCCTATGCCCAATAAATATCATTAATTTGGGTAAAGGGTAAACTAGTAAAATTCATCATTTCATTCATGATTCTTAATCACTGTGTAAAATGGAATGTGCCCAATTAAAATGAGACGGAGGGAGTAAAAGAGTGGAGAAGTTTGCGAAAGCAGAGGGCAAGCTGTCTAATGCTTCTGATGCATTTGATATCCTTCCATCTTTCCTCCCTGTTGGAACTTGCCACATTGATCTTCCAAACTGTTAACAATACAGTAAAACCTTAATTATATTACTAATCCGTTTATTCCATTTTATAAGACACTCTTTGATCGCTACGTGCTAAAGTTTTCTTTTTTTTCCTCAAACTTATGAAACACCAAAATATAAAATGAGATTGAGCGAGTATCGACAATATAATGCTCACTTTGTTTACTTCTTTATCATATATATCAATAGAGGTGAAGCCAAAATTTGAAGTTTATGAATTCTGAATTTAAACCAAAGTTGTTATGTTCAGCTGAATCCGTAGCCAACACACTCCCTCGCCCAATGTTTATCAAATGTGGATGTGGATGTAGTGCTTTTGTTATGGGTTCATTCGAACCTAGTAATGTTGGCTCCGACTAAGTATATGTTTACTAAAAATTCATCAAATTAAGTATAAATAACAGATTTCGAACTCAATAAATTGATTAGTCATGATCAAATCAAACACATAATGTTAAAATTCTGAATTGTTTGTAGGTGCTTACTTGGTATGAAACTGCATCTCGATCGAGCTGCCAAGGTTAGAATATCAGCACAAGAAACTTGATGTGGGCACACTTGCTCCAATTTCTTCTTTATATCATCGATTATCTCATAACCTCCTACAGATCTATTTGGTAGTGCTTCTTTTTCTCCATCATTATTTGGTGTGGAGTCTAGTAGAATTGATGCATCACACCCCTGCAATATTTGAATATATGTATCACGTGTGGAAATGTGAAAATAGAAAAAGGGTAATTAAATACGTGTACTAATTCAATCCTAGCTTCTTGGACCTGTTGTTCAACTATAGTTACCCATGCATAATTAACATGTTACAACAAGCTAAGTTACATACTTTACTTTTCACGTAATTATAACTCGTTCCACTTACTACGGACGAATCACCTGTAGTTATTTTTAAGATATTTTTATGGTGTAAAAAAAATATTTTGAACGGTTACGGTACAAAAGATGAGTTGAGGGTTGTTGGGTTTGGTTGATAAGAAGTGAACGAAAATAGAGGTAAAAAACATGGAGGGAAAAGTGAAGAGTAAGTTTTCACTTTAAGAAAGTGAAGTTCTCTCACATTGGTGGGAGAAAGAGACTTTCTTATGTAAATATTGGAACACACTCCTTCATGTGGATAGTGAGGCAAGAACAAGACAAGCCTCGCACCGTCGTTGCCGCTCGCTCGGCTTCGAATTTGGATTTGGCAAATGATCGAGAGACTATCTTTTTGGACACTATCTTTTTGGACAAAGTTCATTTGAAACTTGAGAATTATTGATAGTTTAATCGAACTAATCCAAAAATCCGATAGGAAATCATTTCTCCATATGCGGACGCACATGACGGATGCGGACGTATGTAACAACGCACCTCGGAATGCGACCTTTCGAGACAAGCAACACACTATTTCGGTACGACGAAGACGACCTGCGGGCGCAGGTGAGACAAAATTCACTAGTTTGTGCCGAAGTGTCACCTGCGGCCGCAGGTGACGTGACGTTCCGAAAAGTTGTCTTTTCTTCAACCATTGCTTCTCTTCTGAAGCACCACCTCTTAGGCTATAAATACCTATGTTTTCCTCAGATGAAGGAGATACGAAATATATTATTTTCACAAGTCAAAAACTTTCTTCTCTACACGAGAAATCAAAGTAAGTGTGATTTACTCCATTAGTTGAGTTCGACGAAGTTCAACAAATTCCATTGTCTGTTTTGCTGAATAGTGTTCTATTCTATCCTAGGAGGAATTAATCAAATCCTTGGGCAATTATGAGGGGATTATATTCTTTAAGGAAACACAGTTTAACTGTGGGCTTAGAAGTACCATTTTCATCAATATTCTGGTTTTTACGGGTGAAGGAAACAACAAGGGTTTACAACCTTAAAGAATATAATTTATATTTTATTTACATTTTTCTGCTTCTTCTCTATTTCTGTTTGTGGTTGGATATTAAAGTTAAAGATTTTCTACTCCACTTTTTAACACGGTTCGAATACATAAAAACTTCATCGAGTTAATAAAGTTATTTCTATCGATTCGAAGAACATAAAAACTTCATCAACTGAATAAAACCACATTGATAGTTAACCAGTTTCATTGAATTTTGTTTGTGTGTGACTAAACAGAAATGGAAGAATCAACTAATGGTATGATGGCTTCTGCATCTGTGACAACGAATGCTAGTTCGTCAAGCCGTGTTACTCCCGCTATGTCTGCAGCAGAAAAACCCGAATTTTTTTTCGAAAGTGACTTCAAAAGGTGACAAGAAAAGATGTTGTTCTATCTAAGCTTGCAGAAGTTTATTGCGGAGAACATTTCAAATCTACCGGATGATACTCCGGAGAAAGAACGATTTATGATAACCGAGCATGGAATCACTCTGATTTTCTGTGCAAGAACTATATCCTAAATGGATTGGAAGATAGTCTATACAGTGTCTATTGTGTTTGCAAAACTTCAAAAGAACTTTGGGACTCTTTAGACAAAAAGTATAAGACAGAAGATGCCGGACTGAAGAGGTTTGTAGCAGCCAAGTTTCTTGAGTTCAAGATGGTTGACAACAAATTCGTCATGAATCAAGTCCAACAATTGCAAGTGATTATACATGATTTACTTACGGAAGGAATGGTCATCAAGGAAGCTTTTCAAGTAGCAGCTTTTATTGAAAAGTTGCCTCCTTTGTGGAGGGACTTTAAGAACTATTTGAAACATAAGCGAAAGGAAATGACTTTAGAGGATTTGATTGTTCGTTTGCGAATTGAAGAAGACAATAAAAATGCAGAAAAGAGAGCAAATACAAAGTCTTCAATAGCAGGAGCAAACAATGTTGAAACTCATCAAAAGAAGAAAAAGAAGAAGAAGTCAGATGATGAGAAGGAAGCACCCAAGAAGAAAAAGTTCATAGGAAATTGCTACAACCGTGGAAAAGTTTGTCATATGGCTTCTGTTTGTCGTGCTCCAAAGAAAGATAAGAAGAAAAAGCAAGCAAACTTGAATGAAGAAGTAAACAACCTTTGTGCAATGCTCTCTGGATGCAACTTGGTGGGAAATCCAAATGAATGGTGGTTTGATTCAGGTGCTACCCGCCATGTGTGTTCCAATAAGGAACTGTTTTCATCTTATACTTCTTTTGAAAAAGGCGAGCCCATTTGTATGGCAAATTCAGCAACCACAAAGATAGAAAGAACGAGTAAGGTTGGCTTGAAGATGAGTTCATGTTCCCGAAATGCGAAAGAATTTGGTCTCAACATCACTTCTAGTCAAGAATGGTTTTAAGTGTGTGTTTGTATCCGATAAGGTTGTAATAAGTAAGAATGACATGTATGTAGGAAAAGGTTACCTCACCGAGGGCCTCTTCAAACTAAATGTAATCTCTATTGATATGAATAAGATTTCTGCTTCTTCCTACTTGCTTGAGTCAAATCTTTTATGGCATCCACGTTTAGGACATGTAAATTATAAAACCATGCTGATTAACTTAGAAATATTACCTAAGTTTGAAAGTAATAATGTGAAATGCCAAGTATGTGTGGAATCAAAGTATGCAAAGCATCTATTGAAAGGAATTCAAATCCCTTAGACTTAATCCATACAAACATTTGTGATATGAAGTATATACCATCTCGTGGTGGAAAAAGATACTTCATAACTTTTATTGATGATAGCACTCGATATTGCTATGTTTATCTGCTTAATAGCAAAGATGAGGCAATTGATGCTTTCAAGCAATACAAGAATGAAGTTGAAACACAACTTAACAAGAAAATTAAAATGATTAGAAGTGATAGGGGTGGTGAATATGAATCTCCATTTGAAGAAATATGTTTGGAATATGGAATTATTCATCAAACAACTGCCCCATACACTCCACAATCCAATGGGGTTGCAGAAAGAAAGAATAGAACATTAAAAGAGATGATGAATGCTTTGTTGATAAGTTCTAGTTTACCACAGAACTTGTAGGGGGAAGCTGTTTTAATAGCCAGTCGGATACTCAATCATATACCACACAGTAAAACAAAGTCCATTCCATATGAGCAATGGAAAGGGAGAAAATCCAGCTTGAAATATTTCAAAGTGTAGGGGTGTTTGGCTAAAGTGCAATTTCTAAACCCAAAAGGATTAAGATAGGACCAAAAATAATTGATTGTATTTTCATTGGATATGCAACCAATAGCAAAGCATATTGGTTTCTGGTTCATAAATCAGAAAATCCCGACATTCATGTGAATACGGTAATTGAATCAGATAATGGTGAATTTTTTGAAAAAATTTATCCATATAAAAATGAATGTGAGTCGTCTAGTGAAAAATCTAAACGACCTCGGAAAGTGTCAAAGGGAAGTACACTTAATGAGGAAAGTTCAAGATGTAGCAAATGTCAAAAGATTTCAACTTCCTTTGGTCCTGATTTTTTGACATTTTTATTTGAGAATGAGTCTCAAGCGTTCAAAGAAGCAATGTCTTCTTCAGAAGCACAATATTGGAAAGAGGCAATCAATAGTGAAATAAAATCCATATTGAATAATCATACATGAGAATTGGTTGATCTTCTTCTAGAAAACAAACTATTGGGTTCTAAATAGATCTTCAAAAAGAAAATGAAAGATGATGGGATTATTGATAAATAAAGGCAAGACTAGTTGTCAAAGGTTTCAGACAACGAGAAGGTCTTGATTATTTCGACACGTACTCGCCGGTATTAAGAATCACATATATTCGAATGTTGATAGCGTTAGCCGCCGTGTATGGTCTTCAAATTAATCAAATGGATGTGAAGACAACCTTCTTAAATGGAGAATTGAAGGAAGAAATATACATGGAACAACCTGACGAGTTTGTAATTCAAGAAATATACATCAAATGTGTGTCGACTTGTTAAGTCGTTGTATGAGCTAAAACAAGCGCTCAAGCAATGGCATGTAAAATTTGATCAAACCATGTTGTCAAATAGATTTAAGATCAATGAATGTGATAAGTGTGTTTACATCAAGAACACTCCAAATCACATTGTCATTGTTTGTTTTTATGTGGATGATATGTTGATAATGAGTAAGGACATTTTCGACATAAATGCTACTAAGCATATGCTTGTTAGCAAGTTTGATATGAAAGACTTAGGAGTTGCAGATTTGATCTTAGGAATTAAAATTCTTAGGACTCCTCAAGGTCTAGCTTTGTCTCAAACTCATTACATCAACATGGTACTTGAAAAATTCAAGTATTTGGACTTCAAAGTTGCCAAAACTCTAATTGATGTAAATCTTGCTCTCATAAAGAACCAAGGTCAAAGCAAGTCACAATTGAACTCACCAAGAGTGTTGGGAAGTTTGATGAACATCATGAATTGTACGCGACCAGATATAGCATGTGCTAGTAGCAAATTAAGTCAGTACACAAGTAATTTTGATCAAACTCATTGGATGGCAATGAAGAGAGTTTTGGGGTATCTAAAACATACTCAAGATTATTCTTTGCATTATAACAAATATCCAGCGGTAATTGAAAGATATAGTGATACAAATTGGATCACCGGATCAAATGAAGTAAAATCCACAAGTGAATGTGTGTTTACTCTTGGTGGAGGAGCAGTCTCTTGGAAATTATTCAAACAGACTTGTATTGCTCGCTCTACAATGGAATATGAGTTTATTACCTTAGATAAGGCCGGTGAAAAAGCAGAATGGCTACGGAACTTTTTAGAAGATATTCCTTTGTGGCCAAAACCAGTGGCTCCTATATGCATACACTGTGATAGTCAGGCAATAGGAAGAGCTGGAAATATTATGTGTAACAAAAAGTTGCGTCACATACGACGAAGACATAATACCTTTAGACAATTACTCTCTAGTGGAATTATCACAGTTGACTATGTGAAATCAAAGGATAATATGTCGGATCCACTTACAAAAGGCCTAACTAGAGAGGTGGTTGATAAATCATCAAAGGGATGGGTTTATGACCTAGAACAAGTCATTGTAATGGTAACTCTACCTAGTTAAATGGAGATCCCAAGGTCTAGGTTCAAGAAGATCAAACAAAGTTACGACTGACGGTTCAGCATTGTCACTAAAAGTATATCCATTTTAATGATATGACAATGTTCAAGAAATAAGGATAAAGCTTAAGGTTTGAAGCTTTTTAATGGTTTCTAAGTTTGGCAAGTATAACCAAATAGTTTGTCTACAGGATAAAACGTTTAGGAATCACCTATGTGAGTGTGAAGTGGAAGCCGCTTCAAAGAGAATAAGAGTAAGGTCAGTTCTCTACGTACTCATGAAACCAGGATGTTTTCATTGCTGAAACGAACAAAACAATGAGAACCAAGAATGGTTAAGGGTTGGTTGTGTGACATATGTTGTCTAGGTATATGTAAAAGCTCGACGGTTCAAGGATATCAAATCTACCGATTGACCAAGGATACCCGATGTATGTTCACTATGGAAAGTTCAAAGGGAAACTTACTTACCCAGATATGATTGATCCTTATTTGTAGCTCACATAAGTTTTTATATAAAATAGTAATTCCCCATTCATGTGGGGGATTGTTGGGTTTGGTTGATAAGAAGTGAATGGAAAATGAAAGTAAAAACATGGAGGGAAAAGTGAAGAGTAAGTCTTCACTTTAATAAAGTGAAGTTCTCCCATATTGGTGGGAGAAAGAGACTTTCTTATGTATATATTGGAACACACTCCATCATGTGGATAGTGAGGTAAGAACAAGACAAGCCTCGCGCCGTCGTCGTCCTCGCTCGCTCGGCTCGGCTTTGGATTTGGATTTGACAAATGATCGATCGAGAGACTATCTTTTTGGACAAAGTTCATTTGAAACTTGAGAATTATTGATAGTTTAATCCAAAAATCCGATAGGAAATCATTTTTCCATATGCGGACGCACATGAACGGATGCGGACGTATGTCAGAACGTACCTCGAAAGGATGCGACCTTTCGAGGCAAGTAATGCACTGTTTCAGTACGACAAAGGCGCAAGTCGTCGCCTGTGGACGCAGGTGAGCTTCGCACGTGAGATAGAACTTATTGGTTTATGCCGAAGTGTCACCTGCGGCAGTATGTGACCCACCTGCGGGCGCAGGTCGCGGCGCAGGTGACGTGACGTTCCGAAAAGTTGTGTCTTTTCTTCACCCATTACTTCTCTTTTGAAGCATCACCTTTTAGGCTATAAATACCTATGTTTTCCTCAGATGAAGGAGATATGTAATATATTATTTTCACAAGTCAAAAACTTTCTTCTCTATAAGATAAATCAAAGTTAGTGTGATTTACTCCATTAGTTGAGTTCGACGAAGTTCAGCAAATTCCATTGTCGGTTTTGCTAAATAGTGTTCTATTCTATCCTTGGAGGAATTAATCCAAACCTTGGGCAATTGTGAGGGGATTATATTCTTTAAGGAAACACAGTTTAAGTGTGGGCTTAGAACTACCATTTTCATCAATATTCTGGTTTTTACGGGTGAAGGAAACAACAAGGGTTTATAGGAAATAGTTTCTCTATTTGTGTAAGGTCAGTATACACTCTATTCTTCTCCGACCCGACTTTATGAGACTTCACTAAATATGTTATTATTGTTGTTGTTGGTTACGGCACAAAAGTTAAACTCTCCTCTTTGATATGTGATATATATACAATATTAATTCTTGGAGAAGGTGCATATATATAAAGGATAGAGTTAATGGAAGTCATCAAAAATTGTACTAGTGTTATATAATAAGTACTTCTTTATTCTTAATCTAATTACTCGCAATGAAAAGTATTTATTTATAATAAATAAAATTTGGTAACTTTAATTTAAAAATAATGTAAATTTATAAATAGTTTGATTGTGTAAAATAGGATAAATTGAATTCCTTTTTCCTTTCGAGACTGCTTATCACTATTTGTATTGAAATTTGAGTTTAGTTTTTGTGGGCTGAAAATAAATACTAGTAAATTTATATTATTAAGTTAAGTTACCTGTAATGATAAATAAGTATTTATAATAAATAAAAATTGATAAATTAAAAGATAGAGTAAATCTATAAGAATGAACTAATACATTTAAATCCTTCTCAAAGTAGGTTTACAATCGAGATCCTGAGTTGGAGTCATGGAAATGAAATAATTTTTGATAGGAAAAGCTTTAGTACTCCCGTCTCCCAAAGTGGGATATCAGACAAATCAATCAAATCCCAAAATGAATATCATATATATATCGATAGGAAAAAAAAAGAATATTTATATGCACCCTAACAAAACATTCATGATAGTGAAGACGAAGTAACTTTGCAGCCAAGGTTGGATCAGCAGCAACTCTACTCCATATTATTTCCTCCACAAACTTTTCAACTGAAGGACAACTTTTTGTTAGGATTTGTCCTGAATTTCCTAGTTTACTTGAATTTTACAATAATTGTGTTTTATTTTAAAAGGATTTTCTTTGTGGAAAAGGTTTTCTTGTAGGAAAAGATCTCTTCCATAATTAGTTAACCTCTTTCTTGGAGGAAAGGTTTTGAACCTCTATAAATAAAAGACCCCTCTTCTCATATCATAAAACAATAGCATCCACAATGTAGTCATCAAAAAGTCTTGTTTAGGAGGAGATTTCTCCCAATAGATTTTTATGTTTTTTTCAATATTAGGTTTTCATATGTAGGCCAATTGGCCAAACCCTATCAATAATATGTTTTTAGTATATTTTTATTTGTCATCCGATTTATCGTCTACATGGTTTGCAACTTTAAGCTTCCGCATGACGCCCTCTTGATTTCGAACCCAACAAGTGGTATCAGAGCCTACGGTTCAAAGGTCCAATGATTTGGTGAAACGAGATTAAAAACAGGTTCAAAGTGGTTTCAAATCAAGCTGCAACCAATTTGATGATAATAAAGTTTTTAGTCTAACTACATGTGGAGAACAAGTTTCAACCATATTTTCAACAATCCTGTTGTTACATCTTTGAAGATAAAAGCTCACTTTTAACCCTGCAAAGGGCTCCAATATTTTTAACCCGAAAGGGCTCATATACTTTTAACCCAAAAAGGCTCCATTTTTAAGCATGTCAAGCAGCAGTGATAAATGAAGATTATGTGAAGAAGAAGATGAAGATCAATCTTGCCAGAAAATTTAGGCCAAGGGAAGATTTGTTAGGATTTGTCCTGAATTTCCTAGTTTACTTGAATTTTACAATAATTGTGTTTTATTTTAAAAGGATTTTCTTTGTGGAAAAGGTTTTCTTGTAGGAAAAGATCTCTTCCATAATTAGTTAACCTCTTTCTTGGAGGAAAGGTTTTGAACCTCTATACATAAAAGACCCCTCTTCTCATATCATAAAACAATAGCATCCACAATGTAGTCATCAAAGAGTCTTGTTTAGGAGGAGATTTTTCCCAATAGATTTTTATGTTTTTTTTCAATATTAGGTTTTCATATGTAGGCCAATTGGCCAAACCCTATCAATAATATGTTTTTAGTATATTTTTATTTGTCATCCGATTTATCGTCTACATGGTTTGCAACTTTAAGCTTCCGCATGACGCCCTCTCAATTTCGAACCCAACACTTTTGTGATAGTAATTCATCTTAAGCTTTTTATTATCTGCATTGCAAATCCCCAACCACACTACTGTAATAATAAAGAGAACAAAAATAATTGACCTCATTTTTTCCCTTTATTTTCTTTCTACACACAAAGAGCCAAAAATGTAAATATATTAACTCGAAATTGATATGTTCTTGTTGATGTTTGAGTAGGCTTTTTTGAACTATATTTATAGGCACTATTTCATGCCAATGCATTGCCATTGTTATTGGAATTTTTTTCTTTTCCCCCTTTTCTATACTGGCTACTTCTTTGCACTATTTAATGTAGGGAAAAGGGTCAAATTTACCCTCACTGTCATACTTTGAGACTAAATTTACCCGTCTACTTTGGAAAATTGGCTAAATATATCCTTCGTCATACTTTGGGGTCAAATTTACCCTCGTTGTTAAGAAATTTTTCACATGTACCCTTTCTTTAACAGAAAAGCCCAAATCAATGTTATATTACCCATTTTTTTAAAAATAAAACATACACTAATCTAACCCGCCCGATTCGACCCACAAAAAATACACAAATAAATATATTCCTTCCTCAGTTTTATTGGTCGAATTTTCCCAATGTACAACACTGGTAGGTTGTTTACAAATGAACAAAAAGTAAAATGAAATGGGATAACGCAGAAGCATGGAACTAGAAAAAATGTCTATTACAAACTTTGCTCTTGTTCCAGTTATGTTCAAATTTCAAAATTTGGTATGTAATTCTATGTGCATCTAGATTCTAGAATCAGTGGATAAGTTTTCTGAGCAAATGACATGATGAAAAATTTGTGTAAATCCAAATTGTAGATAAAGGCATAAGAATGAAGGGATGTCATGATTGGCACATAAGAATATCTCTTAACTCAATCGTCCAGAGAAATATCCAGTGGGCCTAATCTGTTGCATTTAATCGCTAAGTGGCATTTCATAAGCTCTGCACTGATGCAGATCCATGAACTGATATTTGTTTATGTTTGCACTGATACAAATTCATTTTTCATGAGCTATGCACTGATAAATATCCAGTGGCTTAATCTCACTGAAAAAATTTGACCAACAGAACTGAGGGGGTATATTTGTTTGTGTCTCTTTTGTGGCTCGAGTCGGGTCAGGGGGTTAGATTAGGATATATTTTATTTTTAAAAAATGGGGCATTTAACGTTGATTTGAGCTTTTCTATTAAAGGAAGGATACATGTGAAAAGTTTCTTAACAATGAGGGTAAATTTGACCACAAAGTATGATATCGAGGGTAAATTTGACCCCAAAGTATGACAAAGGGTATATTTAGCTAATTTTCCAAAGTAGAGGGGTAAATTTGGCCCAAAAGTATGACAGCAAGAGTAAATTTGGCCCTAAAATATGACGAAGGGTATATTTAACCATGTTTTCAAAGTAATGGGGTAAATTTGACCCTTTACCCTTTAATGTATAAATAGCAAATCAAAAATTGATACGTGTAGATGAACTGAATAGTTGATATTCATGTGCTTCTTAATCATATATAGTTCATTGAATTATGCATGGTAATTTAATTTCTTTGAATTGATTAATCGTTGACTCAAGAAACACATTTTTATTCGAGAAGAATATAGCAAAAAAAAATGAGTTTAAGTTATATATGAGGACATAACGGTTAACCTGTTTTATTTTAAAGATTATAGATATTGCACTTATTTATAAATGTTCTTTGATTTTCCATTCGATGTCCAGTACACGTATTGAATTTCGATTATTCCGGATTCGCACCATGCATGTAGGGCCTATTTGGAGGAAGTACTCCCTATCAAGAATTTTTTTCATACCCAAAGCTTAAACCTGATACCTCTTATTAAGGAAGGATCAGCTTCATCCGACGTTGTATCAAATAGGTTGGTGGTCTAAGATGATATGTATAACTTCAACTCAAATAAATAAAATACCATGTGTGTCTTGATTCCTTGGACTTCAAACTATGTTACCAGTAAATAATATTGTTGTAGGGTTGCAGTGTGTTCGTAACGTGCAGCGAAAGATTAAAAAAGAAAAAGCAATCCTAGACAGATTGACTTATGTTTAAAAAATTTGATAGTACGAAGACACTATGCATATCCACACCGAAACTGATCTTTATTATCAATTCCTTGGTCAACGAAATTCATAATAAACGGGGAATTGGATTATGAATATTGTATTGAAATTTTTCTCAAAAATCTCAACTCACAATAAACGGGGCAAGAAAATAATTTTCTTGTCAATAGTATTTTCTCACTTAATTGGGTGTATTAATATTTACACCTTTTTTTTTTAGCTTAAAAATGATTTATTGAAATAAACATAAAGTACGTTATTACAAATAAGGAACTATCCAGGAAGTTACTGAATCATGAAAGTCTTCAAACAGTTCTTGCAAAATGAAAAGGGGAGGGGAATCAAAAGACACAGTATTATTTCTCATCCTAATAAGTTGGAGCTTTCTAAAAGAAGCAAGTTTATCCTCCACATCATTTGCCTCTCGATTGACGTGACAGATTTTTGGTTCATTCAGATCCTTGATGAGTGACCTGCAATCCGTAATTAAGTGTGAGAAATCTTGACTATTAGCTTTTAATAGTTGTATAATTAGTACATGTGAGTCAGTCTCCACTATTATAGGAGTCAAATTCTTTTCAAGAATCAATTTTAGCCCATGTAGAAGGGCTAGAGTTTCTATATGGATTGCTGATATGGCCATATGAGAGTAGGCTAAGCCTGAAATCCAATCTCCATCATGGTTCCAGATAACTCCTCCACCCCCGCCATGCTTATTGATTGCATCAAATGCTCCATCTATATTTAGTTTGAAGAAACCCGTTGGAAGAGGTTCCCATTTAACGTGAATAGTATTTTGAATGGCATTATTTGAAAGCTTGGACGATCCTAAATGGTAGTATTCTATAGCTTGTAATTTTATCATTTTAGGAGAGATATGAGTTGTAGAGTTATTGAAGATGATGGCATTTCGATTTTTCCAAAATTATCAAAGAATAAGAGGAGTAATAATGGACAAGGGTACATAAATATTACCCACAGTTTGAGTGAATTTTTCGACAAGCAATAATTTTTTATATCCCGGATTAGGTGGTCATTTGAAGGGATATATTTGAAGTGATCCCACATTATTTTAGCTTTAGGGCAAAGGAGGAATATGTGGTGGATAGATTCTGTTATGTTGGGACATGAGTGACAATTATTTCTGTTAATAATGTTCAATAAAGTATTTTTCTCATAAAAAAAAAAAATTCATGAAGAGAACTTTTTTCATAAAAACTTGTGTTATGTAATTTTCTATTTGGTTAAGGTAATAATTTACTTGGGTAAAGTTTAATTTTATAACTAAACTTTTCTGAAATTTTTTCCACAATAACATATCCGAATCTAATTGGGTATGCATGGCCGTATATGGACTTTCCATACATTACACGTTAATGTCCAATTCCATTTTGAATTGGATTCAAAGTTACATACGTATAACTTTTCATTCATTAATTAGTCTTTATTAATATTTGAATAAACTGTATCTCATATATATGAATTTAAATAATTACTAGCACCAATTATATAATTGAATATATATATATATACACAAATCCCATATAATTGGGATTGTCATGCTGGTACTACACGTGTTCAATTTCCTTAATTTGAATCCAACTCAAATTGGGTTTCACGTTAGGTAACATTCACTACTATAAAAGAACAAAAACAATACAGAAACTATAAGGGGACCTTTCTTTATCAACCATTCTTAAACCCAAATTCTTCTCTTCTCCATCATACACATGGAAGATGTTTGTGAAGGCAAAGATTTTTGTTTCCCAAATGAAGAAAAAAGTATTCTTGGATGGTGGGAACAAGTGAAAGCCTTCGAAACCCAGTTAGAAAAAACGAAGAATCAACCGGAATACGTATTCTACGATGGTCCACCATTCGCAACGGGGTTGCCCCATTTCGGCCATATATTAGCAGGAACAATTAAAGATATTGTGACCCGATACCAATCGATGACGGGTCATCACGTTACCCGAAGATTCGGTTGGGATTGTCATGGTTTACCAGTTGAACATGAGATTGATGAGAAACTTGGGATTAAGATGAAACAACAAGTGATTGATATGGGTATTGATAAGTATAATGAAGAATGTAGGAGTATTGTGACAAGGTATGTTGGTGAATGGGAGAAAACTGTAGTGAGAATGGGGAGGTGGATTGATTTTCAGAATGGGTATAAGACTATGGATTTGAAATACATGGAAAGTGTGTGGTGGGTTTTTTCCAAGTTATTCGAAAAGGATTTGGTTTATAGAGGGTTCAAAGTTATGCCTTATAGTACGGGTTTGAAGACACCGTTGTCGAATTTTGAAGCGAATTCGAATTATAAGGTAGTAAGTGACCCTGAAATTATGGTTTCATTCCCTATAGTTGATGATCCTGAGGGTGCATCCTTTGTTGCATGGACAACAACTCCTTGGACCCTTCCAAGTAATCTTGCTCTTTGTGTCAATGCAAATTGTGTGTATGTTAAGGTTCGCAATAAATTCAACGGGAAGAAGATTTATGTGGTGGCAGAATCTCGATTGGCCGAGCTACCAGTTGAGAAATCACAGAATGCGGCGGAAACTTATGAGGTGATGGATAAATTTCCTGGGTCGTCCCTAGTGGGGAAGCAGTATATTCCACTATTCGATTACTTCAAGGATTTTTCTGATTCAGCATTCAAAGTGGTTGCGGATGATTATGTGACTTGTGACAGTGGTACTGGAATTGTACATTGTGCTCCTGCCTTTGGTGAGGACGATTATCGTGTTTGTATTGAAAACAGCATAATCAGTAAGGAGGACAGCCTGATTGTGGCGGTAGATGATAATGGCCGCTTTACTGATAGAATTACTGACTTCAGAGGCAAATACGTTAAGGAGGCAGATAATGATATTACTCAAGCAGTGAAGGATAAAGGAAGGCTTGTCAAATCTGGAAAGTTTATGCATTCGTACCCTTTTTGCTGGAGATCTGACACACCTCTCATTTACAGAGCAGTTCCTAGCTGGTTTATTAAGGTGGAAAAGATTAAGGATCAATTGTTAGACAACAATAAGCAAACCTACTGGGTTCCTGATTTTGTCAAGGAAAAACGCTTCCACAATTGGTTAGAAAATGCAAGAGACTGGGCTGTTAGCCGAAGTAGGTTCTGGGGTACTCCTCTTCCTGTGTGGGTTAGTGAGGACGGTGAAGAGATAGAAGTTATGGACTCCATTGAAAAACTGGAAAAGCTCTCTGGTGTTAAGGTGACAGACTTGCATCGTCACTACATTGATCACATTACCATCCCATCCAGACGGGGCCCTGAATTTGGCCTTCTTCGACGCGTGGAGGATGTGTTTGATTGCTGGTTTGAAAGTGGGTCAATGCCTTATGCTTATATCCACTATCCTTTTGAGAATGTTGAGCTCTTTGAGAACAATTTCCCCGGTCATTTTGTGGCAGAAGGTCTCGATCAAACTCGTGGATGGTTCTACACCCTTATGGTCCTTTCCACGGCGCTTTTTGGGAAACCTGCTTTTAGAAACCTCATTTGCAATGGTCTTGTCCTGGCTGAAGATGGGAAGAAGATGAGTAAACGATTAAAGAACTATCCTCAACCATCAGAAGTTATCAATGAATATGGAGCTGATGCATTGCGTTTATACCTGATAAACTCTCCCGTTGTCCGTGCTGAACCTCTGCGCTTTAAGAAAGAGGGAGTTTTGGCTGTGGTGAAAGATGTTTTCTTGCCATGGTACAATGCATATAGGTTCCTTGTTCAGAATGCAAAAAGACTCGAGACTGATGGGTTTGGACCATTCATTCCTACTGATCAGAAAACTTTGCAGAGTTCTTCGAATGTCCTAGACCAATGGATCAATTCTGCAACTCAGAGCTTAGTGCATTTCGTCCGGCAGGAAATGGATTCTTATAGGTTGTACACGGTGGTTCCATATCTCCTAAAATTCCTTGATAATTTAACTAATATCTATGTGCGGTTCAATCGGAAGAGACTAAAAGGCCGTACTGGTGAGGGAGACTGCAGAACTGCTCTTTCAACTCTTTACTATGTGCTTCTGACTGCATGTAAAGCTATGGCGCCATTAACTCCTTTTTTCACTGAGGTTCTTTACCAAAATTTGCGGAAAGTCTGCAAAGGATCAGAGGAGAGCATTCACTATTGCAGCTACCCTGAAGTGGAAGGGGAGAGGTGGGAGCGTATTGAGCAGAGTGTTAATAGGATGAAGACAATTATTGACCTTGCACGAAATATTCGTCTTTCTCACAACAAACCTCTTAAAACTCCGCTCAGGGAAATGGTGGTTGTACATCCAGATTCAGAATTCCTTGATGACATTGCGGGCAAACTAGGAGAGTATGTGCTCGAGGAGCTAAACATTATGTCTTTGGTCCCATGCAGTGACACATTGAAGTATGCGTCTTTACGTGCAGAGCCAGATTTCAGTGTGTTAGGAAAAAGGTTGGGGAAGTCGATGGGTGTTGTTGCCAAGGCGGTTAAGGCCATGTCAACAGCAGATATTATTGCTTTTGAGAAAGCGGGAGAAATTACTATTGCTTCACACACTTTAAAGCTTAGTGATATCAAGATTGTCCGGGGTTTCAAACGTCCTGATAACAGGAAAGACGATGAAATGGATGCGGCAGGGAATGGTGATGTTTTAGTGATGCTGGATTTGGTTACTGATGATTCACTCTTCGAAGCTGGATTTGCTCGGGAGGTTGTGAATAGAATCCAGAAACTGAGAAAGAAAGCCGGGCTTGAACCCACTGACATGGTAGAGGTCTTCTTCAAGTCTTTGGATGATGATAAAACAGTCTCTAAGCAGATTTTGAAGTCTCAGGAATCATATATTAAAGACCGCATTGGATGTCCTTTGCTTCCTGCTGAACTTCTCCCATCACATGCAATAACTATTGATGAAGAGAGTTTCCATGGAATCTCAAACTTGTCCTTTGTGATCACCTTAGCCAGACCAAGTCGATCTAGTGTTTGATTTAGGTGCCATCTATGCTTACTTCCCATTAAATGCAATTGTAGTAAATCATTTTCAGATATTATAGTAAATATATCTAGCTTTTCTCTAAGGATGTAACAGTTTGTCATTAATTTTTTTTTTCTTTTAACACTAATTTGTCCATGTTTTCCAGCTTCATTTGGTTATAGTGTCATCTCTAACCTAAATCAAAGATCCCCAACTTTTTTTATAAAATATAAAAGCCGAAAGAAGATGAGAAGGGAGATTTCTGGAGTCTACGTCCTGATTTACTTCCCTAAATTGTAATACCCTGTATTTCAAGTCCTAAGCAGACAATCTGGTAACAAAAATTGCTGCTTCACTAGAAAACACAAGGCTATGCTACAATTAGTGAATGAATATAGTTGCAAATGCAGACGTATTTTGCATGTTCTACTACATCAACTTCGTTCGTTGTTTTTTCAGATAATGTACAAAAGCTTCTGCTTTAGAAACCCCGTCATTAGACGTTATAACTAATGTTGCCTTGAAGGCTTGAACATTAAAGGCATATCTAGTTAACCATTTGAGACAAGTTCCCAGAACAAACATGGTGTGGCTATGTCAACGGTATTCTAACCTGAGTTCATCTTTAACACAAAGATACTGCGATTACAGTATAACAAGAATTTGTTTTTCATATACAAGGATGGTTGCTTCACAGTACATTTCCAGCAAATGTTAACTGAAATAACCACCAAAAGGGTGAACAAGAGCTTACTGAATAAACAATACGTCGTCAATATCCATGAGAGATTTGAATAGAGGACAAAGTACTCCTGTGGGGACATAAAGTTCAATAAGGCAATCAGCCAGGACAATATTCCTCCAAAAGCCAATTGCTAGGTTGCTGCAAACGGAAAAGTTATTCCATGAATTAAACATTGTGAATGGTCCACAAGAGGGTGACATCATCATGTTTTTCATCCGATATTCGGTACTTGTATTGAATTTCCCGATTACTTCGATTTTGAGACACACAAGACTGATTAAAGAGGAACGCGCTCCCCAGCAAGAATCTTTTCATTCCGAGGATCAACCCAAGACTAGTTAAGAGAGGATGAGGTCCAAATTTTACCCATAATATATTTATAGGTTAATTGTTCTTTTAAAAAATATTGAATCAGAAAAAATAAAGCCACAGTTCTTATTGAGCCACCCCTGCTTCCCCTCCCCCGCACCCCAAACCCGTCTTCTCCCCCTATACATATACCTCTCTTCTTTCCAAATTTATATGAAAATGTTTGACTGGATACCGAGTTTAAATAGAAAAACTTTTACATTAGCTAATCTATGTATAGCAAAAGTATCTTTAATATGTTGTGAATCTTCAATATGTCACTGGGAATGTTAAGAATGTCGAATCTTTTCGGACAGGAAGATAATGACAACAGTGTCATACAAAAAGGAACACAGAGAGCATATATTAAAACAAAGAAGGAACATTAGGATCACCAAAACAGCTTCGACTACATCAACTCTATCAAAACAGTTTCAACAATACAACAAAAAAGAACAAACAAATTCAAGAAACACTAGGCAATCTAAGATTCAACACCAACACCTGGCATAAAGATGATCGAACCCAAGCTCCATTGACTAAATGATTGTCATATCTTAGCTTTGTATGTCAGTATGTGTAAAGTAACAAACATTTGCAGTTCGTACTCCACATTTTACCAGTTAATAATCCCGTCTGGAATGACAAATCTTGTGCTACGGCAATTAGCAATTACCTTAAGAATCAACAATAGGAAGGGCACAGGTAACTTTTTCCTGCTTCGGCATCGTGATGTCACCATGGATTGAGAGCTTCTCTGATAGCTTTAACTTCAGGAGAACTCTCCCAAGCTCTCTTTTCTGCTTTGAGAACAGTTACCTTATCATCCGATTCAAAGTGTTAAGAAACAATTAGCAAAATAGTAACTTTTCTTCATAACATCAAAGTAGATATATAACAATGCTATCGCTACATACGTTATACTCTTCCTATATGAACCAATCTGAGAATTACTCGCTGCCGTTTCAATATTTTTGTCTTACTTTCTTTTTTTAATCCGTTTCAAAAAGAAGAAAAAAATGACTCTTTCCTTTTTTGACAAACTCTTAAAGAACATTTTAACACATTTTATATGTGTTGATTTAAGATCATAAGATTCAAAAAATAAAAAATTTCTTATAGTTCGTGTAAGTCAAAAGCAACAAACAAATTGAAACGGAGAGTATAATAATTTGGGTGAATGAAAAAGAGAAAAGGATAGTAGTCATACAAAAGCCAGTTTTGATGATGAATAACTCCATGGAGCCGCCAATCATAGCGGAGGCAACCGCAATTTCCAGGTACCAACCCAAGAATTTCATTTTCGTCACTGCCCTAATTTCTGAAAATCAAGAGTGGGGTGAGGTGGAAGGGATCACAACACCAAACAAGTCGAGGAATGCTAATTTGTCAATATTCCGATTATTCTCATTGGGTTGGATTGAGGTATGAACTATGAACTAAGAAGAATTACAGTCAGATTAACTGATTTCAAATGCTAGAAATTTCAGATTTGGTAAAGGACTTGAAATCAGTGACGCTCCTCCCAATATACTTACCACCTTTGCACAAATATTTCCATGATTTTTACTGAGCACTTCCCTTTCATCTTTATCTTTAAGAAAATTTTATTAAAAGGAGGTTATTGGATGCCACTGTTTAGTGAAGAAATTATCTCATTTGACCAGTTATAATGTGCTTGGTCCGTGTAACCAGAATAACATTGTTCTCATGTTTCTTGGAAAAATATTCACTCTTAAAAATACTCTACTAGTCCAACCTTAAATATATGCTGCAAAATAGTATAATAACAAATGTTCGTCAACTGCACTAAGCGGAGGTCATTGTCAAACCACTAACTTCCTCGTATCTTTACTTTCAGGTCCATGTAATCTACCTTCATGTCCTAATTAAGCAAAGAAACACAATTGATGGCGCAGTCCTATTTATTTGAGTTCTGCTAAATGCCTCCAAATGTTTCTCATTAGTATTACTCAATTTTGACAGATAACATGACCTCAACATCATGTGCTTTGGTTTAGCCTAGGAAAAGTTCAAAACTTCATATGCGAACAAAGCCTTACGTTTGTAGGCCACCTTACTGGTCTGTGAGTTTTTTTTTTTTAGCTTTTGACGGAATAATCAACCACATGATAATGGCAGCCTTTATTTCCAGAGCATATCATTAAAACATATTAGTACACCTACCTGTCTCTTTAGAAAACGTGTGGATTTTAAACACCAAAGGTCGGGCAGCATAATGGACGACTAGCCAAAATAGATATACATGTATCTTTAGATTTGATTGCAGGGTTAGACAGAAAATGAAACAAGACAGGCCACGAGGGCTTCCTGCCTGAGGAAACAGTCTTGTAACTAGATAAAGTTCAATACTGCAAACTGCATCATCTTGAACTGTAAAAGACAACCAAAACGAGATACCCTAACAAGCAAACTAGCTGACGTTCTAAAGTTCAGTTCAGTTCAGTCTCAAGCTTTCTTTGAAATGAGATCCTCAATCAGGTCTGCAGCATCTTGAACTGTTGCAATATTCTGAGCACTGTCTTCTTCAACAGAGATACCAAACTCTTCCTCAAGACCCATGACAATCTCCACCTGAACAAGAAAGAGATCCAACAAAAACGATAATACCAAATCAGTGAACTTGTATTGACAAAATTCACTGATCATACATTGCATAATAAACTTGCAAGCTTTGTCAGTTAACTTCTGCAGGCACTATAAACATATGCGTTCAGATATATAGCTGTGTGTGTTCATGGGAAAATTCTGTTATTTCAATATGCCTCAAGGAAAGGGTCATTCAGGCTTTCTTACAGGAAGAGCAACCAGAGAACATTTCTGCTGTTAGTGCTAAATTTTTTAGGAGATAACTTGTGAGATTGGTGCATTCAGAATGCCTTAATATAACAATTATAAAGCCATGCCAATATGCTAGCATTCAGGTCCAACCATCATGGGGAATATTAAGGATGCTCCTTTTTTTGGATCGATAATTAAGAATTTTCCTTTTATCCTTGAATTCTAGGAACAGTGTTTAAATATGATCATACATGTACCTACACAAGTAGCGTATGAAACCATATCAGACCATAACATCTGGAAGTACAAGCATATAGATCTAGCACCTAGAAGCAATAAATTTGTATTCACTACTTTTTATCCTATGTAATCAATCTGAATTCCTCCAGACCACATACAGGGAGATAAAAGTGATAGATTAGACAAAATAACATCAACTAAGGATTCTAATTAATTTGGCTTATGCCCAAGCTGAAATTAATTAATTGTTCTAACCATTTTTACGGAAACAATGGAGACACGTCTACGCATTGCAGCATTTTTCCCTAATGCCAAACTACATACCGTATCAAGAGAATCAGCACCAAGCGCAGCAAACTTTGACTCTCCACAAACTGCAGTATCAGCGGAAAGAGCCAGTTGTTTCTTCACAATGTCACACACTTTGTTGACTGTCTCTGGCTTAGCCTGCAGAGATACAATTCACATTATTGCTAATAAATTGCATATAAAAGAAGATTATGTTGCGCTTTAAACTACTAACCACAAAATTTCATGCCACATATAGAAATGAAATTGAGAAAACAAGAAAATCTTACGATAAAGAGGTTAATCATATGAACACTCGCAATAACTATAATGTAAGTACTGATGAAAATAGTAATTTTACGAGACATGAACATAAATGTGCACAAATGCTTTCGATCAGTGAAGTCAGGAATAGAGGAAGGTGCTATACAAATTTTCCTTCTTTTTCTTGGGCAATGGATAAGTCAATTAGGCTTAATTCCCCGAAGATTTAAAATAGCACAAGAACTCCTGGAAATTTTTTGTTTAATGAAACCTTTCTTCCCTTCATCACTAGAAGAATAACCCCTTTTAGCAACAAGTGATATCCTTCTCCCAATTTCACATTGGTTCCTTGCAATGTTTCCTTAGGTTTCTCCTAAAAATTTAGTAGAGTATCAAGGGAAAAGTAGGTGAGTTGCTATAAGGTTACAAATGGGAGGGTGACTGTACAGTGTGGATGAGGGAAGGACCCTGGCCAGTTAGCTTATCTTTATGAAAGAAAGTTCCCTTTCAATTTTTCTCTTAGAAATAATTTTTTCAAAAAAAGGAATTCCAGAATGAATATGGTTTGTCACAACAAAATCAGAATGGTAGGTTTTTTGTAACAGTCCAAACAAAAATAGTAAGTTTGAGAAGACAAAAACATCAGGAAAAGGTCTCTGTAATTATTCCTTTTTTTTCTCTCAATAACCAATACCTTTTTTTTTCTTTTTTGTGTGCCTTTATCAGTAGGGGAGTCAGAAATACACAAGCAAAACAAAGTAAGGGCTAAGATATTACGAGGAATAAGGAAACCTTCCATGACAAGATACGATGTCAGGTGGTATCCACTTTATTTTAATTTACTCATTCAATAAATTTGTAATTGCTATTCAATGTTGAATTAGTGATTTCCATAAATCAACTTAAGATAACTTAATACCAAATTCAAAATCTAAACGCTCTAATCGTTGGTGCTTAAAATAAAACATAACATCAGGTTGCTCATAACAAAACAGGCTGTATCACAATGAATCCCAACATTCGTAGTTTGAGGTCAACTAGAAAACACAATTAAGCAATAAAGAGCAAACCACTCGGTTAAAGACACTACCGCGCAAGTAATACTGAGGCGACGAGCTGCTGGATTCAATCTGATGGAAGAGAAGCTTATCCCCTTGAAAGAAAGAGAGGATGTCTTCAAACTAGAGACACGGTTAAGTGCCTGCATAAACAAGAGAACAAACTATATAATTATTTAAATGATACACACACACACAAGGTGGAAAGGTAAGCTATTTGTCAACTTCTTGTAGGAAAAGCATAAAATGTTCCTCCTAATTATTCGGAAAGATGAAATATTTACCTGAAATCACGGCCTTCATACATGGCAAAGATTATAGATTACTTGTGTTAACGTTGGTTTATAATCCTTTCATCAATCATAGAATTAAATCTCGAGTGAAATAATAGGACAAGTAACTTCGAAATACAAACAAATTGACAGTGAAAATCTATACAGATACAAGAATTTTTTTACACAATCATGTAATCTTTACCGGTGGGCAACATATCTTAAGATTTTAAATCCCATAATAAGAAGGATTACCTGTAAGTATCCATCCTTTGGATGACATAAGAAATTTATCTACTCAGACGTATATAACACTAATTTACTCCTGTAAAGTGTGTGGATTTTATTTATCAAAGCTCAGCAGCATAATGGAATAGCCAAATTAGATATACATGGCTTTAGCTGAAATCATGGTCTTAAATATTTGGCAAAGAATTATACAAATTTTGTGCTTCAATTATTACTTCCTCAAAGTAAAATTACATGAGAATTTTGGTTATTAATCCTTTCATCAGCCAAACTAAATCCCGAGAGAAACAATAGGACAAGCAACTTCGAGATACAAACAAATTGACAATGAAAATCTATTGTAGAGTTTGCCCATATTTAGAGTAGATTTCTCAGATCCACTCAAATAATACTCCCTCGTTTCAATCTATTTTGACGAGTTCAAGAAAATAAAGAAGATTTTTGAATTTTAAACACGCTAGATGGAAAATTGGAATTAAAGACTTGGTAAAAAGAGAAATGATCATTCTTTTTGAAACGATTAAAAGAGGAAGTAGGTCAAATAAATTAAAACTAGCGAGTAATTAAACACAAAATGGAATATAGAAGTAAGTAACATATCATATTTTCAAGATTTTAAATTCCCAGTTACGTGTGTAAATATTGTTTGGATGATCCGATAGTGTAAAAACTTAGAATTCATTAGAGAGGTGTAAAATCAAGATGCTCCATTCACAAAAAATGATAACAGGAAAAAGAGAGGTGGTTAACCTGATTAAGGTTGAAGGAGCAGGACATTGATGAGCCTGTAATAGAAGCCATTGATGCAGAGGTCTAATGGATGGAAAGGGAGATCTGAAGAATGAAATGGAGAAATGGCGGAGTGCACGAGGAGTGTGACAAGGAAGAGCATTATTTTTAGTGATCCGTTTTTATAGCTTTTAATTTTCGGGTTGGGTGTTAGTTGAATGCATAGATTGTATCGAATTCCTGTTTGGCCAACTAATCCCAAGGCTACTTTCATTGGGAGTACAAAAATAATTAGTCCCACCTTCACAATTCACGTGACACTGTTCGAATTTCAAGAGTTAATCAAACTTTTTTTTTTTTATTGAAATTATTTGATATGATCTCGAGTAGGGAGTTTATTGGAAATGGTCTTTCTATCTCATCTCTGATATAATTGTATGAACTGCATATATTTTATCTTTTCTAGACCTCACTTTATAGATATGTTGTTGTTTTTAAATTTTTATATGACTTTTAAATATTTTACATTATTAATCATCCTCATATTTTTTCATAGTTTTCAAATGGAAAAGAGGTACAAGTACCATCCTAAATTACAGGTGAAATTCTAGAGACACGCCTTAATAATGCGGAGTTCTTGTTACCTCATATAGTTTTAATAGGAACCCGCATATTTAAGGTATGTCATTGGAATTTTCCCTATAATTTAAGGGGTACTTATGTCTTTCTCTTATTCAAATGTATAAAATTTCAAAAAATTTAAAGTTCATCAAATTTGAATCTCGAAATTTCAACGATGCCACATAAATTATAACATGTAGAATATTGAAGAATAACACCCCAATTAGTTATATTTTGATTATTTTTATTTTTTTTGTTTGATAAATTTAAAAATAATATGCATCGTATAATTTCTAAAAAAAATAATATTTTCTTACAAAATACCTTCCATATTCTTTAGTTTTATATATTTGAGGGACTCCAAGGGCAGTTTTGAGTTTATATCATGCTTATTATATTAACAACTATTATATTGCTAATACAATTATTTGATATATATAAGGATAATATTGAATAAGGTGTATAGGTATTAGTTATACATAAATTAAAAATAATATCAAATAAGAAATTAAATAGTACCAAAATTAACATCAAAATTATTTTCTCTACTACGTTCTATCAAACGGTCCCTAAAAAAGTTCTCCTCTTCTTTCCATGTATTTATTTAGTTTTATTACATGATACCCTTGTCAATTCTCTAAAAATGAATTATTTCCTGAAAACATTTTGTTCAGGTAATTAGTTCTATAATTGCAATATTGAGTCTTCATCCATATTTTTTTTAAATTGAGAGTATAAATTAAAATTGGCACATGTTTTAGATTGTAATTATGACATTATCTATTTCATATACACATAAACGATATGATATATAAAATCCTACTTATAATTCTAATCACAATTCTAGAATACCTAAATTTTGAACCAAACAACCGCATAGTATGACCAAAAAAAAAATAGGAAAAATTACAAAAAAATGCAACTATTAATGTTAGATTACAAATTATAGCTCACTCTATTTTACATTATCAAATATGGCCCAAATGTATAAGCCTAAAATGTTAGTTTACAATCTATGGCCCAATCTCATTTAATGCATTGTACCATTTATTTTTTTTCTCTTTATTCAAATATTTCTCTTTTCTCTACTTCACGATTTCTTTCTTCGTGATTTTTTCAACTGATTTTTTCGTTCTGCCATTTTTGTTTTTCAAAAAATTTCTTCAAATTCTGATTTTGATGTTATTCTAAGGTATGTTTCTCGCTTTATTTGATTTTGTGTTGTTACGATTTTGATTTTATTTTCGATATTATCTTTACTGTATTTTGGTGTGTGTTTTCTAAATTTTTTTGGGGGGATTTTGCAATAATTGTTGTTGCATGTTAGTTTGCACTCTTTTTCGGTGTGCGATTATCAATTTAATTCATTGTGTGATGGTGCGATTGTGATTGTTTTTCAAAAAATTTGGGGGTTTGCTATTTTAATAGTCTTTTATGGTGTGGTTGTGTGCTTATGTTTGATACTTCAGTTAATTTTAATTTTATTTTGGTTTATTTTGAGTTGAACATTGTTTCTTATTGATTTAGGGGTTTTGGCTATCCTGAATTGTTTTCATTATGATTTGTTTTTCTTTCTTTGTTGTTTTTGAGTTAGTTATTGATGAAAAGTGATATTGTGTATATAATTTTGTTCTCGAATATTTTTTGACAGGCTAGTTGGTTGACAATGACTAAATCTACAAGTCAGTCTCGTAAAAGAACATCGGGATCATCAAAGAAATCACCGTCTGTGTCTGTTGCTGTATCGTATCAACAGCGCGATGATGATGATTTTGAGTCTCCTGTTACTCGTAGGCAAAACGTTCAAGCAGTTGTGGAACGTGTGACTCGTTCGAAATCTAAGGAGCATGGAAATAGTTCTAGCAAATTGAATTTGAAGCCTAAAAAGGTAAAAAAATCCTGTGTTGAAAGCAAAAAAAAAAGTTGAAACTTGTTGATGAAGATGTCGATGAGCATCGTCCTGTTAAACGGACAAAGACGACAGTCTCCTCTGATGGTAGTAGTGTTTATGGTATAACAAAAGAAGAAAGAATGTCAACTCAACTTAAATTCATTGCAAGAAAATCTACCTTGCAAGTAATTGATTTTGCATCATAATTTATTTTTGTTTTTGCCTTTCTTAAACTGAACTGTTTTTACACATTTTATTGCAGGTTGGTGACTTTTATATACAACCAGCAGAACGTTTTCATAGTCGTATTGGGTGTCATACCGAGACTGGTATAGTTACTATTCTTACTGATGCGTTGAGTGCGTCACAGCTTGATTTATTTCGTAGTAGTTGTTTTGGATATTTTTTGAATCTGCCTCCAATTAAGACACAAAATCAGCTTATACATGCTTTATTGTTGAGGGAGGTAGTTCCTGGAGTCGAAAGAGAGTTATGGATTAAAATGAATGGTACATTTTGAGTTTTGGCCTTGGTGAATTTGTTGTAATGACAGATTTAAAATGTGTCGATGATGATGCTACTGTATATGAGAAGCCTGCAGAGAATAGATTGATCAGGAAATACTTTCCAAAATATGCAAAGGTTGGTTTAACGCGTCAAGAGTTGCTGAATTGGTTTAATAAGAAGTTGTGGGAGTCGGATGATGATGCATTTAAGATGGCTTTGCTAGTCTTTATTCACCACTTTTTATTTTCACATAGTAATGATACTGGTATTACTAAAGCTGATTTTGATATGATTGAAAGTGGAGAATATCAGAATTTTGCTTGGGGAAAAAATATTTTAATGAAATGCTTAAAACAATGAGGAATAAGCAATGTGAGTTCTTGTCAATGTATAGACTTGGAGGTTTGCACATTGCATTACAGACATGGTTCTATGAATGTTGTTATTCAGTTCATGATAGTCTTGCTGTTCGTGTTGGTGAAAAAGTGCCCCGTATTTTTAATTGGAAATTTGTTGATTCACCAACACTTGTCGAACTTATCAATGGTATCAGTATGCCTAGTATTGACAAAGTAAGTTTCTCTATTTTTTTTATGTTTTCTGCATTTTTTGATTGGCATATCTGTGATTGTTTAAGGTTGTATATTTAGATGTATATGATGTCTTATGTAGAGTTTAGTATATTATTGTTTCTTGTTGTATATGGTTTTGTATATGATTGTATTTTACTAATTGATATTTTTGCTTTCTTGCTCTGTGTAGTTGAAGTACTATAATTTTTGTCCAACCAATGAAGAATTATCAAAGTTGAACATCAGTTCCTTCTTTGAACATATGAATGTTGATTGTGGGGGATCACGAGATGTGCCTGAACATTCTCGTCCTGAAAATATAGAAGAACAATTTGAACCAAGACGTAATCCTCCTGCGAGTCGAGACCCCTTGTTAGCTGAAGTGGATCAGTTGAAGATTGACATTTCAAAGGTAATGTTTCTTGAACTATTTTGATAAGTTTTTCTGTTTCTGCTTGTATATATATGTCTCTTTTTGCTTTTGTTTGTATATATATATGTATATATATGTGTGTGTTGCTGTGTTAATTATTGTTTTTCTGTTTTTAGCTTACTGGTAAAGTTGAGGAACTTAACAAATTTGTTAAATCTTCTTTTAAGATAATTTTTGATCATTTTAAAATCACCAAGCCAAAGGAAAGAAGTAATGAGTCGCCTCATGTGAAGGTAATTGCTGATTTTTTTTATTTCTTTTTTTACTTTTTATGTAGCGATGAAATCTGAAGTTTTCTATTTTTTTAATTAGAGTTTTGGAGTTGATGCTGATGGGTGGGATGCGTCTGGCCTAGGCCATGATAATGTATTTGAACCATATGATGGTCCTATCCCAAAAAAAGATCATGATGTTGGCTGGCCGAAGAAAGTTGCTGATGTTGGCCCCTCTGAAAATCAAGATCATAATGTTGTCCCATCCGTCGATGAAGTTAAAGTTGATTCCTCGGCAAAAAGCGCTCTCATGACGATACATTTTTTGCCGAGCAAGTTAATGATGTTGTACCTCTTGATCGTGTTTTTCCGAATCAAGCTAGCAAAGCTATTGATTTTGTGTTGGGTAACAAAACCTAATCCCTTTGCTTTTTGTATAGCTATGTATACTGTATATTTTTTTTTATAGTTATGTATACGTGGCAGCTGAATTAAATATTATGCCTGTCAAGAGAAACAATGAAGACACTGATGGACTTTATCAAGCTTCTGTAATATATAGCCCTTACAGAGTATGTGAAGTAAAATTAGTGGATCAAGTTAATAAATCAAGTGGAAATTTAAATCCTTGGGGTAGTATTAGCGATGAAGAGTGTGCCATGTTACAGATGTCTCAATTTGTGCCATATGTACCAAGAGTGATTGATTTGAAAGACGACAACACTTTCGATCATTTAGTGAGTCACAAACGTTATGCAGGAAAATTTTGCAAGTCCCCATTTGTGAGAGAATTTAATTCGGGAGCATCTGGTTCAGTGTCAAAGCGTATTTTTGATGTCAAGCATCCTTTCATGATCGATATTCATGATTTTGATCCCTTCTCGACAGTGGCTGAAGAGTTTGCTGCATTTGTTAAAGATGGACTGAATAAGTCAAAAGGGTATTTTACACTCTTTAATCTACTTATTTTCTTAATTTTAAAACTGTTTTGTGAATTTGCTTACTTTTTTTTCTCTTGTGATTTTGAAGCGCGACATCTCTGTATAATGAAGACAAATATTATGTCCCTATGCCTTATGTTTATGGCTCGATACATGTGGATAACAAGAAATTTTTCTATTCACTTTTTTTAGCGGTCAAACTTTGATCGACACGGTATTTTGTCTTTAGTCCCTTTTATACATTCGTTTTGTATTTTTTTTTTGTATAATTTCTTTTTTACCTGATTTATTTTTGAACTGTTTATTATTATTTTGTTTGCAGCATTTGGAGGTGCTCTTCTATTATCTGCGAAAGAAGGCAAAGTATGGACCTAGCACTGCAATTCGTTTTACTACAATCGACTTTGCTTTCAATAACTTCATTTCTTCGCTTATTAAGAAGTTTGCGAAAAAGAATAGTGATGTTTCTGCTATTCCACCGGAGCATGTGGTAGAGGAATAGATTAGAGGTTTTCGTTGTGATGCAAATATTGCATGGCATATGGTTGATTGTGTGTTATTTCCAATTTTTGTGAAGCCAAGAAATGCTAAAATTGGACATTGGGTTTTAGGGATTCTTACTTTTTTTGATTGGTGCATCCATGTGTATGATTCTTTGCGAGGAGTGCTGAATGACTCACATGTGAGGCAAGCATTGTTGCCATACTCAATATTGCTCCCGTACTTTCTGAAACGTGCAAATTTTTATGTTGAGAAGGGTATTGAGAAACCTGATATGGAGATTTTTCCAATTCACCTTGTTGATGATCTGCCCGTTCAAATTGGCTGGTATTATTCTTATTTTTTTGTTATTTTGCTTAGTTTATTAACACTTTCCAGTACCTTATTAAGATATATATGCTTTCTTTTTTATAGTGATTGTGGTATTTTTGCTGTTGCATTTGCTGAATTTTTTGTGAATGAAAAAGAGATGACAAATTAGTCTATAGATATTGAGATACTACGTTTGAGGTATGGAAGCTTACTGTGGGATTATGGTAGGAAAAAACAGATAGATAGGGCAATCAGTGATGATGAGTCTACTAGTGTATAATTCAAGCAAAAGAAGAGAGGACGTCCAAAGAAATTAGTTTAGTTTTACCTTAGGTTTTAGTTTGTGTTTATTTCATTTAGAATAAGGAAAAATTATATTCCTTTTAACAAGATTTGAAATTGAGTTTTGTGGATTACTGAAGTACATGTAGTTGAATTTGGTTATTCACCTTTTAATTACTGATTTTACATCTTTTTTTGTGTGCATATACCTTCACATACTACAATTATAACATTATTATACAAGTGTATACAATGTAAAATACAATGTATACTGGCGTATATAGATGTGTACTAGTGTATACTGCAATATACAATGCAGTTTTAGACATATTCCTGCAGCATAACATGGTAACTGCATCTGTATACATGAATATACAACAATATACAGAAATATATACACATGTATACATGAATATACATCAATATATAAGAATATATACAGTGTAGGCTTGCATGAATATATACAGTATACACAGCTATACCTATGTATACTGCAATATACAATGCAGTCTTAGACATGTTTTCTGCAGCTTAATAAGTAGACTCCACCTGTGTACATGCAGGTATATTGGCATATACAGATGTGTGCTGGTATATACTGCAATATACAATGCAGTTTTAGACATGTTCCTGCAGCATAGCATGGTAACTGTATCTGTTTACATGAATATACAATAATATACAAAAATATATACATGTATACATGAATATACAAGAATATATATAGTGTAGGCTTGCATGAATATATACAGTATACACAGCTATACCTATGTATACTGCAATATACAATGCAGTCTTAGACATGTTTTCTGCAGCTTAATAAGTAGACTGCATCTGTGTACATGCAGGTATACATTAGTATACAATAATATACAATTCAAATAAAGTGTATATCTAATTTTCAAATATTTTGAAGTTCCATTAGTTCAATATGGGCAATATTTTACAAAGCACTATTATAAATTTCTCCAAATATACACCAATATATATATGAATACATACAGTACAGGCTTGCATGGATGTATATAGTTTACCTATGTATACTGCAATATACAATGCAATCTTAGACATGTTTTCTGCAGATTAATATGCACACTGCAGTATACATCACTATACAACAATATTCAATGTCCCTACAAATAGACAAGCTCTTGCAACATAATATGTAGACTGCATCTGTATAGAATGTAGTATATATGAATATACAAACTGTATTTGTTGAAAAGTTGGTATCAACATATAAACATCAAATCATTCTACGCAAATCATTATATAGTCTAAGCAAAAATGACTTATTATTTAGCAAAATGCAACGTAACTGTTATAATGGAAAACAACAATATAAAGTTTTTTAACAACCTTTATCTAATAACAAATGTAGTATGAAAGATAACGCATGAGTCTATCATTATTCTCTTGGTATATTGCCACATGTTTTCCTGTTATGACCACCTTGCCCGCACACTGAACATGAAGTTTTTTCCCTTTTCTCTGAATGTGTTTTCAGTCTTTTCTCTGAATGTGTTTTCAGTCTTTTCTTTCGTGGCCTTCCTGCATTTCTTCTTCCTTTTGGAGGTATGACCATGTTCTTTAGAACCTCTCTTGGGATCACCCACGCGCTCTCATCCGGCAAAGGGTGCACTGTAGACTCATAAGTCCTTAGTAGATACTCCCTTTTATAGTAAAACGAGGAATATAATGTTGCCTTCAGTTGTTTGTGCTTTAAAATCGTCAAAGCATGTGCACATGGAAGTTCATCCATTTGAAATTTACCACAACTGCAGATTCCTTCAGCAAGACACACTATGCTTTGTTTCAGTCCCGAAAAGACATTGTACAATTGATCTGTAGAAGGCTTAACCTGCATTAGTTTTAGAAAATACAGTATACATGAGTATACAAAACTATACAATGCAGTATGCAATTATATACTACCATATCCAGCATAATATACGAAAGTTCAACATGTATTATAATTGATCTTTTTTTACCGTCATTTCCTTTGATTCTTCTACATTTATTTTGAGGAGGTCTTCATATTTTTTGCCAAGCGCAGTGGTTGATTTGATTGCTCTCTTTCCATTTTTGCAGTTCCACTTTGTTATCATCTTTCTCATGAACTCCAACAAACTTATTATTGGCACGTCTCTAGCATCCTTGTTTGCAGCATTAATTGACTCTGCAATGTTGGAAGTCATTACCATTGACCTTTTGACTTTGCAATATGCCCCAGACCACTTTTCATAGCCAACTTCCACCAAGTATTCTGACACCCTTGGATCAATTTTTGTTATCTCTGTCATAAAGTACTTAAAATTTTGAACTGTGTAAGCTTTTGCCAAAGCAAAGAAAATGTCTTTCAACTATTTATGATGTTTTTTGAAATTATCCTTAATATTTTTCCATAAATGAAACATGCAAAAACAGTGTGGAAGTTCTGGGTATGCTGTTGCTACGGCATGCAAGATGCCGTCATGTCGATCGAAAACAATACACATTCCTTCTCGAACTCCAAAAGCAATCTTTACTTGCATAAAAAACCATTCCCAAGAATTTTTATTTTCAGAATCAACAATCGCATAGGCAAGTGACAGGTTTTTTTCTATATATACAATACAGGTATATTAGGTTTCAAACATAGAAATTTTCAAAACATATACAAGAATATACAATGCAGTATACACATATATATATAAACTGCATTCAGGAATTTTGATTCTATGAACTTACCAGCTGCATCCTGCGTGCAAGGCGATAATATTGTCCCCTTATAAGCTGCTTTAAGAAAGCTTCCGTCCACAACCATGATTGGTCTACAGTATTTCCAACCATCTATACAAGCGGCCAATGCAACAAATGCATAGAGGAATCTCCCATCGTCAGATTTTTGTAATTTTGTATAACTTCTTAGGTTTGATTTCTCTAACATATATAAGTACCTAGGCAACTTCCTATAGGAATCAAATGGTTTTTCATTTATCAATTCCTATGCCTTTTCTTTAGCTCTCCAAGCTTTCATGTATGTTAATTCTACTCCATGTTGCCTTTGTATATCAGCTATAATATCAGTGGCGGTGTAAACTACATTTGGATCGGTCAGCTTGTCTACAACTATACCAGCAACCACACTAGATGTAGCTTGATTTTGTGTCAAGTATGTATTGGCAAAGGAGCATATATGCACATTATTGAATTTTCTCACCTTGAACACTTTAGTCATGTATATGGCAGAAGATTTGAAAAACCAAGCACAATTATCACCCACACAATGTAGCACATACCTATAGAAAATAAAAAATCAATTATTAAATACAATTATATACAAAGCAAAACAAAGACATATTTTCAACACACATTCATATACTAAGATACAGACATATACAACAAACGAGACATCTAGACAATTGAAACATGAATATAACACAATATACAAGGATCTTACAGTTTACCTGCTTTTACTTGATCTTTCTGCTCTAAAATGCATGTTATTCCGCAATGCATAGTTCTACATCACACTAATTAGAACCTCCTTGCTTTTATAAGACTGGTCTACTTCAATCTCTCTGTGAAACTTGTTATCAATTACACCAAAATTCCTTTTTATTTCAACAAATTCACTATCATCTTCATCAAAATCACTATCATCTTCAGACGTATCAATCTCATGTATAATTTCCTGTTCTACAGCTTCAGCTTTACGTTTATCTCTTGTATCAGTGGAGTTTGTAGGCATTGCCAAATTATCAATCTGCTTTATTGTAACATACAACGAATAATCAGTAAAATTTGGATTCTGCCTTTTCAATTGAATATAAACTTTAACACTTGTATCATTGTGAATTAGGATTGGTGCCAAGCCAGTCTTTGGAACAAATTTAATTTCCAGTATATTCAGTTCAGTGTCAACTCTGATCTGCTTTGATATCACTTCAACTAAATTTTCGAAAGTAAAATCCGATCCAATGGCGATGCCATCGGCAACAAAATTGGTGAAATTGTTATAATTGTTCCATTCTTCGTTGTGTAAAAGATAGACCGGATAAATCTCCATAGAAACAACAATGAAAAAATCCAAAAACTCAAAACTGAAGCTCGAATGGCAGAAAAAAAATCTAAATAATGTTTAATTTTTTCACCAATTAGTTATGTATACGAAATTTTTCAGCTGCATTGTAGTTTTTTTGAGGAGAATAAGAAGTTGTATGAAGTTTTTTTTTGAGGGAAATTTGAAGTTCAAAATCGGCGAAGAAGAAGTTTTAGTTTTGAAGAGAAGCAGTACTTTTCCATATATAACCGATAAAAACCTTACTTTACAGATTTGGGCCAAGGCTGGTTTTGGGCCATGGAATGAAATGTAATTTTTGGACCACGAAAATGAAATGTATATTTATAAAGTGTATTTTTTTAAAATTTTCCCCCAAAAATAAATCAGACTGAATGGAATGCGACAGTACCATTTTGGCACATGTGATGAGCGATAGACTAGATTTTCACGCCTTGAAGGAGTACCTACGTTTAGGCTGGGGTGCACCTGCCACGTAGGTTTGGCAAAATGAAAAAAAAATGAAAAAAAAGTTGTATGTGTGTGTCCACAATTCACTGGTAAAAATTAGGGCATTAACGGTTGAATTCGGATAATTATTTTATAAATTTTGTATTATATTAACTTTTGATTACTCTATTTTGTATATTGGTTGATGGGATTTACGGGGTCATGCATTTCGGCAAATCCATTGGAGGGTGAAGCCCAAGCCCTCATATTAGGCCTTGCTTTGGCACAGCAACATCATCTACTTCCCCTTGAGATTAGCACAGATTCACAATAGCTAACCCTCCTCTTATCTCTGATTGCAGGTGTCTTTTCCATGCTCTAGGTGATCCTCAGGTGCACCACGTTTACAGGGAGCAGAATAAGCTGGCGGATGCAATAGCAACAACTGTTGGAAGTTTAATTACTACTATTTCTACTATTACGTTATTTTGGGAATCTCCACGATCACTTCGTGATATTTTGCATGCAGACAAGAATGGAAATCTAGTTATTAGGAGGGTGAAATCAGTATCAGTTCACCCCAATATGTATTATATTAGTTCTACTGCTTATAGTCAGGTTGTACATAGAAATGTTCCTAGTATGCCTAGTGCGTCTGTAGTGGCAATGCCACAAGTTCTGCCCCTGTAAACTTGTTTGTTATATATAAATAATCCCTTTTAACCCCCCAAAAAAATAAAAGAAGAAGAAGAAGAAGTTAAACATTTTGAAGTCGTTAATTATCTAGATTTTTCTCTGATACTGCAATGATTTATTAGTTGATTTGCGATATTTTTTCTAACCGTCATGCAAGAGTTAAAATAGTTGAAACACAATACCATGTGCAGTTACATAAGACTTTTGGCAAAATTTATCTAGATATAAAAATGTTTTTTTTCATATATATAAATTGTTTAAGAAAACTAAATCATCCACTTGATTAAATATTGAGTTATTTGTCTAAAGAACTTGGGATTAATTTTTACTTAATGCATTTTTGTCGATCCCACTTTGTAAGATTACAATGAGGATATTGTTATTGTATATAAACAGTTGAATCTTCTTAATATAGTTTTTTTAATCTCCCTATTTGAATTTTGAATTCCCGACTCAGACCAATTGTGCCGATGTAGTCATATTACTAATCTAAGAATATGGGAACTCTTCCCTCCACTTCTTAGTACGTAGAATTAGGACTAAGCATAAAATATCGAAAATCGAATTACTGAATCGAACTAAAATTTTTTGTAATTCAGTATTCAATAATTCGATATTTGGTACAGTATTTGGAGTAAAATTTCAAAATTCCGATATTTGGTTCGATTTGGTACAAGATATTAATACCGTTTGACATTTGGTATTTATCTAATACCGAATTATTTATCAAATAATAATAATGTACCAAACCCAAGTTCAATTTACCGAATTATCGAACCAAAGTTTAAAAATATAATATATGATATCTACTTTCAATTATCAATTACCGAATTCAAACTTTGAAAATACGAACCGAATATCGAATGTCTACCGTGAATAGGCCCTGCGATCCTGAGCAGCTATGGACAATATGGACTCATTCATCTAGCGTTTCTGCTCCAATAGATGACTTACATACACGCGCAGAGATAAGCACAACAAATAAGTTAATCAACACAATGGGACCCATGATCAGAGAGACCAATAGCAACTTTCTGTCTGATGAACTTTCACATAACGAAAGTTAGAAGCCTATATCAATCAATCTCACGACGTGTACCAAATACATAGAAGTACAATAGAATGAGATATAAGCAATTAGAGTCTTAGCAATTCACTCATCTCTAAAGCCAGCTCAAATTAAATCTATAGAAACCAAAGAAAATAAAAAACCAAAATCAAAGGAATTCAAGCTCTCAAAAAAAAAAATTCTTCTTCGCAACATCAGTTCGAAATTGGAGACATGTTGATTGTTTTTTTGTTTGTTTTTTAATTTTTCACCCGGTGTCCAGTACCCACATTGGAGTCCGACTAAATCCAAATTCGTGCCGAAAAGTCCCACATTGGGGGTAAAGCGCTCCCTAACAAAGACAACTCCATACCCATGGGGATTCGAACCTAAAGACCTCTGGTTAAGGATGAAAGAGTACTTACCACTAGGGGTGGACGTTCGGTAATTCGATTTATTTATTTCGGTTTTTTCGGTTTTCGGTTATAGGTATGTGTGTACCGAAAACCGAACCGATTTAGTTCGGTTCGGTTTCGGTTTATAAATTCGGTTTTTTCGATTTTGGAAGAAGAAGAGGAAAAACAGAAAAAAATAAAACGGTATTTGAAAATGGAATCGTCGTTCGATGTGAGTTTGGAATCACCACCGGTTGCGTCGTTGTTCGAGTGTTGGTGAGTTTGGATCGCCGTTGTTCGAGTGTAAGTGAGTTTTGAATCGCCGTTGTTCGAGTGTTGGTGAGTTTTTTCGTGTGTAGTGAATTCACTGAATTAGGACTTAGGTAATTAGGTTTATGTTTTAAGTGGGCTGTTGGTGTTGGGCTTAGATTTAACTCATTTAAGTGAGTTGTTGGTGTTGTATATAAATAAATTATAAATTTCATTATATATGTATAAAAAAAAAAAAAATTTTAAAATAGAATTATATTTTAAATTTCGGTTAAACCGAAAAACCGAAATATATGGACACTATAACCGAAAACCGAACCGAAAACCGAAATTATAGAAAAAAATAAATTGAAACCGAACCTAAAAACCTAAAAACTGAAACCGAAAAACCGAATCAATTCGGTTCGGTCCGTTTTTTCGATTTTTCGGTGTTTATGCCCACCCCTACTTACCACTCCACCACAACCCTTGTTAGTCATGTTGATTGTCGGATGAAAATGATTTCCAATTTTTTTATGTTTGGTCAAAATATTTTGGAGACAATATCTTATATGGTTATTCAACCTAGGATCGTTTACTTGAAATCGTTTACTTAAAAAGTCACTCAACTTAAGATAGTTCACTTAGAAAGTTATTCAACTTAGTTTTACAATTCAAAAGTCATTCAACTATTGATATTTCACCTAGAAAGTCATCTATCAATTTAAATGATTTTTAAATTAAATTTTGTTGAAATGAATATTTTTATTTTAAGCTAAATTTTTTAGAAATAATAAGATACCCATTTTAATTATTTTGTTGACCCGCCTCATAGAATATGATCCGCTAAAATTATATGGTGAGTATGTATTTACCAAGACTCTTTTACGTGATAATTCATTTTCTAAAAGTTATTTGCATTAATATCAGAATTTTCCAAACATTTCAAAAATAACATATTATATAACAAACATACCATCATATCAATCAATCAATATATATATATATATATATATATATATAAAGGAAGGTTAGAAATTTGCTTATGTAACATATTTCTAAGGCCACCATTCTAATTTATTTTTTATTTTATTTTTTGATAATTTTTCCTACATTTCTATTTATTTATTATTGAACAAAAATAAATATATGAATTATCACTCCTCCATTTATTTCTATTCTTTATTGTAAAAACTTAAATGTATCAAAATTTACTACTCCACCTATTCATATTCTTTTTTGTACTTATGTGGCATACTTCTAAGGCCACCATTCTACTTTATTTTTT
The DNA here is from genome assembly GCA_031232105.1 of Capsicum rhomboideum. Classification (NCBI taxonomy): domain Eukaryota; kingdom Viridiplantae; phylum Streptophyta; class Magnoliopsida; order Solanales; family Solanaceae; genus Capsicum; species Capsicum rhomboideum. The sequence continues at coordinate 24,168,661 of CP124713.1, read as the reverse complement.
ATTTTATTTTTTGACAATTTTTTCTACATTTCTATTTATTTATTTATTGTTGTACAAAAATCAATATATCAATATATATATATATATATATATATATATATATATATATAAAGGAAGGTTAGAAATTTGCTTATGTGGCATACTTCTAAGGCCACCATTCTAATTTATTTTTTATTTTATTTTTTGACAATTTTTCCTACATTTCTATTTATTTATTTATTATTGTACAAAAATTAATATATTAATTATCACTCCTCCATTTATTTCTATTCTTTATTGTAAAAACTTAAATGTATCAAAATTTACTACTCCACTTATTCATATATTTTTTTTGTAGTTATGTGGCATACTTTTAAGGCCACCATTCTACTTTATTTTTTATTTTATTTTTTGACAATTTTTCCTACATTTCTATTTATTTATTTATTCTTGTACAAAAATAAATATATTAATTATCACTCCTCCATTTATTTCTATTCTTTATTGTAAAAACTTAAATGTATCAAAATTTACTACTCCACTTATTCATATTCTTTTTTGTACACTTCAAAAGCCTAAATATTTACTACTCCAAGCTCTCATTTCCTCCATGAAAAATAAAAATCAATATATCTATATATAATCAATCTATATATAATAATAAAGAAGAAACAAGACAAGATGATGTGGCACCTCTCTAAAGAAGAAACAAGACAAGGTGATGTGGCACCTCTCTATGACCTTTATATATATCTATATTGATTTTTTCTCCTTTTTTTGAATTTCTTCCCTTCACTCTTTGCATTAATCAATTTGTTTAATAATTAAAAAAAGTCTATAATATTTACTATGTCTAATTATATCTCATGAGTTACAAAAAAAACTCCATCTATTTGCATTCTCTACTTACATAACATGTCTTCTCAACTCCCTTCTACCTAATTCTTATGAATGAAAAAATCTATAAATAACAATCATAGTGGAGTTGTTGGGTGCTCATTTTCATTTTCTCCTTCTTCTGCTTTAGTAGTATATATTTTTTTTCTCCTTTTTTGATTTTTTCTTCCTCATCTTTTTCATCAATCATTTATTTAATAATCAAAAGAGTAGACATAAAAAAGGTGATGTGACAATATGACCATCACTTTGATGAAGATCATACATATATTCTTTAGAAATTCTTTTTGTGTCATTTCAAATGAAGACAGAACTTGAGGAGATCAAGAACGAAGAAAGTTTGAGGTATTTAACCACGAACAAGTTTCATCAAGATGAAGAATAAAGTTTGATGGCGGTGTAAGATTCATCAAAGAGAGATTTAGTTTGGTACGAGTTCATCAAAATGAAGAAGGAAGTTTAATGGTCTTGGAAGATTCATCTGTGCGAACTGTCCATTTCATCAACTCCGAAGAAAGATGGTCAGATTAGTTTGGTAAAGTGTAGAAGTTTGAATGATTTATAAATATATAAAGATAAACCTTTTGTTGCTTATTTTAATATCTTCAATTAATTATTCTTCAAACACAAAATATGTACCCTCCAAGAACAAGACTCTATTACAAAATTTTACACTTTGTGTATGAAGGACAGTGAAAAAAGTCTTCAACTAATGATGTTGTTGCTAATATAAATTTTTTTGGGTCATGCCATGGATAATGCATGGAGTTAACTGTTACGGAGTAATATAATTTTCAACTTGTGTTTATTTTTATGTTTGGCTTGCAATACTTACATTCTTCCTTTTCCTTTCTTTATGACATATTACCTTCAGATTGTTTGTTATTTATCATATGCCTTTATCAATTAATTCAAGAGATTAAATTCGAATTTCACATATTTAAACTTTTCATGTATGCCTTTTGTGTATGGTTTCTCTATAAATTCTCATTCCTGTTAAGCTTTAGTACTCTTTAACGGATAATTTTTCATGCTAGTACCTTTCATTTATTTAGCACATAAATTATATAATAAAGAGCTTATGATTTATTGTCTATGTGATTTTCATGAAAAAGGTCAAAAGGAATAGTACTGCAATCAATCTCCTTTTAACAAATAACAATGTATTGTTCTTTTTTCATGAATTAATTTAATAGTATTTAGTTTCTTAGTTATCCTTTGTTGTCTTTCTTTTTTCTTTTAAAAAAAATCTAAGTTAACTAAACTTAAAACGGTTAAGATGAAGGTGTAACGACTGAAAATTGATTATATAATAAGCGACGGGATTAACGCTATTTTTTAACAATTATTAGCTATCATATATCCTTCAACATTCCATTATTATTTCTTTCTTATGTTTGATTAGATTTGTTTTTCAAATTTAACTAACTAATTTTAATGAGTTGTTTCAAAATAATATTGAAATGTTTTCGGGAGATACTTTTAGTCAAGGAATTTTATATAGGATGTTAAAAGATTATTAAAATAATTTATTTTAAAGTATTTATTATTTTTTAATTATTTTAGTTAAAAGTCATCTCCATAACTCGCACCACTTCATTTTCATAACTTCTATTTTAATAATATCCATTAATCTTGTACCTTTAACTCCACATTCATAATCTTCATAACTCCTACTCTTAATAACCTTCATTACTCCTATGTCTTTTCAAGTCCATAACCCCTAAATAATATTTTACTTATAAATTTTAATATTTTATCAAATTTTTCTCATCATAAATTTTTAGGCATTGAGTTTAAATCTCTTAAAAGTACCTTGCACCGTTTTTACACATATATGACAACATTTTTAGTTAATTATTATGTGATTAGATATGTAAAGAAATTCAAGAAGGCTTCGGCCTATATAAAAGGTTTAACTCTACTCTTTTAAGTCTTGTGCCTTTATTTGCCAATTCTATGGGATGAGAGGCATAATATTGGTCTATTCTTCAATATAATCGCCTCTATAATGGCTTCAAAGTTCAGTACATTATTTCTAAGAGAATTTAATTTTCTTGGAGAAAGTTATCTTAGAAATTGGTGGCGAGAGTTTTGCCTATTGGACTTCAAATTTTTATTTTTATTTTCTTATTTTTCAGTGATCTTTTTTTGTACTGGTTTGAAATTTAGTGATGTTCTATAACTTTGGTGATACAAATTGAAGTAGAGTAGAATATATCAAATGACGATTCTTCTACTAAATAAAAAGATATAAGGAATTGTAGAGTAATAGAAAATTCTGTCAAGATATTTTGTTATTGTTCAACGATTTTTTTTAATTTAAGTTCTACTTGCTTATATATTTGTTTAGTATTTTATCGATATTTTACAATGTGAGATATTTCTTAAACACTCAAATCACCAAAATATATATTGTAGATTAAAGGTTTACTTCATTGAAGGTGCAAAAGAGAAATAAAACAAAATCGTTATTATGGAATATATTTGAACTTATTCATAAAAAATATAATATCCCACATTTAATAGATATAAAATTTCTTTTATCATTTGAAAACAGTCTTTATAATATAATTAAAATGGGTGATAATATTACAATAAGACAGTAAAATGGATATAAAATTAATCAAAAAGAAAATATAAATTCTTTGACTATTTCATAAAAGATCAGTGAATTTATATTATGAAAGTTTTTACATCATAGAGTAATAATTTTACAATCATTCATCAAGGTTCTTGAGATAGATGATAATGTCAAATTTATGTGTAATTTCTTAGTGCTTCAAACTCTTGCAAGAATCTAATTTTTGGTATTTTTAGTTTTTTAATCCACATTAATAATGTCAAAATTTCTTTCTTAACAAAAATAAAGGGAATAGTTTCACCAAGGTAAGAGACATCTTCAAGAGACCGAAGACTTTTAGATGATTTAAAATTACAAAAATCATAAAATTTAGATGCTAATAATAATTAACAGAATTAAGACTCTTTTTAGAAATTTTTTAGCACTCAATATTTTATAAATTTAATTAGGTATATTATGATCTCGCGAAGCGCGGTCAAGTTCACTAGTATAATAAGTAAAGAGAATTTAAGATAAATATAGTATATAATAAGTAATATATATATATATATATATATATATATTAAAATATATTTGGAACTAGAAATAGAATTACACCTTCTAATTTTCCTCTTGCGTAGTCTAAAGCTTCATTAAAATTATTAAATCCTTTGTATAAGGGTTCTTTAATGTTCTTAATAGCGTCTATTACCTGAATCCATGTCTGATAAATTCCTGGAGTCCTTTCCTGTATGATCACATAAAATTTGAACTTGTTAGTTAAATTTTTGTCTGTAAAATATTGTGCCAGGGCGTTCATAACAGCTAAAAAATAGCTGACATCCCTTGGAGTCTTGTTGTATGAAATCCATAAGTTGTCTAATAAGCATTTTTTATTTCTGTCGACCCTTGCTTTAGGCCTTGTCTTAAAACTGAAATTTGAGTCTGGATAATAAATTAAATTTTGTCGCCCAAAATGTATTCTTTCGATCGTCTGATCGCTAGATGTCTGAGCTATATTTAACATTGTCTGTGGACGAAAATGAGTATTGCTTAATAAAGTCTTTAAATAATTGTCTGCGCTGGGGTCTGAGGCTTTCGCCTTGCCTTTGTCTGTCATGCTGCAAAAAAGATTAGTTAGTAGTTTTTGATATTAATCTACTAAGTTTATCAGCTAAGGTATTTTCTTTACCTTTAATATGTTCGAATTTAATAGTATATATTGAAGTAGCGTCAATAAAATTTAACCATCGTCTCTTACTACTATTTTTCTCATGAAATTTGACTATGGCTTCACAGTCAGTTCTTACTAATATTTCTGGCTTATTTAAAATATATATTTTAAAACTATTAAGACCGTATATTACGGCTAGTATTTCAGCGTCTATACTACTCATATTTCCTTGTTCTTTATATTTCCACTCTGATAAGCACATATTCTTTCATCTTTCTTATTGCTATATTTATTATTTCTAGCTTTAAGGACGGCTCCCCATCCTTCAAAACTACTGTCTGTCTCTATTATTAAATAGTCTGTTTTTAAAGGTAGGGCTAAGTCTGGTATGTCCTTAACCATTTCTTTTAGTCTTTGAACTAATTTTATATCTTCCATATTGAATGTCTTTTGTCCTTTCGAGCCAGTTTTAACATATAAAGGTCCTGCTACCTTTCCTAAATTCTTAATAAATTGTCTAGCATAATTTAATATTCCTAAAAAAATTGTAGGTTTTTTGTTTTTTCTAGCTTGTCTGGCATTTCTAGGGTAGGGCCTTTTTTGTTATATGTGGTTGTAATTTTATTTTTCCTTCTCCTATAGTGATTCCTAGAAAATTAATATATTGTTTACATAATTCCATCTTTTTCTTACTTATAATTATTCCATTGTCTACAAATAATTTAAAAACTGTTTGGAGATGTCCTAAATGTTCTTTCATGTTATAGCTAAAAACTAAGATGTCATCTACATATACTAGTACAAAATTCTTATATTTACCAAATATATTATTCATCTTTCTTTGAAAAATAGGTGGAGCAGTTTTTAATCCAAATGGCATCACTAACCATTCGAAATGTCCTTCGGGACAAGTAAATGCAGTCCACTCTATACTGTCTTGGTGCATTTTTATCTGTCAATATCCTGACTTACAGTCGAATTTACTAAACATTGTTCTTCCTTGAATTCTATTAACTCTGTTTTGTCTGGTAGTTTATAAGCATCCATTACTGTATTGTCATTAAGTCTTTTATAATTGATTACCATTCTAACTTTTCCTCTAACTATCTCGCTATGATTTCTAACCATAAAAGTTGTTGACCTATGTCTTGATTTAGATCTTCTAATTACTCCTAGGTCAAGTAATTTTTTAATTTGTACTTCAAAGTCTTTTAAATCTTCATTAGTAGCTTGTATTGTTGCTGTTCTTACCGTATATTCTGAATTTATGATGTCTAGTTTACACTCTATTTTATTATTCTTCCAGTGTTCTAAAGGTTTTTCACCTATTATGTCTATGTCATCTAATTTCTGAATTATCTTTTGCAAGTCTTCTTGGTTCTTTATTATTCCTATTTGTTGCATTCCTTTCCTAAATTGTAATTGTCTACATTTATTTCCATTAAATCATAATTTTTATCTATGATTTGATTTAATAATTCTATTTCATTAATTTCTTCATCTAAGTCTAATTCTTCTAACATTAATGTTCCTGTCTCACAGGTACAGTCTGTGCCTTTGTCACACAAGTGCTTTGAAGATTTTTTAAGAAATTTAGAGTCTTTGGTTACTTTTGTATTTCTTTGTACATTTTTCCCAAAAAATGCTGGGGTTATTGTAATATTCTTTGTAAAAATTACTCCGTCTCTAGTTATAAAACATCCTCCATTATTTTTTATCATAAAATCTAAGCCTATTACAAAGTCTGCTTTAATATTTAATTCTCTAGTTAACATTATTCCTAATTTATATACTGTTTTATAATTAGAACATGTATTGCTAAAACTAATTACTGCATTTTTTATAAAATGTCTATAAATATTATGAGTTCCATCCATTTGCATGGATATATGGGGTTCTTTAAAATTATGTATAAGATGTTTTGGTAATATTTTTTGGTTTATTATACTGTACATCCGGAGTCTACTAATCCTAGTGTTTCTATTTCATAATCTTGTATTTTTATTTTAGTTAATATTTTGATTGCACTCAGTTTCTTATCTTCATTACATACTAAACCATTAAAAGCTTCGTTCATTAATTCTGAGTCTTCTTCCATAACATATTTACCTTTTTCTAATCTTTTTATTCTTTCTTCTAGGTTATTTACTCTTGTTGTTAATTCAATTATTTTATCTTCTTCTGTGTGTGATATAGTATAATTAGTTGAAGAACTTGCTACTTCCTTAATGGTCTCTTTATGTGGTTCATTACTTGTCGTATTTTGTAGTAACTTACCTCCTATAGTTCTTTCTATGCAAGGAATACATCCTTCTATATAACAAAGTTTACATTTAACTCTTCTATTCTTATCCGGGTACCATTTACAAATGAAACATTGATTACTGTCTAAGCCTTTCCTTTCAAATTCATGCATACAGTCTTCGCTTTTTATATTAACTAAATTATCGTCTATTATATTTACTAAATCAAAATTTGGTGGGTCTAAATGTAGGTCTTCTAGATTTATCTCATTAAAGAGATTCTCATCTTCTGAGTCTGATAAATTATAAGGTTCATTGTTATTTATACTTACTATAGAATAAATACTTTCATTGTCTGACATGTATTCGTCTACATTAATTAAAGTTTCTTGAAAATCTTCTATTAATTGAGAGTTTCTTGTTCTAGTATTATTTCTTTTAGGGCAAGTATTTGCTAAATGTTTTGTGCTTTCACAAGTAAAGCATTCTAGAGTATTATTATAACTTTTATCATTCTTATATTTTCTAACATGTCTATTTTTATTTAAGTATGGTTTTTTAGCTGCTGATTTTCTTAGATAGTAACTTCTTCGTCTGTAATTATTCTTTGGGTATGATTTTTTATATTTCTTTGGAGTTCGTCTTTTCTGATAGTCTTCATCATAACTTTGAGTAGTGTATATACTTTTACAAAAACTAGTTTCATCTTTCTTTAACTGTTTCTGAATTTGTATGTTAGTACATTTTTCTTGTAATATTTCTATGATGTGTTGTATTCTATGTCCAATGGACCATCTAGCATTAGGGTTTTGTACTACACCTTCCCTTTCATCCCATCGCCTTTCTATTTCTCTTCCTAAAGCTCCTGGTAATTTATTAAACAATTTTCTACCTAATGTCTGATCAAAAGCGTTTCCACTTCTGGTGCAATAATAAAAATAGTCATTTAAGAAAAACTTTATATGGTGCCAATTACTAATACTTAATTGTTCTAACTGTATCAAGGATTTTCTTTGTAATACTAATAAACCACTATTAGGCTCTTCTCCTGTTATTAAACTGTGTATTTTATTTGTAAAATTATAGGGATTAGCTCCCATGTTTACTAAGTCTTGAAATTCTTGAGGAAATTCCGTCTTAAAGGCTTCCCATAATCCTTTGGTAGATTCTCCTAAAAATGTTTCCATATATCTATACATAGTCTCTGCATCTGTCTCTTGATAAGTTTTTATATAATCTGCTACTACTATTCCTTTCCATAGGTCTATTACAGTGTTCCATGCTTGAGGGTCTTGGACAACTATATTTAATATTTTTTCTTTACTACCTCCTTCTTGGAGTTGGACGGGTTCTTCTATAGGCATTCTCTTTCCTACAAGTCTAATTCTTTCTGCTTCTATTTCTGGATTTATTCTATATACTCCATGTCTAGGTACATTACCAGTATTGGTTTGTACAGTGTGTCCTGTTGTTGTTCTTTGAAATGGGCTTGAACTAGATGTTGCCGATTCCATAAATTCTTTAATACTCTTAGTGGTTTCTTCTTCGTCATATGTACTTTTATTATCTAAAATAATATTGTCATCTTCTTGATATCCTAAATTATCTGTTCTTAACGTACAATATTTGAAATGGTCTTCTACTTGAGTAAAATGTAATTGTCCTAATTTACATCCTTTACATTTAAAAGTTTTGTTTTTATTATTTCTATACATTTCTCTAGCAGTTTCTATTGTTAAATCCACTATAAAATCTTCGGATACTGTTTCTATTATATTCATTAATTCTGTCCTTTCTGGTTCTTCTATTTCTTCATTCTTTTGAGTTTCTAAGTTATAGTCTATAAACCTAATTGATGTCTCACTTTTCCTATTAGTATACATTAAATGGTCTGTTGGTTTGAGGATCGTTTGAGTCTTGGGTGGTTCTAAACTCCATTCTAATCCTGCATAAGTCTCTGGGTCTATTTTTAAAGGCTTCTTTAATTTAATTCATTGATTTCCCATTAATTCTACTACATCATCTACTTTTAATTTAAACCTAGTATTACTATTACTAGATAATTTACCAATAAATCCTAAACATACTAATAAATTATTTCCTCCATTCATGTCTTCACATCCTTTTGTTTGAAATCCTACCTTAATATAGTTTCCAAATTCTGCTGAATTAATCATAAAATCTGGACTACAATAAAATATTTCGCCATTATTAGTCATATCTACTTCTGTTAAACCTAATATAGATCTTTTAGGGTCTGACCATCTATCATCATAGATTGTAATTAATACTTTCTAGGATTTGAGTCCGTTAATGGCCAAGAGAGCCGCAGGACATGTGTCATCCAGGGTGAGGTTAAAGAAGCAGGTACTTAGAAAATGAGTTTAAGAGAAAGAGATGAAAGAGGTAGATATACCGACAAACTAAATAACAAGTAGAAGTAGACAACTTTAAAAATTTAAAAAAATTAAAAAAAAATACGTGATCATTAATACTAAATTTTTTTTTAAAAAAAAATAAAATTTGGGGAATATACTTAGCATTCTAGTAATTACTTTGACCTATTAACATAGTAGAAACAGGAAGAGGAAGTACCGAGTAGGATTTTACAACCATAAGAAAACAAATCAATCAACCCCCACAATTAATCTTATTGAAACATTTTTATCTAAGCCCCCCTTTATATTTAGGAAGTACTGAGTAGGATTTTATAACCATAAGAAAAAAAATCAATCAACCCCCACAATTAATCTTATTGAAACATTTTTATCTAAGCCCCCCTTTCTATTTGGTATCAGAGCGAGAAGTTTCTAGACCTTAGTTTATGAAAAAATCTCATTTAGCTAGACAGTTAAAATCTTTACATAACTAGTTAGAAATTAGGAAAGACATATTAGAAACTCTAGAAAACGATAACTTAGAATTATTAACAAGATATAATTATTATCAAGAAGTATTTAAAGACCAGTTAGAACAAAGAGAATTAAACGCAATAAGACTTATAGATTTTATGATTAGAAGTGTTTGGGACTCTAATAATCGGATAAAATATTTACATAAAAGAATAAAACAACTCAGACTTAGAATTAGGTATTTTCCTTTAGGTTAAGAAATTATATGAGAAGACCTATTAGAAATACTAGAGACTATAGAAAATCAATACACGACTTAAAATATTTGTGTCTAGAACTTCAAAGATTATATTATCATCCAGACGTAGAAAACGGTATAATTCAGAACGGTAGAATTCTTTATTGTATACTAGAAATTAGAAAAAACAAGAAAAAATTACTTAATCATATTATTTCAAGACTTATATATAGCAATCCCCACACTGTAAGAAATTCGTACCATAGAATTATAAGAAGTTTAAATATATGAGACAATTAGTATATTCAAGAATAGTATCCTTTTACTACGAAGAAATATATAATTTTGAACAAGATCTACGACAAGAAGAATATTAAAAGAATCAATACCACATAATCATAAAAGAGAGTTAAGAAGGATAGAGAAAGAAATTAGAAGCATAAAAAAATATATAAAGTTCCTAAAAAATAGAGTAAGATATTTTCCGGTAGGATAAAAGGATAAGTTTATGCCTAGACAAAATAGATTAGTAAGAAATATTCGAAACGCAAATAGTATAATCAGACTAAGTTATCAATTAATTAGAGAAACAAGACTTTTCCAAAAAATATTAAATATTAGATTAAATCAATTAAAAGAAGAAGAAGAATTACTACAAGAAAATATACCAGAATATTTAGAATTAAAAAATTATATAATTATAGAACTATATATGTCACGACCCAATATTTAAGTCATGATGGCGCCTACCGTAACCCACCAATAGGCAAGCCAAACCCTAGACTGGAGCGACAAGCGACGGGCTAACGGGCGAAATCTCATAAAACAGAGATGAAGTGGAAGTAACCATATTTATAAACATGTTATAACGCTAAAGACAGAATCAAAATATGTATATATGCCAAGACTGAGAAGGAAGGGGACAGTATATAAAGTCAAGAACCCTTCCCAAGACCTGGTGAGGTCGGTACAAGAGCCACTACTAGACATGTCCAAAATACAAGACAGAAACCAAATATATACAACAAGTAATACAATCTCGAGAGCAAAAGACTATACAGTAGAGATGGAATAGGATCTGCCTCAGACGCTCACCCTGCTCCGGAGTCAGTGCTGAGAAAAGAGTCACGTCAAAACCGTCGACTAGTGCCTGGATCTGCATCGGGGAAAAAGATACAGAAGTGCAGTATGAGTACCGAGGCAACGGGTACTCAGTAGGCATCATCGGCCGACCGAGCTTAATGAAATATAAACAGGCTAAAGTATGAGGGTGCATGCTAAGTCCGGGTATAACTGATAAAACAATGTGATACTGAATAATAAGTAAGTAAGGGGTACATGCTAGGTCCAGGATATAAATAATAAGTACATAAGTAACTGCCGAGGCGTATAGATATGCTCAGGAGAATATAAGTGCGATACAGAATAACGAGTAAATAAATGCGTAAGTAAACACACAAGTCAAAAATAACCTATCTGGGTCCCCATAAGCCCGATAGGCACACGGAAGAAAACAATAACCCAGTCTGGCCCCCATAAACCAGTGGGACATACAAGAAAAGTAAATGCATAGTCACTAGTGTCTCGAAGCTGTATCAGTATCCAGTAACCACGGTACCCAGTACCAAAACTCTTCAATCATATTATAACCAGATGCCGAACTCGAACCGGAACTCATAATAATCAGTGGCCGGACTCGAACCAGAACTCATAATAATCAGTGGCCGGACTCAAACCGAAACTCATAATAATCAGTACCCATCATATCTGAATCAGTGGCCGTACTCGAACCGAAACTCATCATAGCCAGTAACCAGAACAAAATCAAATGTCATATCATATCAGATAAACGGAAAATGCCCTAGTCCCAAGTCAATACTAGTATATAAGTACAGAAGCTAATTCCACAACACGCTACAAGTCAATCTCGGGGTCCTTCTAGGTTACTAACTACTATAAACAATATGTATATACAAGTTTGGGTATACATTATAAGTCATGAAAAGGTGGGCCAATGCTCTAAGTCAAACTAGCCGACCCCGGTCAAATACGATGCTATCAGGGATTAACAAGGCTAAACAGGCCAATCCGGGTATAATTGGGGCGACTTAATCCCGTCACAACCCTAACAGGTCATATAGGGCTTAAATAAGTCCAAAGATGTCAAAGTTCTGACAGGTCGACAAGAAGGGTAACGGGGCCCGCTATTGGATCCCGAAAATCAGGTCTGGTTATACTTGTCTAAGTCTGGGCTAAGTCTGTCTAAGCCTGGGCTAAGTCTGTCTAAGCCTGGACTAAGGTCCAACAATAACATTCCCAGACTAGCAACAACAACAATACTATCCGACCCCAAATAGGTCATTTGTGGTGTACCATGAGGATAACGGGCCTGGAATATATCCGAATAGCCCTATCCGGCCTAGAAGGCCTAAATCACAGCAAACCAGCGCCACCATGTCTATAATACCAGCCCGCAACACCAGCACAATAGCATGCATATATCACACATAAGCCCAATCTAAGCGTAAAGGAAGGTAAACCTAGCCTACCTGGACGCCGCCGAATGCCTGCTAAAGCCAGTTAAATAGGAGCCTTTCTCTTTCGAGAGGCCTCAGACTACTGTCAAGCTACCAAAATAATAAACTACATGTCAAAACATGACTATTGATACCCATATTGCATTAGTTCGAAACATGTCCGAACAGTCCACGTGGGGCCCGCTTGCGGAAGCGCAAAGCTGAAAATCGTCACAGTGTCCTAAATAACTCTGTGACCAATAGTCACAACAGATGCTATCCAATCCGATCTTATATTAAGCTCTAAATAAGCACCAACGACAATACCACCAAATAACAATTTAATTACGCAACTTTAAGCTAATATTGACCGAAGAACTTACGATATAAAGACGTTATACTATCAACCACGCGATTCCCGAGCTTGAATAACTTGATGTAGATGATTAATTTCCGTTGGGATAAAATATAACATCACAATAATTTCTAAGGTATTTAACGGTTGAAATTGTATCTTAATGAATCTTAATGAATAAGTAGTGAATGACATAGTCTATATATATATATACTGAAAAGTTAAATGTTTGCATAATGACTCATATATGCCAACCCCACTTGCTGCCACCTTGATCGACTTAGTGGTGATGAGGTTTCCCTCCACTTCCACGTGGGAGTGGAGGTGTTTCCTCCCACTATCTCTTTATTTCCTTATTCGGGTATTGCATAGACTCGTGGTAAAATAAATACAACTTTTTGAATATACCATAATTAATAGAAAATTATTTCTAACAAAATCTCTATAAAATAAAACTATTATTTTAACATATTTAAATTCACTATCTCCGCTTAAATTATGAATAGATTATAAAACTATTATAAAATAGTATAGATATATCATAACTAAAGAATTTTATAAATTTCAAAAATATTTTCTAAAGGTAATTAACTATGTCATTTTACCAAATTCAAATTTAATTTAATATTTTACAACGTGCTCGATCTAAATAATATTCTCAAACGAACTGCCCGAGAACCGAACTGTCAGTCCCAGCAAGTTATAAATAACTTGGGGCAGTTATAGAAAAATTCTAAACACTGAGAACACATGAAATGAGGGAAATGACTGGGAAGGTCATTACAATATAGAACAGATACTGCTATACTTGTAGCAGTATTTTTAAGTTGTCTACTTCTACTTGTTATTTAGTTTGTCGGTATATCTACCTCTTTCATCTCTTTCTCTTAAACTCATTTTCTAAGTACCTGCTTCTTTAACTTCACCCTGGATGACACATGTCCTGCGGCTCTCTTGGCCATTAACAGACTCAAATCCTAGAAAGTATTAATTACAATCTATGATGATAGATGGTCAGACCCAAAAAGATCTATATTAGGTTTAACAGAAGTAGATATGACTAATAATGGCGGAATATTTTATTGTAATTCAGATTTTATGATTAATTCAGCAGAATTTGGAAACTATATTAAGGTAGGATTTCAGACAAAAGGATGTGAACACATGAATGGAGGAAATAATTTATTAGTATGTTTAGGATTTATTGATAAATTATCTAGTAATAGTAATACTAGGTTTAAATTAAAAGTAGATGATGTAGTAGAATTAATGGGAAATCAACGAATTAAATTAAAGAAGCCTTTAAAAATAGACCCAGAGACTTATGCAGGATTAGAATGGAGTTTAGAACCACCCAAGACTCAAATGATCCTCAAACCAACAGACCATTTAATGTATACTAATAGGAAAGGTGAGACATCAATTAGGTTTATAGACTATAACTTAGAAACTCAAAAGAAAGAAGAAATAGAAGAACCAGAAAGGACAAAATTAATGAATATACTAGAAACAGTATCCGAAGATTTTACAGTGGATTTAGCAATAGAAACTGCTAGAGAAATATATAGAAATAATAAAAACAAAACTTTTAAATGTAAAGGATGTAAATTAGGACAATTACATTTTACTCAAGTAGAAGACCATTTCAAATATTGTAAGTTAAGAACTGATAATTTAGGATATCAAGAAGATGTCAATATTATTTTAGACAATAAAAGTACATATGACGAAGAAGAAACCACTAAGAGTATTAAAGAATTTATGGAATCGGCAACATCTAGTTCAAGCCCATTTCAAAGAACAACAACAGGACACACTGTACAAACCAATACTGGTAATGTACCTAGACATGGAGTATATAGAATAAATCCAGAAATAGAAGCAGAAAGAATTAGACCTGTAGGAAAGAGAATGCCTATAGAAGAACCCGTCCAACTCCAAGAAGGAGGTAGTAAAGGGAAAATATTACATATAGCTGCCCAAGACCCTCAAGCATGGAACACTGTAATAGACTTATGGAAAGGAATAGTAGTAGCAGATTATATAAAAACTTATCAAGAGACAGATGCAGAGACTATGTATAGATATATGGAAACATTTTTAGGAGAATCTACCAAAGGATTATGGGAAGCCTTTAAGACGGAATTTACTCAAGAATTTCAAGACTTAGTAAACATGGGAGCTAATCCCTATAATTTTACAAATAAAATACACAGTTTAATAACAGGAGAAAATCCCAATAGTGGTTTATTAGTATTACAAAGAAAATCCTTGATACAGTTAGAACAATTAAGTATTAGTAATTGGCACCATATAAAGTTTTTCTTAAATGACTATTTTTATTATTGCACCAGAAGTAGAAACGCTTTTGATCAGACGTTAGGTAGAAAATTGTTTAATAAATTACCAGGAGCTTTAGGAAGAGAAATAGAAAGACGATGGGATGAAAGGGAAGGTGTAGTACAAAACCCTAATGCTAGATGGTCCATTAGACATAGAATACAACACATCATAGAAATATTACAAGAAAAATGTACTAACATACAAATTCAAAAACAGTTAAAGAAAGGTGAAACTAGTCTTTGTAAAAGTATATACACTACTCAAAGTTATGTGAAGACTATCAGAAAAGACGAACTCCAAAGAAATATAAAAAATCATACCCAAAGAATAATTACAGACGAAGAAGTTACTATCTAAGAAAATCAGCAGCTAAAAAATCATACTTGAATAAAAATAGACATGTTAGAAAATATGAAAATGATAAAAGTGATAAGAATACTCTAGAATGCTTTACTTGTGGAAGCACAGAACATTTAGCAAATACTTGCCCTAACAGAAATAATACTAGAACAAGAAACTCTCAATTAATAGAAGATTTTCAAGAAACTTTAATTAATGTAGACGAATACATGTCAGACAATGAAAATATTTATTCTATAGTAAGTATAAATAACAATGAATCATATAATTAATCAGACTTAGAAGATGAGAATCTCATTAATGAGATAAATCTAGAAGACCTACATTTAGACCCACCAAATTTTGATTTAGTAAATATAATAGACTATAATTTAGTTAATATAAAAAGTGAAGACTGTATGCATGAATTTGAAAGGAAAGGCTTAGACAGTAATCAATGCTTTATTTGTAAATGGTACCCGGATAAGAATAGAAGAGTTAAATGTAAACTTTGTTATATAGAATGATGTATTCCTTGCATAGAAAGAACTATAGGAGGTAAGTTACTACAAAATACGACAAGTAATGAACCACATAAAGAGACCATTAAGGAAGTAGCAAGTTCTTCAACTAATTATATTATATCACACACAGAAGAAGATAAAATAATTGAATTAACAACAAGAGTAAATAACCTAGAAGAAAGAATAAAAAGATTAGAAAAAGGTAAATATGTTATGGAAGAAGACTCAGAATTAATGAACGAAGCTTTTCATGGTTTAGTATGTAATGAAGATAAGAAACTAAGTGCAGTCAAAGTATTAACTAAAATAAAAATACAAGATTATGAAATAGAAACACTAGGATTAGTAGACTCCGAATGTACACAGTGTATAATAAATCAACAAATATTACCAAAACATCTTATACATAATTTTAAAAAACCTCAGATATCCATGCAAATGGATGGAACTCATAATATTTATAGACATTTTGTAAAAAATGCAGTAATTAGTTTTAGTAATACATGTTCTAATTATAAAACAATATATAAGTTAGGAGAATGTTGACCAGAGAATTAAATATAAATGTAGAATTTGTTAATAGGCTTAGATTTTATGATAAAAAATAATGGAGGATGTTTTATAACTAGAGACGGAGTAATTTTTACAAAGAATATTACAATAACCCCAGCATTTTTTGGGAAAAATGTACAAAGAAATACAAAAGTAACCAAAGACTCTAAATTTCTTAAAAAATCTTCAAAGCACTTGTGTGACAAAGGCACAGACTGTACCTGTGAGACAGGAACATTAATGTTAGAAGAATTAGACTTAGATGAAGAAATTAATGAAATAGAATTATTAAATCAAATCATAGATAAAAATTATGATTTAATGGAAATAAATGTAGACAATTACAATTTTAGGAAAGGAATGCAACAAATAGGAATAATAAAGAACCAAGAAGACTAGCAAAAGATAATTCAGAAATTAGATGACATAGATATAATAGGTGAAAAACCTTTAGAACACTGGAAGAATAATAAAATAGAGTGTAAACTAGACATCATAAATCCAGAATATACGGTAAGAACAGCAGCAATACAAGCTACTAATGAAGATTTAAAAGACTTTGAAGTACAAATTAAAGAATTACTTGACCTAGGAGTAATTAGAAGATCTAAATCAAGACATAGGTCAACAACTTTTATGGTTAGAAATCATAGCGAGATAGTTAGAGGAAAAGCTAGAATGGTAATCAATTATAAAAGACTTAATGACAATACAATAATGGATGCTTATAAACTACTAGACAAAACAGAGTTAATAGAATTCAAGGAAGAACAATGTTTAGTAAATTCGACTGTAAGTCAGGATATTGACAGATAAACATGCACCAAGACAGTATAGAGTGGACTGCATTTACTTGTCCCGAAGGACATTTTGAATGGTTAGTGATGTCATTTGGATTAAAAACTGCTCCACCTATTTTTCAAAGAAAGATGGATAATATATTTGGTAAATATAAGAATTTTGTACTAGTATATGTAGATGACATCTTAGTTTTTAGCTATAACATGAAAGAACATTTAGGACATCTCCAAACAGTTTTTAAATTATTTGTAGACAATGGAATAATTATAAATAAGAAAAAGATGGAATTATGTAAACAATATATTAATTTTCTAGGAATCACTATAGGAGAAGGAAAAATAAAATTACAACCACATATAACAAAAAAGGCCCTACCCTAGAAATGCCAGACAAGTTAGAAAAAACAAAAGACTTACAATTTTTTTTAGGAATATTAAATTATGCTAGACAATTTATTAAGAATTTAGGAAAGGTAGCAGGACCTTTATATGCTAAAACTGGCTCGAAAGGACAAAAGACATTCAATACGGAAGATATAAAATTAGTTCAAAGACTAAAAGAAATGGTTAAGGACATACCAGACTTAGCTCTACCTTTAGAAACAGACTATTTAATAATAGAGACAGACGGTAGTTTTGAAGGATGGGGAGCCGTCCTTAAAGCTAGAAATAATAAATATAGCAATAAGAAAAATGAAAGAATATGTGCTTATCAGAGTGAAAAATATAAAGAACAAGGAAATATGAGTAGTATAGACGCTGAAATACTAGCCGTAATATACGGTCTTAATAGTTTTAAAATATACATTTTAAATAATCCAGAAATATTAGTAAGAACTGACTGTGAAGCCATAGTCAAATTTCATGAGAAAATTAGCGAGAAAAATAGTAGTAAGAGATGATGGTTAAATTTTATTGACTCTACTTCAATATATACTATTAAATTCGAACATATTAAAGGTAAAGAAAATACCTTAGCTGATAAACTTAGTAGATTAATATCAAAAACTACTAACTAATCTTTTTTGCAGCATGACAGACAAAGGCAAGGCGAAAGCCTCAGACCCCAGCGCAGACAATTATTTAAAGACTTTATTAAGCAATACTCATTTCCGGCCACAAACAATGTTAAATATAGCTCAGACATCTAGCGATCAGACGATCGAAAGAATACATTTTGGGCGACAAAATTTAATTTATTATCCAAACTCAAATTTCAGTTTTAAGACAAGGCCTGAAGCAAGGGTCGACAGAAATAAAAAATGATTATTAGACAACTTATGGATTTCATACAACAAGACTCCAAGGGATGTCATCTATTTTTTAGCTGTTATGAACGCCCTGACACAATATTTTACAGACAAAAATTTAACTAACAAGTTTAAATTTTATGTGATCATACAGGAAAGGACTCCAGGAATTTATCAGACATGGATTCAGGTAATAAACGCTATTAAGAACATTAAAGAACCCTTATACAAAGGATTTCATAATTTTAATGAAATTTTAGACTACGCAAGAGGAAAATTAGGACCAAACTTTTTTATTACCCCAAAACTAAGAAACCCTGTAAATTACCCCCAGTACAATATTCAAAAAGACACAAACAAAATTATTTTTTGTGATCACTGCAGTTCAATGACCGAAGGTTTTAAAAGACTAAATTATAAAAATGAATTGTTAGAAAAAGAACGAGATGAATTAGTAAGGCAAAATTTGTTACTACAAGATTATATAAAACATCTTGAATTAAACCAAAGCCCAAATTCAGCACCCTTTCAAACACAAAGGCCAGTTCAAATTTTTAAAGATTCTGGTACTCAGACTGATTTTCAGACACCACAAAAAAGTTCTCCATCATTACTAAAAATGAATGAGATGGGTGTGCATTCCCCACTGAATGTAAATAGACCTACTGCATCAGGTAAGGATGTAGCTAGTCCGGTTCAAACGGCAACCGGTAAAGACTTATCAAGTCCGTTAATGACTGATACTTTGCCAAAAAGTGTAAGAAGACTTCCAGTTAGTTTTTATTTAGAAGGAGCCTCAAGCTCAAAGACTGTAAAAATTAAGAGACAAAATAAAAAGAAAATGACTACAAAAACTATAGAAGGTATTATTGGCAATACACTGATGAGATTATTGGTAGACTCTACCTCTAACACTCCTCAAGAAGAAACTAAAGACATGATTAAACCTGAGAAAGAAAATTCAGATATTTCAAATTCAGACTCAGATCTACCCAGTTCAGACAGAGAATATAACCCGGCTCTAGATCAATTTGCTTAAGACCCTAACGCGGATGATGATTTCGGTATGAGTTTTGACTCCGAAGCCTTGCACAATTTAGACACTATTTGTTAAACAACATCAGCAATGACATCGGATATTTTGGACATTTTTTAAAGATGTAAGCAGTGACCTTAGCAGACTTAATATTCATAAACAATGACATATATATGGATAAGATAGAAAGACGGAAAGAAAGAAAAGTCGTAACATTTCAAAAAATGTTACAAGATTTTCAAAAGAAATTAATAGCGAAAGCGACATAAAGCAGACTTGAAAGCAACATGCAACAATATTTTTTCGTTCAATTTCACTTTGAAGTCCGCAGACGTTCCTCTATAAATACCTTCAGTTGGCAAGAGGAAGAAATCATCAATCAAGAATCAAGCAATCATAGTAGGAAGCAAGTAGCTTAGTTTTTACAAATAAGTACTGTGAGAAAAGAGTGTTTGAAAAATAAAAAAGTGTGTTTGTATAAAGAGTGCTTGTGAGTGTTTAATTTTCCAGTTTCACTAGGAGCAACTTCGGGGACTCCCAAAAGGGAACCCTCTATCCGCTCTACTCAATGTAAGTAGGTTATAAGCTTTACTAGAACTAGGTATTATTCCCCATGTTTGTATATTTATGTTTATGTTTTATGTTAAAATCATGAATATATGTTGATGTTTTATCATGTCTATCTTTAAAAGTTATGTTTAGTTGTACAAATCTACCTTTAGTATATGGTTAGTCTCTTAAATGTCTAAGCAACTCCGATGGATTAACTCATAAATTCCTAGGATTTGAGTCCGTTAATGGCCAAGAGAGCCGCAGGACATGTGTCATCCAGGGTGAGGTTAAAGAAGCAAGTACTTAGAAAATGAGTTTAAGAGAAAGAGATGAAAGAGGTAGATATACCGACAAACTAAATAACAAGTAGAAGTAGACAACTTTAAAAATAAACAAATAAATATATTTTTGGGGAATATATTTAGCATTCTAGTAATTACCTTGACCTATTAACATGGTAGACTCTAGAAGAGGAAGTACCGAGTAGGATTTTACAACCATAAGAACAACAACTCTAAATCAATCTACTCCAACAACTCCATAATAAATTCAGAATATTGAAATACATTTTATTTAAGCACCCCTTTATATTTATATATATAAATAAAAAATAAGTAAGGGTAAAATAGTAATTTAATATATTCTTATTGGGCTATCGGGTAAGTTATCGGTTCACCCAATAATCCAATAAGATAAAATCGAAACCGAACCAATAACTCAATAATTTTTTTTATAAAATCATTAAAAAATCATTAATCCAATAACGCAATAATAATAAATCAATAGCATTTTTATCGATTTAATTTATTTGATCGGTTTGATTTTTGCACACCCCTAAATAGAGATAGAGATAGAGATAGAGGTAGCAGTAATTTTGAACCAAATAAATCATTTTTATATGACTCGAGTTTTTCCTCCATGATATCTCATATACAAAGTGCACTAAAGCAAACATCGAGCTTCATTATGGATTCGGTACTGTTTTTTTCTAGCTTTTTAATAGTTATTTTGCTGGCTATTTCACTCCAAGTTCTTTTCTTCTCACCAATATCTCCTGAGATTTTAGAAATTCCTTCTGCCTCTAAAACCTTCACCACTGCAATTACATCAAATAGCTATTTGCAGGTAACATTTATTAAAAAAAAAAAAAAAGGCTCCTCAATTTAATATTTTGTTACTTGCCTCCACTTTTTTTTAATTAAAAAACTATACATGGACTCTGTTTTTGGTGGTGTTAATTTCAGAGAGTAAGTAAACTTGGAGAAGGATTTCTAGATAGACCAGAAGATGTGGCAGTGGACAAAATGGGAGTTGTGTATACAGCTACTAGAGATGGTTGGATCAAAAGAAAGCACAAAAATGAGACTTGGGAAAGCTGGAAGTATATTGGACGTGATACATTACTGGGACTTACAGTATCATCTACTGGTGATATCATAGTTTGTGACACTCAAGAGGTAATCATCCAGTTTATTAGTCTAGATAACTTGTCTAGATAAGACATTAGTTAACAAGTTTTAAATAGTAAGTCTTACGGTGGCAATTTGATATGCACAGCTAAATTTTTTAATAGTAACTATTTATGATGTGCAGGGGCTACTTAAGGTTAGCGAAGATGGCGTAAGTGTTCTTGCTTCACATGTCGATGGCGAAAAAATAAGGTAATGAAGATTTCATGTTCATACACACCAGCAAAGCAATGAGCTTGTACACCAAATTAAACTTTTCTTCTTTTATTTTTTGTTGGGGAGGGGATGAGGAATTGGGTGGGAGATTGTTTGTCACAACCCAGTAGATATCAATATGATCTTGCCTTGATCAACAATTAGGAAGAAATAACCAAGTAGAAACCGCGAAATAGGGGTGACTTTACATTGAGGGGAAGAGCCATTATATCTTATGATACATACAGCATGGACTTTTGTTTTCTGAGTCATTGAATATCAATTATTTAAAAATCGAGCCAATAAAATTTGGGGAGATTGATTGAATAACCATGTTTATTGTGAGTTTTGTTGTGAAATTCGGACCTAACCACTCAAATAAGAGTTGATGAGAATGACAGAACTTGTGTAAATACCATCCATCAGAAGGAATTAGACAAATGTTCGGGTGAAAGCACCCTTCTACTTATGCCCTACCACATTGAGGAAACTTGTGAGTCCAATCTAGCACAGCTTTTTGACATTGTATTGTCAAAAGGAAATGAATAATGCCTAACGAGTAAGGAAGAATCAATTCACAATATCACTATACGATTTTTGTGCAATTTTGTTTAAAGTATCGATGATACTATGAACAATATAATATGCTCTGTGTAGTGTACATCCCTTGAATAAATATAACTTAACTGCTGTTATAGTATGAAATGGGTGGATATTTAGGCAAAGGTAATTGTGCGCAGATGTGAGTCTACCCTCCTCCCAACCAACTTGAATACTAGGGCTTTGTCTGCAGCAGAATTTGAACCTGTGACCCACCCATAATGTGGTGTGTCCTTACCAATGAAACAAAAGCCCTGGGGGGATGGTTGATATGATGCTGTTAGCAGAAAAATTAAAAAAAATAATTGGATCCTTATGTCCATCACTTGTTCTTGTGTGGGTGTGTTCGTGCGCATAAAAGGTATAGTTAAAATCCTAAAAGTTCAAAGTGTGTACAGATTTGCAGATGATGTGGTGGAAGCATCAGATGGGAATCTATACTTCAGTGCCGCAAGCACCAAATTTGGATTCCACGAATGGTTCCTTGATGTGCTTGAGGCCAAGCCCCATGGTCAGCTTCTCAAATATAATCCTTCGCTGAACCAGACGTCTGTAGTTCTTGATAACTTGGCCTTTGCAAATGGAGTCGCTCTCTCTGCAGATCAAGATTACTTAGTTATCTGTGAATCGTGGAAGTAAGTTTTTTCAAATTATTTTCTACTAAGCTAGTGAGATGTTCTGTGAAAGTACTTTTTTTGCTGAAGATGCTTTCTCAATTTGCAATCCTTTCAGTAGCACTGTTTCTTCATTACCATATTGTTTCGGCAATTCAAATCAGTATATGAAATTTGAGTTGCATTGAACATTCTTTTCCTCCTTAATAATCAGATTTAGGTGCCTCAAATATTGGTTGACAGACGAAATCAAAGGACAAACAGATATCTTCATCGATAATCTTCCTGGTGCACCAGATAACATCAAACTTGCTCCAGATGGATCTTTCTGGATAGCTCTATTACAGGTAAGCTATAACCCACCTTTTCAAATGTAATGATACGTATCATGTGAAGTTAAGGGGTAACAGAAAAGAAGGCCAAAAAAAAAAAAATGACAAAGGAAAAGAATCAAACTCACTCATTTTCAGGTAAAATTACTTCAATACCAAAGAAAATGCATCTGTTGTATCGATTTAAATGTTGTATCTGTCTCTGCTACAGTTAACTGCTCCAGGACTAAATTTCATACACACATCGAGAGCTTCAAAACATTTGCTGGCAACTTTCCCCAAATTGATGAACTGGGTGATTGCAGTAGACCACCAAGCTATGATAGTGAATGTGGCAGCTGATGGAAAGATAACCAAAGGCTTTGATGATCCAACTGGAAAGGTCATGTCATTTCTGACATCTGTGTTGGAGTATGAGGGCCATCTATATTTAGGAAGTCTCCACTGTGATTTCATTGGGAAGTTGCCACTGACAACCTCAACTGTCTAGCCACTGCTAACTTGCTCATTTTATGGTGTACAATTTGTACGTCTTGATTCCTAGAATGTATGCCTAGCAAATCTAAGAAACATCATAGCTAAAATAAGACAACCAGAACTAATTGGAAGATAACAAAGATATTCATGAGGCGTTCATCACCTATTTTTGGTAAGGGCCCAATAAACAGAGGCCATGTCAAGGAATTAAAGTTCGAGGAAAAGTGTGTGAAATTTCCTTTCGTCTCCTGGTAAACATAATCAGGACCCTAAATGCAAGAGAAAGTTATCCTTAATAATTCCAGACAGTTGCATTCAAACAATTTGTGAAACTAAGATGACACCACGAAAAGTTACAGCGGGACATAATTTGAAACACGTATGAACGTATGCGAAGGGATTCCATCTACTTCAACAATTCTATCCCCTCCCTTCCATCTACTTCAACAATTCCATCGCCGGCCGTAACAACCGAATCCTAAAATATTTAATGCGAGTCGTACATCTCTAATGAATCGGATGGTATTCAATGGAAATTAGTCACGCTCACTAATGATTGTTAAGTGCTCGTCGATTTCTTCGGTTGACAACACTCTGAAGGATGGATCTTCTTTCCCGACAACACCAACCTGCCAAATACCAGAAGATATAATGCATTCAAGCAGTGAACTCAATGCAGTTATAATCCAGAAAAAACACTACAATTCACTAAACACTACCCACGGCATATCAATGGCGTGATACGGGTCTCATGTCTATATTTTGCAACCACACGCTCTACTGAGAAAATAGTGGACAACATCAATCCATCTCACTTATATAAACAATGGAAATACGCAAATCTCTAAAGGGGCATTGTATCTCGAGGGAGAGTAACACTTCCTGGAGCCACTCATATTTGCATACTTCCTAATGAAGCAAGAGAAAATGATTAATTCTGAGGAAAAAGCAAGGAGGTGCAAGCAAAAAGCAATCATCCCTCTCTTGCACTCCTTTTCCTTCCTTGTAGGTGGTGATTGTTATGGGCAAGAACTCAATAACACCCAATCGTAAATAATGTGGAGGAACAATGAAGTACCTCGATCTCGCTGGCCTTGAAATCTTCTTGCAGAACAGATTGAAGAGCAGATATTGCAGTCTGAGGAGAAAAAACACAATCTCATAGCACAATTAGAAAGTTTACTCTTGAACTTTAACATCAATCTGAATACATCCTCAAAATTCTACAAATTACAGATAAGTTGAAATACTACAGTCAGACAACTTAACTGTCCTCCGTATCAATTAATAGATAGCCCTCGAACAAGTCAAATAACATCAGTTAAATGAATACACTACCAAAATTAATAGGAGTCCTAAGGTTTTGTGAAACAAAGAACCAGTTTTGCCAGTAATATGATGGAGGAAGCAATTTCTAGCTTTATATAGGAGATTCTGCAACTTTTAATACTCCTAACTTCACCTCAGAAACCTTCTTGGTTCTTTGGACAAGACATCCAAACTCATTAATCAGAAAGGGAGAGCGGTATAGATTAAAGTTTGACAGTGTGATTCATCCAGAGAGCTTCTAAATTCCAAATAGTGCAGGTTATAGTAGAAAAAGTGCACCAAATACTCATGTTATGTGGATTAAAAATAGTTTGCGACTTTTTATATTTATTCCACAGGCAATGAGAGAATAAACAAATCTTAAGATCTTCTTCAAAAGTTTTCAACACTATTGATTACTCCCTCCGTCCCATTTTAGTTGGTCATTTTACTAAAAATAAATGTCCCAAATTAGTTGATCACTTATTAAATTAAGATAGAATTAATTAATTTTTTCCATTTTACCCCTATAATTAATTACAATTCCAATATTCATTCTCATGAGTCATGCCCAATGAATATCATTAATATGGGTAAAATAATAAAATTCATCATTTCATTTGTGATTTCTAAATCACCGTGTAAAATGGAATCTGCCCAACTAAAATGGGACGGAGGGAGTACATGCTATACCAGTTAACCATAGATTAAAATAAGCATAAATGAGAGACAAAAAGAGAAGAAAGACAAAGCCAACTTTGCATAAAATTGCTGTCCATAAGAAACAATATGCAGGCGAGAGACAGGAAACAAAATAAAGCAGCAGCGGTTGAACCAAAAACGACTCAGCAATGGGAATGGTAGAAGAAAGGAAGCCCTAAACCACCATGTCTAAGCACGATCATTTGAACAGTTTCCTCATATGAAAAAGCAGGGCGGCCGCTTTTCATTTTCTTCTCCAAAAAATTAATTGCCTCTTGCTCTTTAGCTCCGGCACTTGTAGCCTGCAAAAAGTCAATACATCTAAATGACATGAACAGAATAGTGATCCAGAAAATTCCAACAACTCTCTTCTGAAAAATCTTAAGACAGGACTTAAAGTCCCTTCGTGTCTTTGATACAACAAACAGAGCATATAGAGAACAAATCAAAAATGATTGTTGACTTCCACTAGCCTTAACTGGCATAACAATCTGATTCCATATATTCGATCTTAAATGGTAAATGAAAGCTATAACCAATTACTGCAAAGCAAAGTACGCCCGTGTAACACCTTGACACATTGTCTATACTTTTATGTGTTTGACTGTGTTTTGATCATACCACTAAGTTGATATAACTACTTGTGACTTGTGCTGATGGTTGAAGTTGAGTTTGAAGGGGTTCGGACACATTTTGAGGATGGTAAGGTGAAATATATGGTGCTGCACCAGATTTTGTTATGTTGCGATAGTTCAGCAATGGCAGCCAAGGTCTGTGACCGAAGCTGGTCCGGCCCAAGCTCACTATAGCAGCATATGTTATGATTGCAGCACTGTGTAAGTGAAATAGTATTTAAAAGACAAAATTTGGGGGTTTTATATTCCCAACACACTGTTGGACAAACATAGTCTCGATCTTATGGGGGATCTCACTCCAATCACATCCTAACCTTGAGGTAAGACCTATACCACTACATTGGGTTTACATACAGGGATTTGTATGAGATTTTAGCCTTCATATTTAAAGATTAAACCATAGAAAATCATGGGGTTTTGTCCAAAACCGCAAAATTGAAAACCCTAGGATTGGAGTTGATTTATTAAATCTAAAGGACGATAAATGATTGGAATGAACTAATGAAATTATGGATAACCTAGAAACACAATTATGGGACGACTGGCGTGTCGTGTGTTTGTTGTTGCACAGTACGTGTTGCATTGGGTTGATGTCACCCAGCCAGAGTCCCAGTTTTCACCTTGCAATGAAGGAGGTGCCATTGATGTATACTGATTGTACATCCCCTCGACCAGCGTCTCTGGCCTCATCCTGACACGTAGGTGTGGATTATTTGGTGTTCAATGGTCCAGCGTCCTGGGTGTTCATCATGCGCATTCATTTAGCTAGTGTCCTGTATGCTCATCATCAGATATGCTCCTTGTATGGGCCAGCAGGATCTTGCTAATGCTAGCAATCTCAGACTCAATATATTTCTGTTAGGCTGGAACCATTCTTCTAGTAATCATCTAACAAAGACTTACCATACACTGCTGAATTACTAGTACGGGAAGCAGGTAAGCAATCTCTCCTAATATATAGCCGACGTGGGTCAGTTGTCCTGAAAGGAACCATCTCCAATTTTACACACCTGATTGCATTAGCTTATGCACAAACTCAGTACAGTTTGGCCTTGGTGTTATATCAGATTCATTTCTGTTCAGTTGCACAGTTACATCACAGACATGCATGCATTATTTTCATAAAATACTTGTCCTAGAGTTTAAGGAAAGGGTCGACAGTTACTGTGTTTGGATGAGTCACCCCCTTACTATAACATGGGTCTCAAGTATATCTTCCAGCAATCTCAACAGAATCTTGTCTAAACCTAAGTGTTAACAAATTGTCTAAACTCAGCTCACATGTATTGACCTCAAACTGAAGCTCAAATATAGACAAACATCCAACACCAAACTCAAGCTTATTTGACAAACAATGCAGGCTAGAGTATGCCAAGCTCAGTTATCAGGCTCGGACATTCAAGCACAAAGACGAACCGCACATAGTACAACATACGTGTAATCCTTCAGTCATGTAAATGAAGAAAAAACCCAAGAATGATCATCCCAATTTCTCCCTTCTTAGTCTTAAGATTAATAAAATACTTTTTTGAAGAAATCTTTGTACCTGATTTAGATATTAATATTAACATCGGAGCGATCTAAAAAAGTTCTTTCACCAGATTAAGTTACTAATATTGAATGAATTCATTTCACATTGGAAACATGGTGTTACTTGTAACTATGATTTGAATTCAATACATGCGCAATTACATGTCTTCAAATACAAAGGGCAGCTCGGTGCACAAAGCATCATGTGTTCACGTAGGGTCCGGGGAAGAGAAGCACCCCAGAGGGTGTGATGTAGTCTCCTCACACAATATGAACTGCTGGTAACAGAGGACAAAAGCTCTACTATCCACTTTGAGAATTGTTTTTCAGGGAACTAACATATGCCTTGAGGTTACAGCAATAATGGAAGAAGGAAATAAAGAGAGCCACTCAACATTATGATGTTGAGCTATAATCACAATATTTTTGAAAAATTATAAGAGTGGCAATGTGTAATAGAAGGGGTAATAGACTGGTGCTTGGGAAATATATTATAACAGATCCAATCACATTGCCACTCTTATAGATTGAAAAATGAGAGAGCCTCCTTCCTCTTTTAGAGTAAATCCTCAACGTTTTAGCAATGGTAAAGTTCATCGAATCTAAATCCTGAAACTTTGACAATGCTAAAGTTGATCAAATCTTTTGTTAATATTGTGATGCTTATTCTTCTGAATTCTGGAAAAATTAAACAGAGAAAGGAAAAAAGAGAACATTAAAAAATAAAAAATTAGAGGGACAACATCATTTTTTTCCATCTGTTTCATTTTGATACTTAAGAATATACTCAATCAGCTTTTATTTAGAATAAATGACATAAGTTCAGTAAATACCTTATGACCAAAAAAATGACCAGCAGGGTCACATTTGAACAGTTGAGGTCCCTTCTCCTCATCGATTCCCAAAATCATAGCGACTTCATATCAGAAAAGAAGATAAAAAAGACAGTCATGACTAAATTTATGTTATCTGCCCATCACTACCACTACGAACAAAAAGAAAAACGAAATAAGGAGACAAGCCTTGGAAATATCGAATGGGAGCAGTAACAAACCTACTCCGAGGGTCTTATATAGGCATGCTGTGTATATACCTGAGACTTGTC
This sequence comes from Capsicum rhomboideum, assembly GCA_031232105.1. Classification (NCBI taxonomy): domain Eukaryota; kingdom Viridiplantae; phylum Streptophyta; class Magnoliopsida; order Solanales; family Solanaceae; genus Capsicum; species Capsicum rhomboideum. The sequence goes on along the minus strand of CP124713.1, from coordinate 24,139,481 downwards.
TGCAACCCTGCATTGCGTACATATTGGCTCATTATAATCTTATAATTGGAAAATTCTGATGTATTCTCCTTTTTAGGTAATTAGAGTTTAATCAATGAAAAGTTCTACCACGTGTACTTTCTTCTGCCAAGAAAGAGCACATCGTCAAAGCACTTAAGTTAGTTGATCTGTTTCCTCCACATGAATCAAACATGTTGTCGTACAACAAGCTTTTGGAAGCAAAAAATTAGACAGGAAACGACGTTTGAAAAATACTGAATCCACAATTTGCATGTCTCTTCGACCTAGTACAACATTCTCGCACGTCTATTTGGCAATTTGTGTATTAGTACAAGGATAAAAAAATGTCATAAAACAAAAAATAACGTACCATCTAGCAAGGACATCCACCGGCATCTCATATCCATATCTAAAACGGAACTCAGCAGCTTTATTTCGAGCTTGTTGGACTAAGATTCTTGCATCAGCTGAAATTATACAGGAAAATATGTTAAAATAACTGTGGAAGTAGAGTATAGTTACAAAATTAAAACAATGTGATCTATTTCGAAAGAAAACCAAAAAAAACACAGTAAAGTGGACAAACTTTTAACTTAAGGTGCAAGATTCGCATGTCAACATATATACACTTCCTCAAAAAGTAGATCAATGCAAAAAATTGATAAATTAGAGACTTAGTAAAGAATCAAATCTCCATTCTCATATTAACCGCCCATAATAGAACCCTTGCACTTCTCTTCTTTTCTTGATCAAGAAACTCTTACACTCCTTTAAAAATGAGTAAATGACAGACCTGTCATGCCGGTAGCTAACAGTCCAAGATACTTGGTAATGGGGAACAAATGGGACACACTTGTCTGATCCAATAACTTGTCCTGCTCAGCCAAAAGTAACAAATAATTATAAACCTGATAACAGTTCTATATATCAAAAATCCTAGGAAAGCTTGAAACAGTATAAATCAGGCATATGAGCAAACTAGAACTCTCTATAAATAATATTACACAACAATGGCTTCTTTGCTTACAATTTTACATAACTCTGCCAGATTAATCCTAAATCAAGTCAAACACAAATTGAAATCTTAAAACAACAAAGATACTACTCCATTTATTCCTAGAAATTTGTCGTTTTCACTTCGATGTGGCACCTCTCTATGGCCTCCATTCCCATTTTTCTTTTTTCTCCCTTTTTGACATTTTTTCTTCATTTCTCTATATAAACAATTGGCAAATTAACTCTATTTTGATTGTCTTTTCATACCTATGATTAATGTTCATTATTTTGTGTAATAATGTGCAGATATTACTCCTATAACGTTACAAACAAGTCCAATAGTCACATTTTTAATCCTCTTAATTGTAAGAACTCTCCATTTATAGAAATTTATTGTATATTGAATGTGGTATTCATTTGGAATATATGAAATACACCCTTTAATGGTTTGTATATAAGCCAAGGAAAACTAGGAGAATTGAGTATTCATACATGCCATTTTTTTTCTTACACCTTTAGTTACTTTCTTCCCTTCCAGTCCTATTTCACGTAGCTATTCTCTCTTTCGTTCTCTTTATAATTTTTATTTTAAAATGTATTTTGTTTTTACTTTCTTTTGTTTCTTATTTTAATAATTATTTTATTTGTTTTTTAGTGATCTTGATATGACAATCTTTTAGATTGATGAACGGAAGAAAATTAGAAAGTAAATGGTGATGAAGTTAGCAAAGAGGAGGAAGAAGATGTGAAAATTAAGCAATTCAAATCGGAGAGTATGCACCTTATAAACGACTTGGAATAACAATTGTTCACAAAAAATAGGGTATGTTTAATTGATTTTTTTTCCTTTTCTTCATTTCTTTTCTATTTCTTTTTATGCCCCTCTGTTAGTCGTTTTTTAAAATTTTATTTAGATAGATGAAAAATGTGAATCTTGTGCAACATAGGTGTCGAGAAATCATATAATTAAAAAAAGGGCCTCAAATGAAGAGGAAAATAATGATCATATCTCAAGTTTACATGAGTGTCGAGAAATCATACTAAAAATTATTAATTAAGAAATGACCATCAAATTTTTAAAAAATTCAAAAAGTTTAATTCACCTTTATTACGTCAAAGTATACTTCATGAGTTAAAAAAGACTTATCTATTTGCATTTTTTTTTTACTTAAATAGCATGTCTCCTCAACTTCCTCCTATCTGATTCTTATGGCTTAACCAATTTAAAATGTATTTACCTTTTCTTAATTTATTATATGAAAGTGAATCTGTTATTCATTTGTTTTGCTTTTTTTTTTTTTTTTTTTCTATTGTATGAAACGTTTAATGCGCTACTCATAAAAATGCAACTAATTGTGTGTAGCGGATCATGCATTACTCAATTAAAAGGGATCACATTCATGTATGTATTTATGTGAATCACTGTAACTTCTCTCATCCATTTTCTCATACTATAAATGAATGAAAATAATAGCGTCACCAAATAACTGTAATAGTGAACGGGGTACGTTAATAGTCACAATATGTGCGCCTTCTCTCAAAAACACATTGTTATATATGCTCGATAATGCTGCTTCTTTAATTACGTATGAAATCATAATGTGGATACAATAAAGCAGCAAGGTCATTATTTTGAATTGCTTCCAACTTTATTTAATTAATTAGTATAAAATAATATGACTTACATTTGTAGAATTATTCAATTCTAAATTTGGTATAGGACAATTTATTAGCATCTGTAATATAGTCATCCAATACTTTTTGATGTCAAAGTTTGGTAATGTCATGAAGGACTTGACAACTTACATGGCAGAACGTCTTTTATCTTCTTCTACTCTCATTTTTTATGTTTCTTCTTATTTTGTAGTTTATATTATTTGAAGGGGAGCTTTGGAGTAACATTGTTTTCATGTGACAAGGAGGTTACAAGTTCAAGACGTGAAAATAAGCTCTTGCAGAAATGCTCTTCTTACGTTATTTTAAAGAATCACATCAATAATGTCATGTCTCATTGGTTTCCGACCTTTATTTTTCTTGACTTTCTTTTCTTTATCTTAGATAGCTTAATGATCCCAAAACTATAATGTTTTAAATAATAACTTGGCACGAGCTTACTTTTGATTTGTTCTTTTTAGTAGGAGATGAGATGTAAATTATAATATTACATATAATAACGAACAAAGCAATAGAGAAGTAAAAATCAATATTATTAGCAAGTCTCAAAGAAAGATTCACGGCTAACAACCACATGTTATCTAATTATGAATGATGATTAAATTTGTGACATCTCATAATTTTTTTTTTCCTGTTCTATTTAATGTCTGTGTGTTTAATTGTCACAAGAACATGCATATCATGGTTGTTTAGTGAATGTAATCTATTTGTCTTTTTTCTTTTGTGATTTGCCTTTGTATTCCTCTTTATTCTCTTCTATTTTTCCTTTTAATTTGATACTTTTTCATTAGCCAGAGAACTAATGTTGCGGTTCCATGATGATTTAACAACAACAACATACCCAGTATATTCTCATCAAGTGGGGTTTGGGGAGGGTAAGTGTACGCAGTCCATACCACTACCTCAGTATGAGATAGAAAGGTTGTTTCCGACAGACCCCGGCTCAAGATAACATAATCTAGAAAGGAAGTAGTAAAGGAAGGTTCCATGATGATGTAAAGGTTAAAAAATTTATATGTTCTTATTTATGGATGATAATAAAATTGTAGTTTCAGCCACTATAGTACTATTTTTATAGTGTACCATTACTTTTTCCTTTTTCGATTGTAATCCACACGTAATTTTGATTATTTTCTGAAATTTCTTTGTTCTATGGAGTTATAATCTTTCTGACTTTTTAATTTTATTTATTTTTGTGTCAAGTTGATGTTTCGAGAGAGAAAACAGATGATATGTTTGTATTCTGTTTTTTCATATTTCTTTCTTTCTTTTTCAGTAAAATTAATTTTATGCTTATTAGCATGTTGATTCTACTTTTAGATCATTTATATTTTTAATTTTATTTTCTAGATAGAAATAAATGTTTTAAACTAAATGTAGGTATTATATCTTTATTATACTTATCTACAATAACTTTATTGTAATTTTCTTTAATCTTAAATTATATATATTCTTAAATTTATTTATTTTTAAATCTATCTATCTATCTATCTATATATATAAAAAGCAGAATCATAGACATGCTGATGTGGCGCTCTCTAAGGGCTGGATTCTTATTTATCTTTTTTGTAGTTTTTTTGGCCTTTTTTCAAATTTTAAAAGATAAAAATTCACCTTTAAATTTTACTCAATATTTAAGATAATCATATTTAATTACTTTCGTCTTTAATTCTATTAATGATATTTATATCATTTCCTTAAATCACACCTTTTCCTTTCTTTGTTCTTTTTATTTTCTTTTTTTATTTAAGCCAAGGAATTAGTTATTATAATTTATAACTCTATAAATGTAGCATTATTTCTTCAGAAATTGATTTGTCATTTTTTTGGATTTTTAGATATTTTTCTCAGCTCCAAAAAGGTTTTTTTTTTTTCTTTCTTCTCCTTTTTTGAAAAGTTTTTTTATTATTCTCTCCAATTTTTGCTCTTTCATATTCATTTCATAGATCTTCTTGAAACCCCTCTATTATAGACCAATAAAGACTTATAAATTTGAAGGAACCAAATAAAGATTATTAAATTAGAAATTAGTAACGGTAATCACTAATCATAACTTAATGCTTATTGGCACATCAATTTTTTTAATTATTTTGCCACTTCAACTTCATATCAGTTATCAATAATACGTATAAAATATCACATTGAGAACATTTGCTCCTTCATATCTAAATCTCACAAAATCAAAACTTTGAGAAACCATTTATTTGCAGTTTTGATTTTGATATTGGGTTGATTTTTATTTTTTGCCATTGTCATCAACATCCGAAATTCTTGGGTAAGATCAAAAATAAACATTATCATTTCGTCATCCATAATTACTTTTATATTTTTATCACTACTTCACAATCATGATTCCATTATTTTTTCTTTACCAGCACTTCAAAGTTGTTGTTAGCAAGCATGGCGATAATCAAACCTAAGGAGAACATGGTAACCTAAACTTTCTATTTTTTTATGTTTGTACTCAGTACTATTTAGAGATATAGTGTTATAATGGTCACTAATGATTGCCTCTAAATATTAATTGCCACTAATAATATTGATTGCCACTAAATATTGATTTTTGGTGTAGTGCATCAGTATACAAATTCCGAAGCATCTAGCATATTTCTTACAACTATTCCAACAAATTGAAATTTATATTTTTTGATATTGATTGACGGTTTTATCTTTGTGAATATGCAAAGGGAATCATAATTATATGGTATTTATATTAAATAATATCAACACATTGTTTATGGAATCTGTTATATTTAATTTTCGATGAGAAGTTATAACTATTTTTGTCAGTTGCCATGGTGTGATCGATTCTCTAATTGTCGAGGAATGTATAAAGGAGCAACTATATGGAAGAGATCCTTGTAGAAGCATCATAGCATTTGTATCTTCTCCAACCAACACAAATAATAAATATGGATTTTGTTGCATGCAGGGCATCATTTTCTTTTCACAATCTTCCATTCATGTTCATTGTTTATTCTCGCCGTTTGATTTTCTTTTTGGGGGGTGGGGGTCTTTACGTGTTTTTTTTTTTTTTTTGCCATTATTTAATGCAAACAATTCTTTTTATCAGATAGGGATGTTGAATGAGAAATTATCTCATTGTATTGAAATTGATTTATTTTGTTAGTTTCATTAATTCTGCATATTTGAATGGTTGGTTTTAGTTTTTGAAAAAATAATATCAATAAATTTAATTATATTGATCTGGAAAAAAAATGTTTGGTTAAATTCAAACCATTGCATCTTACATTTGGGTTCAAGATTTACTCCTCAATGAAAGTGTGTGTTGAAATAGTTCTAAGCTATAAGTTTATTTTATTATCATTATAATAGGATAGTTAGAATATAAATATTTTTAACGGACCTGAATAATGCTAAAATTTTGGTTTTTTTAATTGACAAACAGTTTTAGAGGAATTTAATAGTTTATTTTGATCAATACGTTTTATTTCCTTTTTCTTATTATATCTATATTAAGTGGATGTTTGATTTTTAGGAGGATTTGCACATTCTTACATGTACATGTTTCTTTTAAAGTGTTTAGTGATTTTACTAATTTGTAATAAATAGTCATATGACCAGGAGGTGACGGGTTCAAGCCTCAGAAACAGCCTCTGGCAGAAATGCAAGGTAAGGTTGCGTACAATACACCCTTGTGATGAGGCCCTTCCCCGGACCCTGCGCATAACGGAAACTTTAGTGCACCGGACTGCCATTTTTTTTTTAATCATATGGGTTTGAGTTGGTTAAGAACGGAGATAACAAGAATAATACTATTTCAAAATATTTGGTTTTGGCTGCAAATGATATTTAGATCAAATTCTATCTTCTCAGTAAGCAACTAATTATACTTACCTTTTTTTATTTTATGCTAATTATTAGTTATAAGATCATAATTTAATTTTCTAACGTTATTTTAATACTCCAAAAATCTATATATATATATAAAGGAATGTTATGTTCCTGCTGATGTGGCATGTTTCTAAGGCCACCATTCACTTTTATTTTTTGATTCTTTTATTCCATTTTTAATTAGATTCAATTAATTAATTTTCATTTTATAATCTCATTATAATTATCTTCTTAATTGGATATATTAATATACATTCATGTATTTGAAAGAAGTTGATAGAGCTACCGTTTTCTTCATTTGTGTAACGACACTTGCCCACTTTTATCATTTCCTTGCCTATTAAATTTTCATTACTCACTCCATCAATACTCAAATATAATGTTTCCTTCACATAAGTTTCTTCAAATTGTGATTTCATTACCTTTAACATTTTACTATATATAGTAAATTGTTAGGAACGTCCAGGCCCTCAAAAAAATGCTCACTTTTGAGAAGGATGACAAGAAACTGCGGGAGAAAAAATATCGATGCTAGAAAAAGAATTGGTAAAATTTCTCACCAATTAGTATTTTGATCGTAATTAGTTGTTTTATGTTATTCTTGGAATATTGTATCTTTGAAAATGAAAAGTATATTTAAGAAAGTTTTTTACATGTAAAAGTATTTACTTTTCTTATGATCGAAAATTTAGACGACTCGATTTACTTCATATTGATTGTTTATTTGCTCTTTTCATGCATAAATTGCATCATATGAGAGTAGAAAGATGAAGATTAATCAAAATATTTTTCTCGATGCAAACTGGAAGAGAGACTACATTTCAACACTTGGTTAATGAGTTGCAAGTATCACATTCTTTTCATTCGTCATCTGAAGTCTATGATTTTCACGGCCTCTGACATTCCTATCAGGAGGCTTTCTAAAAAGAAAGTCTAAAAGTTCAATAATGGTAGCTTTTATTATTCCAACTTATTGTATATGAGTTATTATAAGAACAAAACTTTTACAAATTCTTGAGGCTAACCACTGGGCATGCTTAATTTTTACTTGATAATGTTATTTCTAACTTTTTTCCTCAGAAAGAAGAGATGGAAATGAATATGCTTTGAAGAGCGGTATCGATTATGTTATATTCTGGAATAACAACAAACTGTGGATAGTGGATCACTACCGTTTTGATATTGTCAAAACATATTATTCTCTAAACAGTGTTTCTTTTTATGATCTTAAAAAGGGCAGCTATGTGCAGGATCTGAAGAAGGGCCGGACACCAGGATCTATGATGTAAGAAAAAGGTTATTATTTATTTAATATTATGTATCATTAAAAATAGAAGTGGCCGCATTGATGTTCAGTTTACCACATAATGATATGCGTATGATAAAAAAATCCTCTTTTTTTACTCCTCTCTCCCTTTATTCTTTTTCATTTGTTTTATATTTAATTTCTATAACTATCATTTTAACCCTTTTTTTTCATATTCAAGTGAATACAAGTTGATTTGAATTAGTTGAGGAAGAGACAAAAAAAACTCAGAGAGAAGAAAGTAAGTGATCAAGTCATCAAGATGAAAATAGAGTCCAAGACCTACTTGATGTAGGATAGCTGCAAGCCTGCAACGAAGCTCAAATTCACACTATTTGAGGAGTTTATTTTTTATTATTATTGGTTTGTTATTAGTACAGTGAAGCGTTTATAGAAAAATCACGTGAAGTATCTTTAAAAAAATAATTATTTATGGAATAATAATAAAGTGTTTTTTTCATGACCATGTTGATATTTCACATTGTAATTCTATAAACAGAGATATTATAAGACGATTTTGTAAAAATAACATAAGCCTTTTAAGTTGTTATGTTTCTGGTGCATATTATATTCATGCTTTAGTTGGACTCGAAGAATAATATGAAGGCTATTGAATAGTCATCTGCTTGTAGGAGTGAACGTCGACAAAAGCTTGAAAGATTGTGCATTGATTTCGTATTTTTTTCTTCTATTTTTTATGATTAAGGTCGTAAAAATGATGTTGCATTTTTTTCATATTTTCTCTCTATATTTTTCTTTATTTTGTATTTTATATGAATTTCTGATTTTCTCAAGTTTGTAATTTCTTTTGGTTCAAAGTAGTAACTTAAACTTTGTTGGACATATTTATCCCTTTTCTCCTTTTTTAGTTCTTTTACTTAACGTAAGAGTGATATGTTGCTTTATTTTATTTTTCCATATATTATCTTTATGATTTATCTTTATTTTGTATTTTATATGAATTTTGATTTTTGTAACTTTATAATTTCTTTTGATTCAAAATAGTAACTTATGACTTTATTGAATATAATTATCTTTTTTTCTCCTTTTTTGGTTCTTTACTTCCTTAAAAATGTATAAATATAATAATTTTTCTTGAATATTCAATTACAAAACCTTCATTATAAGCTTTAAATAGCACTAGAATCTACACAATAATGTCTTGAGTCTTTTGAGTTTCCCATCTTTTTTATAATCTTTGGCTATTTTTTTTTTATTTTTTTCAACAATTTCTCTCCTACTTCTCTGTAATTTATTGTAGAATAATAAATATGACAATTAACCATTCATTCATATTCTTTAATGTACAAATTAATTTTTTTTATTTTCATTACTTCCATAACTTTTTATCATCATAACCCCTAAATAATAATAGTCATATGCATTGACATTACTTGGTACTCCATATTGTAGTCATACAAAATAGAGACCTTGTAAGACTTCATAGAAATTATCTTACTTTTTTCGGTAGCTATTTTCGGTACTTATTATATTGATACTTTAATTTGATTTGAAGAATAAGGTAAAGGCTCTTAAATGATGATCGGCCCGATAGGAGTGGATGTTGACAAGAGCTCGAATGATTGCGCATTGATTTCGTACCTTTTCCTTATATTTTTTAATGAATAAGGTCATAAAAATGATATTGCATTATTTATTTTACCGTACATTCTCCCTACTATTTCTCTTTATTTTGTATTTTATATGAATTTTTGATTGTCGTAAGTTTATACTTTCTTTTGGTTCAATAACTTCTTACTTTGTTGGAACTCTGATAATTAATAAACAAACGTTTTTCTCTATAAAATCAATTTTACGTATGGATATATATATGTAGAAAGAGAGAGATTCTATATACCTCTTCTATCTATATTATATCAATAAAATTATTGATATTTTTTAAAGCGGAGTGAAATGAAAAGATAGCTTTGTGGTCCTTTTGTAAAAAAAAATAAAATAAAAAATAATAAAATATTGGGGGAGTGGATTATCAGATGGAAAATCGAACCGTCAGCAATAAGATGAAAGTTAACATAGCTAGACAATGGAGCGACTTAGATTCCCTTGGGATCCAACGAAAAACATGTTGTAAGAAGGGGCAAAAGAAGCTTAAAATGGAGTGAAATGAAAAGATATAGTATAGTTTTGTGGTCCTCTTTTTTAAATAAATAGATATATAGATAATTGAGGGTATGGATTACAATGTGGAAAATTGAAGCCTCGTCAACAATATAAAAGTTCAGATAACTAATCAACTGAACTATTAATATTTCGATAGTGGTCCCTTAATATTCATGAAAAGGAGATGACTAAAGAAGATGAAGAGATGACTGAAGAAGTGTGGTACAAAAAGATAATTAGGGTTTGGAAGCTTTTTGATCTCTTTTTATCTGTGTACGTAAATGATAGAAAAAGGACCACATGCATGCATTGCTTTCATAGCTAGGCGGGTTCCTGGTATGGTAGCAAATTTTCTTCTCCATATAATACACGAATCATCTTCTTTAATTTCGATATATAGACCAATTTGCTTTTAGGAGTAATACTTTTAACTTTAGTTTGCTTTGCCTGTTTGTCATAATGTATGAATTATTGTAATGTATGAATTATTATATGGAAATTAAATAATAATGGAATTATTTAATAAATATATTGTTTTTTTAATAAGTATTTGGTTCATATATAGGATTAAGAATAGAATATACTACATGAAATTATCTTCTTCTTTTTTCCAATTTAACCTTAGCTTTCTTAAAGAGTTCTGGAAAAGAGCTGTGAAAAAGGATAATTTTGTCTTTTAATATGAATATTAAAATTGTGGTCGAAATAATTTTGAGATTACTTGTATCAGAATAAAAATTTCAACCAAACACAAAATAAAATAATCTTACAATTGTGAGAGTCATACCAAAGAACCCCAACTTTTTTAGATTCGTCTCTTCTTTAATTTCTGTTGTTTCTATAGATCGATGTAGGTGTAGGATGTACATAACTTCTTTTTACGAAAATAATGTTGCAAGTACTAAACTACGAGGAGCAGAGGCGGAGCTAGCCTTTGGGAAGGGGGTTCGATGAAAAAATATACTATTTATACATGATAAAAATTATTTTTTATGTATATATAGTATGTGTTGAACCCCCTTCGGTTAGTTTTTCTTTAAATATTGAACCCCCTCGCCTCTGACGAGGAGTACATTATTAATTAGCCTATAGCTGCCTAACCCTAGTTCTTCTGTTACAATATAGTAGTACATTATTGTTAACATATTAAAAACAAAGAAATTTATTACTAGCGCCGCTTTTCTTAATTTTGAGCCAGTCTATGATCAAGGTTCATGCTGTAGAATCTAATAGTTGATGCTAGTTAGCTAGGAGTAATCATAACAATGAGTCGTTTGGTGTGATGGATAAGAGTTACTAGTTCTGAAATAAAATTTTAGTGCCACTTAATTTCTTATTTAGTTGCACAATCTGGGATAATTTATTTCAGGATTATTAATTAATATCGGGATAAGTTATCCCTTCCTCTTAAAGGTATAGTAATACTAGGATAAGTTATCTTAGGTAAGGTAATTAAAATGACAAAAATACACATTAAATCTTTTTTTATAATCGCTTTTCACATTCATGCATATTCACATTATTTTTAATTAATAGAGTACAATTTATAATAACATTCACAACTTTCACTACACATTATTCTATGATAATTCTTCATATTTTTTATTAAAAAATTACACTATATAAATATATTGTTTTAGTTATGAATATATTATATGTTGAATTTATTTGACTAATTCTTATGTTTATTTATATTTGGATTTCTCTAAAGAGTAAAAAAAATATTGACCTTGTTGTTGAATTACATATTTTAAAATAAATATTTTTTTAATTACTTGAAAATTTGTACTTTTTATATCAATTAAAATGATGATAATTTGAATATTTTATAATATATGATTGATATGTGTTTAAATGAATTGACACAAATTCTTTTTTATTTTAATAAACTTAAGATGGAAGCTCTATTTTATGCTATATAAGTTAAACACACACGGCATAATCATGGAAAAGCATACATAAAAAATTGAAGCTAAATAAGATGAAAGTTTTATTTTTAAAAACACACGGCATAATCATGGGAATGCACACATACAAAAAACATAAAGCTAAATAAAACGAAAGTTTTATTTTTAAGAATGAATAACTAAAGTTTGAAAAGAAAATATAAAAAAATTAAATAAGGTGGAGGGTATTTTTGTAAACAATTAACTTATTCTTGAAAGTTATGCAATACATATTATTTTGAATACAACAAACCAAACACTCAATAAGAAATAATCTCAACATAACTAATTTCGAAATAACTAATCTCAGTACAACTAATCCCAACATAAATTGTATTCAAACCAAACCACCCCTAATAGTAATAATATCGTCTCTATCTTACATTCTTACTATTGCTTACACTATACATTAAAAACAGTTGTCCAATATAGTTGGATAACCAAAAGATATTTATCACTTTAATTTCTAAGTTATCCTTTTTATTAACTATGTTTATTTCTCAATGTATTTCTCAAAATATTATTAAATTTACGGAGAAGGGTCTAATATACCCTTCAAATATTAGAAATGGTCCTAAAATACTGTCCTTTCATCTTTGGGCTCTAAAATACCCTTCCATCCACCTATATGAATCTAAAATATCCTTTCCCTTAACAATTTTTTTTTTAAAAATAATTAATATTTTTATTTAATAGATAGCAATTTCTTATTGGTTAGAATTTAATTAATTAAAAATTTAATAATTCCTAAACCTAACCCAAATCTCACTTCTAATAACCCAACCCAACGCAGCTGCTCTTCTATGATTGAAGTCATCAATTGAGTTGCCAAACGCAATTGGAGGTCGTCTTCTGGCATCATGAGAAATTCCATTAACAACTACAACAGCAATTAGCAACTGACAATTTTGTACTAAATGTAGAGTCAGTGTTCCACACAAAGTAAAATCATCAACAAGCATCATGTCTCATTGTCACAAAATTCCATAAACAACAATTAGCCTCTAGTAATTTCGTACTAAATGTGGAGTCATATTTCACATTAAACATTAAATCGTCAATAAAATTCCATAACAACAACAAAATACAACTATGCAGTAATTTCACAGTAAAATTAAAATCATCCACAAACATCGCGTCTCATAGTCACAAAATTCCATAAACAACAATTAGCTCTGGTAATTTTGTAGTAAATGTAGAGTCAGTATTCCACATTAAACACAAAAGGTGCCGGACGAGGACCTCCGATTGTGTTCGGCGGCTCTACCGGTGACTTCATCCGTAGAAGAGCAGTTGGGTTGAGTCGGGTTATTAGAATTGGGATTCGGGTTGGGTTAGGAATTATTAAATTTTTAATTAATTAAATTCTAACCAATAAAAAACTACCACGTATTAAATAAAAATACTAATTATTTTTTTAAAAAATTCTGTTAAGGGAAAGGGCATTTTAGAGCTATATAGGTGGATGGAAGGGTATTTTAGAGCCCAAAGGTTGAAGGAGGATATTTTAGGACCATTTTCAATACTTGAAGGGAATATTGGGCCCTTTTCCGTTAAATTTATTATACGGATTTATCTTTTAATACTTGTTTCAAATGGATTTATCTTAGTGAAAACGTAAATAAATTTTTAGAACAACAATATTACTAAAAATAAACACATCATTTCAATCCAAATTATGAATAGGCATATACATTGTTCCTAAATGTATGTTGTTTGTTAGCATTTTCATTCTCTCGGGAGAAAAGATGCATATAATATCTAAATTAATTATTGGTCTGTCCGTTTCGTAAATTTTTGAATATCTTTTACGGCACATTTTGCTAGCACTTTCTTTCTCTCAGAGGAAAATGAACCATATAATATCTAAATTAATTATGAGCATGATCATTTAGTAAATCCTCTAATATCTTTTACAATCGCGCGAAGCGCGGTCAAGTTCACTAGTAGTATATTACAATAACCGCGCAGAGCGCGGACATATTCACTAGTTAATTTATAAATGTAAATAGTAGCCAAAAAGATTAGGGATTAGTTTCTTTAAAATTCTTATTAATTAGCTCCCCTTATCTTTTATCCATAAATAATGAATAAATTTCAATTGTTAATATTTTCTATCGCTTTCTCTCATTAAATTAGGAATTACAACAACAACAACAACAACAACAAACCCAGTGAAATCCCACCAAGTGAAATCCCATTAAATTAGGAATTGAATACTAAATATCTTCTTCATATTTTTAGAGAGCATATTCTGATTTTATTTTAATGGTGTAAATGAAGTATAGTAATATTTTGTTAGAAATGTATGACTGTGATTTATTATATACATAACATTATCAAAATTAATGGAATATTTCATGGTACGTTTAAGATATAAAATACTTATATACCAGAAAATATGCCTTAATTTGTGAAGAGATTTAAAACAAATTATGTGCATCAAATTATGTATATATCTATATACACGATGTGTTTATATCAGTTATATATTATGTATATCAATGTATATCATATTCAGATTTTCAGATATACATACATCTGTGCATGATATATAGGATACAAACAAATATATATTCTGATATACATAAAAGTATACACGAAATACAATAGGGGATACACATATGTAATTGTTTACTTTTGAGTTTTCAACATGAAATTTAGTTCAAATTCGCCTGAAATTGTCTACAAGCACCTCTGATTCAAAATTGATGTTTAAGCTTTTGAAGATGTTTTCAACAAATCTTAATATCACCCAATCGAGATTAATATAAATATGCCTATTGAAAAAATTACAAGCAACAATTCAGAGTTGCCATCTCCAATTGAAAGCTACTGAAAAATGTTTTTCACCGCAAACAACAATATATAGCTGACCTGACCCAAAAAAAAAATAAAAAAATCACCAAATTACTTCATTTATGTTCATCCAATATTTTCAGCATAACATATAATGGAAAATAAATGTTTTTTTTTAACTTAGACAAGAAAAAAAAATAGAACCTCTCATCTTTAAAGTCAGACTACCTAATTCACTGGCTTGAAGTTGTGGTTTTGACCAAGCTGCTTAAAGGCGAACAAATATAGGCACTATGATGGAGCCTTCTAATTCGTTGTCGAAGAAAAGGAAAACTAGAGAGGGGGTATTTGGTATAATGATAGAGACATTTGGGGAGAAGATTTGAAGTAAGTAATTGGACAAAAATAAAAATTGGCAAATACATTCCGTTATAGGCCAAATTTTCAGATTACTACCAATCTCAATTATGTTCTTGCTCAGCTCATGTTTATCGGAAGGTAATGTGGTTACTGATCAACTTGCGAACCTGGAAAAAAAGAAGAGAAGGTATATTAACCATAAAAGAAGAGAAGTTATATGGACTTTGCAAGCTAGCAATTTCCGCCAAATTCAGTAAGCTGCTCTTTAGATGGATCAATAAAGCCTATCAAACTTCAGAATCAAGCAAAGAAAGAATCATTGTTTTTAATGATCTTAATCATAGAATCTCCTGACTTTTGTATAATCATGATATGGATATTAGCTAATCTAACCCCCATCATTCTCCTTTCGTTGAGGATACATATCTCAATTCTGTATTCCATAATACATAAGTATAATTAATATCACCCTTCATCTTATTAAGGAGGCCATGATTTTTGTTCTACTTTGTGTGCTTATTCTTTTTGATAATCTATCGGTCTGGGATCATGCCTAAACCTCAATGTCCACCTTTGGTGGACTTTTGATTTAAAAAAATATTAATAATTGGACAAAATTTTAAGAAGAGGGGAGAAAAATTGAAAATTTAGAGCTATTTTAAAAGAAGATTCTTCTGGTGTGAGATACAAATTTTGTAGACCGAAACATAGACATAGGCTATCAGGTGTCAATTTCATAATTTTTGGTTGTTTTTGTAGAATTTCAACACATACACAGAGCCAAAACGCAGCGGAAAAATAAATAGGAACGTACCTTCAGCCATTATTGTTCAATTGTTGTTGATAATCATGTTCGCCTTGCCAAGAACTATAAGAAGAAAGAGATAGAGAAGAAGAAACCTATAGAGTCTTCTAGCCTATGTCTATCAAAGAGTATGCCAGACTGATGGAGTCACAGACGTATTTATAGATAGGCTAGAGACTCTTCGGCAAATAACTTTAACCCTAGGACTTTCATAGTTATTTCTTGCCATCAAAGAAATACCATATATGCATAACTTGGAGGAAAAGTAATTGAATGATTTATTACTTTAATTGGGAGACAAGGTAAACTTATTACCAAAAATATGTGGGTCATTAATACGTAATATTCTTACAGTTTTATCCCATTTGATAAGCCAACTTACGATACAATGTCAAAACTCACAACTTCTATTCTGGATAAGAAACTGTTTCGTCTCAGGCAACAACTCCAAATCACTACTGGCAAGTAAAATGTCATCCACATATAGGACTAGGAAAATATATTTGCTCCCACTTATCTTAAGGTATATACATTGATCAATGATGTTCTCCGTAAATCCAAATGAAGAAACAACACTATGAAATTTAATATACCATTGGTGGGAAGCCTGTTTTAGTCCATAAGTAGATTTATTCAACTTGCAAACAAGGTGACTTTCATCCTTATCACAAAATCCTTCAGGTTGACGCATGTATACCTCTTATTCAAGATCTCCATTCAAGAAAGTCGTTTTCACATCCATTTGATGTAACTCTAAATCAAAGTGAGCTACTAATGCCATGATTATCCTTAATGAATCCTTCTTTGATACAGGAGGGAAAGTTTTATGGTAATCAATACCTTCCTTTTGAGTGAAACCCTTGGCTACAAGTCTAGATTTATGTCGTTCAACATTACCAGATGAGTTTCTTTTGGTTTTAGAAACCCATTTGGATCCTATAATAGAGAATCCTTTAGGTAATTCAACGAGATTCCAGCCTTTATTTTTAGCCATAGATTCCAACTCTTCTTTCATGGCATCATACAAAAGTATGGAGTTTTCTCCACTCATGGCTTGTGAAAAGGAAATGGATCATCTTTTAGTCCAATATCATAATCAGACTCTTGGAGATATATAATATAGTCACTAGAAATTATTGGTTTACGAATTCTCGAGGATTTCCTTACTTTCACTTGTTCAGGTGCTCTTTCAACAATGGGTTCAGGTAAAAACGGTTGCTCTTCATGTGGCTCATCAAGTGGTGGTGGCTCTTGAACTTGCTGCTCTTCAGGTAATTCATGAGAATTTAACTGATTTGCATTTAAGTTTTCAGTATATAAAGGCACCATAGGTGGTTCCCTTATCTCTTTTAGTTCCACTACTTGAGTTGAACCACTCCCACTTACTTCATGTTCCTTAAGAAATTTAACATTTCTAGCCTAAACAATTTTAGGAGAATGAGAAGTACAATAAAAGCTAAATCCTTTAGAGTTAACCACATAGCTTATAAAGAAATCGCTTATTGTTCGTTCATCCAACTTTTTTTTTAACTATGGGTTATAAACCCTCACTTTAGTTGGACATCCCCAAACGTGTAAATAGCTTAAACTAGGTTTCCATCCTTTAAATAATTCAAAAGGTGTCTTGGAGACAGCCTTGGATGGAACCCTATTTAAAATATACACAACAGTTTTTAAGGCTTCACCCCATAAGGATAAAGATAAACTTGATCTGCTAATCATGCTTCTTACCATGTCCATTAATGTTCGGTTCCTTCTTTCTGCCACACCATTTTGTTGTGGTGTTCCTGACATGGTATATTAAGCAATTATACCTTCCTTTTCAAGGAACTCAGCAAATGACCTTTAACTTGTCCCTTTTCTGTGTACCTACCATAATATTCTCCACCCCTATCAGATCTTACAATTTTGATCTGAGCTCCAATTTTTTTCTCTACTTCTGTTTTAAAAACTTTAAAAGCATCAAGTGATTCCGATTTATTAAATAGAAAATAGAGATACATATATCTTGAATTGTCACCAATAAATGAGATAAAATATCTCTCACCATTCAAGAAAGGGGTAGGAAAAGGTCCATAAATATCTGTATGTATGATCTCAAGCAATTGAGAACTCCTTTTGGCACCTTTAGTAGATTTGTTGGTCTGCTTACCCTTTATGCAGTCCACACAAGTCTCAAAGTCAGAAAAATCAAGATCTTCAAGAACTCCATCATTAACTAACCTTTTGATTCTTTCAATAGAGATATGTCCCAATCTCTTGTGCCAAAGACTTGATGAGTTCTCATTGATAATACATCGCTTAGTGCCAATTTCTTTATCATGCAGAGTTAAGACATTACATTCAGTCATGGGGGCTAGCTCAAATTTAAATAACTTTCCATACAAATTTCCAAAACGAACAACTTTTATTGCCTTTCAAAAGTTTCATTGTAGACAAATGACTTTCTCTTTCCACTCGGAGTGCCAGATCCAGATCCGAACACCCTAAAGTGAGAAGGACTTTCTCTTTCCATTCAGTAAAGTTGTCACCAGACAACATTGAAATTCGAGCATTTTCGTTAAATAGAGCAGTAGGAAGAGCTGTGTTAACTGCGAAACAAGGATACACATACATAAACTATGAAATACATAATCATCAAAGTGAATCGTGTAAATACCGATTCTTAAGTAATTCTAAACCTTCCTGTGGGCAGAGGTTGCAACCCATGCATAGAATTACTTAACTTTATTAGACTAGTAAACCAAATAAAACAAGAAAATAATTCATACCTGTGGGCATAGGATAATTTGTAAACAGAAAGGTTTACTATCTCATTTCAATTAATCTAACCAAACTAGTTACCTCCCTGTGGGGTAAGGTTACTATTTTGATAAGATAATCGGACTTTATTAGATGTCATTATTATATCTTAATCACTTAACTTTATGTGATCAAAGAATTTAGTTTTTCTTTATATCAAATACCCAAGATGTTGTGGCTAACCCAAGTATATGACAAAATAACTCAAAAATGACATCTTACAATAAATAATTAACTTAAACTTGATGTTAATTATCAAAATACGAAAACTGATTGAATAGGCAGAGCCTGCATCAAAGCAATCCTTTGTAATAAAGCATCTCAAAGTATTTAACTTTAATAATTAACTTAAACATATAGTTAATTACTCACAATGCTAAAACCGAATTGAATAGGCAGAGCCTACATCAAAACAATCCGGTGCACAAAGAGTCTCACGTTAACAGGGGAAAAACCTCACAACAAATAAATAGGCTGAGGCTACATATTCTTCGTTGAGACAGTAATTCTTATCAAATTAAACTTAATTAACCGATTCAAATAAATCATCAATTAAATTCATGTTTCAAGAAGAATTGACTTTAATGGCTCAGAAATGAATTAATTAAGCTTGAATATTTACACGGCCAAAAGCAAACAATTGTGGCATGTAATTACAATTACATGAACTTACAGTGACCACCAACTGGCAATACAAAACATTCATGTATTCAAATCTTAAAAAATTACCTTTCAGCTAATAAAACTTAGCATATGTTCAATACTTGAAGAAACACGAAAGTTAAAACTTTCTGATGATTTTTTTTAAAAAAATTATTAAAAACACAACTTAGAGACGACATAGGCTTACAACCGACAAAAGCAATCAAGATATTGTTTCACTGGACACTGAACAACACAACTGAAGTAGGCTCTTGATACCACATGTTGAATTTCAACACATACACAGAGCCAAAACGCAGCGGAAAAATAAATAGGAACGTACCTTCAACCATTATTGTTCAAGTGTTGTTGATAATCATGTTCGTCTTGCCAAGAACTATAAGAAGAAAGAGATAGAGAAGAAGAAACCTATAGAGTCTTCTAGCCTATGCCTATCAAAGAGTATGCCAGACTGATGGAGTCACAGACGTATTTATAGGTAGGCTAGGGACTCTTCGGCAAATAACTTTAACCCTAGGACTTTTATAGTTATTTCTTGCCATCAAAGAAATACCATATATGCATAACTTGGAGGAAAAGTAATTGAATGATTTATTACTTTAATTGGGAGACAAGGTAAACTTATTACCAAAAATATGTGGGTCATTAATACGTAATATTCTTACAGTTTTATCCCATTTGATAAGCCAACTTACGATACAATGTCAAAACTCACAACTTCTATTTTGTATTTATAATAATTAGGACTCGATTTTTGTAATTAAAAAAAAATCAAATCAACTAATAGTTTGTTTGGTCAAACTTATAAAATCAGCTTATTTTGAAAGTGTTTTTTTTTCATAAGTGCTTTTCAAAAAAGTACTCTCGGTGAGAAGCAATTTGTGTTTGGCAAATAAATTTTAAAAACACTTTTGAGCAGCAATTTATAATGTTTGACAGGCTTTTTAAAGGTGCTTTTAAGTGTATTTTCTCAAAAATGCTTTTCAACAAAATTTTTCTAGGAAAAAACTATTTTTTTTTAGCTTCTGAAAACAGCTTCTGCAACTCCCTAGAAGCGCTTATTTTTAATTTTTAATGAAATCTATTGTTTCAGTCGGAATAATTGAACATTTTAGATTGTATGATATTTCTTTGTGCAAGCTTATAGTTTCAGTCGAAATAATTAGATTTCATATAATTTATCCAGCTTCTAAATGCAAGTTTATACTTTATATTCAATACCTATTCAAATTGCTCGCCATAGACATCTACCTAGATTTTCTTTACTTGCGAAATTTATTTTTTGATAACTAGATATTAATGCTCAATTGCATTATTGAACAGTATCATTTCTTATTGAGTAGTTTTAGAGGTCTTTAGGTAACATGTCATAGTTTTGCTGGCAGTTGCATTGGTTGTTATCGGTAAGAAGTAAGATTAAGTAAGTCATGTCATGCTAATATAATTAATTGTTGCAGAAATTTATAGGAACACTGTTCTGGATGACACCTAAGGTGATCCAGAACTCAGATGGGATACAATGCGAAGGTATTTCTGAAACTGCAGCAGCAATATATTGCGTTAATTTTTCTCCATCTAATTGTTTCTTTTTTCCCTCTTCGGGTTCCTCGTTGTGTAGATCTTAATTATAATCTCTTTTATTGTTGATTGAAATGATTCTTGTTGAAACTCTTGTATGAGTTTTTCTTTGTATACTCTTCCTTAAGATTTGGACTAAATACTGAGAGTTTTTCTCTCTGTACAGGCTGATATTTGGTGGCTTGGTATAACTGCAATTTACATGGACAAAGGGGAATTTCTACTTGCACATCTGCACCCCATGAGATTACTTTTTATCATACCTCGAGAAAATCCTACCTAGGTTATATTTTTTTCAGTTTGTTTTGGATTTTCTGATTATTTTGTATATCTTTTTATGATTTTACAAGAGTTCTTATTTCGTGATACTCTTTTGTTCTTTAAGAGGTAGCGTTATGTCTTTTGTGTTACCATGCAGCTAGATGAACATTTCTCCCGTCCTCATGTCCTTATGTTTGAAGAAGAGTCCTGCTGAGGTAGGTTCCACCTTTTGTGCTGCCAATTCCCATTTTTTTTTTCCCCTGTCAATTCTGTTTTCACCCTATTGCACTTCATAAGATAATCACATAGGTAGTTGTTCATATGGTTCAACGTATGCCCATGAGAAAGCAGTTATTTTCACAGCCATTAATTAGTTTAATATTGAATGGTTACGCTCCTGCTATATTGTCCATTCCTTGCTTAGGTTATTTAGTTGATTATCAATGCCTTTTCTTGTATGTGCAGCTTCCTTATGAGTTTGATTTAGTTCATTTACAATACCTTTTCTTGTATGTTTCCTTATAAGCTAATTAAGTAGGAAAGAAAGCTCGGAGATTCATGTGAAAACAGGGGAAAGAGAAGGAGATCATTTTTAGTCTCTTCATCTATGAAGCTTCTTCAATTGTTTGGAAAGGCTCCACCACACTGCTTTCTTGTACTTATTTGTGTGTATGTGAGTTGTGAGGGAGGGAGCGGGGGTTAAGTTGTTACATGTTTAGTCAATAACGCCAAAGTGCTCTTTTGGCTTGCTTGTTCTTATGGTACTGAGTTTTATAGGTCTGGAGTAAGTCAGGACTTGAGCACATTTTGACAGCACATTAAGGTTTTTATCCTTTGGCCATTTTCTGTAATGGCATATCATCACTAGATGTTAGATGTGGTGGTTTTAGCAAAAGGATATCCTCAGATGCCATTATAGCTATAAATTAATTATTTTCTGAATTCGTTTGAATCTTTTTCTCTTACAAGGTGATGCATCTGTGAATTATGTTCATCTTTTCCCTAAGATAACAGTTCAGATATAGTGAACAATAAGACGCCATCTATGTATCTGATGACTCTTCAAGAACAGGTAAGCATTGTTGTTAGTGGATCATTCTTCTTTTCAGTTCTCAAGTTTTTATTTTGGAATATTTTCCTGTTGTCCTCTTTTATATGTTCGCTTTCACACATAATGATACTTTGCAGTCCTACGCGCAATAATAAAAAAAGGGACAGCTCGATGCACTAAACTATCATTGTATGCAGGTCCGGATAATAAAGATTTATTGTACACACCCTTATTTTAGATTTCTACAAGAGGTTGTTTCCTTTATTGAAGTCATTTAGTTTAAATGATTGACTTGAGTGAATTTGTAGCACCAGGAAATGAAGTTATTTTAGCACATAAAGCAAATATGTGTGCTAGAAAGAACTAGTTATTTGTATTGTCTAATTTTGCTTTATCAGTAATACTAGAAGTGCTAGAAAGTAATGTTATGGGACTTGAGAGCTGCCGTTAGTACTACACTTTAACGTCTCTATTATTACTAGTATGACTTTTCATAAACACTTACATTTTTTGTTCCTGGATAAAACAATCTGTACTGCAGTGGGCCGTTGCTGTTATTGACATTCACCAGGACAAGGTGTTAAATTTTGCCTTCTAAGATCTGGTTTAGCCTTAGGAGTATTTTTTTCTCTTACATTAGTATTTCTTAAACATCAGGCTGTCAATACAGATACTGTATGCAAATTGGTGGAAAGGTGAAAGCGTAATTACTAGGCTGACTCGAAATTTTCCATCTCTTCTGATGTTTGTCTAGTGTAATGTAGAGGTAAATTTCTCTTTTTGCAGAAGAGATTTGAGAATTATTTCATCACTTAGTTCGGTGGAGTAGAATAGGGGTTTATTAGAAAAAGAAAATAAAACTCATGAAATCATGGCTTTTTCTTGCGATTTTTGTTTTTTTTTCCCTTAAAAGACTCGAAGCAGTTTCTTTGTCATAGCAATGAAGGTGATAACTTCCTAACTGCTCGTTATTTCGGAAGATAATTTGTCTCCTTGCATTACTTGAAGAACGTCTTCAGTTGTGTTGGTGTTGAAGCTGATGATGATAGGATAGAACTACTTCTATCAAAAGTTGAAGGTTAGGATATGATTTGAGTCGATTGCTGTAGGATGCAAAAAAATGACATTTGTACGTGCTGGAGGAGGTACTATTCCCATGGCTGCTCCAGCAAGCATTAGTGATGGTGCATTTATTGATGAGAAGTTGAAATCAAATGAGGATATGGGCTTTAGTCTTTTTGATTAGGGTGTGAGAGTTTGTTTAAATGCTCAAAAGTTCTTTGACTACGGAGGAAACATGTTCGAGTAGATGAAATGTAGGAGAAAGGTAGAATTATTATTGATGGACTGAAATTCTTAGAACAACGAAATAAATTTTGTTCTCTTGGAAGAAAAATGTTATAAAATAGTTTGGTTAAATACATTGATTAAGGTGAATTTATGCCATAATAATTGCTTTTTAGAAGGATTTTCATTGCTGACTTTTATTACTATTTTTACCGGCAATTACAAAAGCCGCAAAATATGTTCACATTTCTAAGGTAGTTTTAGTGGCAATAATAATTGCCGCTAAATGTAATTACTTTTAGTGGCAATGATATGGGTATTTATCGGCATTCCATATAAATGCAACTAAAGGCAAATTAGAGGTGGCAAAATCAAACCCAACCACCCAACCCGTTCAAGTTTGGATTGCTTATTGACCCGTCCATTTATTAGTTCAACCCATATCAATCCAACCCGTTTCAACCCATTAAAATTTGGGTTGATATGTAACCCGATTTAATTTTTGAGATATCTTGTTAAAATATTTTTAAAAAGACTTTTTTAAAATTTGAAATGTTATGTTTAGTCATAATAAAAAAAAATAATTATTCTTTACTAAAAATTTATAAAAGAACAAATAATGCAATTAAAATTCAGTAAGAATTGAGCGGATTGGGTTATAACCCATTACCTAACTCGTTTGGACTTAACCCATTTTGACCCAAATAAATTTGGATCGGGTTGGGTCTTGATCCATTTTGACTCGCCCAAATTTGACCCAATCCGTCCAAGTGCCACCCCTAGTGAAAATAGCTTCTGCAACTCCCTATAAGCACTTATTTTTTCCTAAAGCATGGCCAAACACATCACTTATTAAAAATAAGCGTTTTTTAAAAAGAAAAAAATAAACACTTTTGGGAGAAAATAAACTTGGCCAAATAGGCTATAAGTTAATTTTTTTAATATTAATTTTTTTTTTAATATTAAAACTAAGGAAAATCAACATAATCAGAATTTACCAATTTCCATATCGTCAGTTCTTTTTTTTCCATTTCATTCGATTTTTGCAGTTACTTTTTGTTTACAAATAATCAAAATGAATAATGTTAAACTTTGTCCACATCTTATAATTTTTAAGCGTTGGAACGAAATCGAGCAAACATAAAGCAAAACTGATAGAAACGATGATACATCAAGCTGGGATTTAATAAAAGTTTGTTAGGAAATAAAAAAGGAATGTTTAATTGACTAGTATCAAGTATGAAAAACAAAATATATTGACACTAGATTGACCAGAAGTCTTTCTTTCTACATATCAGGAATTCAAATAGAATTAAAAAAGATGAATGCAATAAAAATATAAAATATATGTTAATCAAATATTATTTGAATTTGAATTTTACTAACAAAATATTTTATTAACGAGCTACGTCGATAAGAAATACTCTTCAATGAGCTCAGGAAAATGGACTACAACTTTTCTTCGTCTGACTAATTGATGTCATTGAATATGTAACAAAAAGAAAAATTAATGGAAGGAATTCAACAATAATAAAAAAATTATGACTAAAATATAATTTTAAAAATATCTAGAATGAATCTCTCTATGAATTATAAATATATGTATATTTGTTGGCTTGGTTCAATTTTTTTTATTTTCAAACTAGTTGTGAAATGCCTGTGCAAGGCACGGACCCAACAATATGAAATTAGAATTAAAGTATAATGTTAATTTCATCGTTATTAGTATTGGTAAATGAAAATAATATTTTCTTCGTTTCAATTTATATGGAATTTTTCAAATTTTGTGATTTAATCAAGTTTTTCTCTGATCATACTTTTTATATATATGTCCTTTAAATATGTTAAATTGTCAATTATTGTATTTTTACGTAGTTTTTAAATATGTAGATGTTATTTCAAAAAATTTAAAGATTTTATGTCCAAATTTCAAGTGAAAATTAAATTGTTTAACTTTCGAAATGCGAACTGCGCCACATAAATTAGAACAAAGAAATTATGTTACTTTTTGTACGTTAATTTATGTGACACAAATAAAATCTTAAGAGTCAAAAACTTTTTTTTTAACTGTAATTTTTTATTATGCTTTAAAAATTATTAATTAGTATAAATTAGAGTAAGTTTTACATTATTTTTAGATATATAAATTATTTGGAAAAGACTTTTTAATTATTGAAAATACTCTTTTTTTTGGCATATGAAAATACAAAAGATGTGAAATAGAAAAATCCAACAAAAGGGCCCTACAGTCGCATTGAATGGTCGAATGAATGGATTTGTGAAAATTAAAGTGGGACCTATACTTGCATGGAATAATGCAGCAGCTGGATCAAAAATAAAATGTTGCCACAAAGGCTTGAATGGGAGACCTGTCACATGACATGTCAAGCTTTGGCCATCAGGCCAAGTGGCTTATACATCTTGAAAGCACACAACTGAAGCAGACATGTTGTCGCTCAGCTGTGTGCTTATTCCCTCTTATAAGTAAGTAAAATAATACTAATGAAACCAAATTTTATTGGGTTTTTCAATTTATCACTAAATTAAAATAAATCATATGTCAAATTTTCTTTTATCAATTTATTGATTTGGTTCGATTTTAAAATTTTATTTGAACACTCTTATCTCTTGTAACTATCCATTCCGTCGTTGCTAAAATCACCACGTCTGAAAGACACGGGGTACGAAAATTTCTTTAAAAATTTTGAAAAAGAATTCGTAATGACGTATGTCGCGCCCCGTTTCGAATCGGTCGAAACAGCACACAACGTGTGGTCGTTCGTTGTGACTCTCGTGTTTTAAAAATTTATTTTTTTAGAGTCGCCACCTAAATTTTAAGGAAAAATTAGGAAAACCATTTTTTATGTAAAAAACTCTATTTTTTTTGGTCTTTCGAAAACAGTTGAGATTCTGAGTAAGGGTTTTGGTTACTCGAGGGGAAGGTGTTAGGCACCCCTCAGAGCCTATCCGAAGATAGTCCTTAAACTCGGTTTAGGAAATCATTTGGGAAAATATTTATTTATGACTTGCTAAAAATAGTCAACTACAAAAATTTATCAAATTTAAAAATAAAAGAAACACACAAGGTATATAAATATAAACATACGGTATACAAAAGTATGGTTTTATTTCAAAATATATGCGTGCATATTTCAAAATGAAGGGAAGAAAAATTGACAAAAGCACTTTTGTATATTAGACAATATAAAGTATTATAGTTTTTTCCAAAATATTAAGTTTAATGACATGTAAAGTTAAATATATAAATGAAATCTTTGCAAAGAAAATTATAATTTTTTAGAATATGGGAAAACTTATTCATTATTAAACTAAAACGGAAATTTATTTAACGTGAGAATAGATTTAAGTAAATGTCTATCACAAAAAAAATATCAAAACATATTAACGTATTAGTTCTTGGGTAAAATAGAGACTTGTGTATTTTTAAAATACAGGAAACAATGCTAATGTTTATTTATTTGCAAAAATTTAGAGGTAATAGTTAAAAGTAGATAAAAATAGATATAATAGGAAAAATACACATATATAGTTGAAATAAAGTGTAAATAATAATAACAATAAATTTGTTAAAAATAAATAAATAGATAAGAATAGTGATGAAAATATTTTGCATATGATAATGTATACATGTATGTACCTTGTGTTTTTGAGTTTTTTTTCAAAATCTAGAAACTTGAAATTAGTGTTGAGAAAACGAGGAGAAGTAAAGTAAAACTTTGGTATAAATTTAATTTATTAAAAATGAGTCGGAATTGAATAATATTATAACTCAAAGGTCTAAGTTTTCGCAAAATAATATTAAAACTCTTTTTTTTTTTTTTTTTTTAAGAAAATGTTAAGGTTGCGACTTTTGTTCATTCTTTTAAAAATATTTTTGAAGTGAGAAATTAGTTTAAAAAGTTGGTCGAATATCAAAATTGCTAAAGCCCCCCTTTTTATTCAAGAGAAATCCGTCTAACTAATCATGTGTTAATTTGCGAAGAGGTGAGGACGTTAATCTACTTCAAATAGAATCCACAAATACTAAAGCAATATAAACACAATAAGCAATTAATAAAATTCAAATAACCAATAATAATTAAGTACCATTTCGAGTTCAAAAGACTAACAACATGACGAAAATATTAAGTAAAGAGAGGGAACTAAGAGATACTAGACTCCTAATGGAGATTGAGCTTCTAGTTTTCGAGACTCCAACGCGCTGCGATCCTAGTACGGTTGACCCGATCTTTGGGTCAAAATGGAGTTTCAATTGAAACTCCAACTCCCGAGTTCACATGAGACAAGAGAAGATAAGGATTAGTAACCAATAAAATGAAAGATATACATGTAAATTAAGGGAGAGTATGCTTTTGAATAAGAACACTTCATGGAAAATAGCACATCAGAAACCAAATGTATATTTAATCCATGATTCCAGGAGCTGAAAAATGGAAAGTACGCACAAAAGCAAGACTAGAACCCCTAATCATCCTTAGATTGGAGATACAGGACTAATGACAAAAACATACAAATAACCACACCTAAATCCTAAGGCAAAACTTACAACAAAACATGATTTCACAAATTCCATACAAATGTGTTCACATACGTCTATAATGACCACCCAGTTGTGACCCCATAACCGATATAATCTACTCCTATTAGTTTTGGCACTTAAATGTCAAAGTTTCCGACGTCGAAAATATCTTATAATCATGTGACGGGAAAGATTGGAAAGGAAAGACTACCACCAAATCTCAAAATTGTTATCCTATTTTAAAGGAAATCAATAGCATTTTCGAGCTTAAAACTTTTCGAAGAATGGGAACATGGCGATGTGAATTAAACCAAGCTAGACTTTAATCTATAGTCACGGAAAGAAACAAACTCAGGAAAATTCATTAGTGGGAATTTTGACCTCGAAAAAAAAATATGGTCAAACATTTATAAAGAATAGAGAAGAATAACATATTTTCTGAAAATGTCTCCTGTGACTACTCTTTCTGTGCCTAGATTACATTGGGAAATATACCAAGGAAATCCCTATAAGTACCTAGTTGTATCCTTATAAAATAAACAATACAAATGATATTCATAAGTTCCAACTGTGAATCTATTGCTACACACGTTTCTGCCAACTTCACTTCATTGGTTCTAATCTGTAACTACCCGATAACTCACCAAAGAAAAATCAAGTTCTTGAACATTAAACGACAAAAAAAAAATAAAAATGCACACACTGATGTGAACAAGACTGACAATTTTGACAAAATTAGATTAAAAAAAATGTGTGAGCCCAACAAACTTAAGACAAAATTTATAAACAAGGGTAAACTTATTAAACTAATTCAAGACCCCCTCACGTTCATAACCGATACACAAACCAACATTTTTTAGCTCAATTTGCGAAAAACGATGGACTATACCATCCATAACCAGAAGTTAAAACCAAGTTAAATCACACATGACATGCTCACTGACTTATACATACACACAAAATTACTTTAGACAATCAAAATCATATTCCAATCCGCAAAACCCGAAGATAGCGACAACAACATCAACACGAAACAAGGGTAATTCCTATATTCATAGAATCAGGATAGACAAAGAAAAAAATGAAAGTAAAAGAAAAGGGACGGGTTCATGCATTTAGAACAACAAACTTCAAACTAAACCATATTCTTGAGCTCGATTTAAAAATAATGAACAACAATGCCATAACCAATCTCAAATTCAACATAGACCACCTATTCACACACTTATAGACTTACATATTTACACATGATACAACATCACAAAAATCAAAATTTTAGTTTTTATCCGCAAAGGAGACGACAACGAAATTTAAGGCTAGAACAAATCACATGTTTCCGGAATCAAAATAGGACGAAAGAAAGAAAGAAGATGAGTGAAAAAGGGGTGGATTCATAAATTGTTTAGGGCAGCGACTGAGGCTGTCGAGTGTCGAGTTCCAAACTAGCGATTCCGACTCCGACTCAAGTATTCCGAGAAGAAAAGAAATTAATTAGAGATGAGTGAAATAGAAAGCAACTGAAGTGAGGTTTGAGTGCCCAAGTGTATGTTTTTCTCTCTGTCTTTTTTCTCATGTCCCTCAATGGAAGCCGAAGCCCCCCCTTTTTATAGCCAAGAATTGGGGCTTCCAACGGATCTAATAAAGGATTCAAGAACTCAAATTTTAATTCTTGGGAAGCCATTTTTCAGAGAAGTGATGATGAAATTGGAGAAAGAAGTGGGCTGAGTATACTCTTTTCAGGCTGATTTGAAGGGAAAAAGTGACAGCTTTGTTCGAATCCATCGGACTAGAGAGTAAATGAACTCGAATCCAGTGGTCTTTCACATTCTTTCCTTCCCTAGGAGAGGCAGCGGCAGCGGCGGCGGAGCTTGTTTTCAAGTTCTGATTCACTTCAGAAAAAGGTGACGGAGGCGATGTAAAGGTGATGGGGGTGATTTGATTGATGGATGCAGATGAAAAAGTAAAGGGAAAGGGGAAAGACCACCGGAAATTGCCATTTTCTGGTGGTCTGTGGGCCGCCGGCATTGAGAGAGGAGAGAGGAAGGAGCAATGTTCAAGCTTCTTTTTCTGGTTGCAATTTGACGATGGTGAAGTGAGGGGAGAAGGGGGATTAAGGGCTGATTTGGTTAATTAAAAGGGATTTGGGCCGGGTTAGGCCTTTAAGTTGGGTTGGGCTAGGTAGTTTAGGGTACAAATAAGTAGAAAATTGGCCCAAATGTTGACAAGTTAATTAATTTATAATCTAATTTTCCAAATCAATTTTCACTTAACTAATTTAACGATGCTTATTTCGTCCTAATTGATTTTTCAAAAGTGTACGTATATACATATATATTCTTATACATATAGGTGCGTATACACATGTGCGCGATTTTAAATACGTATATATATATATATATATATATGTTATTTTTAAACACGTATAGCTATAACTCAAAATTAAATAAAAAGTAAAATAAAGTAAATTTGCAAAAAGTATAATAGTATAGCAAGGATTATTTAGAGTTTTTAAAATAAAAGTTAATAAGCTAGTGTATATTTATTTTTTATATATATATTTTATGGAGAAAAATAGTGAAATAATGAATCAATATATATTATTATCATTAATTCATTTTTACGAATAATTTTATAACACACGATATAAATAATTTGATAGAAAAATAATAATAATTATAAGAAGAAGATGTTATTTTTGAAAAATTGTTATTGATGTTAATTTTATTGAAATTAATATTAAAAATAAGGAAAATAAATATTTAGGACTCATAATCATCGAGAAATTAATTTTAGAAAAAAAGAGAGCCAAAATTGGTTGTCAACAACGTATTTAAATAAATTCGGAGTAGAAAAATTTTGGGGTGGACTGACGTCATTCGGCTATAGCGAGAATTATCCCACTTGGGGCACCAAGAAAGAGTTCACCCTAGTCTTAAATCACTTTTTTCTTTTCAATTGTAAATCAGAACGAGGTTTCATTCTAAAAATACCTTAGGATTGCCTCAAGGCTCTGGAGCAATGGAGAAGGAGTACGCTTAGACGAGGTGAAACCCAATATTTTCTTGCCGATTTCACTACGGAGATTGGTAGAGCAGAGCCAGAAGTCCAAGTTCATGCCTCCATAGAAACTGCTTGGCGCCCAGGTAGGCTAGGTTTAATTAAGTAGTAGACTTGTGTTAGAAAATATACGCGTAACGTAGATTGATGGAAGATTTCATGCTTAGACCTGCGGGCAAGGAGTTTGGATGGATAAAACAGATAACTTAAGGTTATGTGAATAAGATTGATGTTCCAGAATGTAGTGGTGTGTTGTTATTGATGTTGTCTTATGATTCGTATGAGCATCAAATCGATTAGCGAGCAGAAATGAATTGGTTATACTTGTGTGGTGTTGTTAAACAGGATAAGTACTTGTAAAAGTGATGTGTATGTCTTAATCCTATCTCGGTATTTGATGTTAAGATGAAAGTTGGGGAGATAGTTGAGTTATATATTAAGGGAGTTGTATGTGTCCCGAGTATTAGTAACCCGAGGGTTGTCCTGAATTATCGTATGCTTGCTTGCCTTTATGTGGTAAATGATTTCCGATATTATTGTAGGTAGGAAAGGGTAGGTGATGATCGAATTGTAGTTAAAGAATCAATTTGATTTATATGTGCATGTTAATTGCCTATTTGTCTACTTGTTGCAATGCATGCTATTGAATGTTAATTTGTTGGATAATTTTACAAGATCACCTGAAATGAGATTATATAAAAAGGTTTATTTTTAAGTGCAACTGTGATTGAATTATCTCATTATGTGATTGTACATGTTATGACAGGGTTGATATTGTGAGATGATCGGTAAAGATTGATCGTCATGGAATTGGTGAATTTCAGGAAGTATAAGGGTGGTATAACACTGGTTTGGGATAAGGGTGGCAAACACTAGTTATCTGGGTTATTTGGTATATGGACTGAGCTCGTCCCCTATTAATCATGGCTAGTGGGCATTTATAAGACCCATAGCATGTGTATACATGGTATTAGAGAGTTTAACGGTTCCTTGAGTGGACCAGATTATGTTGTTGTTTGGTTATTGATTCCTTAACTGGACCGAGTTATATTTTCATTTGGTCATTTGATTCTTTGAGTGGACCGGATTATATTGTTGTTTGGTCATTGGTTCCTTGAGCGAACAGGATTATGTGGTTATTAGATCCTTGAGTGAACTGGTTATAATGTTGATGTTATTGAATCCGTGAGCGATCTGGGCTTTTGATGTACTTGAACTGAGTAATGTTGTTGAAGTGCAATAAAGCGATAATTATGACAAGATGGAGTTTTCTGTTTATGAACCATGATAATTGATTTGAGTTGATATATGCACTCGTGTTATACTTTCCTTGTTTACTTGATGGCTTGCTTAAGTGAACCTATGAAGAAAAGGCAAATTGAAAGAATAATTGTTAGTGTTAAATGGTTACTCCTTGTTTATTAATTTTGGTTGAATATTGTTACTAGGTAACATGACTAGGCAGGTCTGCATAGGAAATATGTGTACGGTTGTCCCTGACTTGGTTAATGTTGAATGGCATTGCTGTGAATGATTTAAGAATTGAATGTGTCACTAACCACCTTGATGTTTCCTGAAAGGTGGTTTCCTGAATAAATATAGGCTATCGGATTCGTTAATTAAATAGATGAATGTGGTATGGAAGATCGGCAAGAGGGAGTAAGAGAACTTAAGTAAAAAGGTAAGGAGAGAGACGATTTGTAAGGAGAATGGACATTGGGGAGTGGGACAAGAATATAAACTGATTTATTTTAAGTGCATGTTTTATTTCAGATATTTATGTTGTGTTTACGTAATTTAATCTAGGTTGGCCGATGATGCTTATCAGTACGTGTGGTTGTACTGATAATACTCTTGCTATACCCTTTTTGGGATATAGTTTGGTTGTAGGATCAGTTGATATTTCATTGCTTGATGCGGTAAAGATCTCCAACAGCTTCCTTATTCTTATTCCTATGGTGGAAGCTGAGTCCTTTATTTATATTGTTCTTGTCTTAGTAGCTCTTGTACCTGTCTAGACTAGATCTTCGGGGTGAAGGATTTTCTTGTTGTATTTAAGAATTGTAACAAGTTTTATAAGATTTGAAGAGTTTAATGATATTATTTTATGACTTTCGCATGTTTTATAAACGGGTGGTAGGAGTTCTCCTATCTGTTAGAGATATATCTTAGAGGGATTGTGAATGATTTTCTCTTATTATTTACATATTTAGTTTTCTTATTTTAGCTTATTCATAACTATAAATATTCTCATTTATTTTGATTGATTGTATTGATTTCTTTCTTGATTCTCATGGATCCACCCTCTTGTATAAATACCCTATTCATCTATATATTATTAAAAGGAGAGGACAAAGCCTCTCCATTAAGCCAAGTGGCAATATTGGAGATTGACACATGTAGTTTTTTTTAAACAAGTTAATTAATTAAGTTTCTTCATATAAATCAGCCTTTTAGGATATTATTACAAACAGTTAGTTAAATTAGTCAGTATTTATTATTTTAAAACTGAATAAACAATTTTTCAGAAAAACAAATTGGTTACATGACGTCAAAAACACTGAATTTACATAAAAAATTCAAATTTCAAATTACTTTTTTAAATATTTACATCATCTGGCATAAGTACACATCATCTGCTAATTAATATATTTAGCAACTTATCGTCGCCTAAATATTATAAATTATAATCCTTCTTTGACTTGATATTTAAATTCTTATATAAATTTTTAATTTTATTAAGTTACCAACTATAATTATAACTCTTTTACCTCCAACTTACAATCCTGCCATCACCACCAAATTAATATTTTACTACAATTAACTATTTAATTTGTTTAATATTTATCCATTGAAATACGATTTCATCGACATAGTACATAACTGCTGACCCTTCTTATCCAGGAATGTAAACTTTCCCTATTTTTGCTCAAACTCAACTACAGATTCAATTCAATTACCAATATAAATTGAGACAATGATTCTCCCGTAAGACACTTCAACTCTTTAAATGCCTTACAACATTCTACAGATACTTATATACTTTTTCAAAATGACAAACTTCATCAACAGCATAACAATTATAAAAATGCATTGGAAGTTGAAAGTTTTGGTTGTTCGTCTATGAGAAGTGAAAGATCGTTTTAATCCTGACGCTGTTTACGCAATTGAAATAATTCTTCAGGATCAAAATGTATTCTACTTAGTTTACAATCTTTAAAATTCTTAAACTCAGTTTTTTTCCCCTCTATTTTCAATATACTCAGTTTGTTTTGCTCTGTTTTTAGGGTGATCAGATACAGACTTCTATATGCAATTCTGTGCTAAAACAATTCAAATCAGATATCAAAGAGCGTGGTTTATATCTTATACAGAACTTTATTATCTGTAAAAATACTACCAAGTTAAGGACAACAACTCATAAGTTTAAGCTTAATTTTACTCTACGAACAACTGTTACAGAGAAATCTGATCCATCGTTCCCATTGAAGTTCTTTGATTTTCGACCTTTCACACACTTGATAAATAAGGTATCTGTGAACGAAGCAGAATTATTTGGTAAGCAAAATATCACCAACACTTTTAATTTATTACTTTTTATACTACTTATATTAGCATTTTTTTTATTTAAGATGTTATTGGAGAAATCATCAGTTTCAGTCAGATACAAACTCAAAATGTAGGTGGAAATTCTAGGAAGTTCATGAATATTGAACTAGAAGATGCTGAGTAAGAACAAAACACTTAATCGTTTATTATTATGAAATTTTATATTATAATATTCACATAAATTTTTATTCTATTTGGCAGAAACAACAGGTATCATCTACGTTTTGAGGTGAATTTATTGATCAAATTGTGCCTCAACTTCTAAGTTCTGACAAAGAACATGTTGTTGTTATGCAACTTATACAAGCACATAAATTTCAAGGTAATAATATATACTAACATTTTATTAACTAAAAAAAAATATCAATACAACTTACAGATATATTTTGACAGATTCCTATATCTAACTGATGATCAATCTGAAGAGTTTAAAAAATGGTTTATATATATTTTATGTTGCCTACACATATAAGTATGGTCAAACAACAAAGTAATTCCTCTTTATTTGTTATACTTTTTTAATTCTATTATATATGCAGAATGCTATCCGTTCGTGATAACGACTCCGACGGATTAACTCACACCATCTCTCAGCAAAGTTACTCTCTCTCAGATGAATTATCTAACTGTTTAAGTCAAGACAATTTCTGAGTTGTTAGAGATTATGGATGTGAGTACACTGTTTTTATAAACACGTTTCCTTTCACATTTGATATCTTACAATGATATACTTTTAAAAAAATTGTTAAATAGGAAAGTTCTCAATGTTGTATTGTTGCCTCTACTGAATTGTTAAACCTAGACAATGGATGATCGTATACTGGATGTAATAAGTGTCGAAGAAAGGCCAAAAAAGTAAAAAACAATTATGTTTGCACAAACAAAAAATGTAATCACGAAGAATCCACTGCGATTATCAGGTAAACATATTTTTTTCCTTTTAATCATTTATAACAAACTCTTATAGTAAAAAAACATACATCTATTTAGGTGCAGGATTCAAATTAGGGTCATGGACGGTACTGGCTTTATTTCATTGATGATCTGGGACACTGACGCCAATTATCTAATTGGCAAGAATGCAAGTGAATTGAAGGAAGGATTACTTCAGGTATATATTATATTTATATTACACCAAACACATTTGTTATTTAAAGAATAACTAACACAACAATTGTCTGTAGAATACTAGCAATGATATTGGCTCTTCTTGTTCGATGGAACTGAATAATATTCTACAAAGAAAATTCATCTTTAAGGTGATTGTCAAGAGCGAGAACATTCAGAACCAAGATGAGGTTTACAGTGTTATTAAGCTTATAGATGATGAAGAGCTGATCAAGAAATATTATCCTGAAGAATCAGAAACCTTCTCTGTATGTAAATTTTCCTAAAAAATAATTATCCATTTACTGTGTATTTTCAAAATTATGTTTTTTAAACTATGTTTGATAGGACCCCGAATTCAACAATACACAAGGTTTATATGGAGAGAAGAAGTTCAAGGTAATTACATCGCATACCTTTATATTATATACTAATATGATACGTATACTTTGTTTATACTTCTTGATAAATATATGTTTTCTAATTCATTGCTAAGGTCTATGAATATATATTGTACAATCTCACTTATTAACTTTTTAATTATTATATTTTTAAATTCGATAGGAATCAACAGACGACATTGACATGTTAACTCCTTTAAAGACTTATGCAAAGAGGACTAGATCATCCAAAAAGGCTAAATCATTCATAGTTGATGAAGAATTAATTTGTCAACACTCCAACAATAAGGTTCGGAGATGTGTTAAAAAGGAAAAACAATCATCATCAGTTGCCTTTAAATGACTTTTGTCAAGTTCATTTTGTAGTTTAATATTTCTATATTAATCTAGCAACATCTAAGGAATTGTAGCTTTTATCATTAGTTATCTGTATTCTTTAATATTTTAAATTGCACACTGTTTATTATCATACATAAACCACTATTTATGTTTCATATATATTTACACGTAACAGACACAAATTTCATGACATTTAATAGATCATAGAGGTGTGACACTATATACGAATATCAAAGTGTGATGTAGGCAATAATCTCTTAATCACAATAATTAGATATGAAACTTAAGAACAATTATGAAAAGTCAATTTTCTTTTAAACAATTAACCAGAAAAGCAAAAAGCTATGCATCAAGTACTTTTAAGTTCTGAACTTGCTGCCCAATATATGATGGAGATGAATTTTTCATTGGGCATATTTGTTATTGCTTTTGGGTTTCATATAATTACATGTAAGAGATATGTTAGTTGGTCAGTTTCTTACTCCATCATGTCAGCCTAACCACTCTCATTCTCAACAGACTTCTCCTGTTGTGCTATTTATCATAGTTTTGAGTTGTGAATCTGTGAATATGAATATGAAGGTAAGATGCAGGAAATAAGCTCTTCATGAAATATCAAGAATTAGATATAAAACATGAGAACAATTATACAAAGTCAATAACAAAGTAAAAAACTTAAAAATGCACCAAGAAGCTCCGCTTCAAGAACATAATAGCTCATAACTTTCTGCCCAATATTTGATCGATATGAAGCACTGTCAATATCACAAACTTTAATTGTAAAGTCATTTGGGAGAACAATTAACTACGAGTAAGGGGATATGTAATTTGATCACCTCTTTCTTTACCATGTCATCCTAACAACTCATATTCGTAACATTATTCCATTTTTTTTTTATGTATTGAATTCAACCTCTTTAGATTACCGCTGATGTACTTTCAATATTGCTTCTACAGGTGTCAAAGATGCAGATTTAACTACTTCTCTTCATCATTTAGGACCACCATTATGATGTATTTATTTCAACCTCTTTAGATACTTGCTTATATACTTTCAATATAGCTTCTGCAGGTGCCAAAGATACATATTTAAATACATTCTCATCATCATCTAGAATGTAGAAACTGATTGACCATCTAAGTAAGAAACTGTGAGACACTATAATATCTGCTTTAGTTGTTGCAATCACTGAAGGGCATAATGGTCCACTAAATTCATTCTATGTGCAGGGTTCAAAAAGGGTCAAGACAAAGTGGGTCTACTATATGTGTTCTTACTATGAAATTTTAATAAGAGTCTTAACTACATGACTTGGATCCATAACAGGAAATTTGTTCAACTTAACTATTTCCCATATGCCAACTCTTACTATGCCAAAGAATAAACAATTATGAGATTTGTAAATGTTATCATTATTAAAAAAAATTAATTGAGTTAAATATATAAATATTTAGAAGTCATATTTGCATAGGCAAGCACGCACATCAATTGAAAATGACAGTTATAAACCTTACTATATCGTCATAGATTTTTTTCCTCTTGCTTTTTTTCATATGATCTGAAAAATAATTTTTCTTCATCTGAAGGAAATGAATACAAGACTTAGGATCATTATAAAAAGTCAATATTAAACATAATAACTTACAAGTGCACCAAGAATCTCCACATCGACAAGTTAATAGTTCAGAACTTTCTGTCAAATATATGATGGCTATGATGCACCGGCAATACGATTTTCTTTATGCATAATTGCATGTGATTTGGCTTATCATATTCTAGGGTCAGCAGTTGTCTTTCATTAAGCTGCAAATCTTTCTCACCCCATTGTAAGATTTTTAGTATTCCGTGCTTCATCAACACCTAATTTAAAGCATATATATTAGGT
This sequence comes from Capsicum rhomboideum, assembly GCA_031232105.1. Taxonomy (NCBI): domain Eukaryota; kingdom Viridiplantae; phylum Streptophyta; class Magnoliopsida; order Solanales; family Solanaceae; genus Capsicum; species Capsicum rhomboideum. The sequence goes on along the minus strand of CP124713.1, from coordinate 24,101,038 downwards.
TATCAAGAATTGTTATATGATTAATGTTTATATTGGCATAAGAAAATAGAGGAAATGATGTGAACTTTAGCAATCAAATCTTTCAAATAAAATATTTTGGCTAGATTTTTGACGATTTAATTTGTCACTTTTTAATTCCAAACTAAATAAATAACAATCAAATTTAAATACGATGAATACAATTTTTAAACTTGATTCGTTTTCTAATTATATACATATGAGTACAGAATTTTAAGATGTTCTATCTAACCAATCATATAGGTTTAAATTTGTGAATATGAATATGAAGAGTGATGTAGGGCTAAACGTTGCCTCTAATTAACCTGCAACTCTTCTCACTATGATTAGTTAGATATTACCCTGTTGTAATATGTTTAGACTACCACACTTCAGCAACAACTAACTCTATATCATGTATTTTATGTTTATGCAGAATTATTATTTGATTAATAGCTATAATTGTAGCAAAAAACAGAAAAATTTATATGAATTATAACATTCAAATCTTATGGATAGCAGATTTTGTCAAGATTACTATGTAACTGCTCTTTCTTTTCAAATGTTCAACTGTTATTTTATTAACTGCTCTTTATTTTCAATATTACTCTGTAACTTATCACACCAAATTCAGATTCAATGCAAAGATAAGAAGTTTTCAAGAAAAAATAAGATAAGTATAAGGAATCAGAAACAGACTAAGTTCTCCTCTGATAACAATGATATGATCTTTTATCAATATTTGTCGCTTATCTTTTTTTTCTTTAACAAATGCCATACATAAGAGACAAAGAAGAAGTTCTTTTACCAAGATATCCAACATAATTTTAAACATATAGAATTACTGATCAAAATGTCTATTTCAGAACTCTTCCTGTTGGTAAATATAAAAGTGTTAATAACATATCCAACTATCCAAGATGTCATTTGAATACTAATTGATCTTCGTAATTAAAGGCAGTGCTCCATTTTTTAGGAAAAGAAAAAGAAAAAGAGCCTTTGACAGTTTTAACAAATCATCAAAGTTTCTATCCATCACATATTACAGCCATAAAGAGGTTGAATCATTCTTCTACATTTTAAGCTCAGCCAAAATACCATAATCTAACACAAGAAGATGATATGCAATATGTGGCATCTACTTCAAATGCACAGACATATCATTTTTTATCATGTTTAAAAAAGTTATCATTATTTCAAGGTTATTAGAACAATTAACATTATTTAATAACATGAAAAATACTGACTACATTTTTTTAATAACAAATGAGTGGCAGTTGACTATGCTACTATTGATGGTGATTTACCAAGTATGTCTTTACTGAATAAATAATTTTAGCCATAGCAATATTCAATTTTAAATAAATTTATTGCAATATAGAAAAATAAGGGTGAATAAGTTTAATTCTTAACATAATGCTAAATTAATACAAGTGCAGAATAGAATGATATGGGTCAAGATGAGGACGAGTATGAAGGTATGTTTATAATAAAACAAACAATTGTGTATTCCTATGCAATTTCTATTTGTATAAAGTGAAATTGATAGGATTCAAATATTATACTTTTTAGAGTCTAATGAAGGATATGCAAGTATTGATAATGAAGGTATACATATTTGTTATGGTCTTTTATATGCAATAAATAGTCATGGCAAAATTTAATAGTTTGAAAAATTTACATTTGTCGTTTTGATTAACAGAATACTGGGATATAGGAGATCCAACATATAAATGTGAACATTGTGGTTCTTATTTTTGGTACGAAGAAAAAATCAACAAGAAGTTAAAATCTAAAAGACCAGAATTCTCTCTTTGTTGTCTCCATGAAAAAATAAACCTACCAAAGCCAAAAGATCCTCCTTCAATTTTAAAACAATTATTATTTGGACCAGGTAACAACATATTTTTTTACCATACTTGAATAATAATAACTGTAATACAAGAATACATATTGATTCACCAATTCTTAATTATACAGGCCCAAAAAATAAACAGTTCAGAGAGAATATTAGAACTTATAACTCAATGTTCTTATTTACTTCAATGGGAGAAAAAGTTGATGCTTCGGTTAACCAAACAAGGGGATCCAAAACATTCAAATTATTTGGGCAAAACTATCATCAAATTGGAAGTTTCCTGCCCCTTCAGGATTCACTTCAAAATTTGCACAATTATATATCTATGATACAAAAAATGAAGTGCATAATAGAATCCACGCATTGAGGTTAGTATTTAATCATTCTTTATTAATTATATGTATGAATAATCTAATAAAATAAGTAACGTTAAATAATTTTATAACACCTATTCTTATGCAGTCATGGCGAAAGCACAAACCAGCTTCATGCTGAAATTGTTCATGATTTGAAACATATGCTTGATGAACAAAATGCCTTGACAAAATCATTCAGAATGGTAAGAGATAGATTTCAAGAAGATACTCACTCCAATGTTAGACTCAAATTGATAGGAAAGCGAAGCTATGATGGAAGAAGATACAATTTGTCAACGATTTCAGAGGTTGCTACTTTAATGGTTGGAGATTTTGAAGTATCAAGATGTGATAGAGATATTGTTCTTGAAACACAAACTGGACAGCTCCAAAGAATAAATGAGTTGAATGCTGTATATTTAGCTCTACAGTATCCATTACTCTTTCCGTATGGTGAACATGGATACAGAGAGGATATTCTTTTAAATGGAAAAGATGAATCAAGTCGGGGAAGAAAGTTTGTTAGCATGCGTGAATTTTGTGCATACACAATTCAGGAGAGAAATAACGAAGTACCAAAAATTATAAACTCAAAAAGATTATTTCAACAATTCTTGATAGATGCATTTACAATGATTGAATCATCCAGGTTGAAGTATATCAGAACTCATCAAAAACAATTGTGTGTTGCAATTTATAAAGGATTAGAAGATGCAATTTTACATGGAGAGATAAATCTTTCTTCTCATGGTAAAAGGGTAATTCTATCATCCAGCTTCACGGGAGGTGTAAGATATATGATTCAAAATTATCAAGATGCTATGGCAATCTATAAATGGGTTGGATATCCAGATTTATTCATCACATTTACATGCAATTCAAAGTGGCCTGAGATAACCAAATTCTTAAAAAGAAGATGCTTACAACCAGAAGATCTCCCTAACATTTTATCCAGGGTGTTCAAAATCAAATTAGATCATTTAATAAATGATTTAAAAGAGAAGCCGATATTTGTAGCAGTTAAATCAGGTATACAAATTATTTTTATGATAAATTACTATACAATTATAATTTATTTAGATGAACATGTATTTATCATGTTGACAAATTATTTATACAATTTGATAATTAAACTTGAGAGCATTCTTAGCATGCTCAATTAATCTCTATTTACACGTTATTTTTTATTTATGTTACTAAGTATGTTTTTATTGTTCATATTTCCAGCAACTTATTTAGTGGGTTACCTCATATCTCTTATTTTACACATCTATACAGTTATGTTTAAAAATATTACATGTAATATATTATATTTGGTGCAGTGATATATACTATTGAATTCCAAAAGTTACCTCACGCGCACATATTGTTGTTTCTTCATAATAAATGTCCAACTGTGCGAGGCATAGATCAAATAATTTCAACAGAAATACCGGATGATTTAGTTGATCCTCATTATTACAAGGCCGTGGAAAAATTTATTATGCATGGCATGTGCGGTTTTGTTAGGAAATCATCTCCCTGCATGTAGAATAGCAGATGTTCAAAACACTTTTCCAAGAAGTTTGTAGTAAATACCACAATTGATGAAGATGGATATCCAATTTATAAAAGAAGGGAGGATGGTAGAACTATCGAGAGAGAGGATATTCATTTGGATAACACGTATGTGGTGCCACACAATAGATATTTACTACTAAAGTATGGTGCACATATTAATGTTGAATGGTGCAATCAAGCAAAATCAATAAAGTACTTATTTAAGTATATAAATAAGAAAAATGATCGTGTAACCGCAGTTTTTTCACAAAGTGTGCATGAAAAAGATACAGCTAATGTTGATGAAATCAACATGTATTATGATTGTCGATATATTTCTCCCTGTGAAGCTGCTTGGAGAATTTTTGAATTCCCAATTCACCATAGAGAACTTGCAGTAGAAAGGCTTTCATTTCATCTACCTAATGAACAACCAGTTATTTTCTCTGATAATGAACCAATTGATTATGTTGTTAATAAATCAAGTGTAAGGGAATCACAATTTTTAAGTTGGTTTGAGACAAATAGGTCAATTGAAGAAGCAAGAGAATTAACTTACGTAGAATTTCTTCTAAAATTTGTTTGGAACAAAAATTTCAAAGAGTGGAAAGAAAGAGAGAATTTTCCATTTTCTATTGGTAGAATTTTTGTTGTACCGCCTGAAAGTGGAGAGTTTTATTACCTTAGAATGTTGTTGAATATCATTAAAGGTCCAAAGTGTTACGAGGATCTTCGTACAGTAAACAATCAAATACATCAAACTTTTAGAGATGCATGTTACGCATTGGGTTTATTAGATGATGACAAAGAATATGTGGATGCTATAAAGGAGGCAAGTAACTGGGAAATGCCATCTTATCTTAGACAGTTATTTGTTATGCTATTATTATCAAATTCAATGTCTCGGCCTGAATTTTTTTGGGAGAAAACATGAATTTTACTATCTGATGATATCCTACATGAAGTAAGAAAAAATTTGGACAATCCACGTACACAAATCGTTCATTTATTATATATTTTAATATTATACATTTAGTAAAAACTAATTATACATATTGACATGTATAAATCTTTATAAGTATATCTAGAAATTTGAATTCTCAATTAATTCTTTCCTGAGCATAATTTTTATGATTAAAGTTGACTAAAGAATATCCAGTAAATATCTTTCCAGAGGGAACATATATTTACATATGCTAACTTTCATAAAACATAAATATTTACACAAGACTTAAAAATAGCAAAAATAGTAAATTATTTAAATATTATCGACGTGTTGAGAATGTAAGTACCTTCTATATTGATAGGTTTCTCTAAATTTTAGAAGATAATATATGTGACTAATTGTTTGTTTTACAGGGGCAGTTCTTACAAATGATGAACTGAAGAATCAGTGTTTGCAAAAATTGAAAAATTTATGAAAAGACTGTGGAAAAACCTTTCAGGATTTTCCAACAATGCCAACATCGATTTATAACGCAGAACAAGTTGACATTACCAATAGACTCATCCTAGATGAACTGCGTTATAATAGAAGCTCTATGTCTAAGGAGTATGAAGAAATGTTGGATAAATTAACAGAGGAGCAAAGGTCAGTGTATGACAGAATCATAACAACAGTGCAGCACAACAATGGAGGATTCTTTTTTTATATGGTCATGGAGGAACTGGAAAGACTTTTATTTGGACAACTTTGTCTTCGGCCATAAGATCTAAAGGAGAAATTGTCTTAATAATTGCATCTAGCGGGATTGCATCACTTTTATTACCCGTAGGTCGAACAACTCATTCAAGATTTGCGATCCCACTCAATGCAACTGAAAATTCAACATATAATATAAAACAGGACAGTCCTCTTGCAAGTTTGATTGTAAAGACAAAGTTAATTAATTGGGATGAGGAACCAATGATGCATAGATATTGTTTCAAAGCTCTTGACAGAACTCTAAGAGATATTCTTAGATTTGAAGATGCATCTAATTTGGATCGTCCATTTGGAGGTAAAACGATTGTACTTGGTGATGACTTCAGACAAATTCTACCGGTCATTCCGAAAGGTAAAAGACAATATATTGTAAATGTTACCCTTAATTCTTCATATTTGTGGGCTGACTGTCAATTACTAAAGTTAACCCAAAAAATGAGGTCAAAAGGTAATAAAGTGGAATCACATGTGAATGATCTAAGAGAATTTGTCGATTGGATTTTAGCGATTGGAGATGGTATGCTTGGTAATTCAGTTGATGGAATTGAAAAGGTTCACATCTCTGATGATATTCTTATTAATCATTCTGATGATCCTATTTTTGCCATTGTAGAAAATACATATCCAGAATTTTTTTCTCACTGTAGTGATATAACATACCTACAGAAAAGAGGAATTCTTGCTCCTAATCTTGACATGGTAGAATCAATCAATGAACACATGGTTTCACTTAATCGAAGTGAAGGAACAACATTTTTCAGTTCCGACACAATCTGCATGCCGGAAGATACATTTACAGGTTTGGATCAAGTACATACACCTGAATTCTTAAACACTATAAAGTGCTCTGGAATACCAAATCATACTATAATTTTGAAAGTTGGTGTACCAGTGATGTTATTGAGAAATATTGATTAATCTTCAGGGCTGTGTAATGGAACAAGATTAATCATCATTAGAATTGAAAATTGGGTTATCGAAGCAAAAGTTTTATCAGAAAATATGAATGCACAGAAAGTGTTCATACCAAGAATGTCATTGACTCCATCTGATGTAAGAATACCATTTAAGTTTTAAAGAAGATAATTTTCAATAGTTGTATCATTTTCCATGACTATAAATAAAAGTCAAGGACAATCTTTATCTCATGTTGGGTTATATTTGAAGAAATCAGTGTTCACACATGATCAGCTTTATGTTGCACTATCACGGGTGACAAGAAGACAGGGATTGAATATTTTGACATATGATGAAGAGGGAGTAATTTCAAATGAAGCAACAAATGTAGCGTTCAAAGAAGTTTATCGTAATTTGATTGGAGAATGATAGCAAACCTAATCCAAACTGCAACATGGGTTCAAGAATATCTTCAGTTTGTTGAGGGTAAATTGACCTTTTCAGGACAATGTTAAAATTAGCTTTCTTTATCAGTCATTAATAATTATAATTATTTGTACTTGCAGTAACTATACATAGCAAAAGGTTAGGTAGTAATGTAAGTTATTTATGAGTATATTAGTCATCTTGATCATTCTCTTTGTACAAATTGTTAGAGCATTTTAATTTTTGAATAATTCAGTTATTGTCAGAACTAATTTGATATAAGACTATTTTCGTTTTTTTTTTTTTTTTAATTTTATGTTTTAAAATACTCTTTTTAATTTTCTAATTATCCAAATAGACATTTCTCACAAAAGCAAGGCTTTTGAAAAAAATCAAAATAACATGCAAAATAAATCAAGATGGATAAATAACTAGACATATGAAATACCAGCAAACAACACAAAAACAAGAAATAAACACCAATTAATAGCACAATACAACTTTCTTAGTCAAAAAGACATAATTTTTGTCATAGATTCGCCAATACAACAATAGAAAGGAACTAGAATATACCGTGATAATCAAAATACATCACCAACTTTTGGGTTACTTAAACGTGCCATTCCACTATAAATGGATCAATCCCAGCTGCATCAAGCTCGAATATCAGTTGCAAGGTCAAATCGGAAAAGGAAAAGAAAAAAAAATAGGAATAAGAAAGCTTACCGTACATTTCTAAAACTAGAAAATCAGGGACAAAAACAGAGAGATTATGAATCTCTCACTCATCAGCCAAAAATACAACAACAAACAACTACAATTTATTCAAACTAAAGAATTCTTTAACCTTCTAACTTCCAATTCCTTTTTCGTAGCTATAAGTCAAAGTGACGATTTGAATCCATAAGGAAGAATAAAAAAGTATGAGTATTAAAATTGTGAGTTGTCTTCAACGATGGAGATAAATAGGAAAATAATTGACTCTTACAGACAACAAATGCTGACACTTCCATGGTTTCCTATTCTAGATTCATCTATATGGGAATTATAATTTGATATTTAATGTAAGTAACAGTTATACATTTATTCAGTATCTAATTAAGTAGCCTAACACAGATTTGGATTCAATTTGGCCTATTAAAATTTGTTTGTTTTGTGATGTAATATGGACATCTGTCCACTACTATTTTTAAGCTTTTACATCATGTATTTTGGACACTTTTATTTTATAAAAATATAACAAAATAATTTAATTATATTATATTATAGATACAAGGTACTATGATTTAATATAATTCAATTAGACATTATAATCTAAATGTTTTTAGAAATAATACGTCAATTATCCGCGCATCGCACGGGTACGTATACTAGTTATTAATAAAAAGTATTAACAATCTCTTCTATAAATTGTTTTATGGTATCAGGGCTATTGTGCTTCACAACCAACAAGTTTTTTAGGCAGTAACTTTTTTTTTCCAACAGCCATGGCTCCCTCAAATAGCACCTCCGATTCCCACACAACCCCAACAAACCAAACATCATCACCCGAAAACTAAACTACTCCATCGACTAACCATCAAAACATTCCTGCATCCTCTAACATCATCTCCTTGGACAACAATGACCAACTTATCTCAATTAATGCGGTGGTCCAAGCACCATTGAAATTCACCACCACCAATTACTAATCTTGACAATATCAATGGAAAACACTGCTTACTACCTATGATTTTCTTTAGTTCATAAATGAACCACCATCCACCACAGCTACCTCTACCTATAAATGACAGGATCATCTCATTAGAAGTGCCATGGTTGTATCCCTTTCACCAGAAATTATACCCTTTGTTACTGATGATAAAACTTCTTATGCGCTTTGGCAAAACCTTGCCAAGACTTATGCCAAGCCGTCACGTACTCGTATAATGAGTCTGAGAGAAGGCTTGAATACTATTCAAAAGTGAAATCTCTCCATCACTGTGTATTTCCAGAAAATCAAAGAGATTTATGCCAAGCTCGCTTCGGTTGGTGTTCATATATCCGCTGATGAATTTTTTCTTCATGCCGTACACGGCCTTCCTTTCGAGTATGATAGAATTTCCTCTGCACTTCGTGCTCGTGAAACAGCCATAACATTTCAAGAGCTTCATGAAAAGTTACTGACTTTGAAGCTTATTTGACTCATTGTTCATCACAAACTGTGGTGCCAATCATGGCGAACTTTACTGCTAAACCTCCTACATCCACTAATCGGAATTCCAATCAAAATACCAATAAATTACGTTCCAATCAAAGGAATTTCCCTCCTTTCAATCGAAATGAAAATGGCAGCAATCAAGGAGCCATTCTGGTGGCTAAAACAATCGACCCACTTGTCAATTATGCGACAAACCTGGACATCATGTTAAGCAATGTAGGAAATTACTTTCCATTCTTTCTGCTATCAAAGGTACCAGTCTAGTGGTTCTTCCAGCAACTTCAACCGATCCAACAATCAGCAGCCCAAAGCCAACTTTGCTTCACAGACCACCAATGCGTATCCAAAGTGGCTTGTCTATTTTGGTGCCTCGCACCATGTTACACAAGACTTACAAAACCTTTTTCTTCACTCTGAATATGATGGTACTGAAGATGTCATGCTTGGTGTGGTAAATCTCACAAGATTATCCATATAGGATCTACTCTTCTACCCTCTTCCTCTACCCCTCTCAATTTAATCATATGAAAAAGAATCTTATCTCTATTTATAAATTGTATAGTTATAATCATGTCTCGGTTAACTTCTCACCTTACTCGTTTGTTGTGAAGGATTATTGTACAGGGACACCACTAGAAGCAGGGAAGCCTAAGGGCGGTGTATACCCTTAGCCTTCTAAGTCTGCTCTCCAAGCTATATCTAACGCTAAAGTCAACACCACTTCCATCACCACTGCTCCCAACTGGCATCGACGTCTTGGGCATCCATCCACTCCTACTCTTCGTCATATTTTGAAGCTTATGAATATTTCTTCATCTTTAGAGAAGAAATTTTTTTTTGCAATTCTTTTAAATGCAATAAAATGCATAAGACTCCCTTTTATAAATCCTCAATATAAAGTTCTGCTCCTTTAGAATATATCTATTCGGATGTTTGGGGTGTTGCACCAGAAGTTTCTATTGATGATTTTAAATATTATTTAATATTTGTGGATCATTATACAAAATATATCTAGTTATTTCCTCTAAAGAGAAAATCTGATGTTTCAATTGTGTTTCCAAAATTCAAACGAATTTTTGAGAAATTATTTCAAAAACCCATAATATGCTTTTATTCTGACAATGGCGGAGAATTTCTTCATCTCCGTTCACTCTTTAAAGAGAATAAGATATCCCATCTTCTCACTCCCTCCTACACACCTGAATACAATGTCACTGCCGAGCGTTTTCATCGCCATGTTGTGGACACAGGTACCATATTAATACATAATTCCAATCTTCCTCTAAAGTTTTGGTCCTATGCCTTCACTACTGTTGCCTGCTTAATTAACAAGCTGCCCAACTAAACTTTAGATGGTGATTCACCTTATTTCAGATTATATGGTACTCCAGCAAACTATAACAAACTCCGGGTCTTTGGTTGTTTATGTTATCCATGGTTGCGTCCTTGTAATCAGAATAAATTACAGCCTCACTCTACTCCTTGTCTTTTCCTAGGCTATTCACAAAATCAGAGTGCTTATAAGTGTTATGATCCTGTGACGTCTCGCCTTTATTTATCTTGTCATGTTGATTTTGTGGAACACTCTTTTCTTTATATGTCTCTTGAACTAATAGAAAGTAGGCCATAAAATGACATTGTTGACTTTTGGGTCCCCCAACCACTTTGTCCTCTTACACGTGGCCAACCTTCATCTATCACCTCTTTTACAACCTTTACTACACCTCCCCTTGGTCCTACATCTTCCAGCGGTGCGCCTGACAATGATTTTTCATCAAACTAGACTGGGAATTCATCCAATCACCACTCAGGTATGTCTCTTTCTCCTTTGTCATCCTCTGTTAGTTCTACCTCTTTACCTTTTTTTGACCCCTCTTTACCTAATAGAACCAATGTGTCAGATCAAAATCTGACCATTCCAGCCTCTCATCCCATGACTACTCGGTCAAAGAAAAACATTCATAAACCCGTTAAGAAATTGTGTCTAAGTGTTGTTGCTCATGATACTGCTAATCTTAATGTATCCTAGGTCTCGCCATTAACCAAACCATCTCCAATAACCAACACCTCTACCAAGCTAATACAACCTTCTTCCTTACCTAAGCCGATAGAACCTTGTACTGTTCGTCAAAACTTAAAAGATCCAAATTACTGTACTGCTATGAATGCAGAGGTTTCAGCATTGCAAAGTCAAGAAACTTGGTCTCTTGTGTCATCTGTTCCTCATGCCAAGCTAGTGGGTTGTAAATGGGTATTTCGTGTTAAGTATAATTTGGATGGAAACATTGGGCGTTATAAAGCTGGGTTGGTTGCTAAAGGTTATCTTCAATGACATGGTGTGGATTATTTTGAGACTTACTCTCCTGCTGCTAAACATACTACTGTGAGGGTTGTTTTTTCTCTCGCAGTTTCTAACGATTGGCCACTTAGGAAATTAGATGTCAATAATGCATTTCTACATGGGCATTTATCTGAGGAAGTTTACATGTCTCAGCCACCTGGATTTGTCAATGAGAAGTTTCCCAATCATATTTGTCGATTACACAAGGCTATCTATGGCTTGAAGCAAACTCCACGCGCCTGGTATGATAAACTAAAAGCTTATCTTTTGTCTCTTAGCTTTCATCACTCTCAATGTGATCATTGTCTCTTCATCTATGCATAACTTGGAGTTATTATCTATCTTGTTGTTTATGTTGACGATCTCATAATTATTGGCAATCAGTCACACCATGTTGAAAAATTTATCAAGCAGCTTGGTACTCGGTTCTCCATAAAAGATCTTGGTGATCTGAATTTTTTCTTGGGTGTTGAAGTCATTCAGTCACATGCTGGTCTATTTTTTAACTAACAGAAATATGTATGTGAGATACTTGAAAGAACCAATATGGTAGATGCAAAACCAGTGAGAACGCCTACAGGTTGTGGCTCATGTTCAGGTTCTAAAATGGTTCTCCTCTTCAAGACCCCACACAATACATGAATGTAGTTGGAAGATTGCAGTATTTGCAATTTACTCGCCCAGATGTTGCTTTTATAGTCAAAAAGTTGTCTCAGTTTACAAGCTGTCCCACGGCAACTCATTGGACCAAGGCAAAACTTGTCTTGTGCTATCTAGAAGGAACATCAGACCGTGGTCTATTTCTTCGAAAAGATTCTCCTCTCTTGCTTCATGCATTTTCTGACTTTGATTGGGCTGGTGATCGCGATGATCGCTCATCTACTACAATCTATGTTGTGTTTCTTGGCTCTCATCCAGTCTCATGGAGTTCTAAGAAACAACAAGTTGAAGCTCGCTCTTCGACAAAGGCAGAATAAAGGGCCATTGCCTCTACCACTGCTGAACTTTTTTGGGTGCATAATCTTTTCAAGGAGTTATCGATTACTCCTGCTCAGCCACCGGTCATCTACTACGATAATCTTGGTGCTACATATATTTGTGCTAACCCTGTGTTTCAGTCTCGCATGAAGTACATTGAACTTGATTATCATTTTGTCCGTAAATTAGTCCAACAAGGTCTCCTTCGGGTTTCACATATTTCGTCGAAGGACCAACTAGCTGATATGCTCACAAAATCTCTTCCTAGCAGTTCTTTTGAGCTGTTACGTTCCAAGATTGGTATCTCTAATTGACCTACCATCTTGCGGGGGCATGTTAGAGATATATCTTAGAAGGATTGTGAATGATTTTCCCTTCTTATTTACAGATTAAGTTTTCCTATTTTAGCTTATTCATAACTGTAAATATTCTCATTTATTTTGATTGATTGTATTGATTTCTTTCCTGATCCTCATGGATCCACCCTCTTGTATAAATATCCTACTCATTATTAATAAAAAGTATCAACAACCTCCTCTGATTAGTTGGATCGTGACATCTCTAATTTGACCTTAACTATATAAAGAGAAATAAATTGATTTGCTATGACGGAATCAAGGAACGTGCAAGAAAATCTTGAAACCAATATTTATTCAGGAGACTTTACTACTAAATAAACAAATTAAAAATATATAATTCTTGCATGTCTGTGCCAACACCATTTTTATAATTCTGCTAGGCTGTCCTACCAAATCATTATTTTTTTTTTCTTACTTTAAAGTAATGATAGGCCGTGACATTTGATTAATATGACGGTAAATCAAAATACAAGCAACTGATGTAGTTATAAAATCAGCTAAGAAAATGTGGATATCGGGTGTGTTGTATGTATGGAAATTGTTTTTTTTAAAAAAAATAAAAAAATCTGAAAAATCAAACACCAAAATCATTAAAAGTGGAAAACAGATTTTTCGCTTAGATTTTTCTCTGTTAGTCCATCAAAAATAATATCTAAATCTTAAAGAGTACTAGATAAAATTTCTTTTTATAAAATATTTTTCGTCATACCATACGCACTCACCGGCTGTTGCTGCCTTGCTGGTTTATACAAATTGACAACCGTGAAGAATAGCCAAGATACCATTTCATTAAATTGTACTTCCTCCGTCTCAATTTATATAATATTTTTAAATTTTGAAATTCAAAAATATTTTTTTTTGACCATGATTTTTTTTATATTCCTTTTGTGAGTATTTAGAATTGTTAATAATTATAATTTATTGTACTTTTTATGTAGTTTTCAAATATGTAAATTTTTTATCAGAAAATTTAAAGATTTTATGTGCAAATACACAGTCAAAATCATCCAATTTGACTATTGAAAAATAAATTGTGCCACATAAATTGAAAGAGAAGAAGTATCATTTAGTGCATTACTGTTGGTAACTTCTCATCTAAATAACCATAATAACTTGAAGGTTAATTTATAGAAGTATATAGTATATGCTATTAAGGTCGTTCGGTATAATGGACAAGCATAGATAGTTTTCAGGTTTATTTGGTTACTAATTTTGAGATACATTATATTAAGATTAGTAATTAGTATCAAAAAAAATTATCTCTATCAAAGAGTGGAATAATGTATTGGAATTAGTTATTCGGCGACGACAAAACAATAAAAAATGACAAAACTCTCCTGAAGTCCCTCAATTTTTTTTTTTTACTAAATAAGGTGGAAGATATTTTTATAAGAAAATTAAACATTTTTTTCTTAAAAACTGTGCACTACTAAATGTTATTTTTAATAGAATAAATTAAACGATCAATAAAAAATAATACTAAAATAATTAATCTCATCATAACTTGTCTTCAAACCAAACGACTTGCCTTAAACCCGTCAGAAATTTTTGTGTGAACAAATACCATTTCAACTTTTGCGCCTGTCTACCATCTATATTTTTTTAATTTTTTTTTTAACCAAGAAAATTAAAATTTGAGATGAATATTTAGGAAGATTCACTTAGATGCCCCCCATGACCCAGCTATTTGTCACGCTGTCACAACCATCTGGCATTAATTTATACTCCCTCCGTTTCGTTTTACTTGATTCCTATACTAAATTTTTTTATTTCAATTTACTTGTACAATTTGTGAAATCAAGAGAATTTCTCTTTCTATTCTTAGTATCAAATAACTACATAAAATAACAATAGTCAAATTTAGATTTTCAAATTAAAATTTTCTTAAGGGGTATTTCAAGTCAAAGGCCATATAAAATAGAACAGAGGGAATATATTTGTGCGTTAACGTACAATACCAGCACTTATGAAAAAAAACATCGTCGATAATGGGGATCCACTCCACCTTGTGATTTCCAACTATATATAGATATGTGTGTCTCTTTTGCTAATTTCTGGCTTCACAAGTCAGTTTCAGAATCCTTTTGATCTCTTCATTTCTAATTTTTTGTTTTCGTTTTGTCCATTTAGATACTATATATACACAAAGTGTTAGCAAGAATATAATCTCATACAGTTTTGGACTTACCTTGCTAAATTAAACTACGAGCACGCAGTTCAAATTTTCGCGCGGATGGCTCAAGAAAGAGTAAAGTCCGATAGAGAGGTAATGCCAAGCTAAGTTCCAATGTGAACTCTCAATTATTCACTAGTTGTATTATTCTTCATAGTATAAATTAGGACCTCTCAGCGTAGAATATAAGTACTGATCTCTCAGCTTTCTGCAAATTTTGAAGGATGTTGTTATTGCTGAAGAAATTGGCCGTGTCAGAGTGCTTACTTTAAATCGCCCAAATCAATTAAATGTCATTTCAGGCAAAGTGGTAAGTAATATATATGCTATTGTCTTCCTTTAATGTGGCATCATTTGACTAATCATATAGTTTACAGATGAAAGAAAGACGGAGTTAATGTCAATAGCTTTGATCTAAATTTTGTATGTGTATATAAAAAAAATTATTCCCTCTATTCATTTATTTTTCTAGTTGTGATTTGATACAAAGTTTTAAAAAGTAAAACTTTTGAATTTTGTGATCTTAAACAAATTAAAACAGAGGGAGTATTAAATAAGTACAATTATTGTTACATAATTTTAGATCCAAGACTAGAATCTCAAACTCATAAGATTTATTTTAAATTCTGATTTCAATTGCCTCTGTTCGTCAAACATGCCATGACGGATATAACTCATGTGACAACACGAGAGCATCTCATCTCATATTAAGTTTAATTATACGCAAATATTGTTTAAATCAATATTTTTCCTGTATATATTAGGCATTATTGCTGGGAGAGAACCTCGAGAAATTTGAGAAAGATGACAGTACAGAGCTTGTTATCATCAAGGCAAGTATATTGCTCATCCTAATTAAATGAACCAAATGCTAGCTCAACATATATGTCTTGAAGATACAATATATGGAGTTAATTGATTAATTTTGTGATGTAAATAGAGAGCGGGGCGAGCTTTTTCTGCTGGCGGGGATTTGAAAATGTTCTATGATGGTCGAGGAACAAGTAAGCAATTAAATGATTGTAACAAGAAAAATGATTTAATTAGTTATTCATTTTTTTAAGGCTATTGAATTGTTTCAAATTCACTTGGATTGAATAATTATATTTCTATCAGGGGATTCCTGCCTTGAAACTACTTATCGGATGTATTGGCTTTGCTACCACATTCATACATATAAGAAACCGTTGGTACGTTCTACTTTTCTGATGCTCTTTTTTAACCATTGTTATATACTATTCTTCCATTTTATTTTCTGTGATGATATACAAATACAATTTTTTTATACGTCTACCTTGCACCAACATTTTTTTTTATATTCACCCAATTGTTTTGAAGACCTTAGCTATGAGCTTATGACCACAGTTAAAATTTTCTACTGTATTTAATTAATCCTTGATGAGCCGCTTGGTAGGTTGCTCTTGTTCACGGAATGTCAATGGGCGGAGGTGCATCTTTAATGGTTCCAATGAGGTTCTCAGTTGTCACTGAAAAAACTGTGAGTATATAATATATATATAGAGAGAGAGAGAGAGAGGCTTACATCATTAACATATATATAAGTATATGTAATTTTAATCTAGATTTTCAAATCTAACTTAATTTTGCATAATTATTAATTGGTAGGTATTTTCCACTCCAGAAACACTTATAGGGTTCCACCCAGATAGTGGCTTCTCATACATGCTTTCTCGACTTTCTGATCGACTAGGTAAAAACTCTACTTTGTTGTTAGTGATAGTTCGATTTCTCGTATTAATTCCCTCCCATTTCCCCTTCTCCTATCACCCAAATTTTTTTTTTAAAAAAAAACTATTTTAATGACATGATTTTATAAACATATAAAACTCACGACATGTTTAAGGCCATATGCCTTAAGGCATCTATATTGTCATATAAAATGAAACAAAAATCAGGTGTCTTATTCTCTATCATTGGTGAACGTACAAATTAATAAAAAACAATGTGATATAATTACGGTGTTGCATTACTATATAGGAGAATACTTGGGGTTAACAGGAGCAAAGCTAAAGGGTAAAGAAGTGGTTGCTGCAGGACTTGCCACACATTTTGTCCCTTCTCAGGTCACTATTACTGCAGCAAATTACAACTTCCTCTGATCACTTAATTAATAGTATGATTTTACATCCAAGCTCGTATATTAACATAATATATGTATATTTTCTCTCTAATAAATTATATTGTCCTTTTTTTGTTTACAGAAATTGGTTGAGGTAGAGAAGCGTTTATTAAACTTAAACACCGGTGATGAGAATGTCATTGAATCTGTTATCAAGGAATTTTCTACAGATTTTGAGATAGATGAAAATAGCGTCTTGAATAAGTAATACTATGTCTTAAATAATTAATGCAATCTGTATTCTGCAATAATACATAGATAGACATTTTAACTTGGTCTTAATTGATAGTTAAACACTTCAATTTTGAGGATGCACATCTAGGCACCTCAACTCGTCTTCAGTGTGTCAGTTAAACAGTCCAATTTACAAAATGATTATCTATACACCTTCAAAATTTATGTGTCATATCAGCTCGAGTGCACACGAGACATAATGGGGACATTAAAGTGTCTAGATGTGCACTCCCAAGATTAAAGTATTGTTTACTTGCCAGTTTTTTTTTTTTTTTTTTTTTTTTTTGTCTAGATGTGCACTCTCAAAATTAAAATATTATTTACTTATCAATTAAGACTAAGTTTGAGTGTCTATCTATATATTATATCATTTCTTCGATGATACCAAAGTCTGATGCATATCATCAATTCACTGCAATGCAGGCTGTCCATAATCAACGAATGCTTTTCCAAAGATTCTGTAGAGGAGATCTTAATGTCATTTGTAAGATCATCATTAATTAATTCTTTGTGGCATATATTTAATAGCATAATTAACTCAATCATTAACACATATAATTACTTAATGTTTGTTTTATTTTCAGGAAGCTGAGACACACAAAATAGGAAACAATTGGATTAAACCAGTGCTTAAACACCTAAAGAAAGTATCCCCACTGGGACTGAAAATAACACTAAGATCGGTAATTATACTCCCCCCTAGCTATTTCTATACACCCGACATTATATCATAAGATAGAATAATTGTGCTTCTTTCAAGTAGAACTACATAATTAATTTCACATATAGTCACTGAAATTACTTATAAAGTCACAAAAGTATTTGTTAAGATTAGTTAGTTTTAATTTCAAGTAATTATTGTATTTGTATGCAGTTAGTATTAAAAATTATGTTCCAAGAACACAAGAATTATATGAAGAAGAATACAAAGATGAAAGTTTAATAGTTTGAACAACGAACATAGGATTTGAGGCTTGAAACATGTGCAAAACGCTTTCCTAAAAACAATATTTGCTCCCTCTCCTCTGCGAGATTGATAAGGGATTATATGCAAATAGTTTTAGTGGATATGACAAGCCTATGGAATTCTGCACTAAGCAAATAGTAAAGAAATTCTTCTGGAAAGCAAGAAGTCAAGAACTTGATCTCTTTTTTTTTTTTTTGGAGAAGAAAAGAATTCTTTAGGGAAAGTTCTAAACATGTTTCTCTATAAAAGCTTTCTGTGAAAAAGTTACGTTGAAATCTATAGAAGTTATAATTAAACAGAACATGTGGTAACCAAAGAATGAAAGGACACAACCTTTCACTAAAAGGCACCTCTTCCTAAAGACACCTCCTATAAAAATATTTATAATTAATAATTTAATTTAAACAAAATCCAACAATCCCCTACTTGTTTAAATATAAATTAGGGCATAAAGATCAAGTTATGTTGGAAAATAACTTGATATATGGTGGCACCACTTCTATGTTCATATAGGTGCAATTCTTTCAGTGTCTTTGTCATATTTGAGACACTTGTTCCTTGAACTGAACCTCACTAAGAGTATTAGAACTCAACCCTCCAATCTATGACAACCAGTACTAGTATATCTCTTACTTAAGTACTGAAACATCCACGTATCAATAACTTATTGTTACCCTTTGAACCCATAACTATTCATTTCAGAGTGTAAGGTAGGGTTGCCATCATTGGTGGACCTAATTAAGGAGTTTTAAATATAATCAAACTTAGAGATGTTTTCAACAACTTCCTTTTGATAGATTTAGTAAATAGATCGATTGGTCAAATTCTTTTGACTCCATCAATGTGATAGAAGTCATTTCATCTTGAAGTAACTTTCTCACATAATCATGTCAATAACTTATGTGTTTTGACCTCCCATTAAATAATCTATATATGCTCAAGCTAGAGTGGCTTGACTATCACAAATTGAGCTCATATTTTACAAAATCAATGGATTCTCTTAATAATTCCTCAACCACTCAACTCCTTTAATTTGCTTACTTCTAGTAATGCAAGGTTTTCTTGGTTTCAAGAAATTGTACCTCCTCGCAAGGTAAATATTCATCATGTGGTAAACATATTCTGTTCCAACTTGTATCAATATATCCTTATAAAATAGTATGAAACTTAAGTTTCTCAAATCTTTCGTTCTCTAAAGAAAACCAAAACTCAACTACTGGCTCTTCCAATAGCACTTGTTTATACAAGTTAAGCCACAATTCTTTCATCATAATTAGTTAACTCGATCTAGGATCAAATAGGGTATTGTCTACTTTATGATTAAGTGACTAAATTTATTTAGCACTCTTTTCTCAATGTAGCGAGATTAACTCAATACATTACCCCCAATATTTTGTTTAATCTTGATACCCAACATAGTACCAATTTCTCCAAGATCGTTCATTACAAATGTGAAAAAAAAAATCTCCTCGTTTTGAATATGATTTTTGTATCATTTCTTTCGATCAACATATCGATATATTACACAATATCACATATCCATCAAGAATTGTAAATTGAAAACATACTATCTCAAGTTAATGTTCTTCAAATACATATCAAATAATGCTAAGTCTAATATTGACTTCTAATCACATGCCAAACTCCCCCCACACTTTAAACATATGAAGTGTCTTTTCATATCACATATAGGGAAAACTGAATTCACTCAATCATGGTCTCTAGACCTCATATTCATTTATAATAATTTTCAAGTATACACAAGTACTTGTAAACAATGTAA
Source organism: Capsicum rhomboideum (assembly GCA_031232105.1). Taxonomy (NCBI): domain Eukaryota; kingdom Viridiplantae; phylum Streptophyta; class Magnoliopsida; order Solanales; family Solanaceae; genus Capsicum; species Capsicum rhomboideum. The sequence goes on along the minus strand of CP124713.1, from coordinate 24,081,085 downwards.
TTTTTCATATTATCCTATAACTTGACAGTAAATTTTACATATGATCTTTATGCAAGAAACGAATCACAATATCACACAAGAAAATATAATTCTTAAAGTTATCAAGTATTTGAAGATCATCACAAGAATATTATCTAAATATTTATGAAAATAAATTCACAAAATCACAAAGGGCAAAAATTTATAAATAAATAACTAGTAGGGTTAAGAAAATAGAACCCGATTTTCATCAATTTCTTCTTGATTCGGTGTTTTAATCGTATGACGACTTTTCCATATCAAAGTCAAAGCAACACCCATCTCTTTTTCTTGATTCACTGGTATCATATTATTTAAATTTTCCATCAAAGATTCTCAGCCACTTTTCTTGATAAATGTTGAGAGAATGGACCATCTTTAAAGTTTCACTTCAAAAACACTTTCTCCCAGAATTTTGTGTCCACTGTAAAAGATCCTTCAGCGAAACCAAGTGCAACGCTAACAAACAACGTCCAGTTAAAACCCTTGGTAATTTTCTGTGTAGATCACCAACTTCAACAATCAGTAGGAGTAATCTCTAAATAATTCGACTTCGTGAACATCTTATTTCCCTTCAGTGTCACGCAATCTTTTCCTCCGTATCGCTAATTTCCATTCGTATGCACTAAATTAATTTATGCGTACAATAACTACTTCATCCAACAATCGTTGTTTGCTGCTTCCATTAATACTCATATAATATTATAATAATTAGGCCAAGTCTTTTTATGCAGCACTTATTTAAATGTGGACTCTCCCTCGAAACCAATAATAGAAGAATTTAATTTCTCACTCTCCCTTGGACACTGTATAATATCTGCCAATATTTTCATGACTAACCCGTTAGCGCTCAGGAAAACCAAAGAATTGAAGCGCCACCGGATCTCAACAAATATAACTGAAATTATCAGATACCTCAATACAAGACAAACCACCATCAACGCAATAATTCTACTTTGCCGAATGGAATATAATTTTCGTCAAGCAATCACCACAAACGCAATATTGACAGTGTTTCTCGAAACTTGACAGTATCTTCTTCATAATTAAACATCATTTTTAAATTATTAAAAATTATGTTCCAAGAACACAAGAATTATATGAAGAAGAATACAAAGATGAAAGTTTAATAGTTTGAACGACAAACACAGGATTTGAGGCTTGAAACACGTGCGAAATGCTTTCCTAAAAATGATATTTGCTCCCTCTCCTCTGCGAGATTGCTATGGGATTATATGCAAATAGTTTTAGTGGATATGACAAGCCTATGAAATTCTGCACTAAGCAAATAGTGAAGAAATTCTTCTGGAAAGTAAGAAGTCAAGAAATTGATCTTTTTTATTTTGGAGAAGAAAGGAATTCTTTAGGGAAAGTTGTAAACATGTTTCTCTGCAAAAGGTTTCTGTGAAAAAGTTAGTTGAAATCTACAGAAGTTGTATTTAAATAGAATATGTGGTAACCAAAGAATGAAATGATACAACATTTCACTAAAAGGCACCTCTTCCTAAAGACACCTCTTATAAAAATATTTATAATTAATAATTTAATTTAAACAAAATCCAACGGTTAGTTAGAGTGTTAGTAGGTCGGTTAGAGTTGGTTAGTAGCTGTAGTCTAGCTATCATGTATAGGCTTAGCTGGCAGAAGATATTTTCTTTTCATTTTGTATTCGTGTATATATAGTGATGAGCAGAGTTACTTTTCCATTTGCCAAATTATGACTCCACTAATTCTCTTTCTCTCAACCTAATAGATTTTCCTCTCAAGCTCGCTCCTTCAATGGAGTTTTCTCCTCGAATTCTCAGTATTCTAACATGGTATCAGAGCTAGAGCTATCTTTTTTGTAGTTTTTTGCATTTTCATATTTGATTATCTCGAAGTCTCTTTCATTTTTCCTCAATTTTTGTTGAAGATTTTGTTTTATGCTTTTTCGATTTTCGATTCCAGTTGAAATCTTCAATTGTCATCTTCATCATCATCATTTGTTGCTTAATTCTCTTTGCATAGATTTTTGCTCTCTGTTTCTCTTTAATTCCGGCTGAAAAATCCCTAAATTTCTCATTTTTCCTTGTACAATTTCGTTATCTGTGGAACATTCATGGCTTTTATCGCAGAAAAGAGTCAAAATCCAGCTTCGCAAACCATCAACTCCAATGAGCCTTTGTACATGCATCCATCAGAGAATGTTGGATCTGCAATCATTTCGGTGGTTTTTTACTACATGGGGTACATGTCTTGGAGGCGAAACATCCTCAGAGCACTTTCCATCAAAAACAAATTGGGCTTCATCAACGGTACCGTTGTCAAACCATCACCAAATTCACCAACGGTCACACAATGGAAACGATGTGATGACATGGTCACGTCATGAATTCTGAATTCACTCTCAAAAGAGTTAGGAGATAGTCTACAATACGTCAACAACATCAGGAATTATAGAAGGAGTTGGAGGATAGATACGATCAAGCAAATGGTGTTAAATTGTATCAATTACAGTAGAAAACCAATGACCTCACACCAAGTAATCTAGATATCACTGGATACTATACCAAAATCAGGTAACTTTGGGAAGAACTTAACACTCTAGACACCAACACACGGTGTACTTGTTTATGCAATTGTGGGAGTAAAACAAAGATGCACAAGGCCGAGCAGGACAGGGAACTCATTCAATTTTTTATGGAGCTAAATGAAGTCAACACTGTCGTGAGGGGTAGTATTTTGATGATGAATCCACTGCCTATCATGGCACATGCCTTCTCAATAGTTTAAGAGGAAAAGCAGCGAGAAGTTAGGCCATACACTTGTATGGTCCTAGGCTCTACCTCTCTTAGTGCCAGCTCTGGAAACAATGGCTTTAGGATAAATTACTCTCACAACAAGCACACTACTGGCCACAATGTATATAGGAGCCCTTCAAATCAGCCTCAGTACAAAAACACTTACAAACCTACCTACACTTTTCCTGATGTCAACAGATTAAATTTGTTTTGTGATTACTGTAAGAAGAGTAGACACACAAAGGCCAAGTGTTACAAATTGCATAGTTTTTCCCAAAATTTCAAGTTGACCAAAGGCAGGAATTCAGCCTTAGCAACCAATGTTCATGGTACTTGTGAAGAGATGATGGACAATAATCATGGGATGCACGAGTTCATAGCCTCACCAAAGAACAATATGATCATCCAGTGAAACTGTTGGAAAATGCATAATGCAGGGGATATCTGGAGATACCAAAGAGGATGTGGATACCATCATGAGTAGAGTTGTGAACCTTGCAGATATTTTGGCTTTCACTCCTCTATTAGTGAAATTAGTGACCTTTCATGTGGTTGTTTAAACTTGACTGCTGAATCATAGACCATAGACTCTGGAGCCTCAAATCATATAACTTTTAATAAAAGGCTATTGAAAAATATTAGACCATTATCTTTTCCCTTTCTAGTGAAATTACCAAATGGATATAGAGTGAAAGTAACTGAAATTAGGGATGCTTGTTTAAGTTCAACACTGACTTTATGCAAAGTATTATTTGTGCCTAGTTTCAAGTTTAGTTTAATTTTAGTCCATTGTCTCACTTCACACCTCAAAGGTGTAGTCAGTTTCAATGATGTCTCATGTTTCATGCAGGGCCCTTCACTGAAGAGCCCCCTGGTGATTGGTAAAGCAAGGAATGAACTCTATTTTTTGTGCTCAAACTGTCACCATGATCATCTTTCAATTATTGTTGGTTCTGAAGTTTTACATTCTCCTACTTCATCTGTAAGATTTGTCACTTCAATTAAAAAAGAAGCATGTTCTAGTGCTGAGTCTTTTAAATTTCCTATTGATCATTCCAGTTTGATTAACTCTTTTTCACTATTCATTTCTCATGAAACTGATGTAGACCACCTGTGGCACAATAGATTAGGACATGTTCCTTTTTTGAAGATGAGAAGTATCCATATCATTCCTGTTAAATTCTCACCCAAACAACTACTTACATGTACTATCTGCCCTATGGCTAGACAAACTAGGTTTCTATTTCCATCTAAAACCATAAAAAACTCTACATAACCTTTTAGTCTCCTCCACATAGACTTATGGGGATCATATCACATATCAACCTATGATAACTACAAGTACTTCATCACCATAGTTGATGATCACAGTAGGACAATTTGGACACAGTTACTCACTTGTAAAAGTAACACTCTACTAACCATAAAAGTCTTCACAGCCTTGATAGAAAACCAATTTCAAACCACCATCAAATCAATTAGAACTGACAATAGTTAGGAGTTTTTTAATAAAGAAACCACTCTTTTCTTAGAGACCAAAGGAATAAAACATCAAAAGACATATCAATACACACCACAACAAAATAGAGTGGTAGAGGAAAAACACAAATATTTGCTTGAGACTGCCAGGACATTATTATACCAATCCAAGCTTCCTATAAGATATTGGGGGAATGCATCTTAACATCAACCTACCTAATAAACTGACTACCATCCATAACTATTCAAAATAAAACTCCTTTTGAAATGTTGTATCACAAACAGCCTACCTACTCACACTTTAGCTCCCTTCCAACTTTTGTGGGGTGGGGGGGGGGGGGAGGGGGGGTGTTAAGATTAGTTAGTTTTAATTCCAAGTAATTATTGTATTTGTATGTAGTTAGTTAGAGTGTTAGTAGGTCGGTCAGAGTTGGTTAGTAGCCGTAGTCTAGCTATCATGTATAGGCTTCGCTAGCAGAAGATATTTTCTTTTCATTTTGTATTCGTGTATATACACTGATGAGCAGAGTAATGGAAGTTACTTTTTCATTTGTCAAATTATGATTCCACTGATTCTCTTTCTCTCAACCTAAATCGATTTTTCTCTCAAGCTCGCTCCTTCAATGGAGTTTTCCCCTCAAATTCTCAGTATTCTGACAGTATTATTTATCACTTTAATGGATTATAACTTTTGTTTAAATACTATAACTATGTATCGTAAAGGACATTGCAAACTTCCAATCTATGGGACCTCTAAAGCAAATTAAAGGAAGGTGTGTGTGTATATATATATATGCAAAAAATTGACTTTTTGTTACCGGTAAAGTCATGAGAAAAGTAGCTAAAAGTGAATTGTTCTCACAATGTCAATGTATAAAACAAAAATGAAATAAGAAAAATATTTAAATTGTACATTTTGAATTTATAATATATGCAGATTCGAGAAGCAAGAACACAGACGTTATCTGCGTGCTTGAAGAGAGAATTCAGAATCACAAATAACATACTAAGGACAATAATATCTAGTGATTTCTATGAGGTACGTTCCTAGATCTTTGAATTTAATTTCAAGTTTATGTAAATTATTTTAATTTTGATTTTGAAAATATTTTACTTTGAAAAAACGCTATAATATTTCTGATTCTTAGCTAATATATATATTTTTTGGTTTAATGAAGGGCATAAGAGCTATTGTCATTGACAAGGATAACTCTCCCAAGGTATTCTCCTTTTCTCTCCATGTGTAAACTTTTGAAATTCAATGTAATCCATCTATTTTTTCCAACCTTTAACATTAGAGCGAGTATAAAAGTAGTAGGTAAAACTGCATATAAAGTGACATATTGTCCCAATTTCAAATTATATGTGGAATAATAATAATTACGTTTCAGATTGATCGTATAAAAAAAATATATATATATATATATATATATATATATATATAAACACTTATTAAATCTAGAATCTGTTTTTACCAAACTTCCAAAATCCGTAACTTCAAGAAAAAAAAAAAAAAAAAACTCTCTATACTAATTGTTGTCTCTCCGATGCAATTACAACCATTCAGTGGTGGCCTTCAACTCTTGACAAGGTGAAGAATGAGCAACTCAACTTGATCTTCAAAAATTTCAAACAACATCTGGAGCTTCAAATTTTAGAAGGGGACGACGAGCACAGGTTTGAATAAATTTTCAATTTTTCGTAGATGATTTTTCTTTTATATGTTAAATAAGTATAAAGTCGTTCTTTTTTTCAGAACCATGTATCCTTAAAACAATGTAGAGTAACTTAATTTAATTTTGCATCTCAACTTATCAACAGGTGGAAAGGAAAATACGATAATTCAGCTTATAATTATCATCTTAACCGAGCTGTGAAAATTCAAAAAGTGTTGCCATCAACAGCTCCTGGGATTGGTCTTATACAATCTGCCTTGTGATATAATTATCAATACTCTTTTCATATAGCTGGCTCGAAATTTTTTATTTTATGATTCACATAGCTGATATTAGTTTTGTGAGACTATTTTTGTCTCTCTAAAGATAATGGATTCAAAGGCTGTAGACCTAAAAATATAAGATTTATGTCCACCTTTTTGCCAGATAAAAAAAAAAAATCTCCACGGCTGGTGTCAATTATACTCGATGTGTAATATAAAGTTCTGGTCGGTTCTATATTTCTAAAGGATTGCATAGTCTTGATGACATGAATGTTTCGAAATTCAAATGTTATTGTTGTTAATTAGAGGAAATGTTGGTATGTTGTGAAGAACGGTAAAAGTTACAGTAGTTATATTATATTCTGAATAGATAAAAATGTGGAGCAAATACATATTGCCCTTAAAAACCTTTTTTGGGAGAAAAATATAAATAGACAGTTTTTAGAGAATTATTATATATAATGGCATCATTAGTTGATTCTCAATTATGACATTTGAAGGATTAGCTTTCATAGCATATTCTAATTCTAATATACATGGATTAAATTGCATAATTGATTCGAATGCTTTCCATTTTTCTCCTTATTTTTTAGGAACGATCCTAAAATTTTGGAAGTTGATTAAATAAGTCACTCAACTAATTAGCTAATCTATTTATTAAACACATATAATATTTATATCAGATGTAATAATAAATTTATACTAATCTACAAATTTATTATGCAAATATACCCTCAATATGGATTTACATAAATACAAATTAAAATTCATGTTATATAAATTGGATCACAATGATACAATTATATACAATGTATAATAATGCTACAGTGTGTATCTAAATGTGAATTTACAAAAATATAAATTAAAGATCATGTTATATAAATTGTATGATAATGGTGTAATTATATACAATATATAAGTGTGAATCAGAATATATAAATTAAAAATACATATTGTTTAAGTTTTAAAAGCACCAAATCCTATAATATAAAACATACACAGTATATATATTAGAAAAGAAAGTATGGAATACAATGAAAATGAATGTGTGTGTAAATGGAAAAGGAAAAGGTTCTGAAAATAATTAGGTTGAAATTTATGAGGGGAAAAAAAGGACTTGTCATATCTAAATGAAAAATCACATGTTTCACAAATGTACTTTTCCTAATTATGGGCCCTAAGAGGACTAAACTTTCTACATAGACGAGGAAAAACAAAAAGATTATGTAGCTAACATTTTATATTGACCAATATCAGCTTAAATCACCTAAAGTTATCACTGTGAATTCCGAGCTGTTTCGTTCCCTTTTCTTTGAAATACATTTGGACCCCTTTTTGGAAAAATCATTTCAAATGAGTATGGAAAAGTGATGGTATTTTTCGTCAATCAAAAAAAAATACTCCCTCTATTTTCGTTACTTTCTTCTAGGAAAGGATATGTATAGGCTGATCCTTTTCTCATCTTCAATGAAGATTTTTTTTTTTCTTTTTTAATTCAGATGATTATAGTTGGAGATTTCACTACTAAAAAAAAACAGAAAAATCGACCACAAAAAATCGACCACGTCTTGTGGTCGCACAAAAATCGACCACATGTGGTCGGTTTTTCATTAAATTTTTTTTTTTTTTAAATCAAAAACCGACCATAAGTGGTCGGTTTTTGTATTTTATAATTACGGAAAAAATATAATTTCATAAAATCGACCACATGTGGTCAGTAATAACAAAAAATAAATAAAATAATTATTTTAAAATTCATCTTAATTTTTTACACAAAATATATTATAATTTTTTTTTTAGTTTAGAAAAACCGACCACTTGTGGTCGGTTTTGGTTTCCGAAAAATTTAAAATAAATAAAAAACGTTAAATTGAATATATATTAAATATTTTTTAAATTATACCAACCACTTGTGGTCGGTTTTTATTTAATAAAAATCAATTAATATTACAAAACTGACCACAAAAAATATTAACAATAAATCAAGAAATATTAAATATATTAAATAAAATACCTAAATAACATAAAACATAATCTTTATTTTTTACTTACGTTTTAATAAAATAAATATATTGTCCATCAGGTATATAACGTAGTAGTCAAAAGCTAATTGAATGTATACAAGTATATTGAATACGTTGATATCATACGTGAAATGAATTAAGAAAAACCTATCACTTGTGCTTGGTTTTTATAAAAAATATTAAAAATAAATTAAGAAATATTAAATATATTAAATAAAATTAATAAATAACATAAAAAACAATCTTTATTTTTTACTTACGTTTCAATCAAATAAAAATATTTTTTCCATATATATATATATATAAGCGTCTATTGCGTGTAGTTATTTACGTAGTAGTCAAAAGTTTATTGAATGTATACAACTATATTGAATATGTTGATGATATCACACGATTGAGGTAATTATAATATATTGTTGGAGTTATAATAATGTAGGGTAAATAATCGATAATTAATTAGAGTATAAGGAATACGTTGTATTATGGGGTAATATACTCGTGCATGTGATCTATATGTATATTTCGTGTAGTGATGTATGTAGTAGTCAAAAGCTAACTGAATCTTTCTAAGTATATTGAATACGTTGATATCATACGACCAAGGTAATAATATAATGTTGAACTTATAATGACGTAAGCTAAACTAACTGATAATTCATCAGAGTATATATGAAATACGTTGTATTACGGGGTTGTATTACGGGGTAATATACTCGTGTATGTGATGTATATATATAGTATGTATTTAGAACCTGATAGTCGATAGAGTGTGTGTGTGTGTATATATATATATATATATATCATGTATTGATATACGTAGTAGTCAAAAGAAATTTAAGTGAATCTATCCAAGTATTTTGAATAACACGTTGATATCACAAGATCGGTGTAATAATAATAATAATAATAATAATAATAATAATAATATATATATATATATATATATATATATATATATATATACTGTTGAAGTTATAATAACGTAAGCTAAATTAACCGATAATTCATCATAGTATATATGGAATTCGTTGTATTACGGGGTAATATACTCATGTATGTAATGTATACAGTACGTAATTTGAACCTGAAAGTCGATAGAGTGTACATGTGTATTTATACGTATATCTTGTGTAGTGATGTATGTAATAGTCAAAAGCAAGCTAACTGAATCTATCCAAGTAGTTTGAATAATACGTTGATATCATACGATCCACGTACTAACATATATACTATTGAAGTTATAAAAATGTCAGCTAATTAATCGATAATTCATCAGAGTATATATACTTGTTTATGTAATGTATACAGTACATATGTTGAACCTCATCTAGTCATTCGATATGTATATATATACGTATATCTCGTGTAGTGATATATATACGTAGTAATCAAAAGCAAGCTAACCGAATCTATCTAAGTATTTTGAATAACACGTTGATAGCATACGATCGACGTAATAATATACTTTTGAAGCTATAATAAAGTAAGCTAATTAATCGATAATTCATCAGATTATATATAAAATACGCTTTATTACGAGGTATATAATTCATATTCAAAATCTAACTAACCAAAAATTCATCCTAATATACGAAATACATTGATATTATTATACAATTGAGGAAATATACTACTTGTGTATGACGATGAATTAATTAATTAGCAGATTTATATACATCGTATTAATTTTTTTTGTATTTGTTATGAATATAATACGATTTATTCGGGAAATATTTATTTGATTTTATTAAACCAAGAAACTCAGGGTTAAATCGATTATTAATTTGTTTCGAATGTTGATTTAATTTGGTCGATCTATTAAATTTGGGTTGTAATCAAAATCAAATTGCTCGTAATAAAAATTAAATTGGACAATTTTATTTTTTTTGATTTGGTCTATGATTTAAATGACAATGGCTAAATAATCTAATTGGTCATTCTTTATTTTAATACTCTTCCTTTTTTATTTTAATAACCTACTCTACCCTTACCCATCCCTTTAAATCAATAGAAGCCCAATCCCTTAATAAGCCCAAATCAGACCAACCCGGTCCAACCCACACCCTTATATCCCCTTTTCTCCTTCACCCCAACACACCACAACCGAAAATTTACTCCTAAAACCCAAAAATCGATTTTTGTTTTCCCCAAAACCCGATAGCTCCATTTTCGGACAAAAATCCAAAAACCCGATAACCCCAATTCCTCTTTGTCGTCGATTTCGTACAAATACACGTATGGAAGGTGCGAAATTCGTGTAGAAAATCCATTTTCCTCACAAATTCGAAAATACAAAAATTCCCAAATTTGAATTTCAATTTTTTTCGTACAAGAGTAGTGCGATTCCAGCTCATTCAAGGATTTCGTGGTGGCAAGGATTTCGACGAAGCTCATAGTTCCATTTTGCGGCTCTAAGAAAGGTAAACACCCCCTCTTTTATTTTTAGCTACCTTTAAGATTTCGTTTCGTAGTGTAGATTTTCTATCATCGTGTAGGTATAGTTATTTTGTAGCTGTCGGAATGTCACATTAGGTGAGAATGCTGGGATTATTTGCTATAGAAGGCTATGAAGGCCGTAGGATTTTGTGTTGAAATGTGTATTAGCGACTTGAAAATGTGTATTCGTTGCTTGGAAACGGTTAAGTGTGGTAACTTGAAATTTGTTTTAGTTAATTAAAAATGGTTAAGTGTAGTAAGTTGAAATGTGTATTTGTTACTTGAAAATGTGTATTAGTTGCTTGGAAACGGTTATGTGTAGTAAGTTGAAATTTGTTTTAGTTAATTAAAAATGGTTAAGTGTAGTATGTTGAAATGTGTATTAGTGACTTGAAAATGTGTATTAGTTGCTTGAAAACGGTTAAGTGTGGTAACTTGAAATTTGTTTTAGAGACTTGAAAATGGTTAAGTGTAGTAAGTTGAAATGTGTATTAGTGACTTGAAAAGGTGTATTAGTTGCTTGGAAACGGTTAAGTGTAGTAACTTGAAATTTGTTTTAGTTAATTAAAAATGGTTAAGTGTAGTAAGTTGAAATGTGTATTAGTGACTTGAAAATGTGTATTAGTTACTTGGAAACGGTTAAGTGTAGTAACTTGAAATTTGTTTTAGTGACTTGAAAATGGTTAAGTGTAGTAAGTTGAAATGTGTATTAGTGATTTGAAAATGTGCATTAGTTGCTTGGAAACGGTTAAGTGTGGTAACTTGAAATTTGTTTTAGTTAATTGAAAATGGTTAAGTGTAGTAAGTTGAAATGTGTATTAGTGACTTGAAAATGTGTATTAGTTACTTGGAAACGGTTAAGTGTAGTAACTTGAAATTTGGTTTAGTGACTTGAAAATGGTTAAGTGTAGTAAGTTGAAATGTGTATTAGTGTCTTGAAAATGTGTATTAGTTGCTTGGAAACGGTTAAGTGTACTAACTTGAAATTTGTTTTAGTTAATTAAAAATGGTTAAGTGTAGTATGTTGAAATGTGTATTAGTGACTTGAAAATGTGTATTAGTTGCTTGAAAACGGTTAAGTGTGGTAACTTGAAATTTGTTTTAGTGACTTGAAAATGGTTAAGTGTAGTAAGTTGAAATGTGTATTAGTGACTTGAAAATGTGTATTAGCTGCTTGGAAACGGTTAAGTGTACTAACTTGAAATTTGTTTTAGTTAATTGAAAATGGTTAAGTGTAGTAAGTTGAAATGTGTATTAGTGACTTGAAAATGTGTATTAGTTGCTTGGAAACGGTTATGTGTAGTAAGTTGAAATTTGTTTTAGTGACTTGAAAATGGTTAAGTGTAGTAAGTTGAAATGTGTATTTGTTACTTGAAAAAAGTGTATTAGTTACTTGGAAACGGTTAAGTGTAGTAACTTGAAATTTGCTTTAGTTAATTAAAAATGGTTAAGTGTAGTATGTTGAAATGTGTATTAGTAACTTGAAAATGTGTATTAGTTACTTGGAAACGGTTAAGTGTAATAACTTGAAATTTGTTTTAGTTAATTAAAAATGGTTAAGTGTAGTAAGTTAAAATGTGTATTAGTGACTTGAAAATGTGCATTAGTTAATTAAAAATGGTTAAGTGTATTAAGTTAAAATGTGTATTAGTGACTTGAAAATGTGTATTAGTTACTTGTAAACGGTTAAGTGTGGTAACTTGAAATTTGTTCTAGTTAATTAAAAATGGTTTAGTGTAGTAACTTGAAATTTGTTTTAGTGACTTGAAAACGGTTAAGTGTAGTAACTTTAATTAAGATTGTGATTGCTTGTGTAGATGGAATTTGATTATAGCTGGATATATCAACGAAATAATGATAATAGAGTGGGTATGAGAGAGGAATTTGCAGCAGGTGTCAATCGATTTATTGAACATTCCAAAACACTTGATGATTGGTCAAATTTCGATTGATTCATTGTCCTTGTGTAAGATGTGATGGTACATGCATTCTAAAAGAAGATGTTGTGAGGAATCATCTTTATAGCAAGGGGTTTCATGAGGACTTTTTAAGATTGAATACTAGTCACGAAGAAGTTGGGCAAAATAACTTTGATGTTGGTGAAAGTAGTAGGTCTGCGGGGCATAACAACTATCAACATACTCAGATTTCAGAAATGGTGCATGATGCTTTTGGGATGCAAGGGGGGTTGAAATCATGGAAAATGTAGAAGATGTTCCCAATGTAGAAGCACACCATTTTTATGAAGAATTATGTGCTGCTAGTCATCCTTTGTTTGACGGGAGTTCGCACTCTCAATTGTCTGTTGCTGTTAGATTATTAAGTATCAAATCTGATTGGAATGTTGCTGAAGGAGGAATAGACTCTATGATAGACCTTATTAAAGAGTTAGTTGACCCCGCTTTAGAGGTTCCTGATTCTTTTTATAAGGCAAAAAGACTGGTGTCTAAGTTAGGTCTCTCGTCAATTAGAATTGATTGTTGTGAAAATGGTTGCATGTTATACTTTAAGGAGGACGCTGAACTAGAGTCTTGTAAGTTTTGTCAACACCCTCGCTATAAACGTGGTTGTAAAGGAAATAAAATTGCTATTAAGGCGATGCATTATTTACCTCTTATACCAAGGTTGAAGAGGTTGTTTGCATCAAATAACTCAGCTCCCCATATGAGATGGCACAGTGAAAATAGAAGGCCCCCTGGTGTCATGTGTCATCCATCTGATGGAGAGGCTTGGAAGCATTTTGATGCAACTTATCCTGATTTTGCGGCTGAACCACGAAATATTAGGTTGGGGTTGTGTGCGGATGGTTTCTCACCTTTTTCTGTTGGTGCTGCGCCATATTCATGTTGGCCTGTGTTTATTACAACGTATAACCTTTATCCGGAAATGTTGATGACTAGTCCATATATATTTCTGAATTGTGTTGTTCCTGGCCCGCGTAATCCAAAAAATGGGATAGATATTTACATGCAACCTTTGATTGATGAGCTGCAATTGTTATGGCATGAGGGGGTTGAAACTTGGGACATTTCACTTAAATATAATTTTAATTTGCGTGCTTATCTAATGTGGACTATTAATGATTTCCCTGCTTATGGAATGTTGTCTGGGTGGATGACAACTGGTAAGTTAGCTTGTCCATATTGCATGGAAAATACAAAATCGTTCACATTGAGACATGGCCGAAAAAATTCGTGGTTTGATTGTCACCGTTGTTTCTTGCCACCTGATCATGAGTTTAGGAGACTCAAGAATGCATTTAGAAAGAATAGAACTGAACCTGACGGTCCTCCGCCAACATTAAGTGGTCATGACATTTGGGAGAGAGTTCAAGGTTTTCCAAAGGTTAGCGAGGAAGAACTATATAGGTTTGATGGGTATGGCGTTTCACATAATTGGACAAAGCAGAGCATATTCTGGGAGTTAGAATATTGGCCAGATAACAAACTTAGACATAATATTGATGTCATGCATACTGAAAAGAACTATTTTGATAATTTGTTCAACACAGTTATGGATGTGACTGGCAAGACAAAAGATAATCCAAAGGCTAGACTTGATTTACCAGATTATTGTAAGCGCAGGGAATTACACTTGCAGGAGGGGACCAATGGCAATATGCTCTAGCCCAAGGCTAGTTATACATTCAAGTTGGACCAAAAATGGAAAATATGTGAGTGGGTCCAAAGTTTAAAGATGCCGGATGGATATGCCTCGAATTTGGGAAAGCGGGTTGACATGGAATATGGAATCTTACATGGAATGAAAAGTCATAATTGTCACGTTTTCATGGAACAGTTACTTCCAATTGCTTTTATTGGTTTGCCTGAAAACATATGGAAACCAATAGCAGAGATCAGTTTGTTCTTCAAAGACTTATGTTCCACCACATTAAAAGAAGAAAATCTGATTCGAATGGAGGGTAATATTGTTGTTATCACTAACAAGTTGGAGAAGATTTTTCCACCTGCGTTCTTCGATGTGATGGAACATCTTCCCATCCACCTTGTCCACGAAGCCCGGCTAGGTGGTCCAGTTCAAACTAGGTGGATGTATCCAGGCGAGCGGTAAGCAAGTGCAAAACATTTAATTTATTTCTTAATTGTTTAAGTATATATCTTTTGTTATATATTTGATGCATGCATAATGTAAAATTATGCAGGACCATTGGGAAATTAAAAAAGGGTCCTAAAAATAAATATAAGGTTGAAGGCTCTATAGTTGCAGCGTACCTTGCTAGAGAAACATCCTACTTTTGTTCTTACTATTTTGGTGATCAAGTCGGTTGTTTGAGAAACAAACCGAATCGACACCAGGATGATGTGAATGAGTCATATCTGCAACCAATATCAATCTTCAATCGATCAGGTAGTAGGGCAAAAAAGAGCAAATTTCGCCGACTAATAGCCACAGAGCACAAATCAGCAACATTGTATGTCTTGCTGAATTGCCCTGAAGTTGAGCCCTTTTTAAAGTAAGGATATTAAATATTTACATATCAAATTTAATTACTCGTTTTACTAAGGAAACTAATTGTGTTTGTATTGTGAATCTTCAATTCATTTAATGCTCAATTCCACCCAAATCAAGTGTATGAGTCATTTGCAACATGGTATACATATCAGGTGTGTAATTGTAATAATAACAAAACAAATTTAAAGCATATACGCATTCTCTACTAACCATAATATATACATACATATAGGTATTCCATTCACCAAATGCAGCCACATATAATCAATTCTTGAAAGATATTGCTTTTGGACCTATTGAAGCTAGTTCAATGTCCCATTATACAGTTAATGGGTTTAAATTTTCCACCAAGGAACACTCCAAAACAAGAAAAACAAACAATAGTGGTGTTTGGGTTAAGGGTGATGATGATGTTAATTACTTTGGCGTCATACAAGAGATTTTAGATATGGAGTATGGTGGCTATCCTGTTAAAAAAATAGTACTCTTTCGATGTAAGTGGTTTGATCCAAGCATAAGAGGCACAAGAGTACTGAAGGAGCATAACATCATCGAAGTCAAACACACTAGGACGTATCCTGCTTACGATCTTTTTGTTCTCGCACAAAATTCTAAACAAGTGTACTATGCTCCTTATCCATTACGTAGGGACCAGTCTGATTGGTGGGCTGTAATCAAAACAAAGCCTATGGGGTGGGTGGAAGTTGAGAATGTTTTGGAGACTGCATATCAAAATGAAATGCAGACTGATCACCAATTAGTGGACACTCACTTAGTGGATAATTTGAACCATCCGGAACATATTTACGAAGAAGTTAGTCCAGAAGAGGCTGAATGGGTAGAAAAGGAGGAAACTTCCGAAGAGGGTGAATCGTTTAGTGGAGAATCTTCTGGAGAGGACGATTATTGATGTTGAAGTTTGTTGTGTAATAGCCTAAGTAAGATCTGCAAATGAATCAAACTCTTTTACCTATTAAAATTCTTACTTGAATTTATGAAATGTTTAATTTGATATTGAAAAAGAATTGGTATTCTGTGTTTAAGTGTTGTTTAGTTTACTTATTAATTGATTGATTAATGAATTTCATAAGCTTAACAAAATGATATTTGACCAACTGTTTTGTCTTTAAATAATTTAGATGGTAGGTAAGGGTGACAAGGGTAAACAAATACTTGACACTAGTAAACCAAAAAAGAAAAGGGTACCGCCACCATATAGACGACCCACAGGAATTCATATATCTGAGGGTCGATCAGATGACATTCCATCACGACCCTCTCATTCTAGGTCGTCCCATCATTAGTGCTCCTACGCATGTGGGTCCACTACATGGCTCTACTGAGACTCAACAAGCCCCCATCGCCATGCCACCAACTTCACAGTACTACTAGACGATCGATGGTACTTATACTCATCTACCATCTCCTGTGATACCTTCTTCTACCAGTCAGCCAGGGACTCATAGTGGTTCTACTGGATCGATTGGTCTGACCGATCTTCGTCTGAGAGACACCACCCCCAGTACTTCAGGTACACCCACGACAGTGCACTCAGGAGCACCGGCTCCATATCCAGGACAGAGAGATGCTAGTTGGCGGGAGTACATTATACCATATGGAAAAGGGTATGATTTCAATATACAACAATTCTATTTATTTTTCAATTACTATATTATGCTCTATGATATTAATGTTTGATCTTGTATTGCAGGTTTAAGCCGGATGATAGAATCGCCAAAATTGTCCGCAAATGCATTCGTCGCAACTACAAAGGTTATTGGACAAGTTGGCGAAAGGTTCCACAAATTTATCGAGAGAAAATGTTCGAAGAATTTCAGGTAAGATAGAATTTCTCACCAAACTTTTTAATTTTTGGTTGATGCCTTCTTATTTAAATTAGTCTGGTGATACATATTTGATGCTTTTACTTGTTAGATGAAATTTATTTTAGATGTTTAAGTACTTTATGGAATTAAACTTCTTTAATATAGACTGGTAATAAATAATAATGAGTACTATTATTTTTGTTGTAGAAGTATTTCTGATTTGATCCAGCGGACCATTATGCTATAAGGAGGAATTTTTTTAGGAGAGCCAGACTTAGACTTACTGGTCTATTGAAATATGCAAGAAAAAATAAAAAAATGCCAAAGTTTATTGCGGCAGATATGTGGCAAGATTTCCTTTGCTATTGGAATAGCGAAGAATTTAAGAAGTTGAGTGAAAAAGAAAAGAAAGCCAGAGCATCTACGAAGGGTGGCTCTCTACACACTGCGGGATCTGTCAGTCAGATTGTTGTGGAGAGTAAAATGGTATGTAACTTTTATCAATTTAAATGATTATTTCTATTTCAGATATTTTTACTTTTTGAAGATTAATAATTTTTTTGTATGCAGGAAAAAAAGTTGGGTAGAAGGGTATCTCAGGGTGAATTATTTGCGCAAACTCACATAAAAAAGAAAAAGAACCCTACAGATGAAGATAGATGGGTTGAGCCACGTGCTAAAGAAACCCATGTAAGAACTATATTCATACTTATAAATTTTTATTACTAATTTTGATAATATTTAAGTTTGAATAGTTTAGTATCTTTTTATTACTAATGTTTCACTTTACTTTAAATATAGGACAACTATACACGGAGGATTATTGAGGTATATGCGACTCAATCTCCAGAAAGTCAGGGTAACCCACTACCTCAAGAAGTAGAGGAGAAGCACTGGCTAGAGTGTGCGGGTTCACCTGTTAGGGGTAATGTCTACGGCTACTCGAGAAAATGTTTTACGGAGAACATTACCTCTTTGGATTGTGGATCCTCCTCTACCCCACTAGTTGATAGAGAAACCGTTATTTTGTTACAAAATACGGTTGATCAACTCACTATTCAAATGGCTGCAGAGGCTGAGAGGACGAGGAAGAGAGAGGAGGAAAATGCTGAGAGGATGAGGAAGAGAGAGAAGGAAATGACTATGCAAATGAAAATATTGCAGGAGCAAATTAATAGTTTTCGTCAAGCTCCACAGATACTTCCTCCATGTCCAGGTGATGCACCTCTGGCTGCGAGAGGTCTAAGGTCACTTGATGATTACACTACAGATAAGGAGGAGGATTTTGATGGTGATGATAATGATGAAGGTGAGGATGAGGAGGAGGAGGAGGATGACTTTTAGTTTATTTTTTATTTGTAAACTTTGATGTTTATATGTTTTGATTTTGATATGTGAATGTTTCTAAATTGGTGGGTTATATTGAGATGATTTAATGTTTTTGAATTGGTGGGCTGTTTTGTATTAGCAGGGTTTATATTAGAAATGCAGCATATATGCTGTAATTTTTTTTACAAAATTTTCAGAAAAACCGACCACTTGAAAAACCGACCACTTGTGGTCAGTTTATAAAAAAAAAATTATTTAAATGATTTTTTTAAAAAAAAAATATTATTAAACAAAAACATGTGGTCGGTTTTCTAAAAATTATTAAAATATTTTTACAAAACCCGACCACATATGGTCGGTTTTCTAAAAATTATTAAATTTTTTTTTACAAAAACCGACCACATGTGGTCGGTTTTCTAAAAATATTAATTTTTTTAAAAAAAAAACCGACCACATGTGGTCGGTTTTCTAAAAATTATTAAATCTTTTTTTTACAAAAACCGACCACATGTGGTCGGTTTTCTAAAAAAAGTTTTTTTTTTAAAAAAAAAAAAAATTATTTATAATATAATTAATATCAATTTAAAAATAAATAAATATTTTTTGGAAAAAGCGACCACATGTGGTCGGTTTTGGAAAAGCTTTCACTATTTTACCGACCACACGTTATGGTCAGTTTTTTGGTCGAAAATACAGGAAAACCGACTACTTGTGGTCGCTTTTTGTGGTCGGTTTTCCTGTTTATTTTAGTAGTGTTTGGTCCATGCCTCCTTCACTCTGTATCTTTTTGGGATTAATGGACATGGTTGAGTTCAAGCCTAACCCTCCACAACAATGACTCATGACCGGTAATGATGACTTCTAATTGAAAAAGAAAAAGAGTACTCCCTCTATTTTCTTAGAGGAAATGACACTTTTCATTTCGAATAATATAAATTTTGATCAATAATACATATAAAAAGAAAATTTTGAGATAAGACATAGATATACATCTAAATTATAATGAATTTTTTTTATTTTTTTTTTTTCTTGCTCAAACAACAACTTTATTCAACCAAGTAAACTTCGTACAACCAGTTGGCTCGTTTGTACTCTAGAGCTAATTCTCAGAAAAGAAACCAATTAACTAACTATGTCATCCCTTCTAAATTTATTTTTCTGTATTCCACGAACTTATTTTTTCGTATTATTTTGTCCCCTCGAATTTATTTCTTCTTTTAGTATTTTTTTTTTCAGCATCTCTTTAAATTAACTAATCAAGGATTCTGCGTATGGACTAAAGTCAAGTTTAAGCATTCTACAGGCTACATATAGCATTGCATTTGAGGGGTGTTCACAGAGGTCCTTTCGTCGAGTATATATTTTCAATATTAATACTATTCTCTCTTATAAAAAGTAAAATGTTAAGTTTTGAAGCAAACACGTACGTTCGAGATGGAGGAACAGATGAAACGGATAGCTTTAATAGGGGATATCAACTCTTTCTATGGAGTTATCGAAAGAGATTCAGTAATTCTCAAAAGAATAGAAAAGAAGGATTTTGTGTAAACCCTGTTGCATGTAGCTGCATCTGTTGGCCACACAGACTTGGCAGTTGAAATCTTGAGTTTAAAGTTGTTATAGTTTTAATTTTGATGATTTTGATGATTGACAAATTCAACGAAAGGACCTGGTCCATCAATCTGCTGAGTTGTCGTGTTTGTCATTTTGTGCACAGCTGTGAACTGTACCTTCTCGCACCCGATTGGTGGAACTACTGCTCTGGCAACTGGCCTGTGTCCATGCTGGACCAATAGATGGCCGTTAAGGTTTTGCTCTCTAGTATATAAGGAAGATGTGACAAGAGCAAAACCTACTTTTTGCAATCAAGGAATTTTCTCAAAAAGGCAAAAGCTTTTCTTCATCAGTTTATGACTCACTCTCAACAAGGGACCTGATAGAGCTGCAATTCAGTCCTTGTTGTTTTAGAGTCAGAGCATTTTGTTCTTGAAATTGTAAACCTGCTCCTGAATTATAAAGGATTGTAGGTATCAGTCTTGTCTATGTCGTAGGTTGAATCATTTAACTAGAGTTAGTTGTTGAGTCATCCTAAGAATAGCCAAGATTCTTTCTTTGTTGCTTTGATGTCTTTCTTGGGTAGGGTTACCTAGGAGTGTTGGCTAGAGTTAGTCAACGTGGGGGTGTGGTAGAGCTACTGCACAATCTTGTAATAGAGCTATTACAAGGAGGTAGGATTAAGAGTTTAATCCTAGTGATTATAGGAGTCTGTAGTCACACTTGGCTTGAAGATAGTGGAGATTGTTGGAAATCCTGTGAGACAGGTCGTGTTTTTCCTCCATTGAGCAAGGAAGTTTTCACATAAACATTGTGTGTTCTTTACTTTCAGCACTTTGCGTTTAATCCACACTTTTACTATTTTAGTACATAAGGGACCTGGTCCCTTTACTTGTGGTGGACTCGTATAACTCAACAAAAGCCTTCCTTTGGGAAGAAGCTAAATCCTAGTGGATATAGCCCATTGGATATGACATTGCGTAATGGACACAAAGAGACAGTTAAACAGCTCATAAAGTTTGATTCAGGGCTTATTGGAGTGCGAAGCAGAGAGCGAAAAACCCCGTTGCATTATGTAGCGGAAACTGATGACGCTGATCTTGTTGCGGAATTTCTTATTGACTGCCCCACTGCCATCAAGGAATTGACAATTCGAGTAGAAACAGCGGTGCATTTGGCTGTGCTAAGAGGAAGTCTGAATGCTTTCAAAGTTCGAATAGGTTGGATGAATCGGACAGACAATGAAGAGATACTGGGATGGAAGGATAACAAAGGAAATACGGTCTTGCACATTGCTGCACAAATGAGACAATTTGAGATATGTCATCTCCTTTGTGATTTTAACAAGCTTTTTCAATTTTAAAATTTGAACTTTTCTTATAATTAAATGCATGCAGATTTCTTAACCTTGATCGTTCTGATTGAGATTGAGGTTTTCCTTGTTACCTCTTAATGTTGAACTATTGACCTTACTTGATGCTTAACCTTGGGCATGATTATCAGGTTATTGTTTTAGTAGGTGCACAAACTTATGCTTATTCGTAGTTCTCAACCATGTATTCATATTTTTTTAATTGGGTTTGATTAATTATCATCTAAAGATTTTCAATTCAGAAAAAAAAAATATAAATTTGAAAAGAAAACATATGGCTGACACTTTGATATTTAACTGAGAAGCTAAAATTTTCACAATTCAATTCAACAATGGGGCAAAATTGGAGGAACTTTTTTTGGAAAAGATAACATTAATCGTATGAAGGGTATGCTAGGATTTCACAATTGGAGGAAATTTTCACAGTCGAATTGCATTTTACATTGTTCATTCTTTCATGTTAACTCTAAATCTATCTCAAAACATTTTACCATTGAAGGGGCTTAAAATTGAGTAAAATAGTGGCTGAAAAATGAGGAAGAAGAAGAAAATATGAAATAAAAGTTAGTTAAATAGGCCTCTTGCGCGCGGGTGTCGAATGTATTACACTTACCATGTCATGTCAGCGAAAAGTGCCAAAATGACACAGTTGTAGACTGTTTTAGGTGCTTAAAATGAACAACGTCCACTTTAGGTGCCAAAATGAAAGTTAGTGCCAAGTTTAGGGGCTGACGATGTGTTTGGTCGTTGAACTATTTGTAATGACCCTCCATGTTATTTTCTACATTTCCTCATTATTTCGATGTTTAGAGCTTTCCCATAGCTGCCTCAAGTCATTTATCACTCGCTGGTGCTGGCAGTTCGGTTACCGGGCAGTTCGTTTATTTTTTTTAGAGTCAATTCCCTGTTTTGAAGTCTACGTTTTTCAAATTTGGCTACCGGGCCTAAACTCCAAGTAAATGACCTCGTATTCCAATTCTGACAATTCCATTAGCTCTAGAACATTGATTTTAGGCTAGGGAGAACTTTGGTCCGGGTCTCGAGGCTTCCGGACTCATTTTGGGCTATTGGGTAGAGAGTGATGAAAACAACCTTTTGGATGTGGGACCCACATTTCAACGAAACTATCCCGGATGAGAATTTTGATTGCACCTTTGAGTCCAAAATATCAAATTTGATAGGCTAGCATAGTTCGTTTGTGTTCACGGGGTTCCGAACGAATCCTGAGGACCGACCGGGTGGAAACTTGGCAAAATATTGCCAAGTATTGATGCTGCTTCAGCTGGTACAACTGCTTAAGCGGCTTGGGCACCGCTTGTGGCTTGAACTTTGGACCCGCCTGTCCGCTTAAGCGGAGGCTTGTCCACTTTAGAGGTCAAGTGGCCGCTTAAGCGGCACCTACAGAGCATTTAATCCCCTTTCACCCGTTTTTCTCTCATATTTTCTAAGTGTTAGAGCATAAAAGCTCTAGAGAGTTAGTGGGAGAGAAAGGGCGATTCTTGGGTGTTCAAGGGGGCTTGGAGAGTTCGTTAACATTATTTTTCCTCGTCTAAATCTTTGTATGTTTCGTCTAATTTCTTGGTAAATTCTCCGTTTAAGCCCAAAACCCTAGCTAGGTTTGTGGATTGATTTTGGGTGTTGTGATGCTCGGAATTCACCCATTATTGAGGGTAGATAATCCTTGAGCTTTGAGATTTTCCACTCGATTTTGTACCCGATGCATCTTTATGCAATATGGGTATTGTTGTTCTCGTATTGATGAGTAGATTGTTATTTTGATAGCATGGCATCGTACGGAGGCTTCTCGGAAAGGAAAGGCTTCACTTTAGAGGACTTTATCGAGCTTTCTTCGGCATCCAGGTAGGCTAGGCTTACCCTACTTATAGATTGAGCTTAATTATGGTATTAGTATGCTATTATGCTAGTTTGAGGTTGGGATTTACAGTCAGTTGTTTAGTTTCTAAAAGTTGGGTTATTTGACCGATTTGAAGGCCGTTTCGGAGTTAGAATCAACCCATTTACCCTTTCCTTAAGTAAATTGATACTTTGGGGTTGGGATATCACTCTTATCTCCTTGTAGACTTAGGATGCCTTTTTTCGCAACATTATCCTTAATCTTGAGCCTTAGACTACATAGTATATACCTAGTACGGGGCTAGGTTAATGATCTTGAGCTTACATTCTATTGATTTATGGTATTTAAAGAGCGGTTTGAGTCCGGCACATTATATTGACTTATGGCACTTAAAGACCAGTTTGATTTTGGCACATTCTATTGATTTATGATATTTAAAGACCGGTTCGAGTCCGGCACATTCTATCGACTTATGGCACTTAAAGACCGGTTCGAGTCTGGCACATTCTATTGACTTATGGTGTTTAAAGACCGGTTCAAGTCCGGTGTCTATGGGTTATTCCATAGTATTACGGTACCGATTCGAGTCCGGTGAGTTGTAGTTCGGAAGGGATTCATAAGTATGGTAATGGTATATGCCTTGATTGCACCCATCGGGCTTATGGGGGTCCGTTTGGATTAGTCTTCTCTTGTTTGTACCCTTTAGGCTTATGGGGGCCTAGTTGGGTTGTAATAGCTACTTTAATTTCGGCATCGCATGTTTCTTTATTTATTTACCTATCTCAGAGCATGTTCTCAGGTTTGTCCCTCTTCCTTGACTTATTTTACATCCTCGCATTTTATTATACTATTATTATGATTTAGCTCAGTCGGCCGATGATGCCTACTGAGTAGCCGTTATTTTGGTACTCATACTACACTTCTGCATCTTTTTTGGTGCAGATCCGAGTACTAGCCATCGCCGTTGATATTCCAGTCAGCTATCTACAGGTCTCGGAGATAGGGTGAGCTTTCAGAGCCGGAGCTAATCCCCTCTACTTCCCCTATTTTTGGACAGTCTTTCATTTTGAGACTATTTGTATATCGACATTACTAGTACTCTTATTCTTTTGCTAGTGGCTCTTGTACCGGCCTTACCAGGTCGTGGGATTCATTTTGTTCTTCTCCCTCTTTTATTTAGCCTTATATTTTTGTGCATATATTATGGGCATGATTTGTATTACTTTTGGTATCCTTCCGTCATTGCGCCCATTACTTGTCGTTCCGGGCTAAGGCTTGGCTTACCTACTGGTGGGACATAGTAGGTGTCATCATGACTCTGAAATTGGGTCGTGACACTATTGACCCTATTTGATGCTTAACCTTGGGCATGATGATCAGGTTATTAGGCGATTGCTGATCGGGAAAGTAGTTGACCTCAATGACAAAAATCAAGAAAATCAGACGGCTCTTGAAATCGTTTGTAGTCGGATTATTATCTCACATTCTATGTCAGCTCTTCCAACTGTTTCGTTACCCAATGAAGACGATGTGAAAATCTAGAAAAGCTTGTATGAAGTCGGTGCCTGTGAGTTGTCAAAGCTTCCTAATCTAATGTCTATGACAGAAATTCTCAGCTCACGCAACTACAACAATCAGAGAGTGAAAGCGAAGGAAAGCGTTGATCAGAATAAAGGACCAATTGCTGACCTACGAAATATGTATCTAGTTGTGATTGTATTCATTTTGACAACTACTTTTCAAGCCATCCTTTGCCCTCCTAGTGGATGTTGGCCTAGCAAAGAAAGCAGGGGCAGCTCTACTACTTTACTTGCACCGCCGCCCCCAATGACCGCCCCCAACTCCAAATTAGATGACTACAATAACCCCGACTTACTTATCGTACCTATAACCCTCACTTCGTTTACATTTGTTAATTCTCTCATTCTCACCCTGAAGTTTTGACCAAAATAAGCTATTATTTAAGTTATTTCACCAAAGTAGTACATTTTTTTGAAACTTTGCAAAACTAGTATAAACGTATTTGACAGTAACGTATTAGCCTATATTTTATTTTAAAAAATAAGCGGACCAAAAATTAATTGACTAACGACATTAAAGTAGGAATCGTTACTGATAGTAACGTTTTTGGCTTAAAACGTTATTGTTAGTAACGAATCTCTGCAACTCTGCTACATCAGAATATTTGTGCGAAATCTGTTGTTAAAGTCGTTATTTTGAATCACGTTTTATGGATAAAATATTCTGATTCGATTCGATAGAATCGTTACTCAGAGTAACGTTTTAGCCTTAAAACATGATTAATAATAACAACTTTAACGACAATTTCGTAGAAATATTCTGATGTCGCAGAGTTGCAGAGATTCGTTACTGACAGTAAAGTTTTAAATCAAAAAGTTACTGTCAGTAGCAATTCCTACTTTAACGACGTCAGTCCATTAATTTTTGGTCCATTTATTTTTTAAAATAAAATATAGCCTAATATGTTACTGTCAAGTACGTTTATACTAGTTTTGTAAAGTTTCAAAAAAGCGTACTATTTTGGTGAATTGATTTAAATAATAGCTTATTTTGGTCAAAACTTCTTAATGTCGCCAGTTAATTACTTTTCGGTCCGTTTATTTTTTAAAATAAAATATAGCCTAATACGTTATTATCAAATACGTTTATACTAGTTTTGTAAAATTTTAACAAAAGATACTATTTTGGTGAAGTGATTTAAATAATAGCCTATTTTGGTCAAAACTTTTTCTCACCCTTAAGCTGCTGATGTCTAAAAAGTTAGTCGAAAACATGAGGGACCTTCTCAATGTAAGACAAGAAGGATATTATCGCAGATTCAGTGTATAAATGTAATAGCTTGGAGTAGTAGCGAGGGTTTACGAATTGGGGGAAATGAAATCAGCTAATCAAATTAGAGAAACAAAGAGGACTTGGGGACAGCTACGTGTACGGAGGAGATTAAACAATAGCTATGCAGATCAACGCACAGGATTCATCCAGCTGGAGCCAGCTGTCAAGCTCTAATCTTGTAGTCA
Source organism: Capsicum rhomboideum (assembly GCA_031232105.1). NCBI lineage: Eukaryota > Viridiplantae > Streptophyta > Magnoliopsida > Solanales > Solanaceae > Capsicum > Capsicum rhomboideum. Next base: position 24,054,962 of record CP124713.1, on the reverse strand, counting down.
ATAAATATCTGAGATTCCACACGTGCAGAATTAATTAGTGAATTACCGGTATTTCTTCCTTTCCAAAAATTCTCTCTCTAAAATTCCTTTCTCTCAATTCTCTCCTACGATCAATTCTTCTTCTTCTACTTCGCAGGACCAGTAACAGTATCAGCCATTAATGGAGGATTAGAAGAGCTTGATTTTGTTCCTTTTAGTTGTAATAAAGTCCTATTGTTCGATTAATAAAATTTCCCAAATTCGTTCGTTATTCAATTTCAATCGCAAGTCTATTACAAGTGGTATCAAAGCGCCTTCCTGGAGCAATTACAATGACAATTACGGAAACTAGGTCAAAATCTATGGAAGAAAATCTAAAAAAATTGGAAGCACAGCTGCAAAATCACATTGGAGAAACGAGCAAGAAGTCCGAGTCCACTGATCGCAAAATTGATGACTTAGGCAGGAAATTGGATCTACTGATGGAGCGACTAGTTCCAACTGGAGCGGGTATATTGGGAACTCCACCTGGTGTTCACATACAAGCGACTGGATCGGGTTCCAGGCATGGCAATGGAGATCCAAATCAGGTTCCTGTAGGAAGACCACAAATTCACAATTTTAATCACAAGGTTGAATTTCCCTACTTTGAGGAAGGTGATCCTCAAGCTTGGCTACGCAAGTGTGAGAGGTATTTCCATTATAATAATGTGGGGGAACCAGATGTGAAGCTCGAAATGGCAATTTTGCATCTAAATGGTCGTGCAGAGTCGTGGTATTTCTCTTATCACTTAAGTAAAGGAACTGTAAGGTGGTCTGACTTTACTGAGGAAATTTGTAAAAGATTTTCTGATTCTGCTAACAGCGCTATGAATTTGTTGGGAGAGTTCAAAAAATTAGAACAAAAAGGATCAGTGGATGAGTATTTAGAGAAATTTGAGGACCTGAAGTCATGGGTTTTGATAAGAAATCCTACAATTCCAGAGGAATTTTTCCTAGGGTTCTTTATTGAGGGTCTCAAGGAGGACATTAAGCATACTGTCAAGATGCTTGACCCGTTTACATTAAGTCAAGCAGTTGATAAAGCTAGACATCAGGAGAAGGTGCTGGAGATTGCTAATAGGAAGGCTAGAACTACTTGGGGAAAGAGTGGATTTTCACAACAAACACAGATGAGTACTCTTCCTCCTAAGCAGAGTAATAAAGAGACACAACCTAGTAGTAGCAAACTAATTGAGGCTAGGAGAGCACAAGGCTTATGCTTCAAATGTGGTGACAAGTATTACTTTGGTCACCAATGCAAAACCAAGCAGTTGAATGCCCTAACTGGTAGTGTGGATCAGGAAATGACTCCAGTCGCAGAGGATGGCATTCCAGATGATGAGGTGGAACCCTTGCCATTGACTGAGGAAGAGATAGTGGATGAGGCTATCAGTCTCCATGCTCTCTCAGGAGTAGAGGTTCCTAATACTATCAGACTTAAGGGAGAAGCTGGTAAGAAGGAGTTGATTGTGTTACTTGATTCAGGTAGCACTCATAGTTTTTTGGACATGGAGACAGCTAAGGAGAGTGGGTGTGCTATTAGACAAGTCAACCCTATGAGGGTTACTGTAGCGGATGGTAGTTTACTCATGAGTTATCATTGTTGTCCTAGGTTCAAATGGAATATTCAAGGCATAGAGTTTTTGGACGCTATCAGACTCATCAAATTAGGAGCATGTGACATGATTCTTGGGGGCGACTGGATGAAGCAGCATAATACAGTCTTACTCGACTTTGAGGCTTATGAAGCTCATGTTTCTCATAAGGGAAAGAGAGTGAAATTGAAAGGGATTTATCATGAGGCTTCCCTACAAAGCATGACAGCTTCTGGAGTTAAACAACTACTAAAGAAAGGAAGGATGTTTTGGGGTCATTTGTTTACTATTACTGCTACAGAACTAGAGGAAAAAACTGCATTACCTGGGGATATTCAAGTTGCTCTGGATGAATATAGAGATGTCTTCCATGAGCCTACTTCTCTTCCACCCAAAAGACAGCATGACCACTTCATTCCTCTTAAACCTGATACAAATCCGGTGAGTATTAGACCTTACAGATACAATTTTTTCCAGAAAAATGAGATTGAAAAACAAATTGCAGATATGCTCAAAAGTGGCACTATTCAGCCTAGCCATTCCCCTTTCTCTTCCCCTGTTTTATTGGTTAAAAAGAAGGATGGGACTTGGAGGTTTTGTGTGGATTACAGGGAATTGAACAAGATGACAGTGAAGGACAAGTTTCCTATTCCCTTAGTGGATGATCTATTGGATGAATTACATGGTGCAGTGGTGTTCTCCAAGATAGACCTAAGGGCTGGTTACCATCAAATAAGGATGAACGAGCCTGACATTCCCAAAACAGCATTTAGAACTCATTTAGGCCATTATGAGTTCAAAGTCATGCCTTTTGGGCTGACTAATGCACCAGCCACATTCCAGAGCCTAATGAATTTTGTTTTTAAGGATTACCTAAGGCAATTTGTCTTGGTTTTCTTTGATGATATTTTAGTTTACAGTGCTTCCTTGACAGAGCATATGGTGCACTTAAGGAAGGTGCTGCAGGTTTTGAGACAGGAAAAACTCTTTGCTAAAAGATCTAAGTGTGCCTTTGGGGAAGATAGGATTGAGTATCTTGGGCATATTATCACTTCTCAAGGAGTATCTACTGATCCAAACAAGATTGAAGCAATGACTACATGGCCTATTCCTAAGTCACTCAAATCTTTAAGAGGGTTCTTGGGGTTGACTGGTTACTATAGGAGGTTTGTAAAAAGTTATGGGTGGATTAGTAAACCCCTAACTAACTTGTTGAAGAAAAATGCCTTCCAGTGGAGTGAAGAAGCTACTAAAGCCTTTGAGGCCTTGAAAGAGGCTATGTCCACAGCCCCAGTTCTAGCCATGGCTGATTTTAACAAGGTGTTCATAGTGGAGACAGATGCATGTGACAAAGGAATGGGTGTTGTATTGATGCAAGAAGGCAGACCCATTGCCTTCTTTAGCAAAACACTAGCTCCTAAACACTGGGGTTTGTCAACTTATGAGAAGGAGTACCTAGCAGTGTTATCAGCAGTGGATAAATGGAGGCATTACCTCTTAGAAGGTCATTTCATAATTCGAACTGACCACCACAGTCTTAAATACCTACTGGAGCAGAAAGTGACTACAGCTTTCCAGCAAAAAGGGTTGACTAAGTTGTTGGGACTGGATTATGAGGTACAGTTTAAAAGAGGAGCTAAAAACAGAGTAGCAGATGCTCTGTCTAGGAGGGGTGAGGAAGAATCCAGCTTGGCTGCTGTGTCTGTTATTGAACCTACGTGGATGCAAGAGATTATGCTAAGCTATGAACATGACACTACTGCTACACAATTGTTAACAGAGTTGATTACAGACCCCTCCAATCTAGGGAAGTATACTCTACACCAGGGAATTATCAGGCATAATCACAAGATTTTTGTTGGGATGGGTTCTGATTTGAGGAAGAAAATTTGGGAAGCCCTGCATGTTTCACCTCTGGGTGGACATTCTGGTCAACAGGCTACATATAGAAGGATCAGCATGATCTTCTACTGGCCTAACATGAAACAACATATTATACAGTGGGTGAAGGAGTGTGACATATGTCAGAGGGTCAAGGCTGAGAATGTGCACTCTCCTGGCCTTCTTCAGCCATTGGCCATTCCTGAGAAGCCTTGGTATGACATTGGTATGGATTTCATAGAGGGGTTGCCAATGTCCTATAACAAAAACTCTATTTTGGTGGTTGTTGATAGATTGACTAAGTATGGTCATTTCATTGCTCTAAAACACCCTTTTACAGCTCAAGATGTGGCTGAGGCATTTTTAAGAGAGGTGTATAGGCTGCATGGCCTGCCTAGATCTATAGTATCAGACAGGGATTCTATTTTTACTAGCAGTTTCTGGCAACAGCTCTTCAGATCCCTAGGCACGAAATTGAATCTTACTACAGCCTATCACCCCCAAACAGATGGGCAGACTGAAAGGCTCAATCGGTGTGTGGAAACCTACCTCAGGTGTATGGTATTTGCAACCCCTAAGCAGTGGTTCAAGTGGTTACACTTAGCTGAATACTGGTACAATTCTAATTACCATTGTTCCTTACAAGTCACTCCGTTTGAGGCTCTCTATGGGGTGCCACCACCTCAGATTCCCTTAGGATCATTGGGTCATTCCACTAACTCTCAGGTGGGAGCCTGCGTAGGTGAAAGACAACAATTCCTACAACAATTGAAGGATAACCTCCAGTTGGCTCAAGCGAGACAGAAATTCTATGTGGATAAGCAGCGTACTGACAGGTCTTTGAAGGTAGGGGACAAGGTCTATCTTAAACTCCAGCCATACCGACAGTCATCGAGTGCAAAGTATTATGGACCATATGAGGTTCTTGAAAAAGTGGGGTCAGTGGCTTACCGTTTAGCTCTGCCACCGGGATCTCAAGTGCACCCGGTTTTTCACATATCTCAACTGAAGCTTCGAGTGGGTCCTGACATCATAGCTCAGTCGCAACCACCTGCTTGTGACGGTGAAGGTCGTATCTTGGTTGAGCCTCTGACGATTCTCCGTCGACGCATATCGAAGGTCAATAATGCAGCGGCAGTTCAGGTGCTGGTACATTGGGCCAATCTGAGCGCCGAAGAGGCCACTTGGGAGGACTGGGGGTACATTCGTAGTCGTTTCCCCAGGTTTGTGGCTCAGTTACAACCTTGAGGGCAAGGTTGATTTGAAGAAGGGTGGATTGTAATAGCTTGGAGTAGTAGCGAGGGTTTACGAATTGGGGGAAATGAAATCAGCTAATCAAATTAGAGAAACAAAGAGGACTTGGGGACAACTACGTGTAAGGAGGAGATTAAACAATAGCTATGCAGATCAACGCACAGGATTCATCCAGCTGGAGCCAGCTGTCAAGCTCTAATCTTGTAGTCAATAAATATCTGAGATTCCACACGTGCAGAATTAATTAGTGAATTACCGGTATTTCTTCCTTTCCAAAAATTCTCTCTCTAAAATTCCTTTCTCTCAATTCTCTCCTACGATCAATTCTTCTTCTTCTACTTCGCAGGACCAGTAACAGTATCAGCCATTAATGGAGGATTAGAAGAGCTTGATTTTGTTCCTTTTAGTTGTAATAAAGTCCTATTGTTCGATTAATAAAATTTCCCAAATTCGTTCGTTATTCAATTTCAATCGCAAGTCTATTACAATAAAATGGAACAGAGAGTGCGTCAAGGGAAGTATGTTGCTTAAATTTGTTAGAGCAACAAGGCCGCCGCGTATGGAACACTTGCTTTTTAATACTATTATTCGCCCTGCTGGATTAAGTTCTGTAAGAGGGCAAATATGAGAGAGATATATACTGTCTTACTTTTAATTTGCTTACAGTGTTTGTCCTTATAATTGATCTTATACTCTCATTAATTCAATCATTTTGAAATTCTACAAAATCTGTAGTGCGACAACTATACTATATTGCTTGCCTTTTTATAACCTTAATAACAGACAAAACAATATCAAAAGTACGATAGTTTGCTTTCGACTTTGTCCAGCGAATTCATGATTAACTTTCTAAAGCAACTTTCAAGTCTAATGCCTACATTATTTTACCCAAACTGTTCGAAAAATATTATAGATGGAAATACAAAGAGTAACCTTTTCATCAACAAACAGGACACAATTGTTAAATAATAAAAGATATATAAGATGGAGTTTGGACAGGAAAAACCGGCTCAAGCCACTCTATGACTTCAATTTTTAGGGTCTATTCTATTTGGTGCACAATTAATTATGTTAGGCTTTCATTCAATTACTTTAACACATATTATTTGGTGATAATACTTAGGGAAAAGTTCTAGATGAGATGGAAATGTTTAAACATTTTATTCAAGAGATTTGATATGAATATTTGGGAAGATTCACTTAGATGCCCCTCAAGCAGTGTTTTAAAAGGCAGTTTTGTGTTTCGCCCCAGGACAGGGCACTGGCAAAATGCCTCGAGGCATAGGTGTGAGGCTTAAGTCTTGTAAGGCTTACGCCTTAAGTGTCCGACTATACGCCCTAAGCACTCCTAACGCTCGGGGCTCGCCTAACAAATCTTAGGAAAATTATATATCGAATTCCTTAATTGGCATTGTTGACCCTTATAATTCTCTAATAAGTAAATGATGCTTAATAGTTTTTTTATCCATAGAAATTAGAAGATTGAAAATAATTCAAATAACAATTCATTGTATTGCATATTTATTATTTGAAAGCACTAAGAGGGTGAATATCATTTAATATTTCTTTTAAAAATACTTAATTAGTCGATTTTTACATCTTCACTTATCAATATTGGTCTTCATATTATTTCCTTACGTCTCAAAATAATCGCTATTTGAAAGTAAATTATTGTGTTTTATTATCTCAAAATTACCATGATGGTACTAATAAAGTTTATTGTTATTTTCTTTCAGGGGTGTAAATTGCATAGTACGATCATAATATATTTTACAAAAATTTAATTCTTTTATTATTTGAAAGTTAAGATGTTAGAGTTGATTTGCATCTCATAGTAGCTATTATAACGTTTCTTTATTTATACTTGTAAAATTATATTAAAAGTTTTATTTTCTATGAGTTTGTTTGATCATATTTTTAATTGTTTTAATTATTAATTTATTATTTATAATTTTTGCTTTATAACACTATTTTACTATATTATAAATTAAAAATTTTAAGATCCATGAGGCGTACGCCCCATCGCCTCGAGGTTTACACCTCACCCCGTCCTAAGTAAAATGCTCCGCCTCAAATCCCAGCCTTTTAAAACACTGCCCCCATGCAGCGATTTGTTAGGCTGTCACAACCATCCAACATTAATTATGTGCGTTAACTTCCATGCCTATTGCACATTAATTATGCCTGCGTTAACTTCCATGCACTTGTGAAAAAATATCGATAATGGGGATTCACTCCACCTAGTGATTTTCAACTATATACGTCTCTTTTGTTTACTCTACTTAGCTTCATGTTTTTTGCTAATTTCTGGCTTCACAAGTCAATTTAGGAATTCTTTTGATCTCCTCATTTCTATCTATTACTTCTATTATTTTATTTTGAGTGAAGTGTCAAAAACACACCTAAACTATCTTCTTTTTTTGAATTTCATATCTAAACTATTGAAGGTGTGAGAAACACATCTAAACTATCACTCATTAGTTTGAGAAACACACCTCAAAATGAATAAGAATCAATTAAAAATATTTTAAAAATGAAAAAAATAATGTGTTAGTAAAAAAGAATAAAAATATGTCACGTGGACTGATTTTTAATGGCTAGACACATCTAAAGAGTTTGTAAGCAAATATTTGGTCTAGTCAGCTTTTAGGTGTGTTTCTCAAACTAATAAATGATAGTTTAGGTGTGTTTCTCAAACTAAAAGTGATAGTTTAAGTGTGTTTCTCACGCTTCCATTAGTTTAGGTGTGAAACTCAAAAAAAGAGGATAGTTTAGATGTGTTTTTAACACTTTACTCTTTTATTTTTGCACGAGTCCATTTAGCTACTATATATATAAACAAGTGTTAGCAAGAATACATATCATACAGTTTTAGAGTTCCTTGGTAAATTAAACTGCGAGCAGAGCACGTACATACGTACTCGCTCCGATGGCTCAAGAAAGAGTAAAGCCCGATAGAGAGGTAATCTCAAGTTTCAATAAGAACAAATTTCAATTACTCTTTCACTGGTTGTATTATTCTTCATATTTAGGAGCTGATCTCAATTAAGTACACACTGATCAGTTTTCTGCAAATTTTATTTATTGTTAAGCTGCAAGACGTTGTTATTGCTGAAGAAATTGGCCGTGTCAGAATGCTTACCTTAAATCGCCCAAATCAGTTAAATGTCATTTCAGGCAAAGAGGTATAGTAGTATATGTTATTCCCTCCCTTTCGTCTCATATGATGGCATCATTAATTGACTAATCATACATTTACGAATGAAAGAAAGGAGTTAACGCTTCGGTTACGGGTTCAGCCAAACTCACTGGCTTTGGTCCAAATTTTGTATTTATATAAGAAAAATTATTGAATATGTACAAATTATTATTACGAAATTTAGAATCTCAAACTCATAAGCTTTAAATCCCGACTTCAATGGCCTTTTTGTTCGTCATCTTATATTAAGTTTAATTATGTGTAATTGTTTAAGTCAATATTTTTCTTGTACATATTAGGCATTATTGCTGGGAGAGAACCTCGAGAAATTTGAGAAAGATGACATTACACAGCTAGTTATTATCAAGGCAAGTATATTTCTCGTCCTAATTAAATGATGCAAATGCTAGCTCAACGCATATGTCTTATTAAGATATACATGGAGTTAATTTTGTGATGTAAATAGGGAGCGGGGAGAGCTTTCTCTGCTGGTGGGGACTTGAAAATGTTCTATGATGGTCGAACAACAAGTAAGCAATTATCTTTTTAATCAAAATTGTTTGGTAGAGGAAGGAGAAAATGGGAGAGGGATTACAAGGTGAGAATCGAACCTTCATCAACAAGATGAAAGTTCAAGTAGTCAACCAATTATAAGCTACTAAGGTTCCTCTATAATCAATTATTTGTAACTAGTAAACTAGTAATTAGTTTAGTTATTCAGTTTTTAAGACTATATATATATATATTGAGTTAAAAGTTCACTTAATTTAATATGGTATTTCTCAGGGGATTCCTGCCTTGAAGCTACTTATCGAATGTATTGGCTTTGCTATCACATTCATACATATAAGAAAACCCTGGTACGTTGTACTTTTCTGATGCTCTTCTTTGACCATTGTTATATTATACTCCCTCCATTTTATTATTGGGATAATTACAAAAAAATACACATAATAAATATACATTGCAATTTTGTGGCCAAAAAAGTACATTACATTTTTATAGCCTAAAATTAGGATTTGACCACGGAATGAAAAATAACTTTTTTTGTATAATATTATATACGTTTGTATATTGTATTGTATATTGTTGTATATACAATACAGTCTTTTTATTATATTGCATACTGTTATATATGCAATTATTCAATGATATACATAATTATACAAATATATAGATATGTATATATAATGTTTAAACAATGCATCTACATTTTATAAGTGTATATAAATGAAGAGGAACAAGAAAATCATTGAAATAAAAAGACTATATTGTATATACAACAATATACAATACAGTATACAAATGTATACAACGGACTTTGCCTTCTTCCATGAATTCGAGCACCAAATTCATCCAAAAACACTTCAAAACTACACCAAATCATCCAAAACTTTAGATTTGGGCTCCTCAATATATAACTGATCTTTTGTAGTCATACCCACTTGAAACAGAGCTTATTACTTTACGAAAATTCGATTTTCAAATTTTGAAGCTTAGAGCTTCAATAATGGCTGAACATCCAAAAAATTCGTGCTACAACAGTGAAATCGTAATGTAAATTTGCTATATGCTTGGTCTATGAATTTTATAGACCTGTATTCCCTTAGATGTTCATTAGTTGTAGCAATAATGAACAACTATGAAACATTTCATGAATTGTGCATTAAATAAGCATTGAGTTACAGATTGTAAAGTAACATTTTGGACCTATACAATTGGGCCGTTTTTGGTAATGTAATGTACAGTGAGCTATATTTTGTAATGTAACATTGTTGGATGCACTTTTATGTAATTTTTCCTTTATTATTTATGTGTGGCGATTATATTTGAACAGTTTTTTTATGCGCCTGCCACCATGCATCAAGAAGGTTTTTTTTATATTCACTCAATCGTTTGAGATCACAATTAAATTTTTTATTTAATTAATTATCCTTTATGAGCGGCCTGGTAGGTTGCTCTTGTTCATGGAATGTCAATGGGCGGAGGTGCATCTTTGATGGTTCCAATGAGGTTCTCAGTTGTCACTGAAAAAACTGTGAGTATATAATATATATAGAGAGAGAGGCCTACATCATTAACATATATGTATATGTAATAATTCTAATCTTGATTTTCAAATCTAAATTAATTGTGTAATATGTATATTGGTAGGTATTTTCTACTCCAGAAACACTTATAGGGTTCCACCCAGATTGTGGCTTCTCATACATACTTTCTCGACTTCCTGGACGACTAGGTAATTAAGTCTTCCAATAGTATTGTTCTTTCTGTTTGTATGCCTATAATTTTATTTCTTTTTACTTGACACTTCTTTCTTAATTTTGTTCACACCTTTATAAAATTCAGAAACTCTTTTGACTTTGAAAAGTAGTTCCATCTTGCCTTATAATGATAAATATGTCTCGATATATTTAAGACCACAAATTAAATGGTACTTAACTATATCCCAAAACTCTCTTTAAGAAAAAATTATGTCTAGCTAAACATTGTCATATAAAATGGAATAAGAAATGGGTTGTTATGAAATATATTACTATTTATATGTATGTCCACTTAAATGTAAACTCCTCATATCATCCCGATTATTTTTCACCATTATGTTTCACCTCCTCCTTGACCTCAAATCCTTACTATATCTCCCACCCCCTCCGTGATCTTTTCCCTTAGTGCCATAGAGGCTACCTTTTGTATGCATAAAGGTCTTGACGATTATGTTGTACACAAGCAGTTGAAGACTTGGGAAACATATAGAAAAAATAAGAAAAGTTCTCATCTCTTGTCTTTTTTTATTGCTCTTACTTTCATACTTTGATATAATAAACTAACTCTTTTAGATTGATTTTACAACACGAATGTCTTATTTTGTGTCAAATTGGTGAAGCTACAATTAATTAAGAACAAGGTGGTGATTATGGTGTTGCATATATATATAGGGGAATACTTGGGGTTAACAGGAGCAAGGCTAAAGGGTAAAGAGGTGGTTGTTGCAGGACTTGCCACACATTTTGTCCCTTCTCAGGTCACTACTACTACAACACACTATTTTTCTTTCACTTAATATATTCACAAATTAAATGATCATTTGACCTTATGATCTTTTTTTGTCTTTGTTTATAGAAATTGGTTGAGCTAGAGAAGCGCTTATTGAGCTTAAACATCGGTGATGAGAATGCCATTGAAACTGTCATCAAGGAATTTTCTACAGATTTTGAGATACATGAAAATAGCATTTTGAATAAGTAATACTATGTCTTAAATAATTGAGTTAATATCTCATACTGTCACTCAATTAACAGTTTTTATATCAGAAAGGCACTTGACTTTGTATTGTAACACAAAAATAATTCACTCAAGTCACTCAACTTTATCTTTATTTTGTAATAGAAAAATCGCTCAATTATTGTCATTTCACCAACAAAGTCACTCAACTAATATGTTCATCAATTCACATGCGCAGGATGTCCATAATCAACGAGTGCTTCTCCAAGGATTCTGTAGAGGAGATCTTGATGTCCTTTGTAAGATCATCATTAATCAATTCTTCGTGGCGTATAATAGAATAATTAACTCAAACATTAACACATTTAATTAATTACTTGATGTTTGTTTTATTTCCAGGAAACTGAGGCACACAAAGTAGGAAATGGTTGGATTCAACCAGTGCTTAAACACCTAAAGAAATTATCCCCAACGGGACTGAAAATAACACTAAGATCGGTAATTCACCATCTATTTCTATGCACTCTATCAGAAGATAGAATGAAATTATCCCCAATGGGACTGAAAATAACACTAAGATCGGTAATTCACCATTTATTTCTATACATCCTATCAGAAGATAGAATAATTGCACTTCTCGAAAGTGAAACTACATAGCTAATTTCACGTATAGTCACTGAAATTTACTTATAAAGTCAAAATATTTTTTTTCCTCACATTAAAGTAATGGACTATAAAAAGAGACATTGAATACTATCCAATCTGATGAGACCTCTAGAGCAAATTAAAGGAATGTATATATATCTGCAAAGAGTTGAAATTTATGTTACTGATAAAGTCATGATCGAAGTAGCTAAAAGTGAATTTTTCTTACGGTGCCAATGTATAAAACGAAAAAAAAAAAACAATTTTATTTTAAATTGTACGTTTTCTAAATTATTATGCAGATTCGAGAAGGAAGGAAACAAACGTTATCTGAGTGCTTGAAGAGAGAATTCAGAATCACAATCAATATACTAAGGACAACAATATCTAGTGACTTTTATGAGGTATAGTATGTAACTCTTCAACTTTAATTTTAAGTATAGTTAAAATATTTTTAATTTTATTTGAAAACATTTCACTTTGAAACGTTTTGGTACTTTTGAATCTTAGCTGATTCTATTTCCTTTTTTGTTTGTTTGTTTATAAAGGGCATAAGGGCTATTGCCATTGACAAGGATAACTCTCCCAAGGTATTGTCCTTTTCTCTTCGTGTGTAATCTGTAGATGCTTTTACAATTTCAAAACACAATCTGTAGATGCTTTTACAATTTCAAATTATATGTACGACAATAACAATTACAGTCTCAATGTTAAAGAAGTTGAGGTTGACCAAATGAATTTATGCCTATTGAGCGCGCATACATTGGTTTTAAATTTTGAATTCGTCTAATTTTGTCCAACCTCAAAAGTCAAAAGTAAAGAAACAGAGAACTCTGCACAGGAGTCGTTTGGTAGAGTGTATAAAAATAGTGCAAAATATAATGTATTAGTAATATTTGTGTTAGTTATGCTTGCATTAGTCATGCTTGCTTTTTTCTTATTATGCAGTGTTTGATTTGGTGTATTAAAAATAACATGAATTACATAATTTCTAAAAATAAATTATTTTTTACAAAAATAGCCTTCATAAATATGATGGAAAGGATGTAGAAAAGATTTTGAGGGACAATTGTGACTTTAACCATAGTAATGCATGCATTAGAATCCATTGCATTACTAATACCAGGAATTTTCATGCATTAGTAATACACTCCTTAATACACAATAGAGTGTATAACTAATGCAATGCACAAAGCTAATGCATACATTATTTTTTCCAATACACTCTACCAAACGACTCCTAACTGTTCTATCTCCCCATTCAAATTCAGTGGTGGCCTTCAACTCTAGACAAGGTGGAGGATGAGCAACTCAACTTGATCTTCAAAAATTTTGAACAACATTTGGAGCTCCAGATTTTTGAAACGGACGAGCACAGGTTCAAAAGGATCTTCAAATTTTCGTATACGATTTCTACTTTTTTTATATAAGAAAAATTCCTGTTTCTTAAATAATTGTATATGTACTCCGAAAAAATGACAAAAATATCCGCTTATGTTTGATGATAGGTCCTTTAAAAGACTATTTATAAACCTACCCTCAAACATAAGGACTACCTTTGTCATTTTCTCTATTGTACACTTGAAACAATATTGTTCGTAATTCTAATCTTGCATCTCAACCTATTAACAGGTGGAAAGGAAAATATGATGATTCAGATTATTATCATCTTAATCAAGCTGTGAAAATTCAGAAAGCACGACCATTAACAACTCCTGGATCTGGTCTTATAGTGTCTGCCTTGTGATATTATAAGCAATAAGAATAACCATCAGAACTGAGGGGCTCCATCTTTTTAAAAGGACTTCATAAAGACATAAACTATGAATCATGGTGGGCATATAGACATGAAATGAATGTGTGGCCGGGGGACTCAAATGTTATTTTTTGAATAGCTAGAAGACTTATTGCATGAGAATGGTAAAGTTAATCATCAAATGTTGGATTGAAGTTTCAATTATAATGAGAGGCTTCCGCTTCATATTACCTCACACTACTTTTAGTTCTTCCCGACAACTGTACGGTAAAAAAGAAAATATTTTTTCCCATGAAATTATTTTGTTGGGAAAATGTTTTGCATTAAAATTATCAACAAAAATTATGAATCGATCAAGCTAGATGAATGATTGCACGCCTGTGAACTATTCACAAGTGAAATATCAAACGATTAACGTAACATAAGGTGAGAATTCTGCTTTCTCGATTATAAATTCCCAAGTGTACTTCTAGCAGCCATTCTGATTTTAAAAGTGATGTTTAAATGTATGTGTAAGAGGATTGTGTTATACTAACACAAATCTAAGAGGGTGGTTAGAGTGTCAAATTATCTCCACTCTTGATTTTTGGAAAATATACAAAATAGCAATGTGAGTTTTGAGTCCATATGGTGATGAATATCTAGATAATATTTTTGAGATACGAAAGAACTTTATGATCGATAATTTGCTTTGAAATCATTACTTTCCTGAAATCCAACGTCAAGTTATTGTTCTAAAATTTTATTTACACAGGTTTTGAACCTTAACTTAACTTGTATAATAGGTTCTTCAAATTTCACTTGCAACCGTTTGAATTTTAAACTGTTTTTTGTGCTTATTTTTCAACTATTTTTTTCATGCGCCTATTTTTCAAGTACTATAGTACAAGTGAACTGTATTGAGTGTATTCTAAATAGCAGTCCTAAAAGTTGCTACCTGCTACCTGTATCAGCACCCAAGGATATGGCCTAGTGGTTCAATGAAGTTGGGTTGAGCACCATGAGGTCTCAATTCCCAACAGAGACAAACACTAGGTGGTTTCTTCCCATCTGTTCTAGCCTTGGTGGACAGAGTTACCTGGTACCTGTTGCTGGTGGAAGGTGGCAGGTATCCCGTGGAATTAGTCGAGGTGCACGCAAGCTGGCCCAAACACCACGGTTATAAAAAAAAAAAGGTTGCTACCTGTATCATTTTTACTAAATTTAAGTCGTGACTTATGAAATGGGTGTTTTACTTGAATGACCTATAAGGCTCGTCTTAAGGTTTTGGTTCTTTTAATAAACTTTTTTAAAAATGACTTTTGCTTGAGAAATTCCTTGGGTAAAACTTTAGTTGTTCATCAGGTATAAATAGAGAACGTAAGTTAGCTTTGGTTGTGAAGCAGGAGTTCGAGATACTGTAATAAGTCATACATAAAGAACCTACTCAATTGATCATAAATTCTGCCTCATAAGAAAAAATTGCATGTATTACTCAATTATTCACAAGTTATAACAAACGGATAAAATTTGATAATATGCATTCTATCTGCCATACTAAATTGGTCGCACATTATGATGTATCGACAAAAATTACATGTATTGTTCAATTCTTCTTAACTTTTTCATCCACTTTATAAAGAGCATTTTAATAATGTACAAATAATATTCTACACCTTTTAATTGAAAATGTATCTTTTAAAATTATTGTTGGGAAAGGACAATTGAATTTGATCGTGATAAATTTTGAAAAAAAAATAAGTCGGTTAATACAATTGAAAAAGCACGCCCAATAGACAACACATTACTGATTACACTATCTTCAATCTATCTAACTTAATAAAATATTCCAGACACTAGCTTTATAAGCAAAACAAACTTATGTGCACATTACAAGAAAACTTATGCTTGATGGGCCGTCAACATAAATTTTGTTAGGAAGTATTTTTGGGTAAACAACACAAATCCGACAAGTATAAGAGCTAATTATTTTATTTTTACAACTTTTCTAATTACATATAATCCCATAAAATAAGATTCGATGATACATCAAAATAGCCTTGATATATAACGTTTTTGATACATAGCCAACTAATCAATTAACTTTTAAAAAAAATAACGAAATCACATTTATTTAGGGGGTAAATTACGTTAAACGATTTTGGAGGATATAGAGAATCTCTGAGTTACCAAAACAGAAGAAAAATTCAAAAAAGTTCCATCAGATCATCTCAATATACAATCTTCTCAATTTCTTTCACCTCTATTGATCTTCTTCCTTTTTTAATTAAAATTGTGTTTTTCAAATCGTTTATCTTAAAATTGCATTTCTCAATTTCTTTCATCTTTATTCGTTGTATCCAACAATGGAGTTGTGGTTGTTGTGGCTTGGCATTTCTAGTGGTTGTTTGACGATTTAAATTCCGCTGAAACGGTGGATGTTGGAGTTGTGGCGGTTGTGGTTGGATGTTAATGGAGTGGTCGGTGGTGGGTTTGGTGATTTCCGGCGGGTGTCACGTGGGAGGTCGGCGTCCAGAGGCGAACCCAGGATTTGAGCTTGACGGGTGCACCTCTATATTTAAATATAGTAATTAATAGTGTCAAAGTTCGACATACAGTTCTTTGAAAACTTATTAATTATGATATTTTATAAGAAAATCCTAATATTGTTGAATATCATTAATTAGATTTAATATGACAAAAGTGTGTTATCCACCGTACTTGAATTTGACGCACTTTTATATTTTGAACAATAATAGAAAGTTTTTGAAAAATATGAAATCCGAGAGATTTTTTTGCTAGATGGTTGCTAGGGAAAAACGTTTGATTTAAGCCTATTTCAAACTTTAAATTGCTAATTTTTAAAATAAAAAATAAGTCAATGATTAAAAGATAAAAGTAAAATAAACATTATACAGTATAAGATAGGGAGAATATCTACCTTTTGAAGTTGGAGGGGAGCTTGTATTTTTGAAATAAAAGAAAAAATATGTAAATAATGTCCACAGTACATAAAAGAGAAAAAAAAGATGTAAAATAATTGACTACTAAGTAGGAAGGGTTTTTTTTAATCAAAGGAGATATATATATATATATATATATATCAATAAGTAGGAAGGATGTTTGAAGTGGGGAAACATAAAAAATAGCAATAATGCTTCAGTAACATGTATTTGGAAAAAGGAGCAATAAATACTCCCTCCGTTCCATTTTACTTGGCCTCCTTTCTAAATATGTTTGTTTCAAATTAGTTGTCCATTTTCGCAAACCAAAAGTGTTTTACTACCTTTTTCCCATAATTATCTTCAGTATTAAATAACTAAAGAAAATAATAATAGTTAGATTTAGAGTTCCAAAACATCATTAATAGGGTTAATTTTGTAAAATATACTTCTAATTAATGTTTTCTTAATGGGTGTGCCAAGTCAAAAGAGGCCAAGTATTTTGGAACGGAGGGAGTAATTGTTGTTGTCGGGGTTCGAACCCAATTCATCACACAATAAGGGAGACTTTAGGCGACATACTCAACCATCTAGCCTGTCAAGCCAGTTGTTCTTGCGGGTGCACTACATCTATTTAACTAAACTCCCTGATATATATACAGATATACAAACTATATATACAGAGTTTTTCTCGAGGCTAGCGGGTGCACGTGCACCCCCTACTCTATGTGTAGGTTCGCCTCTGTCGGCGTCTGTGGTTCGCTCCCTCCATTTTTGCTGAAGACGGCCAGATCTGAAAAATATATCAAAATAATAATGTTCCAAATACATATATGTATCAAATACATTTATCTGGTACATATGTCTAATACATATATCTGTTTTATCATATATTTATCTGATATATTTATTTGTTTCATCATATATTGAAAAGGTTTCAGATATATATGTAATAAATACATTTATGTGATACATATGTATGATACATGTATTAAGACAAGATAATTGGTTTTTAAAAACCAATTAAATATCATTAAGACAAAATATTTGAATCGATAATATCTACATATGTATATCAAGATAAATAATTTACCTTATACACAATACACATAAAGACTCAACCCATGCTACATTAATATGAATCATGAGTAAACAAAATTTTATCTTGTACATACACATAGATAGGCATAATGAATGATTATGATATGTATCATGTACATAATATAACTTATAATACATATATTTATTTTATAAACAATGTATCATTGTATACACATATTAAATTTATCAAGTAAAACTCAAACAATGTATCGTTGATATACATATTATTGCATCAAGAAAAATTCATCCAAATTTTTGATACATTACGTTTCTGATACTTTTGATACATTATGATACATTGGTACGCAGATGCATTCACATGTATCATGAACTAAAAATTACATTCTTTTTTGAATTATGATACATGTGCACAAAGATACATTCGTATGTATCATGAACAAAGCTTCATATTTTATATGAACTAGTAGACTATGATACATGGACATGCAGATACATTCATATGTATCATGGACAAAAAACTGCATTCTATATACATGACACTGTAGATGAACAGTCCTAAATTTTTCATGTCAAACATCACCAGATCTTTGCTAGCAAAACCACCGCTTGCACCATCCTTATCGGCTGGATCTTCTGGACGGAAGAGTTCTTGCATTATTCTGGTAAAATGTATCCATGATTGCTAAACTTAACTAAATTGACACGCCATTAAAAGAGCCTCCATTCCAAATACAGAAATTCCACCTTAACCAAATTGACACCCACCAGACATCAATTAAAAATTCACCTCAGCAAAATTATACTCCCTCACCATTAACGAAAAAAACCCACCACCGCACCATTAGATAACTTTCACTCCATTTTCTTCAATTGACAATTGACACAGACCCATAATTTTAAAAAAAAAAAAAAAAAAGAGAAAGGGATTCACCACTAACACCTTTTTGATGAAGAAGAAGAAATAGACACATATTCATCAAAGTAACACAATGAATTCCAATGTGGATTACTCATACCATAAACTAATCTCATAAAAAATCAAAAAAATTGAAAATGATTTGATAACTACTTGTTGGATGTGGGTAGTTGATGAAGTTTGAAAAGAAATCGGTGGAAATGTGGGATGAGGTTACCGATAATTTTGGGGAGATATCTGAAAGATTGAGAGGCATATTTTTTGGGCTAGAATGGCGGAGTAATATGTGGTTGTGTGTTGGATTTGATATGTATCAAGTATTGAGTAACCTTAATCCTTAAAATATGAAATTTTATGTAATTGTTTAAAAGATATGGAAATTTATGTATTAATGGCTATCATGTTTGGGGAATTATGGAATTAAAAAGTTGGTACTAACTTAAATGGCAGTGTCCAAATAAGATGTCTGATGCAAAAATAACACAAATTTCACACGTCAGATACATTACCTTTCTAATATATCACCAACTAAATCAGGTTTTTAAAAAATTTCATGTATTTATGTATCTGAGTTTTATAATTTCATGTATCATGTATCTGAGTTTTGTAATTTCATGTAAACGTTTAAAAAAGAGAACAAACGGAGGGGAATACGTTTTCCAAACTAAGGGAACGAATGAAGGAAAAATCAAAAGGGTATCGTCGGAATATTGAAATGGAGAGGGGACGGCGGTCGTTGGGTTGACTGGTTTGTTGGAGCTTCTATAGCGGTGTTTTTTGGCCGGAGAAGACAGTGGGTTTAGTTGTTTTGTTGGTGGAGTTGTGATTGTTGTTGGTTGTTGGTAGAGAAGAGGAGGGAGGCATGGTAATAATTTTGTGATAGTGTGTGGTTAGACAGAGGGGGGGTGTTAGTGAAAGTCGGGGGGGAGTGAATTGAAATTTCCCTCTCAGTTGACTATCTAGAGGAGCTAGTCGACTTCCCTGCAAGTTAGTTTAACAAACAGTATAAAAATAAATATTGCGTAAAGTAAAGAGACAGGAATTTTATACTGGTTCAAATCACAGATGTGGAGCCTATTCTAGTCCTCTTGGATTACCACTGATATGAGTTTGGTGATGTATCAAGTACAATGAAAATAGAAAAATAAAAATGTGGTAAGATATGTAATTAAATAAAAGATGTGAGAGAATATATATTAATGGTAAGGATGTTTGGGGAATTTTGTAATTTAACCCTTTACAATTTTCTTCCTAGAAATCCAATGAGGTGGGAAGAGGGTGAGGTGTAACCACCCACATGGGTCCTTTCAAAGACTATCCAGCATGGCCCAACTGAAAGAGGCCCAGTAAAATAAGTTCTCATTTCCCGATGTGGCATCAATATCTCGTTCCCTTCATTATCCACCCATGGGCACCAACACCATAACTACTAGTGCTTTTGCTACCAGAATTGGAGTGCCCCTTTGTCGTCTTCAAACCTCCAATTTCACTTTCTTCCCTTATAAACTTTCGACCTCTATATCAAACACTCTCCTGAAGCAATCATCAACTACAATGTCTCTCCAAATCAACGCTTCCTCTGCCATTGGTACTCTCAAAAAACACATACACAATTCTGATTACAAATTACTAAAATCCTAAAACGAAGAAGATTCTGTTGATTCATTTGCCTTGAGACGACAAATTAGCTGGTCAAGCGTTGCTTAGTAGTATTGAAAAAGGACTAGCTATTGCTTCTACTTTTCTTTAAGTAGATAGTGTGATTGAGTTTCATTTGCACAACTACTTGAAGCTTTGGTTTGCTTGTATCGCTTGCTTTATGTCTGACGTATATATTTGATACCATTAGAATGTCGAATTTCTTAGGATATTCAAAGGCTAGTGCCGCCGGCCATCATCATTCATCACCACGGTACAACCACCTCAAACAGATTTTTAGAGGGTGTTATCGTCGTTAATTAGATCAAGTCTTATGGAATATGATGTTTATGTGTATCTTGACTTAGTTTTGTTGACAGGAATTTATGTGATTGTGGAAAAATAAAGTTGCCACCGTGCGACTTAAAGTTCACAGGTTCAAGCATGGGAGTGGCACTAATGATTGCATTAGGGTAGACTGTAAACATCACAACCCTTAAGGGCTCGTTTGGTTGGGGAACAAGTTATTCCGGGATAACTTATCCTGGGATTGTTATTCCACCCTTAATGTGGGATAAAAATAACACTACAGTCCCAAGATAACTAATCATGGATAAGTTATCTCGCGATTTTATCCCAAATCATCCTAAAATTAATCTCGGGATTAATCTTTGTGCACCAGTATGCCCTTTCTTTTTTGGGCAAAATAAGTTGGCAATCTTAAGTGTCCAATTGAAAGGAGTTATTCAAATGCCGATGACTTTATGTTTAGGAAGCATGTTTCATGCTTTACTCTTAAGAAATATGCATCTCTTTCTGAATTTTGTCTTCTCTAGTTTGATTCCTGTTGTCTGATATATTGGTTATTGAAGATGTTCCAAGTGAAGAATTGGAGGCTTCATCTAGGGGTAATATTGGAGCGAACGACTTGCTGATTGTTGGACCTGGTGTTCTTGGTCGTTTAGTGGCTGAAAAATGGAGAGAGGTATTGTTCTTTTAAAAGAAGGAACATGAGTTTCCTGTGTCTCTAGAGCACATATTTGTACACCAGTTCAAAAATAGGATGATTCTAGCCAACTACTTCTTGTTTGTTAAGTTGGGTTTGGTTTTGGAAGCATGTTATTTTTTTTATAACCGTGGTATCCAAGTCAACTTGCACGCACCTCGACTAATTCCACGGGATACCTGTCACCTCCCACCCGCAACAAGTATCAGGTAACTCTATCCATCAAGACTAGGATAGATGAGAAGAAATCACCTAGTGTTTTTGTCTGTTGAAATTTGAACCTGAGACCTGTATTTTTTATTTTTCTGAAATTAGATTGTATTTAGAGTACAACACTCTGGCTTGTAAGTATAACATACTGGTGGATTTATATGCTGCTTATGGAGTGTGCTTTGTGAATTAGACGCTAAGAGTTGTAGATCCTTTAATGTGGCAGGAATACCCAGGCTGTCAGATATATGGGCAGACTGTGACTACCAATCACCACGATGAACTGATTAAAATGGGAATTAATCCATCTTCCAAACAAACCAAACTGACTTACAAGTTCCCTTATGTTATATTTTGTGCTCCTCCATCTCAGACTGAAGACTACGCTGGTGACACTAGGTAAGGTTAATAATTTGTCAAGTCCCTATCTATATTGGCATTATTTGAATACAAGTTTCATCTTTTCTGAGGCTCATTAATCATGCTGATATCAAAGTGTTTCTTGTAAAAAACAATAACAAGGTGGATAGTTTCTGCGGATGTTTCATGATGGAGAGCAGAAACATAGTAATCCGTGGTTCACTAATGAGCAAAAACGTGTTTGAATTTCTGGCTTTTTATTAAAGGGAAATTTTTATCTGGTGAACTATACCAACTAGTTGGGATTAAGGCTTAGTTGTTATCATGTTGTGTTGCATGTCATAAGTTTTAGGGATGCTGCTGCTTTTATTTAGGGAATAATAAGTATCTCTTTTCTAATAGATTTCTTCATCAATCATCAGTATGAGTCACTCAGATTAGCTTTTCTGTTTGTTTCTGCTTAGTAGGGAAGTGATTTCTAACAGAGAATTAATGATTAATATTATTTTTCTTGATAACGGTATAAAATCTTTTATTCATTAATCTATTCACATTTTATTGTATAAAATCTTTTATTCATTAATCTATTCACATGTTGTTACTTGTCAGTTTTTTTGCTTTGTCTTCTGACTTGCTTAGGTGACACTGATTGAATTGATCATGTTAATGTGGTTTAATGTAAAACTGAATGCTACCAGTAATTAAGTCCTCTTTTGCTGTGATATGAGCAGGGAGGCTGCATTAAATTGGAACGGTGAAGGTTCCTTCCTATTTACTTCAAGCTCTGCACCATATGACTGCTTTGACAATGGAGCAATAAACGAGGTGTTAAATCTTATAAAACATTATTCAAGTAACAGTTTCTTGTTCTGATTGATTAACTCAAGGTGGGATTCTGCGTATTTAAAATTAAGATACGGTGTTTTTAACTGCCTTATTAGAGGAACTAATGCATTTTGATTTATGAAGTTTATAACTAATGTCAGCGGTTCTCCTTTTTTTAGCTTAACATCTTTTCTTTGTCAATGTATAGGACGGCCCTGTAGTTCCAATTGGGAGGAGTCCTAGAACCGATGTACTTCTCAAGGCAGAGAAAGTAGTGCTGGACTTTGATGGTTGTGTAGTTAGATTGGCTGGCCTTTATATATCCTTCGTAATGCGCTTCAGTTGGCATATTTCCTTCTGTGGAGCTTTTAGATCTTTATTGCTTATGTGCCTACCTTAACCACTAACACAAAGCAGATAGAGGTGCACATATATACTGGTTAAATAAAGGGAGCATTGATAGTCGCCCCGACCACATCCTCAATCTTATTCATTATGAGGTGACTATGCATTTACGTTTTACATCATGTTTAGCCGGAGGTTGCACCTTTGTTGCCCATTCATGCTATATTTGATGTTTTGGCCTGTCTATTCCAACAGGATGCAGCTTCATTGTCAGTTACCATCTTGAAGAAGAAACTTCGCAGTCGAATCTTTTTGGGCTGTGACAACCACCCTGTATCCAGGTCATTCCATTTAAATACTCTCCGTGTTTGGGTCAAGTAATTAAAATATTCTGAATTTCTGGCCCATGCTGTATTACCTTGTGCTCATTGCAGGCAGGAAGTGATGGACTTAGTCGATAAAAGTGGAAAGTTTGATAAGAAGTTTGAGGGTTTCACAGGTAACTGATTCTATCCTTGGATCTTTATTACTCATATTTGCTTAAAGAGTCATGTTTGAGCGGTGTGTAATTTCTTTCAGGAACTAGTGATCCTTTAGGGAAGAAGCTAAACAACTCGAAGACTCGTGCTGAACTAGGATGGGAGCCTAAATATCCAAGCTTTGCTCAGTTCCTTGGAGTTTCAGAATAATTGCTGCCACATCTATCACCTCTTCGAATAATTGGAGTAATTAGGACGTCCATTTTCACACTTACTTTCTGATGCAGCATGCATTACCCTGCTTTCATATTCAATTACTAAAACTATAGGATAGGTTTTTTGTGTATTTAGCTACAATCTGTTACAAGTATAGTATATATAGCACATTATGAGATTGGCATCTGTGTACAGCCCTAATGCAATTTATTTGCTTGGGCAGGGGAACGGTGTCCTTGTCAATCATTACTAAATGTTTCTGCCTTTTTTTTTAAAAATCTTGTGACCAATGTGGCATAGAGAGATTTGGTCTGCTTGTTGGAAACTCAGAAGGGTTCAAAGTAATCTGGTTTCAGGAGCTGGTGCAACTAGGGTACTCAAGAAAAATCAAAAACCAAACCTAATGACTCAATCAGTGTGCACTTTGATTTGATTCGATTTGATTCTGTGTAAATTTCGGTAAAAAATGATAGTATTTGATGTCGTTTTGTACTAAATAAAATACAAGTTAAACCGAGAACAAACAAAACCAGAAATATTGTACTATCTTTTTGGGGGGAAATTGTATCATGAATGAAATGGGTGTAACTAGATGTCATGTGTTGTGCCTAGGTTCTTTGAGGATCTTTCCTAATTGTATTCCTTATATTTTTGGATTCCTCAAACAATGAAGGCAACTGATCTACTATATGGTTTTACATTGATTTTCTGGTCGTATACTACACAGCCATTCTTGCCTGCAGTTTCTGCTATGATGTGGGAACAGAAGGTCAATGCTGCTTAATAGGCTCATGAAAGGAGGGAGTGCTCCCGACCAGGGTTTCTTTTCATTTCCATGGCTCGAATTCGAAACCTCTTTTTCTTCCCTTGTTTCACTAATCACATAAAAATAGTGGTCTTGTTGGTCTCATCACAATTACAACCATTTGCAATTTGCAAATTACATTAAAATCTTTTAAAAAAAAAAAAAAAGTTAATCTGAAACCTTTTGATGTACATTTAAAATAACATTCAGTAATGTTAGCATGACGGTCACTACTTATCAAGAATGGAAAAAGAAAAAAATAATGTTAGCATGACGGTCACTACTTATCAAGAATGGAAAAAGAAAAGAAATAGAAGCCATAAAGGGTGTTCTTTTTCTTTCTTCCTTTTTTTTTTTTGGTTAAAATTTACATTCACGTGATGTTTGCATCAAATCAATAAATACATGATACGAGTTTACATATGCATTTTCTCACTTATCCATGGTTAAGTAACATAAATTTCACTTCATTTAGTCACTTAACCATGGTAATTTGATATACAATTTAGTGTAACACCCACGTGGTAAGCCTTTTATCATCTTGTCAGCAAAAATGTCAGCTATAAGACGATGCAAGATCATTAAGGGCCAGAAGCATGTGTACAACCAAAAAGCTCCTTTATACAAATTTACAGTGATTATAAGTCTTATGTATGTTACAGCAGGGGGCTTTACAGTAGGTCAAGCCCCATCAACGTTCGAAATAGTTACATGAGTTGTAATACCTTCATCCATTACAAGTCCAGTATTAAATCAGTTGGTTTTTTCTACTCCACATCATTGGAGAAGAATAATATTACAAATGCAACCGCAATGCAAATTGAGTTGTGATGCAAAGGCGGCAAATCATGTAGAAAGGATTGAAAAGAATCACATTTGATAAAGATCACTCACCATAAATCATCCTCTTGTTGCCCTGACACCAGGTACCACCGGTGCAACAATCAGTTTTTTCCAGTAAGAAAATTGTTATTGAGGAAGAACTGGAGGTGCAATCATACGGGTGTTGTATGATTCACAATGTCGGCATTTCTGCCCGATAATGTGGAATAATACTTCGGTTGTATCATTACAGTCATTACATAGAATCCAAACCTGCAAAGTGATCAAGTTAGATGGGCAAAGCATAGTTGATGTAACAAGTAAAGATGTGTCAACTACCAAGGATGACAAAGATTGAAACCTAAGGTAGTTCAGCACGGACTTCAACTATTTCTTATTACTCCCTCCATTCCTTTATAAGAGCTCCTTTTGGGTTGTGATTTTGTTCCTAAATAAATGTATGCTTAAGCCTTCAAGGATACTTTGATCATAATCTTCCCAATATACCCTTGAGTTTAATTATAGTAATCAATGTCAACTTGAAAAGAGATAATATTTAATTAGGGGTAAGTTGGTAAAATTGTCTTTAATTTTCTATAAGTGAGTAGTTTATTAAAGGGTGTGCTCAAACCAAAAGGAGCACTTATTTAGGAATGGAGGGAGTATAATAAATATAGGAAGCAGTAAAAGGTCTGCATTTAGGGTGTGTTTTGTATGGATCAATTTTCTCATGTTCAGTGGTCAAATTTTTGGAAAACATTTTGAGGAAAACACGTTCCCACTAAGTAGGGAAAACAAGTTCCACAAGTGACATTCCACATTGATTGTGTCCTCCCACCCTCCAACCCACCTCATCTTCCCCCACCTCCATAGCCCCCATCTCCACCACCCCACATCCCTACCCCCACTATCACCTTCCATAGTATTTGTGTAGATTATATACAAATGCCTTTAGGATAATATTTTTAGCTTACGTACCAAACACAAGAAAATATGTATGAAACACACTTATTTTCCTAGAAAACATTTTGCAAGAAAACATGGTAAGAAACACACCCTTAACATCTCATCTTCATTCATGCTAAAAAGATTCATTACAGTACTGCAGAGTGCAGAACCTTAAACACCCCATCCCTGGTAAGCCCTCTGAAGTAGACTACCAAAACAGTTCAACATCAGAAAAATGGGAAGAAAAGCACAAGTGTACCTTCTTGTCTCTAAAATCTTCCGGCATAATTGTCTCTTCAATCTGAAAGTTGAAACGGAAGATTTTGAAGTTGAAGCAAAATATGAGTTCAACTGGGTGTAGAAGATTCTTGAAAACAAGTTAAAAATAAAATTTAAGCAAAAGTCCAGTTAATTTAAAAGTTTCCAATTCCTAGTATCCTCAGTTTTAAAGTGAAACTGCAAAATGGAAACAGCATGTCTAGCTTGAGATGAAAATGTTTAAGCTCTATTCACAAAGTAAACAAGGTCATTGGCCTGAAGAAGTACTCAGCAATAACAATAAAAAGCATAGCTAACTTAGAAAGAACATATATAATTTCAAAAGTAGCAGAACAATTGATAACAAGCACAGAATAACACCAGAAGTAACAGAACAATTGATAAATAAACATTCAGGAGACTGAAAATTTGCAGCAATGCAAAGAGAAAACCGGATGTCAATTTAGATGTTCAAAGAGTTGCTCACTGCAAATAGAGAATAAAGGAAAGGACATGGCACGTCAAGCACCTATTGGTGTCATCAACCACAACCATTTTTCAAGACGCTCAAGTAGGTGAGCCTAGCGATCTTTTGGGAACCAAGTCCATTCACAATACTGAATTGCACTACACTATTTTCAAGTTGCATTAGTACTTCCCTGGAAATGAAACCTAAGTTGCTCGGACTCAGGTGCGGGTGTCCGATGCGGGTGCGGATCTAGAGGTCGGATCTTTCATGATCTCAATTTTAAGATTCGGGGCTATGGATCTAGGTATGGATATGGGTGCGGGGATTCGGCTAAAAATAATTCAAATATCTAAAAATAGAGTTATAAAACCAAAATTATGAGATATTATGTGGAAAACTTGAGGAGAATTTTGAAAGGAAATAAAAGGAAAAGCAGTAATATAGAAATTTCTAATTACAAAGTATTCCAGTTTCTTTAATTTCACCTTAGCTTTGGTTTTGATTACAGAAATCATTAAATTTGTCCGGACTTTCCAGGTCGATTTTGATCAAAGTACCCAAAATTGGTTGACCAGATCAGGTACGGATCCCACACCCACACCCATGTCGTGTAGACACGGGTGCGGCACCAAAAGTAAAGAGTCCGAGTAACTTAGAATGAAACATCTCCTCTACTGTTGTCATATGACTATGGGGGACTAAAAGTCCACTTACACACTGTTTTTTTTAAGGAAAACCACTTAAACAACACTGTTGTAGTAATATTTTCAAGACTTCGGATCTTGCTTATAGATGCAGATACCATATGCAATATACTTTTCTTCTTTTCCAATAAAGTCTATGAGAACTCCAGAAATAAGTTTTTTTGAGGATAACTTCTTATCTCTTCTTCTTTCTTTTTTTTTCTTGTGTGTGTGGATGCAGGGAAAGATAGAAATTTAACTACAAGAACACCACATTTATTCAACAGTGACCAACCAAAGTAACTACCAACGTCACAAGACAAAACGACAAGCAAAATGATTACATGGAAATGAGTATCATCCCCATAAGCGTAAGTTCATCTTCGGAGATACAAGTAGAATAACAAAATTATGTTCCAGCCCAAACTTTGTTAATTGAAGCTAGAAAACCAAAAAGGTTTTACTTTCAAACATTTGTAAGCATGCTAAACCTGTTCTGAGGTTTAAAGCCCTTTGAAGTAACAGAAAATTTTGAAATATGCGTAGGAAGAGTAATCAACCTTCCCTAAGTTTTGAAAAATTCAAAAAAAAATTCAAAAAAAATCCCTAAGCTTTTAAGTATGCAGAAAGTTTCTACATAAGACTGAATCCTCAAGAAATTGGGCCCAGATCAACCTCCAACAGTTAAAACTGCAAAAAACTAATGCTCTACTTACTATATAAGTTTGATCCCTTAAGCAATAACATCAACTATTTTAGCATGCTTAAAAGGTAATTAACCGTGCACAAGTTTGTTAAGCATGGAATTTTTTAACATGATAATATGCATCCTCTGGTAATTGGACTCCACCAACCTCCGAGAGTTTTATTTGCACCAATTCGAAGAACCTACCTCCTCATCCATTCTTCTCCAAACTCTCGACATATCTATGATTGATCTGGAACATATGGGACAGCAGCATCTGAGTTCCAGATAGAATGATAGTCAGATAACATAAATTTGACCCTTTTATGTAGTGAGAACCAAAGAAACAGCATAAATAGATAAAATCAAGTGATTACTTGTCACGCTTTATCATCTCGTGGTAGCACTCAGTGTGCATTGTGTGCCCACATTTCATTACTGTTGTGTCTTTAAGAGAATCAAAGAGATACTGCATTTCAAAAAGTATCGAAGCATGAATAAAAAGAATTGGTGACAGGATCCACAGCGAAGGAATAACACTTAATATACAATACCTCATAACAAATGGGACAATGATGCCGCATGGAGTTCTCCACACACAAGTGGTTATTACGTAAACTAACTGAATAGCAAGAGCCTACAGAATGAACAGCATAAGGTGAAGCAGTTATAACATTTCCGACAATGAAATGATAGAGATAGAAGAAGCCACAACATAATATGAATGCCTACTGTTGAGAGAATCTATACCAAAAAGAAAGGAAGAGAAGTAAATATGTGAGTTTAGTTGGATTTTTATGTCTGTCAACGGGGACGGTCCAGTCCGGGGCAAGCCAAGAAGAAGGGGGACCGTGGGTTTGGGGTAGGGGCTTTCAGGGGCTGGGAAAGGAGGACGGGCTGGGGACGGATTTTGGGGACTTCAGTGAGACCGACCGGCACACCCCACAACCCCTTAATAAGTGAGCCTGGCTTTTTTTAACTTTTAATTTAGTTCTAATGTTAAACACAAAAGAGTTATTAGAATTATTTAAAAAAAAAAAAAAAAAAAAACTCAAATTTTTAAGCTTTACATTTTATTAAGTGTAACTCAGAACTACTCCCTCAGTTTCAATTTGTTTGTCTTACTTTTCTTTTTAGTCCGTTTCAAAAAGAATGTCTCTTTCCTTTTTCGGCAACTCTTTAATTCTAACTTTCCATGTGATACATTTAAGATGATAAGATTAAAGAACATTTTGAGTTCAAGGATGTGATGCAACTAGAACTTCCCAGAGAATTGCCGCCTAGGAGGCAAATTGATCACAGGATTGAACTTGTTCCTGGATCAGTGCCATCGGCACGTCCTCCTTATCACATGTCTCCTTTGGAATTGACAGAATTAAGGAAGCAACTGCCTAAGTTGCTTGAGGCTAGTCTGATTAAGCCTTCGAAGGCTCAATATGGCGCACCCATTCTGTTCCAAAAGAAGCAAGATGGAACGCTGAGAATGTGTGTGGACTATAGGGCACTGAATAAGGTGATTGTGAATAATAACTACCCCGGGCCGCTGATTTCAAGACTTGTTGGATAGGTTTTCTAAGGCTAGTTTTTTTACTAAGTTAGATTTGAGATCGGGCTATTGGCAGGTTCGCATAGCCGAGGGGGATGCCCCTAAAGAGGACTTGTGTAACGTATGGTAGCTTTGAGTTCCTTGCAATGCCATTTTGGCTAACCAATGGCCTGGCTACTTTCTGCAACTTAATGAATAATGTTCTTTATGACTACCTCGATGACTTTGTTGTAGTTAACTTAGATGATATAGTCATTTATAGTAACTCCAAAAGATCATTTGCTAAACTAGAGGAAGGTGATGCAACGACTTAGAGAATTTCAACTCTATGTAAAAATGGAGAAATGTGATTTTTCTAGATGCAAGATCAAGTTTCTTGGTCACTTGGTCAGTGAAAATCAAGTGAGAATGGATCCCAAGAAGGTGCAGACAAATGTTGATCGGCAGGCACTGAGTGGGGTCAAAGAATTAATATTGCTTTTTGGGTTTGGCAAATTACTACCTGAAATTCATTACGGGTTACTCAAAAAGGTTTGTTCCTTTGACTAGTTTGTTGAAAAAGAATGCCAAGTGGGCTTGGTCAAATTCAAGTGACAAAACTTTCAATATCTTGAAGAAGACCATTGCTTCTGAACTGATATTGCAGTTGCTAGATTTTCAAATGTCGGTTGAAGTATACAGTCATGCATCTGATTATACAATAGTGGGTGTGCTTGTCCAGGAGGATCATCCGATAGCGTTTGAGAGTACGGTGCTGAAAGGATGGTGGCGTTATTTTCTCAAAATTATTTTTGACCGAAAATGGAAAATGACATAAAGGCTTATGTGAAGACTTGTCTTGTGTGTCAACTTGACAAGACTGAACCGAAGAAAGAAGTTGGATTGCTACAGCCTCTACCAGTTCCAGAGCGTTCGTGGGCTTTCGTTTCTATGGATTTCATCGGTCGGTTTCCAAAGGTTAACGATAAGGCGTCAATTATGGTTATGGTAGACAGGTTCTCAAAGTATGGGATATTTACTGCTGCTCCTGCTCTTTGTTCTTTTGAGATAGCTGTTGAATTGTTCTACAAGGTTCCAAGTGATCTTGTGAGTTATCGAAGAGATTCGAGATTCAAGGGACAATTTTGGACTGCTTTATTCAAGATGATGGGTACTGATTTGAAGTTCTCAATAACGAATCACCCACAAACCGATAGAAAGACCGAAAGGATCAATCATTTGCTTAAAGAGTACTTAAGGCACTATGTGACTGCTAATCAAAGAAACAGGGTTGAGTTATAAGATAGTGCACAGTTTTGTTACAACTTGCACAGGTTTTTCCGCAACTGAAAATATTCCATTTGAGATAGTGTTGGAGATACAGCCTGACACGCCACTAGAAGTCGCTAAATAGAAGTCACAGGGCAAGTGTCCTACTGCATACAAGTATGCACGCGACAAGCAAGAATTGCGGGCCAAAGGGCAAGACAACTTGAGAAAGGCGTCATAGCGAATGAATAAGCATGCTGACAAACATATGCGTGCTTTGGGATTCCAAATTGGTGACAAGGTATACTTGAAACTAACACCATAAATCTGGAAGAAAATCAGTAGCAAGGCGAGACACCGCAGACTGATTCCAAAGTATCATGGGCCCTTTGAAGTTGAAGAACAGGTGGGTGAAGTAGCATCTCGGCTTATTCTGCTGGAAAGACTCAAAGTGCACCCAACTTTCCATGTAAGTTTTTAAAAACAGTTTCAAGAAGATGTTGAGGACCCACCAAGGGCGGTATCCAGACATGCTCGTCCTATGGTGCGGAAGCAATATGAGGAGAAGATTGAGAAAATCTTGGATAACAGAACGCTGGGTTATAGCAGAAGTTTAGGCAGACAGAATTTCTAATGCAATGGAAGGACAAGCCTAAGTGTACCATAACTTGAGAGAAAGGGGCGTCGTTGTGGCAGTTCGAATACCAAATCAAGGCGTACTTGGATTCTGCCTCGTTGAGGGCGACGAGCTTATCTGGTGGGGGAAATTTGTTAGCCCCTTGATTTCGGACATGGCACAGGCATGACATGACATGACAAAGGATTCACATGATGGACCTTGGTATGACCCTATGACGGCTATTGGCATCGTGTTGGCATGAGGCAAGACTGTCCGGCATGGGCATGTGCGGGCAAGGCATGGACTGTGACACAATGGCATGTGGCCTAGGTGCCAAGGCATGACAAAGCCTTGGCATTGGCGTGGCAAAGGCATGTCAAGGGTTGCACAAGCTAAGGAAAGGTCATGGTCGTACGACGCAGGCAGGCTACCCAAAAATGGCATTAAGGCAAGCAAGGCATGAAGGACTCGGCACAAGACTGGCTGATTGGCGCCAAAACATGCTGGCAGTGCCCGTTTGCCTTGCACATGCGTGCAGTTGGGTGGTTCCTGGCCTTCAGGAAGATTGGCCCAGCTAGCAAGGGCAGTTGCCTTGTAATTTGAATTCTTTTGAATCCTTTGGTAGTTTGGAATGTCAACTGCATAGGATAGGATAAGGGTCATGTGTCTGGCATGTGACAAGGTCAAGTGGCACCATATAGGGGCACTGCTAGACTTGTCACAAAGCAGATTTGGTTGTGTTGGCTAAACTTTTGTAAGGTTGAGTTTGTGTTTTCTTTGTAGCACGAGTCTAATACAAAGTTGGGAAGAGATTCTTTTATGTATTAGACTCATATACCTAAAATATTCCAAGTGTAGAACTAGATTGAGGGAAAAAATAAGAGGTCTGAGTCATAGTGCGCGACTGTCGTACAGTGTTAAATGAAGAAATATTGACCCCATAACAACTCTGCTTGCATTGGCCAACCAACTAATTAACCAGTGACATGAGAAAGCAGGGAACTTCAACCACTCAAAGCGCACTTAGATGGAGTTTCACAATGAGAACTCTAGGAAATACTGGGACAGTACTCCAATATTCCACACTTCGCAAGGGAGAAAAAAGATAACAACAACAACAAATTGTGCATGTATATTAAGACTGATACCATGCATGTACAATCGTGTTTACAACTAGTATAGAGTGTGTAAATAAAATCTTCATATTGACTGTGATAATTTACAAGTACGTAAACAATAAAGTAAAAACGAAGATCCATGCTTGTCATGGACAAACACATTCTGTAATCAAGAAACAGGATTGAAGCATCCATATCTGGTATATCTTTAAGATTACAATCTAAGGAGAATTTTACTACATACTGCCCAATTGATGTTAGTCACTAGTACTTCTTTCTTCGGTCACATACAAGACAAGTCAATAATAGGAACAAATAGAAAAATATTTTGAAGGATGAAAGACCCAATACCAATATAGTCCCACAGTACAGAATCACCAATGTGTTCACAGTTTAGCAAATAAAGAAAAATTAAAGTAAAACATAACTAACTTGAGAAAAACAGAGCAGTTTCCATGGAGCCTCAAATAATAATAATAATAGGAAATTGTAATGCGCACCACACTTCTTGCAGTGAAAAAAGTTCTCACGACCACCAACTCTGCACAAAAGATAATATTCTAATTAGCAGACTTCAGAAGCACCAAAGTATTCTAGATAAAGCTACCAATGCAATGTGTATACGAACCTGCAGATTCCACAATCATCACAATGAAACTGCCCTTTGTCTATCTGCAACAGTGGAGTATACAGATAAGTACATTGGTAAGGTAGTTGGTAGAAGTGTCTAAATTCTACAGAACTACGGAAATTGCGCTATGATGTTAGGGGTAATGAATGAATCTCATTCAGTATAAGCACAGGATAATTACATCATCATCATAGAATTTGCACACTTCACAGAAGTATTCTCCCATATTCACACCGCAATTTGTACAAACATGAGCAACCTAAATTGAAATAGAGAAAGACATTAGAGAATCAATTCATATATCACCAAACAAGAAAAAAAAATCAAATTCAAAAAAGCTAAATTCAACTAAAGGGACACGTACTGGCTGTTCTGTATCACAAACTGAGCAAATGACCTGATGTGTCAAAAGAACACACACTTCATGTAAGAACTTCTAAACCATAATATCAAAGAAGAAGAATACCCAAAACAGTACCTGCTTGACATCATGTCGAACCAGTTCATGCCGATCGAAGATATTGCGCAACAAGCTCTAATGAAATAAAACATAGCACAAAAACATGACAAACTGTCATCAGATTGATAATACAGGAAATAAAAAAGGGGCAGCCTAGTGGACTAAGCTCCCACTATGCACAGAGTCCGGGAAAGGGCCGGACCACAAGGGTACCCTGCATTTCTGCAAGAGACTGTTTTCACAGCTCGAACTTGTGACCTCCTAGTCAGATGGCAACAACTTTACCAGTTAAGCCAAGGCTAACCCTTCAAATTCAAGATGATGAAAGGGGATTCTCTAATAAAGTTACCGTTGCTTCATTGTGACAATGGCGACAATCAAAGACTTCATTGCAACAAGGTGCCCTGATCCTGCATCTTCTCCTATAGTGCACGCATCTATCATATCCACACAAATCAATCAATTAATCAGAATAAAGTTAAACAACAATCTAGAGGAAAATCTATTAAATCCCAATCAGGCACAAACAATGTTTCAATCTTGAAACTTATACAGACAATCCCACATAAAATCGAAGTTTACCCGCACCCAAGGGTATGCCCTAGTGGTTAATGAAGTGAGTTGAGAACCTGAGATCTCGGGTTCAAATCCTAACAGAGACAAAAACACACTATGTGATTCTTCTCATCTGTCCTCCTAGCCATAAAGTTACCTGATATACGTTGATGGTGGGAGGCGCCAGGTATCCAGTGGATTTAGTCAAAGTGCGGGAAGGCCAAGCTGGCCCAGACACCGCGTTTATCAAAAATAAACAAATCAAAGTTTATCCACAAGCTAAATAAAGGCATTCCATCATTTACTTCACTAATCAGACAGTTATAGATGCACATTTATACACAACACAGCCTAAATCTGAAGGATAACATATATAACATACATTAAAAATGCATAAATGGTACATTCTTATTTTTCGTACCCATAACCCATTTTGCCAAAATCAAGGCGTTCATTGGAGGAGCCTTCCATTTTTTTTTATTTTTTTTTTTGCAGTAGACCCACCACCCCGTGGTTACCAAAGAAAATGGTAATTAGCCGAGGGAGGAGGGCAGAGGAGACAAAGAGGGATGGGATGAAAACCCAAAATTCAATCAAAGTGAAAATGGCATCTCCTCAAGTGGACAAAGGACATTTATATGCACCCAGCCACCCCATTAAGATATTATAGCAACAATAATATTAAATATTCCATATATGGAAATAAGAAATACTCCTCCGTACAATATTTACTTATCCAATTTATTAATATTCAATAATACTTCTCCAATTTAAAAAATCAATAGATATTTTATTCATTTTATATCTATTTTATTCTTATTATTAAATATTTTTAATTACTCAATGCATTTTCTAAAAATATTAAATTTATTATATTCAAAAAGTAATATATTAAAGTTACTCGATTGTTTATGATTTCTTAAGATGTGTGATAAGTAAATAGTGGATAAATAAAAATGAACGGAGAAACATTCTCTCGCTCTCAATTTATCTATGGTGATTTTTAAAAAGTAATTATCTTAAATTATTTGGCACTTTAGTAATTCAAGATCAAATTAATTATATTTTCAGATTTTATCTTTTATAATAATAATTTTTGAAAATTACAAACATTTCAATTACATACACATAAATAGAGTAAATGCACAATAAAAAGAGATTAAATATTAAAATAAAAATAAAACAATCTAAATTCCTTTTAATATGTGTATAAGATAAACACTGACTGATGGGGCATGGGAGAGAAAAAGGATAAGCGCCGTTAATTGGCGGATAGTGTCATGGGCATCTACCCAATCAGTTTTGATACGCAAAGCCATGGTAGTTGCTTGACAGTTGACATTCCGCCCGTAAAAAATAATACTCCCTCCGTCTCATTTTATGTGTCGTCTTTTGATCGGGCACAAAGTTTAAAATATAAATAATGACTTTGTAAAGTTTACAAAATTGTCTCTATTAAAGTCACTTTAATGTTTTTCTTTTAGTTGACTTTTCTTATTAAGTAAGACCCAGTGAGGATAAAATTGGGATAATGTCATTAAATTGTTGCCAAATAAGAAAAGATGACATTCTTTTTGGAACGGACCAAAAAGGAAATGGCGACACATAAAATGGGACAGAGGGAGTACTCTCTTTGGTCGGATTTACTTGTCACTATTTTTTTAATTTGATTTTCATTTTTACTTGTCATTTTTGACAAATCAAAGAAAGACAAAAAAAAAAATTCATGTTTTACCCTTGAATTAAGTACTTATTCTCCAAATCATTTTTCATTACCTATTACTAAACATCAATTAATAGGGGCAATATTATAAACTCACTATACCAATTATTATTTTTTTAATTTGTGTGACATGTCAAAAAGTGACAAGTAAAAACGAACGGAGGGAATATTGTAGTACTTAATTAACTTTAAAAAATGTTTTAACTTTAGGGGATCGTTTGATAGAGTGTATAAAAATAGTACTGAATGGGGTATATTTGTAATGTTGGAATTAGTAATGTTGGGCTTACTTCTTATCTAGTATTTGGTTTTATGTATTAAAAATAATATATACTGTTATATTTCTTTAAAAGTATTGTTTGTTTACAAAAATACCCTCAACATTCTATAGCTTTATGTATTTTCTTTGCAAAGCTTTATTATTCATTCTTAAAAATGAATCTTTTTTTTTTAATATTTTTACTTAAATTATTTGAAGGTAAATTGTCATCTTGATAAATTGAAAATATATGATCATGCTATATAAAAATATATCTTGAAAATTGCAACTGTTTTGCTTGCATTTTCATTTTTGGTTAAGCTTGCCTAAGGCAGAAGTGTAAAACATATGTTTGATGATTGTAATTCAATTTTCATGACTGTAATGCATTTTCATTATTGTATTACATTTTATCCGTTTTCCATATTCTGTGGTGATTGAATTTAACTTTAGATTCCAGTTTCCATTTTGGGGTTGTTAAGGAAATACATGCAGTGTGGAGTAAAATTGCAGTGTGGAAAAAATATATAAAGCTAAAAATATGTTTCTTTGGAAAAATCTAGAAATATATAGAGAATGGTTAAAAGAATTTGAGGATATTTTTTGTCTTTACTTATATTTATCCCATACATTACGATCCATGTATTACTAATACCACGTTTTGGAATGTATTAGTAATACACCCTATAATATCACCTAGGGTGTATAACTAATACAGTTATACATAGGCTCAAAATTGTTACCAAACAAAGTACTAAATAATACCACACATAATATATGTATTATTTATCCTAATATATTCTACCAAACGACCCTTAAGAATTTAGTGTCTCACTCAATCCCGTATTGTGACTAGACTAAATTCGAAAATTCTATATTGGGGTTAAAAGAGTAAAGCGCCTTTGTTAACAAAGCGACTTTGTATAGTATTAGGGGGACTATTGACTTTTTTTTAAAAGGGGGAAAGGACATGGGCTGTCACTTTTAAAAAGTATTGAAAACACCCCTGAACTTGGCGCGGATTATTAGTTTAATCCCCTAACTATTGACAGCCTTAAAAACGCCCCTCTACTTGGCTAACTGAATCTAAATACACCCCTCTTACGCCACATGGCATAGCAAGTGAATCCACTTCTCTTTGTGCGCGTGAAAGGCTATAAAAAACGCCACATAAATATTAACGTGAATAATTTATTTTTTTTACTTTTTTCCTTCAATTTTTTGTCAACCCAACTGCTACAAACCCTCTCTTCTTCCTATTTAACATTCACCTCCATTAAAACTCACCTCAAAACAAGACCCAAAAATTCTTTTCTTCCCTTTTTTAATTGCTTAATTTCTTAACAGTTTTTCTCCTCCTACGCGTTGATGACTATTTTTTGTCGATGTGGATTTCCGGCAACGTTGAAAATTTCATGGTCTGGTGACAATCCCGGAAGGAGATTTTGGGGTTATAAAAACTATAAGGTATGAACTAGTTTATTTTATCGGGTTTGTTTAATGTATTAAACTATGTCACTAATGTTTCATCATTCAATTTGTATAGTTGAATGCTCGATCTTCTTGCAAATATTTTGATTAGTATGACCCGCCAATTCCAAATCAAGCTAATGTTGTTATTCGGGGTCTGTTGAAGAAGAAAAATAAGCATGAGCAAGAATTGAAGTGGAAAAGAACGTTGAAGATTTGCCTATGTATTAGTGTGCTATTTAATTTAATGTTTTATTTAAGAATGTAATCTGTTTATGACTATGTATTAATTAGATTGAAGTGATATTAGTATGTGCCTAGATTTGATTCTTCTATTAGCAGTTGGTAGAATTAGAGAGTAATCAGACAACGAACTAGCTAATGACAATTGTCAATGGTCATTAGAACAAGTGTATTCTCTCTTCTCCATATCTCAAAAGTACACTTGAATATTAATGGACTATCAACATTAGCTGTAGGCACTTTGCATTTGGAAATGTACAAATGGACAGAGAGAGACAACGAACCATTGTGCTTCATAATCATTCTTTGACACAAATAAGTTACATAAAACCCAAAAAAATGCTTTCTAGTAGAGGGGTTCCATAACACAACCTCATACTCAATTTTAGAGTATGAACCATGTGCTTCATAATCATTCCTTGACATAAACAAGCTACATATAACTAAAAGAAAATGCTTTCCAGTAGAGGGGTTCCATAACACAACCTCATACTCAATTTTTGATATCAAGACAAAAACCATCAGCTATTAAACATAAACACCAATTAAGCATCACTAAACATAAACAAGCAGCCAGCAACATCAGTTATTAACCAGGGCAGCAACATCACACACAAAAACTTCACTAAACATAAATACCAGGTTGACATAAATACCAATTAAACATCATGATAGTTCAGCAAAAATTAGAAATTGTCATAGACAAAATAGAAGTTCACTAGCAAAATAACTGAACATTAAGCTACACTGTTTGTCAACAAAAACTACCAAGTTGTATCTTGTTTGTTACATGTCCAACTTTTGACAAAAACAACTAATTAAATCATAGAAATCTAAGATGTTTTCTTGGTTGGAGATTTTCCAGATTGTGCTCTTATTTGAATTCCAAAAGCCTTTGATCTTTTTTGGACTTTACGCATTACACTTTGCATTTGGAGTTCTTGTTGGGTAAGTGCCTTCTTTCCTTTCCACTTCAAGCCTTTGCTTGGTTTGTATCCAATATCACCTATTACCTCGGCAGAATTCAACACCTTAGGTGTGGAGACCACTCTGTTGTTAGACATACCTTGTTGTAATTAAAATAAAAGTGTCATACAATGGTTAAAAACAAGATTAATTTTAAAGTGATTAACAAATACTTACATTAACACAACCGTAACCAGACTCAGACATAAATACACCTTGTTCAACAATTCTTGGCCTCTTATAATTAGTTCTGCTCCCTCCTTCTTGTGTGTCAATAACATTACTCTTTCTTGTACTTGTAGTTGATGATTGTTGGGAAGCATTAAACTAAAACATAACAAGATTCAACCAAAGAAATAATTTAACTGAAAAGTATATGAAGCTGCTATCCAAAGAAACATAACATTTTTTTACAGATAACAAGACAACTAAAGAGTTACCTGTTTAGCGGCTTCAGGCCTTGGGTTTTTCCTCCTAGATGGGCCAGCAGTTGATGTTGGAGGTGCTGAGTATTTCCTCCTAGAAGGGGCAACAGGTGCTTGAATATCGGGTGATTCATTGGTCGAAGTTGTTGCTGATTGTGCTGAGTTCTGGGCTGCATTTGTAGCTTTAGGCCTAAGTGGACAACCTCTTTTATTATGTTTACTGGACTTACAGACAGAGCATGTCATAGTTATACCCATTTTGGACAATTTTCCAACCTTTCTCACCTCTCCTACCTCTTTTCTTCTATTCCTACCTGGCCTGCCAGGCATTTTCACAACTACAGGAGGCTTTATCTTTGGGTTTGAACTATCTGGACACATTTTCATGCTTGGTACAGGCTGTATGAAGTGAGAATAGGCCTGTAGATAGGTCTCTATTTTGTACCAATGAACAATTGACTCAACTGGATCAATTTTCCTATAGTGCATTGATGTTATGGCATGTGCACATGGGATTCCCTTTAGTTGCCATGTCCTGCAGCTACAATATTCTCTTTCCTGATGCACAATATGATCACCTCTTTGACCTTCTCTCACTTCAAAACGAAAGTCCCCATTCCAATTAATTCTACAATTCATTGACCTCTCCACATTATCATTAAACACTTTCAAAGCCATTGGAGATATCCCATCTACCCAAGTTGCAGCAAAAGCCCCTCATTTTAGCAATCTTATTCATCACCTTGATTCTCATTTCTTCTAGCATAGACACAATTGTTTTGTGTCTAGCTGCTAGTATCCAAGCATTAAAACTTTCAGCCATATTATTATCAATACTATCACATTTAGAGCTCTCTCTGAAGTATACTTTGCACCACCTTTCAATGTATATGTGATAAGATTTTTCACAATGTTTTTACCCAACTTACTTAACTCACTTAGTCTGACTTTCAGTTCAGCCTCAAATGTTGCCCTAGCACACTTCCAAAACTTCTTTCTTCTCTCAATACCCTTTCATTGTTTTGACCAGTTGGATAGAATATGTCTAGCACACATCCTATGCTCACAAGCAGGAAATACTTCTTCAACAGCACTAACCAAACCCTGGAAAAGGCAGTAAACAAAAGTAAGTTGTAAAAATAGTAAAATTTATATTTTGAAAATACAGTAAACAAAGTTCATACCTTTTGCATGTCACTTATGATAGTAAGTTCATCCCTATCTCCAAGTTGTAGGTCTTCTTGCAAAATTCTCATAAACCATCTCTATGTTATCTTTTTTTCTGCCCAGTAACAGCCCATGCTATTGGAAACATTTGGTTATTTCCATCTTTGGCAACTGCTACAAGTAACTGCCCCTTACATACCCCCTTAAGAAAACAACCTTCAAGACCTATACACTTCCTACAACCAGCCATGAACCCCAACTTCATAGCAGCAAAATATATATAGAAACTTACAAAATCTTTTTTTCCATCATCCATGTCAATTACCTTTACAATACATGGCTGCCAGGATTAGTTTGTATCAGCATATCCCTGTAATCAAGCAACCTGCCAAATTCAGCAACATGATCTCCCATGACTTCTTTCAACACTATCTTCCTTGTCTTCAAACAGATTGACTTTCCCACATAAACCCCAAAATCTGTTCTCACCAACTCTTGTATTTCCCACCCTTTAATCGTAGGTTGAGAAATGATCCTCTCCTTGTAATGGTTGGATAGAAATTTGGAGTTGCACAAGAAGTTGATGGTGTTTCTATGGAATTTGTGTCTCGGATTGTAAGTCTTGACTGTGAAGTTTGTACTCCTCTCTTCCCTGCTAGCCAATATCATCCATGGACAACCTTTTCTACACTTTGCCCTTACCCTTTTCTGATCATTCTTTTTCTTATCTAGTTGGAGCCCTTTCTTTAATGAATATTTGGTCAAAGCTTCTCTGAACTCATTAACATTCTCAAATACTTGACAACCTGCCAAATCACTTTCTCACAATTTGGATCATAGACTACCCTATTACTATTTCTCCTAGTCCTCAACTGCCCTTCTTCTTCTTCATCATCACTAACTTTCTCATTTTCAGATTCACTAACAAAACTATCTACATCTGATGAGTCATAATATGGCTCATCATCATCACCTCCCAATTTGCCCCTCAAATTTGTTTTCTTTTTATCAATGTCTTCATAGCCTTCATCTAACCCAGCTTCACCAAGAAACCCATCTAGTTTCTCCTTAGCAGCAACCTTAACTTTTTTTTCTTTATTGTATTTCTTTAAATCTTCTCTCACCAACCTAATTTCTTCATGAACATCACTTCCATAATCATCAGAGAGTTCAAACTCGGACTCATTACTTCTTTCTTCTTCAAAGTCACCACCAGTGGAGTTATCTCCCTCTAAATAATCACTAGCAACTTCTTCATACCCTTCAAAGTCATCACTGGCAACTTTTTCAACTCCTGGTATTAACAACACTAACAGATTCTCTATTGTCCTCACTTAGCTTTGATAACTGGCCACTACCATCCCCACCAACTACATTATGTCCAGTAGGTCCCACATCCTCCTCAAAAGTAGAGTCATTGCACACACATATCTCAATTGTATCCCCACTATG
The DNA here is from genome assembly GCA_031232105.1 of Capsicum rhomboideum. Taxonomy (NCBI): domain Eukaryota; kingdom Viridiplantae; phylum Streptophyta; class Magnoliopsida; order Solanales; family Solanaceae; genus Capsicum; species Capsicum rhomboideum. Next base: position 24,012,859 of record CP124713.1, on the reverse strand, counting down.
TAACAGTATACCAAAGTCTAACAAATCCCTATCCTTTGTTAATTTTATCAACTGACCACCCTTAGGTGCAATATAAGTGGTTCCTAACTTAGTAACCCCAAATTCCTTAGCAAGATCTATTAGTTCGGGGATAGACAAATGATCAAAATCAATATTAAATGAGTATTCAGTCCTACCTCCAACGTATATGGGGGGTCCTAATTCACTCACCAACAACCCTCCGATTTTCCATCTAAAGTTGAAGTATCTAGTAGCCATTGTAGAATCGACAATTTAAAAAGCTAAGACAATTAGCAATTAGTTTAACAGCTTAAAAAGTAAAGAATATTTATTAGCAACAGTTTAAAAAGTTAAGACAATTGACAACTAGTTTAACAATTTAGCAATTGTCTTGTAATTAGTTAAAACATTCAACAACTAGTTTAACAGTTTAATAAGTTAAGAGAATTAGAAACTACTTCAAAAAAGGACAACTCTATGACATGGAAAAAAAAATACTTTTAAGACTAAGTGAAAATTGTTTAATAATCAGTAATAAAAAGGGAAAAATCATATGCATACATAGAGAATCATAACATTGAATTCTGCAGCAAATGAAACCCAAGAAAACACAAATCGAAGCCCTATCAAACTCGAAAAACTTTTCAGAAGTTAATTGGCAGTGTAGAAAGAAAGTGAAGCTTATTCATTGTTTTTCCTTATGTTTGTCATACATTATAAACTTAGAAAGCTCGAGACAGGACATACCATACCTTTGTATACAATAGGTAATTTTGGAATTGTCAAATGCCATTACCAATCCCCACAGCCAGGGTTCGCGTTTCAAATTAAACCAGCTATTAAGCACACTAAACTAGAGGATAGGTGATAGTAATTGATATGGAGTAACTGTTATACAAGCATATGGACATAACATTTCTGAAATTATATGGACATGACATAAGCCCATCCTTGGTTACAGCTATAAACTAATATCACCCAAATAGGCATCTCATTGATTTAATCCTCAACAACAACATACCCAATGTTGTCCCACAAAGTGGGATCTGGGAAGGGTAGAGGGTACACAGACCTTACCCCTATACCTTAGAGAGGTTGGTTCCGATAGACCCTCGGCTCACGAAAAAACAATCCAAAGCAGTCCAAAAGAAGAAGTAACATAAGTGAAAGCACAACAATGCAGAATACTATGATAAGCATATAAGGTCTAAATTCAAATTAACAACTTTAAATTTTACGAACTTTCTCATGTAAATTTTTTGTTCGAGTTCTTTTCTAGCCTGTATCAACTATAACCATGCAAGGAAAAACTAAAAAGCTTACCACTTTCAACTCCAACAACCCGTCAAATGGCTGATACGTAGCAATTCCGCTTATACTCGAATCCTCAGTCATCATCATCCATCTTGACACATTTTCTGCTAGTCATTCTTGAACTAAATCCAATGACAACTATAACCATACAAACACAGACAAAACTGAAATGGTCAAAACAACAAAAGAAACAAATAAAAAGGAAAAACTTCACTTCCCCAACAAGAAATGTAAAGCATTTGGTAAGGAACCCAAATTATCGATTTCACAGATTTATAGTAGATTCACAACAAAAACCAACAAAACGCTAACAAACCCCAAAAAAATGCTAACAAAACCCTAACAAAATAAAGAAAACACAAAGAAAAATAAAGGTAGATCCTTACTTTTATCAACGATTTCCGTTGAAATCCTATACCAAGTATGCTTTGTGTGATTGTGAGAGAAAGCTGAGGAAGAGATGAGTAGATGTGGGAGAAAGCAGAGGAAGAGAGGATAGGGGTGTGCGACTTGTGATAGTTTAGTCGGGTACTAGGTTTAGGTTATTTGAGTTGTGTTTTTTAATTGGGTACGGGTCGGGTTTACCTTTTTCATTTTTTTAAAAAAACTGATGTGTGTGTGTACATGCCACGTCAACGGATGATTCCACGTGTACGCGCGTGATAATACATTTATGAGTATGAAATAAGAGGGGTGTATTTAGATTTAGTTAGCCAAGTAGAGGGGTGTTTTTAAGGCTGTCAATAGTTGAGGGATGAAACTAATAATCCACGCCAAGTTCAGGGGTGTTTTCAATACTTCACCCAAGTTTGGGCTATTGTACAAAACGTGGCACTTCGGTGAAAATATTTCCAAATTGTAGCCATAATTTTAAAGCATTGCCGAATAAATAAAAGGGACTCAGTCTTTTCTTCTCTATTTTGTTGTTTCCTTCTCTTCGTTCCTTCAACTTATGTTTTAGTTATTAGCAGTAGTTATATACTTATATCGTTTCCTTTTCTTCATTCCTTCAATCTATTTTGTTGTTTCCTTCTCCTCATTCTCTTCATTCCACAAGTAGTTATACTGCTATTTACATGTTTATGCATTTGGAGATCTGGATTTTGCCTTTTTTAAATTTGAGTTTTTTTAAAATGTTTTCATCTTTTTCAGATTGATTTCTATTTTTATTCTTTTTAAAAATGGGTTTCTTTTTCATTGTACCAACTCTAATTTGCTATTATTCCGTCTACTCCAAATTTTCTTCTTCTTTTTTTTCAGTTCTTCTATGAAATTAAATCCAATTGTATAGAAATTGTATAAATGTTGCATAGAATATGTATTTGTATAAGATATATATAAAAACTGTATAGAATATGTATTGTATAAGATGTGTATAAAAACTGTATAATTGTTGTATATAATATGTATATATTGTATAGGATGTGTATAAAAATTGTTTAAGTGTTGTATATAATAGATATCTAGATAATTATTGCAGCTAAATGTTATATAGAATATGTTTAGAAACTGTATGAGTGTTGTATAGAATATGTATCTGAATAATTATTGCAGCTGAAGGTTGTATAGGATGTGTATTGAAACTATATAATTGTTATATATAATATGTATATGTATAGGATGTGTATAGAAATTGTATCATTATTGAATAAAAATGTATCTTTCACGATTATATTGTATCAGTATTTTATATTAATTAGATATGTATTGTATGGTATCAATATGTATCATTACATATGGAGGTTATATCAATACATTAGAAGAAGAAAGAGATACAATTATCCATATACATATGTCATTTATAAAAATAAATGGTACGTTCTTTTTTCTTTTTTAATTGTATTTAAAAAAACAGTGAAAAATTATATTTGATTGGTACCAAAAAGTAATGGAGCAAATTTTAGAGCTAGCAGTAAAAAAAGAAAAAAATCTAGCAAAAAAACAGAAAAAGATATAGTGAATAAAATAAAATAGCGAGCAAAAAAAAAGGAGGTGACCAATCAGTGATGAATAGCATATGGAATTCAATAACTTAAGGCCATTTGGTTGGGATTAATTTCCACCGAGTGGCTATTTTTGCCATTTTCCCTCTTTAAAACTCGAGCCAATTTAATGGGTCCGATTTTTAATTTAATGACTCCGATTTTTATTTAAACGGTGAGGGTCGAATTTTATATTAATGAGTTCAATTTTTAATTTTGATTTTAAGGGCCTGTTTGAAAAAGTCACCCTGGAAATTGAATTTGGTGTAATTTGGTGTAATTACATTGTCTCGCATGTTTGGTTGGCCAGGTAATTATTTGATCAGCAGATAATTGAGTGTAATTGGCAGGGGGTAATTAAACTCTCCAATTCACAGGAGGGGTTGTGAATTGCTGGTAATTACATGGTGACGGTGTAATTACAAGCTGGTTACGTTTTAATTTTTTCCTTCTATTTTTTTTTTTAATTCTTTCGTTTTCATTTATTTTTTATTTCTATTATTTTTAATTCTTTTTATTTTTATTGTTCTAATATTTTAAAAAAATATTTTATTTTATATTATTTATATTTTATTTCCTTCTCATTTCTCAACCTTTACTTCTTATGATTCCATGCAATTGTTCGTATTATCTATTTTTTATTTATGTTATGTTTATTTTTTTCATTTAACATAATTTTGTTAGTATTCTAATTTTTAAATTAAAATAAAATTTATTGTTGAATAAGGTTATAGACTTACGTTTTCCTTTTCTTTTGAATCTTATTTATCTACGTTATGTTGAAATTTGACATAAGAGTATTATGTTAACTTTTTTATTTTGAATTTTGAACTTATGTTATATTTTCAGGTCCAATTTATTTGTTTTACTAGTATTGATGATATTTCACATTGCAAGTCATTCATTTTTTAGTTAGACTTGATAGATTTATCTTTTTGTCAAATATTTTAATAATTTTATGACATTATATTTATAATATTAAATTTTTTTGTCAAACATGTATTTCATGATATTCTTAAAAATCATGTACTTTTAATTTTTATGATTAATTTAATTAAAATATATTAATTTGAAAAATATATATATCAATTTTTTTTTTTATAATATTAGTTAAGAACATATATTTATTAATTAATATATTTTTAAAAGACAATATTTTATTTAATATTATTTATAAAGGTTCTTATTTGTCTAATATAGATTTTTTGTTTTTGATAATTAACTTTTATTTTAAAAATTTAATATAACCATGTAATTACATTTGTACAACCAAACAGTAATTATGTTGTAATTACATTGTGGCAACCAAATAAGTCATCGTAATTACTAGGCTTTGTAATTACTACCCTAGTAATTACACCAATTTCAATTACTAGGTGGCTTTCCAAACAGATTCTAAGTAATATTGGTTGATTGAAATTTCGTGTCGTGGACCTCTTATAAGAGGCAATGTGACAAAAATGATTTTGTAAAACCACCATTAAAAAAAGACACGAATGAACCTTTCTATAATGACAATGGCACAAATGTGCCAAACTTTTAACGGCGGTGGCATAAATGAGTTAAACTTTTAACAGATGGCATGAATGAGCCATTTCTAATAGTTTGATTGCATATTTGAACCTTTTCCCTTTTAAGAATTATACTATCCTCAAAATAAGAAGTAAAACAACCAATATGGGGTAAAATATGGATGGTTACGGTAGGAAATGTTGGATCATACTAGATAATGATGCATCTATTTTAAATTTTTATAGTACTTTCACTTGTCACTTCTGTTTCAGAGTTGAACAATCACACTATTCTCATTGAGTTTAATTAATTACAATAGTACAATTTTATTTACATAGATGATATGTACACAAGAAAAAAGGAACTAATAAATGATCTCCCAGTGTATGACCAAACTGCACAAGCTCAAATTTGAGCCTTACCAGGGACCTATTTTCACCTCCCCAAAGCCAAGAAAATAATCCCAGAAAACCACTAGCACGATCGCCCTTTGTCATTAGATCCCACATTCATCCTCAAAACAGAAGCAGGAATATCCCTGGAAAGAATGACACTTCCATCAACATCAACTGTGCCATATGCAGCAAGACCATGATCCACGATTCTACAGAATCCTGGACTTTCGCCTCCTAACCTTACGCCATAATACCACAGATGATCCTTAATACTGTTACCAGTCACTGACCTGGAGTATTTTAGAGAATTAGCAAACAGGCCAACAGCTCTAGCAAAATTCAGCAAGTTTTCCACTACACAAAAGACAATCACAAAAGGACTCGGGCCAGGCTGGCCTCTTCTTGGAAACTCAACATTCTTTCTTGTAGAATTATACTGTCTGGCTATGATGAGATATTCAAATCACTACTGATATAATAGTTCTTCGGTAAGAGGAAAGTGAACTGAAAAATAATTAACTTCTCTCTAAGTTACTATGTCCCAACTGATTCGAATGACCTACTTCAGTTCAAATGGGTTGACTTGATTAATCTTCAGTTTTATAATTGGAGATTGGTGTATTATTTCAAATTATAAAGGTAATAGATTTATAAACAAGACCAAACACCAATAATTGAATCAAAGAATGATAAAAGAGTAATTAAAAAGATCATGGTGAAAGAAGAATGCTATCTACTAGATATATAGCAATTAGGTCAAACAAAATAGGAATGAGGTAATTTCTTTCTAGAATTAGCTCTTAGACCATTTGACAGTGAGAGGCGTAAAACAGTTGTACTTAGAAACACCAATGACACTCTTACAAATATGATTGTTCAAAAGAGAAACTACAACATTCAATCTTCTTTCGTAATTTAGTCGACAAAGTATCAACTCTTTTATTACTACTTTGTGTCCATTTCTATCCCATTTGTCCAATTTATTCATTCAAGGTGAACTTTTTGTGCTTAGTGTTCCACAGAGATTTTTAGAGTTCTATTCTTCACAATTTTGTAAAATGAACCAACCCTCTGACTGAAGAATGAGAAACCTTATCGGCATAGTGACAATGATGCAGTGTGTCCTCTACTAATACTAATTTGTTATAATGATTTCTCCTCTGTTTTTAATCTGACCAGCATGAACTATGTTTAATACATACACCAATTTGCAGTTCTCTTGAAAATTGATTACAGATAAGCCCATGACCGAGAGAAGTTACCTGCTACAAGAAGGGTCTTCCCCAGAATTATCACAGACCTTTTCAACTGTATAAACAAGAAGTCCAAAGCCAGGGTTATGGAGCCACACCTACAATATCGGAGATTTCAATTACAAGAATAAAACCAAGGATTAACTTATGACAACAGCCATTGAATTGATGAACGTGCAAAATAAATGATAGCTTACATCCAATTTATTCAAGCAGAAAATGGGTTTGCGAGCAACATACAACAATGTATAAAATTATATAATAATCATTAAACGTATAGCAGGAGTTCAGGTACAAATCAACATTCTTCTGCTTGTTACACTGATTTCTTGAATAAATACATTTGCAACTTTTGAATAACTAAATCACCGTGTACTCAAGACATTCACTACACAGAAGGTTGCTATTTCATTCCTTATAATTTCTCCAAGTACTGAAATGACAGCTACATTTCAAGCAGTTCAAAATTAGGCACACAAATATTTGAGTTGTGCTTGTAGAACAGTTTACCTCCGTAGGAAAATGATGATAAGTTTTTTGAGGGAAATAGTGGTAGTATGGGGGCAGATGAGGAACAATATCATGTTCATGTGTGACCCGAATTGTATTTGGCACCCATTTGCTATAGTAGGATGCAAAAGCAGCATTCCCGATTCGAGGTTGTCCAAATGTCATAACTGAAACATTCCGCGAGCCATAATTTACCTGGAATAAGCATACATAAAAAAGTCAATAGAACCACTAGCTCTTTTTCCTTTTGGGGGTGGGGGTGGGGTGGGGTGGGGTGGGTTGTATGTCGCAAGATCCATCAAGCAACAAGTACAGTTCCACCTTTTCTAATTATAAGTAGAACATTTACATCTGATCCATAGAAAATATTAGTAAAAGAGAGATTGAAAACACATGCTTATCAAATCATAAATTGATAATTCATGAAGCAGAGTGCGAAATTGAGTCATGTAACTATTCGTCAGGGAGTGCAAAAGCAATTATGCTTACAAGAGTGTTCTATAACCTGAACTATCTTATTGGAAAAGCAAGTCAAAGTATATAGACGATGGAAAGTCATACAAAATAACAGAAGTTTAAAACATACTGTGAGATCCAATCCACAAAAAGCAGCCATGGCCCCTCCCATTGAATGTCCTGTCACCATAATGGGAATGTCTCCATACAGCTCTTTTGCTCTTTTCACAGCACTTAGCACTCCAGGGCGTAATGTTTTGTGGTAAGCCGAATAAAATCCATGATGCACCTGTAAGATGCAAAACTGACTTTAATCTTCCTGCAGAAAAGATGATTAATACACAAATCAGAAGCAGAAGAGATTTAAGTGTTGTACACTCACCATTGCATCTTCCATTCCAGGATATTTTATATCAAGCTGCTTCCAGAATAGATCAGCAATCCAATTCTGTATGCTGCATCAAAAAAGCACATGAACTTAGTTATCAATATGTTGGAGACGCATACAACACAATGCAACTTTCCACGTGAAGCACAATCAAACAGCAAGATCAAAAAGAATCTCTTGAGCTACATTTCACAACTTATAGCCTGTCTGACCAAGCTTCCAAAATCTGCTTATAGCCTGTCTGGCCAAGCTTCCAAAATCTGCTTATTCTTTTTTTTGAGAAATCCAAAATCTGCTTATTCTGAAAAGGTGCTTTTCGAAAAAGTATGTTTGGAGATTAGCAGTTTCTGTTTGGCTAATCAATTTGAAAAGCACTTCCAATATTAGAAACTTCTCCTGCTACTCAAAAATAATTAGTTTTTCTTAAAAGCTTGGCCAAACACCTCAACAAGCAAATAGACATGAAAGGTCTGGTCAACTTCCCATTCTCTCCACCTTCATAGTATTCTCCTCCATTAAAGAAAGAAGCTGAATTACTTGCACTTCCTGCACACTTGAAAATCTAAATGGACCTCCTCTACCTTGAACAATGACAAGACCTCTCTTCCCTATCATCTGAAGTTAATGGCATTATCTTTAAATGCCCATCTAACCAAAAGAAAACTTCCTTTTTATGTGTGCCCTTATTCTTTGGCTGGGTTTGACTGGGAAGGGGAAAGCGGTAGGGGTAGAGCTAGAAGCTGGCATATGAATTCGGCCGAACTCAGTAGTTTTAATTCAAACCATGTATTTGTATTAAGAAATTTACTAAATATGTAACCCAAAAAAAAAGTTAACACGCTGGTGCACTAAGATTATATTTAGAACGTAGTTACTAACACCTAATGTTATCCCGAGTGAGAATCTTATGATCCAACATAAACTCCTGATAATGGATTTGGAGATCAAGAGGGAGAGGAAGAAGAGGATTGTGGATGATCGGCCAAAGATCAAATGGGTAGCCTGACTATGGCCAGTGCCTTGGAGACAGGGGAGAAGTTGATGGGTATGGGGGCTTAGAGGAATAGTGGGGATGCGGACGGTATGTGGGATAGGACTACTAGTTGCATTAGGAAAGCGGCTAAAGAGATGTTGGGGATCTCGAGAGGCCGTTTTGGTGGGCATCGAGGGGACTGGTGGTGTAATGGAGAAGTCCAAGGGAAGGTGGAGGCAAAGAAGGTGGCGTATGCGAAGTTGGTGGAAAGTATGGACGATGAGGAGAAACAGATGAATATGGAAAGGTATAAGATGGCGATGAAGGAGGCTAAGTTAGCAGTTACGGGATCAAACATGACATCTTTGAACACTGGTATGTAGAATTAGAGGACAAGGGCGGGGATAAGAAGTTGTACAAGCTAGTCAAGGCCAGAGAGAGGAGGGCCCATGACATGGATCAAGTGAAATGCATCAAGGATGAGGACGGGAAAATACTGGCAGAGGAGGAACCCATTAGACGGAAATGGCAATCATACTTCCATAACTCTTGAACGAAGAGGAGGAAAAAAGGTACGGTGCTGGGGGAGTTGGGGCACTCAGAGAGACGTCACAACTCACAATTGTGGGTATTGTAGGCGTATAAGGGTTGAGGAGGTTAAGGGTGTTGTTCTTAGGATGCGTAGGGGTAGAGTAATTAGTCCAACTGAGATCCCAGTGGAACTTTGGAAGAGAGTATGAAGGGCATGTATAGAGTGGCTAACTGAGTTGTTTAATGTTGTTTTCAAAACGGAGAAGATGCCCAATGAATGGAGATTGAGTACAATGATTTTATTGTACAAGGATAAGGGTGACATTTAGAATTCCAACAACTATACTGGTATCAAGCTCCTAAGCCAAGCTATGAAGGTTTAAGAGAGAGTAGTGGAGATGAGGGTAAGGAGGGGAGTGACAATTTCCAAAAATCAGTTCGGATTCATGTTGGGGCGCTCAACTACAGAAGTCATTCATCTTGTACTAAAACTGGTGGAGCAGTATATGGAGAGAAAGGACTTACACGTGGTGTTTATCCACCAAGAAAAGGCTTACGACAAAGCCGCAAGGAAGGTTCTTTGGAGTTGCTTAGAGGCTATAGGTGTACCTGTGGCATACAAGTGTAGGGCAATCAAAGACATGTATGTTGAGAGTCAAGACTCGAGTAAATACTGTGGGACGAGACTCGTAGCACTTCGTATTTTTTATGGGGTTGCACTAGGGATCAACCCTTAGCCCGTTTTTATTTGTCTTGGTGATGGATATATTGACAAGACAAATTTAAGGTGTAATGGTGTATGTTATTTGAGGATGATATAGTTCTGGTTGACGAGGCTCGCGTCGATGTTAATGCTAAGTTGAAGGTTTGGAGACAGACCTTAGAGTCTAAAGGTTCAGGTTGAGCAGGACCAAGACAGAATACTTGGAGTGCAAGTTCAGTGACGTGATGCATGAAGCTGATGTGGAAGTGAGGCTTGATACATAAGTCATCCAAAAGAGAGAGTTTCAAGTATCTTGGCTCTATTATCCAAGTGAATAGGGAGATTGACGAGGATTTCTCTCATCGTATTGGTGCAGGGTGGATGAAATAGAGGCTCGCAAGTCACATTCGAAGTCTTATGTGATAAGAAGATGCCACCAAAACTTAAAGGCAAGTTCTACAAAGTGGTGGTTAGACCAACTTTGTTGTATGGGCGGATTGTTGGCTAGTCAAGAACTCTCGCGTACAGAAGATGAAAGTTGCAGAAATGAGGATGTTCTGATGGATGTGTGGGCTTACTAGGAGCGATGAAATTAGAATGAGGATATCCGGGACAAGGTGGGAGTGGCTTTTGTGGATGATAAGATGCGAGAAGCGAAGTTGAGATGGTTCGGGCATGTGAAAGAGATGCACGGATGCCCCAATGCGGAGGTGTGAGAGGTCGGTTGGCTATGGATGGTTTCAGGAGAGGTAGAGGTAGACCGAAGAAGTAATTGGGAGAGGTGATTAGACAGGACATGACGCAATTTCAGCTTACTGAGGACATGATTTTAGATAGGAGGGAGTGGAAGACGAATTAGGACAGTTAGTATGCAGGAGCGCGTTGTCTTGCTATCCATTCATATTAGTACTTGCAATATTGCTCATGTAATTTCTTATCCTTCGATTTCTGTTACTATCTATTGTTTCTTATACCTCGATTATTGTATTGTTCTGTTGTGGTTTCCATTCTGTTAATAGCTGTTGTTTTTGTTATTATCTGTTGTTTCTTGTAGTTCCGATACTTCTTTTTCGAAATTGCTTTGGACTATTTTTTCTTGAGTCGAGAGTCTATCGAAAACATCCTTTCTACCTCTAAGGTAGGAATAAAGTTTGCGTACACTCTACCTTCCCCAGACCCCACTTTGTGGAACTATACTGGGTATGTTGTTATTGTGTTCTAAAGTTCAAATCCTAGCTCTGCCTCTAGAAGGCGGCACTGGCAACTAGCAAGAGAAAGGGTGGTGTTGGTGACGGCAGAAGTGTATTTTATTTTATTTTATTGCAAAAAGGAATAACTGAAAATATTAAAGAATTTACAGCATGAAGATTGAAGAAGTGCTCAAGGGTACTAATGGTCATTTAAGAGCATATTTGGCATACCTTATCAGGTTCAATGGCCTTGTTAACTAACTTAGGGAGGTTCCTGTAACAACATGTGAAGCTAGAGGGATGGTCCGTATTATTTCTCACACTAGAGAGGTTCAATTTACTTTAATCACTGAGATTCTTTAAGCTTGATAAAACAAGAGATGAGGTCCACATAATTCACCCAGAACAACAAAAGAAGCACACATTTCCATAAAATGCGAATGTACAAACAGCTCCACCAGGTGAGAACCCACATAACATATCCAGCAGTCCTAACTTATAAAGGTCCAGAGCTTTTCTATTCCCCCAGACAAAAGTAAAGTACCAAACAATATCCACTTATTGTAATCACTAACAGCTGCCGAACCTATAAAACTTTAGCAATGATAAAATTCTCTTTCAACAGTTTATTATTTTTGTTAAGATCAATGTTTAAAAGGTAAAAATGTGCAATGAGGCCATCCACTTGCAACGAGGCAATGGATATACCCTGAAGCAAAAGATGAATGCTATACTGATTTATTTATTTTTTGGATAGGTAATGCTATTACAGATATTAATTTCTAAATTAGACTACCTTGAAAATAGAATCAAGTTAAAAGGAACTTATCGATTAAAAAAAAAGCCAAACTAAAAAGAGATCCAAAATAAAACCTAGAAATATGGGAAACTTTATGCTGTTACCTTCATATCTCGTCTATTCTGTAAAAAATTTACACAAGATTCATTTTTCCCAAAGATCAAAAGATGGTTTGGGTTATTAAAACAATACCTACTGACTAAATTAACCCTTTTAAGCATTTTTTTTTGAATTTGCATTGGAAAAAAACAACAAAAAGACCTCCAAGTGTAGCTTGGTGCAGTAAAAGGTGTAATATTGTCCATAAGAGCACCTTGCATTGTCTGTCCAAAGTAGAAGCCGCTGGTCAGAAAATTCCGTTTCACACCACGAGCATCAGTCAAATGTTTTAACTTGTACAAAGTAAAAAACTTGAATAAACGGATAATTCTAGCAGTATCTCTGTCCGTCTTCTAATTCAACAAACTCTGCTAGACCAATATGGGTTTACTATATCATCATATCGGCTTACAAGCCCATAATAAAGTAAAGGATTGTATACATGTGGTTCATATTTTCCAAATTGTTAATTTGCTAGCAGTGACGTACGCAGAATTTTCAGTACGCAGTGTCGATTTTTATATTACGCAGAATTTTCAGTAAGCAGTGTCGATTTTTATATTAGAAAATATAAAAATTTAATTACCACAATCATGCCAATGGTATGTCTCTGTCCAATTGGTATAGTCGAGTTTTAAGCTAGAAGAGGTCTTGGATTCAATACTATTTAACCACCATTTTAAGAAAATTTTGCAAAGAATAAGGAAATTTGCAGGAAAAAGTACAACTCAAGGTTCGAACCCCCAACCCCTGAGGTACAAAGAAGGCGCTAGACCACTGCACCAAGAGGAGTTCTTTGTTAAGTAGTGTCATTTCATTTAATATCACTCTTTCTGCACAGTATTAACATAATAGCATATATTTAGTAAAAAATTTCGACGAAGCAGTGTCGGTTGACACCCCTTCGCTCAATGTGGGTCCGCCCCTGTTTGCTAGGGATCTAACTTGCATCCAAACAGTTAAAAGATAAAAATATAATAATAACTCTTTGCTGCATGGTTTTATCAGTTTGGTTATAAAAGCTCTTATGTCCATTGATTTATCATACAGGTGTTAAAACTTAAAAAGTAGATAGCAGTTTTTCTTTTCAAGAAAAATGGTTTTGAGCTGGACTTTCTTGAAAATGTAACGAAAATTTATTAAAGAAAATAGCACCCGCAGAGTGCTGTGGATAAGTAGTACAACCCCGACAATATGCATGTTAGTTCCCTAGCTACATGTGAAAAAAAACAAAGGAAATTAAACCATCTATCTACTTCTTGTACATATTCATTTTTAAACCAAAAGACTAAGAGAGCTAAAGATCTATGCTTTTTGAGCTGGACTTATGTATGACAGCTCTGATATATTTACTGAGATATCCATCTCAATAAACTAGTCAGACTTCTTATCTGCAGAATAAGACATTTTTTAACATTTTTTAATCACCATACAGTCAAATTAAACGTGGGACCACATGGATGATGAGCACGGATCGGAGTAGAATGAAACCTGGTTGCCTGAGTGCCTCGGAAAGCTACTACAATGGCATTAAGATCTGGAGCCACCCCCACAAATGCCTGCAATCGATATCAATAGTTAGAACCAAACTAGCGCCTCAGAATGAGAGCACAACATTCTTTTGCGCTATTCGATATTCACCTGTAGACATAGCTTCACATCAACAATGAGATCTAAAATTTGAAACCCCTGCACAAGATGAAGCTTGGACAAATTAATCATATAAGAAAGCACAGGAAGAAATTTGCATAAAGCTTCTCCTCAACCTGAAGAATCTATACACAACAATCCGAACAAAATACCTTCGTCAAATCATTACATCTTGGGCATGTCCAAGTAAATAGTTCTGTCAAATCTGACACATAGACCTACAAATACAGAGGTCATTTTTGTTATACTCTAGGTGACGAATGTCCAGCAAGAGAGTGACAAGTATGGATATAATTGGTCCCCTAATAAACAGCCTGAACTAATGAAGTATGGAATATATTAACCACAAATCAAATGCAGCAAAAATGAGTAAGAAGAGTTCAAGGAATATAGAAATAAAAAGTACACAGATAGAAACTGGAAATTGGGATTTCAGTCTATTGTTTATTGGTAAAGTCCACTTTTCGCCATCATGATATCCAACTAAGCACATCAACCATTTCTCAAAAAAAGTAAGTGATTAACCTTCAATAGAAAAATTTCTGACCTCTACCCTACTCGCTTATTTAAAATGTAACAAAAACTGACCGTTGCAGCATATTCCACCAATATGGTGGCAAGAGTGTGATTGTAAATTGTCCCTTGATCCTTCACTTTGAGTTCTACAGCCAAAAAAACTTAACTATAAGTAGCTCTCTATAAATTTGTTGTCATAACCAACCATGCCAATTATCACTTCGCAAATATAAAGCATCTGTGGAGAATTTCTTTTTTGCACACAAAAATTACATCTAAATACATAACAAAGCAAACAATGCCTGTACAACCTTAGCTAGGTTGCTTTACTTGAAGCTTTACTTTCCAACTATCCGTAACCATAGTACAAAATATCCATAGATACCACAACTTATCAGTTGATACAATGGGAATTACCTTGTCCATCGCAGTAACTCAACAGAACAATAAGCTTGCAAAGTATTTGAGACACGCACAATGTCTCAGTTGAAATATCCATATATGGATACTTAAAATGCTATTTCAGCCAAAAATATCAGTCCTGTTCGTAAACTTCATTAGATTGTTCAAATGGTTACCAGATATCTATGGAGAAGCATGTTTTCCTCTCGCATCCCAAACCATTCCAAGCCCATTCTTTTCCCAGTCATAAAATAGTGTTATCTTGGTTAATAACGCATTCCCAATCTATGCTTTCGGAATACTTAAATGTGTGTAGACCTCAATTACCAGGCTAGGCAGTCCAGGTATGAGCAATGAAAGGCAATATTAACCTTGGGTCTAAATAGCAACTGTTTGAGCGAGTCATGATTAGATATATTAATCCTTCGATCTGTTTAAAAAAAAAAAGGGCAGGCCAGTGCACTAAGCTCCCGCTATGCGCAGGGTCCGGAGAAGGGCCCGACCACAAGGATCTATCGTACGCAGCCTCACCTTATATTTCTGCAAGGGGCTGTTTCCAAGGCTTGAACCCGTGACCTCCTGGTTACATAGCAGCAACTTTACCAGTTACATTTCTGCAAGGGGCTGTTTCCAATCCTTCGATTTGTTTATCTTGCTATTTTATTGTCATCTCTTTTCCTTTCTATCATGATTTATCTACACTTCCCGTGAGCTAGAGGTCTATCAGAATCAGCCTCTCAACAACAACATACCCAATATATTCCCACCAAGTGGGGTCTGGGGAGGGTAAGTGTACGCAGTCCATACCATTACCTCAGAGGTGAGATAGAGAGGTTGTTTCTGATAGACCCCCGGCTCAAGATAAAACATCTAGAAAAAAAATAGTAAAAGGACAAGATACATGATTATCACACCCAATAATACCATAAACAAGATTCACCAAGTAATACAACAAACGAAACAACACTCTGAAATAATACTAGTACTATAGCTACTAACACGGAAAACAAAGTCCTCCTACCTACTAGCACTGACGCACTCGTTCCTACTACCCTTCTACCCTAATCCGCCTCCTCCACACCTTCCTATCTAAGGTCATGTCCTCGGTAAACTGAAGCTGCTCCATGTCATATCTAATCACCTCCCTCTAATATTTATTTGGTCTACCTCTCTACCTCACAAATATAGGGGTAAGGTTCGCATACATCTTACCCTCCCCAGACGTCACGTATAGATTATACTGGGTATGTAATTATTGTATATTAATCCAGAAACAATCAAGAAAGAGAAAAAGTTGCTTAACAATTTATATATCAACTGTTCAGCTTGACTAACTGTACTGATAAAACGTCTATTTAGTTTTTCGATGTATTCCAAATTATACATAATGTCATAGCAAATACAGTCCGATAAAAATGTATTGCACCTAGATTTTTTTTTTGCAAATTCAAAATTCAAATCAAAGTATGTACTTAGTATAAAGCACTTTATAATTAATTACCTCTAGCAGTTGAAGAGGCAATTAAGCATATAAATATAAGTCCCTTTAACAAAATTGTTCCATCCATAACCTGTAGATTGAAGCGGAGAAGGAAGAACAAGGAAGAAGGGTCAACTATTTGGGCATCAATTATTTAGGCCAGTAGGCGATAGGTGCTTTTCGTGCGGTCGTGGATTTCCTTACTTTATAAATATTTGAAGAAGATAAAATAAAAAGATACCCATGGGACCCTGTGGCCTTGGGATAACGCCCGTGATACGGTGGTAAATTAACCATAGAATGTTTGCTGGACGTTAACGTCTTCGTTTACCGTTGTCAAGGTATAAAATTTTTGGAATGTTCACCGTATTTGAGAAATTTTCTACCAAAATCACTTTAAATTATTTTAGGATTACAACATAACTCAATTACCATTATTCTTAACTAATAAAAACTTCCTTCTTGTTATAAAATACATTGGGATGGTTGATTGGAGCATTCTAATATTATTATATTATATTTGCCTTTTATGTATTAAGGAGTCATTTGGTAGAGTGTGATATAATGCATGCGTTATTCTTATGTACTATTAATACATTATTTTAGTTATACACTCTATTGTATATTAAGCTATGTATTAGTAATATCATTCTTTTTTATGTATTAATAATATAAAGCATTTTAACACATGTATTAACTTATTAAATAACAAATTTACCCCTCAAAATATCTTCCGATTCCTTTTCCCACCATAATCACATTTCCCAGTTCCTTTTTCCCACCATTTTTTGTTGTAAAAAGCTTCCTCTTTCTCTTCTCCTCTGTACTTTCCATGGAAAAGAGAGGCCGATTTCTCCACATCTTGGAATGCTATCAAAGTCTTTTGCTAAGTTTAATTTAGCAAATAATTGCAAAAAACCTAGTCTTTCAAAGTCAATAGATTTGATGATGAAATTTAGGTGAGAACATCTATTTTCTATGAGCTTCTTGGTTATCCATTGTTTTCTAAGTACAACACCTTTACATCTTCAATATTCACGCATATATAGAAGATCTGTAGATGCATTGACAACCATCTATCTTACCATGAGCTTCATAAAGCCTGCGACCTTTCTCCGTCTTTATTCCGGCACAAATACCGTCGATTTTATTGCTAGGCTTTTGGGGTTTAGAGAAAAGTGGAAATTGGGGCTTTCGTTTCTACAACAATAGTTGCCTTCTACCTTGAAAAGATTAGGGTCTTCGTTTCTACAACAGTAGTTGCTGCTACTTGCTTACCTTGAAAAGAGAGTGTACAGAGAAGGGCAATTTGGCAAACAAACATCTTTTTATAAAATTTATTTAAATATATATTATTTTTGATACATCAAACTAGGGGTGGGCATAAAAATCGAAGAACCGAAAAACCGAACCGAATCGAATTAGTTCGGTTCTTTGATACGGTGTCGTTTTTTTTTTGGTATTTCGGTTCTTCGATTCGGTGTTTGGTTTGAGGGTTTCGGTGCACCGAAGAACCGAAATACCAATTAATTAAATTTTTTTAAAAATATTTATATTACATTTCATTTTCACATTTATATTAAAAGACAAGCCCACTAGCTGTCAGGCCCAGGCCCATATATTTCTATTTTCTACAATCTATCCTAATTCCTTTTTCACATTTCTATCTTCTGCTTCAGCCTTCAAACAACACCTCTTTCCCAAAGGTCGAGTTTCGACCGACGACCGACTCCTCATCTCTAATTCTCTTACGACCGACGACCGACTCCTCATCTCTGATTTCCAAAGATCGCCTCTTTCTACTCGTCTTTGCATCATCTCTTTGTTATCATTTTCAACGCTTTCTCAGTTTTTCTAGTTTCTACTCTTTCTCAGTTTGTTGGAATGAAATCATGAATACTTATCCGTGATACCTCTTTTTGTTTGTGAATGAATATTTATATTACTCTTTTAATTTTTATTTTTCAATAGATGACGGATGAAAGTAGAGTAAGTATTGACGGTTCAAGTGATAGCTTACCTAATTCAGACAATAGCAATGACTCAATTGACACTGAAGTTACAAAGAAAAGAAAAGAAATTCCATCTAGATCCAAGGTTTGGGGTCATTATAATAAGGTTGTGGATGGCAATGGTATTTGTATTGGTAAAGTGAAGTGCAGGTATTGTTTCACATCTCTTGCTTATACTTCCACTAATGGAACAACAGGCTTGAAACAACATTTAGGAAGGTGTCCAGTTTATAAACCTGTTGATGTTATTGCTACTCAAAAAAAGATAAATTTTTCATCTAAAGATGCACCACTTTGGGAATTTGATCAACAAGCTGTTAGGAGGGATTTAGTTGAGATGGTTGTAACACCCCGTACCTTCCTAACCCTATGTGATGACGTTGAATAATGGTTATTTAGGTGTCGAGGTGCCATGAGTGTGTGTTTTGTAATGTTAGTGATGAGAAAATTGAAATTTGGCTTCGTACATGAGATTAGCCCTTCATAAGAGGTGTTTTGTGATTTTTGTTGAACATTCGTGGGGTTCAAAACGAGGCTAAGAGGACCTCTAAACAAAGGATATTAAGGTTAAGAAGTAAGTTAAAGGATAGGACTTGAAGTATCTACTCAAACCCGCGAAGAAAAGTCAAAAAATGAAATTTTCAAAAAGTTTAAGTGTGGGGCGCGCTAGAGAGCGTGCCAGGCCGCTAGGCAGCAAGTTGGCGCGCCCCAGGGCGTGCCAGGGTGGTTTTTCCACTTTTTCGAAAGTTGGAAATTTTCTAAGTCCCAAGGGTACCCAGGGACTTACCGAGCCGATTTTTGGTACGTTTCTTCTACAATCATGAGCATATATATGAAATGAGTAAAGTATTATATTGGTATGATAAAATTACTCGAGAACGAATTTGGCATCAAAATGACGATTTTACCCTTGTAGCCAAAATAAGTCATACGTGGCTAGCATTGCTTGTTTTTGGAATTAAGGCCACGAGTATGAATTGCATGAGTAGGAATATTGTCGTAACGCGTATGAAATGAATTAAACATGAGGAATTATGGATTTTAGTGGGTTAAGTGAATTGGGCTCAAAATAGGGCCCAAAATGAGAAGAAAACATGGGTCAAATGACCCATTCTTCCATTGACTAATGCAACACATTGCATTAAATGCCAAGAGTGGCTAAGGATGAAAATTAAGGGCCTATATAAGGGAGCAAAAGGCTGATTTTATTCAAGAGAAATACACATGCTTTTTCTATCTTTTTCTAGAGAATTCTCAAGAAAGCTTCTTTGGCTCCCAAAACCCTAAGGCATTTCTTGGAGCAAGATCATCATCTTTCAAGCTTAGGTAAGTAATTATTCTTATGGATTAACATATTATATGCATGAGAGAGTATGTAAATCATGTTGGTTATACTTGGAGGTGTTGAACATGGTACTCTGTATTTTTATATAAGATTTGTGATCTATGAGATTCAAGCTTGAATTATGACTTGTGACTTTGATGAAAGAGCATGGTATGGATAAAATATGAACATGTATGGTGTGATTTTGTTAGTAAAATTGTTATTTTTCTATAAGTGTAAATTGTGGGATTTTGGTCGATATGTGCTATGAGGTGTATTAAGGTAAGTTGATGGATTATTTGTGATGTGGTGTGGATAAGAAAGTGTAAAGGAGAAGTGTTGTGGTGAAATGTATTGATTATCATGTATTGGTCAATGTTGGGAATATTATGGGATTTTTGGAATAATAATTTCATCAATGGTTATGTCAAGGGAAAATGGCATGTTTAAAGGCAAACATGTAACTCATTGACGTTATATGCATTTGTAAAGTAGTTGGTGGTTAATGTAAATCCTGTTATGTATTTGTGTTGTAGAGTGACACATAAAGAAGGAGCGGTACTATTGTATGCACATCTAAGATTGTATATCCGTATTGAGAGTACAAGGTATGTAAGGTTACTATGTCCGTATCTTTCTGCGGCAAATAGTAGTCACATTGACATTACGCTTGTTCCATCCCGAAATGTGCTAAGGTATCCCATATCCGGCTATCCATGGTCATTGTCATATATTTCCTACTCATTGATCATTGGTGAATCTCATGTCTCATATTCATGGTTAATGTTCCAAAAGCTCAAATAAGGTTATGTTCCAATGTTCCAATAGTGATTGTACTCATGTTTCTTGTTCATGGATTATTGTCCAAGGGTTCCAATAGTGTTATGTTTCCACGAAGGCTATGTTTCTAATAATGTTTATTTGCATGTTTCTCACTCATTGATTATTGATCCAAAGCTTCAAATAAAGTTGTGACTATCATTGTATCGATCTCCCATAAGCAAAAGTATCAATCTCTCACAAGTAAAGGTATCAATCTCAACAGTAAAGGAATGAAGTAAGAATAAAGTAATGCATATTGATTGTGTTCATTTATCCATGGGGTGCAAGAACACCCGCATGATGATATGATCTTATCCATGAGGTGAAAAGAATACCTGCATGATGATGATATCTTATCCATGAGGTGAAAAGAATACCTGCATGATGATGATATTTTATCCATAGGGTGAAAAGAACACCTGCATGATGAGGGCCCAGACAGTATATGAGTGATGTAAAAGTAAAGTAAAGTAAAGGCAAGAGAAAGAAAGAACGTAATGTACATGGTTCCCTACATATACAGAATGGTGACCTATTCACATTGATTATTCACTTACATTTGTTTCCATCGCAGTATTTTTATCTCATGTAGTTTTATATGAGCCTTGCATACTCAGTACTTTCGTCATACTGACCCCTCTTGGGGAATTTATCTTACTTGTTGCAGGTGCAGGTACTAGTAGGCCGCCACAGTAAATTGCCAGTTGTTCGCTGTTCATTGGTAAGCTCCAGCTAGTTCGGGGCTTCTCCGAGTCACTGTTGTACATGTGTTTTGATTTTGTATATGTTGTATAAAGCGGGAACTTGTCCCGTCTTTCAGTTGGTGTGGGTAGCTACATCTGCTAGAGGCTTTTGTAGACATACGTGGGTACATGAATGTAAGAGGTGTATAATACGAAATAGCCCTAACGGCCATAGTTGTATATAATGTACATGTTTTCCATGACTTCCGCCAATGGCATTTTATATTTCATCAGTTACATGAGATAGTATGTTATTCATAAAGAGACATGCATGTGAACGAACGTGAGCAAAAATTGGTTCTCTCGGGCCATATCGGCTTCTGGTTCCAATCACGCCTCGTTGGGAATTGGGGCGTGACAATGGTAATTGTAGATGAACTGCCATTCAATTTTGTTGAAAAAGAAGGCTTTAAAAAGTTCATGAATTTTGCTCAACCTTTATTTCGAATTCCTTCCCATAGAACAGTTACAAGGGTCTGTTATGATCTTTATGGTTAACTAAGATATAATTTGAAGAAGTCAACCAAAGATTTGACTTACCACTGACACATGGACATCGATACAAAAAATTAATTACATATGTTTGACTGCTCAGCATAAAAGAATATTCAATTTTTGCCCAATTTCTAGTCATAAGGGTGACCAAATGGCATATGCTATTGGTAATTGCTTGCTTGAGTGGAACTTGGATAATTTGTTCTGTGTTACTGTTGATAATGTTGCTTCAAATAGTGTTACAGTTACAGAATTGTCTAAACAATTAGATATGTGGGGAACTAATATAATGAGCGGTAAGTATCTTCATATGAGATGCATGACTCACATACTCAATCTAATTGTGCACGAAGGCTTAAAGGAAATTGGTAAGTCTGTCAAACGTATTAGACAAATGGTGAGGTATGTTAGGTCATCTCCGGCAAGAATAAGAAACTTTGTGAAATATTGTGAAGTCCAAAAGATAGAATGTACTAAATCATTGTGCCTAGATGTGCCTACTAGGTGGAATTCCACCTACGAGATGTTAGAAATGGCACAATACTTTGAGAAAGCTTTTGACAGGTTTGATCTTTTTGATGCAAATTTTAAAACCTTTCTTTCTACTCATATTTATGAAGATGGAAGTGCTGTAGGTCTTCTCGAATCTGATGATTGGGCAAATGTGAGGAATGTGGTAAAGTTTCTTCAAAAATTTTATGACCTCACTATAAAAGTTTCAGGTTCACAGTATGTTACATCTAGTGTTCATTTTGAGGATATATGTGAGCTTGATATATATTTGAAAGCATGTTTGGCTAGTGACGATTTTAATTTGAGTTTAATGGCTGGACGGATGAAGGAGAAGTTCAAGACATATTAGGGTACACCTGACAAGATGAACCCAATGATTTATATTGCTTCAGTCTTGAATCCTCGTAATAAGTTTGTGTTTGTTACTTTTGGGCTTGAAGAGTTATTTGGGGAGAAAGTGGGACAGAAAGTAAATACGGTAGTTGAGGATTATTTGAAAGCTTTGTTTAAAGAGTACCTAGGAAAATATTCAAGAGAATGTCAATATTAATCATTTCCTTCTAAATCTACTTCATCTCAAGACACATCTGATTCCTGTAGTTCTGGTTCTCAAAGTGTAAGAACAAACACTTTGAGAACTAAGCTTCACTTGAAGAAACAAAAGAATTGTGGAAGTGAGGGTACTAGGACAGAGTTAGATAAATACATTTCTGAAGGTCAGGAGCCCGATCAGCCTAAATTTGATCTCTTAGAATGGTGGAAACTTAATGCTCCAAGATTTTCTACTCTTTCAGAGTTAGCTCGTGATGTGTTGGCTATTCTTATTTCAAGTGTGGCATCGGAATGTGTCTTTAGTACCGGTGGCCGTATACTTGATCGATTTAGAAGTTCTTTGACTCCTAGATGTGTGCAATCTCTTGTTTGTTCTCAAGATTGGTTTAGAAAAGAGACTAAATCTATTTGTGTGGAAGAGAGTTTGGAATATCTTGAGCAACTTGAAATTGGTAAGTTTTTGTAAAAAAAAAATTTTGTATGTTTTAGTGTACAACTAATCTACTTTACTACTTGTTTATGTCGTATGACAAATTTGTTTAAATTATCTTTAGAGATGACAAATAAAGGAAGGGATCCTTGCATTGTTGATGTTTGATTGCAATTTGCTATTTTGCTATTAGTGTCCTAATGGTGAGTTTCAATACTTTATTTGTTTGGTGATATGAGATATTCTTTTGTAGTTTTATTCTTTTATGTTTTACCTAGAAAGTTATATTCTAAATTTCTAACTCTTGGTTTAATCTTACTTTTTATTAGATTCAAGTTCAACCATGCCTCCTAAAGCTCACTCATTAGTTTGGGAACATTTTGAGGTGATTGAAGACAATGATGAAGTGCACAAAGCTAAGTGCTTGACATGTGGTGTGATACTCAATTGTCATCCAAAATGGGTTGGAATGAGTGGCTTATGGAAGCATGTTACAAGATGTTTTGAGCATCGTCTTGATCAAAATAGGAAGATTCGTATTTAAGCTTATGTTTTGAATTTGGTAACTGGTGTTGTTGTTAATGGATTTAACATCATTTGTGACTGCTATGTTTTTTATTTGAAGCTGGATTTTAAGTGTTGTTGGCAAGCCTTAGTTGTAGCCAATCTGCCATGTTTTTTTTTATATTGTGCCTTAGTTGCTGGCGCCTGGCAGCCATGGTTTTGAATTAAGTATAGCTGATGGCCTGCTGATGCTATGTTATTATTAATATTTAAAGTGTTTGTTGCTATGTTATATTAAGACTTAAGTATAGCTGCTAGTCTGTTGCTGCTACTGTTATGTTATTAAAATACTAGTATGACTGCTGGCGCTAATTTGCCATGTTTTTGAATTTTGTAAGAAATTGTGGATATATTTTGATATTTTTATTTCTCACTTGCAAGTTGCACCGAAAAATCAATTTAAAAACACCGAATAAAATCGAACCAAATTAGTTTGGTGCGGTGTTCGATGCTCATTTTTTCAAAATCGAAAACCGAAGAACCGAACGCCCACCCCTACATCAAACCAAACACTGTGTAAGAAATAATGTCTGCATAACTAATACCAACATTACTAATACTTGCATTAGTAATGCAGGTATTACTAATACACCCTATTCAACATTATTCTTATACACTCTATCAAACGATCCCTAAGTGTCATTAAGTTGCATTGTTTAATTGGGGAAGTTAGTGGCTTAAGTTGCATTTTTATTAGGCAATACTATTATATTACTCCTACCGTTTGCACTGCCTCTAACGTGCAACAACAATACTCCCTTGTGATTGATGACACTTTATGCCCTTTACTTCCTTATGTTAATGGGCAGACTGTAACTTATTTGGCCATTACTTGGCTTAATGTTCTTGTAACTTATTTAGCCATTACTTGGCTTAATTCTCCTATAACCTCTATTCCATTTATCTTCCAATTTATTATTCTTATTCAATACAAGGATGAATACCTCACCTATAAATACAGGTGGTCTTGCATTATTTTTTCAAGTATAAGAAAATATAGAGTGCATAAAAAAGAGTAATTATATTAGTGAAAGAGAGAGTTGAGATAAAGAAAAATATTCTAAGTCTCCAACTATATTCACTATACAAAAGAGAGTAGTTATATTAGTGAAAGAGAGAGTTGAGACAAAGAAAATATTCTAAGTCTCCAACTATATTCACTATACAAAAGAGAGTTTTAATATGTTGAAGGAAGGTGTTCTTAGGGTGGAGGTTTGGAATCTTCAACTAATCTGGAGTTGCTTGATTTGTACATCGTATTGGGTTGTTGTATGACAAATCAAGAGTGATACTATTGGATTGGTGTAGATTATGCCACTGTGGGCTTGAATCTCCTTAAAATTATTGGTGTAATATACCACAAATTATAATAAATTACAGTTGAAAATAAAATGAATTCAAGCCCACTGCGACATAATCTACACCGATCCAGCAGTATATCTCTGGACTTGTCCCCTCCAGAATACAACAACCCAACAACGTCGTACAACTCAAACAACTCTGGATTAGTTGAAGAGTCCAAAGTTCCACCATAAGAACACCTTCCTTCAACATATAAAACTCTCTTTGTATAGCGAATATAGTTGGAGACTTAGAATATCTTCTTTGTCTCAACTCTCTCTTTCTCTAATATAATTACTCTCTTTTGTATAGTGAATATAGTTGGAGACTTAGAATATTTTTCTTTGTCTCAACTCTCTCTTTCACTAATATAATTACTCTCTTTTATGCATTCTATATTTTCTTATATTTTTTCACAAAGGAAGAAACGCCACTATTTATAGGTGAGAAATTCTTCCTTGTAATAAATACTCAAACGGTGGGGTAGTAATGTGGTAGATGAATGACAAGTTACAAGATATAAAGAGGTAAAATTATGAGGCCACAAGAGTTTCAATAGAAATAAAGATCATTATCTACCACAAAAAAACTAATGCATGAATTACAAGAAACTCTCCACTTACCGCCACTAACGTTAGGCAGTAAACAAGGCATAATGCCACCATGAATGGGAGATGCTGCAAAATACAACTGTAACTTAATCCATTAACTCCAAATGGAATAATGCAACATAGTGAGTCATTATGAGCACCTAAAGAGTTTTCTTTAAATGGGCATACAAAGCCATTCACGGATAGAAGCACACTTTGACATGGGAATGATGCACTTTAAAATAATATAAAACTAGTAAACTTGGCCGCGCTTCTCGCGGTGTTAAATTTTTTTAGATTCATGACATTATTTTTTAAAAATTCATTTCGGTCTTAAAAATCCAAATAAATTAGCTTCATCGAAAAAGAAAGTGATTCCTCCTTAGTGTTGTTGGATAGTTGTTATCTATTGTATTGTATTACGTTATTAGTTTAAGTGCAATGTTTGCTTTGATTATTACTTAAATATTATTGTATCGTATCATTAAAATCCATCGTCAATTAACAATAAAAAGTCCTTTTTTTTAACGATCGATTTGGTGTGATTTTTCAAGCTCTCATCAATATCCACTCCCACAAATAAATCAAATCATTTCAGAGTCCTCCTCTTTAAACCAAACTAAAGCATGAATATAACATTACAGAAAATATGATAATAGTCCTACTTCAGATATGAATGATTGGATGATATTAGGTACATAAGGTCTCATGAGATTAAAAAAAATATATCAAAACTTATATAGATTAAAATGAAGGAATATCATATGATATTTTTTCTTTAAAATAAATATTTGAGGGTTATGAATATGAAAAACATGAAAGTTATGGATATTATTAAGGGTAGCAATTAAATAGGTGAGTTATGGAGGTGAAAATTTAAAGCAAATAAAAGAACAAAAAACGAATAAAAATGCATATGGTATTAAGTGTTGTAGCTACGTGGAATTGTTTAAAATTTAAATATTTGAATTTTTTTTTGCTTTTCAACTTTATTAAACTTGTAGCTCTATGTTGTTCTCTATTTTGTATTTTTGTATTATTAATATAGGTAAAACCAAACCTCTTTTCCCTCAAAAAACATATAAAGGAAGAATGAATTTCAAGAAGAATTTATCTCAATATATTGTAATGTATATTAAGTTCATATGTCCAGAAATATTTCACTTTTTTTTTTTTACTTTATTATAGAGTCTTTTTTTTTTTTTTTTGGTAAAAACTTTATTATAGAGTCATGTTTGAGTACTTTCATAATTATACTATATCCTTTTTCAAAATTTAAAAGTAAGCCAAAAAAATAAAAAATAGAAAAGGAAAAACATACCTTTTTTTTCTTGTTTTCATATTTTCCCATAAAAGGAATGTCTACATTGCACTATTTTTTTCCTCTCCAATTTCTCTCGACTTTTTGTAACCTATCGATCACTCCTTTATCATAAATTTAGTTTGATTCATGAATCATCAAATTATACTAAATAAAGTAAAATAAAAAATATATGTTCATTACTTCAACAGTTTCTTCTATAAGCATATAATATCATCAAAGAGGGATGACTTTGGTGAGAGAATCTATAAAAACTTAAACTAAAACTTCAAGTTTCAATCTCTTTAATTAAGAAAAGCTACAAGGAGAGAAAAAAAGGGTATTGCAAGAGATATATTTGGACAGTTTGTTATTCTAATAAATTCATAGAAAAATGTATTTCATACTTTTTGATCTAACTATTTAGTTTGTCGCACTATTATTCCTTTTCTTTTTCTGCTCGTCTTTATCTTCATCATCTTTTACTTCCTCATTTTCCTCTATTCACCGACCTACATAAAAATTATCACATAAGAATCATCAAATAAAAAAGAAAAATTTCACCAATCTACATACAAAATCAGAATCATCAAATAAAAATACAATATACTTTTATACTTTTTTTTTTTTTTAAAAAAAGAAGTAGCTACACTATGTAACAAAGAAGAGGAGAAGAGGGAGGGGAATCAAAGTTAAAGAATACAAGAATTGAATTGAAAAAATATATAAGTCAGTCCCAACTACAACAAACTTATATATACAAAAAGAAAGAAAAAAAAAACGTTTGACATTCCTAGTAAATACCACAATCATTGTACATTAAATTAAATGGAATGGGAAAGAAGAGTATGAGTAATAAACAGGATTTAAGATAATGAGTAATAAACAGGATTTAAGATAATAACTTTTGGAATTTCTGTATAAATAAAGAATGAACGTGGATGTAAAATGATAAGTAACTCCTATGAAACGTGGGTATTAAAGAGAATATAATAGTAAGAAATAACATGAATGTGTATTAACTTTTTACAGATTTTAATGAGTGATTTTTTGTTTTCTTTTTACATAGCACATAAATGAAAAAATTAGGAAAAAGGTCAAAAAAGGAGAAAAAAGAAAAATGGTAATGGAGGCCATTGAGAGATGCCACATCACCTCTTCTACATTTTGCTTTATTATTATATATAGATGTGGAATTAATTCTACATTAATGTATTTAGTGTAATGCAAAGAATGATAAACTTCTACGTTACAAAGGAGATGAATATATCTATTTTATATGTCCGTTTCAAATAAGAATTCTGTAACATGTAGATTAATGGTTTTTTAATACCATTAAGTCTCCTTCTTGCAACAGCTTTTTCAAATCCTATATAAAGGGTGTCTTTGGTGAAGAGAAAAAACACCATGAAAACGAGGAAAAAAAAAACATCTTCCCTTTTTCTTCCTCTTGAGTCATTTTTGGGCAATTGGTTTGGGCAACCTTCAAACTTTCAACCATGAGTGCACGTGTTTGGAAGTGTTGTGGAACCTTGGGGAGCTACTGACTATAACGATTTACACCGAAGTCAGGCCGAAATCGCTTTCAAGACAGTGGCTTACCATGACACAGTGTTTGTGACAACTCTCTCACTATGTTAATGTCAATTCCATATCAATATTGTAGTAATTTTTTCCACTATAAACTAATATTAAAATGATCATAACCCAACAATAATGAACAAAAATTGAGTAAATAAAACTTCATTTTGGACTTTAGTGGCTTTACGAGAATTTTGTGATCTCTTAAGTTACAATTCTCATTGCAGCACTAATGCTCCATCACGTTGGCTGCTCTTTTGTGCAACAGTTTTATTCCATTCATTGTTGGCACTTTATGCCAATTACTCCCATTAATTTGGTGGTATTATGTGTCAATTAATCTTATGAGTTAGTGGTAAGAATGTGATCATAAGTTTCTTATAACTTATACCATTATTCTACCTCTTTACTCATGTAACCTATAAACTATTGATCTACCCACTTAATATTTCACTATTTCCTCATTTACTAGATGAAAGAAATATTACACCTATATAAAAGGCATGTGTTTTCTTTCTTGTGTTTTGGCAAGAAGTGAAGTAGTAGGTCGTGAGATGTAAAGTGTCATATTTTGAGTTAGTGTAGTGAAAGAGAGGGTTTTAATATGTTGAAGGAAGGTGTTCTTATGGTGGAGTTTCAGACTCTTCAACTAATCTGGAGTTGCTTGAGTTGTACATCATGTTGGGTTGTTGTATCCTAGAAGGGACAAGTCAAGACTCAAGAGTGATACTGCTGGATCGGTGTAGATTATGCCGCAGTAGACTTGAATATCCTTAAAGAGAGCGAGATATCAGTGCCTCAACCTGAGTTTTATTTACTCAATTTTTATTCATTTTATTTTCAATTGTAATTTATTATAATTTGTGGTATATTACATCAACAATTTTAAGGAGATTCATGTTTTGTTACAGTTGAAAAATTGCGGATATCAAGATGGGAGATCTCAACATCTCAACGTCACTAGCCTCTTCAAGAGATGGAAGGGAAGAGATGAAGGGTGAAGTATTTTTCTACTTGCTCAACCCAAGCGAAGAAAAGGTTAAAAAAAAATTAAAAAAAATCTGCTTGTTGCGGAGGAAACATAAAAAAAAATTCATTTACCTAATATTTTTCATGAATAAGTGATAGTACTTTTCATGAATATTTAATTTTATTAAATTCTCGAAATAGTGGGGGTTAATGAAATGAGAAAAATATCATGATGAAAAATATGATGTTTGCACTTTTGAGAATGAGTTTAAAAAAAAAATGTTACAGGTGCATATATTAGCCTTGAAATAAATCACATGTTACTATTTGCATTTGAGTTAATGTCTTGGCTCTAACATGCATGTTATCAAAGAAATGAAAAAATTCAGTAGCCATTTTGACATGAAAAATTGGGTGAAATAAATTTTATTCTTGGAATAAAAAAATTCTAAATCGTGTGATGGAATTTTTCTTGACAATTCATATTATGTTGACCCAAAAAAATTGTGAAATACAATTTTGTTGATTGTATGGCCCTTGTAACTCCTTTTGATTCAAACATGTGAAAGTGGTATGACAAATAAAAAAGAAATTTGCTAGTCCAATAAAAAAAATGAGATATGTGGCTAATTGCACTTGGCTTGAAATTGTGTATGCAGTAAAAGTACTTAGCAGGTACAAGCAAACTAGATATATTTACTTGGTAAGAAAATTGTGGCTTATTTTATTAAAAATAAATAAATTCTGCTATACTTGAAAGTGTTTTTGATGCAAATAAAAAAATTTGGTGCTATTTGTTGAAATAAAAAAGCAAATTATTAATTGTTAACTCTATCATGTAGGTTGAACTAATTATTTTAGGTTCAACTAGTAAAAAAGTGATTTGATTAATCACTTTATTTTGAGAAATTAATTTCTATAGTTTTGAGTTATTGTAATAGCACCATTATTATTGGTAGAGTTTGAAGCTTTTATTATAACAGTAAATTCGGACCCATAAGGAGAAAATAATATTGTGATCCTATTTGACATATGGTACCAATAAATGATTATGTCAAATCTTATGATGATCTTACAAATGAACTAACCAAGATCTTGACAAGATAAAGGGTCTGAAGCACATCGAGGGGGAAGAATGAAGCCATAGAAATACATGAGTCATACATGAGGAAACCCAGCCTGGGGACTAGAAATCCTATAACCAGGTTCAATGGGAAGAACGAATCATATGATGACTTGGTGTGGGATGCACTATTGTTTAAATCCTTTCTATGATGTGAGTGCATTTTATTCCTGTAATGATTTGTGAAGATTGAGTCTACGAACTCTTAATGAAATTCTGTATCTTGTATGAGTGGGGTGTCAAAATTACAGGACTACCTTTGACAGATTTTTCCTATGAGAATTAGGCTTGTTTTCAAAAACACTCATGAAAAATCGGGATAGCACATGACCGTAATGTGCTGGCTATTAAAGCTTATGTCAACACCTTGATTATTGTGTGTAGGCAGTAATATTTTATTTCCTCAAGCAGTCATAGTTCAAGTCTGAGACCACTACTGACTCTGGAGTAAAGGTTACTATTTTACTAAGTGAAGGTTCAATGCAGAGCACACTTTCATTGTGCATAGTAGTCTCCCTTAGACTAAATTGGTGAAATACTCTTTTATGTTAATATTAAAATGAGTAGGAGATTGATGGTTCATTGGAGCATTTTAATATTATTATATTATATTTGGCTCCTATGTATTCAGTGTCATTAAGATGCATTGTTTAGTTGGGGAAGTTAGTGACTTAAGGTATATTTTTATTAGGTAGTACTATTTTATTACTCCTACCGTTCGCACTGCCTCTAACGTGCAGCAGTAATACTCCCTTGTGATTGATGACACTTTATGCCCTTTACTTTCTTATGTTAATGGGCAGAATGTAACTTATTTGGCCATTACGTGGCTTAATGTTTTTGTAACTTATTTAGCCATTACTTGACTTAATTCTCTTGTAACCTCTATTTCATTTATATTTATTCTTTCTATTCAATACAATGATGAATACCTCACCTATAAATAGAGGTGGTCTTGCATTATTTTTCTTAGTATAAGAAAATATAGAGTGCATAAAAAAGAGTAATTATATTAGTGAAAGAGAGAGTTGAGACAAAGAAAAATATTTAAATCTCCAACTATATTCACTATACAAAAGCGAGTAATTATATTAGTGAAAGAGAGAGTTGAGACAAAGAAAATATTCTAAGTCTCCAACTATATTTACTATACAAAAGTGAGTTTTAATATGTTGAAGGAAAGTGTTCTTATGGTGGAGCTTTGGACTCTTCAACTAATTCGGAGTTGCTTGAGTTGTACATCGTGTTGGGTTGTTGTATCCTGGAGGGGACAAGTCAAGAGTGATACTGTTGGATTGGTGTAGATTATGCCGCAGTGGGCTTGAATCTCCTTAAAGAGAGCGAGATATCTGTGCCTCAGCCTGAGTTTTATTTACTCAATATTTGTTCATTTTATTTTCAACTGTAATTTATTATAATTTGTGGTATACTACACCATCACATTGTATGTGAATGTCCACTACTCTAGATATAAATCTTCCACAACTCCTCAACCATTATGATATTAACTCCCACTCCTCCATAATCTTTTTCCTCTTGATCTTCTCTCATAACTCTCAAGGATTAATGTCATGTTTATGACACCCTTTGATGCTCCCCAATGTAATCCTATAACTAGAGGACCTGTATATTATATTGGTGAAACTTGTAAGAAAACGTTCTTCTCTTGTCTCTAATGTCTTTTTTATTTTCTTGCTTATATTGTTCTCTTTTAGCTTAGTTTTAAAATACTACTCTTCTAATTGGATGTTATACCACATTAATGTTTTTTAATAGTCCTTCCGTCCTATTTTGTGTGACACTCTTTTTTTTTAGTCCGTCCCAAAAAGAATGTCATCTTACTGTAATTAGAAAATTATTTTTTACCTTTAATCAAATGATTTACAGTTACACAAATATCTAAGGATTATTTTAGACCATAAGTTTTAAAAATCTTTTTTTTTTTCTTAAATATTGTGTCAAGTCAAATGGTACCACATAAAATAAGACGAAGAAAGTAATATATTTATCAACCCATTTAACATAACCAGATTTTAGAAAATAATACAAAAACGTAAAAAGCTTCCTAGAGTATCCGATAAAAAGTAATATATTTATCATCATTTGTAAGTATTTTTATTTTTTTTATTTTTGGGGGGGTTGGGGTGGGCGGAGGGGGGGGGGGGAGAAGAGAAAACGTAAGTATCAATATAAAGGCTTTTGTAGTAAACATACTTGTTCTTGTAATTTGATACTTTGAGCTTTGAGTATCTTTTTTTTTTAATTATTGCTTGCTTTAAGTTATGAAATTATTCAATGTTTTTATGCAAAAAAAAGTATATAAGAATTATCAATATTTTGAGGTAGCGTTGTCTTCGTTCATCGTTGCGGAGTTAATTTTGAGCATTACTGCGTATCTATTGGTTTGGTTTGATTTTGAGGATTGTTGGTTATTGATTTGTAGATATGCTAAATTGTTAAAGAACCATTAAGATATCGATTAGTCTGTTATTGATTAATCTGCTATTGATTGTTATCAGGTTACCTTTAGAATTACATATGAAAATCTTTTTTTATTGCAAATTACTTACAGAAAATATGATAAAAGGAATTTAATAAAATATTCTAAAACCTGAAAGTCAATTTTGATTAAATTCAATATGATCTACTAATATAGAATATGTATTAACAACACAATGCACACAATAGTTGGAAGATTAATTGCAATTAAAAAAATAGCAAGCATATATATATATATATATAACATTTGATACAAAAGGAATTAACTGATTTTGTATTATTTGCACAATTTAAGTCGTAGTAAAACATAATGAACCTACAAAATTTATCCTCGGTTATCATCGGGTTATCGGTTAACCCACTAAGAAAAAACCCTAAACCTTATGAAATAAATAACCCGATAAAAAATAAAATTAAAATGTTATCAAACCGTTATACCAGTAACTTATTATCAACAAACCAATAACATTTTTTTGGTCCACGTTATGGGGTTCGGTTCGATTTTGAACATCCCTAATTATGAGTAAATTTCCTGAATGGTAACCATGTTTGAGAACTTGTGTACTAAAATCACTTTTATTTTTTTAGAAATTAAAATATCACTCAATTGTCACTATTTTCCTCAAAATATACTTAACTGCTAAAAATTTTCTTCTCTCCTAGTTGGATATTATATATCCCATTAAAAAGATTAATGATATATTTATTATACCCATTTAATATAATCAGATTCAAGAATAGGTAAAAGATAATACCAAAAACGCCAAAAAAAATCCTACCCTACCCAATAAAAAACAATACTAGATCATTTTATCATTTTGCATGGTGAACGTGAGTATCAAGATAAAAGTTTTGGTAATCATTCGGTAGAAACACTTGTTCTTGTGATTTGATACTTTGAATACCTTCTTCTTCTTTTTAAATTGCTACTAGCTTTAAGTTATGCATTATTCGCTTTTTTTATAACCCAAAAAAAGAAAAAAAGACTTTCCAATATTTTAATTTTTAATGTTGATTCTCTACCTTGATAACTGTATCATGGAAAAGAAGAAGAAAATTAAAAGAAATCGAGTAAACTAGAAGATAAAAAGTGAGTTTATATGAAATAGGTCGATTTGACATGTTTAATATATACACATGACATTTGTGAATGAGAGAAGATTGAATTACAAATTCTTTTAAAGATAAAAATCTCCACTGTTAGAGTAATCAATTTTTTACTATTAAATTATTCAGAAGAATATTTACAAGTAAGAGCCATCAATTATTTTTAACATTATTAGAACCACCACTACTTTTCCCAATTGAATTGGTCTGCTATAACACCTGCAAACAGTCACAAATTTCTTCGATGGTCGATGTAATTTTTTTGATTTAGCAACAGTTGCTAAAATCATCGGAAAACGGCCACTAAGATTTTATTTATTTTTAAGTGATAACCATATTATTCTAGTGTAGGAAATCTTTTGCATCTTTATTATTGTTTTTATTAGGTCTAAAATATGATTGTGTTAATTGAGTTAGTAAATGTATTATTGAAAAAAGAAGGCGTTTAATGTGACATGACATTCAATTATGAGAGGAGGTTTTTATTAGTTGAGTGTATTTTGAGAAAATTAATGGTAGTTGTGTGATATTGTAGTCCTAAAAGAAACAAAAGTGATTTTAGTAGACAATTTCACAAACATGAATAACTATTCGAGGAAGATGAATTTACTCAAATTTCAAGTTTAAAGTCTATGGCAAGAGGGAAGCTAATTAAAATTGTCACCAATTCAACCGTACCAAATTTTAGCTAGTATTTAGCTATAGATTCTCAAATATTCTTGAGAAATAAGATTTGAGTGAAGTTGGATTGAAGATTCAAAATGTTTTTGGTCATAATTTTTTGAAATATATTCCACTTTGTTTTTTGAAAAAAAAAATGAAATATTACTTATACTAATAAGTTCTAAAAACTATCAAAAAATACCTATAAGTTTGGTACAAATTTGTTATTTTATAATGAACTAGATAATATTAACGTAAAATCATAACACAATATTTTAATAAAAACTACTAACAATACAATTAGTTAAATTATAATTA
This sequence comes from Capsicum rhomboideum, assembly GCA_031232105.1. NCBI lineage: Eukaryota > Viridiplantae > Streptophyta > Magnoliopsida > Solanales > Solanaceae > Capsicum > Capsicum rhomboideum. Next base: position 23,977,760 of record CP124713.1, on the reverse strand, counting down.
GTTAATAAGATCCATCAAATTCAATGGGAATATCGAGTCATTATCGAGGGGCTATGATGATGTACATGGAGGTTTTGGTTTCAGGGAAGGAATGAAGGAGGAGCCTCACTTTTGAATTTTGCTAGGGCCTTTGGGTTGGTGGTAACAAATTCGAGCTTCCGAAAGAAGGAGGAGTACCTTATTACATTCCATAGTTCGGTGGCCAAGACTCAGATAGACTTTTTGCTCTTTAGGAAGGATGATAGAGCGCTATGTAAAGACTGTAAGGTCATACCTGACGAGAATCTTTCGACCCAACATAAGTTTCTAGTGATGGACTTAGAAATCAAGAAGAGCAGAAAGAAAAGGGGTGTAGAGGATCAGTCCAGGATTAAGTGGGATAGCTTGACTTTGGCCAGTGCTTTGGAGATAAGGGAGAAGTTGACGACTATAAGAGCTTGGGAGAATAGAGGGGATCTGGATAATATGTGGGAGACGACTGCCAGTTGCATCAGGGAGACAGTTAGAGAAGTGTTGGGTGTCTCGAGAGGCCGATCTGACAAGCACCGGGGGGGGGGGGACTGGTGGTGGAACGAAGAAATTAAAAGAAAGGTGGAGACTAAGAAGGTGGCTTATGCAAAGTTTGTTGAGAGCAAGGATGAAGAGGAAAAGCGGACAAATATGGAGAAGTATAAGTTAGTGTAACACCCCGTACATTTCCGAACGTATTTAATTATCGTAACCTTCATGGAATATTTTTTTACACATGAGAAAGTTGGTGAATTATGTGTTAGTTTTATTGGGCAAACCAAATGAGGCCCAAAAGTTACAAGGAAGACATGACCCAAAAAGGAAATATGACCCATTCTTGTGTTTGACCAAGTAAACATACATTTAATGTGGCTAAGGATGACCTTTGAGGCATTATATAAGGTGGAAAATCAGATTTTAATTCATTTAAACACACATGCCAATTTCTAGAATATTCAAGACATTTCTCTTCAACCTCAAACCCTAAGCCTTCACTCTTTTGGACAAGATCACTCTTTTGCAAGCCTTGGTAAGTGTTTATTTTTATGGTTTAATATATTATATGCATGAAAGATGGTGTAGATCATGTTGGTTATGTTGGTGAAGTGTGAGAAGTTCACTATGTGTAAAACTGTCTACTTTTGCAATTGAAAAAGGGTTTTGCCTTGAAAACTTGAAAATAGACTTGTGGTCTTGAAGGAGGTGAATTTGATGGATTAAATATCAATATTTATGATGTCTTGGTCAATGTGTGGAATGTTATGGTATTGTTGGTATGGTGATGCAATAAATGGTATCGTAAGAGGGCGAAATGACGTTATACGGCAGTCACGTAATTCATTGTCGTCGTAAGCACTTGTAAGGTAGTTGGTTGTTAACATGAGCTTCGTTATGTACTTGTGTTGTAGAGTAACACGTAAGGAAGGAGCTGGATTATTGTATTCACATATAGGACTGTGTATTCATATTGAGGAGATAAGGTATGTAAGGTACTAAGGTTACTTTTGCCGTATCCTTCTACAGCACATAGTGTTCTCATTGACGTTGTACTTGTTCCATTCCGAAGTGTTCTAAAGTATCCCAGCTCAGGTTGACATATATTATTATTCGCATGTTTCTTATTCTTAGACCGATTGTGATTCATATGTCTCTTATTCATTGACTGAAGTTCCAAAGCTCTCATAAGATTGTAACGACTAAAAGAACTATCTCAAGAAAAGTAGTGATGTGGGGAGAATCTATTCATTATTGCGTAGCATTTCCAATAATGTTACATTCTAAAGTTCCAATAATGTTATGACAACGAATGTATCAACCTCTCACAAACGAATGTATCAATCTCTCAAAAGTAAGAAATAAAGTAACGCATAGTTGTTGGTTGCAAGAGGAAAAGAAGTGAAGTAATGCATCTATGTGTGCTTCCAATAATGTCATGATCCTCAACGTGTCAATCTCTCAGAAGTAAAGAAATGAAGTAAGGTATTACCCTTCTAATGAAAGAAACACATGTTTTCATGATTTCCGCTCTTAGCATCTAGTATGTATACATGATGATGATGTTTCTTGAATGACATACATATGAATGAACATGAGCAAAGATTGGTTCTCTCGGGCCTTATCGACTTCGGGTGCTAGTTCGCCTCAATGGGATTTGGGGCGTGACAGTTAGCTATGAAAGAGGCTAAGTTAGTGGCTACGGCGGCTAAAACAGCAGTTTTTGATAACTTGTATGCAGCTTTAGAGGAGAAAGGCGAGGATAAGAAGTTGTATAGGCTTGCCAAGTCTAGGGAGCGAAGGATATGTGACCTTGACCAAGTGAAGTGCTTCGGGGGGGGGGATGGCAAAGTATTGGTAGAGGATGCCTTCATTAGGAAGAGGTGACAATTTTATTTCCATAGACTTTTGAACGACGAAGGGGATAAAGACTTTGTGCTGAGGGACTTAGAGCACTCATAGAGGTATCGTGATTACGGTTATTGTAGGCGTATTAAGGTTGAGGAGGTCAAGGGTGCTATTCGTAGGATGTGTAGGGGTAGGGCGACTGGGCCAGACGAGATTCCGGTGGATTTTTAGAAGAACACTGGCGGGGCAGGTATGGAGTGGCTGACAAAGTTGTTTAACATCATTTTTAGGACGACGAAGATGCCCAAAGCTTGGAGATGGAGTACGATGATTCCATTATATAAGAACAAGGTGGATATTCAAAGTTGCGACAATTATAAGGGTATCAAGTTGTTGAGTCATACTATGAAGGTTTGAGAAATAATTGTAGAGTCGAGGCTGAGGAGGATCATGACTATTTTCGAGAATCAGTTCGATTTCATGCTAGTTCGTTCTACTACTGAGGTCATTCACCTCTTGAGGAGATTAGTATAGCAGTATAGGGAGAGGAATAAGGACTTACACATGGTGTTCATCGATCTTGAGAAGGCATACGACAAAGTCCCCAAGGAGGTTCTATGGAGGTGCTTGGAGGCTAGAGGTGCGCCCGTGGCATACAATAGGTCGATTCAGGACATGTATGACAGAGCTAAGACTCGTAGGAGAAGATTCAGAAAACTTTCCTATTTTGACAAGGTTGCACCAGGGATCGACTTTTAGTCCATTTTTATTCGCCTTGGTGATGGATGTATTGACGCGGCATATTCTAGGGGACGTGTTTTGGTGTATGTTATTTGCTGATGATGTAGTTCTAATTGACGAGACCCGAGGAGGAGTTGATGATAAGTTGGAGGTTTGGAAACAGACCCTAGAGTCTAAAGGGTTTAGGTTGAGCAGACCCAAGACGGAGTACTTGGAGTGCAAGTTCAATGGTTTGATGCATGAGGCTGATTTGGCAGTGAAACTGGATTCCCAGGCCATCCGAAAGAGAGATAGTTTCAAGTATCTTGGGTCTATGATTCAGTGGAATAAAGAGATTAACGAGGATGTCATGCACTGTATTGGTGCAGGGTGGTTGAAATGGAGGTTTGCTTCGGGAGTCTTGTGTAATAAGAAGGTGCCTCATAAGCTTAAAGACAAGTTCTATAGAGTGATAATCCGATCGACTATGTATTATAGAGCGGAGTGTTGGCCAGACAAGAGCTCCCACATCCAAAAATTGAAGGTGGTGGAGATAAGAATGTTGAGATGGATGTGTGGACTTACTAGGAGAGATAGAGTTAGAAATGAGATTATTCGAGAGAAGGTGAGAGTGATTTCGGTTGATGACAAGATGCGAAAAGTGAGGTTGAGATGGTTCGGGTATATGATGATGAGATGCACGGATGCTCCAGTACGGAAGTGTGAGAGGTTGGCTATAGATGGTTTCAAGCGGGGTAGAGGTAGACCGAAGGAATATTGGAGGGAGATAATTAGACATGACATAGAGCAGTTAGAGCTTACAAAGGACATGACCCTTGATAGAAAAATGTGGAGGACGTGAATTAGGGTAGAAGGTTAGTGGGTAGGAATGCGTCCTTACTAGTAGGAAGGAGTGCTTTGTTTGTAGTAGTGCCTGTAGTCATAGTGTTATGAGTGTGTTTTGTAGTTTCTTGTTCGTGGTGTTTTGGTGATGTTTGTGATTTCGGATAGATAGTTTAGAGTATTACTCTGTGAGTGTTTTGTTTCTTTCATTATCTAATGGTGTGTTATCCCATTTTGTTGTTTGTTTTTATGTTTTTTATGTTTGTTATACTGTTATTTGTCCTGCCGGGGGTCTATAAAAAACAACCTCTCTACTTCATCTGAGGTAGCCGTATGGACTGCGTACACTTTACCCTCCCCAGATTCCACTGGATATGTTGTTGTTGTTGTTGTGTAAGATCCATCAAATTCAAAAAAATAAATCATAACAGTGATAACTAGTTATTCTTCAATTTAATGTTTTCACATTCTACGAACAATTTCTTCGCCTGAAAGTCATTGAGCTCTATTCTCTTTCAATGGTAACAACTAATTTTGGTTACGAATTGTGGAAAGGCAAGTGCCTCGATTCTTTATCTCTTTCTTCTTGCTAGAAAGTTGTTTATGAGCGGAAAGGAAGTAGAGGTAGAGGGTTTGAAGGAGAGAGGATATTTATGCTCTTATCGTTAATTAGGCATGCCTCCAAATATGAATATAAACCCTAGGCCAAGGGGTTGCAATTGAGTTTCAATTTTAAAAGGGAGAAAATCTAACTAGAACAAGATTCAGTACAAATCGTGTGGAAGAGAGCAGTTTAGTGACTTTGGAGAGTCCATTGCATTAAGAATATAGAGATTGATTGAAACACGAGCATGAATTTTCCTATCAAGTGACTAAAAAGGATAGATCTGAATAAATAGGGATTATAAATAGATAAATTTAAAATTTTGGGTAAATTTTAAAATCTTAAAAAGAATCAATAGCTCTATTTTGATTTAAAAGTAATTTTTTAGTAAATTTGAAATTTTGAAATTAATTTTTAAAATTTCTCAACAATTAGACAAATTGTAGGAACAAACAAATTTTACCAAAAAATACCACTACCAAAGTCCGAACACGAATCCAAAACTCGTGACAGAATAAGCGCAAATTTTTCCATTTTCCCGTTTCTGTAACCTAGAGATATAAAGCGTAGCCTCGAATCATCCATATTTGTGGAGATCTCGGTAAACCTATCAGCCTCCATCCCAATACCAAAAGGCGCGAAATTGCAGAGATCACCCCCCCTCCCCCGCACTAGTGGCGGGAACTCTCATTTCATCGCCACATTACAATCATATAGCCTTCTTCTAGTCGGCGAGTTTTATTTACAGCTGAGAAACCCTAGCATTCGGAGCCATGGGTAAACAATCGAGAAACAGATCGTCGTCGGAGTCGGAGTCTCCATCGGATAGTTCCGAGGAGGAACAAGTACAGGATCACGTTAATGATGAGGAAGATGAAGAGGAGCTTGAAGCCGTAGCTAGGACCGCTGAGGATTCCGATGAAGACGATTATGTTGCTGCTGATGGACCGGCGCAAGAAGATGATGAGGATAATGAGGTATGTTAATTGCTCTATCAGTCTGTGCCCATGTTTTAATAGTTGGAGCAGTGACGGAGTCATGAATTTGGAGATGGTGTCTAATTTTTCTTTTTAGTTATGTTAAGTGTGTGTAAAATTAAATATACACTCATAACAGCTAACATTTAACCTTTGTACACCTTATAATTTTTGGGTGAATGGTGTGGCCAGAACACCCTTCGCCTAAGGTGGCTCCATCCATGCTGGAGTGACAACCTTAGAATTTAGAAACAAGGTTGGAATACCAGTAGTGACAGACTAGGTGAATGCTTTCCACTTGTGATCTGTTTAAACTACAGTGTGTAGAGTTAGGTAGGAGCTGATGATGAATTAGTCTGTGTAGCGACACTATTGTTATTGAAAAAAAAAGCAAAAGAAATAGTACCAAATTGTTGATTCCATCTCAGGTTTCCCAAGATTTTGATCAGTAATTGGTTCTTCGAACACAGTAACGAGGCATATCATATGTGTTTGCTAGAGTTGTTATTGCGATTCTGATGTTAGGGTTACTTTCGTATAGTTTTGGTGGTTCTGCTGAATTAATGCCTGATAAGATGTCTCATTTTGCTCAGGGGCGGAGCTAGGTAGGGCCAAGGGGTTCATTTGGACCTCCTTCAGTATTTATTCATGGTTAAAATTATTTTTTACGTATATATAGTAGATGTTGAACCCCCTTTGGCTTCTTCGTAAGTTACTTCATATTTTGAACCCCTTAGTGAAAATCCTAGCTCAGCCACTAAATTTTTGCTAATGCATGGCCAAGTTGGTCATGCTAGGTGCTTTAGTCATTTGGACTGAAATTGCATTTTCAAGCATGTGTGCACGTTCTGGGAGGAGTGTTTGAAGTCAGGAGAACTGAAGTTAAAATGGATCTCACCATTGGAATTGGAGCTCCTCCCCTTGGTTTAATTCATATATATTTATATTTTTTCTGGCATATTGTAGTGAAACACTGAGAAATTTCCTTATTGAATTACTTAGCGAACCATAGTGTATGTTTAATTTTTATCAGCTTTCATGTTTTGACAAGTTTTTAAGACATTTATTTTGTAACTCACTAGTTCTGCCATACTACCTGTAGGAAGAGGTTGCAGTTAATGAAATCTCTAAGCGTGAAAAGGCAAGGTTGAAGGAGATGCAGAGGATCAAGAAGCAGAAAATACAAGATATGTTGGATTCACAGAATGCTGCCATTGAAGCTGACATGGTATCTCATTGAGAATACTTGGTGGTGGTCCTTTTCTTTCGTTTTATTTATTCATAAAGGTGTACTCAATGCTGATGTACTGTGGCAGAATAACAAGGGACAGGGGCGATTGAAGTATCTCTTGCAGCAAACTGAGTTATTCTCGCATTTTGCCAAAGGTGAGCAGTCCACCGCTCAAAAGAAGACAAAAGGAAGGTATGAGTAACTTCATTGAGCCTTTATTTATTAGTTTTTTCTGAATTTGCAGGCAGATATTGTGATCCCAGAGACTTATAGAACTTAAATACTTTGAGCAATGCATTTTCGCTTAATCAGCTAGAATTTCTTTGTTATTCGATAGTTTATGTTAAGGTGCATGGAGTGAGTGATTTGGAACTGAGGTTCAAGCAAGAAGAAAAAGATAAAGTCTTTTAGGTTTATTTATTTGATTCTTCCTTACAATAGAATGACATCTTCCTTGCGTATTAGTGGGTGTTTATGTGCAAGTGTTTTTGCAATGTGAAATCAACACAACGTACATACACATTGCTATTTATGTAACTTGGTAAGGACTTTCATTTTGTTTGCTTGTTGTTAAGTTGCTTTCTTTCCTTGATAAAAACGAGGCTGACACATTGACGGGTTTCATTGACTCGTCATCTAAAAAATGGGCTTGATTCTTTTTTTCTATACGTTACGCAGTTCCCGTAATGTGAATATCGAATAAAAAACTCTCTTTAATCATAGAGAGATAAAGTTATACACTGAGGCCATTAAGTAACAGTCATTTACAACTTGGTTTTAAATTTGGATGGTACCATGTTATATCAGATGATAATTTGGGGGGACGTGCTTCATGTATGTGGATTCGTTATGGGCCAATTTGATGGTTTTTTCTTTCTCCAGGGGCCGTCATGCATCAAAGGTAACTGAAGAGGAAGAAGATGAAGAGTATCTCAAAGATGAAGATGAACTTTCTGGGAATACACGACTAGTGGCACAACCCTCCTGTAAGATATATTTTGATGCAAGTGTATTTGTAAACACGACTAATTTTTTTTTTTTTTTTTTTGTGTTTGTAATATGATGTTGTTACTAAACTGTGTATTATGAAGTTGTTTCTAAACTGGCAGGTCCTTGTTGAGAAGGCTGAGATCAGATAAACTATCATAGGTCCTACTTAAAAGAAGTTACTTATTCGATAATACTGTGAGGTGTATAGTTTGAGTAGCTCCGTGCAAGGCTCTTTAGTCAAGTTGTTGTTACAAGTGATAGTGTTTAGTTAAACGTGTGAGTAAGTGATGTATGGCTGCACAGAATCTGTAGTTATCATTGCAAGTGCCACCTAGGAAGCATTCAGGTTATTTTGGTTAGCATTTTATTTTATATAAGGTGGCTAAAGAAATAAGCAGGGCTTAGAGGGGTGGAGATTTGTCAATACCTCTAAATCACCTTAGGATTGTTGAGCATCATTATGGAAAACTGTGAATTTTAAAGAAAATAAAGCTTAGTGAGGTTGCACTTGTTGAATTCTCCAATACTTATTTTGTATGAAGCATGGTAGCCCAGCTCAAAGCTTTGAATTTAAGCATATTCTGGAAAATTGTTGAACAGTTAAAGTTTGGGATAAAGGCTTCTATCTCAGACAAATTTTCTCTGTTCATGCCTTCATTTCATTCTTCTTTAAACATCCAAATGTCACATTATAAATGTTTTGTCAGGCATTCAAGGGAAGATGAGGGATTATCAACTTGCTGGTTTGAACTGGCTGATTCGGCTGTATGAGAATGGAATAAATGGAATACTTGCTGATGAAATGGTTAGTATGGTCATATGCAACTGTATTGAGACCATTCTCCCTACATTTTGCAATTATGACTTTAAGGAGAAGCATCATCATTTAATCCTCTTATGATTGCACAGGGTCTTGGTAAGACATTGCAAACCATCTCCTTGCTGGGCTACCTACATGAATTTAGAGGAATAACTGGTCCTCACATGGTTGTTGCTCCAAAATCCACGCTTGGCAATTGGATGAATGAAATCAAACGTTTCTGTCCTATTTTACGTGCTGTTAAGTTCCTTGGAAATCCTGATGAAAGGGTAAGCAACAACTTATGTAGGCTCTTTTGCTTTCCTCTTTTGCACATTGTATTGCTTATTCAGACCATTCTGTTGTTTTTTATCTACAGAAATACATACGTGAGGAGTTGCTTGTTGCAGGGAAGTTTGACGTTTGTGTCACAAGCTTTGAGATGGTTATCAAAGAGAAGTCTGCTTTACGACGCTTTAGTTGGCGTTACATCATAATTGATGAGGCACATAGGATCAAGAATGAAAATTCTCTTCTTTCAAAAACAATGAGGCTCTACAATACTAATTATAGATTACTTATCACCGGGACACCGCTTCAGGTGATGCTTATTTTATTATTTTCCTTGTATGTATGCTGTAATTCTGGATTTGACTTGTTATTTTGCATCATTCACTCCAATTTTACTAAGTACAAATTAATTATCTAGCATTTTCAAACTATTATGATATAATACTACTCCAACCTTTCAGATTTCAAATATTGCTCCTACCAAAGAATACTTAAAACTATTTTCCAACAAATGTTGATAAATAACCTAATTAATATATGCTTTCTAATTTTATGCTAGTCAAGCTTTTTCCCCATATTTTAATAAACTACTTTCTGATCCATTTTTTGCATCTAAGCTTTTTATCTTGATAGTCCTTGGTTTGCATTTCTATATCTGCACTTTAAGCCTAATTGATGTTTGAATTCTATGATATTACACAGAATAATCTTCATGAACTCTGGGCACTACTGAACTTTCTGCTGCCTGAGATCTTTAGCTCAGCTGAGACTTTTGATGAGTGGTTCCAGATTTCTGGTGAGAGTGACCAGCAGGAGGTGGTCCAGCAGCTTCATAAGGTGTGTTGCTTTTTAGTTGTAGTTTCTATAATTGATACCAAAAAAACGTAGGAAGAAGTATAGGACAAGGTCATGGTTGAAGCTATGAACTGGAACAATAGTTAGTCTATGATCTTGCTGTCTTTGAACTTTGAGGGAGAAGCCTTGTAAACCTAAACTGAGTTTTCAATTTTGACTGCTTGGGCAGGTTCTGCGTCCATTCCTTCTTAGGAGGCTGAAGTCTGATGTGGAGAAAGGTCTGCCTCCCAAAAAAGAAACAATTCTTAAGGTTGGTATGTCCCAGATGCAGAAGCAGTACTACAAGGCTCTGCTGCAGAAAGATCTTGAGGTTGTCAATTCTGGAGGGGAGCGCAAGCGTCTTCTCAATATAGCAATGCAGCTACGAAAATGCTGCAATCATCCGTATCTTTTCCAGGGTGCTGAGCCAGGACCTCCATATACTACAGGAGAGCATCTCGTAGAAAATGCCGGTAATATTTTGTTATCTTTGAATGCATCTGCGTTGTTGGTGTGTCTAATTTCCATTTTCTGCAGCAGCTTTTACAGACCTTATAATTCATGTAACTTGATGCAGGAAAAATGGTTCTTCTAGACAAGTTGCTTCCTAAATTGAAGGAACGTGGCTCAAGGGTTTTAATATTTTCACAGGTTTCACCCTCTAATCATCTTTATTTATTGTGCCTATCCGAAGTTTCAGCAGCTTTCTGAATCTTCTGTTTTTGGGCTTAACCCTCTCTTCTGATTTTCTTATTCAGATGACAAGGCTATTGGACATCCTTGAAGACTACTTGTTGTTCCGAGGTCACCAATATTGCCGGATTGATGGAAATACTGGTGGTGAGGATCGTGATGCTTCTATTGAAGCATTTAACAAACCAGGGAGTGAAAAATTTGCCTTCTTATTGTCAACCAGAGCTGGTGGTCTTGGCATCAATCTTGCTACAGCAGATATTGTTATTCTTTATGATAGTGACTGGTGAGGATCTTTTACGTTGTAGATTTGTCAATCCGTCAAACAGGATGGTATCTGAATCTCGTCTTTGCATTAATGAAATTGCAGGAATCCACAGGTTGATTTGCAAGCTCAGGACCGGGCCCATCGAATTGGTCAGAAGAAGGAAGTCCAAGTATTCCGCTTCTGCACTGAGGTTTGATTTCTTTCCCTAATGTGTTAATCAACTGAAAAGATGCTGCTTTGGGATCTTCTGGTGGTGTGGTGAGATATGCTTTTCAATTATTCATGCAGTATACCATTGAGGAAAAGGTGATAGAAAGGGCTTACAAAAAGCTTGCACTTGATGCATTGGTTATCCAGCAGGGGCGGCTAGCTGAGCAAAAAGGTGAGGTTATTTGCGCATACAAATTCCTTCTCTTGATAACTTTTGAGATGCATATGAAATCACTGACTGTGAGTATCATGTGATGCATAATATAGCTGTTAACAAGGATGAGCTGCTGCAAATGGTACGGTTTGGTGCTGAAATGGTTTTCAGTGCTAAAGATAGCACCATTACTGATGAGGATATTGATAGAATAATAGCTAAAGGAGAAGAGGCAACAGCTGAACTTGATGCCAAGATGAAGAAATTTACAGAAGATGCTATCAAGTTTAAGATGGATGACAGTATGCACTTTACTTCCTGATCATTTCTGTTTTACTCTTGTAACTTATGTGCTGCTTTAACTATAGATTCCTGATTTTATGCAGCTGCTGAATTATATGACTTTGATGATGAGAAGGTAACATTGCGTACTACTTCAGTTTTCTGGTGACTCCTTGCTTGGTAGCTACTTTTTCTGTGTGTTTAACTTGCCTTTCTGCCTTTGCATTGTGTCAATAAAGGAAGAAAACAAGGTGGATTTCAAGAAAATTGTCAGCGACAATTGGGTAGAACCTCCAAAAAGAGAAAGGAAGCGCAAGTATGCTTTTTATGTTGCTGAGTTTTACCCTTTCTGTACTGAATTTAGTTTATCGTCAGTTAAATCATGACTGTCCTTTGCCATTAGTTATTCAGAGTCTGAATACTTCAAGCAAACCATGCGTCAAAGTGGCCCTGCAAGACCTAAAGAGCCTCGGATTCCTCGGATGCCACAGCTGTAAGTTCATGTTTGCGCATTTTTCTATTGTGTCTTTTGTTTTTTCCTGACTCTGTTGGGCCATTTATATTAGTATTTCAAAATGAAGATTCTGTGACCATATGTCTCTTGCAACCTTGGTACTTTTTTTTCCTGACGGCAGTTCTGGTTATCCTTACCATTTGTAGGCACGACTTTCAGTTCTTCAACACTCAGAGACTGAGTGAGTTGTACGAGAAGGAAGTGCGCTTTCTTATGGTTGGTTAAGCTTTGGATTTCTCAATTTTTCCCGTTGCTACCCTTTCATGTGCTTTTTTTGTTGGCTTATAAAGTTGTTACTTATTCCAGCAAACACATCAGAAGAATCAGGTTAAAGACTCTATAGAGGTGGAAGAACCTGAAGGTATCTTTATTTTTTTGACCGTTTAAAACAACTTAATTTATTTTTCTATTTCTAAACGGGGAAAATTGGTGTCTGCTTTTTCCGAATGTCCTCAAAATTGTTTCATGTATATAGATGCAGGGGAGCCTTTAACGGCTGAAGAGCAGGAAGAAAAGGAGCAACTGTTGGAAGAGGTAAGTGTATCTACTAACTTATCCTGGGGTTATAATTACCTTTATTATAGTTGGAGGTTGACAAGTTTGATATCTAGGGATTTTCAATGTGGAGTAGAAGAGACTTCAACACTTTTATCAGGGCTTGTGAGAAGTATGGTCGCAATGACTTACAAAGTATTGCTGCTGAAATGGAAGGGAAAACAGAGGAGGAGGTTGAAAGATATGCGCAAGTTTTCAAAGAAAGATACAAAGAACTAAATGGTAAGTGTGGGTGGGTTAATTGTGATTAATGGAACAACTATTGGCTACACCCTTCTTTTTAAATTGAATGTCCACGTTTTACAGGACATATTTGTTAAGATGGGATAATGAATAGTTCAAGAACATCCCCATTATATTCCCACAAAGTGGGGTCTTGATAATGAATAGTGTTCCAAGTATTAGGAACATGCGAGAGAACATACTATTTTTTTGATTTTCTAATGGTGTTTGAATAGTTTTTGATTTTGATATTTCCATACAATTTTTTATAGGAATTTTTAATTATCTTTTTTGAAATATTGATGTGTGTGATTGCAACTTTTCCTTAGAAACAGAATGAAGTTTGGATTGGAACTTTTTGCCAAATAGAAAGCTAATCATGCAACATATTGTATTATAAAACTAGCACTGGCTGCCACATAATTAATTCCATCCATGCTATGGTTATTGTAATTATATGCATTTTGACTAACAATGCATCATACCGTAGCACTATAAAAACCAGATTTTTTTTTTTGTGTATTTTTTTGGTGAAATTGGTGTTCGGTCATACACCTTCGGCTATTCCACTGGGTACCTGCTGCTTCCCACCAGCACAGGTACTGGTAACTCTGCCTATCAAGGCTTAGACAGATGCAACGAAATCACCTAGTGTTATTTTGCCTCCGATGAGTTCTGAACCTGAGACGTCATGATTCTCCTTCTATTTCATTGACCACTAGACCACACCCTTGGTGCTAATATAAAAACTAGAACTAACAAAAAGATAGATGGCTATTATACACCTGGAACAAGAGCTTATGATGTGAATGGAAGAGATGTTGGTCATAATGAAAGGTTGGAAAAACTAGATGAAATTTTTAGGGGTGGTTGAAGTGATAGTGTTGATCAGGAATGGCAATTGGAAGAAAAGGGTTCTTTCGAAACATGTTTTTTGTTATCTTTAGTTCCCGAAACCCAAAAATTGACTTTGAAACCAAATAATTTAGTCTGGTTTTGATTTTTGAAAAAGTTATCCAATCGAAACACAATTGGAAAGGAGAGCTTGCATTGCATAGAGTAAGTTGGTCCTGTGCAATTGTTTTGTTCTATCATTTTATTGAGTAGTTACTTTCCCTTTTAAGAAAGTGAACACTGTTTAGGACAATTAAGAGTACAGAGCGGTATTTGGGATGGGAGTGTATTAAAACCTGTTTGTAATATTTAATTTGTTTAGTTTAGATAGAGCAGGCTTTTACAAATATGCCCTGCTAAATGATGATGTAAAACTAGGATTAGAAAATTTACTAAAAAGCTCTTGATAGTTGGGATACATGCAGAACTAGGCTTTTACAAATAATTATTATTATTTACGGGTTAATATTTGCATGCATGTTGAGCGTGTAGCATTTGGAGAATTGTAGTTTAGTTTAATGGATATAAAACTTGCAGATTATGATAGGATTATTAAGAACATTGAAAGAGGAGAGGCTAGAATTTCGCGGAGAGATGAGATTATGAAAGCAATTGGTAAGAAGATGGATCGATACAAAAATCCATGGTTGGAAATGAAGATCCAGTATGGTCAGAACAAAGGAAAGCTGTATAACGAGGAGTGTGATCGTTTCATGGTGAGTAGACTGAAATTCAAAGGTGAACTTTTAGGATTTAACCCCCTAGCCGGTAAAATGATTATCGTGGTTATTTTTATAGATATGTATGGTTCACAAGCTTGGCTATGGAAATTGGGATGAGCTGAAGGCTGCATTTCGCACATCACCCTTGTTCCGGTTTGATTGGTTTGTGAAGTCTCGAACCACTCAAGAACTTGCCAGAAGATGCGATGCACTTATTCGGTTGATTGAGAGGGAGAATCAAGAATTTGACGAGAGGGAGAGGCAGGCACGCAAAGAAAAGAAGCTTGCGAAGGTTAAATAGCAGCCTCTTGACTCATTTCTTGGAGGTAAATAGGATTGATGCTAATTTTGTTTAATTTCGACAGAACACGACCCCATCAAAGCGCACTTTGGCAAGACAGGCCGCTGAAAGCCCTTCTGCTCTGAAGAAGCGGAAGCAATTGTCAATGGATGACTATGTCAGCTCAGTAAGTATTTCTTTTAATTTATTTTCTTCCGGTTACAGTACTGTTTATGAGTTCCGTATTTGTGTATTACCATCATTCTTTCCTTTCTCCAGGGAAAGAGGAGAAAATGAGAACAAAGATGAGGAGGTTAGCTGTGGCTGGCTGGGACTTCAAAATGGAAGGGAAGGTTATTCTTTTCGTGATCTCATCATCTGATATTTTATTCAGAACGACATTTGATGCTCTCTCTCTTTGCCCTGCCAATCATTGACTCAAAGGGCTTTGAGATTTTCTGTCCAGGATGCTATCTGACTGGCAAAAAATGGAAGATGTTTAGTTTATAAGTTGTTAGTCCTACAAAATGCAAGTCCACCAGGCTTGCCCCAACTCCTAAGCTCTAACTACATTTCTAATGCAGATATTCATAACAATTTGTTATTTATAATCCCGCTGGAGTTCATATAACCACTACATAGATAGTCAGGGATACACTTTTTATTTTATTTTTCTTTTTAGGATGCAACTTTTGCAGTCTGCCTGCTTTTTCTGTTATATATACAGTGACCTTTTCTGGATCCATTTATTTATTGTTTCAACTAGCTGGTGCCTGACTGGTTTGGTAGCACATATGAAGTGATGAATTTACAAGGATTGGAATGCCAATCAGAGGGGATTATCTACCTGTCTCCGCAAAAAAATTTAAGGTATGGAGCCTAGTGACTGAAGTAATATTAGCCACTATTTTGAAGCTGGCTTGAAAAGGGATATAAAGAGAGTCTCTATGCATTCACAGAACCACTGGTGTTGAAGGTAGGTATGGGGTAGAGGAAATTTTTGTTGGCTGTGGTTTCGGGTAAGCTTGTGGGATTTCAGTGGGTATGTTGTTGTGGTTTCGGGTATGGACAAAGGGAGTGGAGAATACTGTGGGGATTGATGTAGGTAGTCCAACTTGGAACCACATGGTTGGTGGTTATGGCTGTGATAATTGACATTTCAAATTTGTTGTCTCCTCTCCACGCTAACCCACCAGGCCCTACGCCGTAAGCCCGCACCCTCATAGTGTTTCCTGGAGTACATGTAAATGCTGTTGGAAGAACAATATCTGTTTGCTTGCTTAATAAACATTAGAAAGTAAATAAGAAAACTTATTTTTTGGAAATATATATATTTTCGTACTAAAGCACCCTTCATACATTTCCCTAGCTTATTATTCCCGTAAGCTACCAAACCAAAGGAATTTAACTTCCAACAAAGATAGGATTTAACTTCCTTTTTATCTCTTTCTTTTCTATTTTTACTCATCGTATTGCTTTTTTCCTAAGTTAGCATATGATTATGTTGTTACATTTATTATTTGTCTAAATTGTTAATATTCATAATTTTTCCAAGACGCATTGTTTCTTATTATTCATGAATCTAATCTGTAAATCTTTAGCATCTTACTCTCCGTCAAAAACTTAGAAAGAGGGAAACAATTTTTTTCTTAAAAGTTGTTCTTCCTTTGTCTTTCTAGCTGTCTAATGCATGTTTACCGGTACTACAACAACAATAACATACTCGGTGAAATTTCACTCGTGGGGTTTGGGGAGGATAGAATGTATGTAGACCTTACCATTGCCTTATGGAGGTAGAGAGGTTGCTTTCAAAAGACCCTCGGCTCAAGTGCAACAAATCCAAGTGCAAAGAAGAAGAAAACAACGGAGAAATCATAAAACTAAGCAGTGCAAATCCCACAAGAAAGAAACAAGAACAACAAAATAGTGCGATAATCAGAACACAATAAACAACAGACAATGATAGATATCAAAAGCAAGGACTATAATAATACGACTAGTATGACGACAAACACGAACAAGTTGAACCCTCGAAATGCAAGACAACACTCCACTAATCTTATACCTTAATATGCGTCATCCACACTCTCCTATCTAAGGTCATGTTCTCAGTAACCTAAAGTTGTGACATGTCCTATCTAATCACCTCTTCCCAATACTTTATTGATTTACCTTTGGCTCTCCTCGTACCTACTACAATCAATCTCTCACACCTCCTCACTGGGGTGTCTGCGTATCTCCTCTACACATGGCCAAAACTATCTCAATCTCGTTTCCCTCATCTTATTCACTACGGAGGCCACTCCCTCCTTATTCCGAATATCTTCATTCCTAATCTTATCGCTCCTAGTATACCCATACATCCACCTCAACATCCTTTTCCGCAGCAATGCATGCTTACCGGTGAAAACAATTAATTGTTGCATCAATTTCTTCCTCATTCCCTTTGTTTTCTCAATTAATTAGGTGCATGAATAGAATTAATATAGTATGCATCTTTTAGTGATTTCCTTTTTCTTGGTAAAGGTATATATCTATCTATATTTATCTGTAGGCGATAATTAATGTCCGATCAATCAATTTTCCTCTTATTCGAGCATCGAAAGCACAACATGTGCCACACTTGAGTTAATTTTTCTAACATATATAAAGTGACGAATCATATTATGTACTCGTATCTTTTTAACTAGATAAATACGTATGTTTTGATAAGAGTGTAAATTTCATCTGTTGCCTTCTAAAATTGATGGAATATTATTTATAGATAGATATGAAACTTTATTGCAAGCAAGCAACAAGTAAAATCCGACCTTTGGAGATGTACTATGGCCATTTATGGACAGCGAGTTGCCCAAATTTTAGTTCTGCGGCCCTTTAGTAGGACATAAAACTCAATCATCAAATTCCAAGAGCATATTGCATATCAGTAAGTAATCCCTCCGTCCATCTTTACTTGTCCATTTTTCTATTTTAGATGTCCAACAATACTTGTCCAATTTGGAAAACTAATACATAATTTACATTTTTTTTTTTTAATTTTATCCTTGATATTAAATACTATTCATCTCTCATTGCATTTTACATAGCAAAAAAATTATTATATTCAAAGGGTGATATAGTAAAATCACCCCTCTATTTATTGTTTTTTAAGGTATGTGCCAAGTCAAAAGTGGACAAGTAAAGATGGACGGAGAGAGTATAAAACAATGGAACATTTTTTTCAAGTTTGGATCAACATGACTTGGATTTCAACGTGTGACAAAAGGCCGGCTAGTTGTGCGCACCTCGACTAATTCCACATGATACTTACAATTTCCCAATAGAATAAATGAAAAGCAACCACTTACTCTTTTTGTCTCTGTTGGAATTTCAACTTGAAACTTCATGTTTCTCAACTATTTCATTGATCATTGGTAACATCCTTAAGCGTAATTAAGACTTTCCTTCTTTTTGAACTCCTTGTTTAAAAAACAAAAATACATAGCTAAAGCAATGATAGCATGACTAGTAGTAGAAATTAAAGTTTCGACCAGATTATAGTGGTATTACTATCTCCCATTCATTTTAAATGTCATTTTAGCATTTTAAATTTGGTCCAAAATAAATGTGCACGCACACCTTAATAAATCAAGAAGTGTTTAGTGAATCTTTTTCAAATTTACCCTTGCTCCAATTAATTACTGATCAAAAAAAAATCTAAAGAGAGTACGGTATAATTTGAGGAGATATAATGAGTAACTCATTCAGTCAAATAGAGTGACCCTTTTACCCAATGTTGTTAATGATATTTTCAGTAAGCATGCAAAATACACTTAAAAGACAAATAATATTGACCGGCGTCGTAAATAACAATTAAGCATAATTAGGTTCAACCAAATTACAGTAACTCTGTAAATGCACAAAGTAATTTCATATTATCAAGAGGTTTATTGTTTTTAAGATAACTAGTTTAGGGTACGCGCCTTGCGCGTATACCTCGCTCAATGAATTCAGTTTTATAAAATCACTTTGATATTATAAAAGAAAATATGTCTTGATTAATAAATAAATTGATGATTTTATGCACAAAAATATTTATTATCTATTATTAATATATAAGCGACAATAAGCAGGAACCTCATGATCGACGTGCGACTGCTTCGCTTCAATTGGTACCCTCATAGTCAAATGCCTATTATACTATAAATATTCATTGGATTACAATTCTACTTTCACCTCTTTTAATTTTATTTTTGGATGAAATTATTTGCTGTCATTAGAATTCTATTCAGTTAGTATTATTCTAGAAGTTAGATTGCTAATTTAACTAAATCTCCTATTATTTTATATGGGAAAAAGGAAAAAAAAACTATCGATATTTTCCTTGTTTCCTCTCACCATATATTTTAGGATTTTTTTTTTCATAGACAAGAAAAAAGAAAACCTACCAATAATAATTTTTCATATATTTTTCTCTTAAATAATAATCCAAAAATTCAAAAATAAAATAAAATAGTAAATGAGTCTATAGCGGATATGAAAGAGCAAAATTGTTAGAAAGTAACAGTACATTGATGTTAGAATAAATTCAATATCTATTTAAATGATATAGCTTGTACCAATAAACAAAAACCAACTATTAAAGCTTATTATTAAAAATAAAGAAGATATGCCAAATTTCATAGTTTATTCACAATTGCATATAATTAAATCTTAAAAGAAAATTAATATAGAATTAGAGTGACTAACCAATTTCTTATGACGAAATATAATCCGAAGAATCTGGTCAAAATTGTAAATAAGGCAATTTCAAATTATTAATTGTATATAAGTCATTATAAAAAAATCACAAAAAACATCTCAATTAGCAATTACCTATCAAAATACATGATAATTTATTATTTAAACTTCAAGAACATACTAAAATCATAAAAGAAAACTTCTCAATTAGTAACTGTCTATCAAAAATCCATAATAATTTATTTTTATAACATTAAAAACATACTAAAATTTTAGAAAATTTACCTCAAATCACAAGAAAATTTGTGTCTTCAATCATAGATACCATCAATATTTCACTAAAAACTTCTCAATTAGCAATTGTTTATCACAAACACATGATGATTTATTATTATAAACTTCAAGAACATACTAAAATTTTAGAAAACTTACCTCAAATCACAGGCAAATTTATTTCTTTAATCATAGATATTATCAAGATTGTAAACATCAAGAACTAAAATTTTAGAAAACATATCTTAAATCACAATCAAGTTTGTGAACGACGACAATAAAGAAAAAATTTGTTTGAGAACTACATTGTGGACGTGTTATTGTAGAAAGGAAGAATTCTCAATTTATAAGAAATTTTAGGTTTAGTTTACTTTCTTTCTTTGTTAGTTCAAATTTGTATTTATTTAATTTAATAAATTAGCCTTTGTTGTGGTCTTTTTTTGTTTTTAGGTTTAGTTTTCTTTTTCTTTCTTCTTTTTTCCCTTTTTTCCTCCACACGTTTTTTTTTTGGTCCTTGTCAATTCAAATTAGTTTTCTTTCCATTTATATAATTTATTACTTTTTTCCTTTTTTCTTTGTTCCCTTTTTTCCTCCAGACATTTTTTTGTGTCCTTTTCAATTCAAATTAGTATTCTTTTTATTTATTTAATTTACTAACAAATTAAATATTAGGTAAGATTTGAATTGATTTAGAACTGTTCAATATTATAATTTCTTTCCTAACTCAAATAATAATAATTTGAGAAAAATAGTAAAAAGATGATTTTGTCTAAAGAGAAGACTTTTAATAAAGGGTAAAAAGTTCAAACAACATTATTAAGGACCTTCACACTTTTAATATAGTAGAGATTCACTTACTTTTAATTCTATCTTATAATAAATTCAACTGTTAATTTTTATTCCCATTTTAGGTTAAACAGCTACCACTGCTCTTATCAATAAGTGATTGCAAAGTACTATATCCTTATTCTCCTTTGCCTTTGTGCTTAGTTGAGGGAAATGTGGATCGAATACTTGTACTATATTGGACCACATAAAGATCCCAATTGGATAAATCCAATCCAACTCATCAGGGGCGACTCAAGAACAATGGTGGTCTAAAACTAAAATTGAATGAAGACCTTAGATTTTTTTTTAAACTTTTAATTAAATTTATTATAACCAATTCATTGAATATTTTTCGAGACATGATATTTTAGATGTGTCAAACTTTCTCTTATAATTCTCCTCTTTTATATAAAAAGTTGGCATTTTCTAACAATAATCCTCAATTTTTTTTTTTAAAATACCTATAACATATTATTACTATAAAAAAATGAGGCCCCTTAAATATAAGGGGCCTAAAGTGATTGTCTTTTTGTAGATTTGTAGAGCCGCCCCTGCAACTCATCATATGCTTAATTCCTATTGGCATCGATTGTTTTCTACAATTGGGAATTTAATCCAGATTTTTCTTATCCCAATTGATTCTCTGCACACCTAGCTACCTAGCTTCTTTCATATTTCCTTTATTTCATGTCACATAGCAATGACAAGAAAAAACAAGAGAGACTGAACTATCATAAACGGGAAAACCCGTACAAGACAACGTCCTTTTTCTGTATGCGATAAGAATCTTCTTTTTTTGTTTCCCCACTTACAGTGGTAGACCCTACATTTTAAATGTACTTTGGATTTAACTCAACTTTAAAATCTAGCTTACGAGAGAAAGATTATCCAATATTATACAAGAAGAAAAAGTACCCATTATCCCATCGATGGAGGACTCCAACCACCACTAAATTTTTTAAACTATTTTCTCAATGAAAATTGTTCAGAGGCTATCAGACATTTCGATTGAATCAGTGGGAAAAAAAAAATAGTAGTGTAAAACTTAGAAGCTTTCCAGTGTTTCGGTGAAAATATATTTCCCACCATGTATTTTTCCAGTTTTGAACTGGTTTGATGAAATGGGTGAGGAAATCATCTTTCATAGCACAAGTTTTCTATTGAATGTGGTGAGGAAAACCTCAGGGAACACTAATCACATAATAGGTGCTTGATCAATGTATTTGTACGTTAGTCTTAGTTTTATATATATAAAACTATAGTGCTTGAGCCAAAAACAAGGGTGATTAGCATTGAGACCACTCAGCACCCATTGGTCCATTAATTAAAGTAAGTCCGCCATTGCCGAGTAATTAAGCTCGAACTTGACATCTTTCATTAAAGATATGGAAAAGAAACTTAATAGCATCCACCACATCACCAGAATATAGAGTATAATACATGTGTAATATGCTTCATCCATTTTAAGTTGTTTGCCTTACTTCTTTTTAGGTCATACAAAAAAGAATGTCTCTTTTTATTTTTAACAATTTTTTAATTCTAACTTTCCACGTGATATGTTTAAGACCATAAAATTAAATGACATTTTGATACATTTTAATTTACATATCTCTAGTTTAAAATCACAAGATTCAAAAGTCTTCTTCACTTAATTTCTTAAACTCTATACCAAGTTAAAACCAGACAAATTGAAACAGAGGAAGTATGTATTTGTTGAATGAAACGATCAGATAATTTTTAAACATGCATGTTTAACCTGTATTCTTTTAATTTTTTTTTTTTTTTTGTCGATCTCCACTAAACCTTTTCGCATTTACAATACATTAATGATAAAGTAGAATACAGTTACACTTCTTTTTATTTTATTTTTTTGGATTCTTTCTGCAATCATGTATGTAGTGTCAAGGAAGTCTATATATATGTCTTTCATTTCTCCTCGCCTTAAAACTTAAAACTCAATACACCAAAGCTCAAACAACTAGCATTTATTACTCCAATACTTGTAACTGAAATTTGTTATGGAGAGAGTAAGCAAAATTATAACTGAAAAGCCAGTAGTGATATTCAGCAAGAGTGGTTGCTGCATGAGCTACTCTATTAAGTCTCTCTTCTCCGACCTTGGCGTTAACACTGCCGTTTACGAGCTAGACGAGATGCACAGAGCTGGCCGTGACATCGAGGCGGCGCTTTCTACTCTCGGCTGCAATCCCACGGTTCCCGCGGTGTTCATCGGAGGCGAAATGGTTGGTGGAGAAAGTGAGATCATGAGTCTTCATCTTCAAGGGGCCTTGAAGCCTAAACTCAAAACCGCTGGTGCTTTGTGGGTTTAATTAATTAAGTACCTAAATTTAAAATAATCATGATTTTTTTTTTTTTTTGAGAATAATACTCCTGGATAGCATTTGGAGATCAATCAGGATTGTGATAGAGTGATTTGAGATCTCAAGTTCGAGCTCTGATTATGAAATTACTTTTATTAATGAGCTTTTTATCTCTAATATGAGGCTTACAAAGTTGGAAACAAACAAACAAAAAAGATACTAGAATATGAGTTTAGCTTAATTACATGCACTACTGATTACAGTGTAAAAGGTGGTTGTATTTATTTGAGCGTTATTTTATTGTAACAAATGCGTACTTTGTTTTTCAGGTAAATAGTTTTACTTATTAAAAATAATCATTTGTGATTATATTGTCCAATTACTTGCAAATACTGACGTGAAAAATCTTCAACTCAATTATCTTCTTCCTTTATTTGGGTCAAATTTTATTGTGAATATTTGTGATATCTGAATGTATTAATTATTTTTGTTATTTCCCATCAAATATTTTTATTTAACTGGGAAAATATAAGATGTTATACTATAAATTTCAAAATTAAAAAAATATAGAGCAAAAAATATCTCATGAAAAGAATTTGAGGTGATGACATCTCTCCTAGTAGTAGACTCCCACACAACATCATGAAAGCCCATAAATGAAAAATGATAAAGCGATCTAATAATTTCGAGTTATAAATTATTCAATTTTTAGCTGAGACAATAAAGTTGTTACTATAATTAATTCATTTCGAGATAAAGCGTACATTTCATATTTAAATGCGTGAGACATGTATTAAGCAAAATATCATTAACATTTTTATTAGGATATATTTATTACATTAATAATATTTAATAATTACAAAACTATCTTTAAGGATATACTCCCTTCGTTCAGTTTTGCCCATCACAAATTTCCTAATTTAATTTTCGTTTTTACTTGTCATTTTTCACTAATCAAGACAAGACAACTTTTATTTTTCTATTTTATCCTTAACATTAATTTTTTTTTCTCCAAATTAATTCAATACACAATAATAAATATCATTTAATAGAGTTATTATGATAAAATAGCTACACCATTAATTATTTTTCTTAATGAGTGTGCAAGTCAAATTATGACAAGTAAAAGCAAACGGAGGGAGTACTTACTTTTCTTTTTCAGTGAGATTGTGTCACGCTAAACTCGAGTTAACATGCATATTTAAAGGATCTTTCATCTTTTATCTAGGTAAAGTTTCAATATAAATTAACTCAATTAACTAATGAATATGATTTATTTAAATCTCCAAAAGCCTTTTCTCTCTTAATACTATAGTCATATAAATACTTACTCGTATAATTTATTAGTATTTTATAAAATTCAAATAATTTCCTATATATCCAATAAGACAATATCACATTAATTAAAGGTGAGGGAGTAATGATATAAAAAAATTGTGACAGGTGATATGTCATATAACCCCCACAGGAAAGAAATCCTTTCCCTTCAAATAAAAGCTTGGATTAAACAGTTGACCCGACTTGAAATTGTGTCTCTCTTATGGATTCCAGATTTCACGAAATTGCCACTGCGGTAACCCGGAAATCATGTCCGATATGCCTTTGCCGGTTACACCATCGAAGCGCGGCGGTAATTATCCCCTGTATGCACGCCTATTGCATCGTTTGCATCCGCAGATGGAGCGGTGTAAAGCGAAAATGCCCTCTCTGTAACGCCCACTTTGATTCGTACTTCTCCAAAATCAGCTTCTCTTCCTTGACCTTCCGTAAAGAGAAATTATCAGCTCTTAGTGAAGCTAGGAAGTTGCACTCAGGGTTTGTTCCCTATAGGCCGAGAAACCGATTGGCGGACCGAAGGTTAGTCTTTTTGTACTTACATTTTGTTTCATAATGCATCATATTTATGATTCATATTGTATTTTGTTATATTGTATCGTACTGTGTGGATACATGGTATTATTCACCGTTGTTATATAATGTCACACATCAAACAATTTGAAAGATGAACCTATAAGAGACATCAACAATTTGAAAGATAAACATATAAGACAAGTACGGTATGGGATAAGTCTACTATAAAAAGGTAGGATAAATGATAAAATAAGATTATTAAATAATAAGTAAAGATAAAATGTGAAGGGATAAAATGTGAAGGGCTGAGTAACTAACTGGTAAATTTGTTGCTACGTGGCCTAGAGGTCACTTGTTCAAGCTGTGGAAACAACCTTTTGCAGAAATATGGGGTAAGGTTGCGTACAATAGACTATTGTGGTTCAGCCATTCCCTGAACCCTGCACATAGCGGGAGCGTTAGTGTACTGGGCTGCCTTTTTAAGTAAAGATAAAATGAGAAAAAGAAAGAGGTAATGATGTGATCACACCAAATCTGTCGTTATACAAAACGAGACATTTCTTAGCTATCTAATAATGAGTTTAACGATACGATATAATACAATTAAAGTAACAATCCAAACAAGCGTTGTATTTAAACTAATAACACAATATAATACAATAGATAACAACCATCGAAACAAGCTGTTAGGCATAACCAAAATTGTACTACTAACTTGTAGTGATGAAGTACAATTGATTTGAACTTCCTGTTCATTGGTCTGAATTATCCCCAATAAAGTATAACTGAGTTTGTGATTTTATATTGGACAGAGTAATTACAAGGAGGAGAGAAGAGCTGAATGCTTCTAGCTCTAGAACGAGGCCGTTCCCAAGGCGGCGATCCTTTGATCAGATTGGAGCTTTAAATCCAGACGATATTAGCAGGAGAATCATTCTCTGGCGTTCTAGGTACCGTGTCTACTAATTATTTGTAATTTCTCCTTAATAGCCACGGCTTTATGCTATTCCATTTATGTATCTATAGGTGTCTGAATTTGGTCTAGAAATTTCTAATACATGGTGTTTGCTTGACCTGAAATGTATACTTGGTTGCAGCATATATGAAGAGAGATTGCAGGCTGTTCCCTTTTCATCTAAAAATTGTCTTATGCAGGTAATGCTTACCCCAATAGATTTATCCAATTCACTAAATAAATTATGGAAATTGTGGTAGCTATTATTATATTTACTGTCTTGATTCTGTTTGAGACTAAAGTTGATTCTAATCTTTATTGTATTTTAATTTATAGCACATGGATAATAGGAGTACCAAAGAAAAGATGTTACAGAGAATAGAACCTTGGATAAGAAGGGAGCTGCAGGCTATACTGGGGGATCCAGATCCATCCATTATTGTCCATGTTGCTGCCTCACTTTTTATCTCCGAAAATACACATCAGCGGTGCGCGGGAGATGATTTTCTTGCTCCATTGCGTCCCTTCTTGCACGAACGTGCAAAAATGTTTTGGCATGAACTAAGGTATCTCTCATTATACTTCCATGAGTCCTGACTTCACCACACAATGGTATACTTCACTTATAACTTTATGACATTGAGCAGAGACAGATTTAGGATATAAATTCTATTGTTTCAACCTTAAGATTCATAGCATTGAACCCATTTTGTTTTTAAAACTATGAGTTCAGGCCTACTGTTTGTTACAAATATAATAAATTATTATACATAAATTTATGTTCTGCGTCAAAAGTACTGGCTTCAGTTGAACCCACGGCTAAATTGTTGTATCTGCCCCTGACATTGAGAATTCACTAACCAACTAATTGTATGACTATAATAGCAATCAAATTTCCATAGAAGTATTTTCTTTTCCTTTCAAGTATTAAGGTTGAACATCAGGCAGTCAATATTTCTATAACATTTTTCAAAAACTAACAAACTAATTACTATGTTCTAATAGCGCAATCAATATTTTGTTGAAGAAATACTTCTCTATTCAAGACCAATTATCAGAATTGAACAGTCAATCTTTGGAGGGTAACATCTGATCCTAGCAAATTTATTTGCATATAGGAAAAGAGTATCACCTTTGTGCCCTCAAAAAAGCAGCTGTGGGACCTCTTTGCTAACTTTAATTGAGAAGAGTTCACATTAAGAGGAAGGAGAACCCTATTTTGTCTGCTTAATCTTATTTTAATGATCTGCATCCATGAGATGCCACACTTTCGCAACTAAAGCTGAGAATAGGGATGACCAAAACTTTGTTTTGTTATAGTGGTTAAAGTAAACAATTCTGAGTCTGATGTTGCTTGGCAAAACGCTTCTAAATAACTTCAAACTTTTTTGAAAATGGATTAGTTTCAGATTTTTTAATGGTGGTGTGAGGCCTAGCTTGCACACAACTCGACTATTACACTGGGTACTTCCTACCTACCACTACCACAGGTACACAATACCAGCTGTTTGCCAATGTTTAGGCAGATGCGAAGTGATCAGTGTTTTTTGTATTTGCTTGGATTTGAATCCTGCTCTCCACGGTTCTCATCCACCTCATTACTGCCACACCCTTTTCATGCTAAACTAACATTAGACTTTGAATCATTGTTTTTCTTTGTGCGCTAGATTTATAGCTGTGAGAACCTATTCCAACTATCTTAGCAGAAGTTTGTGAACATTGAAGACAGTGGATCATGTATGTATATTTCCACCCTTGAATACTGAGATGGCATCCATGAACTAATATTTTATAGTTCACTTATTGCCACCTCAGGCAGGAGGCTTAGGATATAATCTAATTGGCTAATAGAAAGCTTGTTTGACGTGCTGGTGTTTAACTCGTTGCATTTAATTCATCTCATAGACAGAAAGGGAGATAGTCCATCAAGGTTCATCTGTCAAACTATTTTTCACTAGAACTCTTATGGGCAAGTAACTGCTCTAAGCAAATAGTCCAGGTTAGAGACCAGAAGTGCCACATTTACCAGCGATCTATTTAGAATTAGAAACTGCTATCCTGGTTTGGAACTAACTGCTTGGGCTGCAGTTGTAACAATTGTAGAACAGTGAACAGATGTTCTTTTGATATGATATCTGCTATTTTATATAGTTTCTCTTTCTGTAGCTATTTTCTACTAAACTTCTTTTTCCTGTTATTTTATTTTGTCTTTTGTCCTTTTTGGTTTCATTCTTTTTTTTTTTTTTCAGTAAAATTTTTGAATTTATAAAATTTGAATCTCTCTGCCCCTCTTTTTCACTCTTTAAAGCATTGCTGTTCATACCACATTCTTTGACCTGAATAATAATGTTTATTGTAGGTGCTTTGCCGAGAGCCCTTTGTCTATGCAAACATATGATACTGTGGTGGAGTACAACTCCTTGGACTAATTCACTAGTACCAATCGTCAATATGTTGGCTACAATCTTGGGTTAAAAATAGATTGAGAGGGAGGATAAGATAGGGTTGCGATCCAGCTTAGTCATCTGATCATGGCTATGAGGATGATGTTGGAATCTGAATTCTTGGTGCGAATGGAAGAGCAAGCCACCAGTTTTTCTACCTCAATAGCCAGTTAGATTGGTTGAAGAGCCCACAATGCATTGCTCCTCATGGATAGGCACGGAGTCTAGGTGCCTTGGCTTTGTCTAGGCAGGGTTAGCATTTCTGTTCTGCAGAATTTTTTGTGAAGTCAAGATAGGGGAAAACATGAGTTTTGTCATTAGCAATCCATTAATAGGAGGGGCTGGAGAGACGGAGAATGCTTAAATTATATATCGGCGGTGGCTAATTATAGCGTGACAGGAGTTCCTGGGAGGAGTTAGTATTTGATAGACAATCCGCTACTTGTTGGAACTTAATAAGACTTTGTTGATCACCCGGGAATCACACTGAAGAGATATTTCCATTTTGGTGATATTTTGCTCCCGGTACCTAGTGAGTGGTTCTTTGATGAACTGCCACAAGGCTATTATTGCACATTCTGCATATGCCTCTGGTCCCAGATATATCCTCCATTGTCAAGTCCTCTTTTTGAAGAAGAAGAAGCACTATCTGTTGATAGTTTGCGAAGTGGACTATAAAAGGCGGCCTTCAAATTGTATATGTACAGGTTGCGGTTCTCTTTTGTGAAATGCACATTGTTGGAAAGGTGTTGACTGCACTGTGGAAAGTCTTTTTGTATAAATAAAAATTAGATCCACAATAAGATGTTCCGATATTAAATTATGTGCGCTGACTCTGGAAAAACATAACATTCAACATAGGGCCAAAAGATTATGCATGCATAAAGTGAAAAGTTAATTACAATCCCAAATATAAACGAAAAATTATGTATGTTTGCCAACCACCAAAAAAAAAACTTTTTCCATTAATATAACTTCTTGTTTTTCTTATTCAGTTAACTCCAGAATTTCGTGCTTGGTGTGAAATCTCAAGTATATATTGCTGCAAAATTGATTGATTTGTATATAAATATAATACATCAGTTTAGTTTTCAATATGAAATTTCTCGTAAGTTATGTAGAGCACAATATCGTAAATTAAGCTGATATCATAAACAACTACAACGAAGGGTTGTGGTTATCCTACATCCTTTAATTCCCCAAGGGGTCGTTTGGTATGTTCAATTCGAGGAGAACATAAAATGCAGGAAAGCTTCAACATTTGATTAGAAGTATTAGTTAGTTTCGAAATTATTTATATCACCATTTGTACCATAGTGACGGGATAAGTTATGGTGGGATTACTTTGTCTGTTTCATCTTTCATGCTAAACAACCCCTAAAGGTTGTGTTCAAACTTTGAAAATGAACGAAATTTTGGTAGGGAGAGTTTTTCTTCTTTTTTATGTGGATGAATTTGAATTAGTTGGGATCTCAAAGCAATTCAAAGTTTCAAAATGAATATCCAACACTGAATAAATAAAAATATCATAGATTTTTTATATAAGTAGACTAATAAGCAACTTTTGTAGGTGGTATTTTTTTTAAAAAAATACAAAGCTAAAAAAGTCAGATTCTAAGATGTGTATTTTAAAAGAGATTTTAGTAGCTTAATTAGTTGACTATGTCAATTAGCTCACTGAACTATCTCCATTTTAAAAGAGATTTTATAATTTTAGTACATCATAAAACAATTATAAAGAAAAATAAAAAGAAAGCAGCGGAGGAGTCGTTTGCAATTCGCTTTTAAGTTTGTAGTGAATAAATGGAATATTGGGGGGTTTAATTGCAATTTTGACAGTTCCTATTATAAACCCTGCGGCACCTCTTCTTTTTGATTTGGGAGTAAACGAGGAATATTTGATGATTCCTTTATATACGGTATGCTCTTTTCTCATTTGAGAGTTTTTTGTGTTAATACATAGTATTGGTTCTTCATTAAAACGACAAGCTAGAATTTTGTTATTAGATCGATATATTTAAGCCTTAATTGGAGAATCATTCTTTATTGCACTTCTATTCAGATTCTCCGGGGAGATTTAGTTATCAATTTTTCTACCATAATATCTTGTAAAACTTAGAAATGGAGTCTGACAATTTCTCTTCGGATTTTAAGTGGAATTTCCTAATTGAACTTGTTTGTAAAAACAAATGCATTCTGAATGCTAGACAACCCAATGCATTTTCTCTCTTTTCTTCAGGTTAGGTTAAATTGGTTGGACTGATTTTTCAGTCTAAGGATTGAAAGGGAGCCTTGGCGTAACTGGTAAAGTTGTTGCCACGAGTTTGAGCTGTGGAAAAAGTCTCTTGCAGAAATGCAGGGTAAGACTGCATACACCCTTGTGTCAAAACCTTTGTACTGAGCTGCCTTTTTTTGTTAGAGAAAGACTAAGTGGGTGTTTGGTCATCGTTCATTGTGAAATTTGAAAACGTATTTTTTTTTTTTCAAAGTGAAAAATGATATTTGAAAATTGGAGTTGTTTTGGGATTTTTATGAGTAATTTGGATTGAAAAAAAGTGAAGACAGCTTTTTGTTGTTTTCCAAAATCTTGAAAATCCGAAATTCTAACTTCAAGTTGAATTTCGGATTTTTTTGGAATTTTATGGCCAAATGTGTTTTTTGGACCGGAGAAAAGTGAAAAATTTTCATGGCCCAACGCCCCCCTTGAGGATTGTATTTAGATAGAAATTCTAAGGCTTATGATTTTGTTGGACTTCCAAGGAAGCCTATGGAGCAAGCTCTTGTACTTAATATGTTCTAAGGGGGACATTGCATGTAAAAAGCTTGATTTGAACCTACGTTGCGCGGATTCTTTACTTTCGATGCCGCAACAGTGTCGGATTATCCAAAAATACACTACTTTTAGAGAATCCAAAACACACCCATTGACATTTTTGAAGAGTCCGAGCAACATAGGATTGAACCCTTTCAGGTAGTTGGTATAATATAATCATTTTTTTTTTCAGTTGTCAGATTGTTTTCAGGAATTAGTCTAGGATATATCTTTTGGAATTGTTTTTCATTTTATTTTCTCTGTGATAAGTCTTGGCTTCATCTGTTATCCTAGAATATCCATGGATTTGAGCGCTCTACTCACCTTTCAACACCACTTTTGTAGAACAGATTAGTGTTTACTTGTAATTATGATTCTTTCATGGCTTCCCCTTCCGGGTGGAGGAAGATCTTAGATTTTTTCATTCGGTTTAGCTCTTTATTTCCCCCCTTATTTTGAGTCCCAATACCCAAATAATGTGAGGAAGAGAAGAAAAAGATTACAGTAGTCTCAACTGGTGAGGTCTTTTGATATCAATAAAGCATATGTTGAAACATTGTTACCAAAGGTTGCTCTTGCTCATGCTCTAGATAGATGGTTATCTTATTTGCCTCAACATGTGATAGTATAAGTAGTCTTTGCTACTTCTCTTCTCCAGGAAAAACAAAAATTGAATGTGTTTTAAGAGTTTTTCTCTATGATGTGTTAGAGAGCACTATGTACCTCTTAGCTGGGGTAACAGTAGATTTTCTTCGAAGTTTGTTGCATTTGATAATCTTATTGCGCCGAATAATTGAGGACTTTTTTTGTTTGCTGCAGCCAACTGCTATTTTTCAAGTTTTGAATCACAAGACCAAAGATGGCTACTCAAGAGAAGAGTGAAGCGAGTCAACCACCAACTGCAGTAGACAAGCAATTAGAAAATTACTCATATACTAATTGGGCAGGGAAGATACAAGAACAGTACCAGAAAATTAAAGAGAATGCAGAAACTTACCCCTATGTTTGGGGTTCCTATATTGTTGTATACGGGGGATTTGGGCTCTGGTTTACCTATAGATGGCGAAGGCTCCGCAAAACCGAGGACCGAGTCCGAGTCCTTCAAGAAAGACTTCGCAAACTTGTGCAAGCGGAAGAGTCGACAAGTTCATCTACAATCAAAGCACCCTCATCTTGTGATAAATCAACAAAATAGTTGTGTTTCTCTTTTCATTGAAGTTGAGTTTTTATGCATTTTGTCGAAAAATTGAGTTACCAATGACTGCATTTGGTCACAAAATTATCCGACTTAATGGAGTACGTGGAGAAAAAGCCCCTTGCAACAACATAATATACTGCAGTTTGGATTTATTTGACACATTCATTTGTGAAAATTCCCTTGTGTACAGCATAATAGAGGATTGTTTTGGGTAAAACAACTTTTAGAGTCTTTTGCACCAACTAAATTTACTACCATATATTCTTTCAAGCATGGATCGAAATCACAATCCAAAAGGAGCACTTACAAAAGAAATGAAGGGGGTAGTCAATTATAGAGGGTTAGGACCAAAAATACTTTAAGCATGTTCAGCGTAAAAGGTATCAAGGTCAGGGGTTATCAAACTATTTAGCCTTTATTTACATTGACCTGATGACTTATCTTACTCCTAGTTTTATTTAAAGCATTGTGGAACCATATAACTTTTGTAACTTAGCTAATCAATGTAACCTCATATTAACAGTAATCATTGACAGCTGATAGACAGTGAAAGGCATAACCAACTAAGAGCATCAAAATGCCAGTGTCTGGAGTCCAGCGGCTCTCTAAGGCTTCGATTTACTAGTACCTGCCACCAAAACATCGTGAAGGATTCAGTGAATGTCTTGAAACTTAGTAACACAAGACAACTCACTGAATGGATGTTGGCTCCACTGGAGGAGTCTGAAATCAACAACGTGTAACTGATTGGGCATTGAGTCTTCTGCTGCTTGAGGAAGTATGTGAGAGGATCGATGAAATTCAATAAAGGGGTGGGCAAAGAGATATTCGCATTTGAATTCTTCTCCGCCTACTGACTGCTACTAGGCTAGATGCTCCTATTTCTTATTAGTAGATCGTAGATTAAGATGTTAAAAAGATTTTTTCCCGCATCGGAACAAGACCCACTATACTAGATTTAGCCGACTGAAACAGAAAATGAATTCTTACCAAGTTAAATGTTTTTCAAGTGGAAATTTTGCTGTATTTGGTGATAAGTAGGGATATTAGAAAAAGTTGAGCAATATCCCATATCACAACACAAGTATAAACCAGATCCCGTAAAGGCAGCAAAACATGAGTCCGGAACTAAAAGGACAACTTTTTTAAACAAAAATTCCAAAAGGGCAACTTATTTCTGAAAGAGACCAAATGGATAAAAGTGTGGGGCTATCCACGACTTGGTGCTGCCGTAGTGCCGTTAATGGCAGCCGTTAGACAACTTTTTTTTAATTATTTTCTTTACTAAGGTGTGCAGCTCCACACCACTTGAGACAAAATATTTTGATTTAAGTCGTGTGAAGCCACAAGCCTTGGTGGGGGAATTTATTCTTCCTGATTGATTTGAATGAAGATTACAAGTCGTGCACCAACACACGACTAGGTAGATGGACTAGGAAGCAGAAGAAAACAATTATTACATTATTGGTAGGAAGACAACACTTTTTTTACTTTTTTGGGAACAAGTGCAAAGCATACATCATATTCTTCTACTCAAAAACCAACATGTTCTCCCCTTGAACTCTTGGGACAAACACAAACGAATGAAGAAAACAAATCCAGTTCTTCAATTATAACTTCAACCATTCCAGGCAAGGGCAAAGGCCCCAACAAAACCTAGAAGGATAGTAGTCTTTCATATGAACCTCTGTCATTTCCAATAATATAGAAGCTGAAGGAGCTTACGATCAGTCATAGTCACACGAGTCACCGGGACAACTGAGATGGTGTGGCGCTCGCATATGATCCTTGCGGTATAGAAGGCCTCTCTGCAATTACTTCAGAAGAGAACTTGTTAAGGAAATATGAATCAGCAAAGTAGGCTGGTGTGCACTGGTAAGCTTGGTTATTGCACAACTGAACTCCCTTTGCTCTGTGAACCACATCATCTGGAACAGAAGCTGCTCCACTTGTAGCATTAACTTTCCGGGTTGAACGCGTTCTAAGAAAACAAGTCAATTTGCACACTATATTAAGACATGCCCTCTGCATAAGCACCAGTAAACCTAAACGAAACATCAAATTATATGGATAAGATAATATTTGCCATAATGATGACCGAAGTCCACCTCATTCATGCTTCATGGCATACACGTCAAACTAGACAAGCATTTTACAGACAGCAGTTCTGGACTGAACTATTATGGAACCACGAAAGGATTACATTTGGGGGTCCGTATTCTAATTGTAATGGGTGTCAGTTCATGTGGGTATACTGTCTGGCAATTTTTTTTTTTCTCTAGACAGTAGAAGCAGGGGATGAACGAGGCCAACACAAGAAATACAGAATGCCTGATTCATCTACCTAGTCGTGTGTTGGTACACGACTTGTAATTTTCATTCAAATCAATTGGGAAGAATAAATTCCCCCCACCAAGCGTGTGGCTTCACACGACTTAAATCAAAATATTTTGACTCAAGTCATGTGGAGCTGCACGCCTTAGTAAAGATAATATTAAAAAAAATAAAGTTGTCTAACGGCTGCTGTTAACGCAGAACTAAATCGTGGATAGCCCCACGCTTTTACCCATTTGGTCTCTTTCAGAAATAAGCTTCCCTTTTGGAATTTTTGTTTTAAAAAGTTGCCTTTTTGGCTCCGGACTCACAAAACATTGCCTTGCTTGACATCTGTCAATCAACTGTTTTCTTTACAAGAAAGTCCCAGATCAAAACAACAAGACCAAGGTATTCATCATTCCTAAAGTCAAGTTGGAGTTTGTCCCCAGTTTTTAAAGGGCACAAACAAGATTGGCGTAAAGGTAGTCCGAGAAGGACATACGAGGAATCATGAGGACAATAAGGTCCAAGATGTTGGCATAGTTCCAAATGATATCTACTAATGTGGAAGGTGGTTTTTGTTACTTACTATTCAGAAACACCCGCATGGTAATTTAATGAACTGAGAAAGACATAACTAGTGTGTGGTAGATGTGAATGGAAGGACCAAGATGACTAAAATAAAAGCATCCTAACAAGGACTAGCACCAAAAATGGGATCTTCATTTATGATCATTGAGCAATAGAAAAATGTGATCACTCAATATTTTCTCTCAACTTGATGTGTGGGCCTCACCTTCGTGGTCTGTACTCCTGATACCACTAGAAGAGGTATAACTCTGTCGAACACCAGAATGAGAAAACAGGATCACCTTTTGAGAACATTGAACCAACTGGACCGCTTGCAGTGCTCATAGAAGATGCTAGAGAAGACTTCTTTGTTGGATCCAGAAACAAGTTCAGGCCTAAAGTCTGAGGAAGAGGAAGATGGAGCCAAAGTACCAACAGAAGATCCAACAGGCGTATCATCGAGAGAAGATGCAGAGGGGCTGGAACTTATTCCCAATGGATGGTCAAACTTGCAAGAAGGTGCAAATTTGCACACTCCAATTTGTGAGTAGTGAGAGCAAATTGGTGCACCCTAAGAACAATAGAAAGAACCCAAAAAAAATGGTCTTCCAGTTTGAGCACAAATATTATTAAAGCACAAAATTCACTCTGTTAAAAAATCAATATGCCTCAGTAAGAAACAAATGTTTAGAATAGAGAAGGAAATCAAAAGACGAATCAATTGCTGGACCATGTAGTCAACGTAGAAACTAGTCAAACTTTCATTAAAGTTAGATGGCTATTAGTCATGCTTTTAGAATTCTTGCAAAACTTTCATGTATAAGAATATAGTGTTCACTGTCACAATGCTAGCTATTCCTGGTTATGATTTACAGTACTATATGAAGACGGGGATGTGTAAATTTGGTGTTTCCTGCAAATATCACCATCCAAGACAGGGAGAGGGATCTCCAAGCCTGATGACACATAACATTCATGGTTACCCGCTGCGACCGGTCTGCCTTCTTTTCATGTTCATTCTGTCTCCTTGTATTGCTATCTCCATTCGTTTGTGTTTTCGTTCCTTTTCCTTGTCTTCTCGAAAAAGTTTTACCATTAAATTGTTTTTCTGATTTGACTCATTGAGTTCATTTCACAGAATGAAAGGAAGTGTTCTCATTATATGAAAACGGGGCAGTGTAAATATGGCATCACCTGTAAATTTCACCATCCACTGCCAGCCGGTGTGCAAGTGCCAGCATCAGTAGCTGGATCTTTTCCTTTTCTAACAGGGGAACCTTTTCCTTTGCCAGCGGCTGTTACCCCACCAGCCACTTATCCAACACTGCAATTTCCTTTGTTCATTCAACTGAACAATATGGAATGGTTGTTGCCAACTGGCCAGTTGTAAGGCCTACTCTGCTTTCAGGTTCCTATCTTCCTGGCACATATGGTCCTATGCTTTTCCCTCCTGAAATGGTTCCCATGCCGGATGGACTCCTTGTCCTGTATGTATATTATAAGAGTTTCTTGCAGTTGTTATTATAGAACTTTCTTGCAATGCACTATTTATCTGTCAAGTATTAAATTATAGAGATAATTACCCATAGATACCTTTCGGTCATCTAGTTAATCAAAATTGGTCCAATTATTAGTTTATTACCCTTATTATCTTAGTTTAGCATTTTAACCAGTTTATTTTTAAACCCTTGGCTCTCACCCCTTTTCTCTCTTTCACTGACTCATTTGTAATCGGTGGAGAAATTTGAAGAACTATTTTGTGCTTTATTTCTCTTCTTCTTTTATTATTTGACAATAAATTATGTCAAGAGTAGTAGCTTTTAAAATAATGTAAGTAAGTTATCAATTAATTTATTTATAATATTTATTCAATATAAAGATGCAAGTTCCATTGCAATAGTGTGAATATATTGTTTAAACACAGTTATACCAAACAGATACATTATATGTAATGTATACACATATTTTAAAAATGAGAAACAAAAAAATGAAGAGGGTTCTACGGTACACATAAGTTAAAAAATAACATAAAACGAGATTTGATTTCATATTTTTCATTGTGAATAATCTACATATAAAAAATTATTGGGCTATGGTCTCGAAAAATTGTTTATTTGACTTGTACATATGGGTAATTATTCCTGAATTATATGGTACAAGCTTTGGCTAGTCCAGTGCCCTCCCAAACTACTTAGTCTGCTGCTGGAGCAGGTCCAGTTTATGGGCTTATGAAACTATCTGCTTCAGCACCTGCCTACACAGGATCGTGTATGTCTCTTACTGCTTCTCCTGGTGCTTCAAGCAGCATCCAGAAGGAATTTGCATTTCCAGAAAGACCCGGGCAACCTGAATGCCACTACTACATGAAGTTTGGGGAATGCAAATATGGATCTTCGCGTAAATACCATCATCCACCTCAGTGTTATGGGTCTTCCTCTTCGTCCTGTAAGCAACTTGGCATTCAATCCTTAGATTGAGATTCTTCATTGCAAGTTAATGCTTTGTTATTTTGGTCTTGCTTGTAAGTTAACTAGATAATAACAGGCCGTCTGCCAACATTTCGTTAGTGTTTCTAAGTGCAAATTTGCAATTTCCTGTTCTATTGGAAAAATATTAACAGTGAAACGATAACTAAGTTGTGCTCCTCCTCTCTAATCTCAATTAGGCAGTTGGAGATTCATTTTCTTTCCTTCTTGTTATTGAAATATCTATTGCATTCAAGTTCTAGTAGTTGATGCAAGAGTTCTCTTTGTCGGTCTCTCCTACCATTTTATTGCGTTTACCAGTGGTATTTGGCCTATGTTAAGCCTTGGACCAAACAACATTAAAATTTATATTTGCTTATTTTAGCATTTTAACCAGTTTATTTCTAACCCCTTGGCTCTCACCCTTTTCCTCTCTTTCACAGACTCATTTGTAGTTGGCAATCGATAGTTCAATAACAAGAAGGAAAGAAAGGAAGAAAATGAATCTACAACTGCCTAATTGAGATTAGAGAAGAGGAGCACAACTTAGTTATCGTTTCATTGTTAATATTTTTCCAATAGAACAGGAAATTGCAAATTTGCACTTAGAAATACTAACGAAATGTTGGCAGACAACCTGTTATTATCTAGTTAACTCACAAGCAAGATCAAAATAACAAAGCAACAACTTGCAATGAAGAATCTCAAATCTAAGAATTTTATGCCAAGTTGCTTACAGGACTAAGAGGAAGACCCATAGCACTGAGGTGAATGATGGTATTTACACGAAGATCCATGTTTGCATTCCCCAAACTTCATGTAGTAGTGGCATTCAGGCTGCCCGGGTCTTTCTGGAAATGCAAATTCCTTCTGGATGCTGCTTGAAGCACCAGGAGAAGCAGTAAGAGACATAGACGGTCTTGTGTAGGCAGGTGTTGAAGCAGATAGTTGCATAAGCCCATAAATTGGACCTGCTCCAGCAGCAGACTGAGTAGTTTTGGGAGGGCACTGGACTAGAAAAAGCCTATACCATATAATTTAGGGATAATTACCCATATGTACAGGTCAAATAAACAGTTTTTCGAGACCATAGCCCAAAAATTTTTTATATGTAGATTAGCCAACATATATTCACAATGAAAAATATGAAATCAAATCTCTTTCTATGTTATTTTTAACTTCTTTTGCATACCGTAGAACCCTCTTCATTTTTTTGTTTTTCATTTTTAAAAATATAAATAACATGATGTATAGAAGTGTATATACACTTTTATACATTACCTATAATGTATTAAGTAATGTATCTGTTTGGTATACCTATGTATAAACAATATATAACTGTGTTTAAACAAAATATTCACACTATTTCTAGGGAGTTTGAAGCCAAAAGGAGAGTGATTAGGTCAAAACACAGAGAACTCTATTGCTTTTTCATTTTACAACCTATTAAAGTTCCTGAAATTTGATTATCTTTTACGGAAACTTGCATCTTTATATTGAATAAATATTATAAATAAATTAATTGATTAACTTATTTACATTATTTTAAAAAAAGGGAAAAATTACATAGCATAGGAAACCTGAGCCCATAATTACCCTATATGGTCAATGTTTATAATAATTATCATCTATAGTTATCTATAACTAAATTTAACCATATCTCCCCCTATCTATCCTTCTCTCTCTCTCGCCTCCCTCCTCCTGCCACCCCATCTCTCTGCCCTCTCTCTTTCTCTCTCTTACAATAATCTGAACTCTAAAAAA
Source organism: Capsicum rhomboideum (assembly GCA_031232105.1). NCBI lineage: Eukaryota > Viridiplantae > Streptophyta > Magnoliopsida > Solanales > Solanaceae > Capsicum > Capsicum rhomboideum. Next base: position 23,938,809 of record CP124713.1, on the reverse strand, counting down.
AAAATCATACAAATTGTTATTAATTGTATATTATGTTTCAATTTTATATTCGTATATGTATAAGTTGTATATTAATTCAATATTTGTATATGTTTTAATTAATATTCATATATGTATTAGTTATATATTAATTCAATATTCGTATATGTATCAGTTGCGTAATTCATATGTATATGTGAATGTAATTTTTTATATGTATATTTGACTCCCTTTTTTAAATGTAAAACTGAATGTAATTTATATATAATCATAGTGTGTATTGAATAGGAAAGATTGTATAAATGTAATATCGATTTGTATATCATCATAGTGTATATTGAATAACTTTGAATCTGTACATATTCATTTTGCAGAATGTATATTGAATCTGTACATATACATTTTGCAGAATGTATATTGAATCTGTACATATATACATTTTACAGAATGTATATTGAATATACAATTTATACAAATATACAAGTTCCTGGAAATGTAAAAAAAAAAAAAAGAAAAAAAGAGAGAGAGAGAACTAGAGGGGGGGGGGGGGGGAGGAGGAGGGAGGGAAGCAGCCAGATAGGGAGAGTGGCGAGAGAGATGGAGAGAAAGGGAGAGATTTAAGGCATATCTATGTTTTTGCAATTATGTAAAGTTTAACCATGGCCTTGTAATTATGGACTAAATCTTATCTATTTGTGATGTTTTGCCTTTTAAAGCTACTACGCTAGATATACAATTTATTGTCAAATAATAAAAGAGGTGAAAGACGAAGAGAAAGAAAGCACAAAATAGTTCTTAAAAATTTTCCACCAATTACAAATGAGTCAGTGAAAGAGAGAAAAAGGGGTGAGAGCCAACGGTTTAAAAATAAACTAGTTAAAATGCTAAAATAAGACAATATGGGTAATAAACTAATAATTGGACCAATTTTGATTAACTAGATGACTGAAAGGTATCTATGGGTAATTATCTCTATAATTTAATACTTGGCAGATAAATAGTGCATTGCAGGAAAGATCAATAATAACAGCTGCAAGAAACACTTATAATATACATACCGGACAAGGAGTCCAATCCGGCATGGGAACCATTTCAGGTGGGAAAAGCGTAGGACCATATGTGCCAGGAAGATAGGAACCTGAAAGCAGAGTAGGCCTTACAACTCGCCAGTTGCCAACAACCATTCCATATTGTTCAGTTGAATGAACAGAAGGAGATTGCAGTGCTGGATAAGTGGCTGGTGGGGGAACGGCCGCTAGCAAAGGAAAAGGTTCCCTGGTTAGAAAAGGAAAAGATCCAGCTACTGATGCTAGCACTTGCTCACCAGCTAGCAGTGGATGGTGAAATTTACAGGTGATACCATATTACACTGCCCCGTTTTCATATAGTGCGAACATTTCCTTTCATTCTGTGAAACGAACTCAATGAGTCAAATCAGAAAAATAATTTAATGGTACAATTTTTTAGAGAAGATATAGAAAAGGAACGAAAACACAAACGAATGGAGATAGCAATACAAGGAGACAGAAGGAACATAATGGACATGAAAAGAAGGCAGACCGGTCGCAGGGGGTAACCATGAATGTTATGTGTCACCAGGCTTGGAGATCCCTCTCCGTCTTGGATGGTGATATTTGCAGGAAGCACCAAATTTACACATCCCCGTCTTCATATAATACTGTAAATCATAAACAGGAATAACTAGCATTGTTACGGAGAACACTATAGTCTTATACATGAAAGTTTTGCAAGAATTCCAAAAGCATGAAAAATAGTCCATCTAACTTTGTGACGAGTCAGTAAATATGCTGTTTAATCATTGATAAGCAACAAGTCCAAATATAGTCCATAATCCAAATTGACATGTTGACCAAAGTAGACAAATTTTGACTCTATAGCACAATGAACAAAAAAAGAAGCAACTAAACAGCTGGAACTTTAGATAATATCACACATTTACATGAAACTTATGCTCTAAAACATGCCATATACATTCTTTTGGCTATAAAATCATATCATTAAGGGTAAAATGAAAGGCCTAAAGTTATAATGTTTCGAAATTTAGAAAGATATCATTCTTTTCGGGATAAACTAAAAAGGAAAGTGTGTCACATAAAATGGGATAGGACAGTTGCTTCACTAACTAGGAAAGTGGATGATTTTGAGCTGGATGAACATTTCAAGTACCCCAACTCAACTTCAAAATCTTAAGAAAACTTGTCAAAGAACATATGCAAAAGTTCCATGGAACGTTGGAGACGACACTAAGAGGCTGTAATTGGTTAAAAAAGACATGCAGCTGTGTACTGTTATGATTCATTGCAAAAAGTCCCACATCGGTACTACAAAGTATTGGTGTGGGATATTTATAGCCTTGGGCTCTCCCACTTTAACAGCTAGCTTTTGGGGCGTGGTTCTCCCTGGGTTATAACATGTACAAAACAGACCACTGCAGGATAGCATTTCAAATAGTTGATTGACAAAGGTTTCTTAAATCTCATGAAATATATGTAGAAAATAAAACTGATTTATATTTGCACGTTTATTATGAAATGGACCTGAAAGATAGATAAGGGAGGTACTGAACTTGCAAAACTAGGAATAAGACCTGATCAATTGCATAACATGTACAAGGAGTACTTAATTTCAACACTAAATGAATTCAACATTGTTCCACAAGGTGATTGTTATGGGAACATAGGTGTTCAAATAAGAATGTTAAGATGAATGTGCACTCATACAAGATTAGACTATATCAGAATGATCACCCTCCTATAAAAGGTGCAAATAATACACAGAGAGAATAAGACGAGAGGTCACTGAGATAATTTGGTTAGATAATATGCAGACCTACAAATGGATATGGATCAGAATGCGACAAAAGGTGCTAGAAACACACATAGAGGATAAATGAAATGTCGCTTGATATGATTTGATTACGTCCAATGACATCCGTCTGTAGTGTGAAATCATGATGATTGGAAGTGTTAAAAGTGTAGACGAGCTACAACAACAACAACATACCCAGTGTATTCCCACAAAGTGGGGTTTGGGGAGGATAAAGTGTACGTAGCCCATTCCACTACCCAGATGAAGTAGAGAAGTTGTTTCCGATAGACCTCCGGCGTGTAGACGAGCTAGACCTTTTTTTATAAGGTAATGTAAAAAAAGAGGACGAGCTAGACCTAGAATCTCAAGGAAGGAAGTCTGTTTCGAAGGACCTACAATCTTTTGAATCGATATACTTCTCAAGAAAGTAGAACACAATGAAAGCAAAACATTTCTACAGGAAATAGCAGTCGGTTGGAGTTAATGCAATTGCTAGAGTCCTTTTAGCTTAAGTAGTGATGTGTATATTAATGGAAAATGTACATAACCTCTAGTTATTAAAGAACCTAAATGATTGAATATCGGAATGAAATAGGTCCAAGTGAAGCAAAATGGACGGTGAGGATTCACATTAGCTGAACTTAACTAGCTTGCAATTGACACGTGACCTTTTTCTTTTTGGTCGTTTTAAAGCTATAATTCGTCATAAGTAAAGTCTTGATAGATTTAAGCTTCCATTAGATTTAGCATTGCCCTTAGTTTGGGTGGGGAGACCACAACATTATTTAGAAAATTACAGTGAAACACATCAAAATTACTTTGGAAACATGAACCAAGAAAGGTGTTATAGAAAACCCAACTTTTGTAGTCCTCGCAGGAAATTTTCTTGTTCATTTTATCCCTAATTGAAGCTCTAACGATCTTGCAAGTTCTCACTTATTTTGGTAAATTTGAATAATTATATGAGCCTCTTAAATGCCACCAGGAGTGATGATGTCATGGAAAAAGTGATAGTGACACCACAAAAGATCTATTTATTCGACCAAATATGAAATTGATCCAAAAGTTTGTTGTCTTTCTTTTTTGTGGAAATACAATTACTCTCCTCTCTTAAAATATACATGACACACACTATCTCCATTTTGTATCTAGGCATGTATAATAGCTAGGAGTCATCAAAAGTTTTTCCCTAAGAGGTGGTGAGCAGTCCGGTGGAGGGGTCATGCGGTGGCATCAGTGACGGAGTCAGGATTTTTCAATTAGGAGGTTTAAAATATAGAAAAACTACACACACAAAAGAGTCGAGAAAATTCAACAATCTACTATACATACATAAAAGAAAATTTTAACCTTATATATGTAGTGTAATTTTTTGGCGAAAGGAGTTCTAATGAGCTCCTTCCACCCATCAACTCCACCCTGGGTGGCACCATTCAAGCGTTAGGATGGGGAAGGAGATAATGAATTCGCCATGTCATTTATGAAACTTATTATCCCTACTTCTACACGAAAAATAGAAGAACAACAATAACAACATACCAGTATAATTCCACAAGTGGGGTCTAGGGAGAACAGAATATACGTAGACAGTCTACCCCTGCCTCGCAGAGGTAAACTTTTTTCGAAAGACCCTTGGCTCAAGTACATCAAATCAAAGTAATGAAAAGAATACGACAGTAAAGAAATCATGACAACTAATAAGGAACACGGAGTGTAAAATAGAGGGAGTACTTTTTTGGACAATTTTGTTTCAATGTGGCTGTTCATAACGTGCAAAACTGGAAGGAGCAGTAAAATAATACTATTGTTTTATCAAATTTCTCTTTGAACTGGTCAATTTGATAGCATGCACGGGTGAACATTGACATGGCAAAGAGTGTGGATACACTCTTTCAAGCGAATGAGAGAGGAAAAACAAAAATATATTTAAATATCAATATCCACAGGGCAGCTAGTGTAGCATACCTCTTTGGGCTGAGGTCGTCTCAGGGTGTGAAGACTATCAAATAGTCAATTATACAGGGTTTTGGACCAAAAATAATTTAAGCATACACCGTAAAAGGTGTCAAAGTCAGGTGTTATCGAACTATTAAACCTTTATTTATATTGACCTGATGACTTGTCTTACTCTCTGTGACAGCAGATACATAGGGAAAGGCAGAACAATCTAAGAGCATCCAAATGAATTCTTACGTAGTCAAATGTTTTTCACTTGGAAATTTTGCTGTATTTGGTGATAAATAGGAGTATTAGAAAAAGTTGAGCAATATCCCATATCATAACACAAGTATCAACCAGATCCCGCAAAGGTTGCCTTGCTCGGAATCTGTCAATCAACTGTTTTCTTTACAAGAAAGTCCCAGATCAAAACAACAAGACCAAGGTATACATCATTCCTGAAGACAAGTTGGAGTTTGTCTCCAGTTTTTGAAGGGCAAAAGCAGGATCGGCGTAAAGATGGTCCAATTGGAAGGAGAATGACAAAGGAGGAATCATAAGGACAACAAGGTCAAGATGTTGGTACATAATTTCAAATGATATCTAATGTGGAAGGCGGTTTTTGTCCCTTGCTATTGAGAAACACCCGTATGGTGATTTTATGAACAGAGAAAGACATAACTAGTGTGTGGTAGATGTGAATGGAAGGACCAAAATGACTAAAATAAAAGCATCCTAGCAAGGACTAGCACCAAAAATGGGATCTTCATTTGTGATCACTCAATATTTTCCCTCAACTAAATGTGTGGGCCTCACCTTCGTGGCCTGTACTCCTGCTACCACTAGAAGAGGTATAACTATGTCAAACACCAGAATGAGAAATGGGATCACCTTTTGAGAACATTGAACCAACTGGACCGCTTGCAGTGCTCATAGAAGATGCTTGGGTAGAGAAGACTTCCTTGCTGGATCCAAAAACAAGTTCAGGCCTCAAGACTGAGGAAGAGGAAGATGGAGCCAAAGTACCAACAGAAGATCCACCAGGTACGGCGCAACAGGCATATCAGCGAGAGAAGATGCCGAGGGACTGTAATTTATTCCCAGTGGATGGTCAAACTTGCAAGAAAGTCCAAATTTGCACACTCCAATTTGTGAGTAGTGAGAGCAAATGGTGCACCCTAATAACAACAGAAAGAACCGGAAAAAATGATCTTCCAGTTTGAGCACAGGTATTATTAAAGCACAAAATTCACTCTGTTAAAACATCAATATGCCTCAGTAAGAAACAACTGTTTAGAATAGAGAAGTAGATCAAGAGATGAACCAATTGCTGGACCATGTAGTTAACATAGAAACTAGTCAAAGCACTATATTAGTACAGAATCATTCATGGAACTGACCACCAGATAGCTGATGATTGGATAACAAGATGCATCTTGCCAAAAGATCAACGGACAACTAGTAAATTCTTCTCATAATTAGAATAAGAAGCAACATCAACTTGGCAATGGATGCATAAATAACGTAATAAGGATGATAGTATGGCATCATAAAGTCAGTAAATATGGTGTTTAATCATTGATAAGCAACGCGTCCAAATATAGTCCATAATCCAAATTGACATGCTGACCAAACCTAAGTTGCGCGGACTCTTCACTTCCGATGTAGCACCCGTGTCGGATTCTCCACAAATACACTAGTTTTCGTGAATCCGACACGCACCCATTAACATATTTGAAGAGTCCGAGCAACCAAACTAGACAAATTTTGACTTTCTAACACATCATCATCATCATCATACCCAGTGTATTCCCACCAGGTGGGGTCGGGGGGGGGGGGTAAAGTGTACGCAGTCCATACCACTACCTCAGATGAAGTAGAGAGGCTGTTTCCGATAGACCCCCGGCTCAGAACCGATAACAATAACAAACAAAAATCATAAAAATCATAAATAAAAATCATAAAAACCAACAGCAAAAGGGGCTAACACATCGCTAGATAATCGAAGAAGCAAGGCAGTCACAGCTCAACACTATAGATAAGTTATTCAAGATCACAAATATCACCAAAACAGCGCGAACAAGACTCTGCCTAAGAAACAACAGTCAAAGATACAAGCAAACACTCTACCCTGCTAAAAACGGACACCTTCCTACCCACTAACCCTCTACCCTAAGAAGCAACTAAACAGCTGGAGCATCAGATAATATCACACATTTACGTGAAACTTATGCTCTAAAACATGCCATATACATTCTTTTGGCTATAAAATCATGTCATAAGGGTAAAATGAAAGGCCTAAAGTTATAATGGTTCTAAATTTCGAAAGATATCATTCTTTTCTTGATAAACTAAAAAGGAAAGTGTGTCACATAAAATGGGATAGGACAGTTGCTTCACTAACTAGGGAAGTGGATGATTTGAGCTGGATGAACATTTCAAATACCCCAACTCAACTTCAAAATCTTAAGAAAAATTGTCAAAGAACATAAGTAAAATTTGATGGAACATTGGAGACGGCACTTTGAGGCTGTAATTGGTGAAAAAAGACATGGAGACGGCACTTAGAGGCTGTACAACAACAACAACAACAACAACATACCTAGTGTATTCCCACAAAGTGGGGTCTGGGGAGAGTAAGATGTACGCAGTCCATACCACTACCTCGAACGAAGTAGAGAGGCTGTAATTGGTGAAAAAAGACATGCAGCTGTGTACAAAACAGACCACCGCAAGATAGCATTTCTAATAGCTGATTGACAAAGGTTTCTTAAATCTAATGAAATATATATAGAAAATAAAACTGATTTATATTTGCACATTTATTATGAAACGGACCTGAAAGATAGATAAGGAAGGTACTGAACTTGCAAAACTAGGAATAACACCTGATCAATTGCATCACATGTACTAGGAGTATTTAATTTCTACACTAAATGAATCCTTCAACATTGTTCCACAAGGTGATTGTTATGGGAACATAGATGTTCAAATAAGAATGTTAAGATGAATGTGCACTCATACAAGATTAGACTATATCGGAATGATCACCTCCTATAAAAGGTGCAAACAATTACTGATTTCAAAAAAAAAAAGGTGCAAACAATACACATAGGGGTCGTTTGGTAGAGTGTATAAGAATAATGCAAAATATGGTGTATTAGTAATGCTTGTATTAATAATGCTTGTGTTAGCTATGCTTGCATTAGTTATGCTTGCATTTTTCATATGCAATGTTTGGTTTGATGTATTAAAAATACATGAATTGCATAATTTTTTTTTAAAAAATATTTTTTTACAAAAATACCCTCAATATATATGGTGAAAAAGATGTGGAAAAGATTTTGAGGAATAATTGTGTCTTTAATCATGCTAATGCATGCATTAGAATCCATTGCATTACTAATACCATGGATTTTGAGGTATTAGTAATACACACCTCAATACACAATAGAGTGTATAACTAATGCAAGCATTAGTTATACATAGGCTAAAAAGGGTACCAAACAAGGTACTAGTAATACATATTAACTAATGCATGCATTATTTTTCCCAATACACTCTACCAAACGACCCCATAGAGAATAAGACGAGAGGTCACTTTGAGATATTTTGGTTAGATGCTATGCAGACCTACAAATAGATGTATGGATCAGAATGCGACAGAAGGTAATAGCAACACACATAGAGGATAAATGAAATGTCGCTCGATATGATTTGATTACGTCCCATGTATGACAACAAATGCATTCGTCTATAGTGTGAAATCATGATGATTGGAAGTGTTAAAAGTGTAGACGAGGTAGACCTTTTTTATAAGGTAATGTAAAAAAAGAGGACGAGCTAGACCTAGAATCTCAAGGAAGGAAGTTTGTCTCGAAGGACCTACAATCTTTTGAATCGATATACTTCTCAAGAAAGTAGAGCACAATGAAAGCAAAACATTTGTACAGGAAATAGCAATCGGTTGGAGTTAATGCTTACCATGTTGATATACTTACATTAGGTCCAGTGATTGCTACAGTCCTTTTATTCTTAGGTAGTGATGTGTATATTAATGGAAAATGTAGATAACCTCTAGTTATTAAAGAACCTAAATGATTGAATATTGGAATGAAGTAGGTCCAAGTGAAGCAAAAAGGATGGTGAGGATTCACATTAGCTGAATTTAACTAGCTTGCAGTTGACACGAGGCCTTTTTTTGGTCGTTTTAAAGCTACAATTCGTCATAAGTAAATTCTTGATAGATTTAAGCTTCCATTAGATTTAGCATTGCCCTTAGTTTGGGTGGGGAGACCACAACATTATTTAGAAAATTACAATGAAACAAATCTACATTACTTTGGAAACATGAATCAAGAAAAGTGTTATATTACTACTATATACGAAAGAAGACCCAACTTTTGTAGTCCTCACAGGAAATTTTCTTGCTCATTTTATCCCTAATTGAAGCTCTAACGACATAGCAAGTTCTCACCCATTTTGGTAAATTTGAATAATTATATGAGCCTCTTAAATGCTACCAGGAGTGATGATGTCATGGATAAGGTGATAGTGACACCACAAAAGATCTGTTTATTCGACCAAATTTAAAATTGATCCAAAAGTTTATTGTCTTAACTTTTTGTGGAAATGATAATTAAACTTATTACACATTATTCTTTTTCTTAAGAAATTTATTATAGACAAGTAAAAAAATTATCGTGGCATTCCCATTCTACTTTTTTTTTTTTTTTTTTTTTGATAACCGTGGTGTCCGGGCCAGCTTGCGCGCACCTCGACTAATTCCACGGGATACCTGCCACCTCCCACCAGCAACAAGTACCAGGAAACTCTGTCCACCAAGGCTAGAACAGATGGGAAGAAATCATCTAGTGTTTGTCTCTATTGGGAATTGAACCTGAGACCTCATGGTACTCAACCCAACTTTATTGAACCACTAGGCCACACCCTTGGGTGCATAAAAAAAAAGATAATCTCTCGATCCGAAGCCGAAGCCGAGCCGAGCGACAACGACGACGCGAGGCTTGTCTTGTTCCCTTTCTACTTTAGTACATGCTTGATTATTAAATTAAAATATTTTTTATATATATAGCTAAAAAAATTTAAAAAATAATTAAAAATACAATTTAACTCTCCAAATAGTAAAAACACTAAATAATTGCAAACGAGAGTAATTTTTGTAAAAACACTAAATAATTGCAAACGAGAGTAATTTTTTTCTTCTTCATATTTTAGGATATTGAAATGTCTTACAAAAGATGGGATAATCAATGTTTTATACTCCGATCCCTTCGTCCCATTTTATGTGGCACCATTTGATTTGGCATGATATTTAAGAACAAGAGGAAGACTTTTAAAATTTGTGGTCTAAAACAATCCTTAAATATTTGTGTCGTCGTAAATCATTTCATTAAAGGGTAAAAGAGGAATTTTAAAGTTACATTGTTTCTAATTATAGTAAGGTGACATTCTTTTTTGGGACGGACTAAAAAGGAAAGGGTGCCACATAAAATGGGACAGAAGGAGTTTGATTTAGGACAAAACAGTAAAGTTAAACATGAAATACTATAGCACCATACGGTTATCAAAAAAAATACTATAGCTCCATACACATTTAAGAAATTATAATATAGATTTTTTTTAAAAATATATTAAACTAAGAAAAATTTAAAAGTACATTATATCTTTTTGATAACCGTGGTGTCCGGGCGAGCTTGCGCCCACGTCGACTAATTACACAAAATACCTGCCACCTCCCACCTCCCACCAGCAACATGTATCAGGTAACTCTGTCTACCAAGGCTAGAACAGATAGGAAGAAATCACCTAGTGTTTGTCTTTGTTGGGAATTGAACCTGAGACCTCATGGTGCTCAACCCAACTTCATTAAACCACTAGGCCACACCCTTGGGTGCAAAATTACATTATATCTTAACATGCATTCTTTAAGGAAAGGAAAGATTAAAGTAAGAAAAAAAAAACTTTATTTACTTTCCAATTCCTTTTGTATGGTTTAATTTGAAGGAACATGTATAAAAATATTTGTTATATCAAGACTTTTAATTATTTAATTTTAAATCTTTATTTATAAGTCAAACTTCATTGACATCATCAAACAACTTGCAGCAATAATTATTTTTTGATATTACTTGAACACCGTCTTTCTTTTTTGTAAAACATGGGTTAGCCAATATAATTTTAGTTGGAAAAAGATAATGAAGTTAATCCAACATAAGGTAAAACACAATTTGAAACATTAAATTAAAATAAAAAGGAGAAGAGCTGTGGTGCATGCATTTGTTTGAAAATAAAAAGAAAGTCTAAAATATACTCTAAGAAAATTGTTGTTTTTTTAACTTATAAAAACTTTTATATGATTCATATTTTGGAAATATTAAAAAATTATCGAACTACCTTTACAACTAATATATGTCGCAAAAAACAAGAGTAACAAATTAACAAAAAAAGTTGCAAATATAAATTTTAATGTTGTTTGGGCCAAGGCTTAGCATAGGCCAAATGCCACTGGTAAACACAATAAAATGCTAGGAGAGATTGACAAGGAGAACTCCTGCATCAACTACCAGAACTTGCAGGCTATAGATATTTCAATAACAAGAAGGAAAGAAAGGAAGAAAATGAATCCCCAACTACCTAATTGAGATTAGAGAGGAGCACAACTAAATTATCGTTTCATTGTTAATATTTTTTCAATAAAACAGGAAATCACAAATTTGCACTTAAAAACACTAACGAAATGTTGTAGACAGCCTGTTATTAGCTAGTTAACTTGCAAGCAAGACCAAAATAACAACGCATTAACTTGCAATGAAGAATCTCAATCTAAGGATTGAATGCCAAGTTGCTTACAGGACGAAGAGGAAGACCCATAGCACTGAGATGGATGATGGTATTTACATGAAGATCCATATTTGCATTCCCCAAACTTCATGTAGTAGCGGCATTCAGGCTGCCCTGGTCTATCTGGAAATGTAAATTCCTTCGGGATGCTGCTTGAAGCACCAGGAGGAGCAGTAAGAGACATAGACGGTCCTGTGTAGGCAACTGCTGAAGCAGATAGTTGCATAGGCCCATAAACTGCACCTGCTCCAGCAGCAGACTGAGCAGTTTGGGAGGGCACTGGACTAGCCGAAGCCTGTACCATATAATTTAGGGATAATTACCCATATGTACAGGTCAAGTAAATAGTTTTCAGAGACCATAGCCCAATAATTTTTTATATGTAGATTAGCCAACATATAGTCACAACGAATAATATGAAATCAAATCTCTTTTTATGTTATTTTTTACTTCTTCTGTGTACCACAAAACCCTCTTCATTTTTTTGTTTTTCATTTTTAAAAATATGTATAAGATGAGGTATAATAGTGTATATACACTTTTATACATCACATATACAGGTTAATTGCCAAAAAAAATACGTTACATATAATGTATTAAGTAATGTATATGTTTTGTATAACTATGTATAAACAATATATAACTATGTTTAAACAATATATTCACACTACTTCTAGGGAATTTGAAGCCAAAAGGAGAACAATTAGATCAAAACACAAAGAACTCTATTGCTTTTCATTTTACGACCTATTAAAGTTCCTGAAACTTGATGTATTTTTTACGGGAACTTGCATCATTACATTGAATAAATATTATAAATAAATTAATTGATAACTTATTTTCATTATTTTAAAAGCTACTACGCTAGACATATAATTTATTGTCAAATAATAGAAGAGATGAAAGAAGAAGAGAAAGAAAGCACAAAATAGTTCTTAAAATTTCTCCGACGATTACAAATGAGTCAGTGAAAGAGAGAAAAGGGGTGAAAGCCGAGGGTTTAAAAATAAACTGGTTAAAATGCTAAAATAAGACGATATGGGTAATAGCTAATAATTGGACCAATTTGATTAACTAGATAACCAAAAGGTATATGTGGGTAATTATCTATATAATTTAATACTTGGCAGATAAATAGTGCATTGCAGGAAAGATCCATAATAACAACTGCAAGAAACACTTATAATATACATACCGGATAAGGAGTCCAATCCGGCATGGGAACCATTTCAGGAGGGAAAAGCGTAGGACCATATGTGCCAGGAAGATAGGAACCTGAAAGCAGAGTAGGCCTTACAACTGGCCAGTTGCCAACAACCATTCCATATTGTTCAGTTGAATGAACAGAAGGAGATTGCAGTGCTGGATAAGTGGCTGGCGGGGGAATAGGCATTGGCAAAGGAAAAGGTTCCTCTGTTAGAAAAGGAAAAGATCCAGCTACTAATGCTGGCACTTGCACACCAGCTGGCAGTGGATGGTGAAATTTATAGGTGATGCCATATTTACACTGCCCCGTTCTCATATAGTGCGAACATTTCCTTTCATTCTGTGAAATGAACTCAATGAGTCAAATCAGAAAAATAATTTAATGGTAAAACTTTTTAGAGAAGATACGGAAAAGGAACGAAAACACAAATGAATGGAGATAGCAATACAAGGAGCTGGAATGAACATAATGAACATGAAAAGAAGGCAGACCGGTCGCAGCGGGTAACCATGAATGTTATGTGTCACCAGGCTTGGATATCCCTCTCCCTGTCTTGGATGGTGATATTTGCAGAAAGCACCAAATTTACACATCCCCGTCTTCATATAGTACTGTAAATTATAACCAGGAATAACTAGCATTGTGACAGTGAAAGTTTTGCAAGAATTCCAAAAGCATGCAAATAGCCGTCTAACTTTACTGACCAATAATTCTCATATTCAACAATCACTTAGGTTAATTAGCAGCAAATCACATATTAAAAAAACTCTGAATCTGAACCATAGTTAGGAATAGAATAGATACAGTATATATATCATATAGTACAAGATAAGAAATGGAATAGCATAGCAGATGAAACGATTTTCATTTTTTTTCTCTAATTAGTGATCCTAAATTACAAGAAAAGAAATTTCTTCAACAGATAACATACAAGGCAAATCCAAAAAAGAGCTAAATCTATCAAAATCAATAAGTAACAAATCAAAAAAAAAATACAGTAGGTTTCAACAGCATGTTTATCTAAACCGCACAGTAGCAATAGGTTCACATTCTAAAATTATATCATAAAGTAGAAGGAAAATTTTCAAAAGAACAACATCTTCAGCGTGAAACATGAAAAAATGGTAAGAATGCCAAGAACAGCAACAACAACAACAACACAAAATTCATTGTGATCCCAGAAGTGAGGTCTTGCGAGGATAGCGTGTACGCATGTGTAAATGCTAGAAGACGCGACAAAAGACTTTACACTTTCCAAAATGGACTGCACTTAAATGAACTATGTAAAACTAAACATTTGATATGTGTCCAAACACTATAGATAATAGAGAGACACAGACACTGAAATCTTCCAGAAAATTAAATACACAGAATAAAAAAGTGATTGATTCACTACAAGGAAACCATAACCTCACTCTTTCATAAAAAATAAAAAAATAAAAGAAAACCATAACCTCACTCTAGACAGGCAAGTGGACAGATGAATCAAGGTAATGTAGAAAGTCTCAGAAACATTTCCTCCAACAGAAGCTCGAAATTAGCACCCCAACGGTAGAAAGTAGAAACTAACTCCGATTATTTAAACTAAAGCACTTACCAGTAGCCCAATTCAAAAACATATTCCAAAAGACCAAAAGGAAAAAAAAAGAAAATAGAAGTTTGAACTTAGTAGCACATATATTGAGAGCAGAACAGAATGTCAAAATTTAACTTATAAAATTCTAGCAGTGGCTTAAAAAAGAGGCAAAAATTAAAACAGAGAAAGAGGTCCTTCTCCCTGGACAAACAGCAGACAGACGACTCGTGAGAGAGCAGAGTCAGCCCAGTGTGCATTTTTGAGTATCAAGAAAGTCTTGGACATATATATGACAACTAACTACAAGATTTTGTATATCATGAAATGGGGAGCTAATGGAAGAGAGAAATGCCATACAATGGTCATTCATAACATATATAAAAAAAGATCAATCATAAAACAACAACTACTATTTCTTAGTCCCAAACAAGTTGGGTCAGCTATGACTTCATATTGATCATGTTTCTCTTTTTGAATTCATCTCATGCACCAACATTATACAACCATGATCAATCATAATTGGAAGAAAATGATACAAGTATAAGCAAACAAATTGGAAAATGGATACTTAAAATATAGTTCACTACTAAATACTTCTAGGGTAAAACATTTACTAGATACAGCAAAATGATGAACATTATGACAGAGCATATCTAGTATAATAGATCCTCCATAGAGCATTTAAAAGATAAGATGAGAAATCTCAGCATGATCAACATTATAAATAGAATACTAACATTCTAGGACAACATAAGATGTCATTCAACATATTAGAAATCTGATAAGATGGTAAAACACAAATCTTCATTGGTTAACAAAAGTGACAGCTCAATTAGTAAAAGATCAACAAAAAAACATAAACAAAGTTACTGTAAAAAGGAGAGCCAAATCCAGAAACACATATTTTCTCTCGAATTTGATCATTAAACCAACACCAAATTCCAAACTGGTTGCTATCACATTTAATGAAACTACCTGGCAAACAGCTTGACCGAACCTCTCAGGGTGTTCTCCTATAGTAGCTCTTAGCGCTTCCATAACCTGTTATCAGTTTACATACATGAAATTCTTTCGTTCTGACTTCACAAAATATCAGAAATACAAAATGTACAAAAAAAAAAAAAAAAAAAAAAAAAAAAAAAAAAAAAAAAAAAAAAACTTCTTTCAGATTACAATTTTAAAACATTAACAACAATCAAAAAATCAGGAATGACAACAGAAAAAAACTCAATTTTTAGAAGATCAATCTGAATTGAACAGTAACAAAGTAAATCAAGTGATCAAGCATAATAAACATAAATACCTTGAAATAAACCCCAGAATTACACGATTTGTAATGGGGCTTATAACAAAAATTTTACTCCTTCTGTCCCAATTTATATGAGTTAGTTTGACTTGGCTCGGAGTTTAGGAAAGAAAATTTGTTGAAACTTGTGGTCCAGAATAAGTAGTAAATATTTGTGTGGCTATAAATCATTTCATTAATGGTAAAAAATAACATTTTACGGATCAATTGTTAATGCGTCATTATTTTTGGACTAACTAAAAACGAAAGTAAGTTATATAAATTGAAACGGCGGGAGTACCAAACTACGGTTGCGAGGATGATTGAACCGACAATAAGCGCCATAGCCACAGACTCCATTCCTCAAGTAATAACCACAATCGGGTTCGTTGGGCCGTACAGGATACGATTCTGAGCCACCGCCACCGCCTACCGACAATTGCCATATAGGCTCTACAGAATTACACCCAACGAGAAAAACAAAATAAAACAAGTCAGATACAATCCACATTTACATGAATTTTGTTGTCCTAAAATGCTAAGTTGTTCGGACTCTACAAAACTGTTGCCACACCCGTGTCGAATTCAGACACACACTCAATGACATTTTTGAAGAGTCCGAGTAACATAGCTAAAATGCAGGTAAGAGAGTAACTCACCTTCGAGCTCAGTTTCGGCGACGGGAAAAGTCACTTCTGTCACCGGAGCAGTGTCCATTGGCTGGTTACCACTATTCATCCCTATGTTTTTGCCTTAAATTAAGTATAAACACCTATACAACAAAGAGAGAAGAGAAGTAGAGAAGTGTGAAATGGTTTTTGATCAAATGACAAAAGGCGTTACAAAAGTATTTTGGAGAGAGAAAAGAGAAATGGCTTTTTCTTGGTTTTATTTTTTCTGTCACGTGTTGTGTGCACACGGATCTTCTTTTCTCTCCTTCTCTCTCACTAAGTAGGCAGTACTCAGAACTGGGTGCGTGTTTCCTCAGGTTAATGGACTTAAACGCCTTCCTTCTCACTAAATAGTCTTTTTCTCGTGTGTGTTTTTCAATGGATTTTGTAGGCATTTGGCCTGAAAATAAAAAGAATTTAAAGTTTGTGTTTGGTTATGAATTTAAATTAAAATTGTTTTTAAAGTTTTGTGAGAGAAGTGAATTGGAAAAAAGTAAAAGTAAGTACCACTTATTTTCACTTTTTCAAATACAACTTAGAATTCTTATGGCCAATGCCAAACACAATTTTTATTACCCATTTGGCAATAAATATCCAAACAGTTTTTGGAAAAAATTTTGACAAAAAATGTTTGAGTATATAATTTGTTATTATTTGACAAATATTTTTGGTAAATAATTCAAATTTCCAAAAACTAGAAAAACTAGTTTTGGGGTCATATTTGGGAATTTTTTAAAATTTAAATTTTACCCCAGTGTTTTATAATTTATAAAATACTCCATCATTAATTAATCTCAACTAATATTTATATGTCATCCAAACCTCTTAATAAACCTTGTTATTTGACTCAAGTATGTAAATAGAAAAATTGGATGCTCTTTTATGAGTTGAGAAAATTTCTATAGCTCCTATACTAGTGTGTGATATTGTTTATAAGAAGGTTGGATCTTATAATTTATAAATTTAATTTTTATATAATGATAATACAAAGTTATGGATAATTTTAATAGTTTTCAGAACTTATGGGTATAAATCATATTTCTTAAAAAAGTCAAATATTTTCCCCAAAAACTATGGTCAAACCCAAGGTGAAAATTTACCCAAAAATGACTTGTCAAAAATATTTGAGAATCTATGACCAAACGCTAACTTAGAATAAAATAAAAAAAAATTCAAAAAATAGTGAAAGATACTCATGGGCAAACAGGTTTGTCTCAAAGTCATTTGTGATCTGGATTGAACTGTTACATGATTATTGTCCAAGGGCTTTATGGATGAATATAGACTAAGCGCTTATATAATTATTACTATGATGGCCCTTGGACGAAGTCGGAGGCTGTATATGGACCTTGCGAGTTCCTCATGGATCCCACCTGGCTATATAGAGCAACAAGTGTATATAGGTAGGCAGAGGCGGATCCAAGATTTGAAGATTACGGGTGCCACTGTTTTTAATATAAATTTATTATTAGTGATGGACATCGAACTAGGACGCACATTCAGTTAGTTCAATCCATTTGGGGCTAATTTATTTTGATTTACAATTTTTTTTCATAAATGATACAGAATTATCAAACAAAAATAAATTTTATGCTATTTAATTTAATTCTTGGCCAATTACTGTTGAACAAAAAGGAGAAACATAAACAAAAAAACTAAAAATTTGAGTACGCAATTAGATCCTTTTAATTCAAACATGGTGTACTTAGAAAATTATAATTTATGGTAAGTTCTATAAGAAAAAAAATTATAAAGAGCCTAAGGAACGTTTACCCTTCCCTCAACAACACAAGTAAGAAAATATTGTTTATTATGAAAATTCCTAAATTATCTCTATCAAAATTAATATAATATTTAATTTTTAAATTAAAAAACTCCTAACAAAGTGTAAAAAGAAACCAATGAATTAGCATACATCGATCATTGCATTTATTCAAAAGATTAAGAAACAAAGAATAAATTCAATAGATAAAATTTACCATGAAATGAAAAAAATATATTAAAATTACATTCAATTAAATTAATGAAGATCTTGAAAAGGAAAAAACCCGATTTGCCTTCCACCTAAGCTACTAAGGAAATTAGGCCCAAGAGATAATTTAGATAAATAAATTAATATTGGATGAAGAGTTGAGATGGATAAAAATATAAAGGACACTAGGGAAAGGAAAAAAGTAAAGGAAATTGCAAAAAGGAGACAAAAAAGCACATGGACAGCATTGACTTGTGAAAGAAAACAGTTAAAGGTGGCTGACGGGATTCGAACCCGCGCAGAGAGGACTGGCATGACGCTGGCACCCAAGCCTTTGCCAACAGACCAGAAGCCATTAGCATTCTACGGGTGGCAAACGTAGATAATGTACATTACTTACTAAAATTTATATGTGTATATGAAAATTTTAGCCGAGCGACCGGGTGCCGTGGCACCCTCACGCTCCCACATAGATCCGCCCCTGTAGGTAGGAAAGACATGCATCATATACATCATACTCATCATTCTCATTTGTTTGTTTGGCATGAATCATACTCATCATGTGCATTTGATTACATTGTCTTGGTGTGATGAGTGGTTGATTGGCTGTGGAAGTGATATATTTCCTCTCTGATCTGAGTTGTGGTGATTTATTGATCTACTAGAGAGAAACTGTATAAATTGTTGTTGATATTGAGTGTTAGACTAGGTGTGGCCTTTTTGGTTGCATGTTTATGTGAATTATGTTGGGTAGTGGTAAATCAAGTGGTTGTCGCCATCACCTTGAATTAGGATTGGTTGATGATATTGTTGAGTACATGTGGATTAATATTCACGCTTGTTTATTTCTACACTTTACGTGTAGATACTGAGCCAGTTCCTCTCGGTCCCTAATTCTGAGATTTGCTTGGGATTTCTTCCTTAAGATTTAGAGGTAGTGGCTGATTGGTCCAGAACATATCAGATATTCTCCATCTTTCATTTATGTTATTTTTCTTTGTATTTGAGATACTCTAGACTCTCCATTGCATTTTTATTACTCATGGGTGCTTGTACTTTGTGACTTTCAGATTTTAAATTGGTTTATGCGATTTTATTTTGAGACTTGTCATTTTGTATCTTCCGCATATTTATCGTGTATTTCTATTTACCTATGTGTTGGGTCGGCTTACCTATCCGGGGGATTGAGCTTGCCATAGTTTTGCATCATAACAATTATGTTGTTGTAAAAATAATTTTTCACGGAGAATAGAATTTTGCTTGAGGGGTGTTTACTAAATGGGGTCATAACATATCGTTAAATATTATTCAGCATATCTCTCGGGATTCAACAAATTGTTTCAGTAATTAACTGGAGCAAAGATAACAGATTTTTTTAAATTGGGATAAGAAAAGAGCGGATAGAAAAAGTTATCCCTATCCGTCTTAACCAAATAAGTATATATATAGATATTTCTCCAACGGTTAGTTAAGGTCTAGTTTGATTGCATTAAATATAGATAAACAATGTATTAAATACTAAAAAGATATAAAATTAATAACATTAGATACTATTTTACAAATCAATAATAGACATTACCTTGTGAAGTAACACTAAATCTTTCCAACAATAGTAGTAAAAATTTATGAAGTTTTCATTTTTTATTTGATGTATTTTGAAGTGTAGATAGGTTGTGTGTGAAAAGGCCTCTCTCATGCAACGTAGCAAAGATGCTCTATCCTCCCACTTCCCTTTCGGCGACCTTTCTCTTTAGAAGACGACAATCTTTCTTTGACCTTATCTTTATCCCCAAATTTATTTTTCCAATTCAGGTCAAGAATAAAAATAAATGACTTTAAACTCCCCTTCTCTTTTTTAATTTTCACACTTACTCTCTTTAACTATCACTCTCTATATAATCCACACCGTGACATCTCAATATTTATGACAAAGTTATGGGAAATGTTTCATTATAAAAATGATAATACAAAGTTATGGATAATTTTAATAGTTTTAGAACTTATGGGTATAAATCATATTTTTTTAAAAAGTCAAACATTTTTTCCAAAAATTATGATCAAACACATGGTGAAACTTCACCCAAAAATAACTTGCCAAAAATATTTGAGAATCTATGACCAAATGCTAGCTTAGAATCAAGTGAAATTTTTTTTTCAAAAATAGTGAAACATACTCATGGCCAAACGGATTTGTCTCAAAGTCATTGTGTAACCTCTTTCTTTGATGCCCAACATGAGCGTTTGGTTGGAGGGTGAGGGTTGAACTTTGAAGAATGACCTTTTTCTTTTCTTAATTTTTTCTTGTAACTTCAGGAGAAAAAAAATGGTGACGTAATGTAGGACCCCTTTGTCCATAGATATCACAAGTAGTTTTTCAATTTTTTTTGAGAAACTCTCTATTTGGTCATAAAATTGTCAAGTTTTAGCAAAAAAAACCCCAAAATCTCGAAATTTAGAAAAAGGTGAATTTTTGGCTAAAACATACTTGTCAATTTTTTTTTGATCTGGAAATGCATCTCGTCATGAATATATTGTTTTATATTAAAGAATAGCTAGCTAGTAACATTGTTATTAGTATTTATTTATTTATTTTTGCATTGATGGATCTCCGTAACTAATGTAATTTGACAAATAATAATAGTTGGTAATTGTGTTATTAGTAGTTTTTATTAAAATCTCGTGTTATAATTTTTGGATAATGTATTATCTAGTTTATGCTGGGTTTTGGTGAAATATGAATGAAAAATGGTGGAACAAAGGGAGGTGAATAGTCACTTTATAGAAGGAAAAATAGTTTCTCCCTCATTGGTGGGAGAAAGAAACCTTTTGTCCTTTATATTAAGAAGTACTCATTTGTATGGATAGTGAGCTAAGAAGAAACCAAGCCTCGCGCCGTCGTCGTCGTCGCTCGCTCGGCTTCGGCTTTGGATCAATCGAGAGATTATCTTTTTGGATAATTTTTTTTTTAATCCAGAAAAATTCATTCGAAATTTTCCTCTAAATGCAATGTTCCAACGAAATATTTTGCAACGTTTGTGACTGTTCGAGAAGCAGTGCATCATTCCAGAACAGTGCAACCATTCCAGAAACGATGCATCATTTTCAGAACCAACGCTATGTTTCAGAAACAGTACTTCGAAACAGTGCAACTTTTCAAAGCAGTACATCCTTTCGAAATAGTGCGTATTTGGCTATAAATACCTATGTTTTCCTTCATCAGGTATTCAGTAATTTTGAGAAGAGTGAAACGAAGTTCTAGCCAATTAAAAATTCTCTTCTTCTATAACATAAAAACCCATCAGTGTGTGATTATACTCTGTTGTTGAGTTCGACGAAGTTCTACAATTTTTCATTGCCGATATTGTAGAATAGAGTTCTATTTTATCCTGGGAAAAATTAATCCATACCTCGGGCAATAGTGAGAGGATTAGATTCTTTAAGGACACACAATCAAACTGTGGACTTAGAACAAAATCTGTGTACTATTAGTTTGTCAGGTTCTTCAGGAAAAAATCCAGAAAATAACAAGCTTAAAGAATCTAGTACGAAATGGCAGAACCTGTTGATACTGTTATGAACTCTACTTCTGTGCAAACGAATGCAGTTTCGTCAAACCGTAATGTTCCTGCACTGACAGCGCCTGAAAAACCCAGAAAGTTTTTCGGTGCTGACTTTAAGAGGTGGCAACAAAAGATGCTGTTCTATCTAACCACTCTCAGTTTGCAGAAATTTATTTCTGAAAATGTTCCAACCTTTCCGGATGACACTCCGAAAAAAGATCGTTTCATGGTAACGGAGGCATGGAATCATTCTAATTTTCTATGCAAAAATTACATTCTGAATGGGTTGGAAGATAGCTTGTATAATGTTTATAGCGTATGCAAAACTTTTAAAGAATTATGGGACGCTTTAGACAAGAAATACAAGACAGAAGATGCTGAACTAAAGAAATTTGTGGTTACCAAATTTCTGGAATATAAAATGGTTGACAGTAAAACTGTCATGTATCAAGTCCAAGAATAGCAATTGATAATCCATGATTTACTTGCTGAAGGAATGACTGTAAATGAAGCATTTCAAGTGGTAGCCTTTATCAAAAAATTGCCTCCTTTGTGGAGGGATTTTAAGAACTACTTGAAACATAAGCGAAAGAACATGAAGTTGGAGGACTTGATTGTTCGTTTGCGGATTAAAGAAGATAATAAAGCTGCTGAAAAGCAAGCCATTTCAAAGTCTTCAATTTCGGGAGCAAATCATGTTGAAACTCCTCCAAAGAACAAGAAAAAGAAAAGGACCAATGAAGAAAAGAATGAACCAAGCAAGAAAAGGTTCAAAGGAAATTGCTACAACTGTGGCAAGTATGGTCACATGGCTTGAAAGTGTCATGCTCGTAAGAAGGATAAGACGAAAAAGGACCAAGCGAACCTGAATGAGGACATGGACAATTTGTGTGCAATGCTGTCTGAGTACAACTTGGTTGGAAATCCCAAAGAATGGTGGATGGATTTGGGTTCTACCCGACATGTTTGTTCAAATAGAGAGTTGTTCTCTTCCTATACTGTGTCTGGACAAGGCGAGACTATTTGTATGGCAAACTCTGCAACCGCAAAGATAGAAGGAACTGGAAAGATTGGCTTGAAAATGAATTTGGGCAAGATAGTGACGCTTAGCAACGTTCTTCATGTTCCTGAAATGCGCAAGAATTTGGTCTCGACTTCACTTCTGGTCAAGAATGGTTTTAAGTGTGTATTTGTGTTTGATAAGATTGTACTTAGTAAAAATGATATGTTTGTAGGAAAAGGTTACCTCACCGAGGGCCTTTTCAAGCTAAATATAATGGCTATTGATATCAATAAAAGTACTTGTTCTTCTTACTTGCTTGAATCCAATAATTTATGGCATGCGTGCTTAGGACATGTTAATTACAAAACTTTGCGAAAAATGATTAATTTGGAAATATTGCCTAAGTTTGAAAGTAATAATATAAAGTGTCAAGTATGTGTGGAATCTAAGTATGCTATGCATCCGTATAAGTCGATTGAAAGGAATTCTAATCCTTTAGACTTAATCCATACAGATATTTGTGACATGAAGTCAACACCTTCACGTGGTGGTAAAAGATACTTCATAACTTTCATTGATGATAACACTCGATATTGCTATGTTTATCTGCTTAATAGCAAAGATGAGGCAATTAATGCATTCAAGCAATACAAGAATGAAGTTGAAACACAACTTGAAAAGAAAATCAAAACGATCAGAAGTGATAGGGGCGGCGAATATGAATCTCCTTTTGAAGAAATATGTTTGGAATATGGCATTATTCATCAAACAACTGCCCCATACACTCCACAATCCAATGGAATTGCGGAAAGAAAGAATAGAATATTAAAGGAGATGATGAATGCCTTGTTGATAAGTTCTGGTTTACCGCAGAACTTGTGGGGGGAAGCTATTTTAACGGCTAATCGAATACTCAATCGAATACCCCATAGCATAACAAAGTCCATTCCATATGAGAAGTGGAAAGAAAGGAAACCCACCTTGAAATATTTCAAAGTGTGGGGGTGTTTGGCAAAAGTCCAAGATCCTAAACCCAAAAGGGTTAAAATAGGACCGAAAACAATTTACTGTGTATTCATTGGATATGCAACCATAGCAAGGCGTAGCGATTTCTGGTTCACAAATCAGATAATCCTGACATTCATGTAAATACGGTAATCGAATCAGATAATGCTGAATTTTTTGAAAATATTTACCCGTATAAGACTGAATGTGAGTCTTCTAGTGAAAAATCTAAATGACCTCGGGAAGAAGCAAATGAGAGTATGCCTAATGAGGAAAGTGTAAGACGCAGCAAACGTCAAAAGACATCTACTTCCTTTGGTCCCGATTTCTTGACATTCTTAGTAGAGAATGAGCCTCAAACCTTTAAGAAAGTTGTGTCTTCTTCGGAAGCACAATATTGGAAAGAGGCAATCAATAGTGAAATAGAATCCATATTGAATAATCATACGTGGGAGTTAGTTGATCTTCCTCCAGGAAACAAACCATTGGGTTCTAAATGGATCTTCAAAAGAAAAATGAAAGATGATGACACTATTGATAAATATAAAGCAAGACTAGTTGTCAAGGGGTTCAGACAACGAGAAGGTCTTGATTATTTTGACACGTACTCGCCTGTAACAAGAATTACGTCAATTCGAGTATTGATAGCGTTAGCTGCCATGAACGGTCTTTAAATTCATCAAATGGATGTGAAGACAATCTTCTTAAATGGAGAATTGGAGGAAGAGATCTACATGGATCAACCCGAAGGGTTTGTAGTTCCAGGAAAGAAAAAAAGGTATGTCGACTTGTTAAGTCACTTTATGGACTAAAACAAGCGCCCAAACAATGGCATGCAAAATTTGACCAAACAATGTTGGCAAATGGATTTAAGATCAATGAGTGTGATAAATGTGTTTACATAAAGAACACTCCAAATCATGTTGTCATTGTTTGCTTGTATGTTGATGATATGTTGATAATGAGTAAAGACATTTCCAACATAAATGCTACTAAGCGTATGCTTGCTAGTAAATTTGATATGAAAAGACTTAGGAGTTGCAGATCTGATTTTAGGAATTAAAATTCACAGAACTAATCAAGGTCTAGCTTTGTCTCAGACTCACTACATCAACATGGTATTGGAGAAATTCAAGTATCTGGACTTCAAAGTCGCAAAGACTCCAATTGATGTAAATCTTGCTCTTACAAAGAACAAAGGTCAAAGCAAGTCCCAAGTGGACTATGCTCGAGTGTTAGGAAGTTTGATGTACATAATGAATTGTACCAGACCTGATATAGCTTGCTCCATAAGTAAACTGAGTCGGTACACGAGTAATCCCTATCAAACTCATTGGATGGTAATGAAGCGAGTGTTGGGTTATTTAAAATACACTCAAGAATATGCATTGCACTACAGTAAATTTCCCGCGGTGGTTGAAGGATATAGTGATGCAAATTGGATCACCGGATCATCTGAAATAAAATCCACAAGTAGATATGCGTTCATTATTGGTAGAGGAGCAGTGTCTTGGAAATCTTCCAAACAGACATGTATAGCTCGCTCTACAATGGAATCCGAGTTTATAGCTCTGGATAAAGCCGGTGAAGAAGCAGAATGGCTACAGAATTTTCTAGAAGATATTCCTTTATGGACAAATCCAGTTGCTCCTATATGTATACATTTTGACAGTCAATCGGCAATAGGACGAGCTGGAAATGCTATGTATAATGGAAAGTCTCATCACATGCGATAAAGACACAACACCATTAGACAATTACTCTCTAGTGGAATTATCACAATTGACTATGTCAAGTCAAAAGATAATGTGTCGGATCCGCTAACAAAAGGCCTAACTAGAGAGGCGGTTGATAAATCATCGAAGGGAATAGGTTTAAGGCCTAGGACGAGTCATCACGGCGGTAACTCTACCTAGCAGACTGGAGATCCCAAGAGCTAGGTTCAAAGAGATCAAACAAAGTTGTGATTGATGGTTTAACATTGTCAACTAATTCAACCTATTCTCATGATGTAGACAATGTTCAAAAAACAAGGATAGAGCTTAAGATGTGAAGCTTTTAATGATTACCTAAGTTTGGCTGGTATGACCAAATAGTTTTGTCTGTTAGACTTAACGTTTAGGAATCACCTATGTGAGTGTGAAGTGTAAGCCGCTTCAAGGATAATATAAAGTAAGGCCAATTCTCTACGCACTCATGAAATCAGGACGTGTTCATGGCTGAAACGAAAAAAATAATGAGAACCAAGAACGGTTAAGGGTTAGTTGTGTGACATACGTTGTCTAGGTATACATAAAAGCTCGACGGTTCAAAGATATCAAATCTAACGATTGACTGAGGATACTCGATGTATGTTCACTATGGAAAGTTCAAATGGAAACCTACTTATCCAGATGCAACTGATCCTTATTTATAGATCACACATGTTTTTTCTAAAATGAAATAGTCATTCCCCATTCATGTGGGGGATTGTTGGATTTTGGTGAAATATGAATGGAAAATGGTGGAACAAAGTGGGAACAAAGGGAGGTGAATAGTCACTTTATAGAAGGAAAAATAGTTTCCCCCTTATTGGTGGGAGAAAGAAACCTTTTGTCCTTTATATTAAGAAGTACTCATTTGTATGGATAGTGAGCTAAGAAGAAACCAAGCCTCGCGCCGTCGTTGTCGTCGCTCGCTCGGCTCGACTTCGGATTTGGATTTGGATTTGGCAAATGATCGATCGAGAGATTATCTTTTTGGACAATTTTTTTTAATCCAGAAAAATTTATCCGAAATTTTCCTCCAAATGCAATGTTCCAACGAAATGTTTTGCAACGTTTGTGACTGTTCGAGAAGCAGTGCATCGTTCCAGAACAATGTAACCATTCCAGAAATGATGCAACATTCCAGAAATGATGCATCATTTCCAGAACCAACGCTATGTTTCAAAAACAGTACATCAAAATAGTGCAACTTTTTGAAGCAGACATCCTTTCGAAACAGTGCGTATTTGGCTATAAATACCTGTATTTTCCTTCATCAGGTATTCAGTAATTTTGAGAAGAGTGAAACGAAGTTCTAGCCAATTAAAAATTATCTTCTTCTACAACATAAAAACCAGTCAGTGTGTGATTATACTCTGTTGTTGAGTTCGACGAAGTTCTATAATTTTTCATTGCCGATGTTGTAGCACTTAGACTTTCTTGGCTTTGTGCTTGTTTGTAAACCAAACATCTATGATTGTCTTCTAGCATGACTTTTGATTTATTGACTGCATTCCATTTCATATGCATTGTGATGATATTGGGTGATGGAGGGTCGGGTACCACGCCGGTAAAAATATGATATGTTGTGATAGAGGGTTGGGTACCACGCTGGTACGATATGATATTGTTGACAGTGATGAGAAGAGTAAGAGTTGATGCACACATCTTGCATACATTCACTCGTTCATATGCATTGGGTGTCTTTATGATGATTATATGTGGTGATGAGTTGTTGATGAAAGTGACTAAGTATAAAAGCCTGTGAAAGTAAACTTGTGAATTATGTCTATATGATGTATTTATTGTTAATGTTTTTTATTATGAATTTTGTTATGATCACTTTTATACTTGTCTGGCTTGCTTACTTGTACATTGTTGAGTTAGTTGGCCTATGATGATTACCAGTACTTGTTGATGTACTGATGCTACCTGTACTCTTTTCTTGTCGAGTGCAGAACATTTTTCAGTGGCTGACACGAGACCTCGGCTCTAGTTAGCGGTTCAGACTTGATTTTGAGGGTGAGCACCATGATCGAGAAACCTTCGGATCTTCCTATTGATGTTGATGTCCTTTGTTTCGGGACTAAGACGATTCCTTATTACTTATGTCTTTTGGACATTTTTAGTTATTTCAAACTTAGTTTATTCTTAGTTGTTCTAGTACGGTGACTTCAGATCCCGGGGATGTAACAAATAGAGGTTTCCTCACTCTATTAGTTTTGGATTCTTGGTGTTAATTTGACAGTTAGTAAGTTATTGAATGAACCCTCTTTTGCTCTTGTTTAAAACAAAGGATTAATACAAAATGGA
Organism: Capsicum rhomboideum; assembly: GCA_031232105.1. Classification (NCBI taxonomy): domain Eukaryota; kingdom Viridiplantae; phylum Streptophyta; class Magnoliopsida; order Solanales; family Solanaceae; genus Capsicum; species Capsicum rhomboideum. Next base: position 23,910,862 of record CP124713.1, on the reverse strand, counting down.
TGGGAATATGACATTTGGTTAATTGAGGGTTTGGGGTTAAGCATGGTTCTCCCGCCATAGTTTAGGGTGGGTGCCAATCATGACCATTTGGGTCGTGACAATTTATTTCATAACTTCACGGGGAAAAAACTAGTAATGTTTACCTTTTTATATTCATGCTCTTTCTAATTTTGGATACTTTTGTTTATAACAACTAAATGAGATCTGAACATCAAATGTCAGTATACATATATTGCAACACCTCTCTATAGCAGTCATGAAATTTTCGGACAAATGCTGCCACTATAGAGGGGGTTGACTGTATATGTAGTGTAAATTTTTACAAAAAGGAGTTCTAATGAACTTATTCTACCCTCTCAACTCCGCCCTTGGGTGACACCCATGAAAGGCGTTAGAGTGGGGAAGGAGATAATGAATTCGCCATTTCATTTATGAAAATTATTTTCCCTATTTCTACTCGAAAAATACAAGAACAATAAAAACATACCTAGTGTAATTTCACCAAGTGGGATTGGGAGAGCAGAGTGTACGTAGACTTTAGCCGTATCTCGTGGAAGTAGAGTGACTTTTTTCAAAACACCCTCGGATCAAGCACATGCAATCAAAGTAATGAAAAAGAAAATACGCCAGTAAAGAAAGCATGACCACTAATCAATATATATTAATAAAGGAGAATGTAGAAGAGGTGATGTGACACCTCCCAATGACCTCTATTTGCATTTTTCTTTTTTCTCATTTTTTTGACTTTTTCTCTTATTTTCTTTTAAAAATTATCTCCATAACTCATACATTCTTGCCTTCATAAATTGTGCTTTTAATTGATATTAGCAATACTCCTATTAGTAAATCCCAAACCCTTTTATGTTCATAACCTCAGAAAACAAACTTTTCCTGAGAAAATTAAACAAAAGGAGTCTCAAAAGTCTTGTTTTAACTTTTGGTACTCTTGACCAAGTCTAAGGGTCAAAGATAATTAAAAATCAGATTAAGTTAATTGGGAATCCAATTAACATTTTTAAAACTTCTTAATCTTTTAAAAATACAAAACAATCCAAAACTACTTTCAATAAAAATAAAAAAGCAAAAAAGAAAAATCAGATTTTAAATATCATGATTCCCTTCTCTCTCCTCTCAAACGTCTCACCCCTCTCTCTCATACGCCCAATAGCTGCTGGAACTCATCGACAACAGATCGATGCGACAACATCCTCCGACGACTTTCAACCTCCGGCAATGACAGATTCGAGTTCTTCATCGTTTCTTTTTGACTTTCAACCATGAATTTCTCTCTCTTCACCGGTAAAGGTATTTTTTTTTGTGTGTGTGGATTTCAAAAAAAAATTACGGTTTTTAGTTATGAAGAAAAAGAAGAACTTGAGTTAACTTCTCTTCTAGTATGGGTTAACAATTTTAGTATTTGATGCTTAAAAACGAAACGGGAACACAAGAAAATCCTAATTTATGGTATTTCTTCTCTTACTGTGGTGGTTGATGTAAATGTGGTATATTTTCTGAGTGAAATATGATTTTTTGTTGTTGTTGTAGTTCTTGTTCTCGAAAATTATTGTAAAAATAGTGAAACTTGAATTTTTTTTTGGAGACATATGTTGTGATCAAATCCAACAATTGTTGATTTTGTTGGTTTAAGTGAACACTTACTTAAACAACTGTTGGTTTTGTTTGTGTTTGTTCTGTTTCTTAGAGTTTGTTGGTGTTTGTGTTTGTTGGTATTGTTGGGTGTGTGTTGGTGTTATATTTGTAAATATTGGTAAATGTTCATATTGTTGGTGTTGGTGTATTGATAAATATTGGTGTTGTTGGTTTTGTTTGTGTTGTTATATTTGTAAATGTTGGTAAATGTTTATATTGTTGGTGTTGTTGGTGTGTGTTAGTGTTGGTGGTGTTGTATTGTTGGTTTGTTTGTGTTGGTGTTGTTGTGTTGTTGGTTTGTTTGTGTTGGTGTTGTTATATTGGTAAATATTGGTGTTGATGTATTTGTATTGATAAATGTTGATATTGTTGTTGGTGTTCTTGTTGATATATGTATTATGTGGTAAAAATGTTATTAATATTGATAAATGTTGCTACTGGTTTGATTTTTCCAATAGATGACTCGTCTGTTGCAACAGATGGTTCATCTGTTGGAAAAAGCATAACAATTATTCCAACTAATGACTCATCTGTTGCAACAGATGGGTCATCTATTAGAAGAAATCAAAACAGTCTTGCTACTGGTTTGATTTCTTCCGACAAATGACTCATCTGTTGCAACAGATGGGTCATCTGTTGGAATTATTTTGTATTGTGTTGTTATTAAATTTACTGTTACCCTTTTCTCAATGATGCACAAATCAATTGTAATCTTTTTTTCTCTTGTTTGTAGATAAAATGGCTCCCAAAAGAAAAGAAAGTGAATCAACTTCTGATAAAGCAAGTAAAAAAGCTAAATTACAAGCACCATTAGAAGATCTTGCTGAACAAGCCCTTTCAAAAATAAATAAATATGTGGAAAGAGATAATGAAGAAGATATTGAAGGGGAATCAGTTGAAAGATCTGGAGCTGATGTAGAAAAGGAAGGTGAGGGAGATGAGGAAGAAGTTATAGAGGAGGAAGATGAAAATAAAAATGAGGAAGAAGATGGAGATGATGAGAATGGAGATGATGAAGAAAGTGATAAAGGAGATGAGGATGAAGGTGATGATGAAGAGGAAAAAAAAAGTGAGAAAGGAGATGAGGAAGAAAATGGAAAGAAAAGTGAGGAAGATACTGAAGAAGAAAATAAAAGAGAAGATGAAGAGGAAAGAGTTGATGATAATGTAGATAATGATGTCAAAATTTTTAGTATTGACAAGTTTGAAGTTGAGATGCCTATAGATAACCCTAAAGATTTGACTGGTGATTTTGTAGTTAAATCTGTTATGGATAAAAGTTTTGATGAATTTAGAAAGATATTGAGGGATGAAAAATTGGAGGATTACTTTTAAGTCCAGCTGTTTAGGACACTTTGTTGATATGTTGGAGGATAACAATGCACGCTTTCAAATGACCATGGTGTATGGTTTTCTCAAGCATAGGATCAAGTATAAGGGTGATGATGATGAAACATTGAGGGATGAGGACAAAAAGATGGATGAGATTTGGATAAACATCCGTGACATGCCGGTTTGTTTTGGTATAAAAGAATTTGTCATAGTGACTGGATTGAGATGCCATCCTCCATGTGAATCTCTTCCCATAGTTACACCCTTAAAAAAGCCAAAGACAAGCAAGCCATCTAAATCAGACAAGGCAGAAAAGAAAGGCAAGACACCAACCAAGACAACCACCAAGACAACCACCAAAACCAACAAAGGCAAAGACAAAATAAATGAGTTGTTGTCCATTGTTGTATCTAGCTACAAAGATAGGCAGTTGAAAATTAATCTCAAGAACAAAAAGTTTTCGAAGAAGCACAAGGAGCCATTATGCTTAGTTTGGTTTGTGCATTCCATTTTATTGGCCAGAGACACCAACAAAGTCATAGAACTTGAATTGTTGGTTCTTGATTAGGATTTGGAGGCATTCAATAATTATACATGGGGATATTAAAGCTATTTCTTGACTATCAAATATTTGTTGACAAAGTTATCTCCAAAAACGATCAACTTATACGGCTTTCCTTGGGCTTTCATGGTAACCTACAACCCTAGTTCTTTAGGGTCTGTTTGGAAAACCACCTGGTAATTAGAATTGGTGTAATTACTAGGGTAGTAATTACCAGCCTAATAATTACACAACCTAGTAATTACGCCGACCTGTTTGTTTGCCACAGTGTAATTACAGTGTAATTACAAGTGTACTGTTTGGTTGCACAAGTGTAATTACATGGTTATATTTAATTTTTAAAATAAAAGTTAATTATCAAAAACTAAAAATTTATATTAGACAGATAAGTACCTTTATAAATGATATTAGATTAAATTATATGTATATATATATATATATATATTATTTTTTGAAATATATTAATGAATAAACATATGTTCTTATAAAAAAAATAATCAATTAATATTTTTCAAACTAGTATATTTTAATTAAATTAATCATAAAAACATAAAGTACATGATTTTTAAGAACATCATGAAATGCATGTTTAACAAAAAGATTAATATTATAAATATAATGTCATCAAATTATTAAAACATTTGATAAAAAGATAATCTATCAATTCTAACTAAAAAATGAATGGCTTGTAATGTGAAATATCATGTCAATACTAGTAAAACAAATAAATAGAAACTGAAAATATAACATAAGTTCAAAATTAAAAAAAAAATACTCTTATGTCAAATTTCAACATAACGTAAATAGGATTTAAAAGAAAAGGAACACCTAAGTCTATAACCTTATTCAAAAATGAATTCTACTTAATTTAAAAATTAGAATACTAACTAAATTATTTTAAATGAAAAAAATAAACATAGAATAAATAAAAAATAGATAATACAAAAATTTAAGAAAGAAATAAAATATAAAAAATAAAAAATAAAAATATTATTAAAAAATATTAGAATAATAAAAATAGAAAGAATTTAAAATAATAGAAATTTAAAATAAATTAAAACAAAAAAAATAAAAATAAAAATTAAAGGAAGAAATTAAAAAGTAATCAGCTTGTAATTACACCATGTAATTACCTGAAATTCACAGCTCCCCCCTGTGAATTGGAGAGTGTAATTACACCCTGCCAATTACACCCAATTACCTGCTGACCAAGTAATTACCTTACCAACCAAACATGCCAGACAATGTAATTACACCCAATTACACCAAATCCAATTACCAGGGTGGCTTTCCAAATAGGCCCTTAGTGTTTCATTTAGGTATGTTATTGAATAATTATTTTGATTTTTTATTTGCATTATATTTACATTCTTAGGCTTGGGCATTTGAATCCATTCTTCACCTCCGGCAGCAAGTTAAGGACTCTTCGGAAGAAGTTTCTCATCCAAGGATCCTTAGGTGGTTGTCTGCCAAGAACAACTCAAGGATGAATCCCTTGATCTCTTCAACCCTTCTGATGATTCAGTAAGTATTATTTTGAATAGAATAATTTTACTCAAGTTAACAAGCATTGCAACATATAACTCATTTATTGCAACAGATTAACCATCTATTTACAATAGATTACCCATCTGTTGTAACAGATGACCTATCTATTGTAAATTATCTCTTTAAATTACCCATTTACTGCAACTTATGCAACATATAGGTAAGGTGTTGCAACAGATGAGTCATCTATTAGAAACAACATAACAGTTATTCCAAAAGATGACTCATCTGTTGCAATAGATTGATTATCTTTTGGATGAAATCATAACAGTTATTCCAACAGATGACTCATCTGTTACAACAGATGGGTCATCTATTGGAAGAAAACAAAACAGTCTTGCTACTGGTTTAATTTCTTCCAATAGATGACTCATCTGTTGCAATAGATGATTCATCTGTTGGAAACAACATAAAAATTATTCCAACAAATGACTTATCTGTTTCAACAGATGGGTCATCTGTTGGAAGAAATCAAACCAATCTTTTTATATTGTGTTGTATTTCTGTGAAGCAGATGTCTTATCTGTTGATTTTAATATATCTACTTTTATTTATAGGTTGTGCATCCCTGGATTGTCCATACTGAGCAAGAGTAAAAGATGCCTGCCTTTCTTACTCTAGGGCTTGTTCAAACAAAACCAGACCCTAAGGTGGACTTAATAAAAAAAAGAATTGTCTGGAGCAATAGCCATCAGAAGAGAAGCACCTAAGGAAGGTCAGATTATTCTTGCTGAGCTTGCTGTTGAGGGTTTTGGTGATGCTGCAATAGATTTAGGTTTTGGTGTTAATATTAGTGTTAATATTGGTGGTGGTGGTGGTGATGGTGTTGATGATTCTGGTGTCAGAGATGATGGTGATGAGCATGTTGATGATGCTCATGAATTTTTTTGTGAAAAAGGTGTTGAACATGATAATGGTCATACTGGTGGTGGATATGGTGGATTCACCCCTTTCAATGGGTATACCATCTCTTTTGGTCCCTTTTCAAGTTCATGTTCTGCATGCAAATGCAAAGTATGCCATGACAACTTAATTAATTTTATTGATGCTCTGACTGTAGCTGTTAAGGAATTGACATCTAAGAGGGGTGTTATTCCATCAAGGAAGATTACAGAGCCATTCACTCCATTGGAGGTTAAGAAGAGGAAAAGAGCAATTTCCAAGGTACTATCAGCTATTAAATCAAGAAAAATTGCAACTCCTCTTCCTTGCACTGTTGAGCAAATTCTAAGGGCCATAGGAGAACATGGAGCTGAAGAAGGTGAATGTTTACAAGTTAATGAAAGCCACAAGGAAGGCTAAGCTGAAGGCACTGGTGAAATAAAAAAAGGCCCCAGAAGACTACTCCATGCATCAATTTGGTGCAAAAGACTTCCAAAACATGATTAGTCATCTGTTGCAACATATGTAGAGTCTGTTGGAGATGATCAAACATATTAGACATCTGTTGGAATAGATGCCTAAACCTGTTGCAATAGATGTGTATATTTGTTTGATTATTTCCAACAGATGAGTCATCCATTGCAACAAATGACTTATCTGTTGCAACATATTTAGAGTCTAGAGTCCGTTGGAAATACTCAAACTTATTAGACATCTGTTGCAACAAATGTGAATATCTTTTTGATAATTTTCATTGAAGGATAAATCTGTTGCAACAAATAACTAATCTGTTGTAACATATTTCATTATTTAAACTAATTTTCCATCTATTGCAATAAAATAAGAACCCACACATACAACAATTGTTGGATCATAAATAAAAATATATTTTATACAATAAAAACATACATTACATCACCAACTAATCTAAAATGAGTTAAAATTATCGAGTCCACAAAACCAACAACAAGATTAATTACTATTACAATAATTATGGAGTATTTCGATCTGGATATGTAGTTATTTTATGACCAATCGTCTTACATATGGAGCACTTATTTTTTCTCGTTGGAAATGATTCTCCGACTCCACGTCTCCTCTTCTTAGCCCTTCATCCCAGTTTGCTTGGGTCAACATATGGAGGAGGTATTTCTCTCTGTAAAATCTCCAAAGGAACAATCCATGAATCTTCGGGAGGCACCGAAATAATTTCCTCACAATATGAAATTATGTACTTCTCTACCAAATAATATGGAGATGAGTACTCATAAATCTTATTTCCAAAATCTACACTATATTGAACTCGAAGCGCTGCCATAGTATGTGAACAAGGTATTTTGTCCAAGTAAAAAACTCTACATGTACAAGTTCTCCTTTGAAGATCGACAGTGGCGACATCACCATGACCGATGATAGTGAACTTGTAGTTAGATATTTGATGAGCCAATAGCTTGTTCCCCAAGTTTATGTACTTTGATATTTGTTTTTCCATTGTAGGAATAAGTCTCTTTGGTGAGTTGGCCAACTCCATACGCCTCTCGTGGAAATTTTTTGCAAACCTTAAGTTTATTTTTTTAAATAGAGGCGACAATGAGAAATTCTCTTTCAACCTCAAACATTACATTCATTGAGTCAGCAATGTTTGACGTCATAATATTATACCTAGACAAAAAAAAGCACTTAGTAATACATACAATTACAATAAACTAAAACAAGATATGACACTCAATTTATATTATTGTACCTATTTCCCGGAAAAAATGTCCTGCTCCATTTGTGGAATCCGACACGTTCTAGATGTTTGGCTGCCTTGGGTACCATATCCCTTATTTGACTAAAGTGATCATAGAACTCATCTCTATCGTACGTTTTCACTGTTGTATAAAAATAAGATACGATCTTTGAATTGTGAAAGTTGTTCCAAATATTTTCTCCAAGGTGCCTCATGCAACAACCATAATGAGCTGAAGGGTATACAATCGAAACCATCTTTTCGATACTTGGATGCCTATCAGAAATTATGCACAACTCATCCGTATCTTCTACATATCTTTTCATTTGTTCAAAAAAATACTGGTATGAGGCATCACATTCCTTGTCCACTACACATAAAGTCACTGGAAAGATATGATTCTCCGCATCTTGTGCCACCGCCGATAACAATACTCCTTCATACTTGCTCTTCAAGAATGTACCGTCGACGGCTATAACTTTTCTCATTTGTTGAAAATCGTGAATCTAAGCCGCATAGGCTACACAAAAGTACTTGAACCTTTCATTTTCATCAACCTGCAATGCCGTCTTACTTCCTGGATTTGTGGACTCAAGCATATAACGGTACGCATCAAGCACTGCATTACCATGCTCATGTGTTCCCCTAACCAAAGACTTTGCAATCTCCATGCCCTTATAAATCTTCCAATAACTCACCTTAAAACCCAATTCTGTACGGAGTTGATTGGCCATATCTTTTGTAGTCGGGCCTTTACCATTGGGAAAACTATTTTTGAAGTGTTTACAGCCGATGACCTTTGCCGTGGCATGTGGATTATGGCTCGTAATATACTCCAAACCACATGTGTGATACTTTTCATAAGTTCTAATACAGAATCTGTCAGAACTTATGAATTTCACAGCCCTCAACCACTATTTGCATTCCGGATGTGCACATCTAAAACAATACACACTACAGGAATTAGTCACCTTCTTGAGTCTGAAATCTTTTTCAAGCAAGCAATATGCAATGAAGTGACTAGTTCTTCCTTGTTCTTGAATGTTATTCCCTTGTAAAAACCCGTTTCATCATCTTAAAGATTGCACGACTGTGTTAATTGAGAACTGCCCACTTGTCACGACCCAATTTCGGAGTCATGATGGCACCTACTATGCCCTCCATTAGGTAAGCCAAGCCTGAGCCTGGAACTACAAGTAATGGGTGCCATGGCGGAAGAATACCAAAATACCAGAGTTTATGCCCATAACACCTGCACAAAAATATAGGACTATATACAAACGAGAGAGAAGTAACCAAAATGAATCCCACGACCTAGTAAAGTCGGTACAAGAGCCACTAACAAAAGAGCATGAGTGCTGAAGTATCAATATACATGTAGTCTCAAAATGAAAGACTGTCCAAAAGTAGAGGAAGGAGAGGGGATCAACTCCGGCTCGAAAAACTCACCCTATCCTCGGACCTGTGAATATCTGGCTAGAATGTCAACGGCTGCAACTAGTACTCAGATCTGCACCAGAAAAAATGCAGAAGTGTAGTATGAGTACCAAAACAACGGGTACTCAGTAGGCATCATTGGCCGACTTAGCTAAAGCATAATACAAGTAAGATAAAGGCGGGGATGTAAAGTATATCAAGGCAAAAGGGCAAACTTGAAATCAAGCGCTAACATAGGTAAATAGTTAAGGAAACATAAAGCACCAAGGTTGAAGTAACTAACTATAAGCCAACTAGGCCCCCATAAGCATAGAGGATACACACAAGAGAACTAATCCAATCGGATCCCTATAAGCCCGTTGGAAGAAAGCAATACATGAATCGATACTCCTACTATGAATCTCATTCCGAACCACCACTTACCGGACTCAACCGGTCTCGATATACTAACAAGTCTCAATAATCCTTAAGTATCATGATGCCGGACTCGAACCGGTCTTTAATTACACATGACAGACTCGAACGGGACTTTAACTAAATATGCCAGACTCGAATCGGTCTTTAAATAAATATGCCGTACTAGAACCGGTCTTAAAATATATTAAATAATAAGGTTATCCCGAGCTATATAGATGCCAAGTAGTCTAAGGTTCAAGATTAAGGGTTATACTATGTAGGAAGGACTCCTAAGTCTACAAGGAGCTAGGTGCGATATCCCAACCCAAAACAGCAATTCACTTAAGGGAAGGGGAAGTAGATCGATTCTACTCCAAACAGCTCTCAAATCGGCCAGAATAATCTGACTTTCGCTAACCAAATGGCCAACCATAAATCCCAACCCCAATACCGACACAAAATATTACTAATACCATGATAAAGCTCAATCTGTAAGGAGGGTAAACCTAGCCTACCTGGACGCCGAAGAAAACTCGATGGAGTCTGCTAAAGTGGAGCTTTTCCCTTCCGAGAAGCCTCCGCACGATGCCATGCTATCAAATAAAAACCTACTCATCAATACGAGAACAACAATACCCATATTGCATATAATTGCATTGGGTCCAAAATTAAGTCGAAAATCTCATGCGGGGCCCGCTTACAGAATCGCAAGTTCGAAACCGTCAAAACGTCCCTCAAAGCTCAAGGATCATTTACCCTCACAAATGGGTGAATTCTGAGCATCAAAGCACCCAACAATCAAACCACAAAGCTATCTAGAGTTTTTTCTGGGCCTAAACAGAGAATTTACCAGGAACTAGAACGAAGCTTACCAAGATTTAGAAGAGAAAAAGAGGGTGTTAACGGACTCTCCAAGTCTCTTTGGGCACACAAGGGTTTTCTCTTCTCTTCCATTATCTCTCTAGGGCTTTTTTGCTCTCAACTCTTGGAAAATAATGAGGGAAAAACGGGTGAATTGGAATTTAATGAGGCTGCAGGTACCGCTTAAGCGCCAGGTGACCGCTTAAGCGGTCACCGCTAAAGCAGACCAGCTTCTGCTTAAGCGGATCAGATGGACATGGCTAGCCGCTAAAGCAGTGCCCAAGCCGCTAAAGCGGCCAAAAGCCCGCTTAAGCGGCTGCACCAGCTGAAGCTGCATCAGCTTTTTGCAATATTTTGCCAAGTTTTCGATGGGTCCTCGGGATTTGTTTGGGATCCCGTGAATGAAAACGAACTATGCTACCCCATTGAATTATGCATTTTGGACTCATTGGCAAAATTGAAATTTCCATCCGGGGTCGTTTTGGTGAAATGTGGGTCCCACACCTAAGGGGTTGTTTTCACCACTTTCTACCCCATAGCCTAAAACGAGCTCGGAAGCCTCGAGACCGGACCAAGGGTTCCCTTAGCCTAAAATTGATGTTCCGGAGATGATGGAACTGTCAGAATTTGTATACAAGATTTACTTCCTAGTATTTGGGCCCGGTAGTCAAATTTGAAAAGCGTTCAGTCCAAAGCAGGGAAAAGGCTATACAAACCACACGAACTGCCCGATAACTGAACTTTCAGCTCCAGCAAGTCATAAATGACTTGGGGCAGCTATGGAGAATCTCTAAATGCTGAAATAATGTGGAAATGCAGGAAATGACCTGGAGGGTCATTACAATATCCACTACTAAGGGACTTTCGTCCGCGAAAGTAAAAGGGTAAAAATGTACCTGAAGGCTCAAACAGGTGGGGATATCGGGTCCGCATCTCACTCTCGATCTCCCAAGTAGCCTCCTCAACTGAACGATGTCTCCACTGGACCTTAACCATTGGAATCTCCCTAGAGCGCAATTTCCTAAAATCCCTGGCTAAAATGAGGACTGGCTCCTCTACAAATGCCAACCTCTCATCTAACTGAACCGAATCCCACCTAAGCACGTGAGACTCATCTGGGATGTAACGCCGCAACATAGAAACATGGAAAACTGGATGGACGGCTGATAAATCTGGGGGTAACGCCAACTCGTATGCTACCTCCCCAACGGTCCGTAGTATCTCGAATGGTCCAATATACCTGGGGCTGAGCTTACTTTTTCTCCCAAATCTCACCACGCCCTTCATGGGCGATACGCGGAGAAAAACCAGATCACCCACTCCAAACTTCAAGACACGAAGTCGACGAACGACGTAACTTTTCTGTCTACTCTGAGCTGCCCTCAATCTATCCTGGATCACTCGTACCTTATCCAAGAACTCCCGCAGCAGGTCAGTACCCCGGGGGACAACCTCTGAAATCTCAAACCAGCCTATTGGAGATCGACAACGCCTACCATATAATGTCTCAAATGGGGTCATCCCAATACTCGAATGGTAGCTATTATTCTAAGCGAATTCCGCCAGAGCTAAGTGCTGCTCCCACTGACCTCTAAAGTCTATTACACAGGTGCGGAGCATATCCTTGAGGACCTGAATAGTCTGCTCTGACTGACCGTCGGTCTGATGATGAAATGCTGTGCTAAGATCAACCTGAGTACCCAACTCTCCCTGACAGGTCCTCCAGAAGCTAGAAGTAAACACTGAGCCTCTATCAGAAATAATGGATACAGGCACTCCATGAAGGCAAACTATCTCTCGGATGTAGATACAGGCTAGTCTATCGGCACTGAAGGAGGTCTGAATCGGAATGAAATGAGCTGACTTGGTCAACCGATCAATGATGACCCAAATACTGTCAGAACCCCACGAAGAACGAGGTAAACACGTCACGAAGTCCATAGTAATTCGCTCCCACTTCCACTCAGGAATGGGTAGCCTCTGTAGAAATCCACCTAGTCGCTGGTGCTCGGCCTTTACCTTCTGGCAACAAAGGCAACGAGCAACGAAGTCCGCGATATCCCTCTTCATGCCACTCCACCAGTAATGCTGCCTCAAAGCTCTATACATCTTTGCTGTCCCAGGGTGAATGGAATATCTCGAGCTATGAGCCTCCTGTTGTATTAACTTAATCAAATCTCCAACCCTTGGAACACAAATGCGACCATCAAACCTCAGAATACCCTCTAAATCTAGGGTAGCCCGATTGGACTCACCCCTCACTACCTGATCACGCATGCCACAAAGTCTACTATCCTCAAAACTGGCGACTCTGGATTTGCTCAAACAAGGTAGACTTAGGTTCCACACTCGCAAGGATCCTCCCGGAGTCCGAAATATCGAGCCGAACCAATAGATTGGCTAAGAATCGAACGTCCAAAGCCAAAGGTCGTTCTGACACTGAAATAGAGGCCAAACTTCCCATGCTTACTGCCTTTCGACTCAAGGCATCCGCTACCACATTCGCCTTGCCCGGATGGTATAGGATGGAGATATCATAGTCCTTCAGCAACTCGATCCATCTACGCTGCCTAGAGTTGAGTTCTCTCTGAGTCATAAGTTGCTGAAAACTATAGTGGTCGGTATAGATATCACAATGAACACCATACAAGTAATGTCTCCAAATCTTAAGCGCAAAAACCACCGCTGCCAACTCTAAATCATGGGTAGGGTAGTTGCGCTCGTGAACCTTAAGCTGCCTCGACGCATAAGCAATAACTCGGCCCTGTTGCATTAGAACACAACCCAAACCGACATCGAAAGAATCACAGTAAACTGTAAACCCTTGGCCCTCAACAGGAAGGGTCAAAATCGGAGCTGAAGTAAGTAACTCCTTGAGCTTCAGAAAAAGCCACTCGCAATTATCGGACCACTGGAACAGAACTTCCTTTCTCGTCAGTCTGGTCATGGGCGATGTAATAGAAGCAAAACCCTCAATAAATCGTTGGTAGTAACCTGCTAAACCAATAAAGCTACGAACCTCAGTCGGAGATGTAGGTCTGGCCCAATCACGAATAGCCTCAATCTTTGCTGGATCCACCATAATCCCATCCTTAGACACCACGTGTCTTAGGAATGTAACAGAATCGAGCCAAAACTCACACTTGGAGAATTTGGCATAAAGCCTATGATTTCTCAAAGTCTGAAGCACAATCCTCCAATGCTGCTCATGCTCCTCCTCGCTCTTCGAATATACAAGAATATCATCAATGAAAACAATAATGAAGGAGTCTAAATAGGGCCTGAAAACTCGATTCATCAAATCCATAAACGCCGCCAGAGCATTTGTCAACCCAAAAGATATCACCAGGAACTTATAATGGCCATATTGAGTCCTGAAGGCTGTTTTGGGGATATCCTCTGCCCGGATTCTTAATTGATGGTAACCCGATCGCAAGTCAATTTTTGAAAATACTGCCGCACCCTGAAACTGATCAAATAAATCATCGATACGAGGCATAGGATACTTGTTTTTCACCGTAACCTTATTCAGCTTTCTATAGTCAATACACATACGCATAGAGTTATCCTTTTTCTTCACGAATAATACAGGAGCACCCCACGGTGATACACTAGGCCGAATAAAACCCTTACTCAAGAGATCCTGAAGCTGAGAATTTAGCTCCTTAAGCTCAGCAGGAGCCATGCGGTAAGGTGCCATAGAGATAGGTCGGGTGCCCGACTCAAGATCAATAGCAAACTCGATATCACGCTCAGGAGGAATACCAGGTAGTTCGATAGGAAAAACATTGGTGAACTCTCAGATAATAGGAGCATAATCCTGCCAGGGACTCTCAATACTAATATCACGAACATAAGCAAGATAAGATTCGCAACCCCTCGACACCAATCTCCTAGCCCGGACATAAGAAATAATACCCGTCAGTGTACGACTAAACGAACCCTGCCATACAACTGGGGGTATACCAGGTATGGCTAAGGTAACGGTCTTGGCGAAGCAATCCAAGACCGTATGATAAGGGGACAACCAGTCCATGCCCAGAATCACATCAAAGTCCACCATATCTAAAACAATAAGATCAGCCCGAGTATCAAACTATCGAACGGTCACCATACATGATCTATAAATCCGATCCACTACTAAAAAATCACCCACGAGAGTAGATACACGCAATGGAACAGATAAAGGTTCCCAAGACAACTCCAGTCGTGGTGCACAATAAGCAGAAATATATGAAAAAGTGGATCCCGGATCAGATAGAGCAATAGCCGGCTGACGGCACACCGAAATCATACCTGTAATAATAGCATCCGAAGACTCTGCCTTCAGCCTACCAGGTACAGCATATAAATGACCTCGCCTGCCACCTGGCAGGGCATCTGGCCTACTACCTGTCCTACCTGTCTGAGAACCTCCTCAAGAACTATGAGAACCACCCCTGCGACCCTGAACACCACCTCTAGCAGGAGGCGGCACTGATCTGATAGGCTGAGCACTCTGCACTGCAGGCTGAATCACCCTACGCTGGGGACATGCTCTGGAGATATGGCCGAACACTCCACAAGTAAAACAAGGACCCAAAATATCACTCGATCTAGAAGGTCTGGCTCACCCGGAATAACTATCACAACTAGAAGACCCAGAATGTGCACCACTCGGGGGTTGGCCACTGCTTTGACCGTAAGACTCACTGAAACTGGACTGGTCTCTATCAGAGATCTGAAGTGCTGCCTGAACAGGCGTACTAGACTGACCCTGGTGTCGATATGACTGACGTGGAGGGAACCTACCCCGAGAATCTCTGCCTCTGATCTGTGAGCCTCCAAGGCTCCCACCGAAACTGCCCTGATGACGTGGTCTCTTATCGCTGCCCCCTTGGGCCTCGCGATGCATCCCCTCCATAGTATGGGCATAATCAGAAATCTCAACGAAAGACCTACCAGCGGAAACCAAACACTGAGTAGCCATGCGAAGAGGAAGGCTCAGTCCCCTAACATAACACCGAATCCTCTCATACTCGGTAGGCAAGATCGCGGTAGCATGTCTGGCCAACTCATGAAATCGTGCCTCATACTCCAGAACTATCATCGAACCCTGCTGTAATCTTGTAAACTCATCCCTCAAGCGCTCATGGAGGCTGTGGGGCATATACTTTTCCAGGAATACCTCGGAGAACTGAGTCCATGTCAAAGGGGGAAGTCCAGCTGGTCTGGAGTCAAGAAAACCTCTCCACCAATGTCTAGCAGCCAAATCCAACTGAAAGGTATTGTAATCGACTCCACGAGCCTCAACTAGGCCCAAATTACGGAGCCTAACTTCGCAAGCGGCAAGAAACTCAAACACATCCTCTCCTGGAGCCCCTATAAACCTCGGAGGAGTCAATCTCAGAAATCTGCCCAACATCTTCTTCTTCTCAACTGACATAGCAGGCGGGGTGACCATTGGCTGAACAACTACCGGCGCTGGGGGAACCTGAACTCTGGGTGCCGCAACTATAGGCTGCGCCCCTACATCCGTACCACTCTGATCCGCAGACTGTGCACCATCAGACGGTGCACCACCCACTAATCCCAGCAACTGTACCAAAGCATCTCTGAGCAGTGACGAAGAAATAAACCCTGGTAGAGCCTGGGCTGGCCCCTGGCCCACCAACGGCTGAGGTGGCTGAGACTGTGGAGCAACCTCTGCCTCTGGAACAATAACTGGGTGTAAGGAAAGCTCTCTATCCGGCCCTACTACCGGGGCTGTAGCTCTCCCTCGGCCATGACCTCTGGGACGTCCACGGCCTCTAACGGGAGCCCTAGTAGCACTTTCGGGGTCACCACCACCCGCTGTCGTAGCTCGCGTTCTAGCCATCTGTTAAAGAGTAAAACAACAAGAACCTTAAAAACCAACACAGACTCGACACACAAAATGAATGAAGAAAGTGAAGTAGTCCTAAAATGTCCAACAGCCTCCTGAAGATAAGACACGGACGTCATCGCTCCGATCCGTGGGACTCTATTGGACACTTGCTCTTGTACCAACAATACTAGTAAACCTAGGGGCTCTGATACCAATTTGTCATGACCCAATTTTGGAGTCATGATGGCACCTACTATGCCCTCCAGTAGGTAAGCCAAGCCTGAGCCCGAAACTACAAGTAATGGGTGCCATGGTGGAAGAATACCAAAATACCAGAGTTTATGATCGTAACACCTGCACGAAAATATAGGACTATATACAAACGAGAGAGAAGTAACCAAAATGAATCTCACGACCTAGTAAGGCCGGTATAAGAGCCACTAACAAAAGAGCATAAGTGCTGAAGTATCAATATACATGTAGTCTCAAAATGAAAGACTGTCCAAAAGTAGAGGAAGGAGAGGGGATCAACTCCGGCTGGAAAGGTTCACCCTATCTCCGGACCTGTAGTATGAGTACCAAAACAACAGGTACTCAGTAGGCATCATCGACCGACTGAGCTAAAGCATAATACAAGTAAGATAAAGGCGGGGATGTAAACTATATCAAGGAAAAAGGGTAAACCTGAAATCAAGCGCTAACATAGGTAAATAGTTAAGGAAACATAAAGCACCAAGGTTGAAGTAACTAACTATAACCCAACTAGGCCCCCATAAGCCTAGAGGATACACAAAAGAGAACTAATCCAATCGGACCCCTATAAGCCTATTGGAAGAAAGCAATACATGAATCGATACTCCTACTATGAATCTCATTCCGAACCACCACTCACCGGACTCAACCGGTATCGATATACTAACAAGTCTCAATAATCCTTAAGTATCATGATGCCGTACTTGAACCGGTCTTTAATTACATATGTCGGACTCGAATCGGACATTAAATAAATATGCCGGACTCGAACCGGTCTTTAAATAAATATGCTGGACTCGAACCAGTCTTTAAATATATATGCCAGACTCGAACCGATATTTAAATATTTAACCATTGTCATGTGATACCCGGGCCCCAACTGATCAGTGGGTTATAACATATCATTGGGATCGTTCCAGTCAGGCTTACTCCCCTTAGAGTGCCACCCATAAATGATATATCAATAGGATTGTTCCAGCCAGGCTTATGCCCCTTAGAGTGCGATCCATGAATAATAATAGTGGGAGCGTTCCAGCCGGACTTATGTCCCTTAGATTGCACTCCCCAATTGAACAATTATGCATTACTTCTTTACTTTTGAGAAATCGATACATTGGTTACTATTGCATTATTGGAACATTTGGAACAATATTGGAATATTTGGAATAATATTGGAACATCTATGTAACACATGAATAATAAGTGATCAACATATGAGGAACATGTGAGTAACAAGATAACTACTTGAGTTGGAATACTTTTGGACATTTCAGAATAATACAAGGACATTGCCAATGTAATCAATATGAGCTGCAGAAGGATACGGACAGAGTAACCTTACATACCTCGTATTCCCAATATAAATACTCAATCCTATACGTGAACACAATAGTCCTGCTCCTTCCTTATGGTTCACTCTACAACACAAATACATAACGGAATTTACATTAACCACCAACCACTTTCCAAATGCATATGACGTCAATGAATTACATGTTTGCCTTTAAAATTGTCATTTCCCCGTTAACAATACCATTGATGAAATTATCATACTAATAATCCCACAATATTCCCAACATTGACCAAAATATCATAAACCATTAGCATGTCACACCAAGTTCATACTTCCCAGTCTTCATCACCACAACATCACAATTATTCCATCAAATTACTTCAATACACCTCACAACAACAAATCGGCCAAAATCCCATAATTTATACTTATATGAAATTAACAAGTTGAATAACATAATCACACCATACATGTTGATATTTTATCCATACCATGCTCTTTCATCAAAATCACAAGGCATATTTCAAGTGTAAATCCCATGGATAACACATCTTTTAGCAAAAACACAAAGTGCCATGTTCAACACTTCCAAGCATAACCAACATGATCTACATACTCTCTCATGCATATAATATATTAATCCATAAGAATAATCACTTACCTAAGCTTGAAAAATGATGATCTTACTCCAAAGGTTGGCTTAGGGTTCTTTAAGAGTTGAGAGAAATTTTGGGAAATTTCTAGAAATGTGTTGTGTGTTCCTTTGAATAAAAATCAGATTTTTCCTTTCATTACTTCACCAATTCAGTACACTTTTTCCATAACAACAATTTCCAAAAATGACACATAAAGAGAAATCAACTTAGGGAATAACCATATCATACATGTTGATGTTCAAACCATCAATCTCACTTCTTTCAAAACCACAAGGCCACTTCCAAGTTCAAATCAGCAAAATAACACAACTTGTGTCATATAAACAAAAGTGCCCCAATCAACCCTTTTAGACATAACCATCAAAATCCATACCATCTCTTATGCACATAATATATTAAAACACAAGAATAGGCACTTACCAACACTTACAAAGTGATGATCTTGGCAAAATAAGTGTAGTTGCCTTAGACTTGAAAAGGATTTCTTTTGGTTTCTTGGAATTCTCTAGAAAATATAAGAAATGGCAAAGTGTGTTGAATGATAAAAATCTGATTTTTTTGAGCTTATATATATCATCCTTAGCCAATATTTAGTCAAGGATGAGGTGTCCAAGTGGGTCAAGGAAGAATGGGTCATTTTTCTTTGTTTTGGGCCATGTCTTCATGTAAATTTTTGGGCCAAGTTTGAGCCCAATAGACAATATGCATTAAACCCCACACTTGCATGTATTATATACCCTTTATTACACATTCACTTAATTTCGTCACGTAGTCGCATACATTCAGAATATTTCGGGGTGTTACAAAATATATAAAATAATAAGGTTATCCCGAGCTATATAGATGCCAAGTAGTCTAAGGTTCAAGATTAAGGGTTATACTATGGAGGAAGGACTCCTAAGTCTACAAGGAGCTAGGTACGATATCCCAACCCAAAGCAGCAATTCACTTAAGGGAAGGGGAAATGGATCGATTCTACCTCCAAACGGCTCTCAAATCGGCCAGAATAATCCGACTTTCGCTAACTAAATGGCCAACCATAAATCCCAACCCCAATACCAGCACAAAATATTACTAATACCATGATAAAGCTCAATCTGTAAGGAGGGTAAACCTAGCCTACCTGGACGCTGAAGAAAACTCGATGGAGTTTGCTAAAGTGGAGCTTTTCCCTTCCGAGAAGCCTCCACACTATGCCACACTATCAAATAACAACCTACTCGTCAATACGAGAACAACAATACCCATATTGCATATAATTGCATTGGGTCCAAAATTAAGTCAAAAATCTCATGCGGGGCTCGCTTACGAAATCGCAAGTTCAAAACCGTCAAAACGTCCCTCAAAGCTCAAGGATCATTTACCCTCAAAAATGGGTGAATTCCGAGCATCAAAGAACCCAACAATCAAACAACAAAGCTATCTAGGGTTTTTTCTGGGCCTAAACAGAGAATTTACCAGGAACTAGAACGAAGCTTACCAAGATTTAGACGAGAAAAAGAGGGTGTTAACGGACTCTCCAAGTCTCTTCGGACACCCAAGGGTTTTCTCTTATCTTCCACAATCTCTCTAGGGCTTTTGTGCTCTCAAATCTTGGAAAATAATGAGGGAAAAACGGGTGAACTGGAATTTAATGAGGCTGCAGGTACCGCTTAAGCGCCAGGTGACCACTTAAGCGGACCAACTTCCACTTAAGCGGACCGGCTGGCCATGGCTAGCTGCTAAAGCAGTGCCCAAGCCGCTAAAGTAGCTTCCGCTTAAGTGTCCAAAAGCCCGCTTAAGCGGCTGCATCAGCTCTTGGCAATATTTTGCCAAGTTTTCGACGGGTCCTCGGGATTTTTTCGGAATCCCGTGAATGCAAAAAAACTATGCTACCCCATTGAATTTGGCATTCCAGACTCATTGGCGAAATCGAAATTTCCATCAAAGGTCGTTTTGATGAAATGTGGGTCCCATACCCAAGGGGTCATTTTTACCACTTTCTACCCCATAAGCTAAAACGAGCTCGGAAGCCTCGGGACCCGGACCAAGGGTTCCCCTAGCCTAAAATCGATGTTCCAGAGCTGATGGAACTGTCATAATTTGCATACAAGATCTACTTCCTAGTATTTGGGCCCGATATTCAAATTTGAAAAGCGTTCAGTCCAAAGCAGGGAAAAGGCTATACAAACCATACGAACTGCTCGGTAACTGAACTGTCAGCTCCAGTGAGTCATAAATGACTTGGGGAAGCTATGGAGAAGCTCTAAATGCTGAAATAATGTGTAAATACAGGAAATGACCTGGAGGGTCATTACACCACTGTATTGCTCGCAACAATGGGTGTAGGTGTTTGGTCCTCCTCCAGTTCATCTCCACTCTCATCATATGGAATATTCATGTCCACACCATTCAATTCATCATTTAACATATCTTGTTGGTCTTGTTCTACATTCTGAATCTCTATCGGGTTTTCAACCACGTACACCCTTAAAATGGGCCTAGCTGCATCACTCAGATAAGCATGCAAAAGAACCTGATGGCTTATCTTAAAAGGTAGGACCCTCTAATTTTCAAAAGATCTATTCAAGTAACTTATGACAAGATCTTTTGGTTGGCAATTAAGTCTACAATTGCTGATAATTAAGTTTACAAAATCATCATACAATACATTTTTTTGGACTGTTATCGCTATCATCTCTAACATGTAACCATCCTTCCAATGCCAAATAAATCTATTGTTCTTCTCGATCCACTCACCATTCTAGACTAATTAAGATTATTTAATCAGTCTAAGTCAACCAAAAATTTGGGTAAGGGTTCATGTTACCTCGAAAGAAAGGTGTTAGGCACCTTTCGAGGTCCACAAATGTGGGTCTCGACTGAATCCATATATTACGTGGGAATTCTATGTAATAAGCAAATGTCAATTATTTTATTAATCTAATATCAACTAAGTGATGTAATAAAGAACACTTTTGACTAGTGTAAATATCATACAAAGAATGTAAAATACAAAAGATGCGAGATTGACCTTTTACGACGTGTAAATAATAAGTGAAAAGTACGATAATTTGTGTATTCTCTGTCTTCCTCGGATTACAGACTCTGGTGAACTCCTTTGCTTTATAGTATATCCAATAAAGGAAGTATTCAAGCTTAATCGAAATAATAATAAACTACAAATAATGAGAGACATGTTAGTAAGATGTGCCATCTTAATTTGGTGGTAAATTTAATACAAAAAATAAACAAATTGACAACACATAAAGTAAAAATTTGTGTGTGTGTGTGTGTGTGTGTGAGAGAGAGAGAGAGAGAGAGAGAGTGGGATCAGGTATGACAAGGCTGAAATGGGCCCAATATGATGTTACTCCCTCTATTCCAATTTCTATGTCACTCTCTTAAACGCCTTAAGACAAGACGAAAGAAATTCTTAAAGAAACTTATTTAAGAGTACAAAAATAAAATATTTTATCATTTAAAAGTCATGTAAAGCAAGAATATATATATATATATATATGTATGGTATATAGATTGTATCAAAGCATGTGGATAATTTAGTATAGTAATAAAAGTTGTCAAGCTTTTGAGACTTTTAAAAGGGTGACATGTAAAATAAGAAAAGAAGGGAGTAATGCGGTTCTTTATATTTTAATAAAGCTATGTGTACTTCATGTGAGAAGTCAGATATTACCTATCTTTTTTTTTTTCATCATTTTCCAAACGTACTTGGCCGCCGCTAAGGAGACGATTATCCCGGCTTGGGGGGACGACTCCATTTGAGCTCCGCTTCACGCGTTGACTCCTTCACTCACGTATGGTGGTTGAACTCCAAGTGACATTATTTTATTGTAGTGTACATGTAAAGAAATATACAAATAGGTGAGAGTATGTTTGTTCTTAATTTTTAATTAATTGAGAGTATGCCAGAACACTTTGCTGGCACAAAAATATTTGAATACCTATGAGAATATTATCATCTCTAAAATATTATTCTTGTACATGAAGATGTAATCCCGGTAACATAACAAAAAAAAAAAGATACCATGAAATAAAATCCAAAAAGCTATCTTTTAATCCATTAAAACACATCACATGGTACTGACAAATAAAATGCTAAATGGCCAAGAAAGACAGCAAGTTACGGAGTAAAACATTCAGCACGTCCACGATAAATATAGAAAAAACCAATTCAATCACATGTTAACACAGTTGATATGACACTATATTTGGCATCCGGATGGGAACATAGAAAACTTAGGTCAATCAACTATATTTTTGTCGACCAAAGTACATAAGAAAGAATCAAATTGAATAATGCACCATAATTATGCTTTAAAGTAAAAAAAAGAAGGAGAATAGACCTTTTCGATTTAATGAAGAGGCCTCTTTTGGAGGAGTACACTTGAAATCCAAAACATTTGAAAATAAACAGCGATCAAGGCGGAACCAAGAAGCTCAATGGAGAACTCAAAAATGTCGAACTAAACTAGGGATGGTCAATGTTATCGTCTTAAGATGGGTTTCGTTGATATTTCATGTGAAAAGGAGGGCGAGTCGGAGGTGGTTCATGAATATTTTTTGGTGTTATCATCGTCGGAAGCTGAAGTGGTTGGTTATATGACGAGGTTTACATGTTTGCTTTCAGGTAACATCCATGGTTTCTTGAGGGTGGAGAGATCATGGTATATAATTGTTCTTCAGGGAAGAAATAACTGCTACATTTTTTGAGATTTTTTGCTCTCTTCTTGCGGATGTTTTTGTGCATATGAGTGGAGAATGATGGTATGTTAATCCTTGGTTTCGCAGCAATTCAATGGTGTTTGATGGTAGTTTTTGGTGACATGAGGAAGCCAGTGATTCTGGGTTGTTGGCATGGTGGTTTCATCCTTATATGGCGATGGAGAGGGAACGAGTATGTGTGTTCTATCTAGCGAAAATATGATGGATCCCCCTTCTCTCCCTTTCATGTCCAATTATATAGAAGACGAAGAAATAGACGTTGGGGGGCAGGGAGCCAAAAATAGGAAAAGCACTATACTGGAGTGATATTTTAGGGATAATAACATGGGAAATGGAATGAAAAATAAGTAGAATTGATTTGGGAAGATTTTTTAGAATAATAATATTCTTCCATATAAAGAAAATATTTTAGGAGGATTTTATGGATATGAAAAGTGTAAAGTAAAATAAAATAGGTAAAATGGATTTGAAATTATATTGAGAATAAAAATAATTCTTCACAACAAAGGAAAGACAGTGAGGAGGATTTTTCTACTTATGAAAAGATTTGACAAAATTTGAATTTTGCGTTTGTTTAGGACTAAATAAATTTCTATCAAAAAATATATAAACATGGGTAACTAGTAAATTACTAAGTGAAGGAAAATTATTAAATCAACCATTATATTTTATATCAAAAAAATAATTCACAATAAAAGAATAATAACTCTTAAAATATTTGATCAAATACTTTTAAAAATAGAATAAAAGAGAAATGTGAAAGATTAAGTAAAGAATATGACATAATAATAATGATAAGAATAGTTAATAAATTATAATAATAATAATAATAATAATAATAATAATAATAATAATAATTGATCAAATACTTTTTAAAATAGAATAAAAGAGAAATGTGAAAGATTAAGTAAAGAATATGACATAATAATAATGATAAGAATAGTTAATAAATTATAATAATAATAATAATAATAATAATAATAATAATAATAATAATAATAATAATAATAAAATGATATTAGATAATACGAATAATATTTGTTTGCAAAAAATTTGATAAAAAATAAGTAAAAATAGCGATTTGACCTCGTAACAAAATAAAGGTTAAAAATGAGTAAAATGACAAAAGGAGGGTCAAAATTGGGTGTCAACAGAGAGTAAATGATATTAGTTATTAAAGATTTGTACCCAAAAATATTGTCAGAAGCACCTGAGTCCATGACCCGAGGACCAAGTGTGGTGGATTGTGAGATACAAGCAACAGGATTACCAGTCTGAGCAACGGAAGCTATTGATGGAGATGTTTGCTTACTCGCCTGATATTGAAGAAAGTCATTGTATTCTACTTCAAATAAAGAGAAAAGTTTATTTGTTGGATTACCAGTGGGTTCAGTCTAAGCAACATGAGCATTCTTTGGTTTACCATGGAGAGAGTAGCACACATCACGGATATGACCCAATTTGTTACAATAGCCACACCTTGGCCGAGGTTTCCCAGAGTGGCCTCCATATCTATTCCCAGTCTGAGATGCTAGAACAGAAGACTTTGCAGGTATCACTGGATAACTAGACGACATAGTGGTACAACCAGTCGCAACAATCGAGCGAATAAGTCATCCATTGCAGGAACAACGAGGCTAGCCAAAATTTAATCTCACACCGAGTCAAGATCAGATGGAAGTCCAGCAAGTGTAACAACTAAAAACATCTTTGCACATTGCTCCAATTGTATTTCAACACTTGGAATAGCGGGCATCAACTTAGTAAACTCTTTTATAACCGCCTAAATCTGTCCAAGATAGGTAGACATATTCGAATCCTGCTTTTTAAGATTAGTCAACTGAGAAATAACATCATAAAATTGAGTGATGTCATTTGTGTATAGACCACGAGCCTATTCCCAAACCAAGAAGCAGGTTTGGAATGGTCGGAACAATGGCATCAACTTCGAATTAATAGATCTCCATAATAGACTACACAATTGAGCATCAATCTTCTCCCCTTTGCCCTTCTTTTTTTCATCAATATCCTTAGACTATTTAACCATGTGGTCCTCAACCCCTTGACCCTTGCACCATAGCTGAACAGAGGAAAATCAAGATACGTAGTTCGCACTACCTATCAAGGGTTCAGTGGTGATGGATTGATTGGGGTTACTTGAAGCCACAGGTTTAGAACAAAAAATAGATGAAGTTAGGGACATAATGTAGATGTTACCGAATCTGAAATTTCTACAATTTTCAGGAAGCTAGAAGCAAACAGTTGCCGAAATCTGAAAAACAGAAATAGTCGTCGAAAAAATTAGATCTGGCTGAAATCTGGAAAACTGAAACAGTCGTCGGAATTTGGAAATTACAAAATTTGCTGGAAGATGGAAGCAAACAAATTACTGGAATCTGAAAAAAATCAACTGGACAATTATCTACTAGAATCTGGAAAAAAAATTTAGATCTGTCTTTTGAAATTTGACAGCTCCTATCGATGCGTGAGATGGCTGGTGGTGGCCAATACAGCTGGGTTTTGCTCGCACTGGTGGTCCGAGTCTCGTGGTAGTGTTGGTTTTATAACAAACCTCCGAAAATAGAGATCTGTTCGAAAATAGAGCTCCGAAAACTTATACAATATAAGAAACTTGGCCGTTAGGGCCATTAAGTCAAACAGAACACACATCTCTTACATTCACCTTCCCACATATGTCTACAAAGCCTCTAGCCGATACATAGACATAACAACCTATAGTCGGGACAAGTCCCCGCTTTATACAATAATTACAATACCAAAACAATGTACACATGTGACTCGAAAAGCTCTGAACCAACTGGAGCTCACCAATGATCCGCGGATAACCCGTAGCCTATTGTGGAGGTCTACTAACACCTGTGCCTGCAGCAAATAAAGTAAGTCCCCCAAAAGGGTCAGTACGAAGAATGTACTGAGTATGCAAGGCTATAAGAAACTTCATGAAACTTAAAAACCTCAATGAACTTGATTGTAAGAGAATAGTCAACGTGGATAAATCATCATAGTTCAGTATGTGTGGAAATATGTACCTTACGTTCATTATTCCATTTTCCTTTATGTTTGTTACTGTTAGTAGTTAGTACCGTCAATATATAATCGTCAATAATGTATAACCGATAATATGCAACCGTCAATAAAAGTAACCGTCAATAAATAAATAAAGCAGGTTCGGCCCTTAGGGCTACCCCCTGTCAGGTTCGGCATCAAGCTAAGCTTTTTCCCCACTGAGCTTCCCCCCTGCTAGCACTCGGAAATCAGTGAAGCAGGTTCGGCATCAAGTTTGGCTTTTGCTTCACTGGGTTTTCCCCCTGATCCAACCATATCGGGATCGGCTTGAGTTAGGCTTGCGCCCCCACAAAGCTATCACCCGTACTCAATAAGTATAAAGAAAATATAAAGTAATGTTAAGGAAAATATGAAGTAACCATAAGGAAAATATAAAGTAACCATACGGGAATTACTTCTTTCATTACTTCATTGGATTACTTCTCCCTTTTACTTTTATGAGATTTATACATTGGGGATCATAACCTTATTGGAAACACATAAATGCATTACTTCAGTCTTTTATGTTCATGAGATTGATACTTTAAAGTTGTAACATTATTGGAAGCTTTGGAACATAACTTTATTGGAACTTGGAATCATGTCCATAATTATGTGATACATGAATGACCATAGATCAAGAATAAGGTATATAGGATTAACAATAGATGATAACCTTAAATGAGATGCCTTAGAACATTTAGGAAATGAGTAAGTACCATAACAAGGTGAATATTATATGCTGCAGAAGGATACGAAAAGAGTAACCTTACATACCTTCACTTCCAAGTATGAATACACAAGCCTATGTATGTGTAACACCCCGTACCTATCAACCCCTACTTGACGACGTTGAACAATGTTTACTTAAGTGTCGAGAGCCAAAAGTATGTATTTTGTAATGTTATCGATGAGGTAATTGATATTGGGCCTAGTACATGGGATTAGACCTTCGTAGGAGATGTAACACCCCGTGTATTGTCGAACCTATACGACTACGTGTACATTTATGGAACTAATTAAACATGAGAGAACATGAGATATTTGATGACTTATTCATTTATTTATTGGGGCTTATATGAGTCTTGTGCCATTGGGCCAAATGAGGCCCAAAGATCATAAGAAATACTTGGCCCAATGGGGCAAAACATGATTCAATCTTCCATTTGACTAATCAACCATGCATTTAATGCCAAGAGATGGATAAGAGTGACTTGAGGGACCTATATATATATATATAAGGAATTATACATAAAATTTGGTGGGCTAAAGAAGTCTTGAGCCATTGGGCTCAATGGAGGCCCAAAAATCATATAAATACATGGCCCAAATGAAGGAATGACCCATCCTTGACCCATTCTTGCAAGACCAAGTCAATATATTAGGATTGGACCAAGTGTGTGGTTACAAAGCACCATTAGGGGACTATATAAGATGGAAATAATCAGATTTTATTCATTTGTTACACCCATGCCTTTTCTAGAATTTTCTCAACACATCCTTATCTCACACAAACCCTAGACCTTCATCCTTTAGACCAAGATCATTATCTTGCAAGACTTGGTAAGTGTATATTATCATGGTTTAATATATTTTATGCATTTAATATGGTTTATATCATGTTGGTTATGTTGGTGAAGTGTGAGAAGGTCACTATGTGTAAAACAATTTTTGTTTGCTAAATCGGAGGATGGTTTTGTCTTGTAAACTTGAACATGGACTTGTAATCTTGAAGGAAATGAACTTTATGGATTCAATATTGACATGTGAGATGTGATTATAGTCTTGCATTGTTTTATCCTTGTGTATAATATTTGGAATTGTTGTTGTAAATTTGGTTATGGATTTGGTGACGGATTGAAAAGAAAGTGAGGTTTTGGTGATATATATGTGTGTTGTGAGACCATGGCTGATTTTTGGCATATAATATGATCAAAAATATGTTAAAATAAGTTTAGTTATGATCATGGATCATTCATTGCATAAAAAGACCCAAAAGAGACCCTTTTTGGCCGAAATGGGCACCCACCCTCGCAAACGAAGCACCTGCGGGCGCAGGTGCCAACGCAGGTTCCTCTGGCTACTGATAAAGATCACCTGCAGATGCAGGTCATCCACCTTCAGGCTCAGGTTGCTTAGCAGGTCAGCCCAGAACTCCGAATTGCTTGTTTTTGCATCCCTTCGGCCCCCCGAAACCCCTATACCCTTCATGGATGCAATTATCAACTTATGGTATCTTTTAAATGACTATAAAGGAGTATACCAGAGGTATTTTTAATGGTATAAAATATGTATTGATGTTAAAGTGTTATTGTGAAAGCTATCGAGTGACTTGACGGAGAAAAGATAACGTAGTGTTAATGAGGAAGTGTAAAGGGTAAACTTGGTGTAAAATGTTATTGGTTTATGATGTCTTGGTCAATGTATGAAATGTGATGATGTTTTTGTCATGGTAATGAAGTGGAGTGTATTGTAAAGGACGAAATGACGTTATACGGCAGTCATATAGCTCATTGTCGTTTTATACGTTGGTATAGTAACTAGTTGCTAATGTAAGCTCCGATGTATGCTTGTGTTGTAGAGTGAAACATAAAGAGGAAGCTGGGCTATTGTATCCCCATATAGTCTTGTGTAATCGTAGTAAGACAACAAGTTATGTAAGGTTACTCTTTCCGTATCTTTCTGCAACATAGAGTATTCACCTTGTTATGGTACTTACTCATGTCCGAAGTGTTCTAAAGTACCCCAGTTCAGGTTGAGATATATTGTTATTCATATGTCCTATTCTTAGCCGAATTATGATTCACTTATCTCTTATTCATAAACTGAAGTTCCAAAACTGTCATAATGTGGTAATTCCTAAAAGAACTATCTCGAAGAAAGTAAGGTGTAAGGAGAATCTATTTATGCTTGAGTAGTATTTCCAATCATGTTATGTTTCCAAGTTCAATAATATTGTTATAATTATGTTTGTACCAATCTCTCTCACAAGTGTTGAAGTACCAATCTCATAAGATCTCATAAGAATAATGAAGGAAGTAATGTATGTATGTGTTCCAAGCTTTATCAATGATATGACTACCAATGAGTTAACCTTATAAAAGTAAAGAAGGAAATGATATACAATCACTAATTTATCACTCCTAGAATGAAGTAAAGAGTAGTGAAGGGATGAAGTAATGATTGGTTGGAAAATGTATCTCTCTCACAAGAGGATATGTGTCAGTGATGTTATGAAGTAAAGGAGTCAATCTCATGAAGTTAAGGAATGAAGTAAAGTGTGTGTGTTTCCAATAGTATCACGATCCTCGATGTATCAATCTCTCATAAGTGAGTATATCAATCTCTCATAAGTGAATAAATCAACCTCTTCCAAGAAGAATAAGAATAAGAAGAGATTTAATTGATAAGAATTCTCGGGTGGTATCCCAGGGGTGAAAAGAACACCTAGCATGGGTCGATCCCGTCTCTCCCTACCCATGGAGTGGATGTATGATAACCCACCCATAGAGTGGATGTATGTTCTCCCACCATAGAGTGGATGTATGTTCTCCCACCATAGAGTGGTTGTATGTTCTCCCACCACAGAGTGGATGTTCTCCCACCATAGAGTGGATGTATGTTCTCCCACCATAGAGTGGATGTATGTTCTCCCACCAAAGAGTGGATGTATGTTCTCCCACCAATAGAGTGGATGTACGTTATTAACCCACCAATCGAGTGGATAGAGTGGATGTACGTTATATTATTAATCCTAAACTCTTGAATAGAAGAATCTCTTGAAAAGAGGAGAAGAATCTCTTGAGTGAAGGAGAATTTTCTTGAGTGAAGATGTGTATGAAAGATATTCTATGAATAATAAGGATGTAAATGAGTGATCTAAAATAACAATAACAGAAGCAATATACATGTTTCCACATTTAGAATGATGGTTTATCCACATTGAATATTTTCTCATATTCTATTTCATTGACTTTCTCATGCATGATGTAGTTTCTATAGTCTTACATACTCAGTACATTTCTCGTACTAACCCCCTCGGGGGACTTACCTTACATGTTGCAGGTGCAGGCACTAGTAGACCTCCACTATAGGTTGACAGTATTTGCAGATTATTGGTGAGCCCCAGTTGCTTCGGGACTTTCTGAGTCACAGTTGTACAGTTGTTTTGATGTTGTAAATGTTGTATAAAGTGGGGACTTGTACCGACTTTTAGTTGGTCTTGTAAATGCATCTGTTAGAGGCTTTTGTAGACATATGTGGGTATGTGAATGTAAGAGACGTATGATCATTTTGACTTGATAGCCCTAACGACCAAGTTTCATATATATATAGATATGGCATATGTTTCCATGTTCATGGCTTCCGCATAGTTACATGAGGTATAAGAAGATTCATACGAGGATATACATACGAATGTACAGAAGTAAAGATTGGTTCTCTCAGGCCATATCGGCTTCGGGTGCCAATCACGCCTCGTTGGAATTCGGGGCGTGACAGTATGAACACAATAGTCCAGCTTCTTACTTACGTTTCACTCTACAATACAAGTTCATAACGAAGCTCAAATCAACCATTAACCATGTTACAAGTGCATAAAACGACAATGGATTACATGACTACCATATAACGTCATTTCGCCCTCTTATATTACCATTATTGCATCACCAAACCAACAATACCATAACATGTCACACATCAACCAAGGCATCACAAACCAATAACATTTCACACCAACTTTACCTTTTATACTCCCATATTAACAGTGCATTACAATTACTCCTTCAAGTCATCTCAATACCTTCCGTAACAACACATGAAAAACAATCCATACTTGATACCATCCAAAATACCTTCGGTATACTCCTTTAAAGTCATTTAAAAGGTATCACAAGTTGATAATTGCATCCATGAAGGATATAGGGGTTTCGGGGGGTCAAAGGGATGCAAAAACAATAAATTCGGAGTTCTGGTCCACCCCGCTAAGCCACATGCACCCGCAGGTGACCTTTGGAAGTAGCCAGAGGCGCAGGTGCTCCAGTCTCGAGGGCGGATGCCCGTTTCAGCCTCCGAGGGTCATTTTAGGGTCCTTTTTTGCCATGAATGATCCATGATCATAATTAAAGTTCTCATAACATATTTTAGATCATATTAGATGCCAACGAACAGTCATGGCTTCACAACACACATAAACATCACCAAACTACATGTTTCTTTCAATACGTCACCAATTCCATGCCCAATTTCGAAATAAAAATTCCAATCATTATGTACAAGAATAAAACAAGTTGAGGCTATAATTGCATCTCACATGTCAATATTAAATCCATAAATTCCACTTTATTCAAGATCACATGTCTCCTTTCAAGTTACAAGGCAAAACCCTTTACTGATTTAGCAAAACTAGCCTATTTTACACATAGTGAATTTTTCAATACTTTATCAACATAACCAACATCATCTACACCATATTCCATGCATATCATATATTAAACCATGAGAATAAATATTTACCAAAGCTTGGAAATGGATGATCTTGTTCAAAGGAATAAAGGCTTAGGGTTTGAAAGAAAAGATAAGAATGTTTTCTTGAAAATTCTAGAATATGGCATGTGTAGTTGTGTGATTAAAATCTGATTTTTGGGGCCTTTATATAGACCCACTAAGTCATTCTTAGTCCCTCTTGGTCAAAGATAACATGCTCACTTGATCCATTTTATGAATGGGTCATTTTTCCCATTTTTGGGCCATGTCTTTATATGATTTTTGGACCTCATTTGAGCCCAATTCATTAGGCTAAATTCAGCCCATCACCTTTAATGCATAATTCTTCAAACATATCATGTCTACATGATTCCATAAATGGTAAGGCAACCACGTAGGGTCGAAAAGGTACGGGGTGTTACATAAATCATGGCTAAAACGCGACTTCTTTTTTTTTTTTTTTACTTTTTGGCTATTTTTTTTTTGTAATTTAAAATATGGCTATATTTTTTGTAAACTAATTACTTTATTGTATATATTTGAGATTATACCTATAATAATTTCAAGCTATTTAAATTGGTCCAAGGCCCCAAGTGCCCACCATTCACTATTTAATAAATAGCCAAACTGTAGAAGTAAAGGGTTGTGGAGATCACAGTATTTAATTAGTGTGTAATTAGTTAGGATTAGTTTAAAAGAGTCGATTAGCTGCCCAGTTAGTTAGAGTTAGTTATGCTTAGCTTTTAAAGGCTAGTTGTCTATAAATGTAGTACTCACTGTACATTTTGTTCATATATGATATTCAGATATTTTCTCATTTCTCTTTTCTACAAATCTTCTCTCTGGATCTCCATGGATGATCTCTTCAATATGGTATCAGAGCTAGGTTATAGAAGATCCACTATGCATCCATTGAAGCTCCTGGAGAAAAAACAATACACGAGCTATAGTTCAACTCAAATTCTTTGAAACAGAGGCAAATCGGAGAATTTCTGGTCGAATCTCGTGAATATTGAGAAGAGTTTTCTCTGTTGAGATTTGAAATTGAAGGTTTCCTCTACTCAAATTCCTATGAAATTGAAGAAATCATGGCTATTAATGAGCAAATAGCTCTGTTGGAGGCTCCACTGCACATGCAACAACTCAGTTGGAGGATCAAGTTCATCACAATCATCTATTGTACATTTATCCTTCTGATACTCAAAGTTTGGTCCTCGCCTCTGTTCAACTCATAGTTTCTGAAAATTGTGCATTGTAAAGTAAATCTATGAAATTAGTTTTAAGAGGAAAGAACAAATTAGGTTTCATACTACGAACTTGTAAGAAGGAAAGCTTTCATTCTAGTCTACATAAGATTTGGGACAGATGTGATGCTATAGTCCTTGCTTGGATCATGAACATGGTCTCTAAGGATTTAGTTAGTACTGTCATCTATGGATCTAATGCACATACAGTATGGTGTGATTTGAAGGAGAGGTTTTGTAACACCCCGTACATTTCCGAACCTAGTTGACTACCGTAACATTTATGGAATTAATTAAACATGGGAGTTTTGAGGAATTATACATTTAATTTGATGGGCCAAATTAATCTTGAACTATTGGGCTCAATGGAGGCCCAAAGAGACATACAAGACATGGGCCAAAAAGGGGTATTGGACCCATTCTTGACCCATTCTTGAGAGACCAATTTAATACAATAGGATTGGACCATGTGTATGGTGAAAAATCACCATTAGGAGACTATATAATAAGGAAAAAATCAGATTTTTAATAAAAAAAAAAAAACCATGTCTCATTTCTAGACATTTCCATAATATTCTCTCATTTCACAAACCCTAAGCCTTCATCCCCTTGGCCAAGATCATCATCTTGCAAGTTTGGTAAGTGTTTACTCTCATGGTTTAATATATGATATGCATGGAATATGGTGTAGATGATGTTGGTTATGTTGATAAAGTATTGAGAAATTCACTATGTGTAAAATAGTCTATTTTTGCTAAATCGGTAAAGGGTTTTGCCTTGTAACTTGAAAGGAGACTTGTGATCTTGAAGGAAGTGAACTTGATGGATTAAATAGATATATGTAATATGTGGTTATGTTCACTTGATTTCTCTTTGTGTGTAACGTTTGAAATTGTTGTTGTGAAATTTTACATGAAACCGGTGGCGTATTGAAAGGAAATGTAGTTTTGGTGATGTTTATGTGCATTGTGAAGCCATGGATGTTCGTTGGCATCTAAGATGATCTAAAATATGTTATGATCAGCTTAGTTATGATCATGGATCATTCATGGCAAAAAAGGACCCTAAATTGACCCCCGGAGGCTGAAACGGGCATCCGCCCTCGAGACTGGAGCACCTACGGGCGCAGGTGCCAACACAGGTGCCTCTGGCTACTGCCAAAGGTATCCTGCGGATGCAGGTCAGCCACCTGCGGGCTTGTTGTTCTTTTCAAATAATTCCATCAACACTGACTATTTCAATACTCAATTGGCTAAGACTGAGCACTAAAGATAACATGACTTTTACACGACTTCATTGCTAGATTGAGTTTAAAGTTTATATATGTACTAATAATGAAAATGATATTAATTATACAATTAGGTTACTTAAAACATAATGATAGGTAAATTTTTAATTCAGTAAGCATTTTGATAATTTAGAATACATAATAGATTATCTACTACAGTCAAACCTCTCTATAGTGGCAGCGTTTGTTCGAAAATTTCATGGCTGCTATAGAGAGGTATTGTTATATATGAATACAGGCATTGATGTTCACATCTCATTTAGCTGTTATAAACAAAAGTATGCAAAATTATAAAGAGCATGAATATAAAAAAGGAAAACATCAATAGCCTTTTTCTAATAAAGTTATGAAAAATAACCGATGTGCACCATTTAAATATAATTTTTTCTTTAAATTAGATATTCGTACTTGAAATTCACTGTGTATATGACATTAATGATAATTTTCATAAATATTTTGGTATTTTATTTTGTACATAATATATTTTTTAGAAAATATTATTACATAATATTTAAGTATGCTTTTATAGAGAGGTAATTTTACAAAGAGTGTACCACTATAATGAACGTCATTACTGTTATAGGTAGAATGTCGTTATAAAGAAGTAAAATATAACATGAAAAATCGGTTCAGGAGAAAATTAGGCCGCTATATTGAAATGTCGTTATAACAATGTGACATTATAGAGAGATCTGACTATATAACAAATTTAAATTACATCAATAAGGTATATTAATTGCACTATCAGTGATATTTAAATCTTTATTGAATATGATATTCTATTACAGCACCCAAAATCCACCAAAATGGAAGGCTTAATATAATATCCAATCAAACCACATTAAAGATGGAGATGAAGAAGTAGAATCAAGAAACTCACACTATCTAGGTATGCGAAAACCAAACCGATCAATAAATCGAACCGATAAAATTGCTATTGGTTTATTGTTATTGGGTTATTGGGTTAACGATCATAAAAGTTTGAGGGCCCGTTGGTCAAAGGAAAGGGAAGGTCCTGCTTGATTTTTTAGAGGTTTTATAAAAAAAATTATTGGGTTATTGGTTCGGTTTTGATTTTTCCTTATTGGGTTATTGGGTAAATTGATAACCCAATAAGAATATGCTAAATTACTACTTCTTTTATATATATAAATTGAATAGGTTTGTTAGTTTGTAGAAATTAAGAGAAATATATAATAAGTAATATATATATATATATATACATACAAATTAACAAACCTATTCAATTTTTCGAGAAACTATAACCCGATAAAGACATAAAGTTAAACCTTTTCAATTTCCTCTCTGGTAAATTGAAGGCAAGAGTTTGCGACGACGATGGTGAGGGTCGAGCGATGAGGATTCAACAGCTAGGATTCAGTTTTTTAAACTAACATTCAGTTCAAGCTTGAAGATTCTTGTAAATTAAAACACATCACGTAGGATTTTGGTTGTAACTAAGATTCAGTCTCTTTTCATGTTAGTTGCTACTGTTCCTATTTTATGAGTATTTTCTTATCGGTTAAATTGAAAATCGAACCGTTAAGGACTAAAAACCGATAAACCGAAAATCGATAAAAAATATCTTATTGGTTTGGTTATTGGTTTAGCACATTTAAAAATTAAAAATTGATAAGCCGAACCGATAATACATAAAATCAAATCGATGGATGCACACCCCTAATCCTACCAATAACTTCTTACTAAGAGGATGCATGGTATACTCTCACATAATTGAAGGAGATGATAACTTTATATAACAGGAGAAAGATTTTCCATTCCTTCGCCAGAAAGAGAAGTATCTACCATCAAGCTAGGATTTCTGATCTCAAATTTAAATTTTGAGAATGAAAGTATTTTAATAGGAAGTGTAAAAATAACAAACAATTAGTAAGGAATGATTTTCTTTTTAATGTGGCATACACAATACAAATTTAAATGAATTCAAATTTTATAATCATTAATATAAATAATTTTTATACACTATCAAGTCATTTAATGCAGCGAAAAACAGAGATTTCGTTAAGGATGTTCAAGATTTAATATATATGTATGAAAAATATTTTTGACCCATATAATTTGTATAATTTTCTCTATATATACTGTATTTTTTTGATGAAGTGTTCGACTGGCCACCCTTCACTACATATTGTTACGCCACTAATTAAGTAATGAATATTTATAATAAAACTCTCCAAAATATAAGTTGAGAATTGAAAAAAGAAATGTTACCTATTATAATAAATAAATATAACTTGATAAAATAGAAATTATTTAAACCCAACTAAAATTAATAAAGCAAGTGAATATTGAATACGAAATTACGAATTGTTGAGAAAAAGTTTTATGCATCTACAAAGACTGCAATCCCAAGAAATTTGGTGGCATCCACAATTTGTCTAATCCTATAGAAGGCTTAAAAATTATTTGTCCTTGATTCACCTACTATGAGTTTCATGATGTCCCAATTGATTGACACGTACTATTTAAACAACAAGAAATTAGTTGCATAAATTAACTAAAGTTAGGAAACTGAATTACACCTCTAGGAAAACCATAATAACATTAACACCTATTAATTCAACCAAGTTTAGGCTCAAATTTGAAGTGAATAGGTTCATTCCATCCATCAATTTAGTTCACCTTTTTTATTCCTCCAAAATACTATTTATGTCATAACTTAGAGTTTTCAAATTTGCATTTCCAACCAATACAACTTGAGCCAAATACTATTAATACTTTCAACTACTCATAATTAATGCGTTTGAGTTGTTGAAATTACCTTCTTAGTGTTTCTAAACGACTTAGAAAACTTCTAAGAATTTCAAAGATTGGATGATGTTAAAGATAATGTTTGGAAGTAATAATTTACTAAAAAGTACTAAAAAAATTACCTTGATTAGTAGATAAAGTCTCAAGTTCAGTCTCCAACTCTTATTTTCAAATCCAAGTCAAAGATTTCCACCAAAAATGGTGTTGCCCGTAACTACTTTAAATAGGCACCATTGTTCTAGTGAGTTGTGCCTTGTTTTGTGGAGTTTGTACCTTATTATACACTCTTTAGTAAAATGATTATAACATTTTTTAGAATTGCTCAAATAACAAATGATTTATAGTGCTGAAAATTAGACTTAGAAATCTTTAATTTTATATATTATCCGGATCGTAACTTATTATAGGCTAGGATTAATGTGCATTTAGAGTTAAATCTTGTGCATGCTCATTTGAAATTGTAGTCATGCGTGTAGCTTTCAAACATTGCCTTGCCCTTGAGTTCTATTAGACCCTAAATCACTTTAAATACACCCCATACACTAAATATCATATTCTAGTGATATTTATAGTCATTGTTAGCTCACACAATGATATTAATATTCGTCATCCCACTTTAATTAAAGTCGTAATTTTTTTAAAAAAATTGGGTTACTACTAAATGGCTTTTAGCAGTCCAGGAAGTTATTCTGCGCCCAATATTTTATTGAAAAATTAGAAAAAATGTCCATTAGCTTGAATTTCTTACCCCCGAAATAACCCACTTAAAAAAATAAGTCACTTATTACATATATTGACCATTCGATCATGTTTAATTACTAAAATTGGCCATTTGTCTACATGTATTTCATCCATTTTTTCTCTTTTACTTCATTCTTCTACTTATTCCTTCATTTGCTTCTTCTCTTCTTTTTCATTCTTCTACTTCTTCCTTTCTTCTTCTCT
Organism: Capsicum rhomboideum; assembly: GCA_031232105.1. Classification (NCBI taxonomy): domain Eukaryota; kingdom Viridiplantae; phylum Streptophyta; class Magnoliopsida; order Solanales; family Solanaceae; genus Capsicum; species Capsicum rhomboideum. Next base: position 23,872,891 of record CP124713.1, on the reverse strand, counting down.
TAATCTTCGTTGCTTTCCTTTTTTTCTTCCTTCTTCTCTGTTGCTTTCAGCCATTAATGTTTCTTCAAAACTCAATTTTAAAATTCAACGTGACGTAAAAGTGAACCATTTTGAGTGATCAATAATATATCACTCAAAATACATTATTCCTCTCTCTCATGGTAGCAGCGCATGATAGTTAGCGTGCACCGGCGAGGTCACTATGGCCAGAGGATGCGGTAGAGGCCGGGGGCGAGGAAGCAGAAGGAAATTCGCAGTTGCTACGTTTAGTAGCTCCATCACAACTCGCGTTAATCTAAAGCACTGTGAAGTTGCGGTGGAGGAGATCAAAACCCCATTGATGATGATTGGAATTCCCCTTCATTTAGGGTCATCGTCGCACACTGAACCAACACCTAGCACTGGAATTGGAAAAGATTTGATTGCTTGTGGATATGTGGAGGGAGTAAGGGAAGTATGTCCAAAAGTCAAGCCAACAGAAACCCTAGCCCCAATTACCTCAATTTCAAAAGGGAAGAAGAAAGCTGAAAATGGGGCTTGGACGAACTTATTTCAATGTAATAAGGCTACGGAGAATGGGTTATCATTGTCATACATCCCGCCCCTAATGAGAGATGGAGAAACTGTGATACAACTTGAGCAGGAAGAAGTTGAAAGGGAAACAGAGAAATGGAAATGTACACTTATAGTATATGTCATAGGGGAGAAACCAGGCTATAACTCCATGAACCGATTTATCTCCTAAATGTGGAACATCATTGCTACTCCAACAGTGTTTATGCATGGGGAGGGCTATTTTATTGTTAAATAAATTGTTGCAATATATATAAGTATTGTATAAGCAGTGTATATGGATGTATATATACATCTCTGATACATAACTATATATCATATACACACGATTATACATTATTTATACAATATCGACTCATTGCATATACATTTCACAACTATTAATAAAATATCGATACATTATATATACAACGATCATTTTTGTTGAATTTTTTTTTTGTCACTTGTACATTATATATACATTACATCCATTTATTGCTACAATGGATGCACTTCTAAATTAGGATTGCGGACCAAGATAATTGGGTTTGTACAAAAACTTGCAAAAAGGTTAAGACACTGGCCTAAACAGAATATATCTCTACTGCTTATTATAGTCTATTTGGTCATCTAAAACTAAATCAGCTTATTTTAAAAAGTATTTTTTTTAAAAGTGTTTTTTTAAAAAGTACTTTTGATGAGAAGCAGTTTGTGTTTGACCAATAAATTTAAAAAACACTTTTGAGCAACAATTAGTATTTGACCATGAATTTAAAACTGCTTTTAAGTATATTTTTTCAAAAGTGTTTTTAGGGAAAAACTAATTTTTTTAGATTATGAAAAACTGTTTATTCTACTCCCCAGAAACACTTATTTTCTTCCATAAGCTTAGTCAAACATCTCAATTTTTTAAAATAAGAATTTTTTAAAAAAAATAAGCATTTTTGGAAAAAAAAAAAAAATAAGCTTGGCCCAATAGACTATTAGTATATCTTAAAGCAAAAGCAAAATCCATTCACATGCCATTGACCTTTTCCTAAATCTACTTTAGATTTGCTTTTTAGTTCTTTGATTCTCCATTTGTTGAGGTAATTAGTATTTAACTTTTTGACTTGGAATCGCATAAACATGGACATGTTTGTGTAGATTGGAATCAACACTTATCATTACATAACATGATTCATTACTCAAAACAAAGAGTCATTTTTTGGGCGCATAGTAGATATTTTGGGCTATTTTTTTAATGTAAAAAAAACGTGGCTATATATATTACAAATTAATTACTTTATTGTATATATGTGAAATATTCCCTATTTTATTTTGCAAATATTGGTATTGTACCGCTGGCACTCTTTTGAGCTTAGAGCTTATTGGCTTATTTTAAGTATTTTAAAGCATTCTTTTTAGTGTTTGGATTAAAAAAATTTTTAAAAAAATGCTTTTAAGTACTTATTTTTAAACTAAAATAAAAAATAAACTAAAAGTTATCAGTTAGAATTTCTAACTTATGACCTATTACTTATAAGTTATAAGTTATAAGCCCATCCAAACAAATCTTAAGTATCTTATAGGTAATTCACCCCTAGCAAATTCAGTGTGTTTAGAATTTCCTCTTATGCATCCAGAAGTACTCCGCCAAAATAAACTATTATTTTGACGGTTGATCTAAATTTGGGCGGATTAAAATTAGTTGGCTTGATAAATGAGTGGTTTCTTAATCTGTCCAAAAGCTACTTGAGCTGAAATGAACTAAAATGCGGGTCATAACCTAACCCGTTCAATTTTTACTAAGTTTTAATTGTTTTATTTGTTCTTTTATAAATTTTTAGTACCTAATAAACTATTTTTTTTTTCTTTAGTATGGCTATATATAACATATCAAATAAAACAATGTCATTTTAAAAATATTTTAACAAAATTTCTAATGAGTCAATTGAATTATATATCAACCCAATTTTTAATAAATTGATCTAATAAATTGACGAATCAATAACCTTCCCAAACTTGAACAGATTGGCAACTTGAGCGAATTGAGTTTTTTTTTATTTTGCCACTCCTAGGTGAGAGTGAGATGGTGGAAGAAGATGAAGGTGGAGCGAAAAAAAAAAGAAGAAATGGATTGTAAATTGTTTTTCTTTTTTTACAAAAGTGGAATTCAGAAATCGCACGTGACAGTAATAAAAACATCTTAGTTGTGACGTCACATGGTAAATCCAAAATTTCCATTAAGAAAATTCAAAACATATATATAACGAAGTGAAAATATAGAAAGAAAGTAAATGAATTCAATGTCTACTATACATAGATATTAAATAATTTTAATCTTATATATACTGTAACTTTTTAATAAAGAGATTCAAATGAACCTCTTGCCTTACCCTAACTCCGTCTATAGTGGTTTGTCACGAGTCACGGCCACAAACACCTTGAATGGGGTGTGTTTATTAATGAGAAAAACGAGAGTCGGAGTGCCGGTTTTAAATTTTAGATATTTCGGCTATTTGAAATGACGTCTCACTCTCAGCTCAAGGCAAATGCGGCTATGTGTATGGAACTAATAGAAACAAAAGTACACCAATTGGGGTGACAAGAAAAGGATGGGGATCGTGATGAGTGAGCTAGGTACAATGTTACATTTTCTGGGGACTGTGATAACTCTATGCATATTTGGTGATCAAACCTAGATGTGTAGGAAACTCTATTAAGCAACTAATAGCAAGAATTAAGACAGTTAATCATGAGTAAAAGAATGAAATAAAAAATAAATAAGCGATGGGATGGATGGGGGCAGAAGAAAAGGGAGGCATACTAGGTCTTTAATTTACAAGAAAAGTAAATAAACAACTTGTACTTGTTGGGTTCTCGTGAAAATGTGAATGAAAAATGGAGGGAAAGTAAAATGTATGTTCACTTTATAAAAGGAGTGTTCTCCCACATTGGTGGCAGAAAGGAAAATCCTTGTGCTTAAATTAAGAAGCATTCCTACATGTGGATAGTGAGGTAAGATGAAGACAAGCCTTGTGCCGTCATCGTCGCTCGCTCGGCTCGACTTTGGCTTCGGCTTTGGCAAATGATCGACCAAGAGATTATCTTTCTGGACAAAATTCATTTGAAACTTGAGAGTTATGATGTTTTAATTCAAAAATCCGATACGAAAATATTCTCCATTTGCGAATGCACACGAGCATGTGCGTACGCATGTCACAAAGCACCTCAAAAGGAGGCGACCCTTCGAGGCCCTATTTGAAGATGAAATGACGACCTGTGCATGCAGGACGCAGGTGTCTATGTGCATATGCATCTGGTAACGCAGGTGGCCCGATGGTCCCAAACAGTGTGATTTTACAGAACCATTGCTTCCTTTCTGAAGCACCACCTTTTGGCTATAAATACCTGATTTTTTTCCTCAGGTATGGGTATGGTGTGAACTTCAAAGAATGGCAGTAAATGATGTTCTTTTGGCTGACCAAACTTGAAATGCAAAAGTTCATAAGTAGAGATCCTCATATTCCTGAAGAAGGAGTGTTTGAAAATCAATTGATTGGTTTGGAAGATCTTGTCATTTGTATCAAGATAGAATAGGACAATAAGTTGCGTGAGAAATCAGCAATGATGGGTGTAAATCTTGTTAAAGATGATGCTACACATAACAAGAAGAGGAAGAAATCTTCTGGACAAGAGAAAGAGCAGTAGGCAAGTGCTGGAATTGTAGCAAAGTTGGTCACCAAGCTCTAAATTGTCAAGTTCTGAAGAAGAACAAGAAACAAAATCAGACAAACATGGTGGAAGCAACTGGAAAAATTGAAAATCTGTGTGCTATGATTACCTGAATGCAATCTAGTTGGAAATCTAAATAAATAGTGGTTTGATTCAGGAGCCACTAGACATGTTTGTGCGGACAAAGAAGCTTTCGCTACTTATGATACCGCAGGTCTCAAAGAATTGATCTTCATGGGAAATAGTACAACAATCAAGTTTAAAGAAAGTGGAAAGATATTCCTAAAAATGACTTTCGGTAAGGTGTTGACTCTCAACGATGTTCTCCATATTCTTACTATTAGGAAGAACTTAGTGTCGATAACACTTCTCATTAAAAATAGGTTTAAATGTGTGTTTGTTTCGAAGAAAGTTGTAATAAGTAAGAATGAAATGTATGTAGGAAAGAGTTACCTCTATGAGGGCCTTTTCAAACTTGATGTAATGGCTGTTGAAATAAATAAAGTTGAGGCTTCTTCTTACTTGCTGGAGTCATATGAATTATAGCATGAACGTTTAGGACATGTCAATTACAAAGCCTTGCGAAAACTGATTAGTTTGGAAGTTTTGCCTAACTTTGAGTGTATTAAATCAAAGTGTCAAACATGTGTTGAATCTAAGTATGTTAACCATCCGTATAAGTTTGTTGAAAGGAATTCCAATCCCTTAAACTTAATTCACACATACATTTGTGATATGAAGTCAACACCATCTCGTGGTGGAAAAAAGTATTTCATAACTTTTATTGATGATTTCACTAGATATTATTATGTTTATTTGTTGAATAGTAAGGATAAATCAATAAAAGCATTTAGCCAATATAAAATCGAAGTTGAAAATCAGTTCGATAAAAAGACTAAAATGATAAGAAGTGATAGGGGTGGAGAGTATGAATCTCCTTTTGCGGAGATATGTTTGAAAAATGGAATTGTCCATCAAACTACTGCCCCGTACTTACCTCAATCAAATGGAATTACGAAAATAAAAAATCATACATTGAAGGAAATGATGAATGTTTTACTTATAAGTTCAGGTTTACCTTAAAACTTGTGGGGGGAAGCTATCCTAACAGCAAACCGAATACTCAATCGAGTTCCCTATAGAAAGATATAATATATTCTATATGAGAAATGAAAATAAAGGAAACCCAACTTGAAATATTTAAAATGTGGGGGTGTCTAGCCAAAGTCCTTGTTCCTATGCCCAAAAGGGTGAAAATAGGACCAAAGACTGTGGACTGTGTTTTCATCGGATATGCTACAAATAGTAAAGCATGTCAATTTTTGGTTCATAAATTTGAAATCCGGATATCCATGATAATACGGTAATGGAATCAGATAATGCTGAGCTCTTTGACCACATTTATCCGTATAAGACTAGACATGAGTTGTCTAGTGAAAAGTCTAAATGACCTATGGATGAACCAAAGGAAAATGTACTTAATAAAAAGAATACAAGGCGTAGTAAACGACAAAGGACGTCAACTTTCTTTGGATCATATTTTGTAACATTTTTCTCGAAAATGAGCCTCAAACATTCAAAGAAGCGATGTCTTATGCGGACTCATCCTTTTGGAAAGAGGCAGTCAATAGTGAGATTGATTCAATCTTGAGCAACCATACTTGGGAGTTGGTTGATCTTCCTCCAGGAAATAAACCTTTAGGTTCTAAATGGATCTTCAAAAGGAAAATGAAAGTTGATGGTACTATTGACAAATACAAGGCAAGACTTGTTGTGAAAGGCTTTATATAAAAAGAAGGTCTTGATTATTTTGACACATATTCGCCAGTAACAAGGATAACGTCCATTCGGATGTTGGTTGCATTAGCTGCGGTATATGGTCTTAAAATCCATCAAATGGATGTAAAAACAACTTTCTTGAATGGAGAATTGGAGGAAGAAATTTATATGGAACAACCCAAGGGTTTTGTGGTTCCTGGTAAATAAAATAAAGTGTGCAAACTTGTTAAGTCACTTTATGGACTAAAACAAGCACCCAAACAGTGGCATGCAAAGTTTGACCAAACCATATTGGCAAATGGATTCAAGATAAATAAATGTGATAAATGTGTTTACATTAAAGATACTCAAAATTACGAAGTCATTGTTTGTTTGTATGTTGATGACATATAAATCATCAGTAGAGACATTTCTGATATAAATGCTACGAAATGAATGCTTGAGAGAAAATTTGACATAAAAGACCTTGGAGTTGCTGATGTGATCTTAGGGATAAGAATTCATAGAACTCCACAAGGGTTGGCATTGTCATAGTCTCATTACATTGAAAAGGTACTTGACAAGTTCAAGTATTTGGACTTCAATATTGCCAAGACTCCATTAGATATGAGTTTTGTACTTCAAAGAATGAAGGTGAGAGTGACTTAAAATTGGACTATGCAAGAGTATTGGGAGGTTCGATGTATATCATGAATTGTATGCGACCAGATATAGCATATGCTATTAGAAAATTGAGTCGGTACATGAGTAATCCTAATCAAACTCATTGGATGGCAATGAAAAGAGGTTTGGGGTATCTAAAACAAACTCAAGACTATGGTTTGCATTATAACAAATATCCTGTGGTAATTGAAGGATATAGTGATGCAAATTAGATCACCGGATCAAATGAATTAAAATTCACGAGTGGATATATATTTACTCTTGGTGGAGGAGCAGTCTCATGGAAATCATCCAAACAGACATGTATTGCCCTCTCTATAATGGAATCTAAATTTATCACATTAGATAAAGCCGGTGAAGAAGCTGAATGGCTCTGAAATTTATCGCAAGATATTCCTTATTGGCCCAAACCTTTGGCACCAGTATGCATACACTGTGATAGTCAAGCTGTAATAGGTAGGGTAGGGAGCATGATGTATAACGGTAAATCTCATCATATAGTACAGAGACATAATACCGTTAGAGAACTACTCTCTAGTGGAATTATCACGATTGACTATGTGAAGTCAAAGAATAATGTGTCAGATCCACTTACAAAAGGCCTATCTAGAGAGGGAGTTGAGAGATCATCGAAGGGAATGGTTTTACGGCCTAGGACAAGTCATCACGGCGGTAACTCTACCTAGCGAATTGGATATCCCTAGAGCTAGGTTCAAGGAGATAAAACAAAGTTGTGACTAACGGTTGAACATTGTCAATTAACTTAACCCATTCTCATGATGAAGATAATATTCAGGAAAAAAAGATAAGGCTTATGTTGTGAAGCTTTTTAGTGGTTTCTAAGTTTGGCATGTTTGACCAAATAGTTTGATCTAAAGGATGAAACATTTAGGAATCACCTATGTGAGGGTGAAGTGGAAACTGCTTCAAGCAGAATGATACTAGAGGCCTATTCTCTAAGCTCTCATGAAATTAGGTACTCCCTCCGTCCCATTTTATATGACCTACTTTCCTTTTTGGTCCGTCCCAAAAAGAATGTCACATTTCCTTATTTGGCAACTTTTTAAAGGCACAATTACTCTTTTATCCTTATTGGTCCCACTTAATTAAAAAGTGAATGCATTACCTTTTATTTTTTAAATAAAATTAATACAAGTACATTTTTAATTGCAAAGGACAATATGGTAAATATTATCAAGTCAAAAAAAACCTTATATCTTAAACTCCATGCCCAGTCAAATTAGACCACATAAAATGGGACGGAGGGAGTAGTATTTATGGCTGAAACAAACAAAACCTTTAGAATCATAAATGGTAAAAGGCTGGTTGTGTGACTTGTATTATCTAGGTGTACACTAAAGTTCGACGGTTTAAAGATATCACATCTATCGATTGACCGAGTGCATCCGATGCAAGTTCACTATGGAAAGTTCAAAGGAAAACCAACGTATTTAGATGCAATTAGTCTTTGCTTGTAGATCACACACTTGTCCATATATTTTTTGATGAAATATTCATTCTCTATTCATGTGGGGGATTGTTGGGTTCTAGTGAAAATGTGAATGGAAAATGGAGGGAAAGTGAAATGTATGTTCACTTTATAAAAGGAGTGTTCTCCCACATTGGTGGGAGAAAGGAAAATACTTGTGCTTAAATTAAGAAGCATTCCTTCATGTGGATAGTGAGACAATAAGAAGATAAACCTCGCGCTGCCGTCGTCGTCACTCGCTCAGCTCGGCTTCGGCTTTGGCTTCGGCTTCAGCTTTGGATTCGAATTTGAATTCAGATTTGTCAAATGATCGATCGAGAGATTATCTTTTTGGATAAAATTCATTTGAAACTTGAGAGTTAATGATGTTTTAATCCAAAAATTTGATACGAAAATATTCTCCATTTGCGGACTCACACAAACATGTGCAAACGCATGTCTTAACGCACCTCGAAGGGACATGACCCCTCGAGGCACTGTTTAAAGATGAAATGATGATATGCGCACGCAGGTGTCCATCTGCGGACACATCTGGCAACGCAGGTGGCCCAACGGTCCGAAACAGTGCGATTTTACAGAATCATTGCTTCCTTTTTGAAGCACCACCTTTTGGCTATGAATACCTGATTTTTTCCTCAGGCATGGGTACAAAATTTTGAAGTGAAAAACATCTTCTTCTTCCTAAAAACTTAAGTGTGATTTACAAATCGTTGAGTGTGTTCCTAGTTTGATAGAATTTGAGGTACCGCCATTCTGTCGAAGTGATTCATTTTATCCTGGGAGGATATATTCCATAACCTCGGGTACTTGAGGAGAATTATTTTCTTAAGGACACACCGTGAATTCGGTGGACTTGAATCTTCTAATCTTCATCTCTTTCTATAAGTTTTGTTTTGCTATTTTCCAGAAAATAGTTTGAACTTTATTTTGTTGATGTTCATATGTTGGGTTGAACTTATTGTTGAAGTTCAAAGTTGTGAATACATAGTTTTAACTTCATTTGATTGTTCATGCTTTAGTTTGAAAATGTGTTTGAAGTTTTTGTTGAAAATACAGATTGTACTAAATTCGAAGAAGAAGAAGAAGAAGAAGAAGAAGAAGAAGAAGAAGAAGAAGAAGAAGAAGAAGAATTCGAAGAAGAAGAAGAAGAAGAATTCGAAGAAGAAGAAGAATTCGAAGAAGAAGAAGAAGAAGAATAAGAATTTAAAAATTCAACATCTTTTATACATAAAATATTATTTTCCAACAAAAAAGATATTAGGATGTACTCTAACCTTTATGATCCTAACTGGCTCAATATGTGCACATATCAAGGAGTGCAAGAGATTCATCGTCTTCCAACAAAAAAGATGTTAGGATGTACTCTAACCTTTATGATCCTAACTAGCTCAATATGTGCACATATCAAGGAGTGCAAGAAATTCATCGAAACATGATATCCTTTAAAGAAACAGGTTCGGATGTCCTTTAAAGTTAACTCATTCAAGAGTTCCTACTTCCTAGTCCATCTTTACAAGACCCATGTTACTCTATATATCTAGTATACCCTTTAGAATTCTCCTAATTACAATTTAGTTTGTCCCTTGTTAAAACAGTAAAGTAATTATGACAAGGAATTCTAATACGTAACACTGTCTTCTAAGTTCTAACCAACTTCTAATATAGTAATATGAAAGCATATCCAATCTAATCAAAGAAAACAACCAAAACTACGCGTCTGAATAAGTTTTTTTTTTTGTAGTTCAGGTAAATGTGTATTTAGAAATTAGAATATGTTTGCAAGTCAAATTTTATAAACATTGGATATAATTTTTTTATAACAATATCCAATAATTCACATTGAGATATATTTTATCAGTGGATAGTTACACAAAAAGTTTTGTCATGCCCCGAATTCCATCGAGGCGTGATTGGCACCCGAAGCCGAGGAGGCTCGAAAGAACCAATCTTTGCTCAAGTACTCTCATAAGTATGCTCGCGTATGCATATCATTTTGTTTCATGTAATTAAATATCAATGGCGGAAGTCATGGCAATATGTGCAATATGTGAAATTGGCCGTTAGGGCCATTATGTCAAAATGAATGTACATCTTTTACTTTCACTTTCCCACCTATGTCTACAAAGCCTCTAATAGATACATGACCATAACCATATCTCTACAATATTTACAAATGACAAAACCTAATGAACATGTGCAACTTGGGAAGCCCCGAAACAACTGGAGCTCACCAATAATCTGTGGATACCTCGTCACCTACTGCGGAGAGCTACCAACACCTGGGCCTACCGCATGTAAGGTAAGTCCCCCAAAAGGGGTCAGTACGAATTACGAACATATAATCCTAGGGGTGCATACAATAGTCCCGCTCCCTCTTTATGTGTCATTCTACATCACAAATGCATAACGAAATTCACATTAACCACCAATTACTTTACAAATGCATACCATGTCAATGAGTTACATGTTTGCCTTTCCACATGCCATTTCCCCTTGACAAAACCATGGATCATACTATTATTCCAAAAATTCCATAATATTTCCAACATTGACCACTACATGATAATTGATACATTTCATCACAACACTTCTCCTTTACACTTTCTTATCCACACCACATCACAATTAATCCATCAATTCCCTTTAATACACTTCATAGCACAAATCGGCCAAAATCCCATAATTTGCACTTATAGAAAAATAACAAATTTATTAACAAAATAACACCATAGATGTTCATATTTTATCCACATCATGATCTTTCATCAAAGGCACAAGTCCTTATTCAAGTTCAAATCCCATGGATCACAAATCTTATACAAAAGCACAAAGTGCCATGTCCAACATTTCCAACCATAACCAACATGATATACATATTCTACCATGCTTATAATATGTTAAAGTACAATAATATTCACTTACCCAAGCTTGGAATATGATGATCTTGCTCCAAGAAGTGCCTTAGGGTTTTGAAAGCCAAAGGGGTTTTCTCTTGAAATTTCTAGAAAACACAAGAAAAGCATGTGTGTTGTTGTGGATTAAAATTCTGATTTTTCCATGCTTATATAGGCCCTCAAGTCTCATACTTATCCCCACTTGGTCAATAATTGAGTGCCTTCTTTGGGTCAAACAAGAATGGATCATTTCTTTCTTGTTGGGCCATGTATCCATGCTAATATTTGGGCCTCATTTGAGCCCAATGGAACAAAATTAATTTAGCCCAACTAATTACATGTATAATACCCCCACAATCTCATGTTTAAATAATTCCATAATGTCACGACATTATTCTCTTGCGAGATGCTCATTCGTCGCCTCAATCACAAAAATAGGAATTCTAGTCGTCTTTGGCTTCCTTGGACATTTTGGATCACTATTCATATTTCATGATTTGGTCATGTAGAAGTATGTAGGAGTATATTGAAGTGTTTGAAGCTTTAACAATGCTCAAATAACTCCAAAGAACCAAAAGAAACCATTCAAAAAGCGTCGTAAAATTGCGTTGCGAAACAAGCTCGGGAAGGCCAAATGTTTGTGCCTTGCGCCACTGCTGCAAAACAAGGCAGTGGCGCAAGTTTGGAGACCCCTCTGAATCAGGTGGCTTGCGCCACACCCCCTGAAACAGGGTAGTGGCGCAAGTTTTGATGCTTTGCTGAATTTTTCGGCCATTTTTCCAACACTTGCGTATCGTCCAATACCTTATCAAAACACTACAAAATACACACTTAGTGATCTTAATCATCAAGTAAACATGACTCTAAGTCACCAAATGAGGTTAAAATGTGTACGGGGTATGACATAAACGCTTCAAGAAGTCACAAAACACTTCCTATGAAAGGCTCGTCACATGTACACGGCCAAATTTTAATTTTTTTCTCATCTTTACCATTTCCAAATACATACTTATAACTCTCGACACTTAAGTAAACATTATTCAATGTCATCAAGTAGAGTTGGGAAGGTACGGGGTGTTACAAGTTTAGACACCAATTTTAGGTATACTCTTTAACCCTTTATATTTTCTCTCTACCATAGTATAAATGTGGAGATTATACTTAGATTTTAATGTGGAAATTATGATACGAGGAATAAATCATACGAGTTTATTTAGTGGTAGTCAATTAGGAGATTGTTATCCCACTGACTTTGACATCCAAATAACATCAAGTTGTTGGACCTCACTTATTTGACAAAAAGTCCACAAAGGTATATGCTTCTATTTAAAATTTCATTTATTTTTAGTTTTGAAATATTACAAAATCTTTTCATATTTCTAAGTTTCATGCCTAGACAAATCACATCAAATAAATTGGGACGAAGGGACAAAGGAAGTATCATGATGTCCTTGAAGAACTTTTTGCCACCTAAATTTTTTATCTATGCTTAGCTTAGGATCATTAAATAACTCTTGCCTTATGTTGACTTAATATTAATTACTATTAGGAAAAGGTCAGAGAATAAAGGTAAATATAATATCCCGTGCTGATAACCTGATTAATTAGTTTTATAATTTGAAATGAACCCAATACTTTTTTATTTCTTAGTAAGTTAATACTCACGAAAAGCTTAATTAATGGTTAAAATTAATTGACCAAACCAAAATCCCCGCGTAAGCTGAGGTTGTGACGTAACTAAATAGCTCACAAATTTAGTTTCTCCACCCAGCCATGTAACATATGGCGTACACTCTCTTTACGCTCATTTGGACTTCCTGCTTGAATTTCAAAAATTTCAACACGCTTCTATTGAACTCTTAGACCATTGTTTAAAATTTTGACAAATTTCACCGGCCCCTTTACATTTTCATTCATATATATATAAACTGTTTTTAATCATTTTCCCTCCAATGGTTTTTTCGATTAAAATTATCTCTTCCTTTATCAGGGTCCATTGTAATAATATATTAGCTCGAAAGCATCCATGGAAGGCGGCGGCCCTAGTCAGCCAAAGTACAAAGGAGTTCGGTTGAGGAAATGGGGGAAATGGGTTTCGGAAGTGAGATTGCCTAATAGTCGGGAGAGGATTTGGCTAGGCTCGTATGATACGGCTGAGAAAGCCGCAAGGGCTTTTGATGCTGCGCAATTCTGCCTCCGCGGGCCGAAAGCTAAGTTTAACTTTCCAGATAGTCCGCCAGATATGTCTATATCTGGCGGACAGAGGCTTTCTCCTGCAGAGATACAGGCTGTCGCAGCTAGGTTTGCGAATGATCACTCGCACTCGCAGTCGTCGTCAGTAGTACAGGAGATACGGCCACTACCGTCACATGGACATGAGTATGAGGGCAATATGGCAAATATTAATTCCCACGTGATTAATATGGAGAAAGATGAAATGTCACTATCATCAACTAATTGTGATGTTCCAGTGGTCCAAATGGACACTAATAATAATAATACTACTACTGCAACTATGGATTGGCCTTCTTTTGATATGTGGGAGAATTATCCCCATCATGTTAGCGGGCCCCCACCTGATCTTTTTTATGATCCACATTCATCATCAGCTGCTGCTACTAGTTATGATTATGGATATTATCCTGGAGGAGTACTGGATAATTTGTCAAGTAATCTCTACTCACCACAACATTTTCCACTAAGAATAACTCCTAATTACGATGATGATGATACTGGCAATGGTGGAGATGAGCATTATTCTCAACAATCCTTCCTCTGGAACTTTTAACTTAAAATATATATACAAGTCTTATACACTAGTACTAATTGGTTAATTAATCAGCAGCATATATGGCAAAGATTAGTAATTGTTATATATGCTAGCTGTTTTTTATCCAATGCTAAGTGATGGGCTATATATATGTATAAATTAAGTGGGGATACATACGTATTGATCTTCTCCGGTTTTCTTATAGTAATATTTTTGCCGGAAAGAAGAGATATATAAGCTAGCCTCATGAGTATACTTTTTAGAGTTCTGGGGTTGATACATGTAGCCAGCATTAATGAGCAGGCATGCATGCATCAGTAATATCTTAGTTTTAGTTAATGAATAAGTTGTTGTTTTGCGAGGAAGAAATAGTGAGGAGTCATGTGTGTCTGTCGTTAATTAATCACCATGTTGATCTTAATAAGCAGGTTTCATTGATGGCCAAAACATAATTATTAGAGTATACAATACTGAATGCGTGCATGGTGGTTATTTTGTCAAGTGTATTAATTATCTGTCATTTCTATATATAAAAAATGATATACAAGTAGTACTATAATTTAATTTATTTCTCTTCGTTGCATGGTATGATCATGTACATGCATGCAAGTTATAATTAAATCTATGTCTTTGTTCTTGTTGGATGGTTTACTTCGTGTTTGAAGAAAAGCCAACTTATAGTAAAGAAACTTGGTTGCTTATAATGGCTAGGTCCAGTTAATTTCTCCCTACATGGACCTACGTACAAGAAGAAGTTGTAGATTTAATTTGAACTGTTTAAATAATGATCAAACTGTCAATGACTGGTAATAAGTGTGGCTTCCTTTACCCAAGAATATCTAAGATCACTACACCCAGCGTAATTTTTCTCGAGCAAATAATTGGCAATGATATGCACCTACTTTAAGTAGTACTACTCTCTTCGTCCCAATTTGCATGCACCATTTAACTGGATACAAGTTTAAAAAATAAAAAAAGGCTTTGTTATATTTATCAAATTGTCCTTATTAAAGTCACCTCAATACTTTCTTTTAGTTGACTTTTCTTCACAATAAAGTATTACATGGGAGTTGGGATCCAATAAAGATAAAATGACAATGATGCCATTAAATATTGTCAAATAAGAAAAGATGACATTCTTTTTTAAACAAACTAAAAAGCAAATGGTGCCAAAGAGGGAGTAACACCTAAATCTTCTTTTGTTTTGATTTTGTTTTTAGATTTTAGAAAAGATAGAATAGTTACGGCCTCTGAACGCCGGTCCCATCTTATCTTGATTTGGTTATACTTGTATGTAGTCAGCCATGATAGCTCCACATGAGAGCCTTTTATGACCCCCTGCCTCTAAATTTGACATGTTTTATTTAGGTCCCTTTAAACTATCGATAGTTTCGATTAACCCTCTCCCCTGCAAACTTGGTCATTCGATAGTCTTCACCCACAACCTGATCTCATCCTATGAAAGTGAGATACTAATTTTGACATGCTATACGTACACCTCTAATTTATGACCACAAAATTCAAAAATAATTATTTAAATTCTTAAGTAAATTTCATGGTCAATGAAAAGAAGACACATTAAATGAAATGGAGCTAGAAGTATATATTTCATGTTGATTATGACAAACAAATTAACATTTTGTCTTTAAAAGTAAAACGTACACTTTATTAGAAGGAGTCAACAAGAATTATGGTCATCGTGCACAGTGGCGTACGCAGAACTTTAAATAAACAGTGTCGATTTTTATACAAGAAAGGATAAATATTTAATTACCACAATTATACACAAGGTATGTTTTTGTTCCATTGGTATAGTCTAGTTTTAAGCTAGAAGAGGTTTTGGGTTCAATACTACTTAACCACCCTTTTAAGAAATTTTTACAAAAAATAAGAAAATTTTACAGAAAAAGGACCAAGGCGGCCTTGTTGTTGAGTTGTGTCAGTTTTTTTAATATTACTCTTTGCAAGCAGTATTAGCATATAATCATGTATATATTTAATAAAAAATTTTGATGAAGCGGTGTCGCTTGACATCTCTTCACTCAACATGGGTCCGCCCCTGATCGTGCATATTCACAATGAAATTAGTGGAACACATTACACATAGTATAGTATATAGAATATAACCGGGGTGAAATTAACCTAACACTAAGCTCTAATTTAATTTCCAAGATTAAAGAATTCCGACCAAAGTGACACATGCTAATAAATCGAAAGTAAACGTGTGATTGATGACCATATTATATAGGGACAAACAAAAGGGAGTTTGAATGTTGCATAATTGACCACTAATTAAAATTCTGTTTCAGCGCCTGCCAGTGCGGTGTTGACCTTCAACAACAACGAAAAACAACTGAATGGGCAACTAACAATTTGGACCTTTTAAGCAGGTGTTTGGCCATGAAAATCAAAAAAAAATTGGAATTGAAATTAGAACTGAAGATGAAGTTGGAGTTAGAATTGTGTTTGACCGTGAATATAAATTAAAGTTATTTTTGACTTTTTATGAGAGAAGTGAAAGTGAAAAAAGTAAAAATTTACTTTTCCAAATACAATTCCAAATTATATTTGTAATTCTTATGACCAAACACTACAATTTTCACTAAAGTGAAATAATTTTTCGAAAAAAAAATAAAAAATTCTCATGACCAAACACCCTCTAAATGTCAGCTCCCTAAGGAACGTACTATTAGTATGTTTCAATTTATTTTATTAGACATGACATATAAAAATATATACTTAAGGTGTTGTGTGATAAACCTATTTATATTAATTAAAGAGGTCTTTTGACTACATCGCTCTTTAATTTTGTCTTTAAAATATACTCCATATGGTCTTCCTACACTACTTGAAAATGTAAAAGAAATAAATGAAAAACCTTTATTAAAATTGTACGTACTTCCTCCGTCCATAAATAGTTATCCACTTTTCTATTGACACAAGAATTAAGAAACAATAAATGATGGGGTAATTTTACCAAATCACCCTTTGAATATAATAAATGTTTTGCTTTGAAAAATGCAATGAGGGATGAATAGTATTTAATATCAAGGGTAAAATAGAAAAAAAGAGTAAATTATATATTAATTTTCCAAACTGGACAATTATTATTGGACATCCCAAATTAGAAATGTGGATAACTAAAGACGGATGGAGGTAGTATAATTTATTGTAGCTAGAGTAAATTTGGGAAAAGAAGAAATACTCCCTCCGTTCACTTTTATTTGACATATTTTAACTTGACACACCCATTAAGAAAACAATTAGTAACATGATTATTTTACCATAGTACCCCTATTAATTGATGGTTACCATTGTGTCTTGAAATTAGTTTGAAGAATAAACAATAAGCGTGAACTAGGAAGAAAAAAAAAAGTCGATCTACCTTGATATATCAAAAATGACAAGTAAAAGTAAAAATTCAATTAGGAAATAAATGACAAGTAATTCTGAATGGAGGGAGTAATACTCTTTTCTTAATTTTGAGAATGACACTTATTTTGGACTATGTATAATGGATTTATTGTAGCAAGAGTAATTTTGGGAAAGAACAAATACTCCCTCTGTCCAACAATATTTGTCCATGTTACTAAAATTAAATGTCCAATAATATTTGTTCAGTTTATAAAATCAATGGATAATTTGCCCATTTTTACCCATTTGTCCATTTTTACCCATTTTACCCTTGTTATTCATTACTCAATGTATTTCCCAAAACATTAAATTTATTATATTCAATGAATAATATAGTAAAATTATCCCTATTATTTATTATTTTTTAACATGTATGTCAAGTTAATAGTGAATAAATATTATTGGACGGAGGGAACAACACTCCTTTCTTAATTTTGAGAATGACATTTATTTTGGACTATTTGTTAATGGTTAGAAAATGACTTTAAAAGGACAGGAGGAATTAATATCTATATAGCCATAAGAATTTGAAAGGTCAAAAGATGTATAACAACAATTATGTGATTGTAAAAATTTGTCATTAAAGGACAGGAGGAAGTAATATCTATATAGCCAGAAGAATTTGAAAGGTCAAAAGATGTATAACAACAATTATGTGATTGCAAAAAAAATTTCATTATTGAAGATGAAATAAAAGGTTTAAATTATATATTTCAAATATAACAAATTGTAATTAATTAATTATTTTCACATACTTCTTCTTCCGTATTTACTTATCTATTATTGACTTGACACACTCTTAAGGAGGAATAAATAGAATATTAATTTTATTATATTACCTTTTGAATATGATAAATTCAATGTTTTGAGAAGTAATTATAGTTAATAATAAGGATAAATTGGAAATTAAGTAATAAATTATTTTTTTTATTTTTCAATAGAACAGCCCAGTGCACTAAAGCTAGAAAGGTCTGATCACAAGGATCTATTGTAGGTAGTCTTACCATGCATTTCTACAGTAGGAGGTTGTTTGCGCAGCTTGAACCCCGTGACCTCCTGGTCACATGTAAAAATAAATATCTATCTTTAATATACTGAATAAGTAAAAATGCATGAAACGTCATCACTCATTTCCTAACAATGTCATCATTCATATCCTGAGAAAAGTCCATGTACGTTACAAAAAATTTTATAATGAGAGAGGCACAACCAACATTAGTTGTGTGAGACTTCATTTTTATTTGACACTTGAATAATGGACCCATTTATTTACTTTTACATGCCACTCACTACCCCTCTCCCCCCCCCCCCCCTCTTTCACCCAACCTTTTTTTCTCTCATTTTCTTATATATTTTTTTTATCTCTAATCAATATCCAACACCCAAATACACAATTAAATAATTAATGTACTTAATAGAAAATATTACTAAACATATTTTTGATTTGAGACGCCTTTGAAACTGTTAAAATTATAAATATGAGTATTATTCAATATTCTTAATAGGATCAAATTAACTAAACACACAAACTAATTCGCATTTGCATTCATTTTAGCATATAAATTGATTAGATAAGATTATTTTAATAAATATAAATTATTTATTTAGATAGCACATGATAAATAATAACCTGACTATAAAGAAATTTCTTTATAATTGCATATTCTAAGGTAATAAACAAATTCATAAATATATTTTATTTAGAATATATCAAAAATTGAAAAAAAAAAAAAGAATTAAGAAAATATTGTATACTTTTCGGAACGGTCAATATTTTGTTCAAGTGTTTCATATTTGCTCTGATTTCTGATCTTGTTTCAAAACTACTTGTACTATATATATTTATTTATTTTTATTATTTTTTTTTTTTTTATTTTTATTTTTAAATAGGGATGACTACGGGACAAGGCCAAGCGGGTTTAAGAACTTATTTTAAAAATTTGTGCAGGGGTACGTGGGTCGCGGGTGGGATTTAAGTATTTTGAATTAAAACCTAAAGCGTTTAATTCATTCTTCAAAAAATCAGTCAGTCTCATACAATTTTTACTGCTCATTATATTATTATTAATATTAATATTATATCAATCTTCACATTATAATATTACTCTCGTCGTCCTAATTTATATAGTATTGTTTGATTTGACATAAAATTTAAGAAATAAAGCAAGACTTTTGAAATTTCTAGTCTAAAATGCTCCTTAACCATATGTGGCTATAAACCATTCTCCAAGGATAGAAGGATTGTTTTAAAGTTAAATTATTTCCATTGAAAAAAGACCGCAAATATATAAATTAAAACAAAACAAAAAAATCTAGGGAATAAGGGAAACTAGAAAATATTAAGATAATATAGTTAATTTAATACTATTAAAAAAAGTTAGTAACTAGAAGACACCGAAGAATTTTGGAGTTAATTGATATTAATAAAAAATGATGAATAATAAGCTATTTAATATTAATAGCTATAAGGGTGTTAGTTGTTTTAACAAAAAATTGCTTATTAATTTCTTTTTTATTAAATACATCATTTGGAAGTTGGACATTAGTTAGAAATAAAAACTATAAGAAAACGAAAGAAAAAAGGGGTGGGTAAAACGCGGGGTGGTGAGTGGCATGTAAAAAAGTAAATAAATGGACTCACTACTACTATCCAAATGTCAAAAGAAGAATGGAGCCTCACACAACTAATGTTGGTTGTAACTCCGCCCATTGTAAAATTTTCCGTAGGTTACTTCTAGATTCTTAATAATTTATGGTTTGGTCATAATTGTTTGTTTGGAAAAGAACAAAACTATAGACTATACTCTTTATTGGAATGACGACATCATCTTCCAAGAAGGTGAATTTGGTCGAGCTTGGCTAGGATGGACGGCTTCACAAGATCTGGACGGTCACGACTGATGAACCCAAGTTCAAGCTGGTCAACTCACAACATATATAAACTTATTGTCACTTACATGCAGGCATATGCTTATACGTACAGCTGCTCCCAATAAGGATTATATGTGAGAAAGCTCATACTTACTAAGTTTCAAAATTGTCATCATTATACGAATATTCACATGAATGGGAAATGAGTTTTTGGTCAAGCTTAGAATGTTTGGTTTTTTATTTTTTTATTTTTGGTCAAATTAGAATGTTTATTTGATGACAAGAAAATTAATTTAACAACTTTTCTTTCAAACAAATGTTTTTTCACTAAAACGTTAATGGTTTAATTTTTCCATCCTTCGTTTCTTTTGATTAAATTATAAGATAACATACATGTGGGGCTTTAATAAAGGAAAATTTTCAATTATATACAAAAAAATAAAATATTTATAAAAAAAGTAATTCACTTTTCATTTACAGAAAAAATAGCTAAAAAAAGATCATGGGCTCAACAGAGCTCAATTCAGCCCAAGGCCATTAGGCCATTTTTTCTTCCTTTTTTTTTTTTCAACGTTAATTTTTTTAAAGAAAAAAAAATTGCTGCGTTTTTTTTTTTATTAAAAAAAAAGCTTTTTCCCCCTTTTTTTCAAAACTTTCTCCATACAATTTTTTCATGTATCAATATTGTATAAATGGTGTATAAACATGTATATATGATATACAAATAGTTATGTAGTGTATATATAATATATCGATATTGTATAAATAGTTATGTAGTGTATATTTAATGTATTGATACTGTGTAAATAATCTATAAGCGTGTATCGATATTATATAAATGATATATATATATATATATATATATATATATATATATATATATATATATATATATGTGATGTACAAATAGTTATGTAGTGTATATGTAATATATCGATATTGTATAAATATGCATAAACATGTATCGATATTGTATAAATAGTTATGTAATGTATCGACATTGTATAATGGTGTATAAGCGTGTATCAATATTGTATAAATAGTATATAATTGTATATGTAAACGTGTATTGATATTGTATAAATAGGTATGTAATGTATTGGCATTCTATAAATGGTGTATAATCGTGTATTAATATTATATAAATAATTGTGTAATGTTATGTATCGATGTCGATATTCATTTGACTATCATACGTTCCCACCTTAAAAAAATAAAAGTATAAATAAAAAATAATAAAACAACATAAATATTTATTTTTTCCACAAAAGAAGTGAAACAATTAAAAAAAAAAGTTTTAAAAAAAGAGCAACAAAAAAAAATTTAAACAACGAATATTTTTCTTTTAAATAGAACAACAAAAAAAATAATTAAATTTTTTTTAAAAAAAATAGTGCAGAAAAGAAAAAGATAAAAAAACAGGTTATCATTTATATTCAAAATTCAAATGCAATGTTGAAAGATATAATTTAGCAAATAATGGTGCAGTGAAATGTTGGGGGGGGGGGGGAAAGAAAGCTTAGAGAGAGAGATGAAGTAGTGTGTAAGAGAGAATTAATAATAAATGTGTTTTATTACAGAAAATATACAACATGGGCCATTTTGGGTAATTTTTACAAAGCTGGGCCATTTTACTTGTAAATAATTGTAGTGGGCTGACATTCTGCATAATTTTCCCTTAATAGGGAAATAGGTGGTGTTGATTTATTAGTTTACGTGGATATTAGATCCACATTCATAAATAACCCGACTCATTTGAATTTATCTATTCGAAATTGTTGTATAGCTCGATTACTAAGAATTCACCATTGTTAAAGGATGTTGGTGTAATATACCACAAATAACAATGTTTACAATTGAAAATAAAATGAATAAACAATATTCAGGCTGAAGAGCGAATTTCTCGCTCTCTTTAAGGAGATTCAAGCCCACTGCGGCATAATCTACACCGATCCAGCAGTATCACTCTTCACTTGCCCCCTCCAGAATACAACAACCCAACAACATCGCACAAGTCAAGCAACTCCGAATTAGTTGAAGAGTCTCAAACTTCACCAAAAGAACACCTTCCTTCAACATATAATTACTCTCTTTTGTATAGTGAATATAGGTGCAGACTTAGCGTACGACCCGTTACGTCGTTACTAGAATCATCACGTCCAAGGGTACGGGGTACGAAAATTTCTTTAATATCCCTGAAAAAGGCTCGTAAAAGACTTAGTTAAATAAATTTGGAGTAGAAAAATTTTGGGACGGAATGATGTCATCCCGCCATAACATAATTTTTCTACTGTAACGGCGTCGTGGTAGTGGCATGCAAGCTGCTATAGCGAGGGACCGAAAACAGTCCACCCAAATTTTAAAACTCCCTTTTCTTTTCATTTGTAAATCAGAACAAGACTTTATTCTAAAAATTCCTTACGGTTGTCTCAAGACTCTGGAGCAATGGAGAAGAAGGAGTATGCTTAGAAGGGGTGAAACCTGATGATTTCTTGCGTTATTCACAATGGAGATTGCTAGAACGGAGCCAGGATTGTAAGTTCATGTCTCCGTAATAGTTGGTTGGCACCCAACTAGGTTAGTTTTAACTGAGTAGCAAATACCTATATTAGAAAACGTATGCATAACGTAGATTGACAGAAAATTTCATGCGTAAGCCTGCGGGTAAGGTGTTTAGATGGATAAAATCAGGAGACTAGGGCTATGCGAATAAGATGGATATACTTGAATGAGGTGTTGTGATGTGATTGATGCTGCCTTGTTATTCTTTGTGTGTGTTAATCGATTAGCAAGTAAAAATGGTTGGTTATGGTTGATGTAAATGCCTTGTTCCTTGCTTAATGGGTTGATTGTGTAATTTGGAGATAACTTAGAGTTAAGATGGAAGTTTGGAAAGTAAGGGCGTGTAGATTTGAGGGGTTGTGTGTGTGTCCCAAATATCGGTAGCCCGAAGGTTGTTCTAAAGAAATGTGGGTTGCTTGTTTTATGTATTTACTTGGTCCCAGATATTATTATTGGTGGAAAGGGGTAGGTGATGGTTGAATTATAGTTAAATACTCAATTTTATTTATGTGTGTATGTTAATTACATATTTGTCTACTTATTGCAATGCATGCTATTGAATGATTAACTTGTTGGATAATTTACAAGTTGTTTGATCACCTGAAATGAGATTATGTAACAAGGCGTGTTTTTAAGTACAAGTTTTGTTGAATTATCTCATTATGTGATTGTACATGTTATGCCATGGATTGATATTGTGAGATGACTGGTAAAGATTGATTGTCACAGAATTGGTGGATTTCAGGGAGGATAAGGATGGAAACATTGAAATAAGGGTGGTATAATACTAGTTTGGGATAAGGGTGACAGACACTAGTTGTCTGGGTTATTTGGTACATGGACTGAGCTCGTCTCCTATAGGTTATGGCTAGTTGGCATTTATAAGACTCATAGCATGTGTGTACACGATATTGGAGAGTTTGACGGTTTCTTGAGTGAATCGGGTTACATTGTTGCTGTTATTTAGATCCATGAGTGGTCCGAGCTATTGATATACTTGAACTAAGTTGATATTATTGAAGTTCAATAAAGAAGTAATCATAATAAGGATGGGTTTTCTGTTATGAGTCGTGGTAATTAACTTGGTTGAATAATTGTACATGTAATATGCTTCCTTGTTTATTTGAATGATTGCCTAAGAGAATCTGCAAAGAAAAGACTGATTGAAGGATAATGGTAAATGTTACGTGGTTGCTCCTTATTTACAAATTTGTCGATTGAATGTTGATAATAAAAGACATGTTTAGGTTGGTCGTATGAGTTAAAGTATTAGTAGATGACAATGAATTGTATAGCAAATATGTGTAAGATAAATTCATGTGTTATCCCTTATCTAGGTAGTGTTCGGGTGAGTATAGTTATGAACGAGATAAGAACAGAGTAGTTCTTTAATTACCTTGGTGTTCCTGAATAAATATATATCATTAGATCGTAGAGGGGATATTTGATTGATGTGTAGTTAATAGTGGGAAGCAAGGAGGAGAGTGGTGATTGAGAAATGGTCAATAATTATAAGTTTAATTGTTATTTTATAAGTGCATGTTTAATTTCAGATATTTATATTGTATTTATGTGATTTAACTTGGATCGACCGATGATGCTTACCAGTACGTGGGGTTGTACTAATTCTACTCTTGCTATACCTTTTTTAGGGTATAGCCTATTGCAGGATAAGTTCAGGTTTCATTGCTTGATGCGGATAGAGATCTTCAGCAACTTCCATCTTCTTATTCCTATGATGGGAGCTGAGTCTTGTTATTTTTCTTGTCTTTTAGTAGCTCTTGTACCGGTCTAGACTATATCTTCTGGGTAAAGAATTATGTTTTATGTATTTGATGATTTGTAATAAACTTTATATCATTTTAAAAGAGATTTATATCTTTCTTTCACAATATTCCGCATGTTTTCTCATTGGGTGGTAACAGCTCTCCTATCTAGATGGATTAGAGTAGGTGCCCTCACGATTCGGTTAGTTGGGTCGTGACACTTAGAATATTTTCTTTGTCTCAATTCTCTCTTTCACTACTACACACTATAATATTTTTCCACATTTATCATATCAGGAAGAAACACCACTATTTATAGATAAGGAATTCTTCCTTGTGTTGAATAGGAAGAATATGGACAGTAAAGTTGGTAGAAAAATGATCCATAGATTACAAGAAACTAATGTCATGAGAGTCACAAGAAACCAATGGTCATATAAGTTACAAGAACGTAATGACCATGAGAGTTACAAGAACTAATGCTCATATGAGTTTCAAGAATGTTAAGCCACTTTGTTCACTTTATGTCTACTAATTAGCATGAATTTTAATATAATAATTTTGATATTAAAATGCACCAACAAAGAATGAAGAAGTTGAACTGAACCTAAATCTGAATCGATTGGAGCTTGTTCACATCGGTTTTGAACAAAATCAAAGCTCCAAACGAAGAAGACATTATTATTTTTTGAATCTATTCAAACGCAAAATGCGAATCATCAAAAAAAATTGGATACGAACAAATAATTTCTACTTGGTGGGTTAATTAACCCGAATGCACCGTATTATTTATAGTTGGGGCCAAATGGACAAATAAATCAATTTCACTTATTTAACTAATTTTCCACATGTATCATCAAATAATTCAGTTAAAAGGAGGAGTTTTTCTAACTCAAAAACTAATGTTAAGGGCATGGGATTCAATAGATGGAAGGAGAGGCATTTTAAATTCAAATATTAATATTAAGGATAATTGGAATTCAATAAATAAAGGGATAATTTCAAATATATACAAAAAAGTGATATGTTTACAAAAAATATAGCCAATTTTTTTTTTACAAAAAAATAGCTCAAAAATGAACTAGCCAAAAAAAAAAAGAACTACAACAAAAATAGCCGCTTATGTGCGGCTTACACTTATCTTTAGTACTCTGTGTTTCAGAAATAATCTTACACTTATCTTTAGTACTCTGTGTTTCGGAAATAATTTCATGTAATTAAGCAACACTTGTAAGAGTGAGTTTATCATTTACATCACTAACAATTAAATATGCCTTAATATATATATATATGGGGGAGGGGGGGGGGGGGATTGTAATGTATCGTTATTGTATAAATGTGTATAAACGTGTATCAATATTGTATAAATAGTTATGCAATGTATCGATATTGTATAAATAGTGTATAAACGTGTATAAAAAATATATAAATAGTGTATAAACGTGTATCAATATTGTATAAAAGTTATGTAATGTATCGTATTGTATAAATGATGTATAAACGTATATTGGTCCTCTTTTTTTAAATATGAGGCACGTCATATGAATACAAGAATTTTCAACTTAATGAAGTTAGCAAAAGCCAGTAACCTTGAGTTATGAACCAAAAAAAAAAAAGAAATTGCTAAAAGATGCTCAAAATTTTAATATTTCCAAGTAATAGATGAAGAATTGCTAATGGATTCAATTATGCAGCAAGGAAGTGATCAAACAGTCCCAAATTTTAGATATGAGCTCATTTAGATGTTTTGTATCTTTTGATATATAATTCGCTCGAAACGATTCACGTTTGCGGTATGTCGAATTAAAAAAAAAAAAAGCAACCAAGAAAAGGAGGAGGAGGAGGACGAGGACGAGGAGAAAGGCCGAATGGCCATTTTTTGGAAAGTTGGCTATTATTTTGGTAAATAATATGGCCGAGAGGCCATTAGCCGTAATTACCCCATAAATAAAAGGCGAGTAAATTTAAATTATTTTCAATACCTTAGAGGCGTTTTGACTATTTTTCAAAATAATTTTTCTCCCTCTCGAGCAAAAACTATTTTCTTTGTAACTTTCTTCATTCTTAGTTTCATATGTATCTTAGGCAGTATAAGGATTTTCACTGTTAACGACTTTAGATAATTAAAGAGGTTTGTCACATAACATTGATAGAGAAAATGTTGTATCTATTGTATGGTTGAAATTTAAAAAAAAAAATAGGTTCGAAATTTAAAGGACATGAAAAAAGACTAAATTGATCAAAGTATGGATTGAAAATAAGGTTTCCATTTTTAACCTAATTCTTGAATGAGGTGTAAAAAACAAAAGTGACCAAAGTATGAGCTCAAAATAAAGTTTTTATTTTCTACCTATATACTCTCCATTAATGGACCAGGCCTTAACAGTCATTGAGGTCCATGAAAACATACAATACAGTAATTTAGAGGAAAAGTACATTTTTACACCATAAGAGCAAACTATTTATAATTAAATTCCCCCTTACATAAAATGTCTTCACTAACTAATTACATAAAATGTCCCCTTCCCTTGGAGCTTTAGTTATTTATCTCCCCTTTAATTCTTTTTCTTATTATTTCTCTACTTCTTTTCTTTTTTTTCTCATTTCCTTTTTTTTTTTCTTTTTATGCTTCTTTGTTCATTTATTTTTTTCATAAAATTATTTTATTCTTTATTTTCTTTTTACACCATAATTTAATTCACACTCAATTTTTATTTTATGTACTCCTTTTTTTTTTTTCTCGTTTATTTCTTTATTCATTTATCTTTTTCTCTACTTCTTTTTTTTTTTTGCTTTTATTTTTTCTCTTTTTTGTTCCTTTATTGGTTCCTTTTATTTTTGAGTTTTTATTTTTTTTTAAAATTTCTTTATTTCTTATTCCTTTTCTTTTTTTTCGTTTATTTCTTTATTCTTTATTTTTTTTCTCTGCTTCTTATTTTTCCTTCTTTTATTTTTCTCTTTTTTTCTTTTATTGGTTCATTTTATTTTTTATTTTCTCTTTTTTTTTTCAATTTCTTTATTTCTTGTTGCTTTCCTTTTCTTTTTGTTTTTTCATTTATTTCTGCATGCTTTATTTTTTTTCCTCTTTTTTTCTCAAATCATAATATTCTTTAATTTTTCACCACAAGCTAATTTCATATTTTTGGTTTTTTTTATTTTTGTTTTTTATTTTATTTATTTCTTTTCTTTTATAATTTTATTTGATTCTCTTTTCTTTTTTTATTTCTGTTTTTCATTTGATTCAGTCCGTAATGATACCATCACAATATATCTATACACTGTCATGGTATCATTGATATATGCTTCAATCCTTCAGTCAGACCTCCATGATACCATCACAGTATATATATATAGATACTGACATGGTTTCATTAGTTTGCTTCAGTCCGTAATGATACCATCACAGTGTATCTATATACCGTCATGGTATCATTGATGTATGCTTCATCATTCAGTGAGACCTCCATGATACCATTACAGTATATCTATAGATTGTCATGGTATCATTAATGTCTGCTTCAGTCCTTCAATCAGACCTCCATGATACGATCATAGTATATATATATATATATTGGCATGGTATCATTGGGTTTGCTTCAGTCCGTAATGATACCATCACAGTATATCTATATACCAACATGGTATCATTGATATATGCTTCATCATTCAGTGAGACCTCCATGATACCATCACAATATATATATATATATCCTAACGTGATATCATTGGGTTTGCTTCAGTCCGTAATGATACCCTCACAATATATCTATATACTGTCATCATTGATGTCTGCTTCAATCCTTCAGTGAGACCTCAATGATATATATATATATATACATACATACTGACATGGCATCATTGGATTTGCTTTAGTCCGTAATGATACCATTACAGTATATCTATATACCGTCATGGTATCATCGATGTATGCTTCATCATTCAGTGAGACCTCCATGATACCATCACAATATATCTATACATTGTCATAGTATCATTGATGTCTGCTTCAATCCTTCAGTTAGACCTCCATGATACCATCATAGTGTAATATACTGACATAGTATCATTGAGGTTTGCTTCAGTCTGTAATGATACCATAACAGTATATCTATATACTATCATGGTATCATTGATGTCTGCTTCAATCCTCAGTGAGACCTCCATGATACCATTATAGTATATCTATATACCGTCATGGTATCATTATTGTCTACTTCAATCCTTCAGTCAGACCTCCATAATACAATTACAGTATATCTATACACCGTCATGGTATCATTGTTGTCTGCTTCAATCCTTCAGTCAGACCTCCATGATACCAGCATAGTATATATATACCGATATGGTATCATTTAGGTCTGTTTCATTTAGTCAGTGAGCCGCTTCTCAATCCTCTATGATACCGATATGGAATATAGTATATATTAACAATTACACTTAATTTTGGTATTTTAATTTTTATGTCAATTTTAGCAAGTTATTTTTAAAAAAATAATTATAAAATTGAATCTTATTTTAGATATAAGTTTTGTTTTCATTTGTAAAAGTAAAATAAATATTTAAGAAAATATATTTTCATTAATTTAAATTTTAATGAATAAACTAGTGACTTAGGTATTTTTTTTCTTAATTATTTTATTTTGTAGACTAATTATTTAATTTTAATATTTTTATTAATTTAAAAGTAATTAATCCCCAATCATTACAAAATCATTCTTCTTAATTACTCCCTCCGTTCCATTTTATGTGGCACCATTTAACTTGACACAGAATTTAAGAAAGAAAGAAAGACTTTTAATAAATAAGCTAGTGACTTCAGTTTTTCTACATTATTTATTATTTTCACTAACAATTAAATATTCCTTAATATATATATATATATGTAATGTATCGTTATTGTATAAATGTGTATAAACGTGTATCAATATTGTATAAATAGTTATGTAATGTATCGATATAGTATGAATAGTGTATAAACGTGTATAAAAAATATATAAATAGTGTATAAACGTGTATCAATATTGTATAAAAGTTATGTAATGTATCGGTATTGTATAAATGATGTATAAACGTATATTGGTCCTCTTTTTTTTAGATATGAGGCACGTCATATGAATACAAGAATTTTCAAGTTAATGAAGTTAGCAAAAGCCATTAGCATTGAGTTATGAAACAAAAAATACAAATTGCTAAAAGATGCTCAAAATCTTAATATTTTCAAGTAATAGATGAAGAATTGCTAATGGATTCAATTATGCAGCAAGGAAGTGATCAAACTGTCCCAAATTTTAGATATGAGTTCGTTTAGATGTTTTGTATCTTTTGATATATAATTTGTTCGAAACGACTCACGTTTGCTGTATGTCGAATTAAAAAAAAAAAAGCAATCAAGAAAAGGAGGAGGACGAGGAAGAGGAGGACAAGGAGAAAGGCCGAATGGCCATTTTTTGGAAAGTCGACTATTATTTTGGTAAATAATATGGCCAAGAGGCCATTAGCAGTAATTACCCCATAAATAAAAGGCGAGTAAATTTAAATTATTTTCAATACCTAAGAGGCGTTTTGACTATTTTTCAAAATAATTTTCCTCCCTCTCGAGCAAAACCTATATTTCTTTGTAACTTTCTTCATTTTTAGTTTCATATGTATCTTAGGCAGTATAAGTAAGGATTTTCAATGTTAACGACTTTAGATAATTAAAGAGGTTTGTCACATAATATTGATAGAGAAAAATGTTGTATCTTATTGTATGGTTGAAAGTTAAAAAAAAAAAAAAAACAGATTCGAAATTTAAATGACATGAAAAAAAGACTAAATTGATCAAAGAATAAATTGAAAATAAGGTTTTCGTTTTTATCCTAATTCCTGAATGAGGTGTAAAAGACAAAAGTGACTAAAGTATGAGCTCAAAATAAAGTTTTTATTTTCTACCTATATTGCACTAAATTAGTACACTATATACTCTCCATTAATGGACCAGGCCTTAACAGCCATTGAGGTCCATGAAAACATATAGTGCATTAATTTAGTGTTCTATATGACTCCAAAAATTAATCCAACAGTTGATTTTTCTTTTTGGTAATTAAAGGAATTTATCGCTCACCAACTAGGAACTTGGTTTAGTGCATTGATTACCTGAGGTCTCAAGTTAACAGACCTCAGAAAACCAAAGAAAAACTCTAACGACCCTCTCCGTCGTTACGGAAAAGTCTAACATACAAAAATTTGAGTTAAGTTTATCCCCGAATTGAGAGTTAGAATTTTCAGGCTAGGCTAGTCTTGGAGGAAATCTGAACGAGGTATGGTCTAGGATAATCCGGGAATGGATTGGGTAAATGTAATAAATTTTAGCATGTTATTATGTTAGCTAAGACGATAAGAAATCCGTAGGATTTTTCGAAAGTGAATTTGGGTAAGTAGAACCCTCAATATCAAACTTGACATAAAGGGGTTAGTCTGGAATGTCATGATATGAGGATGCGTTGCAAAAAAGGCAAAACTGGGAGCAATTTCGAGTTTCTGCCTCGCAACATCAGCTATAGCGGGTGGCAAGCTGCTATGATAACGTCGCTATAGCGAGAATCAAACTCGGTCAATCCCGCCATAGCGTGTATGTTCCTCTATAGTGGGATAGGGCCGCTATAGCGGGATATACGCAGATTTATGCAGAAATTTCCCCAAAATAGTTTATTATTTTCTAAATTTGTTTTAGGGAAAGCTTAGGCTATTTTGGGTGATTTCTACCAAATTTCTTCGTAAAGGTAAGCTAATCACTCCCATTAACTAGTTTTTTGAATTTCTAACCTTAGAATCACTAGTTTACGAGGTTTGGGGGGTATTTAGCTTAACCTAGCTGATTTTTCTGGTGCAATAGGATAAATTAGGTGTAAAACCTTTGGGTATTGGTTTAAAGTTAATAATTTACTCTTGTATGACTATAATTCACTAATGTAACCATGAAATTGGTAGGTTTGAGGTGAATTTATGGTGGAAAACCCCTAGAATTGAAGAAATGATTATGAAATTGACCTTGGAGTTCGGGATTATGTTATAATCCTCGATATTGTAGGTCATTTATTTGATTATGTGTTATATTCATGTTTTAGACCACAATCAAGTCGAGGTTGCAAGAAAAGGGAAGGCTCAAGTTCGTTAGAGCATTTTTGGCTTGGATTAAGGTAGGCAATGGTTTAATGTAGCTCAAACCCAATTTATTTTATGTGTTTATGATAATTATTCCTTGGTATTGCTTGTACAATGCATGTTACAGAAAAGTGAATAGTTGTTTGATATCCTAAGTGTTAATTTGCATGTAATGAACTTATACAAAAGCTTGTTGATTTTTACAAGTGTTGTTTCTGTTATCATTGTGGTTATGATATCTGTCATTATTGTGGGATGTACCAGTATTTGGACGTCTTCACGGAATTGGTTGGTATAAGGTTGGTAGACACTTGATATCTGAGATTTGATACATGGACAAGAGTTCATCCCCTACAGGTCATGGCTAGTGGGCAACCATAAGACCCTTAGCATGTATGTACAAGGTATTGGTGAGTGTGACGATTCCTTGAGTGACCCGAGGATTATGTGTTTACTGTTATATTGATTTCTTGAGTGAACCGGGCTTAAGTGTTGACTTGGTGTATTTGTTCCATGAGTGAACCATATTAATATACTTATTTGCTAAAGGTGATTTCTTTATATAAATCAGGTTGCATGATAATTGTCATTGTTGTTATTCTGATGGACTCTTGAGAGGTCCAGCTAATTGTAAGTTATGGCATAACTCTATATTATCTATTTACTTGTATAATTGAGACATGGTTGATTTAAATGCGGTGTCATGATTGTTGACTTAGAGTCTTGTTGGCAGTCATGGTCTTGACTTAACTTTTTATCCATGTTGACTTAGAATGACTAAGTTCTATAAAGTGTGAATAAGGTTAAGTGTTATGTACTTAAGGTAAGGCTACATGGTATGTGTTCATTGTTGTTGTCTTGTTTTACTAAGTTATGGTTATGTGTTCATATTTCTCATTTTGGATTGGCCGATGACCCTACCAGTACACCGTTATTTTCTTGTGTACTGATACTATATGTGCTCTTCTTTTTGTTGAGTGCAGAACATATTTCAGCGACTATTTCGAGACCTCAATTGTGATTCAAATAGTGTTCAAACTCAAGGGTGAGCTACATCTTTCGGGCTGCCATGAGTTCTTCATTCAGTTTCTGGTTTATTGTTTCAGACTTAGACATGTTTCAGTTGTTTTGGGTTGATCCCATTTATTGACTATGTAGTAGTTTAGGTATAATGACTTTCAGATTCTAGGGGATTATTTAGAATTTCCCTATTATTATGTTTGGTTTAGTTATCGAATTATTAGTTTCTTAACGGGAATAGTTTAGTTGCCTAATTTTTGGCTAAGTATTGGATTGAATATTTGAGAAGGTTGGTTCTCCCACTAAGGGTTAGTGTGAGTGCCACTCACTGCGTGTTTGGGTCATGACAAAATTAGTATCAGAGCCCTAGGTTCGTTGATCTCATTATATCAAAATGGGTTTAGTAGAGTCTTGCGGAACGGTATGGAGACGTCTGTACTTTTCTTTAAGAGGCTATAGGACTTTAGGAAACTATCATTTCTTTCTTCTTTCGTGCCATGACCTGATTCCAATTGGTATCTAGTGATATAAATTGGTATCTGACCTTCTTCATTTTTTTGTTCACAGATGGTGAATACTAGAACGAATGGATCCAGAGCCACACAAGCAACTCTAGCTGCATAACCGGTTGTCCAAGGACTAGGATACGAAAGGGGTAAGGAAAAGGGAAGAGGGAGAGCAGCACCTGCTAGGAGAGGAGCTCGGACAGCAACTAGTCATCCACGTCAAAGATCAGTGACTCCTCCCCACCCCAGGATCATTATGAGAAGGCTGAGGAGATGAATGGGGATGTTGTGGAGCAGGAGGAGGTGGCACTCTTCCCCCTATGTCTTCGGAGATGATTCAGCAGGTCCTTTCTTGTTTGAGTTGATTAGCTGGTTTTGGGGCCACTCCTGCTATGCCTGCTTATCAGTTTCTAGGTGTTTAGTTTACTGCTACAGTTGCTCCTAGAATCGGTGAGGCTTTGGGACTGAGATCTTTCCTCGTCTGGTGTTAGGTCCAGTCATGACAGAGACCGAGCATGACATACTGACCAAGTTTTTAAAGATGAAACCTCCTACTTTTATTGGTTCTGAGACAGAGGATGCATTTGAGTTCATTATTGATTGTTATGAAAGGCTACATAAAATGGGTATTGTTGAGTAGTACGGTGTTGAGTTTGATACTTTCCAGCTGGAAGGTGATGCCAAGCAGTGGTGGAAGGCGTATATGGAATGTCGGTCACTAGTTTTTCCTCCATTGACATAGGCTAAGTTTCATACCCCATTTTTGGAGAAGTATGTACCCCATAAGGATGAGTTTTTGGCTTTTGAGCAGGGTAATATGTCTGTTGCGGCCTATAAGGCCAAGTTTTATGCTTTGTCCCGTTATACGACTCAGCTACTTGGTACAGAGAAGGAGAGGATTAGGTTATTTGTGAAGGGCCTGAACACTGACTTGCAGGTTTTGTCTATTCATATGACTTCTGTCGGGAAGACCTTTAACGAGCTTGTTGATATTATGAAGAAGGTAGAAGGGGTAAGGCTAGTTGGTCAGGCCAAGGTGTTAGCAAAAAAGTACCGAAATGCGGGTAACTTTGGTAGTTCTTACTCCAGGGGTCCTAGCCAACAGACTTATTCATCTTGTCCCATTCAGTCAGCTCTGCCAGCTTTTACAGGTGGTCAGCCAGGGGCTATTCAGCAAGCCTCAGTTGCTAGAGGCAAAGTGTTTTCTTATTCTTCGGCCAACAGGCCTTCTCTTAAACGAGTTGTTATGCTTGTGGTGTTGTTAGGCACTTCAATAGAGAGTGTCCTCAGAGACAGGCTGGGTTACAGGGCCAACAGCAGGCTAAGGTTGTGGTTCATGCTGGTAGAGGTGGTAGAGGTAATGGTAATAATAAGGGTCGTTCATAGGGTGGGCGGGATAATAATCAAAGAGGTCGTGGTGGAAATCGAGTTAATGGGAATGTAGGGAAACGTGGAGCGCAACTTGCTAGGGAGGTTGCCCAGCTTGATGATAGAGCTCACTGTTATGCCTTCCTAGGCAAGACGAGACCAAGGCGTCTGACATCGTCATTACAGGTACTATTCTCGTCTGCGATCGAATGGTTACTATTTTATTTGATTCGTATTCCACTTATTCTTATGTATCTGTTAGATTTTCCTTGGGATTGGACTTGATTTGTGATATACTTGACTCTCATGTTTATGTGTCTACTCCAGTTAGAGACTCTATGGTAGGGACCCATGTTTATCGTACATGTTCTATTTTGTTCATAGGTTTCCAAACTTGGGTAGATTTGATAATCTTGGATATGCTTGACTTTGACATTATCCTGGGTGTTACTTAGCTATCTCTGTATCATGTTGTTTTAAATTGTAATGCTAAGACAGTGACTTTAGAGATGCTCAAAATGGATAAGTTAAAATGGGAAGGTGTGTATAAGCTTAAGCCTGTGAAGATTATATCTTTTATTCGTGCTAAAAAGTTATTTGGGAGAGGGTGTTCGGCTTTTCTAGCCCATCTCTGGGATGTTAGTGTAAAATCTTCTTTTATTGAGTCAGTCCCTATGGTGTCAAAATTTTAGGAGTTTTTTCCTACAGATTTGTCTAGTACACCTCCGAACTGGGACATTGACTTCTGTATTGATTTAGAGTTGGCTACTCGCCCCATTTCTATTTCTCCCTATCGAATGGCTTCAGCTGAGTTGAGGGAACTCATGATTAAGTTGCAGGAGTTGCTTGATCAGGGATTTATTCATCCCAGTGCTTCTTTTTGGGGTGCTCCACTATTGTTCGTTAAGAAGTAGTATGGTAGCCTAAGGATGTGTATTGATTACATGCAGTTGAATAAGGTTACCATCAAGAATAAGTATCCCTTGCACCGGATAGATGATCTTTTTGACCAGTTGCAGGCTGCTTCCATTTTTTCCAATATAGACTTGATATTGGGTTATCACCAGTTAAATATTCATCCTGAGGATATACCCAAGACAGCCTTTAAGACTCAGTATAGGCACTATGAGTTCTTGGTGATGTCATTCGAATTGACTAATGTCGCGGCAACTTTCATGAGCTTGATGAACGATATCTTTAAGTTATTCTTGAGTTCTTTTCTGATTGTTTTTATTGATAACATTCTGGTTTACTCCAAGAGAAAGGAGGAACATGCAGTTCATCTTCACATTGTGTTGGGAATTTTGAAGAAGAAGCAGTTATATGCTAGGTTCTCAAAATGGGAGTTTTGGTTGTCTTTGGTTACCTTCTTAGGGCATGTGATTTCGAAAAAAAGGGTGATGGCATATCCCCAGAAGATTGAGGCTATTAAAAGTTGGGTTCGACCTAGATCTGTGACTAGGTTAGGAGTTTTGTGGGTCTTGCTAGCTACTATCGCAGGTTTGTCAAGAATTCTGCATCTATTGCTACTCACTTGACAAGGTTGACTCAGAAAGAGGTGTCATTTGTTTGGTCGGATAAGTGTGAGGAGAGCTTCCAAAAGCTCAAGACATTTTTGACTACAACTCCTTTTCTTTCCCTACCAGTAGAAGGTAAAATTTCATTATATTTTGTGATGTTGCACTTTCTGGTTTGGGTGTAGTGTTAATACAGGACAGGAATGTAATTGCCTACGCTTCAAGGCAATTGAAGCCTCATAAGAAGAATTACCCAACCCATGACTTGGAGTTGGCGGTAGTGGTCTTTGCATTAAAGATTTGGAGACACTATCTCTACGGTGTCAAGTGTGAGGTGTCTATAAACCCTTGCAGTCTGCAACATGTATTTATGCAAAGGGATTTGAATTTAAGGCAGATAAGATGGATGGAATTATTAAAAGACTATGATGTGACCATCTAGTATCATCCGGGTAACACCAATCTAGTGGCAGACGCATTGAGCTAGAAAGCGGTAAGTATGGGTAGTCTGGATTGTTTGAGGGTGTCAAGGCGACCCTTGGCTAGAGAAATTCAGACTCTAGCATCTCTGTCTATGTAGTTTGGTATTTTTGAAAGAGGTAGACTATTAGCTAGTATGGAGGTAAGGTCAACATTCCTTAATCAGATCAAGACCAGATAGTTTGAAGTTGAGAAGTTGAACAAACTTTAGAACAAAGTAGTATGTGGTAAAGCTTCTGATGCCACACTTTATGCGTGTGGGGTATTAATGGTGAGGGGACGCATGGGCGTGCCCCAAGTTGGTGATCTGATTCCAGTTTTGCTTGCAGAAGCTCATGGTTGTCGATATTCTATTCATTCGGGTGCTACCAAGATGTACCATAACTTGAGATAGCTTTATTGGTGGCCCAGGATGAAAGGGGATATAGTGAAGTATGTGTCTAAATACCACAATTATCATTAGGTTAAGTACGAGCATCAAACGCCTGTAGGTTTACTTTAGAGGATGCCCATTCCCGAGTGGAAGTGGGAAAGAATAGTTATGGACTTCGTGGTAGGTCTTCCGAAGACCTTAGGGCAGCGTGACTCGATTTGGGTCATAGTAGACAGGCTAACCAGTCAGCTCATTTTATCCCAGTTACAGTGGATTACAGCTCAAAACAGTTAGCCAAGATTTATGTCAAGAAGATATTGAGGCTACACGGGGTGCCAATTTCCATTATTTCTGATAGAGGTTCGCAGTTCACCTCTAAGTTTTGGGATAGGCTACATGAAGAGTCGGGCACTAAGCTCCACTTCAGCACTGCTTTCCATTCTCAGACTGACGGGCAGTCAGAAAGGACTATTCAGGTGCTTGAGGATATGTTGAGGGTCTACATGATTGACTTTGGTGGTCATTGGGATAAGTTTTTGTCATTGTGTAAATTTTCATACAACAATATCTATCACTCTAGCATTGATATATTTCCATTAGAAGCATTTTATGGGAGAAGGTGTAAATCACCCATAGGATGGTTCAAAGTTGGAGATGTGAAATCTTTGGATACGGACTTGGTGAAGGAAGCTCAAGAAAAGGGGAGGTTCATTCAAACCAAGTTGTTGGTAGCCCAGAGTAGGCAAATAAATACGCAGACCGTAAGGTAAGGGATATGTCATTCTAAGTTGGTGAATAAGTTTTGTTGAATGTATCTCCTATGAAGGAAGTTATGAGATTTGGCAAGAAGGGTAAGCTAAGACCTCGGTATATAGGTCTGTTTGAGGTTTTTGAGGATGTGGGTTCGGTAGCATACAGGTTGGTGTTTCCACCAAGCTTGTCGGGGGTTCATCCGGTGTTCTATGTATCTATGCTTAAGAGATATCATAGGGACGTAGATTACATTATAAAATAGTATTCAGTTTCACTTGATAAGGATCTTTCCTATGAGGAGGAGCCAGTTGCTATTCTTGATCGGGATGTACGTAAGTTTAGGACAAAGGAAATTCGATCGGCAAAGGTACAATAGAAGCATCGTCTAGTTAAGGAAGCTACTTGGAAAATCGAGAAGGACATGCGAGACAAGTACCCTCACTTATTTGAGGTTACAGGTACTCTTTTATTTTCTTGACTTGGCTCACTTTTCTTGTTTGATCATTCGGGGATGAACAATGGGTAAATTGGTATCTGTTGTAATGACTCTTTCCGTCGTTACGGGAAAGTCTAACCTACAAAAATTTGGGTTAAATTTTTCTCGGAATTAGGAGTTAGAATTTTTAGGCTAGGCTACTCTTGGACGAAATTTGAGTAGGTATGGTTTAGGGCAATCCAAAAATAGATTGGGTAAATGTAATAAATTTTAGCATGTTATTATGTTAGCTAAGATGATAAAAAATCTATAGGATGTTTTAGAAGTGAATTTGGGTAAGTAGAACTCTCGATATCGAACTTGACGTAAAAGGGTTAGTCCGGAATGTCATGGTTTGAGGGTGCTTTGTGAAAAAAGAAAAACTAGAAGCAATTCAGAGTTTCTGCCTCGCCACACCTGCTATAGTGGGTGGCGGGCCTCTATGATGACGCCATTATAGAGAAATAATTCTCACTATAGCGGGAATCAAACTCGATCAATCCCGCCATAGAGGGCATGTTCCGCTATAGCGAGATAGAGTCACTATATACACGAATTTGTGCAGAAATTTCCCCAAAATAGTTTCTTATTTTCTAAGTTTTGGGGAAAGCTTAGGCGATTTTGGGTGATTTTCCACTAAATTTCTTCGTAAAGATAAGTTAATCACTCCCATTAACTAGTTTTTTGGATTTCTAACCTTAAAATCACTAGTTTACTAGTTTTGGGGAGGATTTAGCTTAACTTAGCTGATTTTTTTGGCGTAATAGGGTAAATTAGGTGTAAAACCTTTGGGTTTTGGTTTAAAGATAATAATTTACTCTTGCATGACTATAATTCACTAACGTAACCATGAAATTAGAAGGTTTAAGGTGAATTTATAGTGGAAAACCCCTAGAATTGAAGGAATGATCATGAAATTGGCCTTGGGTTCGGAATTAGGTTATAATCCTCAATATTGTAGGTTATTTGGTTGATTATGTGTTATATTCATGTTTTTAGACCACAATCAAGCCGAGGTTGCAAGAAAAGGAAGGCTCAAGTTCATTAGAGCATTTCAGGCTTGGATTGAGGTAGGTGATGGATTCATGTAGTTGAAACCCAATTTATTTTATGTGTGCATGATAACTATTCCTTCGTATTGCATGTACAATACATGTTCCAGGAAAGTGAATGACTGTTTGATATCCTAAGTGTTAATTGCATGCAATTAACTTATATGAAAGCTTGCTAGTTTTTACAAGTGTTGTTCTGTTATCATTGTGGTTGTGATAGCTGTCATTATTGTGGGATGTACCAGTATTTGGACGTCTTCACAGGATTGGTTGGTATAAGGTTGACATACACTTGATGTCTGAGATTTGGTATATGGACAAAAGCTCGTTCCCTGCAGGTCATGGCTAGCGGCCATAAGACCCTTAGCATGTATCTACAAGGAATTGGTTAATGTGACGATTCCTTAAGTGAACCGGGGATTATGTGTTTACTGTTATATTGGTTCCTTAAGTGAACCGGGCTTAAGTGTTGACTTGATTTAGTGGTTCCTTGAGTGAACCAGATTAATGTGCTTATTTGCTAAAGGTGATTTCTTTATGTAAATCAGGTTGTATGATAATTGTCATTGTTGTTATTCTGATGGACCCTTGAGAGGTCCGAGCTAATCGTGAGTTGTGGCATAACTCTATAAAGTCTATTTACTTGTGTAATTGAGACATGGTTGATTTAAATGCTGGCGTCATAATTGTTGACATGGATTCTTGTTGGTTGTCATGGTCTTGACTTGACTTGTTAACCATTTTGACTTATAATGACTAAGTTCCATAAAGTGTGAATAAGGTTACGTGTTATGAACTTGAGGTAAGGAAACATGGTAGGTGTTCATGGTTGTATTATTTTACTAAGTTATGGTTATGTGTTCATATTTCTCATTTTGGATTGGTCGATGACTCTACTAGTACACCATTATTTTCTTGTGTACTGATACTACACGTGCTCTTCTTTTTGTTGAGTGTAGAGCATATTTTGGCGACTGTTTCTAGACCTCAGCTGTGATTCAAATAGTGTTCAAACTCAAGGGTGAGCTACATCTTTCGGGCTTCCATGAGTTCTTCATTCAGTTTCTGGTTTATTGTTTCGGACTTAGACATGTTTCAGTTGTTTTGGGTTGATCCCATTTATTGACTATGTAGTAGTTTTGGTATAATGACTTTTAGATTCTAGGGGATTGTTTAGTCCGCATTATTATGTTTGGTTTAGTTATCGAATTATTAGTTTCTTAATGGGAATGGTTTAGTTGTCTAATTTTTGGCTAGTTAGATTGAATATTTGAGAAGGTTGGTTCTCCCATCGGGATTTAGTGTGGGTGCCACTCACGGCGGATTTGAGTCGTGCCAAAAACCTATCATCCTATAACTCCAGTGGAATTATTGTCTACCATCTATTTAGTAGGTACAAATTTGATGAGCAAACCTCATCTTAAAAACTAACCGGTGTATCAGCTAGAAGACCATCAAAGTAGACCATCAACAACAACAACAACATACCCAGTGTATTCCCACAATGTGGGGTCTGGGGGTGGTGGTGTAAAGTGTACGCAGTCCATACCACTACCTCAGAAGAAGTAGCAAGGCTGTTTCCGTCAGACCCCCAGCTCAGAATAGATAGCAGTATAACAAGTAGGAAACATAAAAACAAACAACAAAAGCGAGGTAACACACCACGAGGTAAAAGAAACAAAACGCCCATGAAGTAATGCTAAGAACTACTATTCCGAAATCGAGCACATCGCACAAAAACACCACAAACAAGAAACTACAAGGCATAGGCATAGCACTATGCCTACAGGTACATCGACAAACAAGGCACTCCTCCCTACTAGTAAGGACACACTCCTGCTCACTAACCCTCTACCCTAATTCGCTTCCTCCACACCTTCCTATCAAGGGTCATGTCTTCTCTAAGCTGCAACTGCTCCATGTCATGCCTAATCACTTCCCTCCAGTACCATCACTGAAACTTAAATGTATATCACCCTGCAAATCTGATAAATAGAAATTATTCATGTAATTTCACGTGGAAAAAAATAAGATTTTAAAATAGCATAGCCTATTCTCGCATATTTTTAAAAAAATTTATGAGAAGCAGAAATTATAATTATATTAAAAAAAAAAAAAAAAAAAAAAAAAAGAGGCAACAAAGAAAAGAGAATGATAAGTCCACATTTGCACAAGTCATCTTCACACTTGCAAAGGTGGAATACATATGTGAAAATTAAGAAAAGAGACATTTGAAGATGAAAAAGAGTCATAGTTGCGTATAGGGAATCCATATACACAAAGGTCACAGTTATAAATACATGGAATCTAAATTTGTAAATTGTAAATATCTGATATCAAGAAGCAAAAATGCCACAGTTATATATATTGAATCGATATAGAAAAAAATGGTCATCGCGTACGTGAATTTTATATATGCAAAAGTGGAAAATGACCAAATCTACTCTTCTTCCTCCTTCATTTTAATTGAAAGACACACACCATTTGACTAGACACTAGAATTAGTCTTGATTTCTTTCCTATCCAGTAGTAAAAGTATTCTTTTAAGTCCTTTAAGTATTTCAAATCTTTTAAACTCCTTTTTAGTTTTTCTTATTACATAGTTGAGTAATTTCTTTTGATTGTATAGTTGAAGAAACTTGATATATTTATAATATTATCTCAATTTTATATATTCTTGACTTGAAACTTTCTATTTATTTCAAACTGTACTGCAGTGATAGTCTTCAATTAATCATTATTATTATTTTTATATATTTTATCTCTAAGTTATTATTATATTAATTCTATATTCTCTCAAAGAAAAATTAATATATGAAAATTAATGAGTAAAATAGTAGAGTAAAAGTAATATGTAGTTATCTATTATTTCAAACTTTGATCTTGCTTCTTGTAGTCCTAATTCCCATGGAAGAAGTAATTGAAGCTAGTTTACTCATTTAAATAATCTTTATCTCATTTTTTTTAGATCTAATCCTTATGGAACGGAGGTATTGACTCAAATAAGTTTACCGATTCAAAGACTTGTTGCAAGAGATTTTTACACCTTTTTAGCACAATTCATGCAAAAAAAAAAATATTTTGATTTAATCATCACTAGTCTTAAATCAATTAATTGACATAACCTCACATAGTGTGAATTAATTATTTATTTCATAGTATGAAAAATATAATTATATTAGCAAAAAGCACTTATTTTCTAAAAAATATGTGTAGACTGAGATTTTATTCTAATAATATTATCAAGTAAATTTAATTATTAATTCCTTTTAAATATAAATCATTCGAAAGTGAGTTATTCTACAAGACTCCGTACATATATTCCTTCATGTATATCACCACATAAATTCATTTATATCGGTTTGTCTTATGTATATATGTAGATCTATGAAAATATCAATGCAATTCTATCTATTGATAGACAACATGACATACACATATCATACTGTCATGAAATCTTCTGAACTCGTGATATTGAAAATCTTTTGAAATCAATTTTGTTTAGACACAAGATTCATAAACTTTTCTGGATAAAACTTTTAATAATTGTAGATTTTGAAATTTATAAATTGATACTCAGCTTGCAAGTCATCAGTAACTGAATCCAATTCGCCCTCTTCAATTTTTTTAGACAACAGAGCTTTGCATTTTTGTGTGTATCTGGACCACCGGATACGTATACTATTTGAGGGGATACATATTTCAAGAGTAAAATTAATAGTGAATATACAATATCAATTTCTAGGCTTCAGTTCATGATAAGTCTTAATCTTTGGACAAAATATTCCAATTGCTATTGGTTGTTATACACAAGTGTCATTACCCTAACAAGTAAAAATAATATTTCTTAGCAAGATATATTAATGAGAAAAGACTTAAAGTGACCACTGAAGTTATCCCAAATTTGCTAAAAGACACTTGAACTTTGCGGCTAACTTATTACCCCACAAAAGTTATAGCGACCATTGCAAATGGACCATTTTGACCGATTTTGTCTTCAACCTTGATCTAATTTTAGGCACGTGGTGGTCACATTTTTTTTTAAAATTAATTAATTAAATTAAATCATGTATCAAGATCGGTTTTAACTTCTCCTCCATTTTTCTCTTCATTAACACCTAAAACAGCAACCGCCGACCCCCACTACCTAAACTCCGATCACCACACC
This sequence comes from Capsicum rhomboideum, assembly GCA_031232105.1. NCBI lineage: Eukaryota > Viridiplantae > Streptophyta > Magnoliopsida > Solanales > Solanaceae > Capsicum > Capsicum rhomboideum. The sequence goes on along the minus strand of CP124713.1, from coordinate 23,829,559 downwards.
ATCTCCAACTCCCTCTGTCTCTGTCTCGTTGGAAAATCTCACCGGCGAACAGACCCCAAACTAGTAACGACATCAATTTTCCAACGACAACAACCAACAAAAGCAACTCTGAAAACAACCATTCCAGCCAACCAAGTGATATAGGTCGAGATTTAAATTTAGGATTTAATTGAAATTGTCGTTCGTGGTTTGATTTTATGACTTCGGGACCACTGTCAGAGGCCGTTTAGGGTTGTTCACCATCGAGTCTTTTCTAATATCAATCAACATTGGAACATTACGAAGCAATAATTTATGTCCTGATGTAGTCCTAAATCTTACAAAGTTTGTATCACAAATTTGAAGTGATTTTAATTTGAAGCAAAACATTATCTCCAAGAGTTTCAACTTGAGGGAGGGACCAATAACTCGAAAATTTACCAACGCATCAGATCCATGAACCACTATTTCTTCAAGAAATGGACAATTTTGCAGGAAGAACTCAAGACTTCGTCTCACACATTTACAGCCTTGAGTAATAGTACTTTTACATTCTTAAAATTATGCCACAGAGGTGGGAGATTGTTTAAATGTGGTTGACAAGCATTATGAAGTCGATTTTACTGAGAAGAGCAACATGTCATTTTTTTAAGCTCCCACGGATATTTTAATGGGGGAATTGGGGAAGATGGGATCTTTTAAAGAGAAGATGAGTTCTTAAAATAATTTTTAATTGGGGGTTACAGCCAAATTTTCACGTTCACGCACATCATGTAATGACCCTCCAGGTTATTTTCCACATTTTCATGCTTTTACTGTATTTAGAGTTTTCCTACAATTTTCCCAGTTTATTTATTACTTACTGGGACTGACAGTTCGGTTACCAGACAGTTCGTCTAATTTTTATAGTCATTTCCCTATTTTGGAGCTTTTGAAGTTAAGAATAAGGTATCAGGCCTAAACCTCAGGTAAATGGCCTCGGATGCAATTTCTGACAGTCTCATCAGCTCTAAAATGTCAATTTTAGGCTAGGGTGACCCTTGGTCCAGGTCCCGAGGCTTTCGAATTCATTTTGGACTATTGGGTGGAATTTGGTTAAAACGATCCTTGGGGTGTGGGACCCACTTTTTATCAAAATGACCCCGGTTGGAAATTGAGATGACGCTATTGAGTCCAAAATGTTGAATTTGGTAGGGTAGCATAGTTTGTTTGCGTTCACGGGGTTTCGAACGAATCTCGAGGGTCCGGTCAGAATAATTGCAACTTGGTGGAATTGTTGGTGCATCAACACCTAGTGCAGGCCCAGTTCCTTCATCACAACCACGATGAGGATCCCCGCGATCACGAGGTTTGAGGACTCGCGATCTCGATAAAGGAGGTTGTGGGTCCTGGCCAGCTTGTTCATCGCGATCGCGTGGCTAGGCCATCGCGATCGCAATGGTCTCGTTAGTGGGATGTCGCGACCGCAACCAGGGGACCTCACAACAGCGATGAGGAAACCCCTGGCAGTATATATACTTCCTTTTTCATTTTTCCACCATATTTTCTAAGTACCAAGCACCATTATAGGCACCTTGAGCTCTGAAATTAAAGGAAAATCATATAGTTAAGCCAGCAATTAGCTTGGGAATGTGCTTGCGGGCCCTATATCTTAGAATTCACGTAAGCTTTTACTTACTTTCTCGATTAATTCTCCATTTTTGTTATTTATTTTGAATTGTTGTTGGAACTGGTTCAGGACTGTTTTGAGCTTGAAATTGGATACATTTTTGTTGCTTTTGATCTTTGAGTTGCATGGGACGCTGTGACAGTTTTAATTTCGTGATTCCGCAAGTGGGCTCCATATGGAATTTTTAATCTAATTTCTGATTCAAAGCATTTATAAGTAATATGGGTATCGTTTTACTCGTCTTGACGCATAAATCATTGTTTTGGTAGCGTGGCAGTTCTTGGAGGCCTTTCGAAAGGGGAAAGCTCTGGTTTAGATGATTCGGCGAGCGTTCGGCGGCGTCCAGGTAGGCTAGGCATACCCTACTTTTAGATTGAGTTTACTTATGGTATTGCTATACTATTGTGCTAGTTTTGGGCAGGTAGTTTTAGCCCGGGTATCGTTTTAGTATTTTTACGCCTTATTTAGCTGGTTAGGGCCCCATTTTGGTAGATTTCGGGCCCGTTCTCCCCTAGTATAGTGTATGATCCTCCTTTAGGGCTAGTCTTAGTGCTATTAGTACCTTGAGATGGGAATGGGAAATTCTAGACTAGACTCGGGTAGGTTCTGGGCTAGGTTTGGTTATCGGGACCCTACAGTGGCCCCCACTGTCCTTTTTAGATAGTGTATTTTGGCATGAAGTTCCTTTAGGCTCACTTAGACTCCTGGATACTACTTTACCCTATTACCTTGGGTTAGGTTTGACTTAGATTTGATTTTCGTCCTGTTTTAGCTCCTTTTTCCTGGGTAGAATAGTAATTGATCTTGTACCGCACCTCTTGACCTTGTATTTTGGACTCGCCTTGTCTTAGTGGACATATCCGTCCAAGATTGGTATTTAAGATCCTTATGGTTTGGAAATATGCTCGAAACTCTTGGAATTTCCTCCCGCTTGCTAGTTATGTTTATGTTTATGTAAATGCATTTCTGTTTCGGTTCGAGTCCGGTATATGCCTTTTTGCTATTATTACTATGGATTTTGGCACGATACTGGCATTGGTTATGATCACTATTTACGAGCTTTGGTATGATTCTGATACCAGTTACTGTTGGGATCGGGTACTTATGGGATCACTTGCTTCTGGTTACGGTTGGTTACTGTAAGTTTCGATTCGAGTCTGGCATCTGTTTATGATACAATCGTGATGTTCTGATGATGATTATGGTTATTCTGGGAGTTCTAATAGTGGTACTGAGTTCTGTTGTACATGATTCATGTGGTCTCTCGTTATTACCCACTATTTCAGATTAAAGCTCGTCTGACCTCTCGTTACTACCCATTGGTGTCGGTTCAAGCCCGGTATATCTCTAGATTTTCCATCATTGATTTGGGGTAAAAAATATTACTTGAGATCGGTTCAGCTACTGGATATTTACGTTTTCTACCTTAGTTTTCTTCATTTGCACCCGCTGGCTTATGGGGGCTCGGTAGGGTTAATTGTCTTCTTGTGTGTTCCTTTTGGGTTTATGGGGGCTCAGTTAGGCTATAGTTAGTTCGTCTTTCTTACTTTTGAGTTATTTATTTCTATTACTATACTTGCTAGTATAGTAGATATTTACATTTTACCCATATTACTGTAGACTTAGCTTACGCACTCGCATTATATTTATGCTTTTACTGTATTTGAGCTCAATCGGTCGATGATGTCTATTGAGTACCCGTTGCTTTGGTACTCATATTGTACTTCTGCATCTTTTTCTTGATGCAGATCCGAGTACGAGCCACCGGCGTTGACGTTATTCTCAGGCCCAACTACTGATCTGGAGACAGGGTGAGCTTTTTAGAGTCCGAGGTTGATCCTCCTCCATCTATCTCAGTTATAGTCTTTTGCGCTCCAAGACTACTGTATATATGTATATTTTTGATACTGTCTAGTACTCTTCTTTTATTGTAGTGGCTCTAGTACCGACCTTACCAGGTCTTGGGAGGAATTCATTTTGTTCATTTTGTCCTCTTCCTCTCTTGTACAACATGATATGTGTGTGTGTATATATATATATATATATCTTTGCTTCCGCTTATACAATTGTTGTATATTGGTTTCATCCTTGTTTTCATTTATGTTCTGCCCGTTAGCCCATTACTTGACGTTCCGGGCTATAGCTTGACTTACCTACTGGTGGGTTAAAGTAGGTGTTATCATGACCTGAGAAATTGGATCGTGACACGTCATTTGCGTGAATGCAAACACAGGCTCAAAATCAGTCAAAATTGCCCATTTACAATGGTCTATATAACTTTTGTGGGGTAATAGGTCGCCCGCAAAGTTGAGGTATCTTTTAGCAAATTCGGGACAACTTCAATGGTCACTTTATGTCTTTTCTCTATATTAATTTTCAAATGTCTAAGTGTCTATCTCACTTGTTTTTAAATTAATTTGCTAAAATAAAAAATAAATAGCCCAGTTACACAATGCGGAGGATCAACTTTGTAACCTCCCTGATATATAATTGCATATTTTCCACTGTATTAAAAGGAAATGCCATTTTACTTTTCTGGTGAATGAAAATCAATTTTCAGAAATTTATTATTTTATAAATTAAAAAAAAAAACAATTCAAAAGTTAGATTGATTTTGTTATCATAAAAAAAAGTTACTTTACTAAACAATTTCATCTAAGTTGAATGACTATTCAAGAAATTAACTCATCAATAGTATGTAGTTAGAAGAGGGATACAGTTACATAGATTGGCAAACAATTTATAAATACATGTGGTATTTCAGTGCAGATTAAAATAGGAATGATAATTGCAAAACCAATCCTGATAAAATTGTAAAAGTAAATATTAGTGCAAAAAAGGCATAATCAAACTTCTATAGAGATATGGATAATTTGGTTCATGAACCCCACATGAACAACATACATCTTTTTGGGGAAGATGACACATATAAGTAGAACTGTGAAGATTTCAACAAAATATATTAGGGATATTCTATGTGAATAATGAATGAACAAAAAAATTAAAATGGAAAAACTTGCCTAAGATGATTTGGTCATGTGTAATGTAGACGATTAGATGTACTTTTTCTGACTATAAATTTGACGTATGAGAAGGTATCAAAAGAGATTACCCCAAAAAAAAATATTTTTTTAAAAAAAGTAGAGCTAAATGATAGAAATTAGTTAATCCAGAAGACCTAAAATCTCTCAAAAACATTGCATACTTAGCTAAAATAATTTATAATGAGAGAAAAGATCTATATAAAGAATATTAATTAATATTAAATTGAAATGAACGTGAATATCAAAAAGATATATATTCCTGAGATGATATTGTGCAGGTAAAGTTGATCCTCTTGCTCTTTGGTCCCAAGCTAAGCACACATTGATCTATATGTATGTTTGTATATTAATTCAAATTTCAATGCTATTTTATACACTAATATACATGATATACAATGTATTATACACTTATTTTATTTTCATGTAATCTTCTGAACTCATAAATCGAAAACCTTTTGAAGTCAGATTATGTTTAGACACAAGGTTATAAACTCTTTTTAGAAAATTTTTAATAATTGTTGGTTTTGAAATGTATAAATTGATAGTCAGCTTGTAAGTCTTCAATAACTATATTCAAATTCTCCCCCCCCCCCCCACCCAAAACAACGGTATTTATTGCTTTAGAATAAGCCTTACATGTCCACAAGATATACCATTGCATCATTTACAATCCAACATGAAATTGATTTCCAAGAAACTCGACATGAAAGCAAAAGAAAGAATTGAGCTATATTATGAGTTAGCACATTTCAAGCGTGAAGGATATACACAAAGTTGATCTCTGCAAAAGAGAACTGATCAATTTTCATATATCCTTGCAAGTGATATGTATTTCCTGTGATACTGTCATTTCTTTTGATAGCATTTGTACCACATTTTATGCATCAGATAGGATATGAACTTTTGATCAGCCATTTTGTAACGTTCTTTCCAATACTTGTCGAATTGCCAGTAATTCACCAATGATAACTTTCCTACCAAAGACTTGAAGGAAGTGATCACATCTATCCATAGCCACAATCAATTTGCCCTTGAATTTTATATTTTTGTTAGTATTTCGATGATTGAATACTACTACTTTGAGGGAGATAACATTTTTAAGCATGAAGATACAATACTTATACCAGTTCTTTTTAAGCTTCAGTTCATGAAAAACCTAATGTTTGGACAAAAATATACCAATAATTGATAGTTATTATAGCATACAAGTGGCATCATCCCAACAAGTAAAGATGATCTTGAAAGCATTAACCAAAAGTTGACAATTAATTTCGTAATCCTAGTCTTCAACGGACCTTAATGTCTTATCTCGTTTTATCTCTTTCTTGTGACCACTAATTCAATTGTAGTGGTGCAATAAATCAAGCATACAAGACTAATTACAGAGTTCTTTTTTCCTCTTTGAATTCGTCATTAACTTTTATAATAAAATCAGAATTGCATATTCAAATATATCAAAAATTTCCCAAAAATTTATATTATGGAAATTGTTTGTCGGACATGTATAAGAAATAAGACCACCAACAATGATTGTGGTGGAATGGTAAGTACTCCTTCATCCTTAATCAGAAGTCTCAGGTTCGAGTCCCCCTTGATATGGAGTCGCCTCCTTTACCCCCTAATGTGGGACCGCGAATTTGGATTTAGTCGAGCTTCAATGCGGGTACCGAAGACCGGGTGAAAAATCTAAAAAAAAAAAAAAACAGAAAGAAAGACCATCTCCGACCTTACACTAACTATTACACCAAATTTCATTTGTGTAATATATGATGTTTTGGTGCTCTAACCCAACCCCATTTTGGTGTGTAAATAATGTTGTACCAAATTTGGTAGAACACTACTCATGAACGCCATTCATCAATATTTTATTATTATTTTTATTATATAACACTTTTATTAACATATTACAAGTGTTATATAATTAAAAATAACAATGACATTGATGAATAGTGTTGCATCACACACCAAAATGGTGTTGGGTTGGAGCACCAAAACATCAAATATACCATCAAAATAGGATTTGATGTAATATTTGAAGATTTTCTTCTTAAATATGGTTGTTGTTTCAATTTAGTTCTTCAATTTATGAAAATAAGAAAAGTTTGTCATTTTTTTTCAACACTATGTCTATCATTAAATGACAACACAAAATATTAATAATAATTGCATTCAGATTTCCAAAGTATAATTAATAAAGTTTGTTTCATAAAATTAACCACTAAAATATTTTCTTAGACCATCTCCAACATTGCAGTATTTTTCCACTAAATTTAGTATGTGAATAGTGTCACACTAAATTTGGCGTGACACTATTCGTCAACATTAAATTACTATTTGATTATTTTATTAGTATTTTTATTATATAACATTTTATAAATTATAAGATCATCGAATAATATCTCTAATTGATTTTTAGATAAAATATATTATCAATCGGATAATAATAGAATAGAATGTAATCTTGATCTCTACCGTCGGATGAATTTCATCCTATTCTCAACCGTCAGACAAGATCTCATATTTATCTATAGTTTATTTTTTAGATAAAATATATTATTAACCGAATAATAGAATAAAATGTAATCTAAAAATAAATTAGATATAAAGATGAAATCTTATTCGATGGCTGAGAATAGGATGAAATCCATCCAACGGTAGATACCAAGATTACATTCTATTCTATTATTAATCCGGTCAATAATATATTTTATCTAAAAATAAATTAGAAATAAAGATAAAATCTCAATCAATGGTTAAGATTAAAATGAAAACTTATCCGATGATTGTACAATTTATAATATGTTAAATTAAAAGTGTTATCTAATAAAAATAATAATTAAATAATCAAATAGGTATTTTTGTTGTGATGAATAGTGTCACGTCAAATTTGATGTGACAATATTCACACTAAATTTGGTTTTAAAATAGTACAAGTTGGAGTGCCTTGCACTAAATTTTATACCAAATATAAAGTTTGATGTAAAATTTAGTGAAAGTTGAAGATGGTCTTAAGAAGAGTGACAAATCAACATAGACCAAATACATGAAACACAGATTACTTCCTTCATTTTATTTTATATGACTCATTTTAATTTGAAATATGTTTTTTTAAAAAAATTTAACTAAAAAATACATTTTACTAAACTAAATTTTATTACCAATACCTTGAAACTCTAAATTACTATTTTACGTTACTATTTAATATATAGGATAGTATAAGAAATAACAATAATCAATAAAACACTTTTAATATATAAAAATAAAAAAGTATATTAAAATATTTATTTGAAATATAAGGGTCGAGTAAAATAAAATAGAAGGAAAACCTCCTCTAATTATGATATTGATAACGTCTTTATTGATTACATCAAACTGCTCAAGATCAGATTTGACTTTACTCCCTCCGTTTTTAAATACTTATCATATTTTTAGTTTGCATACCTTTAAAAAAATATTAATTAGAGATTAATTTGATTAAATTAGCCTTATTTGATACTACTCTTTATTTAATACTTCTTCTTCTTCTTCTCTTTTTTTTTAACTTTTACTAGTTTAGAATACATATTTTGCACTTGTATCTCGCAACAATTAGTAAAAACATATAAACATAAAAGAAAGGTTATTAAAAAATAGTAGTTGGCGTTAAAATATATGCGATATTTGTGTATTAAAAATATGTAACATATAATTTCTTTAGTTGAGAGTACGTGTTTTGCGCATGTGTCTCTCGTCAATCAATAAAATTATATATGAAAAATCAAAATTATTAGAAAGTATAATTTACGTTGATGTAGCTTAATAGCAATTTTTGTTAGAATAAATTTTATATCTATTTAAATGATGTAGCTTGTACCAAAAAAAAAAGACATGAGAGCCTATTATAAAAATAATGAAGATATGTCAGATCTCATAGTTTATTCACAATTGAAACAGTTGCATTACATTTTAAATGAGAATTCATATAGAATTAGAATGATTAACCAATATCTTGTGACGAAATATAACGATCTAAAGAATCTGGTCAAAATTGTAGAAAAGTCAATTTTAAATTATTAATTATATATGAAACATTATAAACAAAAATCACAAAAAAAAATTTCAATTAGCAGCAACTATCTATTAAGAATAGATGATAATTTATTATTTTAAACTTCAAGAAAATACTAAAATAACTAAAGAAAACTGCTCAATCAGCAACTATCTGTTAAGAATAGATAATAATTTATCATTTTAAACTTCAAAAACATACTAAAGTCACAAAAGAAAACTACTCAATTAGGAATTGTTAACCAAAAATACATGATAATTTATTTTTATAAACATAAAAAACAGACTAAAATTTTAGAAACTTACCTCAAATCACAAGCTAATTTGTCTCTTCAATCATAAATACTATCAATATTTTACAAATAAAACGTCTCAATTAGTCTATCAAGAATACATGATAATTTATTATTGTAAACTTCAAGAACATACTAAAATTTTAGAAAATTTAACTAAAAATCACAAAAAAATTTATCTCTTTAATTATAGATACTATCAAGATTGTAAATATCAAGAACATACTAAAATTTTAGAAAATTTATCTCAAATCAGAAGCAAATTTGTCTCTTTAATCATATGACATATTAAGATTTCACAAAAATAAAACTTTTCAATTAGCAATTGTCTATTAAGAATAGATGATAATTTATTTATTGTAAACTTTAAGAACATATTAAAATTTTAGAAAAATTATCTTAAATCACAAGCAAATTTATCTCCTAAATTATAGATACTATCAAGACATCAAGAAACGTGTGTCTCTCGTCAATCAATAGAACTATATATTAAAGAGCAAAATTATAAGAAAGTAGCAATTAACGTTAGAAGAAATTTTATATCTATTTAATGATGTAGCTTGTACAAAAAAAAAATTATGAGAGCCTGTTATTATAGGGATAATTATAAAAAATGACCAGTCGGTCATCTTATGTCACGCCCCGAATCCCAACGAGGCGTGATTGGCACCCGAAGCCGATGAGGCTCGAGAGAACCAATCTTTGCTCATGTCTATTCCCATATGTATGTTCGTGTATGAATATCATTCTATCTCATGTAATTAAATATTAATGGCGGAAGTCATGGCAACATATGCAATATATGAAACTTGGCCGTTTGGGCCATTGTGTCACAATGAACGTATACATCTTACATTCAGCTTCCCACATACGTCTACAAAAGCCTCTAACAGATGCTTATACGGGACAAATTCCCGCCTTTATACAACATTATCAACATCAAAACAACTGTACAACTATGACTCGGAAAGTCCCGAATCAACTGGGCTCATCCACTGTCTGCAATTACTGTCAACCTACGGCGGAGGTCTACTAGTGCCCTGCACCTGCAACATGTAAGGTAAGTCCCCCGAGGGGGTCAGTACGAAGAATGTACTGCGTATGTAAGGCCATATGAAACTAGAACAATAGAACAATACATAAGTACTTCCAAGAAATTTAACGTACGAGAAATAATCAATGTGAATAGACCTTCAACCTGAATGTGGAACCATGTTCATTTCTTCTATTATTTCATTACTCGGTCATTCAATCGCATCATCTTCATCATTATCATAACCTGTATATTTACGCAAGGAATATAGTCTCATCTCTTTTACGACTCTCTTTATTATTGTTCACTCAACTTAGTTAGTACCGGGCCTCCACCGTTGGTGGGCTATAATATATGAACATAATACCGGACATCCACCTTTGGTGGGCTATCATATATATATATACCGGACATCCACTTTTAGTGGGCTATCATATATAAATATAATACCGGACATCCACCTTTGGTGGGCTATCATATATAAATATAATACCGGACATCTACCTTTAGTGGGCTATCATATATAAATATAATACCGGACATCCACCTTTAGTGGGCTATCATATATATATATAATATACTATTGGGATTATTCCATCTTGAACTTATACCTTTTTGATTGTAAATGAAACATATAGTAACCATACGTACATTACCGCTCTACAAATCTTGTATCCTTTCCATAGTTAGGAGAGTAACACCTTAAAGATCATGACACTAAAGCTCATACTTATATACACATCTCACCTCACTGTCTTACTTCATGGGATTGACATCTTCACTTATGAGGAATAATTATATTAACTTGCACATTACCTCTCTTATTACTCTTATGAGATTGGTACTAAGATAATCCTCATACTATAGGAATTTGGAACATGACATAGTTGGAAAAATGCTTTTTAAGCATAACTAGATTCTCTTACATCTAACTTTCTTTGAGGTAGTTCTTTTAGAAACTTCAACGTTATGGCAACTTTCCTTGAAGCTTTGGATCATTAACCAATGAGCGAGAGACATGAGAATACTTTGGCAACATAACATTATTGGAAACATAGCCTTCATGGAAACATAACACTATTGGAACCATTGGACAATAATCAATGAGCAAGATACATAAGTACAACCACTATTGGAACATTGGAACATGACCTCATTTGAGCTTTTGGAACACTAACCATGAATATGAGACATGTGTAGAACTCTATTGGAACTTTGGATCATGACACTAATTGGAACACACCCATATACTTTACCTTACTCTTGTACTTTATGAGATTAACACCTTAGCCAAACACGTACTTACGTGCACATCTCACTTCACCCCTTTATCTCATGAGATTGACTATTTCACTCTTATTACTCTTATGAGATTGATACTCTTACAATTGGCACAAGGATGATCATCATACCATAGGACTCATAACATGATTGGAACAATGATATTCAACTAAAAAAGCTCTCTTTACCTCATTGCTCTTATTGGGATAATTCTCTTAGGATCTACCACATATGACAACTTAAGAACTTCCGCCCATAAATAAGGACTAAGTGATTCATGATTCGTATAGGAGTAAAACACATATGACGATCAATATATCAACCCTAGTTGGAATACTATAGACCCCCCCTTGGTATAGTACACTTTTGGAACCTTAACGTAATGATCACTAAATACGATACATGTGGATACTAACTATTCACCACCCTGCGGTGCAATACCTTAGACCATTTGGAACTTTTGACATATTAGCCAATGAACGTGAGTCAACCAATGGACATGAGTCAATCAATAAACATGAGTTATACGATTCACCATTGACCAATGAATAAGGAACATATGAGTAACTCTAGCCAACTATCGAATATGAAATACCTTAGAGTATTTCGGAATCAAGTGAGTGCTATGACAGTGGTAACATCATATGTTGCAGAAGGATTTAAAAGTAACCTTACATACCTTGTCTTCCCAATGTAAGTACACAATCAAATATGTGAGAGCAACAATTCCGCTCCTTCTTTACGTTTCACTCTACATTACATAATAGAACCAACATTAACCACCAACTACCTTACAAATGCATACAATAACAACAAGTCACATGTTTGGCTTTAACATGCCATTTCCCCTTGATAATACCATTTTCGGCATGGTCATATCAATAATACCACAACATGCCCAACATTGACCAAAATATCATTTATGAATTTATTCTCCCAATAATCCCACAATATTTCATACATTTACCAATACATGATAGCCAAGATCATGTCACACCAAGTTCATACTTTACACTTCTCCATCACCACAACATCACAATTATGCCATCAAATTACTTCAATACATCTCACAACAACAAATCGGCCAAAATCCCATAATCTAAACTTTTATGGAAATAACAATTTTAATACCACAAATAACACCATACATGTTCATATTTTGTCCATACCATGCTCTTTCATCAAAACAACAAGTCATAATTCAAGTTACAATCCCATGGATAACATATCTTTTTAACAAAACCAAAAATGCCATGTCCAACACTTCCAAGCATAACCAACATGACCTACATAATTTCTCATGCTCATAATATGTTAAAGTACAAGAATAATCACTTACCCAAGCTTGAAAGATGATGATCTTGCTCCAAAAGTGCCTTAGGGTTTGAAGAGCTAACAGAGCTCTCTTGAAAATTCTAGAAAATGAGAGAAAGTGATGTGTGTGGCTAATGAATTAAATCTGATTTTTGGACACCTTTTATAACCCCTTAAAGTCATCCTTAGCTATTAATTTCCATCATTGACAAGTCAAAGCAAGAATGGGTCATTTTGACCCATTGGGCCTTTCATGTTTTATTCATTTTTGGTCTCTAATTTGGCCTAATAACCCATATCATCTTGACCCACTAACATCAATGTATAATTCACCATATATCTCATGTTTAAATAAGTCCTTATGTCACGAAAATATTCTCTTACGAAATTCTCATTCGTCACCTCGCTCGCAAAAATAGGAAATTCTAGTCGCCCTCGGCTTCATTAGACATTTTGGATCACTATTCATGTTTCATGATTTGATCATGTAAGAGTATGTAGGAATGTATTGAAGTGTTTGAAGCTTTAACAATGCTCAAATAACTCTAAAGAACCAAAAGAAATCATCTAAGGATCGTCGTAGAATTGCGTTGCGAAACGAGCCCGGAAAGGTAAAACATTTGTTCCTTGCGCCACTGCTGCAAAACAAGCCAGTGGCGCAAGAAATGCACCCTCTCTGATCTCAGGGGCTTGCGCCACACCCCCTGAAACAGGGCAGTGGCGCAAGTTTCCATGTCTTGCTGAATTTTTCGGCAATTTTTCCAACAGTTGCGTATCGTCTAATACCTTATCAAAATACTATAAAATACTTACTTAGTGACCTTAATCATTACTCCAAGTCACCAAATGAGGTTAAAATGTGTACGGGGTATGACATAAACGCTTCAAGAAGTCACAAAACACTTCCTATGAAAGGCTCGTCACATGTACACGACCAAATTTTAATTTTTTTCTCATCTTTACCATTTCCAAATACATACTTATGACTCTCGACACTGAAGTAAACATTATTCACTATCATCAAGTAGGGTTGGGAAGGTACGGGGTGTTACATCTTATTTACAAGAAAATTGGCCGACCTTTGTTAATAGTACTTGAAATAGCCGTTTGGCCAAATTCTTCTTCTTCGTCCTTCTACTTCAGCCATTAATGGATTCTTCTTCTTCTTCTTCATTGTTTTACTTCAGCCATTAATCCTCCTCCTCCTCCTCCTCTCTTTGCTACTTTCAGTCTTCTTTCCTTCTTCTTCCATGATCAATCGTCCATTAAAAGCTTGATTTGAAAATTCGACGTGCCATAAACGTGAACGATTTCGAGTAAATAACATATCAAAAGACTCAAAATATTAAAAGGAGCTCATATCTAAAATTTGAGAGTGTTTAGAGGGGATTTTGCATTAGTCGGGATTGAAAGAACTTGCAATATATTAGAATGTCGTAGTATTGGAAGTCGTTTTGTTGTTGAAATCTTTTTTTTAAAGAATAAGTTAATGGTCGAGTAATACCTGAAAGAATAAATCCTTTTGTAGTTAACTTCTTAATGTAATAATTAACTGTCAATGTATTGGAAGAGAGGTTAGGTGCTCTAACACTAATAGACATGATGAATTAGAAATAGCCAAGTTATGGCATCCCACGTTCTCTTTGGAATTGCACTTACTTGAGGGTACTCGTGATCTTGTATGCTTGCACATTCTTTGTTAGGATAATTAGTAATTTTAGAACTTGGATATATCTAGTAATAATAACTCAATGGGCGATATCTATATATCAAATACATAGTTATACATCATATATACATGTTTATACACCATTTACGCAAATTTGATAAATCATATATACATAACATAACTATTTATATAATATTAATACATCACATATACATTACATATTCATGTGGGCATTTTATTGTACAATATCAATACATATATTATATGTCACTATACACATTTATTCATCATTTATACAAAATTGATACATTATATATACATTTATACACTTTTGATACATTACATATATATTAAATATACATACAACACAATATCGACACATTAATTATAAATTTAATATACATGAAATTATTTTTATTGATTTTTTTTTATGTACAATTATATAACCATGAAAAATGGTTGAAACATTCCAAAGTGTTATGAAACTTGATTGACCAACATAAGTTGTTGTTACAGAAAAGAGATATAAGGGAATTAATACAGCGGCTATTTCTTTTGTAAATTTTTTTTTTGTGGCTAGTACATTTTTAGGCTATTTCTTTTGTAAAGAAAACTTGGTTATATTTGTTGTAAACTAATTAGTTTATTGTACATATTTGAAAGTGAAAAGGCTCAAATATGCCATCAAACTATTGAAAATGGCTCATCTATGCCATCCGTTTTAAGTTTGGCTCATCTATGCCATCGCCTTTAAAAGTTTGGTTCATCTATGCCACTGCCGTTACAGAAAAGTTCATTTGTGCCATTATTTTGCAACGGTGATTTTACAAAACTATTTTTGTCACATGATCTCTTATTAGAAGTCCACGTCACTAAATCCAAAATCAACCAATATTACTTAAATCAAAATAAAAAATAATACCCATTAAAATAAAACCCGACATAATTAATGGGTTTAATTTTTATTTTTAATTAGTTCGATTTTTATTTTTAATAAATCCAAATTTTATTCTAACTGTGTGGATCAAATTTTATTTTAATGGGACCGATTTTTAATTTTTAATTTTAAGTAATATTGGTTGATTTGGATTTGGTAATGTAGACCTCTAATAAGAGGCCACGTAACAAAAATGGTTTTGCAAAAATCACCATTACAAAATAATGGTATGAATGAACCTTTCTGTAATGGGAGTGACATCCCACAATAATAACCATATGAATTGATGAACAAGATGTAAAGACAACGCTGAGACAAACAAATCACAACAAAAGTGAGCAATTGTCCATGAAGAAATTTAAATTATAAGGCTTTTTATAGAAGTTGAGGATCCATAAATCAAAAGGACACTATTTAATATTTTAATAGATTTTTATATTTTTTAGTAGTTATTTTTCCATAAAACTTATTAAGCCAATCAGCCGACCCCTTTTTTAAGACCCCTTTTTTAACATTTGGTAGAATTTTATATTTTTTAATAGTTATTTTCCATAAAAACTTATTAAGCCAATCAATTGACCCCTTCTTTTTTTTTTTTTTTTTTAATACTTTGGTAGAATTTTATAATTTTTAGTAGTTGTTTTTTCATAATACTTGTCAAGCAAATTAGCCGATCCTTTTCTTGGGGAAAAGTGACGTAGGCAAATAAGTCAGCTGCGGAAATTAAATACATATATAGCAAAAAAACTCTAAATTATCGTTCGACAAAAAGATGAAATCGACGAAATCATAAGAACAGACCTAAACACAAGAATCAATCTCCTCCAGCCTTATTTTAAACGTAATATCAACAAACAACTTGAAAATTATTATGACGACTTGTGAATAAAGTGAAGGATCAAAGATACACTTAGGACCCATTTGGCCATGCGAGATAAAATCATGATAAGAAATTATGATTTGAAATTATGAGATGAAGTTGAAATTTTATTTGGACATGCATTTTTGAATTTTTTTATGTTGTATATTTTCTCACGAATATAAAAACCTCATAAGTTGCGAAAACTATCAAAATTGCCCAAATTCTTTATACAATCTTACCAAATAAGCACAAGTTTATAACAAAGTATAATGCACTATCACAAAGTTATTATAAAAAAAATACAACATTTATTGATTAGTCTTTAGTTCAATAAAAAAGTAAAATTGAACATAAATTGTAGTGTATTACTCTTTAATATAATTCTCTCACATTGTACGGACAACGTCCTCATGTTGAACTTGCATTTCTTGATCAGATAACCGAGAAGTTGAACCAACATTGTTACTTTGAGTTGCTTATTGATCAATATCATTAGTAATAGTTATATGAGATATATAAATGGTTTAAAGAGTAATAATATGAACTATAAATTTTATTTACATATGAAATAAATGATTATTAGATATAAATGGTGGGTTATTTTTTTTTTACAAAATATAAACTTGCGTCAACTTTTCATCATCATCATCATACCCAGTGTATTCCCAACAGGTGGAGTCTTGGGAGGGTTGGGGGGGGGGGGGAGTAAAGTGTACGCAGTCCATATCACTACCTCAGATGAAGTAGAGAGGTTATTTCCGATAGACCCCCGGCTCATAACAGATAACCATAACAAACAAAAATCATAAAAACCAACAACACAAAGAGATAACACATCGCTAGATAATCGAAAAAGCAAGACACTCACAGAGTAACACTATAAACTAGTTATTCAAAATCACAAATATTACCAAAACAACGCGAACAAGAATCTGCCTGAGAAACATCAGGCACAGATACAATCAAACACTCTTCCCTGCTAATACGGACACCTTCCTACCCACTAACCCTCTACCCTAATCCGCGTCCTCCACATCTTCCTATCAAGGGTCATGTCCCCTGTAAGCTGTAACTGCTCCATGTTATGCCTAATCACCTCCCTCCAATATTTCTTCGGCCTACCTCTACCCCGCCTAAAACCATCCCCAACCAGCCTCTCATACCTTCTTACCGGGGCATCCATGCACCTCCTCATCACATGTCCGAACCATCGCAACCTCACTTCCCGCATCTTATCTTCTATCGAAGCCACTCCCAACTTCTCTTGAATAATCTCATTTCTAACTCTATTACTCCTAGTAAGTCCACACATCCATCGCAACATCCTCATCTCCGCCACCTTCAACTTTTGGATGTGGGAGTTTTTAACTGGTCAACACTCGGCTCCATATAACATGGCCGGACGAACGGCCACTCTGTAGAACTTACCTTTAAGCTTCAGAGGCACCTTCTTATCACACAAAACTCCAGAAGCGAGCCTCCATTTCAACCGCCCTGCACCAATACGGTGCGTGACATCCTCATCAATATCGCCGTTCCCCTGAATCATAGACCCCAGATACTTGAAACTCCCCCTCTTCTGAATGGCCTAAGAATCCAGCTTCACTACCACATCAGCTTCATGCATCGAATCACTAAACTTACATTCCAGGTACTCCGTCTTAGTCTTGCTCAACCTAAACCCTTTAGACTCAAGGGTCTATCTCCAAACCTCCAACTTATCATTAACTCCTCCCCCGTCTCGTCAATCAGTACCACATCATCAACAAACAGCATACACCAAGGCACCTCCCCTTGAATACGCCGCGTCAAAACATCCATCACCAAGGTAAATAAAAAAGGACTAAGAGTTGATCCCTGGTGCAACCCTGTCAAAACGGAAAAGTGCTCTGAATCCCCTCCTAACGTCCTCACCCTCGTCTTCGCACCGTCGTACATACCTAGTGTACGCCACGGGCACACCTTTAGCCTCCAAACACCTCCACAGAATCTCCCTGGGGACTTTGTCGTATTCCTTCTCAAGATCGATAAACACCATGTGCAAATCCTTCTTCCTCTCCCTAAAATACTCCACTAACCTACTCAATTCTCTGAAATAGTCACTACCCTACTCAGTCTCAATTCTCTGAAATAGTCACTACCCTACTCAGTCTCAATTCTACCACCCTCTCCCAAACCTTCATAGTATGGCTCAACAACTTGATACCCCTATAGTTGTTGCTACTCTGAATGTCCCCCTTGTTCTTATATAATGGAATCATCGTGCTTCATCTCCAAGATTCGGGCATCTTTGCCGCCCCAAAAATGATGTTAAACAACCTTGCCAACCACTCTATACTTGGCCCGCCAGTGTACTTCCAGAAATCCATTGGAATCTCGTCGGGCCTAGTCGTCCTACCCCTACACATCCTACGAATAGCACCCTTGGCCTCTTCAACCTTGATACGCCTACAATAACCATAAACGTGACGCCTCTCTGAGTGCTCTAAGTCCCCCAACAGGAGACTTTTGTCCCCCTCGTAGTTCAAAAGTCTATGAAATAGGACTGCCACCTCGTCCTAATGAGGGCATCCTCCACCAACACTTCGCCATCCTCCCCCTTGATGCATTTCACTTAGTCAAGGTCGCGGGCCCTTCGCTCCCTAGCCTTGGCCAACCTATACAACTTCTTATCCCATCCTTTCTCCTCTAAAGCAACATACAAACTCTCAAAAACTGCTGTCTTAGCCACCGTAACCGCTAACTTAGCCTCTTTTCTGGCTAACTTATAATCCTCCCTACTCGTCCGCTTCTCCTCGTTATCCTTTCTCTCAACCAACTTGGCATAGGCCACCTTCTTAGTCTCCACCTTCTTTTTCACTTCTGCGTTCCACCACCAGTCCCCCCGGTACTTGCCAGATCGGCCTCTCGAAACACCCAACACCTCTCTAGCGGTCTCGCTGATACTATCCACATCTCCTCTACTCTCCCAAGCTCCCATATTCGTCAGCTTCTCCCCTATTTTCAAAGCACTTGTTAAAGTCAAGTTACCCCACTTAATCCTGGACCGATCCTCCACACTCCTTTTTTTTCTGCCTTTCTTGATTTCCAAGTCCATCACCAAAAGCTTATGTTGGGCCGAAAGATTCTCGCTAAGTATGACTTTACAGTCTTTACATACCGCTCTATCACCCTTCCTAAGGAGCAAAAAGTTTATTTGAGTCTTGGCCACAGAGCTACGAAAGGTAATAAGGTGCTCTTCCTTCTTCGGGAAGCTCGAATTCACCACCCACAACCCAAAGGCCCAAGCAAAATCCAAAAGTGTGGTTCCTCCTTCATTCCTTTCCCCGAAACCAAAACCTCCATGCACCTCATCATAACCTCTCGATAAAGACCCAATATGCCCATTGAAGTCCCCTCCTACTAAAAGTTTCTCAATGCTCGGAATGCCTCTCACCACCTCTTCCAACACCTCCCAAAAGCTCTTCTTTTCCTCCTCATGCAAGCCCGCTTGCGGTGCATAGGCACTAATAACGTTCCACGTAAACCCTTCAATAACCAACTTAATCGACATCAACCTATCATTGACCCGCTTAACCTCCACTACCTGCCCCCTAAGCTCATCATCTACTAAGATACCTACCCCATTTCTATGCCTCACGCTACCAGAGTACCACAACTTATACCCGTCTACATCCCTCGCCTTAGAACATATCCATTTGGTCTCCTGGACACACGCTATACTAATCCTCCTTTTTCTAAGAATTTTCACGAGCTCTACGGACTTCCTTTGAAGAGTCCCTATGTTCCAAGACCCAACTCTCAACCTGGAGGTTCCCTTATCCCACTTACCCCTACTACCCCCCGCCCCCAACCCCGAACTCAACCCTAGGCCAGACCCTGAACCCGCCCTCACCGTAGACCCAGGTCCTAAACCCGACCCCAACCCGGACCCCGACCTATGACATAACCCTAGTCTATCATCGACCACCACAACCACTACTCAATCCGATAAGAAAAAGAAGGCGAGTAGGCTAAAGACGCCACGAGAAAAAAAATAAAAGGTATAAAATAAAATAAAAATGAGTGGAATCAGTAAAAGGGTCTATGGAAAGAAGCACGAGTCAACAGCGTATGCCAAACAGCCGACGACAATAAACCAAATTACTAAAACGCAAGTCTAGTCAACAACAATCAATAACAAGAACTAAACTACCCGAGAAAACAGTAAGCCCACAAGAACAGCCAAGGCAAGAAACCACCCGAGAAAACAGTATGCCCACAAGAACCGTCAAGATAAGAAACTAAGAGAGGTATGCAACGAGATATATGAAAGAAATACAAATATGAAACGAGTGCACCTAGACCGACGAGAGTGTGGATTGCACCTCAATCTGCTGCAACTCCCGCCCCTAAAATTGCTCGCCGAAAAATGTACGTCACGAGCTGCCTTCGAAGATGTGCTTGACTTGTTGTACCTAAAAGGGGTTATAAAGAAAAGAGACGAAAAGAGAGAAGAGAGAAGCAGGAAAAGACGCCGGAGAAGTCGCCATAAAAGACGCCGGAGAATTCTTTTCCGGTCAGATTCGAGCCCTACCATTCAGATCCGTAAAGATGGTCGAAGAAGATGATCGAAGAAACCTTGCCGGCGTTTGATCGGAGCAGATCTGAGTGTAATTTCAGATCGGGGTTCGCCGGAATAATACTGGTCGGAGTTAATGAGGAGCGACGGTGACGGCGGCTAATCGGCTCTGGTCGACGGCGGCAACAGCACCACCGGCAGCGGCGATGTTCTTAAAAATGATTGCAGCTAAGAAAATCCTGCAAAAAAACTATGCCCTCAACACCAAAGGTTGAATCACCACAAACGTATAAGTGATGTATATAAAATGAGTACCTTTCAAACTTGCGTCAACTTTTGTATTTAAAAAAAAAAAATCAAATTATGATATGAAATCTCAAATCACAATTTTTGGAGAATTTGAAATTTCATATTATAATATGAAATTATGAGATGAAATCACATGTCCAAATGTTGATTTCATCTCATGATTTCAAATTAAACACTTTATATCGCATATCCAAACGCCTACTTAAAGTATCTCAATTTTTATATTTTCTACTTAAAATTTCACCAAACACTCTATACATCTAAATGATCATCTAATACTTATTATGGACAATCAAAAATTTCAAACAAACATGGATATTATAAAAAAAAAAAAAAAAAGTAGAGAAACCTAACCAAGTGAAACCACTAATAATGTAAAGGATATGACAATCAAAAATACTAATCAAACATGGATAATATAGAAAAAGTAGTAAGCACTGGACAAAATAAATTAGAAGGAAATAACATCACCTAACTTGAGAAAGCAAAAAACTAACTATGTCATTTTTAATTTTTTTTTTTTTCATCAAGGCTAATTGTCATTACTTATTCAATTTCTTCTACAAATATTAAGCAAAATTATGGAAACAAGAGCAAAATCGACATCATATCGAGACTTAACATTATCAAAACTATACAGTTGGATAATGATACCAGGAACATAATTTAACTTCAATCAAAAATATAACCTCTGGAATCAAATTTGAAAACTTACAACCCCTTCCCCCCCTCCCCCGCTCCCCCCCAAACCGTTAAGCCAATCTCTAATCTTATATCAAGGAGGTTCAAAATCTATCCTCAACCCCTTCTAGATCCGTCCCAGATCATACGGACGGATCCCTAGCATAGTACCTTTGTTTCACTTATTGACTGCACAAAAGAGCATATATCATTATAACGCTACTTAATTACAAAATTTATTAACTCTATATTATGTAGTTTCTTCGTTATGATTGAATCAAGCGGCGAAACATTGTGTCAAACTATCAAACATAATAATAATTGAAGAAAAACTTGCTCAACTTAAGAGAATCATAAAACTCATACCTATATTTCAATGATATCAATTGGTTATCAACTAAACTTCTCAAATGATATATAGACGTTGACGTTATCCGTTATCCAGAAGTTTTGCACTTAGGGGTCATTTGGTAGAGTGTATAAGATAGTACTGAATAAGGTGTATTAGTAATGCTGAGATTAGTAGTGTTGGGATTAGTTATGCTGAGATTATTTCTTTTGTAGTGTTTGGTTTGATGTATTAAAAATAATATGTATTGCTATATTTCTTTAAAGGTATTGTTTGTTTACAAAAATACTCTCCACATTCTATAGCTTTGTATATTTTCTTTGCAAAGCTTTATTATTTATTCTTAATTTTTTTTTTTGATATGCTCACTTAAATTATTTGTGGGTAAATAATTGTAAATCTTAATAAATTAATTCACTCACAAAACATCAAATTTCAATTAAAAAAGATAGATCATCTACTTTTAAAATCGAAAAGACGGTAAACAATAGTAAAATCGAATAAATCATCTATTTTTACAAATAAAAACTGCAAGTTGTAGTTTTAATATGTATGCAATTTTATAAATTATTTAATATTCAAATCAAAGGAAATGTTGGATCATGAGGGTGTTGTGCAAGAAGTCACAATTGCTTAATAAGGCTCTCATGTTACTTATGCATGTGTTTTAGCTCATCTCGATTGCACATTTCGTAACTGCCTGAATTTCTTTGATATATGAGGGTTCTAATTCATATTGCTGAAGTGTTGCAATGAAGAGCATTTTTCGAAGTAAAAAAAAAAAAATTAATCAAAAAACCACACACACACACATATATATATATATATATATATATATATATATATATATCAACAAATAATAAATTTAATTAAGATCACATATATTTCAAATACTGCATTGATTGGTATTAAATTTTATTTAGCAACGGACAATCCTCTCTAAATAATATAATTTGTAAGCTAATTTATTTAAATAAATTTACTAGTACAAATATAAAACATAAAATCAAGAAAATAAATAAAATGCTTAAAAGGATTTGAGGGATATTTTGTCTTTATATTTATTAATCCCATGATATTAAATCTTATGTATTACTAATACCACCAAATGAAAGGTATTAGTTATACATCCTATAATACCTAATAGGATGCATAACTAATACATGTATTATTTATACATAGATCTAAAATCTTATTAAACATAGTACTAAATAATATTATACATAATACATAGACAAATTATCCTAATACACTCTAGTGATTTTCCTGATCTCCGTCTACAATAACTTTTGAGAAATTTGAATTATAAGATCTACAAAGGAAGAAAGCACTCGTATACAACATAGTTGCTTCACTGATGTTGTCCTAGATACCGCATTTATATGTCAATGATTTAATTCCCCAGTTCGTCGAAAAATAGAGTGCAGTGTTTTGACTTGTCATCTCCACTAAGGGGTTGTTTGGTAGAGTGTATTACGAAAAATAATCCATGTATTATATATATAATATTATTTAGTGTTATGTTTGATAAAATTTTAGGTCTATATATAATTAATATATGTATTAATTATACACCATATTTGATATTATAAGGTGTATAACTAATACCTTCCATTTGATGGTATTAGTAATACATAAAATTTAATATCATAAGATTAATTATGTAAAGACAAATATATCCCTCAATTTTTTTTTAAACATTTGGTTGATTTTCTTGGTTTTATGTTTTATATATTTGTACTAATAAATTTATTTGAATAAATTAACTTATAAATTTTATTATTTAAAGAAGGTTGTCCATTGCTAAATAAAATCCAATACCAATCAATATAATATTTGAAATGTGAGTTTGTAAAATGCTGTAACGCCGAATTTGATGAGGTTTTAAATTGATTTCAAAATCTTAATGACATTATTCACATTGCGACTGATATTCTCACCCAAATTTATATATATATATATATATATATATAATTTTCTAATTATTTGTATTTTGAATAATTTATAAAATTACATACATATTAAAATTATAACTTGCAGTTTTTATGTGTAAAAATAGATGGTTTAATCAATTTTACTATTGTTCACTGTTTTTTCGATTTTAAAAGTGGACAAAAAGACAAAAAATTTCATATTTTATCCTTTACATGAATCACTTATTCTTCAAATTATTTTTCAATACCTATAGCTAAATACTTCCTACGTTTCAAAAAAAAAATAACCTAATTTGACTTGACACGAAGTTTAAGAAAATAAAAAAGACTTTTAAATTTTATGATCCTAAATTAAAGTTATAGAAAATATACCAAAATACCCTTGAATCTTGTGGTCTTAAACATGTCACGTGAAAAATTGAAATCAAAGTATTGTCAAAAAAAAAAAAAAAAATCATTCTATTTTAAACGAATTAAAAAAAAAATAGGTCATTCTTTTTAAAACGAAGGGAGTATCAATTAATATAGATAATATAATAAAATTACTATATTAATTATTATTTTTTAATGTATATTAAAGTCAAAATATAATAAATAAATACGGAGAATTACTATATTAATAATATAACTCCATATTTAAAACTAAGACTAAGGATAAAGTGAAAACAAATATATAATTATGTTTCAATTTTTCTATAACAAATATTATTATAAAATATTCATTTTTAATAAGGATAACAAGTACTGATCTAGCTCAACTAATCATCACTACATAAATTCAATGAACAATTTCCCCCATCAATCCAACATTTCTTTTCCATTTAGACAATGTCAAATTGAGTAAATATAAATAGAAATAAAGGGAGTAATTATGTCATACCAAGAACAGCTCTTGCTACTGTAGGAGTACCAAGAAAAGGAGCAAATAATTGGAAGCCATCGGCATGGGTGGAATAGGAAAAATCTCAATTATTATCTTTTTCCCTCTTGGGAAAAAAAAAATATGATAATTTTTCCACCCCACCCACTCCAAAAGCTCCCCAAATCTCTCCTCCCTTTCCATTTCCTACCAAAAAATCTCTCTCAAGGGAGCCAAGAACTCAAAACCAAATAAAAATAAAAACTATTGGAGTACAATTTTTTTTAAAAAAATAGTACTTTAGTTTTCTGAGAGTAACTTTTATGACTATGAATCTAGATATGAAATCTGCAATTTTTTTGAAATAAAATTTATAAATTTTAAAACTATGTAAAAAGTCCTTGATTGAATCTCAAAAACCAATAAATGATACGTAAATTGGAATGGAGGGAGTTCACATATCTTTTATAAAAGGAGCCATCAGAAACCAAAGTTTATCCCCAGAAGCTTTTTAGGCTGTGGTACGGTCCGCATCATGGTTTGATCTTTCTAAAAGAAAAAATCGCATCACGCGGCTCCCCCTAAAAAATAATTTTCATTTTACAAAATAATAATAATAATAAAGTATAAGAGCTCAGAAAGAAAATGGGTATGAGAAATTTATCATCACTCAAAATTAAATTTGTAAGAGTGGTGCATGACAATCTCTAGATCTCATCACAGCTCTTCAAAAAAAAAAAAAAAAAAGTTGTTGTGTGTATATATATATAAAAAATATATATAGAACTCCCTTATGTATATGTAGCAAGGAAGTGTAGGAAAGGGAGAAATAATTGGAAGCCACGGGCATGGGCGGTGTAGGCAAGATTTCATATCATAAAACTAAGTTGGACTCACCCATATCGAATTCTTCAAAAATACACTACTTTAAAAAATTCGACACGCACATAAAGTATGATATGATATATCTTACCACACCACTCACGCCAAAAGCTTCCCAATAATCCTCGTCCCTTTCCTACTTCCTATGAATAATGTTTATAGAGGAAACGACTCTATGTATGTTTGTAGATCTGATAACGAATGGGTGATGTTGCTTTTATAGTTGAAAAAAGATGGTGAAGTAGCGGCTGGATTGAAACCCTAATTTTGAGAGTTTTGCCATCGTATCCTCATGAATTCACCATAATTACAAAATGAGCAACAAGTGTTGTATCCTCGTATCGTTTATTCGTTTATCACCACATTCTATGAATTAAAACTTGGTGTCGTTTACACCTTGTTTGGATGGCTGTTGCATCTTGTATTGTGTTATATTGTATCATATTTATTATTTTTAATAAATATTAGTATTAGTGTATGCGTCTCGCGCATATATTTTATTTTAATGAGTTCAAATATTACATTAAATAAGATATTTATTTAAATAATAAAGATAAATATAATAATTAAATTTAATATCCTTTGAACATGTAAAGATGGAGAATTTATTTAATTAAACCTAATCTTTATCAAAAAAATTCTCAAAGCCGCTCGTTTTAATTTATAATTTAATATAATAATTGGAAGAAAAGAGTGAAAAGATAATTTTGTTAAAAGCAAAGACTTTTAATGAAAGAAATAAAGTTTGAATCACATTTCTAAGAATCTTCACACTTTATTGTAGGACTTTATAATCAATATTCAATCCAAAATATAATCAGTAGTTGTATATCCCCAATGTCCTTATTTACCCCAATGTCCTTATTTACTTCATTAAACTAACCTTTTAATTATAACCTAACATAACATATCAAAGATTCACCCGCATATAATTGATAGTAGAATTGGTCAACAGGTCAAGGAGTTTGAAGTTTCTTTGAGACATGTCTAAAAGAGACATACTCCCTTCGTTCCTTTTACTTATCATATTTTTCTCTTTTAGAATCAAGTGCTATAAACTTTGACCAAACTATTATAATAGTGATATCATAATTTTAATTAAAACAAAAGAAACATTAGCCAATATCATTAACGATAACGCACAGATTTATGTAGAGTTATAAACCATTTAACTTTCGAAAATAAAAAATATAGTAAAATCATATGTTAAGTAAAATCGGTAGAAGATATAACTCAATGATTAGTGTTTTTATGGAGCTTAGAATCTGACTTGAAGTCTCTCCATTCTTCTTAGTGAGGTCGGAATTTAGCGAATATAAATTATGACGATCAAAAAAATATAAATCAATTTTTTTTAAAAAATTAAGGATAAAATTTAAAATACCACAAAGCACGCATAACAAATCACATAAATAGGTTAAGGATAAAATAAAAACAACCTTAAAAGTAATGAACTTAAACTAAACGTAAAGAATCTAGTCAAAAGCATTCAAGTTGGTATCACATGTAATATTGTGTTTAAACTAACAATACGATACGATACGATACAATACAATAGGTAACAACCACCTAACAAGTTGGTGGTTCGCAAATAAATTTTACTTGAATATACTGCCTCATTTGTTTGGACTTAATAAAGCTTTTAATCTTAAGCATTCATATGTCAATCATTAAATTTATTTATTTAGGTTGGATCTTAATTATTCTACTAGCACTAAGGGGTCGTTTGGTAGAGTGTATAAGAATAGTACTGAATAAGCTGTATTAATAATACTGAAATTAGTAGTATTGGGCTTATTTCTTATCCAGTGTTTGATTTGATGTATTAAAAATAATATGCATTGCTATATTTTTTAAAAAGTATTATTTGTTTACAAAAATACCCTCAACATTCTATAACTTTGTGTATTTTCTATAGCTTTTATTAACTTTTTTTCATGAATTCATTATTGCTAATTGATTTTCAGCACTTTGTTACATGTGTTTTTGTTTTCCATGGACCTGTTTCAATGTTTTTTCTCTGTTAAAGATATTTTTTTTTTAATGAAAATTGAATTTATTTTTAATAGAAATTTAAATCTTGTAGAAAAAAATCTCGATGATTTTTAGCTTTATGATTGATCAATTTTGTGAATGATTTTGTTGATTCGTTTGCAGACGAGGGAGGAGTTAATGGATAACATAAAGGAATTATGAATAGGAAGTTAAAAAATTAATTTTTTCAACCGATCAAATCGAATTAATCAATCCTAATTATTGCCTTGTTCTACATACTTGAATACATTCTGTTGTTGCATGTAATTTATGCTGAATTAGAATCAAAGTTTATCATGAAAGCTGTTGTCACACTAAGTTATTTTAAGTGAAAATTGATTGGTATTGATATCACTTTTTTTTAAGTGAGACAATTATTTACGCTCAAAAAAATTTATTGATCGGTAACATCAACTTAAGCTTCAGGATGCCACTTTATATTGATTGGCCTTGAATTTTATTTAGCAACGGACAACTTTCTCTAAATAATAAAATTTGTAAGCTAATTTACTTAAATAAATTTACTAGTACAAATATAAAACATATATCCAAGAAAATAAACAAAATGATAAGGATTTGAGGGGTATTTTTGATTTTACATATATAATCTCATGGTATTAAATCCAACGTATTACTAATACCACTAAATGAAAAATATTAGTTATACACCTTATAATATCATATAGGGTGTATAACTAGTACATATATTAATTATATATAGGCCTAAAATTCCTATCAAACATAGTTCTAAATAATATCATATATAATACATAGACAATTTCTCCTAAAACACTCTACCAAATGACCCCTAAGTCATAATCACCCAGCACAATCTTCAATCAACACCCACCAACCGCTATGTTTAGTCATCATCATTCATAACTTCTAACTGTCACAATAATTTTTAAAGATATTTTGTTAATATATTATTAAATTAATTTAGTATTTTTTACATTTATTAAATTGTAAATAAAAATAAATTTGATATATTTAATATTGAGAAACCAAACGGCCTTAATTATTTAACAGGTGAAAATCATTTTCACTTCTCAACTTTGCTTTAAAAATCAAACTTCTCCCTCAACTTTGAACAATAGTCATACTCTCCTTTATATCTTAATTGAATTTTCAAAATACCTATTGTATCTTTTCATTATCAACTTTTTTCTTCTTTAAAATTATGATATTTTTATTTTTTTAAACTCTATGTAATCTATTTTGCATAAAAACATAAACATTATCTTCTAGACGAAAAAGGTGTGAAATACTAATTAAGTATATAAGCGAAATTAGCATAATAAGAAAATTAGTTTTATTAATAATAATCAAAACTCTATTATTTATTTTTACAAGTGAAAATAACAGGTAATAATAACTTTCTAAATATATTTCAATGCAGGAAATACAAAATAATTAATAAAAATAAGGGCAATTTTTTTAAAGATTATATTTATTTAAATTTTAATTTATTTTAAATTATAATTTATGTAATACTACATTAATGACAATCAAAACTTGTTTATTTATATAGACAATAAAGAATACTTCCTCCGTTTCATATTACTTGACCCTCATACTAAACATAGTTGTTTAAAATTACTTATCCAATTTATGAACTTAAGATAATTGTATTATATTTTTTTCTTTCTATCCTTAGTATTAAATAACTACATGAAGTAGTAGTATAGTCAAATTTAAAGTTTCAAATTAAGTATCACTAATAAAGTTAGTTTAATAAAATACACCTCTAATTAAACTTTTCGTAAGTGTTGTGTCATGTCAATAAGGATCAAGTAATTTGAAATAGATGGAGTATGAGAGTGGTGAAACACAAAAATAAATAGTTATGCATGTACACATATATACACACACTTGATACATATAATATTAAAATAACGGTCTTAAAAAATAACATTAAATTTTGTGACAAATTCATAAAAGTATTATTTTACTTATAATGTTAATAAACTTAAATAAAATGTCATAAATACCTAGATTAAAAAATATATATATAAAGAGGTACTACATAAATATAAAATTGAAATAACAAAGGTAATATGGACATTATATAGGATAAAGGGGGGGAGTATAACTATTGTTCAAAGTTGAGGGGAGGGGGGAGGGGGGTTTGATTTTTAAAGCAAAGTTGAGAGGTGAAAATGATTTTCACCCATTATTTAATTTTAAAATCTTAATACAATATCTTACTATTAAGTATTTGATTAAAAAATCTACCACCAACAGTGGATATGACTGCTCCTAATCAAAGTCTTCTTTAATGAAAGGTCTTGATTTTGAACCTTGAATATGCATGAAAAAAATTCTTTATAGGAGCGCTACACCCAATGCAAATTTAAATTAGTCGCACACCAATATGAATATTAAACACTAAATAAAAAACACAAAAATTTGAAACTCAAATCCGATTCTTTCTTATACAGGATATACAATATGTAATAGATTTCAGTTTGATGATGAATGTCCAAAAAAAATAAATTATTTCGTTGGTGTTATCCAGTTCTTATTATGGGTCAAACTTAGGTGTGTTGACAAACTAGATGGATTAAAATTTGATTAAATTTTTGTGAGGTTAAACATTCAAGATCTTTCGATGCTGAATGGAAACTCGAAGAAGTGTGAGGAAGATGGTGAAAACATGAAGCTCATATTTAGCCATGAATATTTTTTACTTATTGAGTAGTCTGTTACTTAATGTATTAAGGGCAAAACAGTCTTTGTACATAAAGTCAATTAGTTAGTTAAAGTGGTAGTTATAGGTGATTAGTTAATAACTACCTTGTTAGTTAAAGTGTTAGTTATAAGTGATTAGTTAATAACTACCTTGTGTATAAATACACAAGCTGATTATATTGTACAGTGTTTTTTGATCATTTTTGAATCAATAAAAAGTTACTTTCTTCTTCTTCTTCCTCCTTTTCTTCATTAAATTCTTTGAATCTTAACATGGTATCAGAGCCCCTCGATGCTCTAATTCTTCTTCCATTCGAATTCTTTAAAGATTCTCGTACTTGATAAGTTCTCTTGAAAGAGCCAACAATGGCAGAAACTGGAAATTTGGGGCAAACAACCAATTCCGAATCAACTGATGAGAATCTTGGAATTAGAGTTACTATTGAAGCCACCCATCCACTGTATTTGGCTTCAGGAGACACAAGTGGCATATCATTGATTTCATTCCAACTAGTGGGCATTGGCAACTACGCTTTATGGTCAAAATCCATGAGAATAGCATTGTTGGGTAGCAACAAACTGGGAATTGTAGATGGCTCACGAAAGAAAGAGAAGTTTCATAAAAAATATGGCTATCAATGGGAACGCTGCAATGTGATTGTTCTTTCATAGTTGATGAACTCAAGCTCAAAATTTGATAAGTGGGGTGGCCTATGCTTCAAGTGCACACTCAGTTTGGGAAGATCTTTGTGAAAGATTTGATAAGATTGATGGATCCCGCTCCTTCAATGGTCATACATAAATTGCAACTTTGGTCTAATGTACTCTGTCAATTCCTATTTACTACTCAAAACTGAAAGATTTGTGGGATGAGTATGAAATATTGATTCCCTTACCTTACCTGGTTGTAACTGTGATAAAGTCTAAGGATTTCTTGAATCATTTGCAAAGACAAAAGTTATATCAATATCTTATGGGCCTTAATGATTAGTATAATCAAGCAAGAAGCCAAATCTTGCTTATGATCCTATTGCCCAATGTTAATCAGGTTATGCGATGTTAGTTAGTGATAAAAATTCAAAGAGTATGACTGCTGCTAATTCTGGAATTCTTGGTGCACCTCCTAGTGTTAATTTAGGAAATTATGACTCCAGTGCCCTATACAATGCTAGAACAAGTAACTCTCAAAAGTTTAAGAAAAACTACAATTTACAATGTGATTTCTGCAAGTTAAAAAGGCACACTAGGGAAAATTGCTACAAGATTGTTGGGTATCTTAATGACTCAAGGTTCAAGAAAAAAGAGGGAGTTGCTAATTGTTACACTCCTCATTCTACTGCTTACAATGTGCATGCTGAGAATCTCGTCAAGAATTGTGGAATGCCAGAGTTCACTTATAGTGAAAGCGGACAGTATAGTTCACAACCTTCAACTTCTCAGGGTTCCAGTACAAGTTCACAGTTTGATGGAACTCAAATGCCTTACTTCTTTACTCCAGATCAGTATACTCAAATCCTGAATTTGCTGAATGACTTACTAGCTATTAACAGTTTTAATACATGGATTGTAGACACCAGAGCTACAAATCATATAGCAGCTGAGGAAAGCTTGCTCATATATACTGTTAAATTAGATAGTAACAAGCAAAGAAAAGTGTTTCTACCTACTGGTGATGTTGCATATATCACTCATATTGGATCTAGTATAATATCTGGAGGACAAAAACTTGATAATATGCTGCACATTCCAAAGTTTAAATTCAATCTTCTATCTGTATCTCAGGAAACAAAGGCTTTACAATGTTTAGTGGCTTTCTTTCCTAACTTCTTTATCTTTCAGGATCTTTACAATGGGAAGGTGAAAGCGATTGGTAGATAAAAGGATGTGCTATATCTCTTATTATCAAGCTTTGTAAGCACTACAAAGGATTTATGTTCTCTAGTTGCTAAAAATTCTGTGAACGCTACTAAAATCTCTATCAACCCTGTTAATGAAACCAAAACCAGCCTTGAATTGTGGCATAAGAGGCTTGGTCATCCATTATCTAAAGTTCTGCACACGCTATTTTCTTCTACTCTTGATAATTGTAGTAGCATTGTAAAAAATTATTATGTTTGTCCCTGTACTAAACAAGCAAGGTTACCATTTCCTGCAAGTCGTATAAAGAGTACTAGGTGCTCTGGACTGTTACATCTTGATGTATGAGAACCTTACAAGGTGGCAACATTTGATGGAAATAAATACTTGTTGACAATTGTTGATGACTTCTCTAGAATGACTTGGTTGTTTTTACCTAAGCTCAAATCTGATGTGTGTGTTGTACTTAAACAATTCTTGTCCTATGTATTAACTCAGTTTGAGCAAAAGGTTAAGATCATTAGATCAGACAATATAACTGAATTTGTTAACTCTGTATATGTTTCTATGTTTGAACAACTTGGTATCTTACACCAAACATCTTGTGCTTAAACTCCTCAGCAGAATGGTGTTGCTGAGAGAAAGCACAAACATGTATTGGAGGTATGTAGAGCCATTAGATTTCAGGGGCACATCCTAATAAGATACTGGGGTCACTACATCCTTGCTGCTGCATATCTGATAAACAGAATGCCTTTCTCAGTTTTTAACTATAAATCTCCTTATGAGATATTATACAAAGTCTCTCCTTCACTTAAACATCTCAGAACTTTGGGATGTTTATGCTTTACCAAAGCATTAAATGAATCAGATAAACTTAAATCTAGATCTATTACTGTTGTGCATATGGGCTATTCGAACTCTCAAAAAGGTTATATACTTTTTGACCTATCTAATCACATATTTTTTGTCAACAGAGATGTTGAAATTAAAGAAGAAGTATTTCCTTTCAAGTCTTTTGAGAAGAATAAGCATCTTCCTTTCTTAGATGCATTTTCAGATCAAATTCCACTTTACAATGATGAAGTACTAGCTTCAATAAGTGTTGATCAAAATGATGATTCAGTTAGTAGGAATTTAGCTGAGCAAGGTCCAGTTCCAACAACCTCAGTTGATCGTAATGCTTAGATTCCTGTTGCTACATCTCAGGTGCCTGTCTTTATAAGTGACAATTCAGCATCTTCTCCAACAGAGTCCAAGAAGTCCTCAAGAACTAAGGCACCACCCTTTTGGATGAAAGACTTTATCTCTACTCAGAAACAGTCCAAAACTCCTTACAATTTGGCAAACTACATATCATATGATCACTTACCTGCCTCTTATCAAGCTGTCATTACTGCTAGTTCTCAAGAAACTGAACCCTCATCCTACAAAGAGGCTATACATGATCCAAGGTGGATAGATGCTATGAAGGCAGAGTTAGAAGCCTTGGCTAATAACAATACTTGGGAAGTAGTATCACTACCAAAAGGGAAGAGATCTATTGGATGCAAATGGGTGTATAGAATAAAGTGTAAAGCTACTAGAGAAATGGAGAGATTTAAGGCAAGTTTGGTAGCCAAAGGCTATAACCAACAATAGGGGATTGACTATCAGGAAACATTCTCTCCTATAGTCGAAATGGTAACTGTAAGATCAATTCTATCTATTGCTACTATCAGACATTGGCACATCCATCAAATGGACGTGTAAAATGCCTTTCTTCAAGAGGACTTAGAAGATGAAATATACATGGATCTTCCTCAAGGATTTAAGAGCCAGGGGGAGAAGAGACCTGTATGTAGGCTTCTTAATCCTTGTATAGGCTTAAACAAGCCCCAAGACAATGGAATACAAAACTTATGAAAGTAGTTCTTCAACTTGGATTTGTCCAAAGTTAACATGATCACTCCTTATTCATAAGGAAATCAGAAAGTGAGTTAGTGATTATTCTTGTCTATGTTGATGACATGGTCGCAGGTAGCAACTTGAAACTGATAGAAGAAACAAAGACAACTTTACATAAAGCATTCAAAATGAAAAACCTTGGAGAGTTAAGGTACTTTCCAAGGGATGGAATTTGCCAAGTCCAAAGCTGGAATCTTGCCGCATCAAAGGAAATACACTTTGGAATTAATTGCTGAGCTTGGTCTAGGTGCTGCAAAATCAGTTGCTACACCTCTTGAAGTGAATGCAAAGCTAACAACTAAAGAACTAAGTGATATGATAGATATGATAAGCTCAAGACAGGGGGAAAAGGAAGATCCTTTGGCAGATGTCAACATGTATCAAAAGATCATAGGAAAACTACTGTACCTCACTACAATAAGACCAAATATAGCCTATGGTGTACAAACACTAAGCCAATTCCTTCAACAACCAAAAAAGTCTCATTTAGAGGCTGCTATGAGAATAGTTAGATATGTGAAACTGCAGCCTGGACAAGGAATTTTTCTGTCAAGTCAGAGTCAAGAACAAGTTGTTGCTTACTATGATGCTAATTGGGCAGCATGTCCCAATACCAGAAAATCAGTAACAGACTTTCTTGTTAAACTAGGAAATTCTTTGATGTCTTGGAAATCAAAGAAGCATAACACAATCTCAAGAAGCTCAGCAGAGGTTGAGTATAGAAGCTTATCATCTACTATTGCAGAATTGATTTGGATACTGGGATTGTTCAAGGAGATTGGAATTTAAATCACTCAACCAGTACAGGTTCACATAGACAACAAAGCAGCAATACAAATAGCTAACTCAGTGTTCCATGAGAGAACAAAATATATAGAAATTGATTGTCACTTCATAAGAGAAAAAATTCAAAGGGTATGATCAAGACACAATACATTCCTACAAGAGAACAACAGGCAGGCTTGCTAACAAAAGGGCTAAACAGAGTTCAACATCAATACCTATGTGCCAAACTAAGAGTACTAAATATATTTGCACCTCCTACACCTCCTAGTTTAAGAGGGAGTATTGAGGAGTCTGTTACTTCATGTATTAAGGACAAAATAGTCTTTGTACATAAAGTCAATTAGTTAGTTAAAGTGTTAGTTATATGTGATAGTGTATAAATACACAAGCTGATTATATTGTACATTGCTATTTGATCATTTTTGAATCAATAAGAAATTACTTTCTTCTTCATCAAATTCTCTGAATCTTAACATTACTTCTTTTCAGAATTAAATTTTGAAAATTATATGTGGCCATAAAATTGAAAATTCCGAATATCAGAAAACTTATTCACTTTTTCCACTTCAAAATTTGAAAATTACGAAGACAGAAAAAATAAGTTGTGTTGTACATTGTTAAAAAGGAAAATATCCAAAATGAGCGATGACCGTCAAGGAGACATTTCAAAATTTTAGCATTTGGGGGTGGCATTGTCCGAGTAAGTAAATCCACAACAAAGTGGTGCTGACTTAGTTGCTTTTGCATTTATTTTAATCCCGACATTGACCCGACACAATTTATCGGGGATAGTCGCAGTACCAAGAGCTTTCAAGGGGCTAGGATTTATAATTTTGAAATAAAAATAAAAATGTAACTAAATAAACAACGAGCCATTCCGATGAGACCCGAAGACATGAAGAATAAGACGTGTTGTATAGTGCTAAAATGAAAAATACCCAAAGTGAATGAATGTTGAGAGAGAAGTTAAAAAAATTTCAGCACTTGGGGGTGGTGTCATCCGAGTCAGTAAATCCACAACAAATAGGTGATGATTTAGTTTCTTTTGCGTTTATTTTAATCCCAACGTTAATCCAACACAATTTACCGGTAATAGCGGCAGCAGCGAGTCATTCTGATGAGATTCGAAGACATAAAGCATAAGATGTGTTGTACAATGTTAAAATGAAAAATACCCATAACGAGCAATGACAGTTGAAGACAAAAGTTAAATAGTTCAGCACTTGGGGTGGCGTCCTCTGATTAAGTAAATCTACAACAAATAGGTTTTGACTTCGTTACATTTGCATTTATTTTAATCCCAACGTTAATCAGACACAATTTACCAGTGTATAGTCGCAATACCAACAGCTTTCAATGGAAGGGGCTAGGATCTCTAGTTCTAAATCAAAATAAAAATGTAACTAAATATACAACGAGCCATTCCGATGAAATCGAAGACAGGAAGAATACAACGTGTTGTACAGTGTTAAAAGAAAAATACCCAAAATGAGCAATGACCGTCGAGGAGACGAAAGTTAA
The DNA here is from genome assembly GCA_031232105.1 of Capsicum rhomboideum. Classification (NCBI taxonomy): domain Eukaryota; kingdom Viridiplantae; phylum Streptophyta; class Magnoliopsida; order Solanales; family Solanaceae; genus Capsicum; species Capsicum rhomboideum. The sequence goes on along the minus strand of CP124713.1, from coordinate 23,793,020 downwards.
AAATTTCAGTATTTTGGGGGTGGCCAAGTAATAGCCTGTTTGGCCAAGCTTATTTTTTCTCAAAAATGCTTATTTTTCTCGAAAGTGCTTATTTTAAGAAAATGAAGTGTTTGACCAAGCTTTTTAAGAAAATAAGTGCTTCAGAGAGTAGAAAAAAATAGTTTTTCATAAGCTAAAAAAAATAGCTTCTCCTTAAAAGAATTTTTTTGAAAAACACTTTTGAGAAAAATAGACTTAAAAACACTTTTAAAAAGCTTGGTCAAACACTAATTGTTGCTCAAAAGTAGGGTCATGAACAAATCGAATCAATTCGAATATTAGAACTGATTCAAAGCAATTTGGATAACTCGATTTGGATTATACAATTTGAATTCGAAACAACAACACTCTACCCTTCCCACACCCCACTTGTGGGATTACACTAGGTATGTTGTTGTTGACTTCACGAGATCAAAAGAACCACAAAAAAGGCCACAACAATTAATAAGAAACAGCAAAAAATGAGATACTATGCAGCAACTTCCATTTTTTGCACGTAAGAGTTTGGTCGAGTCTCTAATCAGATGTCAAGAAATAGGTCTTACCTATATTTAATGGCGTCAATAGGACAAAGAAAAATCCAATAAGAGCTTAACCCTTCTTAGTTCTGCATTTCTCAGCTGCACTATAAACCTTTGTGACAAGCTCGTCCTAACGCAACAGGATAGCACTCTTTGAGTACATGCCTTAACTTTCAAGCTAAATAGATAAATGAACATCATGATAAACAAAGAGGATGTTACAGCTACAATGTGATTCTTGTAGTAATCAATTTGACAGTTCTGAGAATAATAGTCCTTAACATACCTTATAACGGAATTGTGTGGGTAAAGGGGTCAGCATATCAAACGGTGTTACTGGTGCTAATGTTTTGATGCGCTGACTGAGCTGTGTATTTGATAAACCATAAGAAGTTAAGGTAGCGTTGAGTAATGTAATGAAATGGTGATGCTCCTGCTACTATGAAATTTCTGGTAAAGAAAACTGAAACTTAAATGAAGAAGGGACAATTCAATTTTTTTGAACTCCTTACTCTAACTACAGCTGCACAACAGTTAAAAGTTTACCAAAGGATGCAATCTCTCAGAAGCAGCTTAGTACCATTTATAAACTCTTACCTTTTCATAAAACAAAATAAAAGGTTTGAGCTAAAGATGACCACAACTTTTGAAATAAACTACAAGGTTACATTCTATAGAAGGAGAAGAATTTAAGTTGTAGACCAAACATTTCAAATAGCGTGAGAACAATTAAACTGCCATGACTGAAGCATCAGAGACGATATGCAATTGACTTCATAGCTAAGAGTGTGCCAGAAAACACAAAACAGATTATTATCATATCAGCACTGAAACAGATAAGAAAATTTTAAGTTCAAGAGATTGGGCGGAAATGAGTAATGCTACCTAAGATCAATGGCTTCAGCTACAAAAGAGATAACTAACTCTAGATATATATGGGGCATATTACTGAAAGTTTAAAGTAAACGATATGCTTTTACACCCAAGCATCCTTAAATCCATTACTTGGGAGGAAGTTCAATTATGTATTGAATATAGAATAATACAACAACATACCTAGTGTAATCCCACATATGGGGACTGAGGAGGGTAGAGTGTATGCAGGCCCATAAGGTTGTTTCCAAATAAAAGATGTTTTACAAATTTTCATTGCAAACAGAGAAGAGTCAATTACTGAATTTTGATAAAATCAATCCAACAGTTCAAATTGCTACTCCTAAAAGAAGGCAAGTTACACAATGTATTAAACATCGTCTTTCCTGTTCTCTGATGCAATGATGAAATTTAAGTCCAACTTCAGCAAATAGACCCAACCCATCCCCCAACAGCTGCAATTGGGCAAAATATCACTAAGCATAAAGGCCGATATAATATGAAAATAAGCTCAATATTGATATATATAAGTGATTAGTGAGGAAACTTTCATCTTCCACAGTTCGTCAACTGTCCTGTCAGCCTTATTATATCAAGACTACCAAAATGAAAACCAGTCATACCGGCCAAAACGCTAAACCCAACACTATAAGAAAGCTTGATCAGTACGAGCAATTCAGCAACAATTCGTGATATACAAACACAGAAGTTGAAAACCTTAGAAATTCACCAAGATCCAATCTTTTTCTTTTGCACCTTTGTTCCCAAAGCAAATAAAAGTACATTCTTTAAAAGAGATGCAAAAGATCTAGTGCTGATGTAATTGTGATTATAGAACTCATAGTAAAATTCATCAAACACTTCAAAAGGTTCATAATCTTGGACAAAGATATGATGGTACTGTGGAAAGAAAGGGCTCAACCTCAAGTGTTACGGCAAACATGGTTGTAGGTAGTGCTTTGTGACTTGGGGTTCATTTGAAAACTGGACGGAGTTAATAACATCTTTTTAGGTCAAAAAATCCCCTGATCTTAATTTATGCACAACAAATCCAACTGCAAATTGGTGACTGTCAAGTTTGTTAGAGTTGGAGTGTTAGTTGTGCATCTACATATGCTGCTGATACACCTCTTCTTCCATTTCTGCCACTACTAATAGCTTTCTTCTTTCCCCCCATGCTAAGGTTATTCTAAATCAAATAAATACAACACCTACTCTGTCCCGATTTAGAATTCTCATTATTGAGGATAAAATGATTTATAGCCACTTTACTTTTTAGTCCGTTCAAAAAAAATTGCCAGCTTTCTACAATTAGAAATAAGTTAATTTTAAAATTCTCATTTTACTATTAATAAAATAATTTATAGTCATACAAATGATCAAAGGAGCATTTTAAACCACAAATTTAAAAAATTCTCATTGCATAGTTAATTTTTGACCAGGTCATGCAAAAGTTCTCAAATAACACCAGATCCAGATCACAACACAATCTCAGCTGAGATTACAACTGCACCCTCTCTTTTCAGCAAATATTCACAGCCCAAAATTAAATATCAAATTTATTTCCAGATAGTATATAATACATAAATGTGCCCTATAATTTGGTCGGCATGTACGTCCTTCAACTTTGAATATACACAAGTAGACACTTATATTATCATAAAGTTGAATAAGTAAATATACAATACTTATACTATCATAAAGTTGAATAAGTAAACATACGGGTCTTATGTCCACGTGTGTGTACTTATTCAATTTGATTTTAGCAAATCTTTTATATTCACAGAACAAAAAAAAATTCACCAGGAAATAGAACTTAGATGTCATACCAAGAAACACATCAGGTAACTGGAGAAAAAGGAAAGGGAGAAATGACAGGAAGCCATCGGAATGGGGGGAATCGGCAAGATTTCAATTTTTATTTTTATTAAAAATAAGTATGAAATCTTGCCACGCCACCCACTCCAAAAGCTCCCCGAAACACTCATCCCCTTTCCTCTTCCTACAAATTTCACAGAGCTTTTCCCCTTCATATTACACATGTTATTGGCACTGAGGTGCATATATATAGAGACTACAAATTACAGGAAGAGACAGAAGGGTGGAAACCCTAATACATGAGGTTCACAAAGTAGGAGTAGAAGTGTACGTTTTAACCACCCATGTTTTACTTTTGCTACACTCAACTCCAATGACTTTTATATATGTATAATTCCACCTATCAACTACTTACAACTATACTTTTTGGAGCAATCTGAAAATAATTTTCTAATCCAATTTCAATATATAAACATTGTATACTAACTCTTTTTTAGGAAATCGTATCATATCATACCATACTAGAAGTGAAAAGTCCTTAAATTTACGATTGAATTACTTAAATATTCATCAAAATTCGAAAGTTTATGAACTTAGTAGTATCTTTTATTAAAGCATACCAACTATATATTCTACATTAATAACAAGAAGTGAGATTTGCACGAGTGGTTGAGCACCTCTATCCTCCGCCATCAACATTAATCCTCCTATAAAATACATAGTAAGGCGTGGAATGACTATAATATACGAATACAATTGCATGGACATAGCCCTAATACATAAACATAAGAAAGATAACGATAGAGCTGGAATGATCTCCACGAACTAGTGATGGTTCACCTCAACTGAACAGGGCCGGAACAATCTGAAAATCAACTGGACCACTCTCAACAGGTCCTACACCAAATATCAAGTGTGAGTCGAATGGCCCATCATGTTCATACACTCGGCCCTCTCATCTTACACCTAGGACAAGGCTTCAGAAACTATAATGCATACTAAATATGTGCAGCTTAAACAGTATAAAATTAAGGTGTTTGGATTGACTTTTAAAAAGTAGGTTATAAGCTAAAAGTCATAAGTTAGGAATTCTTACTTTTGACTTTTGACTTATTTTTATATTTTTTTGGCCTAAAAATAAGTGCTTAAAAGCCAAAAGCACTTAAAAATAAGTCAATTCGACCACCCCCCTAAAATCACTCATCTAAGCATCATACATGCAATAACCTCGAATAGCTAAAGGTCGGGGGTGGGCCTAGGTTCAAAATTGTGGTGCTCCAGCACCGTTAAATCCGACGCAGAATATGTATGATTACTTAAGAAATGTACAAAAATTAGTATAAGATGGAAAAAAGCACTCGTGAAATCAAGAAGATAGCTGGGTGTTTTGATTTTGAGGCGGAACCTTAAAGCTTTGGGTGTCAATATATGTGTTTGGACCTGCCGAGCACCCACGACTCCTAAATCTTGGGTCCGCTACTGCTGAAGGTACCTTGCTACTGGTAAACATAAACTGCTTAGGGGTAGTTGATCTTTATGTCTTACCCCGTCTTCAGAGCGTCAATTACATGGCTAACCACCTGTCCCAGTCTATGGACTACATATGTTATTCGGTACTGGCTCAATAATGGAAAGCTACCAAGTTACCAAGGGTCACATCATGCGCAGGCTGAACTTAGCCACCCACCTATGGTGATCTATAAGCTACGCATCTTACTCGGTACTGGCTCAATAATGAAAAGCTCCTAGCTCGCCAAAGGGCACATAATGTTCAGGCTGTGTGATGCCTAACTGAATGATAAACTAAACTAAACAGCTAATAGAAATCACAACACATCATGAGGCTACTGAAAATACCAAAACAAATGTAAGAATACATACTAGGACCCTCTGCAGTCTATGCTTGATACTTAATAACAGACTACTCTACATACTAGGACCCTCTGCAGTCTATGCTTGATACTTAATAACAGACTAATCTAACTCATGCTTGCCCCCATATATCACTAGATAGTTTAAATGTATACAAACAACACATAAGATAAGTTTTTTGATGAAAAATAAGTAAGGTAAGAGTTAAAGTCTCGCTTCTTAGTAAAGATAAACTATTTACTTCTCTTGAAATGCTCAATTGCTCAAACACACCCAATGACCTCGTCTATTCAAAATCGTGTCTAACGGGCTCAAAGTAGTCTGAAGAACCATTTCCTAAACTTTAGCCTAGGTCCCAGTCAAAGTCAGTCATCTAGCCTAAAGTCTATGCTTAGATTTCAATTTCAATGGATGTCGAAATCTAGATTTAGGTGATTCTAGATCACAATTCAAAAATCCCCAATTTTCACCTTTGATTACATGTTCAAATGATAGACTTCAGGTTAGATTCATGATATAATCTCAAATCCGAGTTAGAATCACTTACCCCAAGATTATAGATGAAATCCTCGCTTAGAGCCTCTCAAAATCAAGCTCCTCAAGTCTTAAAAATAGCGAAGAATGAAATAAAATTACTGAACTGAGACTTTGAAATACCAGACAGGACCTTAGCAGTGTTGGCGCACAGCCGGCCACACACACTAGGCCAATCATGACTGCACTGCCTACTACTACAGTTCAAAAAAATTCCAGTGTTTCCCAGCAATACTGAAACTCATCCGAGCCCCACAAGTTCCAATCCAAACCATACTTTTATGTTATAGTCTCATTGTTCAAGGTATCCGTGTTGATTGATTCGCTTGATGGGTTGGTTAGGTGCCATCAGGGTTTAGTGGAAGTTGGGTCTGTCACATCCCTTTTGGATTGACGTGGTCTCTTTGCCATCACCCGACTAACTGTGCACTAATAGTACTTTTAACAAGGTTGTTATTCACATCAGATAAAGGCCACATCAATAAACAAGGAACAGCAAACTATGAGGATCTATGCAGCAACTCTTATTGTTGGTACATATAGCATGGTTCTCAGTCTCTGATCAGATGTGAGTAGAAACAGACCAGTGGAGAAAACAAACTCTAGTAAGAGCTTAGATGTTCTTAGCTCTGCATTTTGCAGCTGCACTATAACCTTAGCAATTAGCTCTCATCCACCAAGGCACTTCAAAGAGAGCTTGCCTCATCATGTTCATGGCAAACGCAGAGGATGTTACAGTCTTGCCTCATCATGTTCACGGCAAATGCAGAGGATGTCACAGTTATAGTGTGAATGTTGAAGTAATCCAGTTTAGTCATTCAGAGAAAGTTCAGAGTATGATAGCTCTTTTTTGACCTGTAAAAGAATTTCTATTGGCACCAGACAAATTAATTCCAGCGGAAGAATTTTTAATCAATATGTTAAGATGCATTTGTATGGATAAAGGGGTCAGCATATCAACAGTGATCCTGGTTCAAAATCTTTTGAAAAGCCCAGTGAGATGTTCTTGGTATAGCATATGAAGTTAAGGTAGGTTGATTAATGTAATTAACTGGTGATTCTCCTGCTAGTGCTTCTGCAAAGTTCCTGATCAAGAATTCTGAAAATTCAATTAGGAGGCAAAGCTGATTCAATAAAAAGCTTTTTATGAGAGAAGAATGGTTAACTTCTGAAGATGATAAGTAAATCATTAGCCTCGTGAAATGAAGATTGGAGTACATAAATGAACTCCTTACTAGAGCTGCATAGAAGTTAAAGTTTGAGCAAGTACAAGGATACATCCTTTAACAAGAGAAGTGTAAAAAGTTGTAAACCAACAATTGCAAATAACATGAGAACATAACTGCCATGATTGAAGCATCAGACACGGTATGCAACTCAACTTCTCAATGCAAGTGTATGCCAGCAACAGAAACAAATTGCTTCTCATCAGGGCGGAAACAAATAAAAGAAAGCTTAAGTTAAAGAAACTCAGAGGCAATAAGTAATGCTACCTAAGATCAACAGGTACAACTGCCAAAGAGAGCTCCAAAGTAACTAACTCTGAATATAATAAACACAGCCACATAGACTAGTTGCAGGTTCTGAAATTCTACCAAATATATGGAGCCCCTAACTGAAAGTTTAGAAAGAAATGATATCCTTAATGCATTATTTGGAGATCACTTTAATTGTGTAATGACTATTGACTACTACGTGAGATTCAAATAAAACAAATACTATCCACTAAAAGACAGAGAAAAGAATCAGACAGTGAATTTTGACAACACCAATCACACAGTTCATATGTCAAGTTCACATTACGTAATAACCATCGTTTTACCTAATCTGTGATGCAACTATATTGAATGATAAAGCTTAAGTACATTCTCTTGCATGCACCATATGTATGTAACTATAGCTATGCCTATACACATATCTATTTGGTTTAACCAAGTGCAGCAATTATTATTCAACTTCAGCAGTTAGGTCATCCCCTTGCAACTGGAATTGGGTAACATATCACTAAGCAAAGATAAAAATATATAAAACCTCAATATTGAGGTCCTCAAGTGTTCAGTGAGGACACGTCCAATTTCCACAGATTGCCAACTGCCCTATCAGCCTAACGCTATATCAAGACTTCCCAAAATGAAAACCATACAGATTGGCCAAAATGCTAAAACAAATACTACTGTAATAGGAGTAAATTGATACAAATTTACAATTAAAGAGATGATGCTTGGCCAATTGACACAGAAGTTCATTATATACATTCACTAAGATCCAATCGTTTTCTTTCCCCATGTCCCAAAAGGAACTAAAAGCATAGCCCTTAAAAGGAGAAGCAATAACTGAGATGAGGTTACCATGATTATAGAACTCGTTGCCAAATACTTTCGGCACCTTAAAAGGGTTACAATCTTGGACAATAATATGATGAGATGGTATGACTTGAAATTCATTTGGAAACTGATGCGAGTTTTATTATATACATTACAGTTCCTTTATCTTTAATTTAAACACAATCAACTCCCTTTTTGCTGAAGATTAGTCTAGTTTCTTAGAATTTGAGAGTTAGATGTGCAACTACAACATATGCTGCACTTTTTTTTGTTCTTTTTGTTGTCGCGACGAGCCTGCTACTATTCTTCTTCTTTCCTTTCTTCTACTAATATTATTCTCAAACAAATTATGGACAGCGAAAATAAGGTAACAATTAAGATAAGAGGTAACCATTGTTTAGGTTAGTCCATGCAAAAATTCTCTAATAAAACCAGAACACAACAGAATCTAAGCTCAGTATACAACCCAACTACCTCTTTATCACAGCCTACCATATTTACTTACAAATATTACATTACTTATGCTGGAAATGTAGAATCTTTACACCTAAAAAAAATCACAAATGACTTTATCAATCATCAATCAATCCAGGGCAGATCTAGAAGGGGGTGAGGTTGAAAAAAGTTACAATATATACATAAAATATTTTTTTTATATGAAATCCCCTAAACAAAACGCTAGAGGTTGGCTCAGTTCAAAATTCACTTCGAAGTTCCAAGTTAAAACGCAAGCACTATATCCTAGATCTGCCATTGGATCAACTACCATTCATCACAATTATAATCTCCATAACTACACAAAGAAAACTTAAACACAATTTGGAGCTAGAATTCATACCAAGAAACTAATTATGCAACTAGTTCAGTAATTGGAGAAAAAGGAAAGAAAGAAATGACGGGAAGCCATCGGAATGGGCGGAATCGGTAAGATTTCAAATTTTTATTCAAAAATAAATATGAAATCTTACCATGCCACCCAATCCAAAAGCTCCCCCGAAACATTCATTCCCTTTCCACTTCCTACAAATTTCACATGTTCTCTTTCTGATAAAATGTTGCACATTATATTACATATATATATACAGAGGCTGTGGAAACCCTAATGAGCGAGGTTCACAAAATAGGAGAAGTGTACGTTTTAGCCACCCATGTTTTACTTTTGTTACACTTTACTCCAATCACTACTTTTATATGCATCAACTTATTCCAACTTTACTTTATGGAGCAAGCTGAAACTAATTTTCTAATCCAATTTTTTTTTTTTTATTAATCTATAATAGAAGAGTGAATGGAGAGGAGCTTAGGGTCAGTCAGAGGTATTCTTGGAATTTCACTTTGGTTGTAACACGTGTAGTTCTTTGGTGTTTCATAGACACCACTTGTATGCCAACAAACTACTTCACTTCAGCTAACCAAAAAAAAAAAAAACTTCGCTCGCTCTGGCTCACTCTGTCTCTTTGCTCTCCTCAGTTTATCATCATCTTGCTCTGGGTATTTAATGTTTTGCTATGATTTGGAGCTTGGATCTACTGCCTGAATAGCTACCAGGCAAGTTGTTCCCCCTGTTTCTCTTTTTTCTTATTCCGTTTTTTCAAGATTATTTGTCTTATTTTAAAGATTATTTTGGCTTTTACTTTGAAAAATGTTGTTTTGAATCTTCCATTGGAGATTTCTCTACAATAGATTCCCTAAATAGAATTGAATGATCCATTGACCAAAATATTTGCTATAGATGTCCCCTCTGTTTCTCCTTTTTCTTATTCCATCTTTTCAAATTATGTCTTATTTTTTAGATTGTTTTGATTTTTTAATTTGAAAAATGTTCTCACCTGCTGCTTTGAATCTTCCATGGAAGATCGACACCACTATCACTTACAGTCTTTGCTTGCTTCATGATTATAGAATAAAATTTCGAAAATTAAAACACACAATTTTTCCCTTCACTGCATTTACCTCCCAAACAAACAAGGAAGTGTTTTTCCTAAAATGGATGTCAAATAAAGAAAAAGAAATGTCATCAACTGTTGATCTGCGATTATATCTAGGGCATGGTTCAATTTTATGCCCCAAAAACACGGGACATTGGGTAATTTAATTATTAGACACAAGAATTGCTGAAAGGAGGAAACAATATATTTATTTTAAGGGTCTCTTTACAATTTCTTGAAATAAAATGTAACTATTGGAGTGCTGAATGATCTGCTGTAAACGTCTCTCCAGCAAGGACCTGTTATTGCGCTCCTTTCTATTTATGACAAATTTAGAACTCTTGATTCTTGTGAATGTGTTGAATCTTCTTGACAGATTTGTGTCATTTCAGTGAATACATGAACCGAGAATGTCGTAATGCATTTATTATTTTAGGGAATGTGCTATAACATGAGTAACTAATACTGTATTATTTCAACATTTCACTAATATAAGACACAACTTAAACTATTTCAAATCAATCTATCTTCATCAAATATAGAATCTATGCTATTTTAGATCAATCTATCTTCATCAAATATAGAATCTTAGCATACATTAACATTATAGCTTTACTTATAGTTAACTTAGCTTTAAACGCATGATAGCTACCAACTTATCAGCGCTCTTTTTGGTTTCACATGTATATGGTATTTCTTTACGATATCTTTTGGTACTGCACTATAAGTTGTTAAGGTGATTGGAATACTAGCACTTCTCTACATCAGGTTTCTCTATCGATGGATCCTCAACAAACAAAGAAGCGTCCCTGCGACACAATAAAGGCTTATGATAAGAACATCAAACAACGCCTACTTTACCGCGATATGTCCACAGCTGGAAAAAACATGCTTCTTCTGCAGCGACGCCTCAAAAAAAAAGAGGCAACAACTAAGCATATTCTTGGAAATGTAAATTCTTTAAATCCTACTGAACCAATATATGTTCATCAACACAACTTTGATGCTGGATGCTCTTCTTCTCCTTCAAAAACAGGTTAGGACGTCAACTTGACTATTTCTTGTAATCCCTACATAGATGTTGCTATTCATATTTGTAGATACTTTCTCATAGTTCTCACCGAGTGTTACATCCTTACAACACCAATCGTGCTTCAAAAGGAGAATAATGTGGTTCCTTCTTTTCAAATTCTTGAAAAAAGTAAGTTTGTTAATCTTTCTTGCCCATGATATCAAATACTGCATCCGCATTCATATGACCTGCTTACTGCTGTACAATTTACGTTTCATAAGATGGTCAGGATTATTATTTCAAAACATTCTAATCAACATAAGTAACTCAAAATCATGTCCTTAATATTAAACTAAATTACAGCAACATACTTCAGATTATCTCTCCAGCAGATTCATATGTACGACCCTATCTCTCGACAATCTCCATGTTAATTAAACTAGGAACACAAAATAAACAAACAGCTGAGATAAGTAATGCACTTTGTCAATTTGTTGACTCATGTTCGGATTGGTGCAGGTACCAAGGCGCTAAGACCTGCATCTCATTACCCTAGCTTTTCCTTGATTCACTTAATCGTATTTTTTCTCAGTCGTATTTATCTAATTGTTGTTTCAGTTTATACTTGACTATAGTTAATTGTGGCGTCTATTTGCTTATTTTTTAATTTTGATGAGCACAATTTGTTTAGGACAACTATTTTACTCCCTTGCTGAGTTATATACAAAAGAAAGACAAAAATATATGTTCAGATGGACTCTAAATCGCGAGTTGACAAATTCAGACCTGCAGGCTGCAGATCTTGATCATGACATTGAAGTGAGGTAAGCTGTTACATATAAGTTAATATTCCGCGTTCAATGGACTTATCTAAAGATAGAGCACACTGGAAGAAACTCTGTTGATTTCACTAATTCATCCATGATCCACTAATCAAGAAAACAACAATTATCAAATTTGTCAATACTATGAGCCTTTGATATTGCTATGTTAGTAACTTAATAATTTTTTTATGCAATGTCATTTGTAGAATCTTTTAAGGTCTTAAAAGCCTTTCATGTTAATGTTAGTGCGGTAGCAACTTGAGAGTTTGTGCCCGCAGTGTCATTTATGGTATCTTATTTCTTAAAGCCTTTAATGTTAGTGTTGTAGTAACTTGATAGCTTGTGGTTGCAGTGTCACTTATAGTATCTTTTGAGTTCTAAAAACTTCAAAATTTCATTTTAGAAATGACATCGTTTGATATTAGTATGGTAGCAACTTGATAGCTTGTGGCGAATTCGTGACCATTTTGAGTCATAATAAGTGAAAATGACATAAATAAGCCACTGATTTAGTTAGTAACCAAAATAGGCTACATGGAATTTTTTATTCCGTTTTATCATATTTTGTTAACGTCCTGTTAAGTGTTAACTGCCAGAAACAGTGAATAATTCAAAAAAATGGAGTAAAAATCTTTGAGCTATAACACGGAACTAAAAGTTCCGGGTTTTGAATTAATTTATTCTTAACCCGGAGTTATTAGTTCCGTGTTATTTTTTAAAAAAAAAATTCAAATAACACGGAACTTTTAGTTCCGGTTTGTAATTTTTTTTTTTTTTAAAATCCGGAACTAATAATTCCGGGTTAGGAATAAATATTTTGGAACCCGTAACTAAAAGTTCCATTTTATGCTAAAAAGCTAAACATCATTGGCTCCACACCCACAGAAACCCCATTTTCATTTCCTTGTTTCTCAAATCTGGTTCCCCATTGTCTCGCGAAAACGATTTGAAAATCATCTTCATCGTCCTATAGCAAAGATCGACGGACGTAAAGAGCTCGCATCTACCAACCTTAAGATACGTTATTCTTGGACTTCACTATTTAGGTATTTTTTTAAAAATTTCTTTCAATTAATCTTTTTCTATTCCGATTGTAGAATTCCGTTGTATGTATTTGCCACCCATTTATTTAATCACCTTGTTAGATACTTGTTCGTCAGAATTGGTTAAAATTAATAGAATTTCTTTTTTTAATAGAATTAAAATTTTGGTTGTTTTTCTTTATCTGTGTTTGAAAATGTGATTTCTTGTATTGTTTTTGGAATGGTGAATTGTTGCACTTGCTTTTGATTGTAATGTGTTCAATAGTTCCTCAATTATACGATGCCCTTTTTGAACTACTTACTTATTATTAATCCTTGAATATTTGATGGGAAAATGAAAAAAAAAGACCAAGAAATTTACTGATGAAAAAGAAGAAACTATTTAATGAAGAACTAAAGTATACAATAAATGATCTGTTTTCCTTGTTGAGTATCTTATGACACCACTTTCCTTAATTGGAATGTTCCGCCCCTCGTAGAAAGGGAATTTTACACCATAGAGAAATTAGTAGTGAAATCTTTCCATGTATAAATCGGACTGTTTCAGCCCATTATTATCACTATAAAGGACCACTCAAACCAACAGGTGATTAGGAGTCTGGATACTGGCGGTAATCCTTTTGCATATTAACATGGAGACTGGAGTAGTATTTTGAACATTTAAAAGTGTAGAACCTATTAGCAAGATCATAAAGTAAAATGCATTATTTTTTTTTATTTTTTTTTTGTTTGGACTTTGAAGTCACGCCTCATTGCTAGTTGCTAATGCAACCACAATAACCAGATCGTTGGGGCGAACAATCTGCTACTTCACCACCAATCTGAAGTCATAAATTGGATAATATACGAACAACCTTCTGCATGGAAACTTAAAAGAGATACTGGATGATATGTCAATAACAATTTAATTATATGCATTGATAGGATAAAAAATTATCTATGCGCGCAATCAGTCTTAAAAGCCAAGTACAAGTAAATCTCTTCGTAATTAGAATATATTGATATTGTATATCTTTTGACAGTAGTATTCGTACACAATGACGAAGTCAAGATTTTCACTAAGGGGTTCAAAATATGAAAAAGTAAACACACGAAGAAGCAAAAAGGGATTCAACATATACTACATAACATAATAAATAATTTTAATCATATATAAACATTATAATTTTTCATTGAAGGGGGTTTGGATGACTCCCCTCGACCCTACCTAACTTCGTCACGTCCGTACATATAACTTTTATCCTATGAATAACTTGAACTAGTGTTTCACTGTATATTTTTTCACTTGTATAGGAGTATGACAAAGCTCACTTACTTGTAGACTAGTAGTTGGAAAACTACTTTTCTTCTTCTTAATTTAACTCCTGGGCATGTACATATTTAAGTACATAGTTAAAACGGATTAAAAGTTTCAAATTATTTTTAAAAAAAATTTGTAACATTGAGATTAAAAGATTCGAATTGGTAAAGTAACTCATCCTCGGAATTAAAACTTCCGATATAATAAATTTTGTTTTACAATTCGGAATTATTTATTCTGTTTTATACATTTTTTTAACATTATTTTGTGTTTTTTAACTCGAAATAATTAATTCCGTTTTATCTATTGGAACACCATGCTTTGTGCAGTTTTTTTTTTTGAATTTGTCAAGTCTTTAATGCTTTGTGGTATTTAAAACTTTTGCACTGCATTAGTATTAGTGGTTCAATTTCTGAGGCAGCATGAAATTAAAGAGAGACAAATATAAAACAAGTTGTAAACAACTTTTTACTCAAATTAGTCTGAATTATAGCACGAAGCAAATATTTCTTTTTCATCTTTCCATGCTCAGTTAGGTAATTTTTTGTTATTTGTTTAAATTTTTGGTCGATAGAATCAACTGCTATGTGTTTTGGCAAGGAAATACTCCAGTGACAAATTACATGTGGCATTTTGCTTTATGAAATTGAAATTTCGTGAATTTTGGTGAATAGTTTAGAATGCATTTTCCCATCAAATTAGCATGTGAAAAATTACGAGGGCAGGTTGCTATTAAAAATGAAGCGTGTTGTGAACCCCGGTCCTGTAGTTGGTACTCTTCTTCGTATACAGGATGATCATAGGTCTGAGTGGCTTTGGAAGGGAAAGATAGATATAGGATCATGTATGAGGCCTGACCGATTGGATAAGGTTTGGAAATTATTTATTTCACACTCGCCTCCCGATCGTGTTGCAGAGTATTTATCTACTGCTGGATTACTTAATGTGGTAAAAGTCGGTAGGATACAGGATGATCGTTCACTTTTGACTGCCATGGTTGAGCGATGGAGGCCGGAGAGTCACTGTTTTCATCTACCTTTCGGCGAGGTCACTATCACGCTACAGGACGTCCAAGTCATGTTTGACTTGCGTATAGATGGCCGCCCCGTGTATATACAGGATGCCGGACAGAGAAATTATCCATAGGGTGCTATTCTTCGGCAAGTGACGGGATATGATGGGCCTATTGAAGGCAGGAGTTTTGTGAATATCATCAGGATTACAAACTTTATTAGACAACAGTTAGTGGATCATCCCATAGCAGATGACACTCCCGTTGAGATTGTTGAGCGTATTGCCCGACTATACATGTTTGTTATACTAGGATGGATTTTATTCCCAAACACATCTGGAGACGTCATCAGCCTACGATTCTTATGGTTTGTAGATCCCATCCATGATGTCGGTAGCTATAGTTGGGGTAGTGCAGTCCTAGCATACCTATATAGGTCACTTTGCCGGTCATCCATCAAAGATACGAGTGACTTATGCGGATTTCTTCCTCTCATTCAGGTAATTTAGTGGTTTATTTTACATTATAGCTAAAGCATATTATTTTTGGGCTAACTTAACTAATTTATTTTGTCCCTTTAAGGTTTGGTGTTGGGAGAGGATGCTTCCTCTACAACCAAGATTAAGTGACTCAGTTGTTGATGACCCATTACTCCCATACGCTAGAAGATGGACGAGGGGGGTTGATCGGGATATTGAGACACACCACAGTATTATCCCAGTGAGAGATCAGATTGACAGAATGACGTCTGAGCAGTTAAACTTTACCTTTTATTTTAAAGTACAATTTTATTGTAGTTTTTCCACCCATTCACCTATTGCTTTGTTTCAAATCATGTAAAAAATTGAATATAACATTTAGTATAATTTGGAATCATTTTTCCGTTTACTTTCAATAAAAATACCAAGATTAACATCATCCAAGTAACTAGTTAAAAAAATTAAAATCAGTCATTTATCCACAATTCAATAAAAACATGTTTTCGTTATTTTGACTTTTAAAGATTAGGGAATATCATTCTTTAAGAGTCACCAAAAAAGAACACTCCCTAGAAGTATATTCAATTGTCAACAATTTTATATGTTGACACTTTGTACACTCACATACAATATGTCAACTATTTAAATATATCTACATGAAATATATAAACATATATGTACACTCACATACAATATGTCAACTATAAAGTTTAACCAAACGTACATTATTTTTTCTATGACTCGTTATAAATATTCTTTTTGTTAGTATTATTAAATTTGTTTCACGTACATTCAATAAGCTTGTCCAAATTAATTGATCTTGTATATAGATAGTCAAGCCACAATATATTGCTACGTAGATCAATCAATTTTCATTTAGTAGTTATTTTTCTATGACTCGTTATAATTATTATTAGTATTATTAGATCATGTTCTTAAGTACATTTAGTAGTACATTTAGTAAGTTATTTTATATGAACATCATGTTCTTATTTATCCTTTCGAAAAGGATAATTTTATTGTGTTTCCTTACTGTAATTTTTATTGGCATAATCAAGCACATATTGCTTAACGCAAAATTACCTAAATGTTGAATCCTGATTGTGTTAATTTAACATAGTTTGTGTGGATACCGTACGATGAAATTTTGCATACACTGCCCCCATGCTGCACGATTGACCAGAATTTATGGACTGTATGAGTGTCTATGCTTTGCATAGAGATAGCTGAGTTTCATGCACCTGATCGGGTGATGCGACAGTTTAATCATCCACAACACATACCTGAGCCCCCAGGGTAGAATCTCTGGCACTTTCGGCATAATCATCGTAAGAGGTTGGATCAGAACGTCCTTGAGATGTTAGATGGTTGTTTTGATCAGTGGGCCTTCCAGAGTGAGAGATCTATCAGGCCGGTTACGGATGCTATAGAGTCAGATTATACACAGTGGTACTTGAAACATGGACGGTTGCTGATAGGCAACCCCGCATTACAGGTTATTGGAGCACCAGGGTTTGTTCATAGGGCTGATAGTTGTGTTGTGATGTCGAGAGGACTCCATAACATACTACAGGTTGCTTTACAGTGGCAAAAGGATCCTGTCCATGCATCGTGTGACAGTACATTACATAGGATGGTTATGGACACACTACAGGAGGCTAGGGATCCCGTACATCCAGACGGGCCAATTTTTGTGCGAGAAGCCTTGTTTATGAATATGAATGCTCGAGGTGGTAGGCGTGATAATTCTCGTGGTCAAAAACCTGATGATGGACGTGGTAGAGGAAGAGGACGTTCTGCTAGCAAACGTCGAGGTACCAATGTTGTTCTACATGCTTTACTTGATGAGCCATTACCGGCCACTCCTGCAGGTCCATCTACTCAGGCTAGTCCAGACTTTAGGGGTATTTATCCCATGACTTGGGATGTTGTACTGACGGGTGCAGGCGAGAGACCTACGCGGGATGTAGCGGGAGTAGCACATTTGAGCTACGAATCTGCTATAGGCGTTGATGATTATATGTCGGATATGATGGATATGCCGGTAACTAATATCATCTATTTCATCCACTAAAAAATTATTAATTTTACTTTAATGCCATACTTCTTTTTCTTGTAGGGCCCATCTGGTACACAAAATGTTGGTGATCATACACCTGTGCAGGGTAATACTGATTTTTCAAATTCTGATTTTTTTAATGATTTGTTTGATCATGAGCATGTCGAGCTGCATGATATGCCCACCTTGGATCCTGTCTGCCAGACGAGGATTGACGATACGTTGTCGGCTTCGGGTGTCAATCAAGTCGAGACATAGGTTAATAAATTTTTTTTTTTGACTCAACTATTTTTAAAATATTTTATAGTTTACTTATTTTGTTCTTATTTGTTTAGATTTTGAGTTCGTGTCCACCAGCCACCGCTGATTAGGATGACGAGGCCGGTAGCGTCCCTGCATGTACCGTAGATTCTGTTTTGGCACAGGTCTAGTGTAACCTACTATTTAAATATGTAATTCACTTTTAGTTTTACTTAATGAATATTTATTATTGTTTAAATTTATGTGTTTTTTACCTATTTGTTTAGATTTCGAGTTCGTGTCCACCAGCCACCGCTGATCAGGCTAACGAGGCCGATAGCGTCTCGACATGTACCGCAGATTCTGTTTTGGCACAGGTCTAGTGTAACCTACTGTTTAAATATGTTATTCACTTTTAGTTTTACTTAATGAATATTTATTATTATTTAAATTTATGTGTTTTTTACCTATTTGTTTAGATTCCGAATTTGTGTCCACCAGCCACCGTTGATCAGGCTAACGAGACCGGTAGCGTCCCGGCATGTACCGCAGATTCTGTTTTAGCACAAGTCTATTGTAATCTACTGTTTAAATATATTATTCACTTTTAATTACTTAATGAATATTTATTATTGTTTAAATTGATGTGTTTTTTTACCTATTTGTTTAGATTCTGACCGATCATACTAGCCAGGCCGATCCTACGAGCCACGCAGATATCCTTCACGCATCGATTCAAGATCCCGTTGAAACACAGGTTTAATTAATTGGTTATGTTATCTTTTTTCTTCATTGAAAGTAACGTTAATATATTCCTACTAATATAATGATTTGGTATTAATTTCTTTGTTAGGTTGATGCTATATCTCCTGGAGGTTCATCTTCAGAGAATTTCGTTACGGCAGATGACCAAGTGACACAAACACCTGGGAAGAAATTGCCTGTTAAGAGGGTTAGAAAGCAACGAAAGAAAGATCGGGGTGAGGTGATTGTTGCGGTAAAGAGAAGGCGGGATGACGATGGATTTAGGCTAATTAATGTTCTACGACCACCAAAGGGGGGGTTGTGGAACATAGTATTTCATAGTAGTTTCTCTTGTATATTTATTATTCTATACTAACTTATTCCTCTTTGTTGTTTTTTCTATTAAGTATTATATTTTTCATATCTCAAACAATGTAAATATATTATTTGCATATTGCAGTATTAACTTAATTTAAATAATATGTTAAAAAGTATGGTGAATATGCGATATGAATTTTGGCCACTTAATATTCATTTCGAATGTTGCATTTTGCAAATATATAGTTGAATATAATTATTTAACTTTTTAGTGACATGTTAGAACTTGTAAAAGAATTTGAAAACGTAACAATTTATTTCGGGCTATGGTTAGTTCATTATATAAACCACTTTGCCCTATTGCATACTACTGTGAGTCATAAATCATGTCTCAAGTCTCTGGAGTGTCGATGTCCTCTATCCAACCAGATATATGTTACTGCAGAGATCGGTGTAGAATTAAAACATCACGGACTACTGAAAATCTAGGTCGATTATTCTGGGGTTGCAAAGTTGCTCAGATAAGATTGTTTTTTACCACTCTAAAAGGGCATAAGACAGTAACCTATGGGAACTAATGTAATTATTTGTTCTCTTCAAAATTGTTTAGGCAACAGTGGATGCGATTATTTTCGTTGGGAGGGCAATTTTACAACAAATCGGAGGCCAGTGATGGAAACTGATAACATTACTTCACGTAACAATTTCAATGAAGTCAGAGAAGATCGAGATTTACTTAGAACTTTGCTAAGGGATACCCTTCGGGAGAGAGACATATTGAGAGAAAAAGTAAATAAGAAAGACAAAGTAATCACTACTTGTCAAGTTATTTGTATGATTTTGGCATTGATTTTACTTTGGAAATGCTATATCCTTCATTAGGTATTCAAATATTATGTAATGTTATTGTTCCATGTATTTTTATTTCACTATTAACAAATGTTTCACTATTAGAAGGATATTGGAATTCACAACCTGGCTATGAAAAGTCATGATATAATATTTTGTTCACCTTAACTTTGGTAATTCAACTACATTATATATACAGTTGTTGTATCATATGAATTAACCGATATATCATTTGTTGATTGTCCGGACAGAAAAAATTTCTACCTTGTAGGATACATTATTCCAGCATCGGTCATAAATAAGATGGAAAAAGGAATAAATTAATCCGATATATCATTCGGTGATTGACCGGTCATAAAAAATTTCTACTTTGTAAGACACATTATTCCAGCATCGGTCATAAATAAGATGGAAAACGGAATAAATTAATTCGATATATCATTCGGTGATTGACCGGTCATAAAAAGTTTCTACTTTATATGACACATTATACCACAATCGGTCATAAATAAGATGGAAAACGGAATAAATTAATCCGATATATCATTCGGTGATTGACCGATCAGAAAAAGTTTCTACTTTATATGACACATTATACCATCATAGGTCATACATAAGATGGAAAACGAAATAAAAATATTCGTCGTTAACAATGCATACAAAAAAACAATTCAAAAGTTGGTTTGATTTACGAACAGAAAAAGGAGAGGGAAGCTCTAACAATCCAAAGCAATTTTTGGTTGCTACACCGACCTAACAGGTAAAAAATGGTATGGAAAACTTTGTCCATTTCTAAATAAGCCTATTTCTATCTATTACGATTTACATGTTGCTGAGCATGTCATTCTTGGAGAAGCGCAATCCCACAAATCAGAGGGTGTTAGAATTTGGGGTGAAACACTTCAGTGGCCCGAGCTATATTAAAAAAGATGTGATTATGAGGTCTTATGTCGATGGCATGATTTGACTGTACCACAGGCTATTTCAGTGACTTTTCAAATATATAGATTCAGGGATGAACCAGAAGTTATTGAATATTTGAAGAAGGAAATACATGAAATGGAAAAATCATTAGAGCTCTACCACGACTTAGACGATCTTAACTATCAACGAGTTGATGAAGAAGCACACTAACAACTACTAGAAAATCAAGACTTACATAGGGATGCTACCTATCCTGTATACCCAACAGTTAAGGAATGGTTGGGTAGAAAAAAATATTTACCACAAACATTAAATTTTGGAGTAGCATATTGTTGTATAAATCAGTTAAGTGCTTCTTCGGAGCCTGCTCATAAAATGAAAGAAATTTGGGGTATGAATTATTGCGATGAAGATGACGTAGATTTCGTTCCTGAAACTCAGGAAGGGTGATTATTATGAATAATGTTTTTAAGGTATTACTAACGATAGCTAGTAATTTATAATTGTTCGAAAATTCAAAGCAAAACAAATCATTCACAAAAATAAATTGCATAGACATTATATCAAAAAAATCATTACATTAATACATAAAAAACATCCGACAAATGATGAAAACCAGTACAACAACATCAAGTATAAAAAGTACTACCATCACATGAGTTATTTCTAACTTGAGATGAACTAGCGTTCCTATCTCGCGAAGGACAATTGTGCTTATTGTGACCAACATGTTTGCACAATGAGCACTTTCGAGAGAGTGTAGTTGGCAGAACGTCCATTTCATTGTGTATGCGAGTCATTTTTTTGGATCCCAATTTTCGTAAAAATCTTTTGTTGGCTATCATAGTAAAGGGACTTAGAGTCCAATATGACTCACCACCAAGCGGATTGAATTTTTCGGAATACGCTTTTACATAGTTGCGCACACTATATTCTTGTGCTATGTGATCCCATGCTTGATATCCAATTTGGTCAAAACCCCTAATGGCATGAGAACATGGAATGTGAAATGACTGCCATTTACCACATTGACATATTCCTTGTGACGCGTTAATGATGTGCTTATTTCCACCACGACCACAGTACCTACATGTTTGCACCTCAAATATATTTTCCCTTTGCTGGTGATAGTTGATGAGCGTGTGTCCCTCTGACTTTTTACGGTTATCCTCAAAATGCTTGAATGGATTTGGCATCCATTTTTGTTTTTCCGATATTAACCACATACCATAAGCCGATCTTGTAACAAACGGACCCACAACCTGTTTATAAGCAAGTGTCACCATCGCAATAACTGGTAGGCCCCTTGCTGATTTTAGGATCTCGTTGAAGAACTCAGAGCTATTTGTAATCATCATGCCCCATCTCCTACCACCGTCCTGGTGCGCTGTCCATTTGTCAAGATCAAACCTCATTAACCATGCATAGGCTTCCTCGTTAATATGTTTGATCTCCTTCATTTTTTCCAAAAACTTCTTATCTTGATGGTGTGTTGCAGCTGCCCATAGAAGATTTTTTAGAGTAGCATTTTTGAATTCTTTTTGAAAATTAGCCTTCAAATGCCTTAAACAATAACGATGGTAAGCAAATGGGGCCTGCCAATTAGGTGAACTATACAAAGTTGAAAGGATTCCCTGATGCCTATCAGATAACAGTGTTACGCCTCTACGACCCCTGATAACATGTTGATGCAAATGATTCAAAAATAAGGTCCAAGACTCTTTGCTCTCATTTGCAGCTATTGCAAAGGCCAAGGGAAATATAGAACAGTTACTGTCTGTTCCAACTGCAATCAGCATTTTCATATCATATTTTCCGTACACATGTGTTCCGTCAATTGATATCAAAGGACAATAATAAAAAAATCCATCAATACATGGCTTGAATACCCAAAAAACGTAGTTGAATACATCTTCAGAAACATTACCATGCCGCTCTAACTTCCATTCATCTACAGTGCCTGGATTGTAGCATTTCAAAGCAGTCATATACCTCGGCAACTGGCTAAAAGAGCCTTCCCAAGTACCATAGATCTTTTCAAAAGAACGCTTGCGTCCAAGATAGGCCTTTCTTCTACTTACCGTTTTTCCATATGATTTAAGGACAACTGTTTGACAGTCTTTGATAGGAAACCTGACATGTTTGAATCGTATTAATTTTCAAAGAAAATAATGTAATCCTTAATTAAAGTTAAATGATCTAAGAATGAATTAGTACCTTGGCGTTTTTTCTATATCAGTGAGGAGAATGGAAGCAATCATCTCGACATTCAGGTTGAAGTGACCTCACGACATGTACCCATATTACACATTGTTCATCATGGTATGTCCCAATTGTCCACATATTAATCTCTTTGGACTTATAATTCGTGGCTTTAAATCCATACCCTTGATCTGCACGCCAACAACAAATTCGCCATGATGTTTTTGTCGACTTAGTGACATGGTACTCCCTCGCACTCTTTAAGTGCAAAAGATTAAACGCCTTTTGCAACTCTTATTTGTCTTGAACAACATGCCTTCTTCAAGATAAAAATTACTATTCATAAAATCTTGCGGTTCACGCCACGTACCTTGTGTTGTATGTGTATCACCATGGGTATCCATAAAAACATCTGGACCATCTAAGGTATGGTCAAAAAACGGAATTTCACGATAATAAAATTCAGGCATATGCATTGATGAAGACCTGGCAACTAACTGCAGATTTGCTGGTGGCAAAGATACTTCCGCATGAATTGGACTCATTGACATAGATCTTGGTGACCGATTGGGAATTATAAATTCATCATCACTGGATGACGCTACAAATGGAAGTTCATCTTCAGATACATCAGCATTAGGCAAATAATCACTATCACTCTGTGAATTTGATCGATAGTTTGGTTGATCAACATCATTGATATTTGTGGGAACATTGGGCTCATCTTGCGTTAGATTTTTCCTATATGTTTTAAAATATATATATATACTTGTCACACATATTAAAATTACATAAATTAAACTTCAATGGTGGACTTACAAATAACAATCAGCTACATCAAAACTAGACGAGGCATGCACATTTGAGGATGTTCCAGCATTTTCTATGAAGCCAAACTGTGGCGATTGTCCAAAATGGTGATCTTGTCCATAACTTGGAGCAACATTCATCTCATTTTGAGGTAAACTGCTGTAAAAATAAATAATAATCAAACACTAAAATTGATGAAAAAAAAGAAATTTGTAAGTTGAAATAACACAAATTTTATGGACATTACCTGCCATTTTCATTAATAGTTTCATTCAAATCAAAATCATATCTGCCTGTAAGAAGATTTTGGTATTGAGTTATGTGAGGAAAATAAGATGACTGAGTTACGGGAACTGCATCAATACTGTTATGATTTTCAACTTGAGAATGGACATCATTCGGTATAGGAGAACGCCAACGACGAGTCGTACGTTCAGTCCTAACATAAACTTCAAGCACATTTAGCTTGATTTGATCTATAAAGTCATTTGGAACACTTAAAAAATCTCTCAACGAATCATCATCAGTGATAATCCACTCACCAAAATTAACCTGACCGTGTGCTAAAAATGACGTCTGATATTTTCCAATTATAATCAATGTATAATCTGCACTATTCAAATTCATCCTTTTATGAAGTGAATCACATAATTTTTGAAATGAAAGATTAACTGGATACTTAACATTGTATTTCGGGGGACAACTATAATGTATGGTGTTTCCGTCATAAATAATGTCACCACTCCAAAAAAAAGAAACTCTAACTTTTGGTTTCCAAGACATTTTGTGTGATTGAAAGGAAGAAACAAATATTGATGAAAGTGTTAACATACTGCCATGTTTAAGACCTTTTTATAAAGTTTTGGAGGGAGCTTGGAGAGCCAAAAGTTAAATGTAATAAAAATACAAAACGTAATTATTTAGTCCGTTTTTATGAAACGTCAAATCAATGCCGACATTATATTTAACCCGTGACAAATTCTGCAAAAAGACTGCACAAAGAAGGTTTTTAAAAATGGAATAAATAATTTTGGGTTATTTAAAATGATTTTTTTTAAAAATAACTCGGAATTAATAACTCCGAGTTTCAAAAATATTTATTCAAAACCCAAAATTATTAATTCCATGTTATTTTAAAAAAAAAAAAAATCTAGTGACATAGAACTTTTAATTCTGGTTTGGAATGTAAAAAACTCTTTAGCATAAAATGGAACTTTTAGTTCCGGGTTCCAAAATATTTATTCATAACCCAGAATTATTAGTTCCGGGTCATTAAAAAAAAAATTTTACAAACCGGAACTAAAAGTTTCGTGTTATTTGATTTTTTTTAAAAAAATAACACGGACTAATAACTCCGGATTAAGAATAAATTAA
Organism: Capsicum rhomboideum; assembly: GCA_031232105.1. Classification (NCBI taxonomy): domain Eukaryota; kingdom Viridiplantae; phylum Streptophyta; class Magnoliopsida; order Solanales; family Solanaceae; genus Capsicum; species Capsicum rhomboideum. The sequence continues at coordinate 23,767,921 of CP124713.1, read as the reverse complement.
TTCAAAACCCGGAACTTTTGGTTCCGTGTTATAACTCGGAGGTTTTTACTCCGTTTTTTTGAATTATTCACTGTTCATGGCAGTTAACGGGACGTTAACAAAATATGATAAAACGTAATAAAAAATTTCGTGTAGCCTATTTTGGTTACTAACTAAATCAGTGGCTTAATTATGTCACTATCTACTTATTATGGCTCAAAATTGTTGCGAGTTCGCTTGTGGCTGCAGTGTCATTTGTAGTATCTTTTGGGGTCTAAAAGCTTCAAGATTTGCATTTATAAATGAAATCCTTTGATGTTAGTGTGTAGCAACTTGATAGTTTGTGCCTGCACTGTCATTTGTAGCATCTTTTTATGTCTACAAGTCTTTTATTTTAGTGTGGTTGCAACTTGATAGCTTGTGGCCTCAGTGTCATTTGTAGTATCTTTTGAGATCTAAAAGTTTCAAGATTTGCATTTTAGAAATAACATCCTTTGATGTTAGTACAACAGACTCTTGTGGTTCGACTGTTCCCCTAATCCCGTGCATAACATGAGTTTTAGTGTACCGGATTGCCTGCCCCCGTTTTTATCCTTTGATGTTAGTGTGGTAGCAAGCTGATAGTTTGTTGCTCCAGTATCATCTGTAGCATCTTTTGAGGTCTAAAAGCTTCACACAAACATCAACTGCTTTAAAAACATGAATTGTTACTGGTAACCCCCAGACAAAGAGTACGTATTCTACTTTCCTCATACCTTGCTTTACTTGGTAGCTGCTACCTTTTGAATCCAACCACAATATTAACTTTATAACTATGTCACAAAACAAAAATTACTTTAAGACTAACATTCTTTTAGTCCGTACCGAAAAAGAGAAATAGACTAATTGTGACGTACAAAATATTGTATTGAAATTCTTTACTTAAGAAAAGTGTCATAAGTTGTATTAATTGAATGTATCTGCACCTTAATTTTGTTGTATATTATTTTGTATGAAATGATTTTTACTGAGTTATTTCCTGCCTTTGAAAACAGACAAACAAACGACGTGATAATAACAACACGAGAGTCTCACTTTTTGTTTCTGGGTTGTAGCAACTCCATCCGTCCGCTTATTTTAATTGTCGATGTTGTACATATTGGTTCCTCCATGTGGAGCTCGGACGTTGACCTTTGAAGACAGACAAACAAACGAAGCGATAATAATAGTGCGAGTGTCTAACTTTCTGTTTTTGGGTTGTAGCAACTTTAATTGTTGACATTGTATATATTGATTTTCTCATGTTGGGCCGGCACTAGTACTCCATTATAAAAGGGAATATTTGAGGAGATTAGGGTCAAGTTTTTAAAATAACAACTAAGTTTCTCAAAGTTTCATTTATTACTATTTGAGGAGTTTCAAACGTGACAACTAAACTCCTCAAAGTCTCACTTATTATTATTTGCGGACTTTTCCAGATTACTTATATTTATACAAAATTTACGTTAAAAAATATATAAATTACAATAATTAATTTTAAAATATTTAAAGGGCATAGTACAAAAATGATTGATTTTTGAAATTCTATCGGTGTTGCACAAATTGAAACAGTTATTTGAAAATGATATAAAAAGTACTATAAATCATAATAATTAACAACTTAAAATATTTAAAAGATATATAAGAAATGGGAATGAGAGGAGCATAGGGTCAAATTTCTAAAATGACAACTAAACTCTTCAAAGTTTCACTTATTACTATTTGAGGAGTTTCAAAAATGACACCTAAGGTCTTCAAAGTCCCACTTATTACTATTTTAGGACTTCTCCATAATTACTTATATTTATTTAAAATTTATGTAAAAAATAATACTATAGATTACAATACCTAATTTTAAAATATTCAAAGGGCATAATAAAAAAACGATTGATTCTCGAAATTCTATTTGTGCCACATAAATTGTGATAATTATTTGAAAATAATATAAATAGTAATATAAATCATAATAATTAATAACTTAAAATATTTAAAAGACTTGCAAAAAATGGGAATGAGAGGAGCTTAGGATCAATTTTCAAAAATTACAAATAAGCTCTTCAAAGTCCCGCTTATTATTATTTGAGGAGTGAGAGGAGCTTAGGTTCAAGTTTCAAAAATGACAACTAAACTCCTCAAAGTCTCACTTATTACTATTTGAGGAGTTTTAAAAATGACAATTAAGCTCCTCAAAATCTCACCTATTACTATTTTAGGACTTCTCCAGAATTACTTATATTTATTTAAAATTTACGTAAAAAATACTACAAATTATAATAATTAATTTTAAAATATTTAAAGGACATATTAAAAAAATGATTGATTCTCAAAATTTGTAAGCTCCTCAAAGTCCCACTTATTACTATTTGAGGAGCTTAGGATCAGTCTGCGAAATTACATTTCGCCCTTCTACTTCTCCAGAATTCTTATATTTATTTGAAATTTATGTAAAAAAAACCAATGAATCGCAATGATTAATTTTAAAATATTTAAAATACATAATAAAGAAAATCGACTGATTCCCAAAATTCTATTGGTGCCGCAAAAATTGGGACAATTATTTTAAAGTGATATAAAAGGTGTTATAAATTACAATAATTAACAATTTAAAATATTTAAAAGACATAAAATGTTCTGTTGGCTCTCAAAATTCTATCATAGTTACATAAATTGGGACATAAGAAGTAACATATATTATTTAAAAATTATGTAAAAAGTACTATAAATCACAATAATTAACAATGTAAAATATTTAATACATGAGAACATAAAGTAGCTTAGAGTCGAAAAGTAAATTGACTCATTCGCCCTTCTATTTTTATTTTGTGGCTATATATAAAGTAGTAAATATTAGTGAAATCCAATTCATGTGATTTGACCAAAGAAACCGATAATTTTTCTCTTCATTATTAATTGCGCCTACTTTTTGAGATTTGTGCCTTTCAAAGATGTAAAGAGAGAATTAGATTATTTTCATTCAACATGGTGTTTCTCTTTTACACATCAAAAATTTTTAATTCAAGTTTTTCCACAAAAATTAAATACTTCTATTGAATAAAAAAATAATTACGTAAAAAGTAATATAAATTACAATATTTAACAAATCAAAATATATAAAAGGCATAAAAATTTGATTGATTCTTAAAATTCTATCAGTGCCACACGTAAAAGTATTATAAATTATAATAATCAACAACTTAAAATATTTAAAAGACATATTAAAAATTTGGCTGATTCTCCAAATCCTATCAATGCCAGTAAATTAGAGTAGAGGAAGTAACATATATTATCTGAAAATTATGTAAAAAGACTATAAATCATAATAATTAACAACTTAAATATCTAAAAACTTATTAAAATTTAGTTGACTCTCCGAATTCTATCAGTACCACATAAACTGGGACAGAGAGAGTATCATATATTATCTGAAAATTATGTAAAAAAAAATACTATAAATCACAATAATTAACAACTTAAAATACTTAAAAATTATATAAAATTTTTGATTGACTCTTAAAATTCCATCTATGTAACATAAATTGGGACATAATAGAAATTATGTAAGAAATACAATAAATCATAATACTAATTAACAACTTAAAATATTTAAAATCATACAAAAATTTTGATTGACAGTCTAAATTTTATCTGTGTTGCATAAATTGGGCCCAAGAAAGTAACGTATATTGGGTCCATGCTGACATGGACTCTCCGTATCTAATCGATATATAAACATGTATAATTTGCTAGTTTAATTTTTTCGAAATTCATGTCATATATTAAAATGTCCTCAATTTTAGAGTTAAATTACTAAAGTAGTCAAATAATTTATGGACCTATTTATTTTTAAAAAACTATATATTACATTAATATTGTATAAAAATATTAAAATATTCATAAGTATGATAAGTGAAATAGACTTCTCCTACTCCCTCACATGGTCATTTTAGAAATAAAACTATTTCCTCATATATATAAATACTTTTTGTTTCATAGCTAAATACAACATTTTTAAAATATCTAATTTAATTGATTCTTTTTCACTTTCCCTTATTAAGTCACCTATAAGATCTTTAATTCATCATGAAACTAATGAAGGATCAAAACAATAATTGTGGTCATTTGAAAAGAGTAGAAACTGATTTTTTAAATATATTTTTTTGACTAAAATATCTCTAATATTTTTTTAAAAAAATCATCCCTTACCTAAAGTCCCCTATTTAATTCATCTATGAAAGAAAACTGTATATAGGAATAATTACCTTCATTATAGTGATGTCTATTCACAATTATTGAAAGGACCATACGCAGAAAGAGTAGATTTCTTTGCACCATGCCATCAAGGAGGTGAAACATTATTGCGTTGAAGAAGAGCCTTGAAATAACTTGTAAAGTTGATGACATGTAACCACCAGATCACGGGTTCAAGCGATTATTGTGTCAATCCATGGCTAACCACTAATTTCACCATATGTCTCGGCCTCAGGTAATTTGGTGGTTATGTGTCTCCTTCCACAAGTAGTATTTTGGGATCCAAATTTTAGGTAAATTTCTTTCTTTTCAATGATGTTTGATATTGAATCACTAATATAGTATAATTCCCTTGAAAGATGATCCACGATAGTCAATGACTTAACAACTGAGAATTATGATGTTAAAGCTTGTAGAAGATGTATAACCCAAACATTACAACATTGATATAAATCATACGTCTTACAATTGCTCTTTTCTGAAACATGTTGAAGTGCAAGCAAACTTTGACATGCATAAAAGCAAGAAGGAAGCTATCGAGGAGTTCACCTAGAGAGAGAAAGCCAAAATGTCACTAGGGCTTCTTGGGAAAGAATATTCCTAAGTTGGATAGCGAATGATGATGTATGCTCCTTGAACATATCATGTCCTTAATGAATTAGTTGATGAAGATTCCTGCTGGGAAAAAAAAAACGAGGGTATAGGCCCATGATTTTTGATTTCTTATGATTTGTGCTCACGCCACCACACCCACTGTGATCGTTGGCCAAATGCATCTCAATCCCAATAACTTGTCTTTATTATCAGGACGCCTAGTGATGGCTCACCTCAACTAAACATGACCGAAATGATCCAGAAATCTACTGGACCACTCTCAACAGGTCCTGCGCCAAATATTAAGTGTTAGTCGAAAGACCCAGCAAGTTCATAGACTCGCCCTCTCATCTTACACCTAGGGCAAGCCTTGTACATGAACAAAAAACAGTTGAGCACTACATCTAATAAGTATCAAATCGCTGTAAAGACCTTTTATTTAATAATAATAAAATAGTCATTGGGACTGGATCCCACTGACCTTGATTTAAAAAAAAAGAAAAAAGTATCAAATCAAATACATGCAATAATCTCGAATACCTGAAGGTACCTTGTTACTGCTTACATTACATGGGATAGTTGATCTTCATGTCTTGCCCCGTCTTCGGAGCATTAACCACATGGCTAACCACTTGTCGTGGCCAATGGACTGCATAACTTATTCAACACTGGCTCAATAATGGAAGCTACTACATTTTTTTTTTGGGGGGCGGGGGGGTAACTAATTTTCTTTATTAATCACCAAAGTGCAACACTACAAAGCAATAGCTGAGTATACAAATCAACTATATCTCAATTTCAACAAACAAGAACAACATTAGTAAACTAGATTCTGAATGATAACTTGAAGTCTTGGGGGGCTCGAACACATATTACATAGACAATCTCCTTTGCAAGTTTCTCCCATGTACGGCTCTGTTTTTCAAATACTCTCATATTTCTCTCAATCCATAGGCAATATAGCACTTCTGTACAGGCCAGTTTGAGTACCAATACCACCCACCTATTGGTCTATGAACTACACATCTTACTCGGTACGGAATCAATAATGAAAAACTACTAACTCGCCAAAGGTCACATGATGATCAGGCTGTGTATGATGCTAACTGAATGATAAACTAAGCTAGATAGCTAATAAAACTCACAAACAGATCATGAAGATACTGAAAATATCAAAACAATGTAAGCATACATACAAGGACCCCCTCCAGTCTATGCTTGATACTTTAAAACAGACTAATCTAACTCGTGCTTGCCGCGTACACGACTAGATAGTTTAAATATATGCAAGCAACACATAAAATATGTTTTTTGATGAAAAATAAGTAATGTAAAAGTTAAAAGTCTCACTTGCTTGATAAAGATCAAATATTTACTCCCCTTGAAATGCTCAATTGCTCAAACGCACTCCAATGGCCTCGTCTATTCAAAATCATGTATAACGGGCTCAAAATAGTCTGAACCATTCCCTAAATTTTAGGTTAGATCCAAGTCAAAGTCAAAGTTATCTTAGCCCACATGCTCAAAATTGGGTTACCCATAACCCCATGAGTCCAAATTTATGCTTAGATTTCCATTTTAAATCCATTTGGATGTTCAAATCTAGATTTAGGTGATTCTAGATCATTAATCCAAAAATCCCCAATTTTCACCTTTGATTACATCTTCAAATGATAGACCTTACGTTAGATTCATGATATAATCTCAAATCCGAGTTAGAATCACTTATCCCAAGATTATAGATGAAATCGTCGCTTGGAGCCTCTCAAAAGCAAGCTCCTCAAGTCTTAAAATAGTGAAGATGAAATAAAATTACTGAACTCAGACATCAACTACCCAGGCTGGACCTTAGTAGTGCTGGTGCATTTCACGCTGCATCTGGCCAATGCTGACCGCACTGTGGACTACTATAGTTCAAAAACATTCTAACGTGTTTCAACAATAGTGAAACTCTTCCAAACCCCTCAAGTTCCAATCCTAACCATATTTTTATGTCATTGTCTCATGTTTTGGCTATATCAGTGTTAATCAATTCGCTTGATGGGTTGGTTAGTGTCATCAAGGCTTAATGGAATTTGGGTCATAACATCCCTTTTGGATTGACGTGGTCTTTTTGCCAACCGGCTAATTGTGTACTCATAGTACAAAGTTATTATTCACATCAGAAAAAGGCCACAACAATAAAAAAAGAAACAGTGAAAAGTGAGGATCTGTGCAGCAACTCTTTTTGTTCGAACATAGAGCTTGATTCTCAGTCTCTGATCAGATGTCAAAGGAAATAGACCAGTGGAGATTACCTTTTGATGGTTTCCAAGAGGACAAAAGAAACTCTAGTAAGAGCTTAGGCGTTCTTAGCTCTGTATTTCTCAGCTGCACTATAACCTCGCAATAAGCTCTGGTCCACCAAGGGACTTCTAAGAGAACTTGCCTTACCTGTCAAATTTAATTAGATAAAAGAATATCATGTTCACGAGAAACGAAGAGGATATTACGGTTATAGTGTGATTCTTGAAGTAATCAATTTTAGTCATTCAAAGAAAGTTATCTGTGAAAGAACTACTATTGAATGGGTAAATTTTTGAAATAAATCGTTAGCCTCGTGAAATGCAGGATTACATTGCTGCAGCATTTGACATAGAACAAGTACAAGGATACATATCCTTTAACAAGAGAAGTGTTAAAAGTTGTAGACCAATCATTGCAAATAACATGAGAACAGTGTAGCCATGATTGAAGCATGAGACATGGTATGCACTTGAACTTCTCAGCGTAAGTGAAAGCCAGCAACATAAACATATTGTTTTCTTATAAGGACGGATGCAAATCAGAAAAAGTTCAAGAAAATCGGGGAGAAATGAGTAATGCTACCAAAGATCAATGGCTTCAGCTGCCAAAGAGAGCTCCAAATGTAACTAACTCTGAATGTATTAGGATAGAGAAACATAGACTAGTTGCAGGTTCTGGAAACCTATCAATTATATATGGAGCACCTGACTGAAAGTTTAGAAAGAATGACCATGGTTTTGCCTATTCTTTGATGGCAAGTATGCAACTATATTGAATGATGAAGTTTAAGCACATTCTCCTGCATGCACATATGTACGCAAGTATAGCTATACATATATCTATTACTATTTTAACCAAGTGCAATCCGACAAAAAGAAAAAGTACTAATAAACTAAAACAACTAGTGTAATATCACCAACTTCAGCAGTTAGGCAATCACCTAGCAACTGGAATAGAGCTTCACATCACCACGCCAAGATAAAATATATATATAAGCAAGTACTCAAGTGTTTAGTGAGGACATATCCAATTCCCACAGATTGACAATCGCCCTGTCAGCCTAATGCTATTTCAAGACTACCCAAAATGAAAACCATACAGATTGGGCAAAATGCTAAAACAAATACTAGTATAAGAAAATTGGTACAAAGGAGACAATTCAAGAGATAATACTCGATCAATTGACACAAGTTTATTAAATCCTTTTGGCACCTTAGAAGGGTCACAATCTTGGACAATAAGATAAAAAAAGGGCAGCCCGGTGCACTAAAGCTACCGCTATGTGCGGTGTCCGGGGAAGGACCCCACCACAAGGGTGTATTGTACGCAGCCTTACCTTGCATTTCTGCAAGAGACTGTTTCCAAGGCTTGAACCCGTGACCTCCTGGTCACATGGCAGCAACTTTACCAGTTGCTCAACGTCACTTTTCAGCAAATATTCACAGCCTACCATATTTACTTCCAAACTTTATATTACTTAAGCTGGAAATGTATAACCTTTACACATAAAAACATGTCACAAATGACTTTTTATCAATCAGTCCCCACTCATAACTATTAAAATCTCCATAACTGCACACACAGAAAATTTTAACATGACTGACAGCTCAAAAGTTATACCAAGAAACCATTGCGCAACTGATTCAGCAACTGGTGAAAAGGGAAAGGGAAATACTAATTCCACGGTTACCTTATTGGAGGATCTACATTGAGGCTTATGGGTGCTTGAGCACCCATTACATTTGGGAGCCAACACTATTATTTATATAGGAAACCTAGTAATTTGTACAGATATGTTAACTGAGCACCCAGTTATAGTAGCAACTTCACATTAAAAATGGTTGAGCACCCGTAGCTTAAAAATTCTGGACCCGCCTATATATTTATTTACTACGTTCCGACCAGCATAGGTAGCCCAGCATGTAATTCTACTAGACCTGAGTTTTTTATATACATTTCAGCCCCTTCTTACAATTTAAGCACAATCAACTCCCACTGAAGATTGTCCAGATAGTTGGTCAGTTCACTCCAAATTCTCAAATAAAACTAGATCTGAGCATACAGATCCATCATCTCTTTTTCAGTAAATATTCCCAAAACTATCAAATTTACTCCAAATTTTACATTATTTAAACTGGATATACGTACAACTTTTACACATAAAAACATGTCACCCATAACTGCACAAAAGAAAAAGTTTCAACAGGATTTAGAGCTGGGATATCATACCAAGAGATCCACTAGGCAACTGATTCAACAACTTAAAGAAAAAGGAAAGAGAGAAATGATCAGAAGCCATCGGAATGGGCGGTATTGGCAAGATATCAATTTTTATTCAACAATAATTATGAGATCTTGTCATGCCGCCCACTCCAAAAACTCCCAGAAACACACATCCCCTTTCCATTTCCTACAAATTTCATAGTGAGTTGCGGCAGTAGGGCGGAAACCCTAATATATAAATAGCGTGAGGTTCACAAAATAGAGTGAATTTGACTAATTCTTCAAGTTAAATTAAGGAGTATTGAGCTAAAACCATCCCTTATCTATGGGAGTTGATTTATTTTTGTCCTTTAAAGTTAACCTTGAACATATTTAGTCCCTTATCTATGCTAAAGTGGGGCATTTTTAGTCTCACTAACTTAACAAAGTTAAAAACTAATGGCTAGGACCATTTTTAACAGAGCAAACTAACAAAATTGGGTTTATACGTTCAAAAAATTTGAGGTTTCTTATCAACAATATTTGAACTTGTCTGGGTACCCATAATCGAATCATTTTTTTTTACAGAAAACAACATACAAGTTTCTGAAATGTATCATTATCTTCAATGCTTATGAAGGAACATTCTAGAGCACTTACATACATACTTTCTCATCTTATAAAGGAACCAAATCCTTTAAAAACCAACATATATCTAAAAATTGTTCAAACAAATTTTTTCTTTCCTGCCAAAATAGCTTCCAGGTGCATGGTTTGTTAGAATTAGTAGTCAAGCAAACCAAAATTAAATAGTAAATCAATAGCTTTCAAAGTTACGTTAAACCTCACACGTCTTTTCTTCACTTGCTAACATATAACAAAAATTAAATCAAAATCAAATAAAGAGTTAATAAATTAAGCATCTCCTTCACAGAGAAATATGTTAGCCTTCTGAGAAATAGTAGCTCTTTACAAATTAAGCGTCTCCTTCACTGAGAAATATGTCAACCTTCTGAGAAACAGTAGCTCTTTACAATAGCTAAACCAAAATGAAGAGTCATTAAAATCAACTCTTTTACATCAATCTTTCGCAACAAAAAGTAACCCATTCTATGCACATAAACATATCCCTTTAGTGTGCTTTGCGTATCAACCTATCCATGTAGTCTTCAACAACAATCTTGACTCATTTTTACCAATCTTTAGTAGCAAAATTAACTTTTTGGAGCAGTAAAGCTATTCTTTTAGAGCAGCAAAATCATCCTTAAACGACAGCAAAATCATTCTTTCAGAGCAGCAAAAGTTTCTCCTTCAACAACAACAAAAACTATCTTGTTACGGCAGCAAAATCTATCTTTTACAACAATAATTTACATATTAAAAATTGTGTCTCCAGACACTCCGCTTTCTTGAATTGTTTTCATATGTTCTTGGCTAGCAGATCCTCTTCTCACCTACATTTTAAAAAAAATTCAAGATTAACTTATTAATAACATGATTAAATAGAATGTTACAAGTAATAAACTTTACCGAAAGCTTTGTAGGAGCAACAGATACAGTAGGAAATAAAGATTTTTGTTGCATCATTTCATCAATATCATGAGAATCTGGATAAACAGATTTTAACTTGTAGGTTCTTATATTATGGCCTGGAGTGTGGCAGAAGCTACATTCCAATTTATTTTGCTTCCTTCTCATTTTTGTCTACTTGCTCCCACTTCATCTGGTTCTTTTTTTCAAAGCTTTTATTTTTTTCCTTTGGTACTTTGTCTTACCAATCGTGGAGGCAAAGGAGGTATATTTCTCGACTTAGGCCACGTCTCTTGACCGTTCATAGGTAGAATAGAAAATGAATAGATTTTCCTATAAGTTTCTACCTTATAACAGTCATCCACGTATGAGTTAATGTCATCATGTTTAGCCCAAATCGTGACAATGGCATGTTTACAAGGAATTCCTGTTAAATCCCATATTCTACAACTACATTTTCTATTAAGCAAACAACCCAATTGCTCATTATGCTTGCCCCTATTATCTTATAATTCCACTCATTTGACTTCCTAGGAATAAATTCAGCTGCCTTAGCTTGATTTTTCTGCTATACATCCTTAATCCTAGGGAAAATATCACCAACTTTCCACTTGGCACCTTTATCCCTATTTGCTTGCATCCTCGACATAAGTAGGTACCTTAACTTCTCCAATAACGTGATGATCGACTTATCTCTAGCATCAAGGATCCTACTATTAAAACATTCACATATATTATTGACCAAGATATCACATTTCACAGTTTCAGAAAAGTGAGATTTAGACCATTCAGTAGGTGATTGTCCTTAATCCAATCAGCAACTTCTGAATCAAGATTAAAGATGTCAACCAAGCAATCATCAAACCACTCTACTGTTGTAGCCCTTGCAGCCTTCCAAAGAGCATCCTTGAGTGAGATACCAATGAATCCAGCCCTCTTGAAGTTGTTATGGAGGTGTCTCACACAGAATCGATGACTAACATATGGTAATACTTCATTAAATGCTTCAATCAAACCTTTTTGCTTCTCTGACATGAAGGTCCAAGTAATAGTATCATCAATGTCTAAGTCAATCTTCAAATAATTCAAAAACCATCCCCATGATTCCTTTGTTTCCTTCTCTACAACTGCATATGCAGTTGGAAAGATATTGTTATTTGGATCAATTCCAACAACAGTTAGCAGTTGAGTCCCGTACATTGGACCCTTAATCCAACAACCATCAACCCCAATTATTCTTCGACAACCACTCTTGAACCCCTCTTTACAACAGCCAAAACAAATGTAAATTCTCTGGAACCTCTTAGGCTCATTGGGCACCTCATTTTCAACCAATTTCATATAAACAGAGGTATTTGGATTTGTCCTGCCAATTTCATTGCTATAGTCCCACAATACCTTGTATTGAGCATTAAGATCTCCATCAATCAGTGCAAGTGTTTTTCTCTTAGCCCTTCTACATTGTGATAATGTCACCTGAACTCTTAATTCCAAACTAACGTGATCTCTGAATTTGGACACTGCCCAAGACCTATTTGTGCTTATGGACTTAAAGTATCTTCAGGCAATATAAGAAGATGTAATTGCTTTGTTACGATGATTCCAATTCTCACAATGATGAGTGGGATTGTATGTTCTGATCTGAAATGTGCTATCTCGATGCATTCTTGAAGCTAGAATCTCCCAGTTGCAATTTGGATGACCACAAGTTGCTCTCACTCTGAACCTATCATTCTTGCACCACTTTATATACTTTCCTTGGTTAATTTCATGAGTAATTACAGCATATTTAAATCATTCTTGTTTTCAAATATTTGTTCTAATGCCAGCACTGGTTTATCCCCATTTTTTTTGGGATTGAACTTCGGAAAGTCCATATGGTGACCATCAGAGTCATATTCTAAACTCTTTGTATCATCCAAGTCAACACAATCTGAATCACCTTCTTTAGCAGCCATCTTTTTTCTAACTTCTTCACTGAGTTCGTACCTATGATTCACGTTTTTATTTCCTCCCAAGATATCATTATCGTCTGAAAAATCATTTTCTGAGTTTTCAAATTCATCATCAGATAAAAAATTCTCATTGTGTATTTCTTTCTCTTGTTCTGCTCCACCAATTCATTAGTATGTATACTTCGTCCAATATATGAATCAAGATGTTCAAAATATACATCAACCACCTTGCTATCTGGAATACTTTTGGACACAACAGTGGCTTCAACATTAGTAGATATAAGTCGCATTTGATTACCATACTTCCCACACAAATGCCAGAAAGTAACCGAATCTCCCTCATAGCCACATAGTTCGGCCATGTACTTGAATTGTGACAAACTCAACTCCGTGTCGTTAACATAGTCAATAAAATCTACACACCCACCAATATAATATTTGTTAGGTTGATGCTTCATTGTACCACCATGTGTTACTTTTATACTGAAAAAAGAAGCCTCATATGTAGAGTCTGCAAAAAAAAAAAAAAAGATTAAGCTTATGTTAAGACTTTTTGTAGTGGAAAAATAATATTCATCATCCAAAAAAAAGCAATGCAGTAGAACTACGATAATATTTAGCAATGCACAAAAATAGTGAAGAGAACTCAGATGTAATATTTAGCAGCCTTATAATAATATAATGAAGCTATCAAGTATTTCATAAAAAAAAAAGCAGTAAATATACTAAAGAATGAGAAACAAAAATCAGCATATAGTGAAGAATCACTTTTTTTAGTTTAATGAAAACTCAGTTGGTGTTTCTTACTAAAATCTTACCATAATTGGGTATTTCACAGCCATGAGATCTAACAATCATCGCTTGGAAAGAAACAATTTAGCTCCTTCACTTAGTTTTCCTCTTCTAACAGAGAGGCTAGGGCTTTGCTTTGGTAAAGTAACTCTTGCGTATGAAGGGGAAAGGGCAAAAGGGAATGGGTTTATCTGATGGTTTTGTGTTTAACATCACGTGGGTGTTAGATGAGTCAGCATCGTTATTTTTTAAACGGATTCTGTCAAAGAGACTAAAAGTGCCCCACTTTAGCATAGATGAAGGACGAAATATGCTCAAGGTTATATTTAAGGGATAAAAATAAACCAACTCTCATAGATAAGGGATGGTTTTAGCCCAATACTCTTAAATTAAGACTCGTTTGGCCATTTAGAGTATTCGCTAAATTTTGAATTACGTTTTCACTTTATTCTAAAATATTTATTTGGCCATAAATAAATCAAAAACAACTTAAAGTTATATTTGGGAATTTGAAAAACACTTTATTTGGTTTCACTTTTTAATTTATTTTTTTTTAAAAAATAAATTCTAATTTTTTTAAAATTTATTTTCACTTTTGATATTTTAAAAAAAAATACATTTGAATTATAAATATTAACTCTAAAATACTATGACCAAACATCACTCCAACTCTATTTTCAACTTCAAAAATTCTAAATAAAGTGAATATATTTTTGATTTTCAAACATTTGAATTCTAAATATTAACTCTAAATACTATGACCAAACATCACTCCAACTCTATTTTCAACTTCAAAAATTCTAAATAAAGTGAATATATTTTTGATTTTCATGGCCAAACGCCTACTAAATTAGAGCAACTTATTATTTTTAAGTTTAAATAATAAAACTAATACGAAAAGTATTATAAGTTGTAATTTTTCTTATATCAATATGATGAAAAAAATATGTTTAACTCAAAATTTATATAGTTTGAATCTCGAAAAGTATCATATAAATTGTGACGGAGGAAATATATAAGTTAGTACTGGTTTATCTATAAATTTTTTTATAAAGATATCTTGCTTATATTCTTCAATTTCTTTTTTTTATTTCTAGTAATTAGTTTATTATCTTAATTGATAAGTTTGATGTTGTGGTTTTATACTATTTTATGTTTTTGTATCTGGATATTTTGAAAAAGTACAGAGAAACCAACCAAATGGACAAAAAGGGCAAAATAATCTAGTGAACCCTTATACTTATATGTGTTTGTATTTTGGATCCTTCTACTCACCTTTTTACAAACGAAACACTTAAACTCAATAAAACACAATATTTTAAATTCTTTTTATGACTGCTCAGTATACGTGTAATACAATCACTTACACGTGGAGTCTAAATCATTTTTTAATGTCACGTAAGAAATTAAATATTTTAAAAAATAATTAAATCCAATAACCCCCTCCCCTCTCATCGTCTTCACACCTACCAGCCACCACTTTGTTCCTATCTTCTTCATTAGATCCCCCCCCTCCCCTCCTTTCTCTCTTCTTCTTCTTCAGATCCCTTTTCCCTCCCCATTTCTTCTTCTTCAAATTCCTTTTGCTGCAAAATCAATGAAAAGTGGGAAAGAGATTATGCTCGTAGTATTTTTGGTGGTAGAAGAATGGGTTGAGAATTTTTTGTGAATTTGTTTTCTTTAATTTAGCTTTAAAGAGTAACAATTTTTTTTTAAAAAAAATCTAATGAAGAAGAGATCTGTAGTTTCTACTTGAAGTACACGGGGGATAGTAAAGAAGAAGAATAGTGGGGTGGGCTGGTGGAGACGAGTTGGGCGTGGGCTGGTGAAGACTAGTTGGGGGTGGATAGGGTGAAGAAGATAAACACTAAAGGGTGGAGAGGGAAGCAAAAAAAAAAAAAAAAGGGGTGGGGTGGGGGGTTGTAGTAAAAGGTGGGAAAAGAAGATTTTTAATTTTTTTTTCCTTTTTAAAATTTATTAAGTATTTATTTTCTTTTATAATTTTAATATTATTTTAATATAAATATGATGTTTACTTGCTCTTAAACGCGTGTAGTCATACACTATGTTTAACTCAGTCATTTTAATGCCACATAAGCTCAGTCAATGGTCAGAGAGATTTAAAATGTTGAGTTTTATTGAGTTTAAGGGTTCAGTAGGCAAATGAGTGAGTAAGAGGGTCCATAATACAAACTCATACAAGTACAAGAGTCAAGTATACCATTTTGCCGACCAAAAAAACATATAGAAATGAAAGGAAAACAACTCAAAGCTAAAATCCATCAAAAGAAAAGGACCAGCCCTGAACACAAAATCTTAGACCACAATTCATCTACTAGCCAAAGGGAGGTGTACAATTTTTTTTAATTCTAGGACTCTTATTTAAATAATAATATGATAATATATATTCTTTTAAGTCTGGCCATTTTCGAAATAACTTCAGATATCTTGGATTGAAATAACTTCAGATATTTGGTCAAAATGTTCTTTCAAATATAGGAGTTAGATGAATTTTAAGTATAAATAGACTTTGAATGAGCTTTTGAACAAAATATATGATTAGAAAAAATACTTATATAGCGCATAAATTTTTTATACAGCGCACTTTTAGGTCAAATCAAGTATAAATTGGCAGTAGAATCATTATAGAAAAATGCAAGGGATTTATTAACCAACATAACAAAGAAATTTTCTGCGCTATATGAGCCAAAGAAATGGCTAATGATCGTTAGATCTTGTAATGACACTCGAGGTCATTTTCTCGATTTTCTTGCATTCTGGCGTTTTGAGCCTTCCCACAGTAGATACAGGTCATTTGTGACTTGCTGGAACTGTCAGTTTGATTATCGGACAGTCTGTTTGGATTTTAGACTCATTTCCCTATTTTGGAGTTTCACTATTCAGGATTTGGTCTCGAACTAAAACTCCTAGTAGACGATCTCAGATAGAAATTCTGACAGAGCCATCAGCTCTGAAACGTTGATTTTAGGCTAGGGGAACCCTTGGACCGGGTCCTGAGGCTTTCGGACTAGTTTTGGGCTATTGGATAGATTTGGTGAAAAATGAAACTATAGGTTTGGGACCCACATTTAATCAAAACGACCTCAGATGAAAATTTTGATGGTTCTGTTGAGTCCGAAATGTCGAATTTGGTATGGTAGCATAGTTCGTTTGCACGCACGGGGGTCCGAACAAATCCCAAGCACTCGATCAGAGTCCATTTTTGACTTAGCTAAAATCTGTTAGCTGATATCTGGTGTGACCGCTAAAGCGGTCTAGGAGCCACTTTAGCGGTACCAAGCTGCTTTAGCGGCCTTGGCCATTTCGACGAGGACTGCTTAAGCACTCCCTTGTCCGCTTAAGCGACGGGGTGCCTCTTTAGTGGCCTCAGCCTTTTTGTCCGTGACCGCTTAAGCGGTCAAAGTCCACTTTAGCGGTAGCCGCTTACGCGGCCAGGTGTCCGCTTTAGCGGCACCTGAGGGTTGGTATATCCCCTTCTTCACTCGATTCTCTCTCATTTTCTCAACCCCTTTCCCTCATTATTGAGAGCATGGGGAGTGAAAAAGAGTGGGGATTCACCCATTGAAGCTAAGGTAAGTTAGCTCATCGCTCCTTGGTCAT
This sequence comes from Capsicum rhomboideum, assembly GCA_031232105.1. Classification (NCBI taxonomy): domain Eukaryota; kingdom Viridiplantae; phylum Streptophyta; class Magnoliopsida; order Solanales; family Solanaceae; genus Capsicum; species Capsicum rhomboideum. The sequence goes on along the minus strand of CP124713.1, from coordinate 23,750,696 downwards.
TATTCATCATTTTATCCGTTGAATTCCGTTCCATTTCATTATATTCTTAGAAATTAGGTCTTTGAATCCTTATCTTTGGGGACTAATTTGAGCCCTGATTTATGCTCAACTTTTGAGCACACATTCCTTATTATTCGAGGGACCTCGTGATGGATTCAATTTTGGAATTCCTTTAGCGGACCCCACGGCCTATTTTTGACCCAATTTTGGGATCGAAGTTTTATATTACAATATGGATATCATTTTACTCATAATGACGTGTAGGTTACTATTTTGAGAGTGTGACGTTGATTCAGGATCGTGGAGCAAGGTCAAGCAAATTATGAATATTTCAAGAATTGTGGTTCGGCATCGAGGTATGCTTCGATCTACTTTCCTCTATGAGATTGTGTATAGTATATATTGCATGCTAGGTAGGGAATATAAGATATGATTATGACTAGTAAATCATGACTTAGCCTATTTAGGAAATTCGGGATATAAGTGTGACCTGAACCTTAACATAGGTTGCTTGTTATGGCTATAAAATCTTATTACCTTTGATTATAAGCATGTTAACCATAGTTGTTGATTAAGGATCCTTTAGTATAAGGTTTACCATTCGACTTAGTGAATTGGGTAGTATTTTTCCTCGATTAGATCTTTTAGTGACTTGACGCCCTCATTTACCGTAGTTTCCCGATTTATGAGGCGTTATTATGTCGATGATGTATTATTGGGCCCAAGGCCATGGTTTCTATGCCAGTTGGACTCCAGGTGAGTATTTTATCCCTAAAGGGACATGATTCTAGATTACAGACGCTTTGGCGCCTATAGTGGTTTTGTTTGGCTACTGGTGATGACGTGCATACTTTTAGGCGCATTCATGCTCACTTAGGGGTACAATTCTAACCAAAACCCTGATTTTACTACTATTTCCGAAAAGGGATTTATTCCTACTTTTCAGTTTAAATATGGATTATTTTATAACGGGAATCGTACCACCTTATTTACTTGATTATGAGCTTTTGGAACTAAAAATGATGTTTTAGAACTTTGACTGAGGATGATTTCGGTCCATTATTTATCCACTCATTTTACCACTACTATTTACTTCGGTCGAGGGATATTCCGACCCTTTGTACATGATTTAGTCCAGAGCATGATCTCGGGCAATGGATATATGGATTTACATCTTTTTAGTCGAGGTTAGAGTCCGTGCACTTATATATATATATATCCGGTACTGGACAGAGTAGATGGATTATGATGGTTATTGAAAGTCATGAATCGAGACCAGGCAGTGTATATGGATTTCCTGAATCTCCTATGGGGCCCCTTCATCCGAGAGCATCGAGCAGGAGAAGCTTGGTCGCCGTAGGTCGTACCTTTGCTAGCTAGGTGAGCTGGAGGAGGTGTATACATTTGGTACGGTATGATTTGAGATTTTGAAATCGGTTCGAGTTCGGTATCCTCGATATGGTTATGGTATTTCGATTTATGTTGCATTCATCCATTCATACGCATTGCCTATCACCAGTACAGTTGTTTGGCTCCTGTATCTATCGGTCTTATGGAGGGGATGTATAGGTACAAGTTTTTGTTTCTGTTTGCTGAGTATTTCTGTGAACCTTTCGGGCTTATGGGGGTCTGGTTAGATACTGGTTTGCCCGAACTAGCCGGTTACTTTATTATTGGTTATTATGATTAGTTCCTAGCAGGGTGGTTGTGGATTTGTACTCGAGTTGAAGCTACGTTTCTAATTCCTTTACTCTTGCAGTGAGTTACATTATGGTTTGGTTACCTCATATTTAGTCATGCCTGGTTAGGGATCCTGGTTATGCTAGAGTTAACTTCCCTACTTGATTATGGGCCTTGAGATGTTAGGGTGATTCCCTCATGTTGTTACTACTAAGCTAGTCTCACACACACACACACACACACACACACACACACACACACATATATATATATATATTAATGGTGTTACCGTATATCTCTCTTTTCTTTGCCTATTCATATCATATATGTATTCTTTGGCATTGTATACTACAATATGTATTTCTTCCACTTTTCATTTGTATATTTGCTAGTGATATACGGTATTCCACCTTAGGCCCTGGTTGTTGTCAGAATAGGATAGTTGATCTTTATTGCTCCATTAATATCGTTATGCCTAGTTCCTTGGATAGTTGCCTGTAGTCACTTTCATGCCTTCATGTTGTTTATGCTTGCATTATTTCTAGAGCTCAGTTGGCAGATGCCTATTGAGTACCACGTGTTTGGTACTCATACTACACTTCTGCAGCATGCAGGTTATAGTACGAGTTATCGCTGTTGATGTGTGTATCGTGCGGAGCAGCTATGGATAGGAGATTTGGGGTGAGCTCCCGATGTTTTGGACTCTCCCTCTTATTGTTAGACTGTTCTCTATGTTGTGTCAGAGACGGCTTGTATACATACATTTTTTTTGTATTTCACTTGTACTCCTGTTGTATTAGAAACTCTTGTATTGGTTCCACCAGATTTTGAGATTATATTAGCCTTGTTATTATATTTATTCCGCTGTTTCCTTTATTTCTATTGGTAGTCCGTTACTAGTTGTTCTGGACTATGGGTTGGCTTACCTACTGACGGATTATAGTAGGTGCCATCATGACCTGAGAAATTGGGTCGTGACAGATCTATTCCTCTTCTAATATTCATATGATAGCATAAAGAAATGAGTGATTACCGTTATGCCCGTTCCCCTTCTAATACTAACTAGTTTGATGAGGCCGGTGCTAAGCCCGGGGCCAAATTCAATTAAAGAATCCCTTAAGAAAATATAATTTGTATCACAATTTCTTAAATTTATAATTGATATAATCTAGTAGCAGTTAGACATGTCTTGTTCACAAATCTTCATAATTATCAATAAAAGTAGCCACATAATTAGATACTTTTTAAAGAAAATACTATGTAATAGGAAGAAAGTTTGACTGGGAATTAGCAAATACCAAAATAAAGAGATATAAGTAATTTGATATTCTATAACATAATATCATTTGAACTTTGAAGTATGTAAAATATTTACAATTCGATGAAGATCAAATAATGTATTTTCTTTATCCCATCACGTTTTTTCTTGAAAGATAATTTGCTTAATCTTTGAAGCTGAATTGAGTTAGATTAATTTAATATTTTAAATTAAAAGTTAGGTATTCAAAAACTGTATGAAAAATACTATAAATTTCAATTCTTCCATTAATATAGTGAAAACAATCTTAAAATATTAATTAGAATTTATTGAATTTGGTCTTCAAAAAGTAACACATAACAGTAAATATTTTGGGATGAAAAAGTAAAAAATAATTTAACAAAGAGTACAAAGAGATTAATAAAAAATAGGGAGAAGGACAAAAATGTCATTTCGCTCTAAAGTATTTCCACTGAAATAGCGACTGAAATTTAATTTCGTCTAATTCACCGCTAAAAGTAATTTCATTCTCTAACTATATTTAACAGAAACTTAAAATAAACGAAAAACTCGCCCCCAAAAAACATCTTTGCTGAAAATCACGATTTCCTTTCCTATTCAAACTCATAAATTTCCCTTTTCTTTCGTGATTCTAAACACTCCCTTCTCTTTCGCGATACCTTCAACATTGTATATAATTTTATAAAAATTCGTTGTCAATCAACTTCGTAAAGTATTTTTCATTCAAGATTTGTTCAAATTGATACGAAATATTGCTTCAGCTTTGATTTTGATTTCAATAATGATACAATTCGGAGGTCAGTGGATAAGCGATGTTGCATTAGAAAATTTTACTATCCATGGTGTGCTTTTCACTTTGAATTCCAGCTATGAATATCTTGTTGATGAACTGTATAAGCACTTGAATATAGAGCCAACTTCAGATTTAATGGAGATAAAATACATTGTGAGGGCTGGATCTATACATACATACAATGATATGAGTATTCGATTGTATATAAAGATAAAGAAAAAAAATTTGGACATCAATGAATATCCATTGTGTATAATACTAAAAAATGCATTTGAATAGTGAATCCTCAGCTAGTAATTTGCTGGAAATATCTCCAACTGCTATACAAATCCATCCGTTACTTGAAGAGGTAAACAAGTTTTCTGATCTTATTATGGTTGATTGCCCAATTGAAGATGATTTCCCTGAGAAAGAAATGGAGGAGGAGCCAAAGTCTATAATAATGGATCCTCTTCATAGAGATGTAGAAGAAGGGCAATTGTATTGAGATAAAAATACAATAACCAACGTAATGAAGCATTATGCAATACGAGAGAGATATCAATTTAAGGTCAATAGTTCATCAACATCAAGGTATGACTCTATATATAAACTGTATCAATGTGATATATGAACTGTATCAGTATGGTATAAAAACTACATATGCATAGGTTTTTCTGTCGAAACTATATCAATGTGGTATATGAATTGTATCAGTATGGTATAGAAACTGCATATGCATAGGTTTTTCTGTATAAACTGTGTCAATATGGTATATGCACTATATCAGTATGGTATAGGAGATGTATATGCATAGGTTTTCTGTAAAAATTGTATCAATGTAGTATAGGAGCAATATCAATATGGTATAGGAACTGCATATGCATAGATTTTCTGTAAAACTATATCAATGTGAAATATGAATTGTATCAGTATGATATACTGCATACATATAGGTTTCCTGTAAAAGTGTGTTAATGTGGCATAGTAACTGTATCAGTTTGATATTTCTATATAAACTGCATCAGTATGGTATAGGGACTATAACAGTTTGGTATAAGAACTGTATATGCATAGGTTTAGTGTAGAAACTACATCAATATGGTATAAAAAATGTATCAGTATGGTATAGGGACTATATATATACAGGTTCCCTATAAAGATTGCATCAATATGGTATATGAACTATATCAGTATTATATATGATATGTAGCTACTAGAATACATGTTTAATTTAGTTTAGCTGCTTAAACGTGTGGAAAAGGTGTAAAGTTGTAACATGTATCAATATAGAATTTCTGGAAAAACTATCTCAGTATTGTATGTAAACTGTATCATTATTTTATAAAACTGTATCTATATAGGTATTATCTTAAATCTGTGAATCAAAGATGTCAATGGGCTTTTAGATCTTCAAGTAAAAAACAATCAAAAGTTTTCATAGTGACAAAATTCAGTGATGTTCACACCTGTCCAATTGTGGAGAGAATGCTTTCATAGCATCATGCTACTTCATTAACTATTGTTAAAATGGTGAAGAACAAATAGCTAAATATGAAATCATCATATACTCTCGTAGAGATCATGGATGAAATAGGAATCCTTCATAAAATTAGGATGAATTATAAAAAAGTATATAGAGCAAAAGAAAAGTCACTTGAACTAGTGAGAGGTTTCCTGCGTGAAACTTATGCTAAACTATCAGCCTACTTGTATATAGTAAATACAATAAATCAAGAATCACACAAAATGTTACATAAAACAGAGGACAATCACTTTCTATATGCTTTTGTCGTGCTGAACGCATCAATTAGAGGATGGAAATATTGTATGCCAACCATAGTTGTTGATGGGAATTTCCTTAATCAGCATACCGAGGAATCATGTTGGGTGCTAGTATGCTTGATTCAGCAGGTGAGGTTTATGAAACTTTTTTATACAATAGTACATTTTTAAGAGATGTAGAGATCCAACTTTTTGGTATGTGTATTTTAACAAAATTACTTATAGACAAGGTTAATATTTGTTATTCAGACTAATCTAATATGTTGGATCTTTTCATTTGCATAATCAAAAAATATTTTTCCATTAGCATATTCTATTGTTGATTCTGAAAATGATGCTTCGCGGAAATGATTTTTTTGTTTGTTTAAAATGGCTTATGGTGAAAGAGAAAATATGTACATAGTATCTGATCGTCATGATTGCATATTGAAGGATGCATCAATTATATATCCAAATGCAGCTCACTGTATATATATCTACCATTTATGGTACAACATCAAAAGTAAGTTCAAGAGGAATTAGAAGCAACTAAAATGGATCTTTAGGTAGATTTTGATCAGACTGATGGAAGATATAAACAACATTGACAATAGGGAGAGGGGTTATCTGCTAGAAATTTTCTATGACAAATGGTCCATAGCTCATTCAACTGTCAACTAATTCATGGTGATGACTTCAAACATAGCAAAGTCCCTAAATTCAGCAAATAGAGGCGCAAGAGACCTGCCAATAAAGAATTTTCTAGAATTCATGATGGATTTGGTCATGAGATGGGATAATGAAAATAGAATGAATGCAAAGGTAATATTTACTGAATTGGGGAACAAATACAACATAATAATGAGGGAAAATCTCATTTTGTTAGATAAAATAAAGGTAAAAATGTGGTATTTCATCCAATTGACTAATGTATCAAAAATTTGACTTGTTATTTCTGTTTCATACACTTGAAAAATGTCCTACTATACAATTGTTTAATGTTTTGTTGTACATTTCAGGTGATGGCTTCTACCAACTATGTATATACAGTGATTGACGAAGGTCAAAAGTCAAACATTGTGTATATGCGTAAAAAGAGATGTAGCTGCCTACAATTTCAGGTTGATAGAATTCCATTTCCACATGCTATAATGGTATTTAGTTACACACATATGGAGTTACAATTCTACTGTGCACCTTATTACACAAGGGGAAACTTCATGAAAGCCTATGAATTGCCAATTATTTCACTTTCTGATGAAAGTGCGTGGGACATTTCAATAGAGATGTCAGATATTATACTCCTTCTATAATGACCCAAACCATTGTTAAGTGTGAAAATGTCCCAAAAATAATTTACGATAAAAATATGTCCAAATTGAGCCCCAAAAAAATGAAATCGGGAAGGTAAAATGAGACCCAAAGGGATTGGGCCAAAAGACTCAAAGGAGATTAGGTTGGTCAGCAACCTACCGCTAAAACGGTAAAAGAACTGCATCCACGGTACCCGACAGTAGCCAGCCCGAGGAAATTTTATAAACCCTCTATTCTATGATTCCCCCAAGTCGTCCCCTTCCCCCAAAAACACTCTGAAAACCCCCACTTTCCCAACCATGAGATTCTAGAGATCAGGGTTCATGAGAGAGATATTGAGGCATACTCGGTGGGAACCCGACATGGAAAGACGCTTAGCACTAGTGGAAAAACTCTTTCCTCTCAACAGTGTTATGATTCGACTAGGAGTTAGGTTATGGTTTATTCATTGTGCCAAATAGACTCGGGCTAGATCCATTTAATATCGATAGTAATGTCGGGAGTTATCTTGCATTAGGCCTTTGGGCACAGTGTTTTGAAGGACGAAAATAACAATAATCCAGTTAGGTTTTAATATTGTGATTAGTTGTTGTATCACTCCCTTTATGCGATATTCGTGGTGTGGAAAGAGTTTAATTTTGTGAGAATCTGGACTAGCTGAATGAATATTGTAGCCCATAAGAATGAGGTAAGTCAAGTACGGTAGAAAAGAGCCGTTGTATTAAGTTGGGGTGTGATATCGATGCTCTCGGTGAACTGATAGTTATATCTGGAATTGGAGAGGGTTAACAAAACGTAAAAAGGGAATATGGTTAAAAGTAACCTAAGAGAGTTTTAGCCAAACTAGTGCTAGGGTGTGTAATTAGAATGGGTAAGTGGATAATAGCCATTGAATGATCAGGACAAGGAGGTAAGGCCAAGTGTGAGAGTTTCCAAAAAAAGTATTTAGGAAGTAGTTTGAGTATTAGGTTGGGGACATAAACGAGAGTTGTGAATAAACAGGGTGAGTAACTGAGTCTAGGTGTAAACCCTCAGTTGGGCAGGAGGTGTAGAGTGAAAGATTAAATGACGTATGTACCTAAGTATAAGTGGACTTCAAGTGATATTTTATGATTATACGTGGAATGATAATTATGATTGTTTTTTGAGCCATGCTTGTGATTGTTGAATGTATTGTATATTCATAAATTTTGGTGTTGTAGAGGTAAGATGATGGGGATGCTGATGTTAATATTGAAATCATGATGTTCATGATGTTGTTTGTTTTGATAGAGGGTCAGGTACCACGCCGGTACGATATGATGATGCTGATATGTAACCCATGATGTTCATGGGGTTGGTTAAGCTTATGATGTTGATGAGGTTGAGAACGGGAAGAGATGATGTACACATATTGCATACATGCATTCATACCTATGCCTTGACATTCTATTATATCTTTGTATTGTTGTTGATTTTGTTGAAATCAGTCCATCGGTAGAACTAGTGGAATGTAGTGGTATCTCGTGAATCCAAAGTACGTCCTAATTCAGTCCTAATGTTACCTGCCTGAGTCTGTAATTATGGGAGTATATTGTAAGGTAATAAATGCCTTTGTGGTTGTAAACCCTGTAGTGTGTTGTATTAGCAAAGTACCGAGGCAGTTTAGTTCAATCGTGGTTGCCTTAAGTCTTGTAATTTTGTGAGGTTTGTAGATCCGATTCAGAGGGAGTTACGAGTAGTGGAAATCCGGTCCGTAGTACCAAAAAGGGAGTGAGTTAGTATGAGTGATGAAAGGACAAAGACATACGAAAATGTTAAATGACTGGTAAGTCACAGAGATGTGTAAGTTTGGTATTAATGAATTTATAATCTGGGATTTAGAAACCGGAACCTTATTCAAATATTTATGATATCTCCCTATTTGTTGTTGATATTATTTGTTTCTAACCCTAGTTGACCGATGATGCCTACCAGTACCTGTGGTTGTACTGATGCTACACTTACTATATCTCCAATCAGGTATATAACTACGGTGCAGGTTAGTTGGGGTTTCCATAGCAGCGATGGTGATCACTCAGTAACAACTCCAACCCTCTCTATTCTGCATGCAGGGGTGGACCCACCCTATACCAAGGGGTGTCATCTGACACTGCTTTGTTGAAATTTTTTTGTATTATATATATAAAAATTTGAAAATTACAGAATATAACTATAAATAATATAGATGATCTTATTGATACACATGAGCTCCCTTGGCTTGATGGTTAGGCGCGCGACATTTTGTGGCTGAGTTCGCGGGTTCGAGCCTCAGCAAGTGCAATTTTTGTGTTTGATTTTTGGGCTTTTTTCTAACTATTGCTCTGTGTGAGAAAAGTTTGTTGCTAAGGAGTTTCGAACCTTCAACCTCCATTTCCTGATTAAATTAATATAAAATAAACCAATTGAACTGGGATTCGATTTATTTAGTGCTACAAGAATTTAATTACTTGTACTAAAGATATGGACACAATTAAGCTTAAAGCTAAATCTAAATTGAAAAGTAATCATTCCACTTTACAATTTCAATATACTCACAGAACCAAATAAGTATGAAACTTATCCTCTTGTGTTTCAGCTTGTTAAATTTGTTTTACTTCTGTCGATGAAGTTGATTAAGACTAATTTACAGAATCGAATGGATGATGAGCTTTTAAGTAGTCGTTGGTGCATTATATAGAAAAAGAACTATTTGGTACTATCTCCAATGAGGCTATTATAAATACATTTCAAAATATGAAAACTCGATAAAGAGTTATAGTAGTTTACTTGATTTATGTTTTAATTCACTAATACGCTTTAAGTAGTTTTTTAAATTAATATAATGTTACTGTATCAACTATTCATTTACTTTTTTTTTCTTTTATATGTCGACACCGCTTATAGAAAATCCTACGTACGCCACTGTTTGCATGGATGCTGTGTCATGGTAGGGCTGCGTATTGGTCGGTTCGGTTCGATTATGAATGTTATCGGTTTTACTTATTCATTATCGGTTTTTATAAATATTAAACCATTAAAGAACCATTAAGATTAATCGGTTTACCAATTTTTGATCGTTATCGGTTTGGTCATTGGGTTAACCGTTAACATTCAGAGTATAATTTGAAGTTGAGGCAACTAGAAAAAAATAGAACACTCAACCAAGTTAAAACAACCGCTCATTCAAACAACTATGAAGGAACCACTTTTTCACAATAGGATTATGAAAGTCTAGTAGTCCACTAGAAGCACGTTGGCATATTATATATGCCATTTTTAACTAATAAGCTACTTTCTATTTTGTCTTTAATGGTCCAGTGACTGGCAGACCAAGTGCACATTAGCAAATTACCTTAAATTCTTTCACCCAAACGGAAACAAATGCACTGCAACGCTTGGTAAATGCTATAGAAAATTTTAACTTGATTGATTAACAAGATCAAGTGCACATAAGCAAAGCACATAGTTGTAGCAGCCTCATAAGCATAATAAGCACATATTTTTTTACTCTGTTGCAGCAGCCTCAAAAGAACATTAAGCACACAGTTTTGTACTGTGTTGCAGCAACCTCATAGCTGCACATAGCCATGACTGCAATAATCTCATAAGCATACAACCTCATAAGCACAATAAGCATGCTCATAAGTCATAACTTGTCTTTCACTAGTTGCAGCCTCATAAGCACAATAAACACACAGTTTTGTACTGTGTTGCAGCAGCCCCATAAGCACAATAAGCACACAATTTTGAAATATGTTGCAACAACCTCATAGTTGCATATAGACATGGCTGCAACAGCCTCATAAGCACACAACCTCATAAGTACAATAAGCATCCTCATAGCTTATCTTTCACTAGCTATTAAAGTTGAAGAATGAAAACCACAAATAATCTTATAAAAATATAATGTCTTCATAAATCGTAAGCACATAAGCAAGCACATGGCTGCAACAGTCTGCATTTTGCATCCAAAACATAGTATGAAAAAATCAAACTGTCACACTATTTGAAAACTAAGTTCAAACTCCAAGCATAGTACTAATAACTACTCAATCCTTATACGACCATGCTCCATCATATCCAAACAACACTCAACATGCTTCATTAAGTTGTCGGTCCTAGTTTTCCGCATGTAATTATAAATATTATCACAATGAACACATTTTACTTTGCACCATCCATCATCATCTACTTCAAATATTTCATAGTGACTCCAAATAGGTGATCGATTTCTGTAACTACGAAGTGGAGGCATGATGAGACCTAATTAAAGGAGAAACAAAATATTAGTATTAATCTTAACATTATTGAATTAGACAAACTACATTGAGAAATAAACAATTATATGCTAAGCAGATTCAGTCCCTCTTAGTGCTAAGTTTTCTAATGTAACGAAATTCATTTACTTGTCAAAAGAAAGCAGAAATTAAATGGCTTTACACGATTCAAGATAACATGCTGAAATTGTAATATGTTTAAATACATGTGAAGACAACCTGCTGCAGTTAAGAATCCAGATTCTACAAATAGATAATTATGTGAAATATTGTTAAAAAGGTAAGCAACAATATATAGATTCAAGATCTTTAGTACAACTAGATATATAAGAAAGATCAGTAGACAAGAAGGTCAAAATTCTGAAATGTTTTGACACCATATGAGTTAGCCAATTTACTAATACTAACATGTCCTAATCCAAATTGCTTTTTCTGCTATATTGTCCATTTATTCAATATATATATGTATTACCAGAAAACAAGTGAAGTTGCTGATTTGGTGTTCACCACAAACCACAAATGAAGAAATCAACACAATAAAGTGACCAAAACAGTAAGTAAAATTGTAAAAAACATCAAAACTTGACAAAACAAACATAATTAACTTACCAAAGTTTCATGTTTTAACCATCTACAATCCTACATGTCATAAATGCTAGATTATTTTCCAAGTTTGGCCAAATCTAAAGAAATTAAAAGAACAAATCAAGACTCAAGCAACAAAAATATTAAATAAATAATTCACCAAATGCAAGGTTCTTTTCTAACCTCGTTCAAGTTGCTCGAGAGATTTTAAATCTTCCTCGATACTTATAGGTTATAATTCACTTCGAATCCAATCTTGTAGACACACCAGAGCTTGTACTAATTTAGGAGTTAATGAACTCCTAAATGAATCAAGAATACGCCCAATGGTACTAAAACCATATTCTAATGCTACACTTGAAATATGAATATGTCACGAACCAAATGGGCGTGAGTGGTACCCACCCCATTCTCCGATGGGAGAACCAACAAACTCTGGAAGCATTAACCAACACTTTAGAGAAAATAAAGAAACTATCCCATTAATAGTTCAAGAATTATCCAGTCTAATAGACTAAGAAGTGAGGAACATAATACTAAAAACAAAACACATCCCTAGAATCCGAAAGTCGGTATACCAAAACATGCTAAGAATATTAACAAGGGGATGCAATCCCAAAAGCTAAAGGAAAGTGCATAATTCCAAGCAAAGGACAATATCATAAAGAAGGATTCCATGGTAGCCTGAAGATGCTGCTCACCCTTGAAATCCAGATCACACGCTAGAGTCACAAGTGAGGTCTTGCAGGAGCCGCTGGAATATACACTGCACTCAACAAAATTAAGAGCAGGTGTATTATCAGCACACAAGAAAACAACAGTGTACTGGAAGGGTCATTTGGCCAACCAAAGATGAGAATATGAAACCAAAAAGTAGTACAACAAGTTAATCCATGCTCATTCTAACTACACCTAGCACAATAAGTATCAATTAAGCAGTTTAGGCTTACAAGCAGCAATTCAAACAATTAAAACCAAGTCAAATTCAGTCAAGCTTAGTACAAACAAGTCAAGACAAGTTAAGCAATTATCAAACATATGATTACATTCCCCGGTTCACTTAAGGAACCATCAAACTTAACTGAACCTCGTACATACACGCTATGGGTATCATAACCACCCTCTAGTCATGACCTGTAGGGGACAAGTTCTATCCATGTACCTAAATCCAAAACACCTGTATCTGCCAATCTTATTCCACCAATAAGTCGTGAGAATGTCTAATTACCGATACATTCCATATTTAACAATAACATAGGTCAAAATCATACACTAAGATAAATTCATTTGATTTGACCACATCAAACAACATGCACTAACAAGCTATACTAAAAAAATTTGTTAACATACACGTATAGTACAAATTAGATTAAACTACAATACCATCACCTACCTCAATCCAAGCTTGCACAACTCAACTAAGCTTGAGCATTGCCTTTTTGTTAAATTTCTGCTTGATGTCGGTCTAGAAATATATACAAACATATAGTTAATGAAATGACCTACCACATTGGGGATTAAACTCATACCCAACCCCTAAGACCAAGTTCATGATCATTCCCTCCCCGTTCCATGGTTTTTCTTCCATAATTCACCTAAGTCTACCAATTCCATGGGTAAATTAGTGAATTAAAGACATGAAAGGGTAATTTAATGATCATTAACAGAATCCCATTGATTTTAAACTGAAATTACTCCCTTGCACCAGAAAATCAACTAAAATCAACCCTTAACCCTCCCCGAACTACGTAAACTAGCAATTTCAAGGCTAGATTATCGATTTACTAGTTAACTGTAACACCCCGTACGTTTCTGAGTTTAACTGACAATCGTAACATTTAGGGAAAAATGAAAACATGAGAGAATTGATGAATTTTGTATTGAATTGTGGTCACTTAATAAGTCTTGTATAATTGGGCCCAAAAATGAAGCCCAAAATAACAAGAAGACATGGCCCAACATGGGTTTTTTGATCCATTCTTCCAAATTTGATCCATTTGACCAAATCAACATTGCATTAAATGCTAAGGAAAAGATAAGGGAGACATGAGGGACTATATAAAGTAGGAAAATCAGATTTTATTCATTTGGACTCTCATAACATTTTCTAGATTTTTCCAACATTATCTCCTTTGCTCTCAAGAACCCTAAGTCACTCTTTGGGCCAAGATCATCAATTGGTAAGACTTGGTAAGTGTTTATTAAAATGGATTAATATATTTTATGCATAATATATGGTTTATATTATGTTGGTTATGTTGGTGGAGCATTGAGAAGTTCACAATAAGTGAAGTGTACATGTTTGCTAAATCAAAGGGTGGTTTGTCTTGTAAACTTGGCTATGGACTTGTGGTTTTGAAGGAAGTGAACTTGGTGGAGTAAATATTGACATGTGATATGTAATTGTGGTCTTACTTTGTTTTATTCTTGTGCATAACGTTTGGAATTGTTGTTGCGATATTGGTTATGGTTTTGGTGCCGTATTGGCCGTGAAATGTAGTTTTGGGTGTTGTTATGTGTGTTGTGAGACTATGGCTGAATGTTGGTGTTTAAGATGATCAAAAATATGTTCAAGTATGTTTGATTGTGATCATGGACCATTCATGGCATTAAAAGATCCAAAAAAAGTCATTTCGGACCAAAACGGGCATCCGCCCCCGCAGACGAGGGCATCTGCGGGCGCAGATTCCAACGCAGAAGGCCCTGGAATTTTCCAGAAGCCATATGCACACGCATCTCAGCCACCTTAGTGCACAGGTGGCAGCGCAGGTCACCTCCAGATTTGGTTTTGTATGCTTCCGTCTCTAGTTGATCCCCGAAAGCCCCGATACCCTTTTTGGATGTAATTATCAACTTGTGATGTCATTTTAATGACTTTAAAGTATCGTATGGAGGTGCTTTGGACTATTTTAAGTATGTATAATGGTTCATATGTTGTTATAAAGGAATAATTACGATGCAATAATGAAAGGAAAAGCATAAAGTGCAAGTATGGTGTGAAATGCTATCGATGTATAATCTTTTGGTCAATGTGTGTAATGTTATGGTGTTGTTGATATGAAAATGCAGTGGATTGTAGTGTAAGGGGGTTACATGATGTTATATGGTAGTCACATAGTCCATTGTCGTCTTGTACTCCTATATAGTGACTAGTTGCTAATGAAAGTTCCGGTATGAACTTGTATTGTAGAGTAAGACGTAAGGAAGAAGCTGGACTATTGTGTTCATACGTAGGCTTTTGTATTCATACTTGGAAGTGAAGGTATGTAAGGTTCTTCTTTCCGTATCCTTCTGCAGCATATAGTGTACACTTTGTTATGGTACCTACTCATTCCCGAAATATACTAAGGTGTCCTATATCCGGTTATCAATTGTCTCTACTACATGTTTCCTACTTATTGATCAATTGTGAATCTCATGTCTCATGTCTCATGTCCATGAATAGTATTCCAAAAGCCCAATAAGATTGTGTTCCAAAGTTCCAATAGTGATTATACTCATGTATCTTATCCATTGATTATTGTCCAATAGTTCCAATAATGGTATGTTTCCAATGAGGTAATGTTTCCAATAATGCTATTCACATGTCTCTCACTCATTGGTTAATGATCCAAAGCTTCAAGTAAAGTTATGACCATCATTGTATCAATCTCAAGTAATGAATAAAGTAATGCAAATGTGGTTAATGTTTGAGTATGGGTGGCAGCTTTGGGGGTGAAATGCCTAGCTCAAGCCGATCCCGAGATTGTTAGATCAGGGGGCAGCTTTGAGGGCGAAAGCCTAGCTCAAGCCGAACCTGACAGGGGGAAGCTCTAGGGGTGAAAACCTATCTCGAGCCAAACCTGATATGTTGATTTATGGGTGGCAGCTCTAGAGGCATAAGCATAGCTCGAGCTGATCACGATGCATCGATTTATGGGTGGCAGCTCTAGGGGTATAAGCCTAGCTCGAGCCGATCCCAACATAACAATATGTTATGTAAAGACCCACTGATCAGTCGGGGCCCGGGTATATTGTGACACATGTATTAACAAGCAAGCATTGAAGTAAAGAAAGTAAAGAAAGCAAAGAAAGTAATGAAAGCAATACACATGGTTTCCAAAATGCAGAATGGTGACTTACTCACTTTGATTAGTCATTGGTATTGAGTTCATTGATATTTTCATGTGTTATATAGTTTCATTAGTTCATTGATATTTTCATGTGTTATATAGTTTCATTTGAGCCTTACATACTCAGTACTTATTCCGTACTGACCCCTCTTGGGGAATTTACCTTACTTGCTGCAGGCGCAGGTACCAGTAGGCCTCCTCAGTAGATTGCCAGTTGTTAGCGGTTCATTGGTGAGCTCCATCTAATTCAGGGCTTCTCCGAGTCAGAGTGTATATATATTTTGGTGATGTACATGTTGTATAAAGTGGGGACTTGTCCCGACTTATGGTTCAGTTTGGTCAATGCTCTTGTTAGAGTCTTTTGTAGACGCATGTGGGTATATGTATATAAGATGACTCATGAGGTCTTGTTTTGATGGCCTCAACGGCCAAGTTTCTCAAATGTGTATATATATATGTCACATGTTCCCTGATTTTCGATATTAGCCATTCATGTTCTTATGTGATAGTGGTGTTTCCTATGGCATGCGTATGAATGTATAGAAGCATAGCTTGGTTATCTCAGGCCTTATTGGCTATGGGTGCCAATCACGCCTCGTTGGGATTTGGGGTCTGACAAAAGTAGTATCAGAGCAGGTCGTTGTAAGGGTGTCTAAAAAGCCGTGTCTGAGTAGAGTCGTACTTATCAATGTGTTGTGCACCACATTTATAAGTAGGAGGCTACGGGACATTTAGGATGTTTTTTTTTCTTCATTCTAGATCGTGCAATAGAGCCAATGTTGTAAGTTGAATCGTGTCTGACCATAGTGATTGTTTCTCTTTGATATAGTAACAATGCCGAACACTAGAAGAGGAAGGGGTAAAGGGAAGCAGGTTGATGTGCCTGCTGGAGAAGGAATGAGCAGATTACCACCTGACCAAGCTAGTCAAGGTGGAGCGAATGCTGAAATATCATCGCGGTCTTCATCTACCTTCCCAGTTCCGGAAGAGCCAATTGGTAGAGATGTGCCTGCAGAACCACCGATGAATGCCACAGATCAAGATCTTAGAAATGCTGTACATATGTTGGCACAGTTAGTGGCGGCACAAAGCCAGGGATGAGCTGGTACAATGATACATGATGATGATGCGGCTAGAATGGCAAGTCGCAGGACACAGGATTTCTTGAAACTGGACCCTCCTATATTCACCGGGTCCGATCCAAAAGCAGATCCACAGGACTTCGTGGATCAAATTCAGAGGGCCTTGGAAGTTATGCACGTGACGGGGGTTGAAACAATTGAACTTGCTGCGTATAGGTTGAAAGGAGAGGCAATATTGTGGTATGAGGATTGGAAGAAATCCCATGATATTAGTGAAAATCCACCTACATGGGAAGAGTTTAAAGTGGCTTTCCTCGATCATTATCTTCCTTATGAGATCCGGGAGGCACGTGCGGATCAGTTCCTAAATCTACGTCAGGGAAATCTGAGCTTCAGGGAATACAGTTTGCGATTTAATTCCTTGGCTAGATATGCGCCAAATGTGGTGGCTACGATGATAGATAGAGTCCATCAATACGTAGACAAATTAGAGCCATATTTGGTACGAGATTGCACCATTGCTGCCTTGAATAAGGACATGGACATAGCGAGAATCCAGGCCTTCGCTCAGAAAATGAAAGACCAACGACAGAGGAGAAGAGTGCATGAATTTGACAGGGAACAATCCAAAAGGGCTAGACCTATGGGACCACCTATGATGTCCCAAGGAGGATCTAGGCCGCGTATGTTCCCCAGACCACCCAGACCATCGTTATTTCATTCCATGTCGGGTGCTTATTCCTAGTCTCGAGGGTTTAGAGGTGGTTCAGTTGGGCAGAGTAGTGGGGTTCACGGATCACAGGCAGCAGGCTTTCCTTGTCAGCAGTGCGGGTGTATTCATTCAGGCACATGTCGATCAGGGATGAATGTCTGCTTTTGTGTGGTATGCCGGGGCATATAGCGAGAGATTGTCCACAGCGGAGCATGGGCGGTATAGCATGACCGGCTGGGTCGGTAGTTGCGTTATCAGCATTGGTTCCTTCACTGGGCCGAGGTGTACAGCCTATTGGCCGCGGTAGAGGTGCTATAGAATGAATGTCTGCTTCTGGTGTGGTATGCCGGGACATATAGCGAGAGATTGTCTACAACGGAGCATGGGTGGTATAGAACGACCGGCTGGGTCGGCTGTTGCATCATCAGCATTGATTCCTTCACTGGGCCGAGGGGTGAAACCTATTGGCCGTGGTAGAGGTGCCAGAGGAGCAGCCAGTACTAGCGGGGTCCAGAATCGCACTTATGCTTTAGTAGACCGCCAGAATTCAGAGGCTTCCCCTGACGTCGTCACAGGTACATTATCCATATTCTCACATAATGTATATGCACTGATTTACCCAGGTTCTACATTTTCCTATGTTACCCCATTGGTTGCTGCGAAATTTGCAAAGGCACCAGAATTATTAATTAAATCAATTGAAGTGTCTACACCGGTTGGTGAATATATTATTGCAAAAAGAGTATATCGTAACTGTGTGGTAACTGTGTGTGGTCATGATACATTGGCCGATCTCATTGAACTAGACATGGTGGATTTTGATGTGATCATGGGAATGGATTGGTTGGCCTCTTGTTATGCTACGGTAGATTGCCGGGCCAAGAAGGTACAATTTTGTTTTTCGCAGGAAAATGTTCTTGAATGGCAGGGTTATGTAGGGGCACCACGACGGAGATTTTTTCCTATTTGAAAGCTAGGAAAATGATTGCTAAGGGGTACGTATGCCATTTGGTACGAGTGAAAGATAATAATGTGGAATCACTAACTCCACAGTCGGTCGGTCCCAGTAGTCAATGAATTTCTTGATGTATTTCCAGAGGATCTTCCAGGCTTGCCCCCAGAACGGGAAGTAGAGTTTGGCATTGATGTGATTCCAGGCACTCAACCTATCTCTATTCCTCCATATCGAATGGCTCTAGTTGAATTGCGTGAACTGAAGGAGCAATTGAAAGATTTGCTGGACAATGGCTTCATCAGGCCTAGTATGTCCCCGTGGGGTGCACCGGTATTATGTGTATGAAAGAAAGATGGCACATTGAGAATGTGAATTGACTATCGGCAATTGAATAAGGTAACGATCAAGAACAAATATCCCCTCCCTCACATTGATGATTTGTTTGATCAGTTACAGGGTGCCAAGTGTTTTTCAAAGATTGACTTGAGGTCGGGTTACCATCAAGTCAGAGTTAGAGAAGAAGATGTGCCCAAGACCGCTTTCCGAACACGGTATGGTCACTATGAATTTTTAGTTATGTCATTTGGACTAACAAATGCACCGGCTGTGTTCATGGATTTGATGAATAGGGTGTTTAAGCCAAATCTAGACGTGTTCATGACAGTATTTATAGATGACATCCTGGTTTATTCAAGATCACCAGAAGACCATGCTAATTATTTACGACAAGTGTTACAAATCCTCCGTGAGCGTAAGTTGTACGCAAAGTTCTCCAAATGTGAGTTTTGGTTAACATCAGTTGCATTCTTGGGTCACATTGTGTCAGATGAAGGGATACAGGTCGATACACAGAAGATAAAAGCAGTGAAAAATTGGCCAAGACCTACGACGCCCACAGAGATTCGCAATTTTCTTGGTTTCGCAGGTTATTACAGAAGATTTGTGGAAGGATTTTCTTCTATTGCAGCACCATTAACAAAGTTAACTCACAAGGCAATTAAGTTTCAATGGAATGATGCATGTGAAAAAGGGTTCCAAATACTGAAAGATAAGTTGACTTACACACCAGTGTTAGTACTTCCTGAAGGCACAGAGGGCTATGCAGTGTATTGTGATGCTTTCGAGATTGGTCTCGTATGTGTGTTGATGCAGTATGGTAAGGTGATAGCATATGCCTCACGACAGTTGCGGCCACATGAGAAAAATTATCTCACTCATGACCTTGAATTGGCAGCGGTAGTATTTGCTTTAAAGATATGGCGTCATTATTTATATGTAGTTCATGTTGATATTTACACTGATCACAAAATTTTGCAATATATCTTTAAACAGAAGGAACTCAATTTGAGGCAACGAAGATGGCTAGAGCTTTTGAAAGACTATGATGTTGATATTTTATACCATCCAGGGAAGGCAAATGTGGTAGCAGATGCATTGAGTCGCAAGGCAAGGGGAGACACTAATGGCCAACTGACAGAAAAGAAAGAAATAATCAAAGACCTATATCAGTTAGCCAGCTTGGGAGTTCGTCTACTTGAATCCTCAGTTGAGGGAGTTATTGTGCAGAATGCAGCGGAATCCTCCTTAATAACTGAAGTGAAAGAGAAGCAGTTTGCGGATTCTATGTTATTGCAGCTAAAGGAAAATGTACAACAGAAATTGACAAAGGCATTTGATCTTACACAGGAAGGGGTGCTCCAATGCCAAGGTAGACTATGTGTACTGGATGTAGATGAATTGAGGGAAGCGAATTATGACAGAGGCGCATCACTTGCTCTATTCTATTCATCCGGGTGCTACGAAAATATATCATGATTTATAGAAAGTGTATTGGTGGGGAAATATGAAGAAGACCATTGACAAGTGAAAGTAGAGCATCAGAAACCAGGAGGTTATATGCAATGTATTAATCTTCCAGTCTGGAAATGGGATATGATTAATATGGACTTCATTACAGGTTTGCCTCATACATTATGGACATTTGGTTCTATATGGGTTATATTTGATAGTCTTACTAAGTCAGCGCATTTTCTACCAGTCAAGACCACCTATACAGCTGAGGATTATGCAAAATTGTATGTGAAAGAAATAGTACGATTGCATGGTATTCCACTTTCTATTATATCAGACAGAGGAGCACAGTTCACAGTGCACTTTTGGAGATCCTTTCAGCAGAGTTTGGGCACACAGGTGAATCTCAGTACTGCTTTCCATCCTCAGACTGATGGACAAGCAGAACGTACTATTCAGACACTTGAAGATATGCTACGAGCTTGTGCATTAGATTTTCAAGGCAGTTGGGATAACCATTTGCCTCTTATTGAATTTGCTTACAACAATAGCTATCATTCAAGTATTAAAATGGCACCTTATGAAGCTTTGTACGGGAGGAAATGTAGATCACCAATTGGGTGGTTTGAAGCGGGAGAAACTACTTTACTTGGGCCGGATATTGTTCATCAGTCTATGGAGAAAGTTAAAGTGATTCAACAGCGATTACAAATGGCCCAGAGTAGACACAAGTCCTATGCTGATATTAGAAGAAGAGGACTTGAATTATCCATAGGTGATTGGGTATTCTTGAAGGTGTCACCGATGAAAGGGGTAATGCGGTTCGAAAAGAAAGGAAAATTGAGTCCACGTTAAATAGGCTTATATGAAATTATTAGAAGATTTGGGCAAGTTGCGTATGAGTTGGAACTACCCCAGGAACTCTCCACAGTTCATTCGGTATTTCATGTGTCAATGCTTCAGAAGTGCATAGGGGATCCATCTCGTTTTACTCCTGTCGATGATGTACAGGTTACAGAGGATCTTACCTACGAGGAAATACCTATTGCCATTCTGGATAGACAGGTGAAGAGGTTGAGAAACAAAGATATTGCTTCTGTAAAGGTACTTTGGAGAAATCAGCAAAGAGAAGAGGTCACATGGGAAGCTGAAGAAATGATGAAATCTAAGTACCCTCATTTATTTCAAAAAGAAGTATGACAAGTAAGTATTTATAAGCTTTGAGTGTATATCTATAAGATGACATGAAGAATGCTCCTAAACTTGTAATTGTCTATTTTGAAATGATAACACTAACATTCGAGGACGAATGTTTCTAAGGGGGGAAGAATGTAACACCCCGTACGTTTCTGAGTTTAGCTGACAATCGTAACATTTAGGAAAAAATGAAAACATGAGAGAATTTGATGAATTTTGTATTGAATTGTGGGCACTTAATAAGTCTTGTATAATTAGGCCCAAAAATGAAGCCCAAAATAACAAGAAGACATGACCCAACATGGGGTTTTTGACCCATTCTTCCAAATTTGATCCATTTGACCAAATCAACATTGCATTAAATGCTAAGGAAAAGGTAAGGGAGACATGAGGGACTATATAAAGTAGGAAAATCATATTTTATTCATTTGGACTCTCATAACATTTTCTAGATTTTTCCAACATTATCTCTTTTGCTCTCAAGAACCCTAAGTCACTCTTTGGGCCAAGATCCTCAATTGGTAAGACTTGGTAAGTGCTTATTACAATGTATTAATATATTTTATGCATAATATATGGTGTATATTATGTTGGTTATGTTAGTGGAGCATTGAGAAGTTCACAATAAGTGAAGTGTACATGTTTGCTAAATCGAAGGGTGGTTTGTCTTGTAAACTTGGCTATGGACTTGTGGTTTTGAAGGAAGTGAACTTGGTGGAGTAAATATTGACATGTGAGATGTGATTATGGTCTTACTTTGTTTTATTCTTGTGCATAACGTTTGGAATTGTTGTTGCGATATTGGTTATGGTTTTGGTGCCGTATTGGCCGTGAAATGTAGTTTTGGGTGTTGTTATGTGTGTTGTGAGACTATGGATGAATGTTGGTGTTTAAGATGATCAAAAATATGTTCAAATATGTTTGATTGTGATCATGGACCATTCATGGCATTAAAATACCGCAAAAAAGTCATTTTGGACCAAAACGGGCATCCGCCCCCGCAGACGAGGGCATCTGCGGGCGCAGATGCCAACGCAGAAGGCCCTGGAATTTTTCAGAGGCCATATGCACGCGCATCTCAGCCACCTTAGTGCGCAGGTGTCAGCGCAGGTCACCTCTAGATTTGGTTTTGTATGCTTCCGTCTCTAGTTGATCCCCGAAAGCCCCGATACCCTTTTTGGATGTAATTATCAACTTGTGATGTCGTTTTAATGACTTTAAAGTGTCGTATAGAGGTCCGTTGGACTATTTTAAGTATGGATGATGGTTCATATGTTGTTATAAAGGAATAATTACGACGGAATGATGAATTGAAAAGCATAAAGTGCAAGTATGGTGTGAAATGCTATCGATGTATGATCTTTTGGTCAATGTGTGTAATGTTATGGTGTTGTTGATATGAAAATGCAGTGGATTGTATCGTAAGGGGGTGACATGAAGTTATATGGTAGTCACATAGTCCATTGTCATCTTGTACGCCTATATAGTGACTAGTTGCTAATGAAAGTTCCGGTATGAACTTGTATTGTAGAGTAAGACGTAAGGAAGAGGCTGGACTATTGTGTTCATACGTAAGCTTGTGTATTCATACTTGGAAGTGAAGGTATGTAAGGTTCCCCTTTCTGTATCCTTCTGTAGCATATAGTGTACACTTTGTTATGGTACCTACTCATTCCCGAAATGTACTAAGGTGTCCTATATCCGGTTATCAATTGTCTCTACTACATGTTTCCTACTTATTGATCAATTGTGAATCTCATGTCTCATGTCTCATGTCCATGAATAGTATTCCAAAAGCCCAATAAGATTGTGTTCCAAAGTTCCAATAGTGATTATACTCATGTATCTTATCCATTGATTATTGTCCAATAGTTCCAATAATGGTATGTTTCCAATGAGGTAATGTTTCCAATAATGCTATTCACATGTCTCTCACTCATTGGTTAATGATCCAAAGCTTCAAGTAAAGTTATGACCATCATTGTATCAATCTCAAGTAATGAATAAAGTAATGCAAATGTGGTTAATGTTTGAGTATGGGTGGCAGCTTTGGGGGTGAAATGCCTAGCTCAAGCCGATCCCGAGATTGTTGGATCAGGGGGCAGCTTTGGGGGCGAAATCCTAGCTCAAGCCGAACCTGACAGGGGGCAGCTCTAGGGGTGAAAACCTAGCTCGAGCCGAACCTGATATGTTGATTTATGGGTGGCAGCTCTAGGGGCATAAGCCTAGCTCGAGCCGATCCCAACATAACGATATGTTATGTAAAGACCCACTGATCAGTCGGGGCCCGGGTACATTGTGACACATGTATTAACAAGAAAGCATTGAAGTAAAAAAAGCAAAGAAAGTAATGAAAGCAATACACATGGTTTCCAAAATGCAGAATGGTGACTTACTCACTTTGATTAGTCATTGGTATTGAGTTCATTGATATGTTCATGTGTTATATAGTTTCATTTGAGCCTTACATACTCAGTACTTATTCCGTACTGACCCCTCTTGGGTAATTTACCTTACTTGCTACAGGCGCAGGTACCAGTAGGCCTCCTCAGTAGATTGCCAGTTGTTAGCGGTTCATTGGTGAGCTCCATCTAATTCGGGGCTTCTCCGAGTCAGAGTGTATATATGTTTTGGTGATGTACATGTTGTATACAGCGGGGACTTGTCCCGACTTTTAGTTTGTTTTGGTCAATGCATCTGTTAGAGTCTTTTGTAGACGCATGTGGGTATATGTATATAAGATGACTCATGAGGTCTTGTTTTGATGGCCTCAACGGCCAAGTTTCTCAAATGTGTATATATATATGTCACATGTTCCCTGATTTCCAATATTAGCCATTCATGTTCTTATGTGATAGTGGTGTTTCCTATGGCATGCGTATGAATGTATAGAAGCATAGCTTGGTTCTCTCGGGCCTTATCAGCTATGGGTTCCAATCACGCCTCATTGGGATTCGGGGTGTGACATTAATGGGGATGAAATCTTTACCTTGATGAAGTAAAACGATGGCTAACTGATGATTTTCACCCAAAATTGCCTCTCCCTTACCCAAAAATGTGCTTTAGAAAAATAAACCCTTTTTGAGGTTTTTAAAATAAAACAACGATTTTTGTCACTATAGCAACATAAGTCGCTATAAAAACATACATTGCTCTAGAAACACATATCGCTATAGTGGCCGTTGACTAAGTTGACTGGGCGCTATAGTGGGATTTTCTCTGCTTTTGGGCATGTAGCTATAGCGACTTGCACATTGCTATAACGAAATGGGCCAGACAGAATGCCTGGCTTCCCCCCAAATTCTCCTTTTCCACAACACACCTTAAATCCAATACATCCCAAACTATACTGTTTACGCTAAGATTAATTCCAGGAGGTCTACCTACTAAAATTCAATTCCTTAAAATTCTACAAGTTCTTTATCGACTTAGCTAACTAGAAATCAAGTCAAATACCACCACACTTACCCGATTCATTCTCGAATTGCCCTTGACCACACCTCACTCAAATTTTATTCAAAACTAGCCTAGCCCAAAATTTGTAACTTCAAAGTTGGGAAGAACTTTAGCATGAAATTTTAAATGAGAGACTTATACATAACGACGGAAAGGGTCGTTACAATAAATGCCAATTTCCCCTTATTCATCCCCAAATAATCAAATGGGAAAAATAGGCCATAACAAGGAAAGAAGAGAGTACCTATATCCTCAAATAATTGAAGGTACTTGTCATGCATGTCTTTCTCGATTTCCCAAGTGGCTTCTTCAATCGTATGATGCTTCCATTAAATCTTAACCGAACAAATTTCCTTCATACTCAACTTCTAAACATCCCTATCTAGATTCGCCATCGATTCCTTCTCGTAAGACAAATCCATATCTAATAGAATCGAGTCCTATTTAATGATATAATCTACATCCCCTTGATACCTTTTGAGCATGGAGATATGAAATACCAGATGGACTCCTGACAAACCCGATGATAATACTAACCTATACGCAACCTTGCCCATATCTTCAAGAATCTCAAAGAGACCAATATACCGAGGGCCGAGCTTTCCCCTCTTGCCAAATCTCATGACTTTCTTAATGGGAGACACTTTAAGCAACACTTGTTCACAAACCTTGAAATCCATGTCTCTTACCTTACGGTCCTCATACTCCTTTTGTCTACTTTGAGCAACAAACAACTTGTTTTGAATGAATCTTACTTTTTCTTAAGCCTCCTTCACCAAGTCGGTGCCCAAAGGTTTAATATTTCCAGTTTTAAACCATATAATAGGTGACCTGTACTTCCTTCCATAGAGTGCCTCAAATGGTGCCATATTGATGCTGGAATGATAGCTGTTGTTGTATTAAAACTCACACAACAGCAGAAACTGGTCCTAATGACCACCAAAATCAATAGCATAGGCTCTCAACATGTACTCTAGCACTTGAATCATCCTCTCCGACTGCCCATCAGTTTAAGGATGAAAAGTCGTGCTAGAGGTGAGCTTGGTGCCTAACTCCTCGTGCAACCTGTCCCAAAATTTAGAAGTATACTTTGGATCTCTATCAAAAATGATGGTAAGGGGCACCCTATGAAGCCTCACTATCTCCTTGACGTAGATTTTAACAAACTGCTGGGAGCAGTAGTCTACCCAAATCGGCAAAAAATGAGCTGATTTCGTAAATCAATCCTCTATCACCCAAATGGGGTCATATTTCCCCAAGGTCTTAGAAAGACCCACCACAAAATCCATGGCGATATTCTACCATTTCTATACAGGTATGAGCATTCTTTGAGCAACCCCATAGGTTTTTAATGTTCATACTTCACCTGCTGAGAATTATGATACTTGGACACATAATCTACTATGTCTCTTTTCATCTTGGGCCACTAATAAAGCTATCTCAAGTTACGATTCATTTTGGTTGTACCCGAATAAATAGAATAATGCGAACAATGGGTTTCTGAAAGTACTTCACGAATCAAATCACCAAACCAAGGAACACATAGCCTTCCCTTAAACCATAACACCCCACTCGTGTCAAGAGTAGCGTCTGCCATCTCCCCACGTACCACTTTATTCCGGAGTACATTCAACTTCTTGTCCTCAAATTGCTTGCCCTTAATCTGATCCAAAAATATTAACTTCACCTCAACACTAGCCAACACTCCACCCCTATCTAAAACCCCAAACAATATACTCTGAGATGCTAGAGTTTAAAACTCTCTAGCTAAGGTTCGCCTGGACACCCTCAAGGATGATAAACTACCCATACTTACAGCCTTTCGGTTCAATGCGTCTGCCACCACATCTCCACCACCTTAGATTCAAATCCTTTTGAGTAAACACATGCTGTAGGCTACAGTGGTCTGTGAAGACCTCACACTTGACACCATAAAGACGGTGTCTCCAAATCTTTAATGCAAACACCACCGTTGCCAACTCTAAGTTATGGGTTGGGTAGTTCCTTTCATGAGGCTTCAATTGCCTCAAAGCATAAACAATGGCATTTCTATCCTACATTAACACAACACCCAAGCTCAAAAGTGAAGCATCACAAAATACTATAAAGTCCTTACCTTCAACCGACAGAGAAAGGATAAGAGCTATATTTAAGAGTGTCTTGAGCTTTTGGAAACTCTCCTCACATTGGTCTGACCAAATAAATGGCATTTCCTTCTGAATTAGCCTTGTCAAGTGCGTTGCAGTAGATGCAAATTTCTTGACAAACCTACAGTAATAACTAGCAAGGACCACAAAGATCCTTACCTTGATTACTGAACTAGGATGGATCAACTCTTAAATACCTCAATCTTCTAGGGATCCATCATCACCCCCTTTTTGGAAACAACGTGCCCCAAAAAGGCAACTAAAGACAACTAGAACTCACACTTTGAAAATTTGGCAAATAACCAGTTCACCCTTAATATCTCCAACACTATGCGAAGGTGACCTGCATACTCCTCCATACACTTGGAGTAAACTAGAATGTCATTAATAAACACAATAAGAAAAAAAAATCCAAAAATGACTTAAAGATATTATTTATGAAGCTCATAAGGATGCAGGTGCATTAGTTATCCCGAAGAACATCACCAAAAACTCATAATGGCCATGCCTAGTTCTAAATGTTGTCTTTGGTATGTCCTTAGGTCTAATTTTCAGCTAATGATAACTCAGCCACAAGTCAATTTTGGAAAATACCATCTCACCATTTAACTAGTCAAATAGATCGTCTATACGAGGCAAGGGATATTTATTCCTGATGGTAACCTTATTCAGCTGTCTATAATCAATACACATCCTCATACTACCATCCTTCTTCTTAACAAATAGGACCGAACGACCCTAAGGTGAAGTGCTTGGACGAATAAACCCCTTGTAAAATAGTTCCTACAATTGAGTTTTGAGTTTCCTTAACTCTGTTGGAGCCATTCTATAGGGAGGAATAGATATAGGGTGAGTACCCGGCTCTAAGTCAATACAAAAATCAATATCTCTATCTGGAGGCATACCCGATAAATCTGAAGGAAACACTTTCTACAATTTGGAAACAACTGGAACTGACTCTATAGAAGGGGACCCCACACTCACATCTCGGAGATAAGCTAAAAATTCTAAACACCCCTTCCCTACTAACCTTCTAGCCCAGATAAATAATATAATTTTCACCGGTTTGGCCTTATACACTCCCTCCCACTCTAGTACAACCATCGCAAGAATAGCTAGAGTCACTGTCTTAGCATTACAGTTTAAGAAAACATGATATGGAGATAACTAGGTCGTACACAAAATTACATCAAAGTCCAACATATCCAGAATAATCAAATCTACCCAAGTTTGGAAACCCACGAATAACACAAAACAAGGACCGTAAACATGGGTTGCTACCACAGACTCACCAACTGGTATAGACACGTAAAAAAAATAGTCAAGTACATCACAAACCAAATTTAAACCCACCGCAAACTGGATAGACACATAAGAATAAGTATACCCTGGATAAAATAAAACAGAAGCCATCCGACCACAAATAGAAATGGTACCTATAATAACCGCATCAGAAGCCTCGTCATCAATCTTTCCTGGAATGGAATAACAATGAGACTAATTATCAATCTGATCTAACTCTCTCCCCAACTGTGCTCTTCCCCGTCCACCTGTCAATTTCCCCATCCACCCTGTGGACGACCCCTGCCATTACCTCCTCTTTCTCTACCCGCTGGAACTATAACCTGAGTCTGCTATTGCGCATGGCCATTTGCCTACCTCAAAGGTAACTCTCTCTTAAAATTACCGACAATACCATAACATACATCCCTGATCGAGGGAAGGCCGACTGGTACAAGAGTAAGAAGCCCCTTGGCTCCTAATAACCTGAGACTGAGAAAAGACCTTAACTGGACCTACTATAGAAGCTGGCAATGCTAACTGAATAGGGCAAGCTGGGTAGGCCTGCTGATCATGGCCCTTGGAATAAGATCCACTTAAATTCCCAACATTGCGGGACTTCTTATCTAACATCTTAGCCTGACCCGCTTGCGTGAACCCCTCTAACTTCTTTACATAATCTGAAACCTCATTGAACCCCTTTCCTATAGAAGTTATATGTACAGATAAAACCTGAAGATCATAATTCAAACCCTTGACATAGCGTCGAATCCTTTCCTCCTCAATAACTAATAACTGAGTAGCATAGCGGGACAAGGCATGGAACTTAGCCTCATAGGTTGTAACTGACATATCACCCTGTTTCAATGCCAAAAACTCATCTTTCTTGTGATCACAGAGGGCCAGCGGCACATACTTCTCTAAGAACAAAGCATGAAACTATTCCTAAGTCAATGGAGGTAAAAACAATGATCGATATTTGTCAATAGCCCTCCACCATTGCTTAGTATCCTTCTCCAATAGAAAGGTCACGAACTCAAATCCATGTTGCTGTACAATACCCGTCTTATGTAACCTCTCATAATAGTCAATGATGAACTCAAATGCATCTTCATACTCAGTACCCTAGAATGTTGGTGGTTTCATCTTCAAAAACTTGGTCAACATATTATGTTCTGTACCAGTCATCACATAACCCAATATTGGATGAGGAAAATCATGAATTTCTGAAGCTTCATCCATCCTAGGAGCCATAGCAATAGTAGGATAAACACCTGGAGCCTAAACAACAGGTACAGTTGGAGTGGCTCCAATACCATCCAACCCACTCAGAAAAGCTAACACCTGTTGAACAACCTTAGTAGACATAGGAGGTAAGACTACAACCCCAACTAGTGACGCCACCTCAAGCTCTATTACCTGCTTCTCTTCTGCTTCCATCTTCTTCAAATGATCCTGAGATGGGGGATGTGATACTGACCCTTCATGAGCATGCCCAGTAGCTGCTTGAGCTCCACCCCTGGCGAGTGTGGATCATCCCCTTCCTTTCCTACCTCCTACTCTCACTTATCCTCTTCCCCTTACTGTTGGCTTTACGGCTGGAGTGGACAGTACGAGGGCTACTGCTCAAGTTTCATTTGAACTAGTAGTCACCATCTGCGGAAAAAAAAGTGAAGAAAATTAGATGCCAATTTAGATCACAAGATACCAATTGGAATCATGTTACAACACAAAAGAAACAAGAATGATAGTTTTCCTAAAGTCCTATGGCCTTTCGAAGAAAAGTACAGACGTCTCTGTACCATTCTGTGAGACTCTACTGGACCCTTTTTGGTACAACAAGATCGATGAACCCAGACTTTAATACCAACTTTATCATGACCCAAATGGGCGTGAGTGGCACCCACCCCATTTTCCAATGGGAGAACTAATAAACCCCGGAAGCATTAACCAACACTTAGAGAAAATAAAGAAACTATCCCATTAATAGCTCCAAAATTATCCAGTCTAACAGACTAAGAAGTGCTAAATATAATACTAAAACCAAAACACATCCCTAGAATCCAAAAGTCGTTGTACCAAAACATGCTAAGAATGTCAAGAAGGGGATGCAACCCCAAAAACTAAAGAAAAGTGCATAAGTTCAAGTAAAGGACAATATCATAAAGAAGGATTCCATGGTTGCCCGAAGATACTGCTCACCCTTGCTAGAGCCGCTGGAATATGCACTGCACTCAACAAAAGTATGAGCAGGTGTAGTATCAGTACACAAGAAAACAATAGTATACTGGTAGGGTCATTCCCTCCCCTTTCTAGGGCTTTTCTACTATAATTCACCTAAGTCTACCAATTCTATGGATAAATTAGTGAATTAATGACATGCAAGGGTAATTTAACAATCATTAACCAAAACTCATTGAAACTGAAATTACTCCCTTGCACTGGAAAATCAACTAAAATCAGCCCTTAACCCTCCTCGAACTACGTAAACTAGCAATACTAAGGCTATATTATCAATTTACTAGTTAACGGGGATGAGATTCTTACCTTAATAAAGCAAAACGATGGCTAACTGATGATTTTCACCCAAAATTGTCTCTTCCTTGTCCCAAAACGTGCTTTAGAAAAATAAACCATTTTTTTGGAGTTTTTAAAATAAAACAACGTTTTTCATTGCTATAGCGACATACATTTCTATAGCAACACATGTCGCTATAGCATCCCTTGGCCGTGTTGACTAGGCGCTATAGTGGGATTTTCTCCACTTTTAGGCATGTCACTATAGCATCTTTCACGTCGCTATAGTGATATGGGTGAGGCAAAATTCCTGGTTTCCCCTATAATTCCCATTTTTCACAACACACCTTAAATCCGAGACATCCCAAACAATATTCTTATGCTAAGATCAATTTCGAGAGTTCTACCTACTCAAATTTAATTTTGTAAAATCCTACGGGTTTCTTATCAACTTAGCTAACTAGAAATCAAGTCAAACACCACCACACTGAACCAATTTATTCCTAAATTTCCCTAGACCACATCTCACTCAGATTTTATCTGAAACTAGCCTAGCCTAAAATTTATAACTTCAAATTTGGGAAGTATTTTAGCATAAAATTTTAAATGAGAGATTTATACGTAACGACGTAAAGGGTCATTATAGAATAGCTAAAATATCTTGAGCCATCTCATAAAGAAAGGAGAATCTAGCCGAGTTATATTTCCACTAAAGCAATACATTAAAATCGGGCTTTCCAATTTCAATATGTTCTGTAAGATATTTATCTAATTTCGACTTAACATTTGCGCCTCCACTTCCAGATGTATGTTTACTTAATTCCTCATAAAAATCACCAATATCTTCTATAAACATAGATCTTGAACTAGAAGCCTCCACTTCTATTGAAGAAAGTTTACCACCTTTGTCTTTTGAAGCAGGCTTTGAATACTCATCAAACAATGACTTCATGTACTCTCGTACATCTTTTTTCTATAGCTGGCCCTTTATCCCCAAACATATTTTTAAGTGCAAAACTAGGAGTGACAAATTTATGACGAGGATCCAAAATACAAGGTATAAAAAGTATCTTATTCATTTTTGTTGTATGACTCTAATGTTTCTCAAATTTCTTCTTCATTTTTGCTGCCATTTCAGCCAAAACACTATCTTCACTTGATATGAATTTTGTCAAGTAAACACCAACTTGAGATATTTCATGAAAATGAAAATTTGATGTAACATATAGTGAACCAGATACCTTCAAAGTCTGCTTAAAAAACAATTTAAGAAATTTGGCAATTCTTTTCACACTCTCCCAATCACTTTTCAAAAGTGTACCCATAGGCTGTTCATCCACAATATCATCATCACACACACGGATGTGACTAAACTTAAGATGATGTGCCAAACTAATATCACGATCGTTATAATTTAAAATTGCACCCTTATATTCGATAGCCCTGTTCAACATCAAGTAGGTGGAATTCCACCTTGTAGGAACATCTCAGCATAAAGACTTCTTCACAAGATTTTCATCTTCACAACTTTCCTGAAAGTTCTTCCACCTAGCAGGAGATTGTCTGATGTATCTCACTAATTGCCTAACTCATTTAATAGACACAGTTGCTTCTTTTATACCATTCAGAATGACAAGGTTTATTATATGAGCCATACACCTAACATGAAAGTGCCTACCACCCATAAGATTGGTCCCCCACTTATTCAATTGCTTAGACAATTCAGTCACACACACACTATTTGAACTAGCATTATCAATAGTAATAGTAAAAAGTCGATGTAATCCCCAATCGTGCAAACACTTAATAATACTCTTTGCCATGTCTTCACCTCTATGACTAGATATTGGACAAAAATTGATAATTCTTTTATATAAAGTCCAATCTTTATCAATTCAATGAGCAGTAATACACATATAATTGATTCTTTGCACAGAAGTCTAAGTATCAGTGGTTATACATACACTTTATTGTGTTTGCTTAAAAATAGTCCTCATTTTAGGTTTATCTTTATCAAAAAGATTAAAACAATCATGAGTTACCGTGGTACGAGAAGGAATCCAAAAAAGAGGTTGTACCACTTTGATAAATTGTTTATAACCTTCTTTTTCAATAAATCTAAAAGGAATCTCATCTAAATTATCATACGACACAAAGCTCTTCTACACTCTTCGTGATCTAATTGCCATGAAATAATTGCCACATCACCCTTGTTACCTCCTGTAACTAATTGAAATGCTAACTTTGACTGTCTAGTACTCCCTCTGTTCCATTTTATTTGACCTACTTTGATCGAGCATAGAGTTTAAGAAATAAGGAAAGACTTGGTAATGTTTACCGAATTGCCCTTTATTAAAAATGTACTACTACTATCTTTAATTAAGTGGGACCTTATAAGTGAGACCAATAAGGATAAAAGAGTAATTGAGCTTTTAAAAAGTTACCAAATAAGAAAATGTGACGTTCTTTTTGGGACAGACCAAAAAGGAAAGTAGGCCACATAAAATGGGACGCAGGGAGTATCTATATTTAGGGGCATTTTTTGTAGCATTTTTATATGACCAAGCATTGCCATTGTACCATTATCTTTTGTATCAGCAAAATACTCTTGTTTACAATAGCTACAAACACCCTTTTCATTTCCTTCAGAATCAACTTTAGAAGTAAAATGATCCCACACAATAGATCTTTTTTCCTTCCTTTCGTTACTTTAGTCTCAACTACTTGACTTTGATTCATTATATTCAAATAAGAATCTCCACTTTCACCAATCACTTTATCAATTATAATATTTTCTGCCATCTAGTTGTGTCACTGTGACTATGATTTTAAAAAGAAAAATAATCAAATAGCAAGCCAACAAAACACACAAAAAAATCAAAAATAAAAAACAAACAAACTGCAGGTTGACAAAATCAAAGATGGAGCAAAAATCGAAGATAGGGCAGAAATCGAAGAGTTAAATCAACTACTGCAACTGCTCCAGGTAGTGAGTTGCTAGGGGTTCCCTTGTTTTTGTAATTTGCAATCGTAGCGAAGCAACCCTATTTTTGAAATAATAAAATGACAAAATTCAATTTGACACGCATTATAATTGTAACACCCCGTACCTTTCTAACCTTACTTGATACCTTGGGATCATATCTACATAGGTGTTGAGATGCCATGAATATGTGTTTTATAGTGTCATTGGTGAAACATTTGATATCGGACTTAACATGTGCGCTTAGACCTTCGTAGGAGGTGTTTTGTGATTTCGTGGAGCATTTGGGTAATAACCCGTACACATTATAACCTCATTTGGTGACTTTAAGTCATGTTTACTTGATGGTTAAGATCACTAAGTAAGTATTTTGTAGTGTTTTGATAAGGGATTGGACGATACGCAAACATTGGATAAGTGGCCAAAAAATTCAGCAATATGCTGAGACTTGCGCCACTACCCTGTTTCAGGGGTGTGGCACAAGCCACCTGATTCATAGGGGCCTCATTTCTTGCGCCACAGCCTGCTTTGCAGCTAGTGGCGCAGGGCACAAATATGGTGCCTTTTCGGACCCGTTTTGTAACGCAATTCTACGACGCTTCTTGTATGGTTTCTTTTGGTCCTTTGGAGTTCTTTGAGCATTGTTAAAGCTTCAAACACTTCAATACACTCCTACATACTCCTACATAATCAAATCATGAAATGTGAATAGTGATCCAAAATGTCCAATGAAGCCAAGGGCGACTAGAATTCCTATTTTTGCGATCGAAACGACGAATGAGAATCTCGTAAGAGAATATTGTCATGACATTATGGAATTATGTAAACATGAGATATATGATGAATAATACATGAAATTTGGTGGGCTACATGGATATGTGTTATTGGGACCAAAGTTAGGCCCAAAATGGGATTAAAATAGTTGGCCCAAAGGGCAAAAAGACCCATTCTTCCACTTTGACCACCACTAATGCCAAGGAATGGATAAGCTTGACTTGGGGTCTATATAAAGGCCCCAAGATCAGATTTTTATTATCCAAAAGCTCTCATGCCTTTGTGATATTTCCTCAAATATTTCTTTAAGCTCCAAAGCTCCAAACCCTAAAGCAAAATATTCCTTTGGACTCCTTGGACAAGATCAACATATTCCAAGCCTTGGTAAGTATTTATTCTCATGTATTAACATATTATATGCATGGGAGATTATGTATATTATGCTAGTTGTGTTGGCAAGGTGGTGAATAGTATAGTTTTGACTTTGGTGAAAGATGTGCTATCTTGGTGTTTTGAACTTGAATTAGGACTTGTGCCTTTGATGAAAAAGCATGGTATGGACAAAATATAAAAATGTATGGTGTTATTTTTGGTATTAAACTTATTCTTGTCTATAAGTGGAAATTGTGGGATTTTGGCCGATATGTGTTATGAGTTGTATTAAGGTAAAGTGATGGATTATTTGTGATGTGGTATGGATAAGAAAGTGTAAAGGAGAAGTGTTGTGGTGAAATGTATTGATTTTCATGTATTGGTCAATGTATGGAATATTGGGGGATTTTTGGAATAATAATGTTATCAATGGTTTTGTTAAGGGGAAATGGCATGTTTAAGGGTAAATATGTGACTCATTGATGTTACGTGCATTTGAAGAGTAGTTGGTGGTTAATGTGAATTCCGTATTGTATTTGTGTTGTAGAGTGACACATAAAGAAGGAGCGGGACTATTGTATGCACCTCTAGGATTATATATTCGAATTGCGAATCCAAGGTATGTAAGGTTACTTTGTCCGTATCTTTCTGCGGCAAATAGTGTCCATATTGACATGTCACTAGTCCTATCCCGAAATGTGTTAAGGTATCCGATATTCGTTTATCAATAGTCATTGTCATATATTTCCTATTCATGGATCATTTGTGAATCTCATGTCTCCTATTTGGTTAATGGTCCGAAAGCTCAAAGTAAGGTTATGTTCCAATGTTTCAATAGTGACTATACTTGTGTCTCTTGTTCATGGACTATTGTCCAATGGTTCCAATGGTATCATGGTGCTAGTAATGTTATATTTCTCATGATATTTATTCACATGTCCTTCACTCATTGGTTAATGATTCAAAGCTTCCAACAATGTTATGTTCCAAAGTTCCAAAGTGATGTTATGACTATCAAAGTATCAATCTCAAAGTAATGAACAAAGTAATGCATATGTGGTCAATGATCAAGTACGGGTGGCAGGTCTAGGGGCGTAAGCCTAGCTCGAATCGATCCCGAGATATGGATTTATGGGTGGCAGTTCTAGGGGCATAAGCCTAGCTCGACCCGATCCCAATGCATTGATGTATGAGTGGCAAGTCTAGGGGAATAAGCCTAGCACGACTCGATCCCAACACGATGATATGATATGAAAAGACCCACTGATCAGTCGGGGCCCGGGTACATTGTGGCATATGTAATGACAAGTGAACAATGAAAGTAATGAAAGCAATCCACATGATTTCCAAAATGCAACATGGTGACTTATTCACATTGATTGGTCATTTTTATTTGAGTTCATTGAAATATTCATGTGTTGTACAGTTTTATCTGAGCCTTGCATACTCAGTACTTATTTCGTACTGACCCCTCTCGGGGAATTTACCTTACTTGCTGCAGGCGCAGGTACCAGTAGGCCTCCCCAGTAGATTGCCAATGTTAGCGGTTCTTTGGTGAGCTCCAGCTCATTTGGGGCTTCTCCGAGTCAGATTGTATATATGTTTTGGTGATGTACATATTGTGTAAAGCGGGGACTTGTCCCGACTTATGGTTCAGTTTGGTCAATGCTCTTGTTAGAGGCTTTTGTAGACGGATGTGGGTGTATCAATGTAAAAGACATTTGTTGTTTTGACTGTATGGCCTCAACGGCCAAGTTTCATATGTATGTATAAATATGTCCCATGTTTTCCTTTATTCGTCTTTCATGTTCTTCCGCAATGGTGGTTATGATTATGATATGCATATGATTGAACATAGGCAAAGGTTGGTTCTCTCGGGCCTTATCGGCTACGGGTGCCAATTATGTCTTGATGGGATTCGGGGCGTGACAAAAGTGGTATCAGAGTAGGTCGGTCTAAGGATGTCTACAAAGCCGTGTCTGAGTAGAGTCTTACTTATCGATGTGTTGTGCACCACCTTGATAAGTAGGAGGCTACGGGACATTTAGGATGTTGTTTCTTTTCTTCATTCTAGATCGTGCAATAGAGCCAATGTTGTAAGTTGCATTGTATCTGATCTTGGTAATTATTTTTCTTTGGTATAGTCCAAAATGCCGAACACAAGAAGAGGTCGAGGTAAAAGTAAGAGAATAGATAGAATTGCTAGAGAGGGAACAAGTAGACCACCACCTGAACAAGTTGAACAGGGTGGGGATGAAACTGAGTTTTCAACGCGAGCTTCTTCTACTTCTTCAGCTCCAGAAGAGCCGAGAAGAAGGGAAGTGCCCGTGGAACCACCGACGAATGCCACAGACCAGGATCTGAAGAATGCAGTTCATATGTTACCACAGTTAGTGGCAGCCCAGAGTCAAGGACGAGCTGGTCCAATGACACATGATGATGATGCGGCTAGAGTAGCCAGTCGCAGAACACAGGATTTCCTCAAATTGGACCTTCCTATCTTCAAAGGGGCAGATCCAAAAGCAGATCCACAGGACTTCATGGATCAAATTCAGAGGGCCTTGGAAGTTATGCATGTGACAGGGGTAGAAACAGTGGAACTTGCTGCATACAGGTTGAAAGGAGAGGTAATACTGTGGTATGAGGATTGGAAGAAATCTCGTGACATTGGTGCAAATCCACCTACGTGGGAAGAGTTTAAAATGGCTTTCCTTGATCATTACTTGCCCTATGAGATCCGTGAGGCACGTGCGGATCAGTTCCTGAATCTCCATTAAGGAAATTTGAGCGTCAGAGAATATAGCTTGCAATTTAATTCCTTGGCTCGATATGGGCCAAATGTTGTGGCTACGATGACAGACAGGGTCCATAGATACGTGGATAGACTAGAGCCATATTTGGTAAGAGATTGCACTATTGTGGCCTTGAATAGGGACATGGACATTGCTCGAATACAAGCCTTCGCCCAGAAAATGGAAGATCAAAGACAGAGACGAAGGGTACATGAATTTGATAGGGGACAGTCCAAAAGGGCTAGACCTATGGGACCACCTATGATGTCCCAAGGAGGATCTAGGCCCCGCATGTTTCCTAGACCACCTAGACCGTCGTTCTTTTATTCCACAGGTGGTGCTTATTCTCAGTCTCGAGGGTTTAGAGGTGGTTCAGCTGGGCAAAGTAGTGGGGTTCATGGATCACAGACAGCAGGTTTTCCTCGTCAGCAATGTTAGCACTGCGGGTGTATGCACACAGGTACATGTTGGACAGGGACGAATGTCTGCTTCTGGTGTGGTATGCCGGGACATATAGTGAGAGATTGTCTACAACGGAGCATGGGTGGTATAGAACGACCGGCTGGGTCGGCTGTTGCATCATCAGCATTGATTCCTTCACTGGGCCGAGGGGTGAAACCTATTGGCCGTGGTAGAGGTGCCAGAGGAGCAGCCAGTACTAGCGGGGTCCAGAATCGCACTTATGCTTTAGTAGACCGCCAGAATTCAGAGGCTTCCCCTGACGTCGTCACAGGTACATTATCCATATTCTCACATAATGTATATGCACTAATTGACCCAGGTTCTACATTTTCCTATGTTACTCCATTGGTTACTGCGAAATTTGCAAAGACACCGGAAGTATTAATTAAATCAATTGAAGTGTCTACACCGGTTGGTGAACATATTGTTGCAAAGAGAGTATATCGTAACTGTGTGGTAATAGTGTGTGGTTATGATACATTGGCCGATCTCATTGAATTGGACATGGTGGATTTTGATGTAATTAGGGGAATGGATTGGTTGGCCTCTTGTTATGCTACGGTAGATTGCCGGGCCAAGAAGGTGCAAATTTTTTTTCCACAAGAAAATGTTCTTGAATGGCTGGGTAATGTAGGGACACCACGAGGAAGATTTATTTCCTATCTAAAAGCCAGGAAAATGATTGCTAAGGGATACATATGTCATTTGGTACAAGTGAAAGATAATGATGTGGAACCATTAACTCCACAGTCAGTATCGGTAGTCAATAAATTTATTGATGTATTTCCAAAGGATCTTCCAGGTTTACCCCCAGAACGGGAAGTAGAATTTAGCATTGATGTGATTCCGGGCACTCAGCCCATTTCTATTCCTCCATATAGAATGGCTCCAGCGGAACTGCGTGAATTGAAGGAGCAGTTGAAAGATTTGCTGGACAAAGGCTTCATTAGGCCTAGTATGTCCCCATGGGGTGCACCGGTATTGTTTGTGCGAAAGAAAGATGGCACCTTGAGAATGTGCATCGACTATCGGCAACTGAATAAAGTAACGATCAAGAACAAATATCCCCTCCCTCGAATTGATGATTTGTTTGATCAGTTACAGGGTGCCAAGTGTTTCTCAAAGATTGACTTAAGGTCGGGTTACCATCAAGTCAGAGTTAGAGAGGAGGATGTACCCAAGACAGCTTTTCAAACACGGTATGGCCATTATGAATTTTTAGTTATATTATCTGGACTAACAAATGCACCGGTTGTGTTTATGGATTTGATGAATAGGGTGTTTAAGCCATTCTTAGACGTGTTCGTGATAGTATTTATAGATGATATCCTTGTTTATTCAAGATCACCAGAAGACCACGCTACTCACTTACATCAAGTGTTGCAAATCCTCCGTGAGCGGAAGTTGTATGGAAAATTCTCCAAATGTGAGTTTTGGTTAAAATCAGTTGCATTCTTGGGTCACATTGTGTCAGATAAAGGGATCCAGGTCGATACACAGAAGATCGAAGCAGTGAAAAACTGGCCAAGACCTACGACACCCATAGAGATTCGCAGTTTTCTGGGTTTAGCAGGTTATTACCGGAGATTTGTAGAAGGGTTTGCTTCTATTACAGCACCATTAACAAAGTTAACTCACAAGGCAATTAAATTTCAATGGAATGATGCATATGAACAGGGATTCCAAAAACTGAAAGATAAGCTGACTTCCACACCAGTGTTAGTACTTCCTGAAGGCACAGAGGGCTATGCAGTGTATTGTGATGCTTCCGGGATTGGTCTTGGATGTGTGTTGATGCAACATGGTAGGGTGATAGCATATGCCTCACGACAGTTGCGGCCACATGAGAAAAACTATCCCGCACATGATCTTGCATTGGCAGCGGTAGTTTTTGCTTTAAAAATATGGCATCATTATTTATATGGGGTTCATGTTGACATCTATACGGATCACAAAAACTTGCAATATCTTTTTAAGCAGAAGGAACTCAATTTGAGGCAACGAAGGTGGTTAGAACTTTTAAAAGACTATGACATTGATATTCTTTATCACCCAGGCAAAGCAAATGTAGTAGCTGATGCATTGAGCCGTAAGGCAGTAGAAAGCACTAGTGGTCAGTTGAATGCAAAGCATGAGATAATCAAAGATTTGAATCAATTAGCCAGCTTGGGAGTTTGCCTTATTGAATCCTCAGATGATAGAGTTATTGTGCAGAATGCAGCAGAATCCTCTCTGATAGCTGAAGTGAAAGAGAAGCAATTTGCGGATTCTAGTTTATTGCAGCTAAAGGAAAATATGCAGCAGAATTTGACCAAGGCATTTGATATTACACCGGAAGGGGTGCTTCAATGTCAAGGGAGAATATGTGTACCGAACGTAGATGAGCTGAGGACACGAATAATGACAGAGGCGCACCATTCGCGCTATTCCATTCACCCGGGTGCTACTAAAATGTACCATGAATTAAAAAACGTGTATTGGTGGGGCAACATGAAAAAGAACATTGCAGAATTTGTCGCGCAATGCCCGAATTATCAACAAGTAAAAGTGGAACATCAGAAATCGGGAGGTTACATGCAATGTATCAATCTTCCAGTCTGGAAGTGGGATATGATTAATATGGATTTCATTACGGGTTTGCCTCGTACGTTGTGAAAGTTTGATTCTATATGGGTCATAGTGGACCGACTTACTAAATCAGCGCATTTTCTACCAGTCAAGACGACCTATACAACTGAGGATTATGCGAAGTTGTATGTGAAGGAGATAGTACGATTGCATGGTATTCCACTTTCTATTATATCATACAGAGGAGCACAGTTCACAGCACACTTTTGGAGATCTTTTCAGCAGAGTCTGGGTACACGGGTGAATTTGAGTACGGCTTTCCATCCTCAGACTGATGGACAAGCAGAACGTACTATTCAGACACTTGAAGATATGCTACGAGCTTGTACGTTGGATTTTCAAGGCAGTTGGGATGACCATTTGCCTCTTATTGAATTTGCTTACAACAACAGCTATCATTCAAGTATTAAAATGGCACCATGTGAAGCTTTGTACGGAAGGAAGTGTAGATCACCAATCGGATGGTTTGAAGCAGGTGAAACTGCTTTACTTGGGCCAGATATTGTGCATCAGGCTATGGAGAAAGTTAAAGTTATCCAACAACGGTTACAAACGGCTCAAAGTCATCACAAATCATATGCCGATGTTAGAAGAAGAGGGCATGAATTCTCCATAGGTGATTGGGTATTTTTAAAGGTGTCATCGATGAAAGGGGTACTGCGGTTCGGAAAGAAAGGGAAATTGAGTCCACGTTACATAGACCCATATGAAATCATTAGAAGATTTAGGCAAGTTGCGTATGAGTTGGCACTACCCCAGGACCTTTCGTCAGTTCATCCGGTATTTCACGTTTTGATGCTTCGAAAGTGCATAGGAGATCCTTCGCGTATTGTTCCCGTTGAGGATGTTCAAGTTACAGAGGATCTCACTTATGAAGAGGTACCCATTTCTATCCTATATCGACAAGTAAAGAGATTTAGGAATAAAGACATAGCCTCCGTGAAAGTCCTTTGGAGAAATCAACAAAAGGAGGAGATCACATGGGAAGCAGAAGAAATGATGAAATCCAAGTATCCCCATCTATTTCAAATGGACCAAAAAGTTCACAATGTGGAGGTGGGACAATAACAAGTAAGTATTAAAGAGCATTCTGTGTATGTGTATAGATATGTTAAAGTAAAGATGCATTTGTTGTAATAAGACGATGTTGTTAACATTCGAGGACGAATGTTTCTAAGGGGGGAAAGAATGTAACACCCCGTACCTTTCTAACCTTACTTGATACCTTGGGATCATATCTACATAGGTGTTAAGATGCCATGAATATGTGTTTTATAGTGTCATTGGTGAAACATTTGATATCGGACTTAACATGTGCGCTTAGACCTTCGTAGGAGGTGTTTTATGATTTCGTGGAGCATTTGGGTAATAACCCGTACACATTCTAACCTCATTTGGTGACTTTAAGTCATGTTTACTTGATGGTTAAGATCACTAAGTAAGTATTTTGTAGTGTTTTGATAAGGGATTGGACGATACGCAAACATTGGATAAGTGGCCGAAAAATTCAGCAATATGCTGAGACTTGCACCACTACCCTGTTTCAGGGGTGTGGTGCAAGCCACCTGATTCATAGGGGCCTCATTTCTTGCGCCACAGCCTGCTTTGCAGCTAGTGGCGCAAGGCACAAATATGGTGCCTTTCCGGACCCGTTTTGTAACGCAATTCTACGACGCTTCTTGGATGGTTTATTTTGGTCCTTTGGAGTTCTTTGAGCATTGTTAAAGCTTCAAACACTTCAATACACTCATACATACTCCTACATGATCAAATCATGAAATGTGAATAGTGATCCAAAATGTCCAATGAAGCCAAGGGCGACTAGAATTCCTATTTTTGCGATCGAAACGACGAATGAGAATCTCGTAAGAGAATATTGTCATGACATTATGGAATTATGTAAACATGAGATATATGATGAATAATACATGAAATTTGGTGGGCTACATGGATATGTGTTATTGGGACCAAAGTTAGGCCCAAAATGGGATTAAAATAGTTGGCCCAAAGGGCAAAAAGACCCATTCTTCCACTTTGACCACCACTAATGCCAAGGAATGGATAAGCTTGACTTGGGGTCTATATAAAGGCCCCAAGATCAGATTTTTATTATCCAAAAGCTCTCATGCCTTTGTGATATTTCCTCAAATATTTCTTTAAGCTCCAAAGCTCCAAACCCTAAAGCAAAATATTCCTTTGGACTCCTTGGACAAGATCAACATATTCCAAGCCTTGGTAAGTATTTATTCTCATGTATTAACATATTATATGCATGGGAGATTATGTATATTATGCTAGTTGTGTTGGCAAGGTGGTGAATAGTGTAGTTTTGACTTTGGTGAAAGATGTGCTATCTTGGTGTTTTGAACTTGAATTAGGACTCTTGCCTTTGATGAAAAAGCATGGTATGGACAAAATATAAAAATGTATGGTGTTATTTTTGGTATTAAACTTATTCTTGTCTATAAGTGGAAATTGTGGGATTTTGGCCGATATGTGTTATGAGTTGTATTAAGGTAAAGTGATGGATTATTTGTGATGTGGTATGGATAAGAAAGTGTAAAGGAGAAGTGTTGTGGTGAAATGTATTGATTTTCATGTATTGGTCAATGTATGGAATATTGGGGGATTTTTGGAATAATAATGTTATCAATGGTTTTGTTAAGGGGAAATGGCATGTTTAAGGGTAAATATGTGACTCATTGATGTTACGTGCATTTGAAGAGTAGTTGGTGGTTAATGTGAATTCCGTATTGTATTTGTGTTGTAGAGTGACACATAAAGAAGGAGCGGGACTATTGTATGCACCTCTAGGATTATATATTCGAATTGCGAATCCAAGGTATGTAAGGTTACTTTGTCCGTATCTTTCTGTGGCAAATAGTGTCCATATTGACATGTCACTAGTCCTATCCCGAAATGTGTTAAGGTATCCGATATTCGTTTATCAATAGTCATTGTCATATATTTCCTATTCATGGATCATTTGTGAATCTCATGTCTCCTATTTGGTTAATGGTCCGAAAGCTCAAAGTAAGGTTATGTTCCAATGTTTCAATAGTGACTATACTTGTGTCTCTTGTTCATGGACTATTGTCCAATGGTTCCAATGGTATCATGGTGCTAGTAATGTTATATTTCTCATGATATTTATTCACATGTCCTTCACTCATTGGTTAATGATTCAAAGCTTCCAACAATGTTATGTTCCAAAGTTCCAAAGTGATGTTATGACTATCAAAGTATCAATCTCAAAGTAATGAACAAAGTAATGCATATGTGGTCAATGATCAAGTACGGGTGGCAGGTCTAGGGGCGTAAGCCTAGCTC
Organism: Capsicum rhomboideum; assembly: GCA_031232105.1. NCBI lineage: Eukaryota > Viridiplantae > Streptophyta > Magnoliopsida > Solanales > Solanaceae > Capsicum > Capsicum rhomboideum. The sequence continues at coordinate 23,706,434 of CP124713.1, read as the reverse complement.
GAATCGATCCCGAGATATGGATTTATGGGTGGCAGTTCTAGGGGCATAAGCCTAGCTCGACCCGATCCCGATGCATTGATGTATGGGTGGCAAGTCTAGGGGCATAAGCCTAGCTCAACTCGATCCCAACACGATGATATGATATGAAAAGACCCACTGATCAGTCGGGGCCCGGGTACATTGTGGCATATGTAATGACAAGTGAACAATGAAAGTAATGAAAGCAATCCACATGGTTTCCAAAATGCAACATGGTGACTTATTCACATTGATTAGTCATTTTTATTTGAGTTCATTGAAATATTCATGTGTTGTATAGTTTTATCTGAGCCTTGCATACTCAGTACTTATTTCGTACTGACCCCTCTCGGGGAATTTACCTTACTTGCTGCAGGCGCAGGTACCAGTAGGCCTCCCCAGTAGATTGCCAGTGTTAGCGGTTCTTTGGTGAGCTCCAGCTCATTCGGGGCTTCTCCGAGTCAGATTGTATATATGTTTTGGTGATGTACATATTGTGTAAAGTGGGGACTTGTCCCGACTTATGGTTCAGTTTGGTCAATGCTCTTGTTAGAGGCTTTTGTAGACGGATGTGGGTGTATCAATGTAAAAGACATATGTTGGTTTTGACTGTATGGCCTCAACGGCCAAGAGTCATATGTATGTATAAATATGTCCCATGTTTTCCTTTATTCGTCTTTCATGTTCTTCCGCAATGGTGGTTATGATTATGATATGCATATGATTGAACATAGGCAAAGGTTGGTTCTCTCGGGCCTTATCGGCTACGGGTGCCAATCATGTCTCGATGGGATTCGGGGCGTGAAAATAATCTAAGACAATTATTATTAAAAGTTCGGGGATGAAAGTGTCTTAAAAATGTAACAAAAAATAAAAATGAGAAATTGTTTGTTACATGACCCCAACGAGGGCAACCCGAATCCCAAAACAACTAAATATAAATAGGGGGATAGGACATCTAGCTGGTGGCACTATCTTTGAGGCTTGAGGCATCTGAACCCTCTTTCTCTATCCCACTGAGGAAGGAGAACTCCACGACATTCTTCTTGGTCAGTATCAAGAGCTTTTTAGTAGGGGAGGTGCACACGAACATGACCTACACATCCTTTCATATCCTCACGAGCATGCGATCCCAGGAACGAAGATTCTTCTTCTCTTAATCTAGATCTCTTGGGAGTTTGGCTTAAGTATGAGCTAGTTCTATGAGGGCAGCCGAGCTTAAAGGAACTAGACCTGGCTGGGGCACCTAGGTCCTCTCTATGTAAACCCACATAGCAGCAAGGCCAATCGCCAATTCACTAAGAGGAGTGGTTTCTTGAGTAAAAGGAGTATTCTCACTCCCTATATACCTACTGCTCTAACTCTTCTCCCCTACCTTCCTTTTATTTTTGCCTATATCCTGGGTACTCCTACCTCTTAGAGGGTTATACAGCACATCACACTCCTGAAAGGTATCAGGGTCCTCCTTGGGGACATCTACCCACTTGTACAACTCTGTAATCAAGGAAAGTAAGAACAGATCCCTTGTTGAACTCTCCCGGGCAGAGAAGTACTATCCCTCGTCCATGATTTATGCCCTTACATTGACCTCGATCCCCACCAAAATGCACGCCACCACCATGGCCTGATGAAGCGCCTTATCTGTCATATTTCTCGAAGGACAAATCCTCTGGGATACCAGCTGTAACCAAATCTTGGCCTCGTCCAAGAAGTATGCACTCTTGGTCCCCCTTTGATTAGACTACTTCACTTTGTCAGCTTTACCCCCTGGCACTAAATATCGGGCCACCCATTTCAAATCAGACTCTCGAATCTTCACCTCGAAGGTTGCGTTGGAGGGGTTGGGGACCCCCAAGACTGCATTGATGGTGGTAGCATCCATAGACATATTCTTTCCCTAAATTCAGATAGGGGAGAGGTACTGACCATTCCACCATAAGGAGTGTAATATAGAATTCTCAAACCAGGCCAGGTTATATTTCAGAGCCGGATCAGTCAATATCTCCCACTCAAATACTTTCAGCTGGTTACTGAACTCAGGCAACTCATCCCCCACATCATCCATCACAAAACCCCTCTCCTATAGAAAACCCTTATTATACAACCCCTCTTCATATCGGATGCGAGTAGCATTGTAAGGGAACCTTTGGTAGTGTGGTTGTTTTGGGGCCATAATAAACCTAAAAAAAACAAAACCAGGTTAGAAACTAAGATAGGTTACTAGGGAGGGATATTCAAAATTGTAGAAAGATAGAAAAACTGGAAAGTTTTTACCTAGTACCGCAGTAGCAGTTAATCAACTGCTACAGTGGTATCGCTGCGGCAGAACTTTCCACTATAGCAATACTGCTGAATAAAAAAAAGTTACCACTGCAACGGCTCATCATCTTCAACCTGCCAACTTTCCCTCCCATGGCATATTATTGACTTATCTTCGTATTTTTGAGAATTATGAGTAGATTGGTCTTAGTGAAGTTCCCATGAACCTTTTTACACTAAAATGAGAGTGTATAACACTCGAATTCATACTTAAATCACTTAAATTTATTGAAGAAGGTGACCCTTTACCTCCTATCCCTACCATGGCCAAAACTCACTACGAACTACATTAATTTTATGCCCAGGACACTGTAGGAGCATTGTAGATGTAAGAGAACCTAACATATTCATCATTTAGTTCAAGAATACCACCAAATTCAAGTTCAAGGAATTGCACCAAAAACCACCCGACCTCTCAATTCAAACGTAATCCTACTATTATACGATGAGAAATACATACAGTAAGTAGTAGAGGTGAAGAAATTACCTTGAATTCATTATCGGGGGGAGGTTTCGTAGAGGGAATTGAGAGAGTTTTGAGAAGTTAGAAGTGAAAATAGGGGAAATATTTATTTCCCCCTATATGAGGCTGTCGCGAACCGTTGCTACGGTTGGTTACCACTGCAGCAGTAAAAGCCCCCCTTCCCAATATAATTTCATCCTGACTTTTCAAGCGTTTTGGTGTCGTGCCCTATTCGGATAATCATAGTAGACAGTGATCACGAGGAGTAACTATGTACACCTTTTATGGGAGCATGAGAATGTCTGTCATTCCTAAACTAGGCAATGTGTAGCTACTGCTAATTGGGTACGTAAGCGCGCTAGCAAATATTGCACTATTCTTTTTAACAACTCATTATAGTTGGAAATTTCCTGAGTGATTGTGCGAGTGTCCGAGACTTCACCTTAGGACCATTTGGGGATGAATAAAAAGTAAATTGGTTATGTGTGAAATGCCTTAAAAATAATTTACGATAAAAATATTCTCAAATTAGGCCTGGGAAAAATTAAATGGTGAAGGTAAAATGAGACCCAAAGGGATTGGGCCAAAAGGCCTAAAAGAAATTAGGTTGGTTATCGGACTACCACTGAAGTAGTAGGGTAACTATTACAGTGGTACCGCTATAGTGGTAAAAGAACCGCTACAACGTTACCCTATAGTAGCCAGCCCGAGGAAATTTTAAAAACCATCTCTTCTATAATTTCTCAAAGTCGCTCCCTTCCTTAAAAAATACTCTGAAAAACCCCACTTCCCCAACCATGAGATTCCAGAGACCAAGGTTTATGATAGCAGTTTTGAGGTACATCCGACGGGAACCCGACATGGAAAGACGCATAGCACTAGCGGGACAACTCTCTCCTCTCAACAACGTTACAATTCAACTACGAGGTAGGTTATGGTTAATTCATTGTAGCAAATAGACTCGGTCTAGATCCATTTAATATCGATAGTAATGTTGGGATTTATCATGTATTAGGCCTTCACGTATGGTGTTTGGAAGGATGGAAATGGTAAAAATTGGTTTAGTCTTTAATATTGTAATTAATTATTGTAGCACTCCCTTTATACAATATTCGTGGTGTGGAATGGGTTTAATTTTGTAAGAATCTAGACTAGATGAATAAATGTTGTAGCATGTAAGCATGGGGTAAGTTAAGTACGGTAGAAAGGAGGAGGAGTATTAAGTTGGGGTGTGATATCGGGGCTCTTGGTGAACTGATTGTTATGTCTGGCATTGGAGAAGGTTAACAAAACATAAATGGGGAATAGGGTTAAAATTAACCTAAGAGAGTTTTAGCCAAACTAGTGACAGGGTATGTAATTAGAATGGGTAAGTGGATAAGGGCCATCGAATGATCGGGACAGGGAGGTACCACCAATTGTGAGAGTTTCCAAAAGAAGTATTTAGGAAGTAGTTTAAGTATTAGGTTGGGGACATGAATGAGAGTTGTGAATAAATAGGGTAAGTAAATGTGTCTTGGTGTAAACCCTCAATTGGGTAGGAGGTGTAGAGTGAAAGATTAAATGACATATGTACCTAAGTATAAGTGGATTACAAGTGATATTTTATGATTATACGTGGAATGGTAACTGTAATTGTTTTTCGAGCCATCCTTGCGATTGTTGAATACATTGTATATTCATAAATTTTGGTGTTAGGGAGGTGAGATGATGGGTATGTTGATGTTAATATTAAAATCATGATGTTTATGATGTTGTTGGTTGTGATAGAGGGTCAGGTATCGCTAGTATGATATGATGATGCTGATATGTAACCCATGATGTTCATGGGGTTGGTTATGTTTATGATGTTGATAAGGTTGAGAAGGTGAAGAGATGATGTGCACATCTTGCATACATGCATTCATACATACGCCTTGACATTCTATTATATCCTTGTATTGTTGTTGATTTCTTGAGTGGATCAGTTCATTGGTAGAACTGGTGGAATGTAGTGGTATCTCGTGAATCCAAGGTACATCCTAATTTAGGTCTAATATTAATTGCCCGAGTGTGTAATTATGGGAGTATATTATAAGGTATCATCCTTCCTCACAGTGGTTGTCAGGTAATAAGTTCCTTAGTGGTTGTAAACCCTGTAGTGTGTTGTATTAGCAAAGTATCGAAGTAGTTCAGCCCAATCGTGGTTGCCTTAAGTCTTGTAATTTAGTGAGGTATGTAGATATTATTTAGAGGAAGTTAGGAGTAGTGGAAATCCTATCCGTAGACTAGTTAAGTATCAAAAAGGAAGTGAGTTAGTGTGAGTGATGAAAGGACAAAGATATACAAAAATTTTAAATGACAGGTAAGTCACAGAGATGTGAAAGTTTGGTATTTATGAATTTATAATCTAGGATTTAGAAATCGGAACCTTACTCAAATGTTTATGATATCTCCCTAGTTGTTGTTGATATTATTTGTTTCTAACCTCGATCGACCGATGACGCTAGGTAGGTGCCCGCATGATCCGGCTAGTTGGGTCGTTAGACCTTGCACCAATCTGAAAACTCAGATCAGGTAGACCAAAGAATAAAAATCAAGCCAAAGGAATTATGGACTACTTGTCTACGCACCGAGTATCATATGGACAGTGTGGAAAAATGGGACTCAATCGAAGAACAAGCCAAATGCTCCAGTAAGAATCTAATAAGATGTTGCCACAATAATAGTCTTTTGTTTTCTATTCTTTGTTTCAAATCAAACAATTCATTCTATAACAGAAATGTAATAGATGCTGCATAAGAATACTTTTATGTTTTCGAATTTTGGTTCAAATGAAATGTTTCAACTTTAGATGATAATATAGATGTCTTTTTATGGTGTAGTGTAATGCATATCAGTATTATAAAATATGTATTTGTATAAAATTTTTGTGACATTCGTAAGATAGACGCATCTGTACAATGTACTGTAATCGATAAAATGAAACCATATGTAGGGGAATGTCTATTTCCATGGGAAATAAAGGGTGAGATGACTTGGATTGTATTTTTAAAAATAAAGCATACATAGAGAGATATCTGTAAGTGAGTCAAAAGTGCACGACTGACATATATGCTCCAACTAATTTTACTTTGATAAGAAGAAAAAGAATTATTACTCGCTTGAGCCTAAAGAAGTCAATATCAATAATATATTCAAAACATAAGTTTTCAAAATAATATCATACTCAATATATGAAATTAATACAAATTCTTCAAAAATATAACAAAAAGCAAAACTATGCAAGTGTATCCCAACAAAAATACCAATTAACCATTCAAACTGTTTATGAAACTTTACATATATGCCACCTACTACATTGCAAGAACCTAAGTTAATAATGCTTTAGGAGGTTTATTTTCTTTTTCAGTCTACCAGTAGACTCATCATCACTAACTACACCCTGCCTTTGTTTCTTCTTTTCATAGTACCACCATAATATACCATATTGGCTCCATATGTCATTAATATGATCTATATTATCAGGGATTTTGAAGGCTTTCAAACAAGTCCTTAGCAAAAGAGGCAACAAAAATACCACAGTCCCTACAACATATTTCAAAGTGAGTACAATTTCCAGAAAAGAGGAAAAAAGTTAAAAATGAGCAACAAAATTTGGTTTGAATAATAATTTACATATTTTCTTGAGTTGGCAATTAAAAATGAGCAACAAAATTTGGTTTGAGTAATAATTTACGTATTTTCTTAAGTTGACAATCCATCGACAAGACGAATTTCGAAGAAATCAGCAACTGGAATTCCATCACTTTTTTTATCCCCAAAATCAATACAGGAAAGGAAGTGTGGGATCATGGAATAACTTGTTTCATATTTATTAAAAGACACCTTATTACGAATACGGATTACAGAAAATTTTGAAAATACGATCTCAAATTTATGTGGGATGATGCAGCTTAAAATTTTGAAATTTTGATCGGGATGACGTCATCCCACTTTAGTGGGAATTTTCCCACTATATCAGTATCTTCATAGCAGTCGGCAAGCCACTGTAGCGGGATGACGGAACCAGAAACACCAGGTAAGAATTTTTATATTCTCTTTTCTCCTCTTCAGTTGTAAAAGGATGAGGTTCATTCAAAGACCTTCCAAGGGTTATATCATGTCCTGGGAGCTATGGAGAGGAGGGATTTTGCATTGATGGGGGTAAAACCCATGATTTTTCTATTGATTTCACATCCAAATTTGCTTCCATGGAGTCAAAAGTTCGTGTTTATGATTCCATAGCTGTTTCTTGTCGTCCAGGTAGGCTAGGTTTAATTGATTAGTTTAGACCTGGGTTTGAAAGTATAAGCATGACGTAGATTGATGGGAGATTGCATACTTAGGCCTTTGGGTACGTTGTTTGGATGGATAAAATGAATGAAACCCAGGTAATTGGGTGGGAAATTAATGTTATGTTACAATATTGAAATTGTTCATGAAAATATGTGTTATATTGTCATTGTTCATCCTTTTTGGTTAATAATGGTGTAGAACCGGGATTTGGGTTAACATAACTATTTGCTTATTCGTTAAGGGTGATCAGTGTTGGTGGATTTAGAAGAATCTATGGTAGTAACCAGAGGAATGGGAATTTGTAAGACCCCGTACATTTTCGACCCTACTTGATTGGTGGTCTAGGGTTTATATGACTTATTTGAACCATGTTTACCTTAGTTTTGAGAGCAATAAGTACGTATTCTGTATTGTTTTGATGGAGTATTTGATATTGTGCTAGTATCCGCAAAGAAAAGTTGAAGAAAGGAAGAAAATTAGAATTTTGGTGTAGGGCGCGCCAGGCAGCGTGCCAGGCCAATTTTTGCCAAAATCTTTCTAGCATCATGGGCAGCATAGGGGCGCTCCAGGCAGTGTGCCAGGCCGTTTTTTGCCAAAATTTTTCTCCGACCACTAGTCTCTAAATAGGGCTCTTGGGTTATTGTATCATTATTCCATCTTGGTGGGACTACTCTTGGACGATTTTGGCATCCAAATGAGGGTTAATTCTTCTTCCTTTTTATTTTTATTTCTTTTTTATAATTTTATCCATTTATGATAAATTAAGCCATGAGTGGCTAAAATCGCTTATTCTTGGGGTTTAGGCTACGAATATGAATCTTGTGAGTTGAATATCATCTTACCATTTACAGAATTCTTTAAACATGAGATAGTTGGTGGATCATGCATCGAATTTGATGGGCTAGATTTATCTTGTGTTAATGGGCTTAATTTAAGGCCCAAAATGATGCAAAATGCATGGCCCAAATGGGGCAAATGACCCATTCTTGTGTTGACCAAGTAAACATGGAATTTAATGGCCAAGAAGTGGATAAGGATGACTTGAGGGCCTATATAAATGCACAAAATAATATTTTTATTCATTACAACTCACATGCCATTTCTAGATTTTTCTACACTTTTCTCTCTACTCTCAAACCCTAAGGCAACCATCTCTTGGGACAAGATCATCACTTTGCAAGCTTGGGTAAGTGTTTTTTATTGTGATTTAATATATTATATGCATAAGAGATGGTGTAGATCATGATGGTTATGTCTAAAAGTGTTGAGTAGTGCACTTTTGTTTTTTGCTAAAAGATGTGTCATCCATGTGACTTGAACTTGAGGTTTGGATGGAAGTGAATGGTGTGGATGAAATATCAACATGTATGGTGTGGTTATGTCCTTAACTTGTTTGTTTTTCTATGTGTATAACTTGTGGGATTGTTGTTATGACACGTATTGAGGTGACTTGATGGAATAATTGTAACGTAGTGGTAATGAGGGAGCGTAAAGGATAAAATTGGTCTGACATTCTATTGGTTTATGATGTCTTGTTCAATGTATGGAATGTTGTGGTATTGTTGGTATGACAATGCCGTTAATTGTATTGTAAAGGGTGAAATGACGTTATAGGGAAATCATGTAACTCATTGTCGTCTTATGTACTTGTAAGGTAGTTAATTGTTAACGTGAGCTCCGTTATGTACTTGTGTTGCTGAGTAAAACGTAAGGAAGGAGCTGGATTATTGGATTCACATATAGGACTGTGTATTCATATTGGGAAGATAAGGTATATAAGGTTACTCTTTTTGTATCCTTCTGCAGCACATATTGGTCACATTGACATTGTACTTGTTCCATTTCGAAATATCCAAAGGTATTGTCATATAGTATTACTCACAGAACCAATTGTGATTCACATGTCTCATGGTTCATTGAATAATTTTTCAAAGTTCCAATAATGTACAATCACCAATGTATCACTCTTCTAATGAACGAATGAAGTAATGTATAATTGTTTGTATATTCTTGAGTAACATCCCAGGGGCGACAGAAAAGCCTAGCGTGGGTTATCACAGTAGCATCCCAGGGGCGACAGAAAAGCCTAGCATGGGTTATCATAGTAACATCCCAAGAGCGACAAAAAAGCCTAGCATAGGTTATCACAGTAACATCCCAGGGGGGAACAAAAGCCTAGCATGGGTTATCACAGTAACATCCCAGGGGCGACAGAAAAGCCTAGCATGGGTTAATTACATCCCAGGGGTTAAAATACCTAGCATGGGTTATCCTCTTTTACCACTGATCAGTTGGTAATAGAATGATGAATGAACATAAAGGCGCAGAAAGTAATGAATATAATGTACATGATTCCTCACATACAGAACGATGGTTTATCCATATTAACTATTCTCTTATTTTGATTCCATTGATGTTCTTATTTATGATGCAGTTTCTTATAGCCTTACATACTCAGTACATTTTTCGTACTGAGGTCCCTTGGGGGACTTACCTTACTTGCTGCAGGCATAGGTGCTAGTTGACCTCCACAGTAGGTTGAGGATCATTTGCCGATCATTGGTGAGCTCCAGTTGGTTCGAGGCTTTCCGAGTTGCATGTGTACATTTGTCTTGGCATTGTAAATGTTGTATAAAGCGGGGACTTGTCCCGACTTTAGGTTGGTTATGTCCATGTATCTATAGAGGCTTTGTAGGTGTTGTAGGAAAAATGAAGGAAATGTAAGGAACGTATGCTTTTGAGCTGATGGCCCTAACAACCAAGTTTCGTATATATATCATATATTTTCCATGACTTCCGCCATTGGCATCTTATATCTATACGTGATAGTGATGTTTATTGAGTGACAAGTGTATAAGTGTATATGAATGAAGATTGGTTCTCTCGGGCCTTAACGGCTTTGGGTGCCAGTCCGCCCCGTTGGTATTCGAGGCATGACAAAAGTGGTATCAGAGCAGGTTGTCCTAAGGGTGTCTCCAAAGCCGGGTCGGAGTAGAGTCTTGCTTATGGATGTGTTGTGCACCGCATTTATAAGTAGGAGGCTATGGGACATTTAGGAGTTGTTTCTTTTCTTCATTTCTAGATCATGCAATAGAGCTAATATTGTAAGTGGAATCGTATCTAACCATTGGAATTGGTTTTCTTTGTTATTGTACAATGCCGATTACAAGACGAGGTAGAGGCAAAGGTAAGAAGGTAGATATGCTTGCCGGTGAAGGAACGAGTAAATCACCACCTGACCAAGCTAGTCAAGGTGGGGCTGATGCTGAGTTTGCATTGCGGGCTTCTTCTACTCTTCCATTTTCGAAAGAGCCAAGAGGTAGAGGAGTACCTGCAGAATCGCCTATGAATGCCACTGAACAGGATTTAAGATATGCAGTGCATATGTTGACTCAGATAGTTGCTACACAAACTCAGGGATGAGTTGGTCCAACGAAAAGTGAGGATGACGCGGCTAGAGTAGCTAGTCGGCGGACATAGGATTTTTTGAAATTAGACCCTTCCATATACACTGGGTCAGATCCAAAAGCAGATCCACAGGATTCGTGGACCAAATTCAAAGGGCTCTAGATGTTATGCACGTGACTGGTGTAGAAACAATTGAACTTGCGGCCTATAGATTGAAAGGTGAAACTATATTATAGTATGAAGACTGGAAAAGACCGAAGGGTATTGATGTACTTCCAACTGGTTGGGAGGAATTCAAAACGACCTTTCTTGATCACTACCTCCCATATGAGATTCGGGAGGCATGTGCAGAGCAGTTTCTAAATCTTCATTAAGGGAATATGAGTGTCAGAGAATACAATCTGCAGTTTAATTCTTTGGCTCGATATGCTCCTAATGTAGTAGCCACAATGACAAATAAAGTCCATCGATATGTGGACATATTGGAGCCATAGTTGGTAAGGGAATGCACTATTGCTGCTTTGAACAGAGATATGAACATATCCAGAATTCAGGCTTTCACACAGAAGATGGAGGATCAAAGTCAAAGAAGAAGGGTACACGAATTTGAAAGAGGGCCGTCAAAGAGGGCTAGACCTATGGGGCAGTTTATGGTATCCCAAGGAGAATCTAGGGCTCTGATGTTTCCTAGACCGCCTAGACCATCACTCTCTTAATCTACAGCAGGTACTTCATCCCAATTTTGGGAATTTCAAGGCAGCCATTTTGGGCAGAGTAGTGGGATGCAGGGTTTACAGAAAACAGGATTTTCTCTTCCTCTGTGTCAGGGATGTGGAAGGTATCATTTAGGTAAATTCCGGTTGGGGACAAATGTTTGTTTTTAGTGTGGTACGACGGGGCATATAATGGAGAATGCCCACAAAGGGGCGCAGGTGGTATAGCACGACCTACGGGATCAACCGTTGCATCATCATCATCGGTTCCTTCCCTAGGCAGAGGTGTACAACCTGCTGGTCATGGTAGAGGTACCAGAAGAGCAACCAATTCCAGTGAAGCCCAGAATCGCACCTATGCTCTGGTGGACTGGCAAAATTCGGAGGCTTCTCCCGATGTAGTCACAGGTACATTATCCATATTTTCACATAATGTATATACATTGATTGACCCGGGTTCTACATTGTCATATGTTACTCTATTGATTGCTGCAAAATTTGAAAGAACACCGGAATTATTAATTAAGCCAATTAAAGTATCTACACTAGTTGGTGAATCTATTGTTGCAAAAAGAGTATACCGTAATTGTGTAGTAACTGTGTGTGATCATGATACGTTGGCTGATCTTATTGAACTAGAAATGGTGGATTTTGATGTCATAATGGGTATGGATTGGTTGACTTCTTGTTATACCACGATGGATTGCCACGCTAAGAAAGTACATTTTTATTTTCCACAAGAGAATGTCCTTGAATGGAGGGGAAATGTTGGAGCACCGAGAGGTAAATTTATTTCCTATCTTAAGTCTAGGAAACTGATAGCCAAGGGGTACATATGCCACTTAGTAAGAGTGAAAGATACTGATGTGGAACCACTAACCTCTCAGTCGATTCCAGTGGTCAATGAATTCCTCGATGTATTTCCTGAGGATCTTCCAGGTTTACCTCCAGAATGGGAAGTCGAGTTTGGTATTGATGTGATGCCAGGCACTCAGCCTATCTCTATTCCTCCGTACATAATGGCTCCAGCAGAATTGCGAGAATTGAAAGAGAAATTAAAAGACTTGCTGGACAAGGGATTCATAAGGCTTAGTATGTCCCCGTGGGGTGCACCAGTATTATTTGTATGGAAGAAAGATGGCACATTGAGAATGTGTATTGACTATCGGTAATTAAACAAGGTAACGATCAAGAACAAATATCCCCTTCCCAGAATTGACGATTTGTTTGATCAGTTACAGGGTGCCAAATGTTTTTCAAAGATTGACTTTAGATCGGGTTACCATCAAGTCAGAGTTAGAGAAAAGGATATACCCAAGACAGCTTTTCGAACACGGTATGGCCATTATGAATTTTTTGTTATGTCGTTTGGACTAACAAATGCACCAGTTGTTTCCATGGATTTGATGAATAGGGTGTTTAAGCCATTTCTAGACGTGTTCGTGATGGTGTTTATAGATGACATTCTGGTTTATTCAAGATCATAAGAGGACCATGCTACTCACTTACGACAGGTGTTACAAATTCTTCGTGAGCGTAAGTTGTATGCAAAGTTCTCTAAATGTGAATTTTGGTTAAAATCCGTAGCATTCTTGGGTCACATTGTGTCAGATAAAGGAATTTGGGTTGATACACAAAAGATTGAAGCGGTGAAAAATTGGCCAAGGCCTACGACGCTTAAAGAAATTCGTAGCTTCCTTGGCTTGGCAGGTTATTATCAAAGGTTTGTTGAAGGGTTTTCTTCCATTGTTGCACCTTTAACGATGCTTACACACAAGGCAGTCAAGTTTCAGTGGAATGATGCATGTGAGAAAAGTTTCCAATAGATGAAAGAGAAATTGACTTCTACACCGGTATTGGTACTTTCGCAAGGCACAGAAGGGTATGCAGTATATTGTGATACGTTCGGAGTTGTCCTAGGATGTGTATGGATGCATCACGGTAATGTAATAGCATATGCCTCACGACAGTTGCGGCCACATGAGAGAAACTATCCCACACATGATCTTGAGTTAGCAACCGTGGTATTTGCTTTAAAGATATGGCACCATTATTTGTATGGAGTTTATGTGGACATCTACACCGATCATAAGAGTTTGCAATATATCTTTAAGCAGAAGGATTTAAATCTGAGGCAGCGGAGGTGGCTTGAACTATTGAAAGACTATGATATTAATATCCTATATCATCCAGGAAAAGCAAATGTGGTAGCCGATGCGTTAAGCCGCAAGGCAATAGGAGGCACTAGTGGCCAGTTGATGGAAAAGCAAGACTTAGTCAAGGATCTACATCAACTAGCCATCTTGGGGGTTCGTTTTCTTGAATCCTCAGATGAAGGGGTTATTGTGCAAAATACGGCAGAATCTTTATTAATAGCTAAAGTAAAAAAGAAGCAGCATGCGGATCCTATGTTATTGTAGCTGAAAGAGAATGTACAACAGGGTTTGACAAAGGCATTTGATCTTACGTAGGAAGGAGTACTTCAATGCCAAGGTAGGTTATGTGTACCGAATATACATGAGCTAATGAGGTGCATTATGACAGAGGCGCATCATTCACGATATTCTATTCATCCGGGAGCTACCAAAATGTACCATGACTTGAAAGAAATGTATTGGTGGGGAAACATGAAGAAGAACATTATAAAATTCATAGCTCAATGTCCAAATTGTCAACAAGTAAAGGTAGAGCATCAGAAACCTGGAGGTTACATGAAATGTATCAATCTTCCAGTCTGGAAATGGGACATGATTAACATGGATTTCATCACAGGTTTGTCTCGTACACTGTGGAAATTTGATTCCATATGGGTAATAGTTGACAGGCTTACCAAGTTAGCGCATTTCCTACCAGTCAAGACCACCTATGCAACTGAAGATTATGCAAGGTTGTATGTTAAAGAGATAGTACGATTACATGGGATTCCAATCTCCATTATATTAGACAGGGGAGCACAGTTTACTGTACATTTTTGGAGATCTTTTCAAAAGAGCTTGGGTACACAAGTGAATTTGAGTACGGCTTTTCATCCTCAGACAGATGGACAAGTAGAACGTACTATCCAAACACTTGAAGATATGCTACTAGCTTGCATGTTAGATTTTAAGGGCAGTTGGGATGACCATTTACCTCTTATTGAATTTGCCTACAACAATAGCTATCATTCAAGTATCAAAATGGCACTTTATGAAGCTTTATACGGAAGAAAGTGTAGATCATCGATTGGATGGTTTGAAGGGGGTGAAACCGCTTTACTTGGGCCAGATCTTGTTCACCAAACTATAGAGAAAGTTAGGGTAATACAACAGCGGCTACAAACGGCCCAAAGTTGACACAAGTCATATGCTGATGTTAGAAGAAGAGGGCTCGAATTCGCCATAGGTGATTGGGTATTCTTGAAGGTGTCATCGATGAAAGGGGTAATGCAATTTGGAAATAAAGGGAAGTTGAGTCCCCGTTATGTAGGGCCATATGAAATTGTACGAAGATTTGGGCAAGTTGCATATGAATTAGCACTACCCCAAGAACTCTCCACAGTTCATCCAGTATTTTATGTTTCGATGCTTCGAAAGTGCATAGGAGAACCATCTTGTATTGCTCCCATTGAAGATGTACAAGTTACGGAGGATCTCACCTATGAAGAGATCCGTATTGCTATTCTAGATAGACAAGTGAAGAGGTTACAAAATAAAGATATAGCTTCCGTAAAGGTACTTTGGAGAAATCAGCAAGTAGAAGAGATCACATGGGAAGCTGAAGAAATGATGAAGTCAGAGTACCCGTATTTGTTTCACACAGACGAAAAATTTCAAAGTGCGGAAGGGAAGCAATAACAAGTAAGTATCTATAAGCATTATGTGTATATGTATATATGCTAACATAAAGGTGCATTTGTTTTAACATTCGAGGACTAATATTTCTAAGGGGGGAAGGATGTAACACCCCGTACATTTACGACCCTACTTGATTGGTGATCTAGGGTTTATATGCCTTATTTGAACCATGTTTACCTTAGTTTTGAGAGCAATAAGTACGTATTTTGTATTATTTTTATGGAGTATTTGATATTGTGCTAGTATCCGCAAAGAAAAGTCGAAGAAAGGAAGAAAATCAAAATTTTGGAGTGGGGCTCGCCAGGCAGCGTGCCAGGCCACTTTTTGCCAAAATTTTTATGGCATGGGCAGCATAGGGGCGCTCCAGGCAGTGTGCTAGGCCGTTTTTTGCCAAAAATTTTCTCCGACCACTAGTCTCTATATAGGGCTCTTGGGTTATTGTATCATTATTCCATCTTGGTGGAACTACTCTTGGACGATTTTGACATCCAAATGAGGGTTAATTCTTCTTCCTTTTTATTTTTATTTTTTTTTACTAATTTTATCCATTTATGATAAATTATGCCATGAGTGGCTAAAATCATTTATTCTTGGGGTTGAGGGTACGGACATGAATCTCGTGAGTTGAATATCATCTTACCATTTACGGAATTCTTTAAACATGAGATAGTTGGTGGATCATGCATCGAATTTGATGGGCTAGATTCATCTTGTGTTAATGGGCTCAATTTAAGGCCCAAAATGATGCAAAATGCATGGCCTAAATGGGGCAAATGACCCATTCTTGTGTTGACCAAGTAAACATGGCATTTAATGGCCAAGAAGTGGATAAGGATGAATTGAGGGCCTATATAAAGACACAAAATCAGATTTTTATTCATTACAACTCACATGCCATTTCTAGATTTTTCTACACTTTTCTCTCTACTCTCAAACCCTAAGGCAACCATCTCTTGGGACAAGACCATCACTTTGCAAGCTTGGATAAGTGTTTATTCTTGTGATTTAATATATTATATGCATAAGATACGGTGTAGATCATGATGGTTATGTCTAAAAGTGTTGAGTAGTGCACTTTTGCTTTTTGCTAAAAGATGTGTCATCCATGTGACTTGAACTTGAAAGGAGACTTGAGGTTTGGATGGAAGTGAATGGTGTGGATGAAATATCAACATGTATGGTGTGGTTATGTCCTTAACTTGTTTGTTTTTCTATGTGTATAACTTATGGGATTGTTGTTATGACACGTATTGAGGTGACTTGATGGAATAATTGTAATGTAGTGTTAATGAGGGAGCATAAAGGATAAACTTGGTGTGACATGCTATTGATTTATGATGCCTTGGTCAATGTATGGAATGTTGTGGTTTTTTTGGTATGACAATGCCGTTAATTGTATTGAAAAGGGTGAAATGACGTTATAGGGAAATCATGTAACTTATTGTCGTCTAATGCACTTGTAAGGTAGTTAGTTGTTAACGTGAGCTCCGTTATGTACTTGTGTTGTAGAGTAAAATGTAAGGAAGGAGCTGGATTATTGGATTCATATATAGGACTGTGTATTCATATTGGGAAGATAAGGTATGTAAGGTTACTCTTTCCGTATCCTTCTGCAGCACATATTGGTCACATTGACATTGTACTTGTTCCATTTCGAAATATTCAAAGGTATTATCATATAGTATTACTCACAGAACCAATTGTGATTCACATGTCTCATGGTTCATTGAATAATGTTTCAAAGTTCCAATAATGTACAATCACCAATGTATCACTCTTCTAATGAACGAATGAAGTAATGTATAATTGTTTGTATATTCTTGAGTAACATCCCAGGGGAGACAAAAAAGCCTAGCATGGGTTATCACAGTAACATCCCAGGGGCGACAGAAAAGCCTAGCATGGGTTATCACAGTAACATCCCAAGGGCGATAGAAAAGCCTAGCATGGGTTATCACAGCAACATCCCAGGGGCGACAGAAAAGCCTAGCATGGGTTATTGCAATAACATCCCAGGGGCGACAGAAAAGCCTAGCATGGGTTAATTACATCCCAGGGGTTAAAATACCTAGCATGGGTTATCCTCTTTTACCACTGATCAGTTGGTAATAGAATGATGAATGAACGTAAGGCAAAGAAAGTAATGAATATATTGTACATAATTCCTCACATACAGAACGATGGTTTATCCATATTGACTATTCTCTTATTTTGATTCCATTGATGTTCTTGTTTATGATGCAGTTTCTTATAGCCTTACATACTCAGTACATTCTTCGTACTGACGTCCCTTGGGGGACTTACCTTACTTGCTGTAGGCATAGGTGCTAGTAGAACTCCACAATAGGTTGAGGATCATTTACCGATATTTGGTGAGCTCCAGCTGGTTCGGCGCTTTTCGAGTTACATGTGTATATTTGTTTTGGCATTGAAAATGTGGTATAAAGTGGGGACTTATCCCGACTTTAGGTTGGTTATGTCCATGTATCTGTAGAGGCTTTATAGGTGTTGTGGGAAAAATGAAGGAAATGTAAGGAACGTATGCTTTTGACCTGATGGCCCTAATAGCCAAGTTTCGTATATATATCATATATTTTCCATGACTTTCGCCATTGGCATCTTATATCTATACGTGATGGTGATGTTTATTGAGTGACATGTGTATGAGTGTATATGAATAAAGATTGGTTCTTTTGGGCCTTAACGACTTTGGGTGCCAGTCCGCCCCGTTGGAATTCGAGGTGTGGCAGAATTGGTAATATATTAGACTATTAGGATGAACATACGGGGGTGGGTCACAACCCACAGATTGTATGTGTAAATCATAGGTGAGGGTTTTAATGTAGTTAAAACCCAATTTGTGTTAGGTGTGCATGATAGCTAATTCTTTGTATTGCTTGTACAATGCATGTTCAAGGAAAATGAATGGCTGTTTGATATCCTATATGTTAATTGCATGTAATGAACACTTATGAAAGCTTGTTAGATTTTACAAGTGTTGTTCGATTATCATTGTGGTTGTGATTGTTCTGATATCTATCATTATTATGGAATGTACCGGTATTTGGACATCTCCACGGGATTAGTGATATAGGGTTGGCAGTTGTTACGTTATATTGGTTCCTTGAGAGAATCGAGTTACTTGCCTAATTGATATACACTGTGTTTCATTGGTCCCTTCAGTGGGCCGGGGTAATAATTATTTGGTATATGGTTTTCTTGCATGAGCCTGGTAGTGGTGTGTTGACTTGAGCTGTTGTCTATGTTGACCCTCACTGGATAGGTGTTCGTGTTTATATGTCATGATATGGTCGGTGATCTAGCAGCTATTGTATTTTAGGCAAGGAAAGAGGGTGTCACCATCTTAGTAATTGTACTTATAGACTTAAATGAACCAAAGAATATTAGAGTGTCAAAGTATGACTGGGTTTGTGGAACAAGGCGAAGGGTTAGATAAGGGTCTTAATAGATGAATGATTAAGGGTAAAGAAACCTTGAGAGTAGGGATTGTAGGACTCATATATAAATTATGGAGTGAGCTTTGACTTGGCAAGTAAAGGATACTTGGTGTTTAAAGGATGTTAATATCCAAGCGATAATGATCGGTTAATGAATGATTCTGATTTAATACCCAAGTTGTATGTTCTTTCCGAATATTTATGTGGTTTAATTCAGATCGACCGATGATACTTACCAGTACATATTATTTGTACTGATATTACTCTTGCTATACCCTTTTTAGGGTATAATATGGTTGCAGGATCAGTAGGTGTTTTAGGCTTGACACAGTAAAGATCCCCAACAACTTCTGTATTCGTTCCCATGATAGAAGCTTTGTATTTTGTTGTACTTTCTCTTAGATACTCTTGTACCTATTTAGACTAGTTCCTAGGGAAGGGTTACAGTTGTATTTTGAATGGTTTTCAGTTGTAATTAAAGTTGTGCAAACTGGTTGTAATATTAAAGGTATTTCTTTATTTTCTTATTGACTTTCGTATATCTTTTGAAATAGGTATCAAGGGTTCTCCTATCTAGGTGGATTAGAGTAGGTGCTCGCGTGATTTAGGTAGCTGGGTCGTGTCAATTTGGTATCAGAGCCTAGGTTACCGGTCTCCCAGTACAAGAGCAAATATTGAGTAGAGTCCTGCAGATTAGTGTGTTAATGTCCACATCTAATCTTCTAGAAGCTATGAGACATTCTATGAAATGGTTTCACTTTCTTCTCTCCTTTCGTACGGTCTGTGGACTTGCTTGTATGGTTGAGCCCAATTGGTGTCTCTGGATTCCAATTAGTACCTCAACGAGTTAAAGGGATGTCGTTTGACTCTAGTTGAATTAACACAAGCAAGAGAAGTTAGAACCGGGAAGGTTCCAATTGGTATCTGTCAATTGAGGCTGTATAAATTTATGGATAGTCAGCTAATGGTTATCCATAAGGTGAATAAGTATAATAATCAATAATGAATTTTGAGATTTATACTGATATTTATTGATCATTGCTTAAATAGCCATAAACATGTGATTGTTGAATTGTTATGAATTTCTTGGTTGGTAAAAGGTCATAACTTGGTTATGTGTTGATTAAGGAATTATTTGCTATGTGGTTTCCCTGAGAATTGTATCATTACATGTTAGCATGGGCTTGTCATTGGTAAAAATGATAAGGGGAAGGATGGTCCATGACTGTGGGGAAACTCTTGTTTTCGGACAGTTGGAAATTTATTGTGGACCATGGGAAAAAAGGGCTATTATGAAAAATAGTGAAATTTGTTGTTATGAAAATTTTCTTGGAGATGTATTGGACTCCCTAACTGATGTTCAGGTAAACATGTATTTTAATTTCTATTATTATCAGAATATTTGAATTATTCCATGCACCAAAATATTTTTTTGGTGTGAGTAAGAAACGAAAAACTAAAATTTAGATATCTTTGCCTTGCGTTTTGAAATTGGTCAGAAAGGTAAAACAATATGTCATGTTACTTTACTTCCAGCTATGCATTGTGCTAAAATGCCAAAATTGAAAGAAAAAATAGAACAAGTAAAATAAAGAAAAGAAACCTAGTGTAACAACCCAAATATAGTTACGATGAGTTAGGAGGTGAAATTCGCACCTAAACTTCCCTTAGCTAAATTTTGAGGAATTAAAGGCTAGTCTAGTTTTGGCTTAAATTTGAGGGTGTGGTACTTGAACGAAATATGGTATTGATAAGATTTGTAATAGTTGGGTTTGATATGATAGTTGGATAGCCAATGAGTATAGAAAGTCATAGCAACTTCCGACCCCTGAAACGGAGTAATAGAACTCCGATTGTAGCGTTTATCGTGGAGGGGTTGGTGTACGTTATCAAAATTCATGGTGTGTGTTATAAAATGAGAAAAATTGAGGAGAGGTGTCAAGTTTATACCTCGGGCTGCTGCAACAGAAAAGGTAATCGTTACAGCGGTACCACTGCAGCGGTCAGGGGAACTGCAGCGACGGCCTCCAGTGGAAATGGAATGAACCACTGCAGCGAAAATGTAACCGCTGCAGTGGTAACGAGCATTAAAATTTTTAGTTTTAAAATCCATAAAATATTTTTATTCTCCACTTTTCGAAAAACGCAATAGAACTCTGGGAAAAGGCAATTTTCATAGGGATTTTCAGGTTTTTCATCTTTGGAGGTAAGTAATTACGTTCTAGACTTGAATTTACTTCTTTTAACCTTAGAAAATCACTAGAAAATGGATTAATGGTGGAAATTAGGGTTTAACTCAGCTCCTTGAAATTGATGAAAAATAGTGGGAATATGAATAAATTCAGCATATAATGATCCTAGGGTATTAGAAAATACTAATGGGATGAGAAATTTGATTATTTATGCTAATTCAAGTAGTGTTCATGAAGTTTAAATGATAAGAAAATCCTAAGATAATGAAATAGGGTAAGTTTAAGGTTAAAATCTGTGACTTTTGATCCCTAGTAGTTAAAAAAGGATAAATTATTGAAATGTGTGTATATTCTTGTGGTTGTATAGATCAAGAATGAATTAAACAAGATAGAAAAGAGAAATGTGTGGCTTAAAGGTGATTTTGAGAAAAAGAGTTGAGGTATGCTATGATTTTGTATAACACTTAGACTTTCTTGGCTCTGTGCTTGTTTGTGATTTAAACATCTGTGATTTCTTTCTAGCATGACTTGTGATTTAATGACTGCATTGCATTTTCATTTGCATTGTGATGAGGTGTTGAGATGATGGGTCGAATACCACGCCGGTACAATAGGATATGTTGTGATAATTGTCCGAGTACCATGCCGATACAATATGATATATTATGATAATGGGTCAGGTACCACGTCGGTAGGTTATGATATTGATGATGAGGATGAAAAGAGTAAGAGATGATGCGCACATCTTGCATACATGCACTCATTCATATGCATTAAGTGCTATTTGATGAATTTATATGATAATGAGTTGTTGATGAAAATGACTAAGTATGAAAGCCTGTGAAGTTAAACTTATGAGTTGTAAGAATATGATGATATATGATGTGTTTATCTGATTGATATCATTGGTTATGAGTTTTGTTATGATCGTTTTTATATTTGTTTGACTTGTTTACTTGTACATTGTTAAGTTAGTCGACCTATGATGCTTACCAGTACTTTTTGATGTACTGATGCTGCCTGTAATCTTCTTTTTGTTGAGTGCAGAACATCTTCCAGCTGTTGACACATGACCTCGACTCTAGCTAGTGATTCAGACCTGATTTCGAGGGTGAGCGCCATGTCCAGACAACCTGTAGATCTTCTTATGATATTTATGTTCTTTGATCTGGGAATAAGACAATTTCCTCTTTTGTTTTGTTTTGGATATTCGTGTTGGTTTCAGACTTAGTTGTTCTTTTTAGATATTTTTGTACGGTGACTTCAGGTCTTAGGGATTATAATAAATAGAGGTTTTCGCACTCTATTCATTTTATGGATGATGATATTGTTTGATTAAGATGCTTGCTTAAAAAAAAAAAACCTTTCTGTGTCAAATTAATATTTAGGGAATTATGTAATGTGAATGAGAGAGTAACACTTACGTGAATAAAGGTGTGACTAGTATGGTTCTCCCACCATAGGTTAAGGTTAGTGCCAATCATGACCGGTTGGGTCGTGAAAGAGATGGTATCAGAGCACTGGGTTCATAGATCTCATCGTACAAGAACAAATCTAGTAGAGTCCTGCAGAACGGAACGGAGACGTCTATACTTTTCTTCCTATCATGCTATTACTTGATTCCAATTAGTATCTGGCGATCCAAATTGGTATTTAATCCTTTCACTCTTGTTTATAGATGGTGAATACTCATTCCACCAGAGCAGAAACAATAGTACCTACGGCAGCACCCGCACTGGCCGCTGAGGTTGCAGTCTGGGGAAAGCCTCTAGTTAAGGGTAGAGTAAGAAGGAGAGGACGGGGAGTAGCACGCATTAGGGGTGGAGCACAAGCAGCCGAGAGGCCAGCAAGACAGAGATCATCAACCCCTCCTCCACCGCAAGATGCTCCAGGCCATGCTCAGGATGAAGAGGAGGTGGTTGTGGAAGAAGAAATAATAGCTTTAGAGAATGTAGTGCCAGTACCAAATGGGATAACACAGGTGCTTTTATCTGCAGAGGTGATTCAACAAGTGTTGGGGGTTTTAGGTGGCTTAGCTAGCACTGGCTACACTCCAATTGTTCCAGCTGTTCCGCCCACAGCCTTGAAATATGTTGCTGCTGTAGCACCAAGGATGGATGCAAGCTCTGAAATAGGGGTGTATCCCTAACAAGTACTTAGACCAGAAATGACTGAGGATGAGCATGGGCTGTTTTGCAAGTTCATAAAAATAAAGCCCCCGGTATTCCAAGGAACAAAATCTGAGGATGCTTTTGGATTCTTAATATATTGTCATGAACATCTGCACAAGATGGGTATTGTTAAAAGTTATGGTGTGGAATTTGTTTCTTTTCATCTATAGAACAAAGCCAAGCAATGGTGGAGGTCATTCGTGGAGTGCAGGGCTGCCTTACCTCTACTTACTTGGACTCAGTTACAAAATGTATTCCTTGAGAAATATATCCCCACACTTACCATGATTAGAAGAAGAATGAGTTTATGACGTTGGAGTAGGTTAACATATTCGTGGCGGCCTATAAGGCCAAGTTTTATGCGCCGTCTAGCTATGCACTACAGTTGATTACCTCATAAGAGGAGTGGATTAGGTATTTTGAGAAGGGTATGAATTTAAGAATTCGATTGGATACCTTATCTGTGGTTATGTATAGTAAGTCTTTTCAGGATGTTGTTGAATTTGCCAAGAATCCTGAAGCACTTGAGAAACAGGAGGAGGTAAAAGTAGAAGAGAAGAAGGCTCGAACTTTGGGCCAATTCAGTGGTACATTCTCAAAGGGGCGTGCTTCTTGTAAGCCCTACCATTCAGCTATGCCAGTATCTGTAGGGGGCCTTTCTATGGTCAGTTATCAGCCTTCCTAAGCCGGTAGATACATGCGTTCTTCCTCTTCAGTTTAAAATCCTACTTTAGGGCCCAAATGCTTTGAGTGTGGAGGTTTGGGACATGTCAAGAGGTATTGTCCTAACATCTTATCTGCAGGTCATTTGACACAGCAACCAACTTCTACTGCTCTAGTTTTGGCAGGTTATGGTGGAGGAGGAAATGATAGGGGTCGTCTACAAGGTGGGTGTGGTGGCCAAGCTAGGGTTGGTAACCAGGCCAACCGAAGAGGACAAGTTGGTAGAAATAAAGTGCAAGGTGGTAGAGGTGGCATCCAGGGCGGTGATAAGGCACATCTTTATGCAGTTCCAACTCATCCTGAGGTGGGAGCTTCTGATAAGGTTATCACAGGTACTATTCTTATCTGATATCGTATGGCTTCTATATTATTTGATCCCGGTTCCACCTTTTTTATGTGTCTGTGAAATTTACTATGGGTTGAGACTTGGACTATAAATATCTTGATGCTCCTATATATGTGTCTACACAATGGGGTGTCTGTATGTGTTGACCATGTATATTATGCGTATCTTGTGATGTTCATGGGTTTAAGACCTTGGCAGACTTGGGTATTCTAGATATGGAGGAGTTTGATGTTATTTTAGGGATGAGTTGGTTGTCCCCTTATCATGTTGTTCTTGATTGTTATGCCAAGACTATTACTGTAGTAATGCACAGGAGAGCGAAGTTAGTGGGAGGGTACCTTTAAGTCTAATCCTGTAAGGGTTGTGTCTACAATTCCCAGAAATTAGTACAGAGGGGGTGTAGGGCATTTTTAGCCCATCTTTGGGAAGATAAATCTGTAGTACCTTCTATAGCATCCATTCTGGTGGTAAGTGAATTCCTAGAAGTATTTTTGGATGATCTTTTAGCCTCCAAATTAGAAAGTTGACTTTTTTTATAGACTTAGAGCCAGAGACTAGACCTATTTCTATTTGTCCATACCATATGGCACCTGGGGAGTTAATAGAGTTGAAATCCCAATTACAAAAGTAATTGGAAAGGGGCTTTATTCTCCCAAGTGTCTCTCCTTGAGGTGCAATTTGTGAAGAAGAAAGATGGTAGTATGAGGATGTACATAGACTATCACCAGTTGAATAAGGTGACCATTCATAACAAATATCCTTTGCCTAGAATAGATGATCTATTTGACTAGTTACAGGGAGCTACAGTGCTCTCTAAGATAGATTTGAGGTCGGGTTATCATCAGCTAAAATTAGGGCAGAGGACATCCTAAAGACTACTTTCCGAACTCATTATGGGCACTATGAGTTTTGGTTATGTCTTTTGGCTTGACCAATGCCCCAGCTACTTTCATAAGCTTGATGAATGGAGTATTTAATTCCTTTTTGGATTCATCCATTATCGTGTTTATTGATGATATACTTATTTATTCTAAGAGTGAGAAAGAGCATGAAGCTCATTTGCGTACTGTGTTGAAGTTGTTGAAGGAGAAACAATCGTATGCTAAGTACTCTAAGTGTGAATTTTTGCATTTTTTGGTGTTCTTTTTGAGGCACATGGTTTCTAAAGAAGGGGTTGTGATGAACCCGTAAAATGTTGAGGCCGCTAAGAATCCATAGTTTTGTGGGGTTGGCCAATTATACCACCGGTTTGTTAAGAGGTTTGCTGCCATTATTTCGCACCTGACCCGTTTGACTCAGACAGAAGTTCCATTTGAATAGGATGTCAAGAGTTAGGAGAGCTTTCAAAAGCTCAAAACTTTGTTAACTTCGGCTCCAGTACTAACCTTGCCTGTCAAAGGTAATGATTTTATTGTATTTTGTGATGCCTCACGTTTGGGCTTAGGTGTAATGACCATCGTACTAAAATTTAGAAATTTCTATATTTTGACCATTTTACCCTTCCTTATGGTTGCTTTATATTATTTATGAGTTGTGGGGAAAGTTGGCGCGGTTCCCAATGCGTTCGAAAGTATTTTAAATAAATTTGTGGTTTTGAACATCCTTAAAGGGGGTTAGTTTGACTTTGGTCAACATTTAGTGCTTCGAACCTCGGATGATGATTCTGAAAGTTCTATTAGATCCGAAACTTCGATTTTGGGATAGTAGCATGGTTAGTTCGGGTCCTAAACCTTTGTTTTGCATTTTGACCCTCTGTTGAAAACTAGTTAAATTTGGCCTAAAGGGGGTCCCAGAGGTTAATTTATTGAAAATGATCCTCTTTCAAAATCTGACATTACCATTGAGTCTGGAATGTCAAAATTAGCCTAGTAGTATTATTGGTTTATTTTTGTGGGGCCCCGAACGAATCTCGAGGGTTTGTTTGGAGAATTTTGACTTATGCCTTTGCTGGTTTTCAGCTATCTTCTGGTGCAGGGAACTTCTTCATAGTGATTGCGAGGCTTAAGGCTGCGACCATAATGCGTTGTTCTCTGGGTCATCTCAATCGCGATGGTAGGGACCGCAGTCGTGAAGAGTAGTTGGTGGGCTGGGTCATTCTAGGTCATCGCGAACGCGACTGGACCCTTACAACTGTGATGGATTCGGGTTGGGTAACCTCGTGATCACATGGTTATTTGTTGTGATCGCGATGAAGGGTTTACCTGGACAAATTAAAAACCCTCATTTAGGCCCCAAATCGTATTTTCCCTATTTGGCGATTTCAAAGGGTTTTTTGAGATTTCTTCTGTGGGTATATTTATAAATCTTTATTCCATCATTTCCCAATGAATTCATTTTCAAAACAACTTCAAATCCTTGATTTTAAACTTGATTTTTGGGGTTTTGCCGATAAAGCTTAAAAATAACTTTTCTTAGATTTGAACCTCGTTTTTAACTCATCTTCGCTTGGATTTTCAACCATAGACTCCACTTGACATGGGGAACATAATTCTTAAATAAAATTCTAGTTTTACCCCTTTTATTGTCGAATCCATTTTCGAGGTTCGTGTTTGACCCATCTCGAATATAGTCGATATGGGTATCGTTGGACTCCTCTTGACTTATAGATGTCAAATTTGTTTAATTTGGATGTGTTTGGTGTTGATTCGAAGGAGTCAAACTTCTGGTTGAGGCTTTGGACGGTGTTTGGACTTGCGAATCTTCTTTTAAGGCAAGTTGAGATATACCTTGACTTTTTTTAAAGTGTTTATGTGTAATAGGTGTGTTTGTGGGTATTTTGTGATTCATTTAGTATTGAGGGTCCCGCTTAGGTGAAATAGCTAGAATTTTTTGTGGGTACCATAGTCTTTTAGTGGATTGTAGTTGGATTATTCCCTTTCTTAGCTAGTATTACTACTTGTAAATATCCATAGAGTAGAATGTAGATAGATATCTTAGTGATCTTAATTAATTGATATTGGATGCCTATTTTAGAGCTTGAATCTTGGTTAGTGGACTTTATTGTGATGAGCAGAGATTAATGACCTTTAGAGAATACTTATAGTATAAATTGACTTGTTGTCACACCCCGTATCCCAACGAGGCGGACTGGCACCCGAAGCCAACATGGCCCGACAGAACCAATCTTTGCTCATGAACGTTCGTATGCACAACCTCATATGAATCTTATTACACCTCATGCAACTATGCAGAAGTCATGGAAAACTTATACAATATATGAAACTTGGCCGTTAGGGCCATCAAGTCAAACAGAACACACCTCTCTTACATTCACTTTCCCACATATGTCTACAAAGCCTCTAACCGATAGATGAACACAACAACCTATAGTCGAGACAATTCCCCGCTTTATACAATAATTACAGTACCAAAATAATACACACGTGTGACTAGGAAAGCCCCGAACCAACTAGAGCTCACCAATGATCTGCGGATGACTCGTAGCCTATTGTGGAGGTCTACTAACACCTGTGCCTGCAGCAAATAAAGTAAGTCCCCCAAAGGGATCAGTACGAAGAATGTACTGAGTATGCAAGGCTATAAGAAACTTCATGAAACTTAAAAACCTCAATGAACTTTATTGCAAGAGAATAGTCAATGTGGATAAATCATCATCGTTCAGTATGTGTGGAAATAGGTACTTTACGTTCATTAATCCATTTGCCTTTATGTCTGTTACTGTTAGTAGTTAGAACCATCAATATATAATCGTCAATAATGTATAACCGTCAATATGCAACCGTCAATAAATAAATAAAGCAGGTTCGGCCCTTAGGGCTACCCCCTGTCAGGTTCGGCATCAAGTTAGGCTTTTGCCCCACTAAGCTTCCCCCCTGCCATCACTCGAAAATTAGTGAAGCAGTTTTGGCATTAAGTTTGGCTTTTGCTTCACTGAGCTTTCCCCCTGATCCAACAATATCGGGATCGGCTTGAGTTAGGCTTGCGCCCCCACAAAGCTATCACCCGTACTCAATAAATATAAAGAAGATATAAAGTAACCATAAAGAAAATATAAAGTAACCATAAGGAAAATATAAAGTAACCATACGGGAATTACTTCTTACTTCATTGGATTACTTCTCTCTTTCACTCTTATGAGATTGATACATTGGGGATCATAACCTTATTGGAAACACATAAATGCATTACTTCAGTCTTTTATGTTCATGAGATTGATACTTGGTAATAATTTGAGATTGATACTTGGTAATAATTATAACATTATGGAAGCTTTGGAATTTCGATCAATGATTAGGAGACATATAAGTCATGATTGGTCCATGATGAAGAAACATGAGAATAATAACATATGACAACCTGAAATGAGATACCTTTTAACATTTCGAAATGGAACAAGGACAATGACAACATGAACAATAGGTGTTGCAGAAGGATACAGACAGAGTAACCTTACATACCTTATCTCCTCAATACGAATATACAATCCTATACGTGAATACAATAGTCCCGCTCCTTCCATATATGTCACTCTACAACACAAGTACATAACGAAGTTTTACATTAACCACCAACTACCTTACAAATGCATACAACGACAATGAGTTACATGTTTGCCTTTAAAATGTCATTTCCTTCTCTATAATACCATTTACGGCATGGTCATATCAATAATACCACAACATGCCCAACATTGACCAAAATATCATAAACCACTAGCATGTCACACCAAGTTCATACTTTCCACTCTCCATCATCACAACATCACAATGATTCCATCAATTCACTTCAATACACCTCACAACAACAAATCGGCCAAAATCCCATAATTTACACTTATAACAAAATAACAAGTTTAATAGCATAATCACACCATACATTTTGAGATTTTATCCATACCATGCTCTTTTATCAAAACCACAAGTCATATTTCAAGTTTAAATTCCATAGATGGCACATCTTTTACAAAAACACAAAGTGTCATGTTCAACACTTCCAAGAATAACCAACATGATTTACATACTCTCCCATGCATATAATATATTAATCCATAAGAATAATCACTTACCTAAGCTTGAAAGTTGATGATCTTGCTCCAAGAAGTGCCTTAGGGTTTTGAGAGCAAAAGAGGTGTTCTTGGAATTATCTAGAAAAAGATAGAAAAGCATGTGTGTGTTTCATGAATAAAAATCAGATTTTTGCCTCCTTTTACACGCCTTTGAATTCCCTTGCGCAATGATTGATTAGTCAAAGAAGAATGGGTCATTTGACCCATGTTTGGCCCATGTATTTTATCTCATTTTGGGCCCTTTTTGAGCCCAATTCACTTCACCCAATAAAATTAATAATTTCTCATGTTTAAATCATTTCATACGCGTTACGATGATATTCCCACTTACGGTATTTATATTCGTAGCCTCAATCCCAAAAATAAGCGATTCTAGCCACGTATGGCTTATTTTGACCACAAGGGTAAAATCGTCATTTTGATGCCAAATTCGTTCACAAGTTATTTTACCACACCAATATAATACTTCAATCATTCCATGTATATGCTTGTGGTTGTAGAAGAAACATGGCAAAAATCGGCCCGGTACGTCCCCGGGCACCCTTGGACACTTAGAACAAATTTTGGAAGCTTACTAGTTTGGCCGTTCCAGCAAGCGTCTGGCCCTTCCCAGGGCACTGAGCTTTAGAATCTTGCTGGTTTGGGTGCCAAAACAAGCGCCTGACCCTTCCTATGGCACTGAATTTTTATTTTATTTTTTTGAAAATTTTCGTTCTTCGACTTTTCTTTGCGGTTATGGTTAGATACTTCAAGTTCGATTCTTTAACTTACTTATTACCTTTAATATACCTTGTTTGGAGGTCCTCCAAGTCTCATTTTAACCCCACAAATTCTCCAAGAAGTCACAAAACACCTTCTACGAAGGTCTAATCACACATATTAGGCCTGATATCAAATGTTTCACCAATGACACTATAAAACACATACTCATGGCATCTTGACACCTAAGTATATGTTGTTCAACGTCATCAAGTAGGGTTGAAAAGGTACGGGGTGTTACACTTGTAATAGTAGACGAGATTTATTCTATGGAATAAGCTAGGTTTGGTTAGTTTCGCTATATAGATTGTTAGTGGGATTGTTATTAATTTTGTGTTGCTAGTGTGGGGGCTTATGTGAACAATATTATTGACTTGAGAAATTATTCATTATTGTGTGCCCTAGTGGGGGCTGATGTGCATATTATTATTGATTTGGATATTTATGGTGGTGATACCCGAGTAGGGGCTTGAGTTTATATTATTGGCAATGATTGTGCAATTAATTGTCATATTTATCATTGTGTCGCCTAGTGAAGGATTGACTTGTTATCGTAGACCATGTTAGTGTATTAAATTACTTTTATCATATTAATGATACTTGAATGAGGAACTTTAAATGATATTATTGATGTCATGCATGACTATTTATACCAGTGGTGCCCTATTATGGCTTACCATATGGAACATTGTCATATAAAGTTGATTTTGAGCTCACTTATACTTGTATTGAATTGATTCATAGCTTCATACTGATTTGATTGCAAGCATTATCCTCATATCATTCATACACGTTCATGAGATTGATACCACTATATTTTTCCCTATTCAAAAAAAAATGAGACATTTTTAAAAATGCATATATCGACGGATGTGCTGGTAAAGTTGATTTGAGACATGAGATTAAGATTATGGAAAGTATATGGGTTGCGAACCCCCAGGGTCCTACTTTGGGAGCAGCATTTCTCGATAGGTGTATACAAAAAGTTATGCAATAACCTTCAAAGATTCATAATCATCCCATCATCATCACTACATTGCATTGCTTCATTTGCATTGCATTGACATTCCTTGGTATGATTTAGCATTGTGTTAGTATTTACTTTTGTATTATATTACCGTGACAGAACTTTGTTTGTTATATTGTGTTTAACCATTCATTTCACTTTATTACATTATCTTATATCATTTTATATTGTTTGAGAGGTTGAGGTATCAGGAGATGTGGGGTATAGAAGTGGCTTGATCGGAGAGATAGTAGTGTAACACCTCTTGGTAGCATGAGATACACTTTTATATATGTACCCTCTCCCTATTTTTATCCTATATTGTTGGTTGATTATGATTGATTAAGCCTGATATATCATATTAGTGAGTTTTATTTATAAATGACTTCTCTTTTGGTTGATCATGAAATGAATAGTGTTGACTCACCTAGATTAATGTGTCTACCCTGTATTTGGTAAATCTGTTGGTCGTTGTGTTGGGTTACCCTTATAGGATAAAGTACTATAATTTGGTGGGTTATAGAATTGTTTGGGCAACCTTGGGTAGTTGGGGTGGTGGTTCTCACCATCGCTTTGGATTAGGATCGGTTATTGATGATGCTTGCTGAGTACACATTGTTTCATACTCACCCTTGCTTTTCTTCCCTTTTTATTATTTTCTACACTCCGTACAGGTATTGGTTTATGTAGTTGATCATAGATTATGTTCCTTTGGCGTTGGATATTGCAGAGATCAAGGTAGTGACTGGCAAACTTCAAGACTTCTTGAATTTCTTTATTATGTCTTATGCTTTATTCTTATCTCATATATTTAAATGATCATCATTACTCATAATCTGTATTAGAGGCTTGTATTAATGACAACCAGTCTTGAGATGTATTTTGGAGACTTGAGTCTCGTTTATATGAATTGAGATTAATCTACTCTTTCTGCTTCAGCCTCTTTTTTCTTAAATTGTGTTCTTTGGGATGGGTTAGGTTTACTTGTCCGGATGGTTTGACAAGTGCCCTCATGTACCTATTTTGGGTCGTGATAAATTGATATCAGAGCCCCAGGTTCATTGGTCTTATTAGTACAAGTCGAGTCTAGTAGAGTCTTGCGGATCGGTACGGAGTCTGTTATCTGTCTTTGAGAGGCTGCATGACTTTAAGAGATTCCATTTCTTCCTTCTGTATCATGTATTTGTAGCTTTGTATGTCTTAAAAATCTCTTATTCACTCTCTCACAGATGGTGAGCAAGTGTTCTTCCTTAGCTATGGATTTAAAGCCTCTATTTTTGGTGCGCGGTAGGAGTAGGGTTTGAGGTAAAGGTTGGATCGAGATGTACAGATCAGTTAAAGGTCAAGTTAGAGTTGCCTCTTCAGGTTCTAGGGTTGCTAGTGTTAGTAGTTCTAGTGAGTAGAGGGATTGAGGCCAGTTCAGACACTACCCGTGATCTATGTTGAGAATTATTTGATTTGAGTGTTGGGTTTCCTTCGAGGGTGGCTCCTATTTTGGTTCAACATGCTACTTCGAGTCTTCAAACTCCAGAGACACATGTGACTACTACTGGTTTTCCTAGTGTTGATGAGATATTTCCAGGGATTGCTCCACATCTAGTGAATTTACCCTTTATGTCCATGGTAGGACAAATTAAATATGTAGAGTTCATGAGGATAGATCCTCCTCGATTTGATAGAGATCCTAGGTTTGATGCTTATATATTCTTACTTGGTTGCCGTGAGAGGTTGTACAAGTTGGGCTTGATGGATTCTAATAGAGTAGACTTCACTTCTTTTTAGTTATTTGGGCCAGCTAGACAGTGGTGGAGGACCTTTGACCTTTATAGAGAGTAGAATAGTTGAATCACCTCTTCTTTCATGGGATCAGTTTGTTCGAGTATTTGTAAAGGTGTTCGTGTAGAGATATGAGAGGCTTATAGGCCAGAGGGCCCAGGAATTTGATTGTCATAGCGATATGCATCATGGAGATCAGGATCTTTATGGTTATGCTTGGAGAGGATTAGATCAGGGTGGTCCTTCAGGTTCTTCAGTCCTAGTTCAGCGGGCTCTGACTTCTTTGGGTTGCTTCTTATGTGGGGATCTTAGGCATTATGGAAGGGATTTCTTACAGCTTAGATAGAGAGATGCTTCATCAGTTGCTCTGAAAGATGATAAGTCTCAATATTAGGTTCCAAGGGATGGACTCGAGGTAGGAGCTTCTGGTATATTATCCATAGATATGATTCTTGGTGCGCCTTTGTTATGCCTTAGTGGTATTTGACTATGGTTCTACATTCTCCTATGTGTTTATTTATTCAGCATTAAATCTTGATATGATTCTGGAGTTTTTGCTAGAGTTCTTGATATTTTCTACCCGTAGATTTTTCCTTAGTGGTGGATCGGGTGTGTTGATCCTATGCTAGGACTTGTTCAGAGTATATCGCTGGACTTGGTTTAAGCTCTTTGAGTGTTGTGAATTTTGGTGTATTTAGGTATGATGTTCTTGATGGTTATGCTGTGGAATAGTGGTAGACCGATTCTAGATTTTGGTATACTTTCAGATTGTAGAATGGATTGGTCTTGTGGTTTTGGCATTTCAGATAGTAGTACGCCTAGCGGTACTTATTAGTAGTAGACCTTGTGATAGCCTAGATTTGTGGTGTATTTGATTCGAAAGGATTGTGAGTAAAGGATTCTAGTTGGATAAGAGAAAATTTCAGGCATTCGGGCCTTGCGATTTTTTGGTTCTTTAGTGATTAGCCTTTTCTTGCATGATGTGATTCAATGGTAGTGGAACACTCCTCGGTTAGATTTGAAGGAATTCAGCTTATAAGAAATTCTTGCTTTGATTCGAAAAGATTTTCAAATGGAAAGGAAAATTTTGGTTGTAGAGTTGCTCCTTAGTAGCTAAGTGGCTTGGTGGAATTTTCTTGCTTATAAGCTTTAATTAGAGTTTGTGTTATTCTCCGTGGACTTTCTGTTAAGGATTGTTGAATGAGAATTGAGCTAGTTTAAGTTGTACTGTATTAGTCCAGGACTCATGTCTTAAAGAGTATTGAATGGGAAGAGAGTTAAGGAAAAAGATAAGGATTTTTGTGCATAAGGAAATTTGTTATATTCAGAGTTTAACTATGGGCTTGAGATAGAAATTTGAAGTCCTGACAGTGTAGTTCATCGGTAGCTTATACAGAGTTTAGCAGTGATTTTTCGAGTTTTGATTCGTGATTTGGGCGTCCGTCAGTGAGATATAGTGGGTGTTGTGCTTCTTGTATAGTTTGATTTTTACCTGTTACGATGGGTTGCTTATGTGTGTGGGATTGGAAAGACTCCTTTTCTACTAAATTATGAAGGGCTTCGGGTTGTTTGATGACTTTTGGATATTGAGGGCTGCACGTGTTATCATGATGATTAGCTTGAGTATTCGGTGTCATTTAGAGATTTCATGTCTATGGTATATGGAGTTTTATGATGATTCTCGATTGCCTCAAGGATTGAGCATAAGGATTTGACTATGGAATGGTGATCTAGTGTGCTAAGTGTGACTTTTGAGGTTTTGTATGATTTTGATACCGAATTTTGGCCTAGTAGCTTTAGCTTGAGGCTATAGTATAGTTTGATTTGATGGTGATAATATCGGCCTTAGGTAGGTTGGTTCATTATTTTGATGGGTAGTTACATGTTTTATGAGTCCTTTGGCATTTTGTGGTTCTGAGAGTGATTCTTCGCTTTGTGGTGCAGTCAGCACCTTATGGTGTCTTGGTCAGGTTTAGATTAGTCAGGCTTGTTCGGAACCCCTATTGTGTTTGACTCAATTTTTGGGTATAGAGGGAGTTCGTTAATAAAGGGGTCTCAGCTTCATTAAGAAATTTGGCCTGAGATACTAGTGTTGTGACCTTGTGAGTCATTATGTGATATATTTCTGGTTTTATGGAGAGACCGTAGCTCTATGGTTGTGACTCCACGTTGGAGTGCTTGCTTGATATTTCTCGAGGGTATTTTCTATCCTACACCTATTTTGGTATTTTCTTGCTTGTACGTACGAGGACGAACGCGAATCTTAGTGGTGGATACTGTAATGACCCTCGTATTGAAATTTAAAAAATTTAAATTTTTTGTGTTTTGACCATTTTACCCTTCCTTGTGGTTGCTTTATCTCAATTACGAGTTGTGGGGATAGTTGGCGTAGTTCCTGATGTATTCGAAAGTATTTTAAATAAATTTGTTGTTTTGAATATCCTTAAAGGGGGTTAATTTGACTTTAGTCAACATTTAGTGATCCAAGCCTCGGATGATGATTCTGACAGTTTCGTTAGATTTGGAACATCAATTTTGGGTTAGTAGCGTATTTAGTTTGGGTCCCGAGCATTTGTTTTGCATTTCAACCCTCCGTTTGAAAACTAGTTAAATTTGGCCTATTGGGGGTCCCGGGGGTCAATTTATTGAAAACAATACTTTTTCAAAAATCTAACATCGACATTGAGTTTGGAATGTCGAAATTAGCCTAGTAGCATTATTGATTGATTTCTGCGGGGTCCCAAACAAATTTTGAGAGTCCGTTTGGAGAATTTTGACTTGTGCTTTTGTTGGATTTCAGCTGTCTTCTGGTAAAGGGACCTTCCTTATTGCAATCGCGAGGCTTAAGGCTGCGACCGAGATGTGTTGTTTTTTTGGTCATCGCGATCGTGATGGTGGGGACCGCGATCGCAAAGAGTAGTTGGTGGGTCAGATTATTCTTAGTCATCGTGACAACGACTAGACCCTCGCGATCGTGATGGGTCTGGGTCGGGTAAACTCGTGATCGGGTGGTTAGTTGTCTCGATCGCGATGAAGGGTTTACCTGGATAAATTAAAAACCCTCATTTTGGCCCCAAATCTTAGTTTCCCATTTTTAAACCTAGAGAGCTTGGATTAGGGCGATTTCAAAGGGGTTTTTGAGATTTGTTTTGTGGGTATGTTTCTAAATCTTTATTCCATCATTTCCCAATGAATTCATCTTCAAATCCTTGATTTTAAACATGATTTTTGGGGGTTTTACCGGTAAAGCTTAAAAATAATTTTTCTTCGATTTAAACCTCAGTTTCGCTTGGGTTTTCAACCATAGACTCCTCTTGATAAGGGGAACATTATACTTAAATAAAATTTCAATTTTACCCTTTTCATCGTTGAACCCATTTTTCAAGTTCGTGTTGGACCCATCTCGAATATAATTGATAAGGGTATCGTTGGACTCTTTTTGACTTGTAGATGTCATATTTGTTTATGTTGGTTGCGTGTGGTGTTGATTCGAGGGAGTTGAGCTTCCAGTTGAGGTTTTGGACAGTGTTTGGACTTGTGAATCTTCTTTTAAGGCAAGTTGAGATGTACCTTGACTTTTCCAACGTGTTTATGTGTTGTATGCATGTTTGTGGGTATTTTGTGATTCATTTAGGATTGAGGGTCCCGCTTAAGTGAAATGGTGAGCATCTCTGTGTGTACCAGAGTTTTTTGGTGGATTGTAGTTGGATTATTCCCTTTCTTAGTTAGTATTACTACTTGTAAATATCCATAGAGTAGAATGTAGATAGATATCTTAATGATCTTGATTGATTGATATTGGATCCCTATTTTAGAGCTTGAATCTTGTTTAGTGGACTTTATTATGACGATCGGGGAATTAATGACTTTTAGAGAATACTTAGAGTATAAATAGACTTGTAATAGTGGACGAGACTTATTATATGGAATAAGCTAGGTTTAGGTAGTTTCACTATATATATATTGTTAGTGGGATTGGGCTTATGTGAACATTAGTATTGACTTGAAAAATTATTCATTATTGTGTGCCGGAGTGGGGCTTATGTGCTTATTATTACTGATTTGGAGTATTTATGGTGGTGATGCCCGAGTAGGGGCTTGAGTTTATATTGTTGGCTATGATTGTGCAATTAATTCCCATATTTATCATTGTATCACCTAGTGAGGGCTTGACTTGTTATCATAGACTATGTTAGTGCATTAAATTGACTTTATCATATTAATGATACTCGAATGAGGGATTTTAAATGATATTATTGATGTCATGCATGACTATTTATACCAGTGGTGCCCTACGATGGCTTACATCATGGAACATTGTCATATAAAGTTGATTCTGAGCTCACTTATACTTGTATTGAATTGATTCATATCTTCATACTGATTTGAT
Organism: Capsicum rhomboideum; assembly: GCA_031232105.1. Lineage (NCBI taxonomy): Eukaryota > Viridiplantae > Streptophyta > Magnoliopsida > Solanales > Solanaceae > Capsicum > Capsicum rhomboideum. The sequence goes on along the minus strand of CP124713.1, from coordinate 23,669,516 downwards.
TGTGAGCATTATATTCTTATATCATTCATACATGTTCATGAGATTGATACCACTGAGTTTTTCCCCATTCTAAAGAAAATGAGACACTTTTGAAAATGCCTATACCGAGGGATGTGCTGGTAAGGTTGATTTGAGACATGAAATTGAGATTATGGAAAGTATACGGGTTGTGAATTCCCATGGGTCCTACTTTGGGAAAAGCGTTGCTTGGTAGGTGTATACAAAAAATTATACGATAACTTTCAAAGATTCATCATCATCCCATCATCATCACAATATTGCATTGCATCATTTGCATTGCATTGACATTCCTTGGTATGATTTAGTATTGTGTTAGTATTTACTCTTGTATTATATTATCGTGACAGAACCTTGTTTGTGATATTATGTTTGAGCATTCATTTCACTTCATTACATTATCTTATATCATCTTATATTGATTGTAAGGTTGAGGTATTAGGAGATGTGGGGTATGGTTGTGGGTTGAGCAGAGAGATAGTAGTGTAGCACCTCTTGGTAGCACGAGATACACTCTTATATATGTACCCTCTCCCTGTTTTATCCCATATTGTTGGTTGATTATGATTGATTAAGCCTTATATATTGTATTAGTGAGTTTTCTACATAAATGACTTCTATTTTGGTTGATCATGTAATGAATAGTATTGACTCACCTTGATTAATGTACCTACCCTGTATTTGGTAAATCTGTTGGCCGTTGGCGGGCTATAGAATTGTTTGAGAAACCTTGGGTAGTTGGGGTGGTGGTTCTCGCTATCTCTTTGGATTAGGGTCGATTATCGACAATGCTTGCTGAGTACACGTGGTTTCGTACTCACCCTAACTTTTCTTTCCTTTTTCTTATTTTCTGCACTTCGTGTATGTATTGGTTCGAGTAGCAGATCATAGAAGTGTTCCTTCCCCATTGGAGATTGCAGAGATCGAGGTAGTGACTGGCAGGCTTCAGAACTTCTCAAATTTCTTTATTATGTCTTATGCTTTATTTGCATCTAATATATTTTAGATGATTATCTTTACTCTTAATTTGCATTAGAGGCTTGTATTAATGACAATCAGACCTGGGATGTATTTTAGAGACTTGAGTCTCATTTATATAAATTGAGATTAATCTACTCTTTCTGCTTACGCTTCTTTTTTCTTAAATTGTGTTCTTTGGGATGGGTTAGGCTTACTTGTCCTGAGGGTTTGACAAGTGTCATTATGTACCTATTTTGGGTCATGACATTAGGTGTTGTGTTGATGCAGGAACGGAATGTGATTGCTTATGCTTTGAGACAACTAAAGCTCTATGAGAAAAATTACGCCACGCATGACTTGGAATTGGTAGCCGTGGTGTTCGCTTTAAAATTTTTGAGACATTATCTCTATGGGGTGAAGTGTGAGGTGTTCACAGACCACTGCAGCTTGCAGCTCGTGTTCACCCAAAAGGATTTGAATCTGAGGTGGAGGTCATGGATGTAGTTGATTAAAGACTATTAACCGATTGACTAAGTCGGCTCATTTTATTTCGGTAAGAGTTGATTATAATGTGGCTAAGTTGGCTAAGATCTATGTGAAGGAGAGTGTAAATGCGAGGAAAAGCATAAGATAAAAAGAGGAGAGATCCGGGTAAGTTTGAAATCCGCCAGCACTACCTCAATCTCTGCAACGTCAATACTAGAAGGAAATAATCTACAAGTTGCTACTCGATCCAAAACCTACATGAGGTGCAAAAAACAAGAAAAAGGAAAGAGAAGCAAGGGTGAGTACGAAACCACATGTACTCAGCAAGCATCGTCGATAAGCGACCCTAATCCAAAGCGATGGCGAGAACCACCACCACATCTACCCAAAGTTTCCCAAACAAATCTATAGCCCGCTAAATTATAATACTTTATCCTATAAGGGTAACCCAATACAACGTCAATAAATTTATCATAAAATAGTGTAGGCACATAAATCTAGGTGAGTCAACACTATTCACTTTATAATCACAAACAAGGAAAGTCATTTATGAAGAAGACTCACTAATACGATAAATCAGGTTTAATCAATGATAATCAACCAATAATATGAGATTAAAACAGGGAGAGTGTACATATATAAGAGTGTATCTCATGCTACCAAAGATGCTACACAACTTTCTTTCTGATCAAGCCACAACCATACCCCACGTCTAATAATATCTCAACCTCCCAACCAATATAAGATGATATAAAGTAATGCAATGAAATGAAATGAATGCGCACACACAGTATCACAAACAAGTTCTATCACAGTAATACAATACAAGAGTAAATACTAACACAATATTAAATCATACCAAGGAATGTCAATGCAATGCAATGTAGTGATGATGATGAGATAATGCTGAATCTTTGAAAGTTATCTCATAACTTTTTGTATACACCTACCGAGCAACGCAGCTCCTAAAGTAGGACCCATGGAGGGTTCGCAACCCAGATATTTTCCATAATCTCAATCCATCTCTCTGGATAATGTTCACGGATCAAAATTCCCACAATATCTCATAAAATGTCTCAATCAACTAGATCGGTACATCCCTCGGTCTAGGCATTTTTAAAAGTGCCTCATTCTCTTTCGAATAGGGAAAAACTCAGTGGTATTAATCTCATGAACATGTATGAATGATATGGGGATATAATTCTCACAATCAAATAGGTATGGAGATATGAATCAATTCAATACAAGTATAAGTGAGCTCAGAATCAACTCTACATGACAATGTTCCATGATGTAAGCCATCATAGGGCACCACTGGTATAAATAGTCATGCATGACATCAATAATATCATTTAAAGTACCTCATTCGAGTATCATCATTATTATAAAGATAATTTAATGCACTAACATGGTCTATGATAGCAAGTCAAGCCCTTACTAGGCGTTACAGTGATAAATATGGCAATTAAATGCACAATCATAGCCAACAATATAAACTCATGCCCCTACTCGGGCATCACCACCATAAATACTCTAAATCAATAATAATATGCACATAAGCCCCCACTCGGGCACATAATAATGAATAATTTTTCAAGTCAATAATAATGTTCACATAAGCCCCCACACGGGCAACACGAAATTAACAACAATCCCACTAACAATATATATAGGGAAACTTCCCAAATCTAGCTTATTCCATATAATAAGTCTCATCCACTATTACAAGTTCATTTATACTCTAAGTATTCTCTAAAAGTCATTAATCCCTGATCGTCACAATAAAGTCCACTAAACAAGATTCAAGCTCTAAAATAGTTATCCAATATCAATTAATCAAAATCACTAAGATATCTATCTACATTCTACTCTATGAATATTTATAAGTAGTAATACTAACTAAGAAAAGGAATAATCCAAATACAATCCATCAAAAGACTCTGGTACCTGCAGAGATACTCGCTATTTCACCTAAGCGGGACCTCCAATTTTAAACGAACCACAGAATACCAACAAACAAGCATACAACACATAAACACATCAGAGAAAGTCAAGGTACATCTTAACTTGCCTTAAAAGAGATCCACAAGCCAAAACAAAGTCCAAAGCATCAACCAAAATCTCTACTCCCTCAAATCATCTCCAATGACATTTACAAGTAAAAAAGAGTCCAACGATATCCATATCGACTATATTCGAGACAGATCCCCAAAATGGGTTAGACAACAAAAGGGGTAAAACTAAAATTTTATTTAAAATAATTTTTTTTCATGTCAATAGGAGTCTATGGTTGAAAATTCAAGCGAAAATGAGTTTAAAATGAGGTTCAAATCGATGAAAAATCATTTTTAAGTTTTACCGACAAAAACCCAAAAAATCAAGTTTAAAACCAAAGATTTGAAGATGAATTTGTAATAAATCAGTGGGAAAATGATAAATACAAGGTTTAGAACTATACCCACAAAAAAAACCTCGAAAACCCCTTTGGAATCGCCCAAATCCAAGCTCCTAAGCCCCAAAAATGGTGAAAATGGGTTTTGATACTCAACTTTGGGTAGAAATCATGAAAAATGAAATAGAAGTTCTTGGGAAATGGGAAAAATAAATGTATAATCAGATTCCTAATGATATTAAGAGAAAAACGCATCGAGAGTAGTCTAAATCGGAACTTCCTAGCTCTCGAAATGTCAAAAATACTAAAATTTCGCGATCTAGCTTTAAATAGACGATGGAGCCTTCAGTGATTCCCTTTCACGGTCGTAACAAAAAGGTTCACAATCACGATGGCCTTTTGTGGTGATTCATCATGGTCGCGACTAAAGGTAGCGATCGCGACCTCTGTTGCACCAGCAACAACTGTCCACACTAAAATGGCCATATCTCCCCCATACAAACACAAAATTCATAGGGTTTTTTTGTGTGTTGGTTCTGAAATTTTGATATGATTCTAATGGTACAATACACATGAACAAAATAGCTTATTAACTACAGGTTATACTATTAAAACTCAATGACATACAACTCCAAACTCCGAACAACTACCTAAAACTCATCCGAGACTTCCCAAACACAACCCAACTATGCTAATAGGCTAAATTCGATATTCCAGACTCAATGGGACCATCATATTTATGAAAAAAATTAATTTACAATAAATTAATCCCCGGGATCCCTTTTTAAGCTAAATTCAACTAGTTTCTGATTAAGAGGTAAAAATCAAAAATAAAGGTTCGGGGCCCAAACTAACCATGCTACTAACCCAAAATCAATATTTTAGATCTAATGGAACTGTCAGAATCCTCATCCGAGGCTCGGATCACAAAATTTTGATCAAAATCAAACTAAACCCCTTTAAGGATGTTCAAAACCATAAATTCATTTAAAACACTTTCGAATGCATCGGGGATCATGCCAACCAACCCCACAACTCATAAATGAGATAAAGCAACCATGGAGAAAGGCAAAATGATCCAAACATAAAAATTTCTAAATTTTAATACGTGGGTCATTACACCTTACCCCCTAGTATGTCCGAGGTCCACCCTATATTCCATGTATCAATGTTAAAAAAGTACCATAGTGATGGTAACTATATTATTCGTTGGGACCCAAAACTGTTTGATAAGAAATTATCCAATGAAGAGGAACAGGCTATTCTAGCTAAACATGTGAGAAAGTTGAGGACACAAGTTATTCCTTGCATGAAGGTTCAGTGGAGGAAGATACATGGGAGACATAAGTGGACATACGCAAGCGGTATCCGCACTTATTTATGGATCCAGGTACACTCTATTCAAGTTATTATGTCTTTTTGAGCCAATTGTCATTCGGGGACGAACAAGTGATAAATTGGTATCTAAAGTAACAACCCAAAATGTCGTTACGATGAGTTAGGAGGTGAAATTTACACCTAGACTTCCTTTAGGTAAGTTTTAAGGAATTCAGGGTTAGTCTAGTTGTGGCTTAAATTTGAGGGTATGGTAGTTGAAAAAAATTGCATATTGATATGATTGGTAATATTTGGGTTTGATGTGATAGGTGGATAGCCAATGAGTATAGAAAGTCGTAGCAACTACCGACACCTGAAATAGAGCTATAGAACTCTGGTTATAGCGTTTATCATGAAGGGTATTATCAAAATTCATGGTGTGTGTTGTAAAATGAGAAAAACTGAGGAGAGGTCCCGAATTTCCATCTTAGACCGCTGTAGTGGAAAAAATAATTACTACAGCGGTTAGGGGAACTGCAGCGGCGGCCTCTAGTGGAAATTGCGCAAACTGTTAGAGCGGTAACGCGCATTAAAATTTTCAATTTTATGACCCAGAAAATATTTTCATTCCCCACTTTTCAAAAAATGTAATAGAGCTCTAGGAAAAGGCAATTTTCAGAGGGATTTTGAGGTTTTTCATCTTTGGAGGTAAGTAATTATGTTCTAGAATTAAATCTACTTCTTTTAACCTTAGAAAATCACTAGAAAATGGATTAATGGTGGAAATTGGGGTTTAACCCTAATTTGTGGAAATTAATGAAAAGTAGTGGGAATGTGAATAAATTCAGCATATAATGATCCTAGGGAGTTAGAAAACACTAATGGGACTAGAAATTCGATTATTTATATTAATTCAGTAGTGTTCATGAAGTTTAAATGATAAGAAAACCCTAAGATGATTAAATAGGGTAAGTTTATAGTTAAAAACAGTGAATTTTGATCCCTAGTAGTTACGAAAGGATGAATTATTAAAATGTGTGTATATTCTTGTGGTTGTGTAGATCAAGAAGGAATTGAATGAGATCGAAAAGAGAAAAGTGTGGCTTAAAGGTGATTTTGATCAAAGGAGTTGGGGTAGGCTATGGTTTTGTGTAGCAGTTAGACTTTCTTGGCTTTGTACATGTTTGTGATTTAAACATCTATGTTTGCTTTCTAGCATGACTTTTGATTTGATGACTGCATTGCATTTTCATTTGCATTGTGATGAGGTGTTGAGATGATGGGTCGGGTACCACGTCGGTACAATATGATGTGTTGTGATAATGGATCGGGGTACCATACCGGTACAATATGATATGTTGTGATAATGGGTTGGGTACCATGCCAGTACGTTCTGACGTTGATGATGAGGATGAGAAGAGTAAGAGATGATGCACACATCTTGCATACATGCACTCATTCATATGCATTGAGTGTCATGTGATGAATTTATATAATGATGAGTTATTGATGAAAATGACTAAGTATGAAAGTCTGTAAAGTTGAACTTATAAGTTGTAAGTATATGATGATACATGATGTGTTTGTCTGATTGATATCATTGGTTATGAGTTTTGTTATGATCACTTTTATGCTTGTTTGTCTTGCTTACTTGTACATTATTAAGCTAGTCGACAACATTTTACGTTAACCTGACAACATGAAAACATTTACTATCCTAACACATCATGCAACTTAACCCCTCCGTCTGATTTACAGCATTATAGATAACACAATTTAAAATATGAAGAAAAAAAACATTAGACTTGCTTTTCAATCATGCACAAGAAAATATATTAAAAAGTTGGTTTGATATTAGGAAAGAAAAAGGTGTGGGTACCTCGAAAAAACCTTAAAAAATATTTGGATGCTATATTGATTTATCGAAGAAAAAATAGTATGGTCGACTTCATCTATTAGAAAATAAACTCATAGATATTTATTATGATTTACAACTACTGCTTTTAGTACAACTACCAATTTAAATGCTAGCAGTCTTAAAGATTTGATATAAATACTAATTTAATTCAAAATTTGATACAAAGTACCAATTTAACACAACATTGGCTTGTCAAATGAAATGAAACAACACTGCACCCTACGCAATGTAAGAATATTAATAACTTTTCAGACGAATTTGATATAACACTGATGAAAACCCTAAAAAGTTTGATTGCAGGGCGTGGACCTTATTAAACCTTGCAAGGCGAGGTACTGCTCATGCCTTACAAGGCGAGCACCATCACACGCCTTACCTTACTAAAGCCCTAATAACCCTAAAATTTAATAATTTTTAAAAAATAAAGATATACAAAAAAAAACATAAAACTACAATTTAGGAGTTATTAGATTCTTAATAGATTTCTTATACATATAAAATATTTTTTGATATAAATAAATATCAGTGCGAGATTTTTTCTAGTGGGCATAAATTCGAGAGAAGAACATGAAATAAAATTCGATACAAACATTATCATGTCAATGATAGTAGTGGGCATAAAATTCGATACAAACATAATATAAAAACAAGATCTTTTCACTACAAACAATACATAAATATAGAATTTTTTTTACAAATACTACTAATTTCTCCGAGGACAACGTGCCTTAGTGTGGCTTGTTTGCTTACAAATATTACATTTTTGTGCCATGCGAGCAGGAGCAATGTCCATATCATTCTTGAGTTGAATTCTTGAATTCACACCAGATATTTGAAAATATTCAGTGTTTGCAATCAAATAAAATGAAGCAGGGCCAATACGCTTGCTAACCCACGTGAGTAAAAGTTTCACTATATGTTTGCTTGTAATACTTCATATTATAGCACTTGATGACATAATCCTTTGGCTCGATCCCATGAAGTCCACAAATCTTAATAGCATGTGAGTAGGGCATATTAAAATTGCTCCACTTTCCACAAGAACATTTCTTACCCTTACAGTAACTTGTGGACATTTTGTCATGATCCAACTAATCGGATCGTGCGGGCCCCTACTCTAATCTTCCTAGACAGGAGAACCCTTACCACCTCTTTAAAATACATGCAGAAGCCAGTTATGAAATAGAAAGAAAATACCTTATTTATTACAACATTTTATAAAACTTAAATACAACTAAAAACATTTTTCCCTAGGAACTAGTCTAAACAGGTACAAGAGCTGCTAAGAGGAAATACAAACTGTACACATGGCCCTGCTTTAACCGTAGGAACAATAACAGAAGCTGCTGGAGAACTTTACCGTGTCAAGCATAAAATACCTACCGATCCTGGAATCAGACTATACCTCAAAAAGGGTATAGCAAGAATAGTATCAGTACAAACAACACGTGCTGGTAAGCATCATCGGTCGATCCAAATTAAATCACATAATGATAACATAAATATCCAGAAAGAAGCATACAACTTGAGAGTTATTTATCCAAGGATCTTTCATCAAAACAATTGTTTAACACCTTTGGCTATTACCAGCCTTATCATTAAAAAAAACCTTCCTTGTTATCATGTTCATCCCTAATCATCAACTATCCGTCGTTTAAGACCTTTACGTAATACTTAATCTTGTTCCACTAACCCAATTATGCATCAATACCCTAGAATCTCTAGATTCATTTAAGTCTATGTGAAACATACAACAAGATAGCGAACCTCGCCTGCCCAGTCTCAATTCAATTAACCCGAGTGACCACCGACCCTATGCATGCCACAGTAACTACCACGAACACCTACCAAGTAGCCATACCTCAAATTCATAACACTTAATATTTATCTACCCCGCTACCGTGTTTATTCCAGCGAGAGTTAACATAGAAAGTAGCTCAAGTCAATACAAGTCAACAAGTATAACTAGTCAAGACCATGACTGCCAACAAGACTCCAAGTCCATAACCATGACTCAACCACTTTAAATCAACCATGTCTCAATTACACCCATAGATAGACAATAAAAGAGTTATGCCACAACTTACAATTAGTCGGACCACTCAAGGATCCATAAGGATAACAACAATGGTAATTATCATGCAACCCGATTTACATAAAGAAATCACCTTTAGCAATTAAGCACATGAACCCGATTCACTCAATGAATCAATACAGCAAGTCAACATTTAAGGACGGTTCACTCAAAAAACTAATATAACAAGTAAACACATAAGCTCGATTCACTCAAGGAATCAGCATCACAAGTAAACACACAATCTCCGGTGTCACACCCCAAATCCCATTGAGGTGTGATTGGCACCCGTAGCAGATAAGGCCCGAGAGAACCAAGATTTGCTTACATTCATTCTTATGCATGCCATAAGAACATCACTATCACGTAAGAACATAAAAGGCTCATATCGGAAATCATGGAATATGACGGTATATACATATATATGAAACTTGGCCTTTAGGGCCATCAAGTCAAATGGACATACACCTGGTTCTTCCACATTCATTTTCATACCCACATACGTCTACAAAAGCCTCTAACAGAAATACATTCATGACCAACCTAAGTTCGGGACAAGCCCCACTTTACATAATATTTACAATACCAAAATCAATGTATAACTTGGACACGGAAAGCCCCGAACCAACTGGAGCTCACCAAAGATCAGTATATGTCCTGCAGCTACTGGGGAGGTCTACTAGAACCTGTGCCTGCAGCAAGTAAGGCAAATTCCCCAAGAGGGGTCAATACGAAGAATGTACTGAGTATGTAAGGCTGTATGGAACTGAATTAGTTTATAAGAACTTTCATAGAAAAATAATCACAAGGGACATGCCCATTATGGATAGCCATATATATATATATATATTTGGAACTGCGTGCATTACTTTTGATACTTGCTCCATTTTTGTACCTCTTCTTACTTACTTGCCAATCATTAGTTATACATATTGCCCAGGCCCAACTGATCAGTGGAAAAAATAATATCGTCATGCAGGTGTTCATGTCACCCCATGGATACACCCATAATGTTGGGATAGTCATCATGAAGGTGTGTTCTTTCACCCCATGGATATCATCATGAAGGTGTTGATTTCACCCCATGGATACACTCATAATATCGGAATCGTCATCATGAAGGTGTTTCTTTCACCCCATGGATACACTCATTCATGAAAGATTATTACATTGAGGATTATGACATTTTTGGAAGCACACATATATGCATTTCGTTATCCTTCACTTCATGAGATTGATACTTTTGATAATTGAAACATCATTGAAAGCTTTGAAACACAACATTATTGGAACTTGGAATCATGTCTATAAGTATGTTATACATGAATGAAAATAGATCAAGAATAAGATATATATGATCAACACTAGATGATAACATGAAATGAGATGCCTTAGGAAATTTCAGGAATGAGTAGGTACCATAACAAGGTGTACTGTCACGCCCCGACTTCCAAGGAGGCGTGATTGGCACCCGAAACCGATATGGCCCGAGAGAACCAACCTTTACTCATGAACATTCGTATGCATGTCCTCGTGTAAATCTCATTATTTCTCATGCAACTATGCGGAAGTCATGGACATGGAAACATATGTCATAGCTATATATGTAAAAACTTGGCCGTTTGAGCCATCAAGTCAAAACGACATGTACCTTCACATTTATACACCCACATCCGTATACAAAAGCCTCTAACAAAATGCATTGACCAAAATGAACTAAAAGTCGGGACAAGTCCCCGCTTTATACAACATGTACAAAATCAAAACACATGTACAACAGTGACTCGGAGAAGCCCCGAACTAACTGGAGCTCACCAAAGATCTACAACACTGACAATCTACTGTGGAGGCCTACTAGTACCTGCGGCTGCAGCAAGTAAAATAATTTCCCCAAAAAGGGTCAGTACGAAGAATGTACTGAGTATGTAAGGCCATATGAAAGTATGTTAAGAACTCAAGTTCAAATGCATAACCAATATAGATAAGTCACAATGTAGATGAGTCACTATTCTGTACTTTGGAAGTCATGTATATTACATTCATTCTTTCTCTTGCCTTTACTTTACTTTACATATGTTGTCTGGGCCCTCATCATGCAGGTGTTCTTTTCACCCCATGGATAACATATCATCATTATGCAGGTATTCTTTTCACCCCATGGATAAGATCATATCGGCATGCGGGTGTCCTTTGCACCCCATGGATAAAGTAACAGCATCATGCGGGTATTCTTGCACCCCATAGATAGAATAACATCATCATGCAGGTATTTTCACCCCATGGATAACACCCAATAACACAACCAATGTGCATTACTTTATTCTTACTTCATTTTTTTACTTTTGAGATTGATATCTTTACTTGTGAGAGATTTATTCTTTTGCTTATGAGAGATTGATTCTATGATAGTCATAACTTACTTGAAGCTTTGGCTCATTAACCAATGAGTGAGAGACATGAGAATAAACATTGTGAGAAACATAACATTATTAGCACCATAACACCATTCGAACCACTGGACAATAATCCATGAACAAGAGACATGAGTATAATCACTATTGGATCTTTGGAACACAACCTTATTGGCTTTTTGGAACATTATAAATGAATATAAGACATATGATTCACAATTGATCAATGAGTATGAAGCATGTGATATTGATAATTGGTAACCTCATATAGGATACCTTAGCACATTTCGGGATAGGACGAGCGTAATGTCAATGTGAATACTATTTGCCGCAGAAAGATACGGACAGAGTAACCTTACATACCTTGTACTCTCAATACGGATATACAATCTTAGATGTGCATACAATAGTCCCGCTCCTTCTTTATGTGTCACTCGACAACACAAATATATAACGGGATTCACATTAACCATCAACTACTTTACAAATGCATAGAACATCAATGAGTTACATGTTTGCCTTTAAACATGCACTTTCCTCTAGATAAAACCATTGATGAAATTATTATCCCAAAAATCCCCCAATATTCCATACATTGACCAATAAATGAGAATCAAGACATTTCACCACAACACTTCTCCTTTACACTTTCTTACCCACACCACATCACAAATAATCCATCAAATTACCTTAATACACCTCATAGCACATATCGGCCAAAATCCCACAATTTACACTTTTAGAAAAATAACAAGTTAAATAATAAAATCACACCATACATGTTCATATTTTATCCATACCATGCTCTTTCATTAAGACATCAAGTCTCTTTTCAAATTCAAATCACAAAGATGGCACATCTTTCACCAAAAGCACAAATACACTATTCACCACCTTACCAACATAACTATCCTGATATACATAATCTCCCATGCATATAATATGTTAATCCATGAGAATAAATACTTACCAAGTCTTGGAATAGGATAATCTTCACCAAAGAAAAGACTTAGGGTTCTTAGGGTTTGAGAGAACCAAAAAGAAAATATCTTGTAATTCTCAAAATGTGTTGTGTGTGTTTAAGAATAAAAATCTGATTTTGGGTACCTTATATAGTTCTCAAGTCATCCTTAGCCATTTTCTTGCATTAAATGCAATGGTCCCTTGGTCAAAGTGGAAGAATGGATCATTTTGCCCTTTGGGCCATGTCTTTTATTCCCTTTTGGGCCCTAATTTTGGGCCCAATTGCACATGTAGCTTAGCCCATCACCTTTCATGTATAATTCACCATTTATCTCATGTTTAAATAATTTCATAATGTCACGACAATATTCTCTTACGAGATTCTCATTCGTAGTCTCAATCCCCAAAATAGGAATTCTAGTCGCCCATGGCTTCATTGAACATTTTGGATAACTATTTATATTTCATGATTTGATCATGTAGGAGTATTTAGGAGTGTATTGGGGTATTTGAAGCTTTAACAACACTCAAAGAACTCCCAAGAACCAAAAGAAACCATCTAAGAATCGACGTAGAATTGCGTTGCGAAACGAGCCCGGGAAGGCAAAATCTTTGTGCCTTGCGCCACTGCTGCAAAGCAAGGCAGTGGAGCAAGAAATGCACCCTCTCTGAATCAGTGGCTTGCTCCACACCCCCTGAAACAGGGTAGTGGCGCAAGTTTCAGCACCTTGCTGAATGTTTTGGCCATTTCTTCAATACTTGCATATCTTCCAATACCTTATCAAAACACTTCAAAATACTTACTTAGTGATCTTAATAATCAAGTAAACATGACTCCAAGTCACAAAATGAGGTTAGAATGTGTACGGGGTATTACACAAATGCTCCACGAAATCACAAAACACCTCCTACAAGGGTCTAATTGCATGTACATGGCCAAATTTCAATTTTCTCGTCATTAGCATTACCAAATACATACTTATATCTCTCGAGACCTAAGAAAACATTATTCAACATCATCAAGTAGGATTGGAAAGGTACGAGGTGTTACATTCTTCCCCCCTTAGAAATATTCGTCCTCGAATGTTAGTAACATCGTCTCATGTACATCCCATGCATCTATATATTCACATATATATACATATACACATACACATACTACTTCCCGATACTTTCTTGTTATTTCTCAACTTCCGCACTTTGAATTTTCTCTTCCGTTTGAAACCACTACGGGTACTCCGACTTTATCATTTCTTTGGCTTTCCACGTGCTTTCTTCTATTTGTCAATTCCTATACCGTACCTTTCCTAATCTTTTCACTTACCCCTCTAGCATAGCAATATATATCTCTTAATAAGTAAGATTCTCCATAATTTGCACATTTTCAATAAAAGCAATGGATCTCGGCATATGGCCTATATTAGCTTGTAGCTACTATTGGACCACCTTAATCTTCTCTCTAGCCTAGTGAAAAAAATCTAACCCCCAAGCAATGTAGTTCCACCTGCTTGAAAATTTCGTCCATATAAACCTTTGTAAGGTACCATTTTTGGATACTTGAATAATAGATACTATTGTAAGCACATCCAATAAGGGGTAGATGATCATCCCAACTACCTTTGTAATACAATGTGTATGCTAGTAACATATTTCAAGTGTCTGTATTTTTTTATTTTTTTTACTGTTACCTCATCCAGTTGCCGATAATTAATACGCATTCTCAATGTGCCATTTCTCTTTTGTGTGTAACAACACCGGTGCACCCTACAGGGACATACTAAGTCTTACCAACTGACATGTATATACCTTTGACATAGCTTTCCTTACTTCAGGTTAGGAAACAAATTTATCTTTCCGTTCAAGGACGGTCTTTTGTGGAAGAAACAAGGAAATATACACTCGTAGCTTGGAAATCTTCGTGACATACAAGAAGTCAACCACTTCATAACCATTACAACATTAAAAATCCTTCATTTCCATCTCCATAATATCAACCATCATAACATGATCAAAAACATCTACTATACCATTACGATATAATCTTTTATCTTAGATTCACCAACTAGCGTATAGACTCCAATTAGCATAACTAGTAATTCTGGTTTCTTTCAAATTCGTTCCACAATCAATGGTGTAACATATCATAAGGGAGAATACGGGTCATTCAATGCATATACATCATGGTAATATACCTAAATACCTGTATCATCGTTAGGAGATGTTCCCTCATTCTGCCGGTCCACTAAAGCATAAGTGTGATGCTGGACCCCACTAGTACTGGATGCTCCTTTGGCACCTCTGCCACGACCAACAGACTGCACACTTTGGTCTAAAGAAGAAACCGATGCTGATGATGCCACAGTAGACCCCACAGGTCGTACCATACTACCCAAGCCTCGTCGTGGGCAGTCTCTCATTATGTGACCCGGTATACCACACCAATAACAAGCATTCTTTCCTCTCCGACATTCACCTTCATGAAATCATCTGTAAAACTGGCACAGTGGGCGAGAAGACCCTGTTATCTGTGAATCTGGCATCCTACCACTTTGCCCAATATGACTGCCCCTGAATCCTCGAGAGTGAGATGGAGCGCCTGTTGTGGAATAAGAGAATGAGGGTCTAGGCGGTAACATTTGAGATCCAGATCCTCCTGGGGACACTATAGACTGCCCCATGGATCTTGCCCATTTTACTGGACCTTCCTCAGATTTCTGTATCCTCTTTCTTTGCCTTTGGTCCTCCATTTTCTGTGCGAAGGCCTGAATTCTCGCTATATCCATATCTCGATTTAAGGCAGCGATAGTACAGTCCTGTACCAAATAAGGCTTCAATTTGTCCACATATCTATGTACTCTATCTTCCATCGTGGCCACCACATTTGGAGCATATCGTGCCAAGGAATTAAACTGCAAAATGTACTCTCTAACACTTATATTTCCTTGACATAAATTTAAAAACTGATCCGCACGAGCCTCACGGACTCATAGGGAAGATAGTGATCCAAAAATACCGCTTTAAATTCTTTCCACGTAGGTGGGTTTGCACCAATACCTCAAGCTTTCTTCCAGTCCTCATACCACAATATAGCCTTGCCCTTCAACCTATAAACTGCTAGCTCAACCGTTTCTACTCCTGTTACATGCATTACCTCCAAAGCTCTCTGGATTTGATCCACGAAGTCCTGTGGATCTGCTTTCAAGTCTGACCCAGTGAATATAGGAGGGTCCAGTTTCAAGAAATCCTGTGTTCTGCGACTTGCCACTCTAGCCGCATCATCATCATGTGTCATTGGACCAGCTCGTCCTTGACTCTGGGCTGCCACTAATTGTGTCAACATATGAACTGCATTTCTAAGATCCTGGTCCGTATTATTGACTGGTGGTTCTACAGGTACGCTTCTCCTACTCGACTCTTCTGGTACAGAGGGAGTGGAGGAAGCTCGTGACACAAATTCATGCTCAGTATCGCCTTGATTTACTTGATCAGGTGGTGGTATACTGGTTCCTTCACCAGCAATTCTATCTATTCTCTTACTTTTTCCTCGACCTCGTCTTGTCATCGGTATTTTCTATATCAAAGAGAAACATTTACCATGGTCAGATTTCAATTCAACTTACAACACTGGCTCTATTGCACGATCTAGAATTGAAGAAGAGAAACAACATCCTAAATATCCCGTAGCCTCCTACTTATAAATGTGGTGCACAACACATCGATAAGTAAGACTCTACTCAGACACGGCTTTGTAGACACCCTTAGAATGACCTGCTCTGATACCACTTTTGTCACGCCCCGACTTCCAACGAGGCGTGATTGACACCCGAAGCTGATATGGCCTGAGAGAACCAATCATTGCTCATGAACATTCATATGCATGTCCTCGTGTAAATCTCATTATTTCTCATGCAACTATGCGGAAGTCATGGACATGGAAACATATGTCATAGCTATATATGTAAAAACTTGGTCGTTTGAGCCATCAAGTCAAAATGACATGTACCTTCACATTTATACACCCACATCCGTCTACAAAAGCCTCTAACAAAATGCATTGACCAAAATGAACTAAAAGTCGGGACAAGTCCCCGTTTTATACAACATGTACAAAATCAAAACACATGTACAACAGTGACTCTGAGAAGCCCCAAACTAACTGGAGTTCAACAAAGATCTACAACACTGACAATCTACTGTGGAGGCCTACTAGTACCTGTGCCTGCAGCAAGTAAAATAATTTCCCCAAAAGGGGTCAGTACGAAGAATGTACTGAGTATGTAAGGCCATATGAAAGTATGTTAAGAACTCAAGTTCAAATGCATAACCAATATAGATAAGTCACAATGTAGATGAGTCACTATTCTGTACTTTGGAAGCCATGTATATTACATTCATTCTTTCTCTTGCCTTTACTTTACTTTACATATGTTGTCTGGGCCCTCATCATGCAGGTGTTCTTTTCACCCCATGGATAACATATCATCGTCATGCAGGTATTCTTTTCACCCCATGGATAAGATCATATCGGCATACGGGTGTCCTTTGCACCCCATGGATAAAGTAACAGCATCATGCGGGTGTTCTTGCACCCCATGGATAGAATAACATCATCATGCAGGTATTTGCACCCCATGGATAACACCCAATAACACAACCAATATGCATTACTTTATTCTTACTTCATTTCTTTATTTTTGAGATTGATATCTTTACTTGTGAGAGATTTATTCTTTTGCTTATGAGAGATCGATACAATCACTTATGAGAGATTGATTCTATGATAGTCATAACTTACTTGAAGTTTTGGCTCATTAACCAATGAGTGAGAGACATGAGAATAAACATTGTGAGAAACATAACATTATTAGCACCATAACACCATTCGAACCACTGGACAATAATCCATGAACAAGAGACATGAGTATAATCACTATTGGATCTTTGGAACACAACCTTATTGGATTTTTGGAACATTATCAATGAATATAAGACATATGATTCACAATTGATCAATGAGTATGAAGCATGTGATATTGACAATTGGTAACCGCAAATAGGATACCTTAGCACATTTCGGGATAGGATGAGCACAATGTCAATGTGAATACTATTTGCCGCAGAAAGATACGGACAGAGTAACCTTACATACCTTGTACTCTCAATACGGATATACAATCTTAGATGTGCATACAATAGTCCCGCTCCTTCTTTATGTGTCACTCGACAACACAAATATATAACAGGATTCACATTAACCATCAACTACTTTACAAATGCATAGAACATTAATGAGTTACATATTTGCCTTTAAACATGCTTCCCCTTGACAAAACCATTGATGAAATTATTATCCCAAAAATCCCCCAATATTCCATACATTGACCAATAAATGAGAATCAAGACATTTCACCACAACACTTCTCCTTTACACTTTCTTACCCACACCACATCACAAATAATCCATCAAATTACCTTAATACACCTCATAGCACATATCGGCCAAAATCTCACAATTTACACTTTTAGAAAAATAACAAGTTAAATAACAAAATCACACCATACATGTTCATATTTTATCCATACCATGCTCTTTCATTAAGACATCAAGTCTCTTTTCAAATTCAAATCACAAAGATGGCACATCTTTCACCAAAAGCACAAATACACTATTCACCACCTTGCCAACATAACTATCCTGATATACATAATCTCCCATGCATATAATATGTTAATCCATGAGAATAAATACTTACCAAGTCTTGGAATAGGATAATCTTCACCAAAGAAAAGACTTAGGGTTCTTAGGGTTTGAGAGAACCAAAAAGAAAATATCTTGTAATTCTCAAAATGTGTTGTGTGTGTTTAAGAATAAAAATCTGATTTTGGGTACCTTATATAGTTCTCAAGTCATCCTTAGCCATTTTCTTGCATTAAATGCAATGGTCCCTTGGTCAAAGTGGAAGAATGGATCATTTTGCCCTTTGGGCCATGTCTTTTATTCCCTTTTGGGCCCAATTGCACATGTAGCTTAGCCCATCACCTTTCATGTATAATTCACCATTTATCTCATGTTTAAATAATTCCATAATGTCACGACAATATTCTCTTACGAGATTCTCATTCGTAGTCTCAATCCCCAAAATAGGAATTCTAGTCGCCCATGGCTTCATTGAACATTTTGGATAACTATTTATATTTCATTATTTGATCATGTAGGAGTATTTAGGAGTGTATTGAGGTATTTGAAGCTTTAAAAACACTCAAAGAACTCCCAAGAACCAAAAGAAACCATCTAAGAATCGACGTAGAATTGCGTTGCGAAACGAGCCCGGGAAGGCAAAATCTTTGTGCCTTGCACCACTGCTGCAAAGAAAGGCAGTGGAGCAAGAAATGCACCCTCTCTGAATTAGTGGCTTGCGCCACACCCCCTGAAACAGGGTAGTGGCGCAAGTTTCAGCACCTTGCTGAATTTTTTGGTCATTTCTTCAATACTTGCATATCTTCCAATACCTTTTCAAAATACTTACTTAGTGATATTAATCTTCAATTAAACATGACTCCAAGTCACAAAATGAGGTTAGAATGTGTACGGGGTATTACACAAATGCTCCACGAAATCACAAAACACCTCCTACAAGGGTCTAATTGCATGTTCGTGGCCAAATTTCAATTTTCTCGTCATTAGCATTACCAAATACATACTTATATCTCTAGACACCAAAGAAAACATTATTCAACATCATCAAGTAGGGTTGGGAATGTATGGGGTATTACATGTACACTATATGCTGCAGAAGGATACGGAAAGAGTAACCTCAATACGACTATACAATCTTAGATGTGCATACAATGTCCCGCTCCTTCCTTATATTTCACTCTACAATACAAATACATAATGGAATTTACATTAACCACCAACTACCTTTCTAATGCACATAACGTCAATGAGTTACATGTTTGCCTTTAAAATGTCATTTCCCCCTTGACAATACCATTGATAAAAGCATCATATCAATAATCCCACAATATTCCCAACATTGACCAAAATAGCATAAACCATTAGCATGTCAAACCAAGTTCGTACTTTCCACTCTTCATCACCACAACATCACAATTATTCCATCAAATTACTTCAATACACCTCACAACAACAAATCGGCCAAAATCCCATAATTTACACTTATATGAAAATAACAAGTTTAATAACATAATCACACCATTCATGTTATTATTTCGTTCATACCATGCTCTTTCATCAAACTCACATGTCATATTTCAAGTTACAATTCCATGGATTTCACATCTTCCACAAAAATACAAAGTGCCATATCCAACACTTCCAAGCATAACCAACATGATTTACATACTCTCCCATGCATATAATATATTATTCCATAAGAATAATTACTTACCTAAGCTTGAAAATTGATGATTTTGCTCCAAGAAGTTGGCTTAGGGTTCTTGAGAGTTGAGAGAAATTTTGGGAAATTTCTAGAAATGTATAGTGTGATCCTTTGAATAAAATCAGATTTTTCCACTTATTTATAGTCCCTCAAGTCTCCTTGGCATTAAATGCCATGTATAAGGGGTCAAAGGGTGAAGAATGGGTCATTTGACCTATTTTGGCCAATGTTTTGTTTCTATTTGTGGGCCTTTTAGTGAGCCCAATTCACTCAAACCAATAAAATAAATAATTTCTCATGTTAAACTCATTTCATATGCGTTACGACGATATTCCCACTCACGGTATTCATATTCGTAGCCTCAATCCCAAAAACAAGTGATTCTAGCCACGTATGGTCTATTTTGTCCAAAAGGGTAAAACCGTCATTTTGATGCCAAATTCGTTCTCGAGTAATTTTATCATACCAATATAATACTTTACTCATTTCATGTATATACTCGTGGTTGTAGAAGAAACGTGAAAAAAATCGGCTCGGTACGACCCCGAGTACCCTTGGGACTTAGAAAATTTCCAACTTTTGAAAAAGTGGCAAAACCAGCCTGGCACGCCCTTGGGCTCTCCAGCTTGCTGCCTCTGGGCACAAAAATTTGTCCCAAAGCGGCGTGGCATGCCCTCTGGCGCGCCCCAACCTTATTTTTTTTGAAAATTTTGTTTTTCGACTTTTCTTCGCGGGTTTGGTTAGATACTTCAAGCCCTATTCTTTAACATACTTCTTACCCTTAATATACTTTGTTTAGAGGTCCTCTTAGCCTCATTTTGAACCCCACAAATGCTCCACGAAAATCACAAAACACCTCCTACGAAGGGTTAATCGCATGTACGAGGCCAAATTTCAATTTTCTCATCATTAACATTACCAAATACATGCTTATAGCTCTCATCACCTAAGTACACATTATTGAATGTCGTCAAGTAGGGTTGGGAAGGTACGGGGTGTTACATCCGGTTCACTCAAGGAACCATCACACTCACTAGCCATGACCTACAGGGGATGAGCTCTTGTCCATGTACCAAATCTCAGACATCAAATGTCTGTCAATCTTATACCACTCAATCCCGTGAAGATGTCCAAATATCGATACATCCCACAATAGTGAATAAATAAGCCCGTGAAGATGCTCAAATACTGGTACATCCTACAAATAATCAAGATATTACCATAATCACAACAACAATGAGTATTCAACAATTACACTTGCACAACCAACCAGATTTTATGGCAACTCATTACAATGATTAACAATCAGGATATCAATCAAGCCTTTACTTCTTTTAAACATGCCTTATATCAAGTAATACAAGGGAGAGTTAGCAAGCACATAAAACTCAAGTTGAATTTCAATTATGCAATACCATCACCTACGGTTTCACACATAAAACTCGTGTCATCATGCACCCCATCCGTTCATCCTAACATTGATACTTTACGAATTTCTCATTTCTCTAGTTACCACCATAGATTCTTCGGAATCCACCAATACCAACCACCTGTAAAGTAGGCACTTAATAGGCTTAACCCAATTTCTGGGTACAACATCGCTTTTAAATCATGAAAGAATGAACAACAAGGTAAACACATTAATTAATGTACAATTTTAATATCACTAAAAAACAGCAAATTCCACCCAATTGATCGAGTTTTTATTCATTTTATCCATCCAAACACCGTTTCCGAAGGCCTAAGCATGCAATCTCCTATCAATCTACATCATGTTTATGCTTTCTAACCTAGGTCAAAACTACTCAATTAAACCTAGCCTACCTGGATGCCAAGCAACATCTATGGAGGCATGAACACGAGCTTTTGACTCCGTGAAAGTGAATTTGGACGTGAAATCCGCGAGAAAACTATGAGTTTTACCCCATTAAAGCAAAATCCATCCTCAACATTGCTCCCAGGCCATGAGGTAACCCTAGGAGGATTTTTAGAGCAAACCTCATCCTTTTTACAACTGAAGAGGAGAAAGGAAAATATTAAAAATCGCACCTGAGATTCTGGTCCCGTCACCCCGCTATAGCGGGATGACGTCATCCCTACCCAAAAATTTCAAATTTCAAAATTTTTAGTCGTGTCGTCCCATGCTAATTCAAGATCGTATTTTTAAAATTCCCTGTAACCCATACCCATAACGAGATATCTTTTAATAACGACGGAACAGGTCATTACACATTTTCACCTTTACCATTTTTTGCAAATGTCAAAATTTCAAACACACCATCATTAATCTGATAGGTCATCATATCAATATGTGATTGAGCTCTTTTCCAATATTCTTGAAGCTTGTTCTCTACACCAAGGGGAAACGGAACTTTTTTTCTATTAAAGCAGTAGCAAGGTTGTCCCTTTCAACAAAACGGTCAACTAAAGTTTCAAAGGTCATGTGAACTATTGCAGTCACTGGAAGCCCCCGAGCTTTCTTCAACAAACCATTGTACGACTTAGATATATTGGTTGTCATAGCCCCCCATTTACAACTGCCATCCATGTACATTGTCCATTTTTCCAAAGGATGATTATATAACCATCTATACGCTTCAGGGGACACTGCTTCAATTTGTTGCATCCTTTGCAAGAAATTCTTTTTCTGATGCTCCGTAGCAGCCACCCACATTAGATTTTTGAGTTTAAAAAAATTCTATTAAAATTGGCTTTCAAGTGTCAAACACAAAACCTGTGGTGTGTTCTTTGTGGTTGCAACCAATCGTAAGATTGAACACACTGCAAGATTCCTTTATGATGGTTCAAAATGAGGCCAATGTTTTCTCGCTCACCAACAACATACCTCCATAAAGCGTGAGAAATCATGACCAAGACTCAAAACTTTCACGAGCCACTAAAGCGTATGCGAGTGGAAAAATATTTCCGTTCACATTAATTATAATGAAAATTAATAGTTTAATATCATGCATGCCATAAAGATGAGTGTCGTCTATTGAAATGGTAGGCCTACAACTTTTAAAACCATCAATGCTTGCCTTAAAAGTCCAAAATAAAAACTTGAATATCTCCTCACCTTGCATTGTTGTTGAATTGTGCTCCCACTCAATAATAGTGCCTGGATTGAAAGATTACAATGTTGTAATATATGCAGGTAATGCCTTGAAAGAATTTTCAAAATCACCTTACACCATCTTAAATGCCTTCCTTCGACCTTTTTGAGCTTTCCGGTAACTGGGAGTATAATGGTGCAACCCTTTGATGTTTTTGCAAACCATCTTGATGCTAATATTTGGGTCCTTCATAATATAGGGTATGAATGAAGTAGCAATCAAGTCGTTGTTTAAATGAAAATGATCCTCCTTATATTTATCCGGATTACAAGTATACTCAATCATTTTTCTTGTCTTTTACATTCCACCGAAAACCGTTCTAAAGCGTATCATTCATTTGCACCCCAACATATATTGCTTGCAAATAACCTTCCAATTGTCTCCTTTAGATTGATCACAAAGGAATTCCATCCCTTTTGACCAGATTATACTTTCTCACAACGAATTTCATTTGCTTTTTGTTTATGAATAACATACCTAAATGCAGATACGAAACAATATTATTAATAATAACACCAACTAAAAATTTTCAGTTTAATATTTTTATGTATTAAAAACTAGCCTGACTTAATATATTCAGGATTATTCTAATTCTAAAGTGGAGTTCGAACTCAATCATTACCGATCATGCACCTAAACTCTTCTGGACTTTCTTGAGTGTGATCCAAATATGAAATTGCTATGGAAGAATGATTATTGGTATAGTCACCAGTGGGTGCAGACTCTCCATTAAAATTTTCATCATCATCATCATTAGAAGTTTAATTATCGTCTGATGATTCATAATATAAAGGCTCGTCACTATCCAACTCCACTTGAACATCATCATTGTTGTTCACAATTTCTGTGAGTTGAGTGAGTGTACCTCCACAATCATTAAATCTACAAAATGAATAAATCATCTAATTAAGTATTAAAAAAAACCTACTTAATTAAATAAAATGGATTGTTTATCTATCGAAGAAGGACATTGTGGACCACTTGAATTAAAAAAAATTCAAATTCATAGACGCATTGCTAAGTCCTCCCATATCAAAATTATTCACAAGTCCGGGAGAATTTTGATAGTGTGTTTCAAACCCACCATCAAATTGTTGTTCCATTACCCCTCTTGAAGAATCAATAATTAAAATCGATGAATGACTAACTCAAAGATCAAACTCACTATCCGTGGGTTCTTGAATGATAGGGGAACGCTCAACTGACGCATACATGTCAAGCGTCTGTAGATTAAGGCGATTACCAAAAATTTCAACACTACAAAGAAATAAAGATAAAGAATCATCATTCCAAATTGGGGTTTCACCAAATATTGCTTGTCCGTTGGACGTAAAATAACTTGGATATCGACTAGAAATAACCACTCGATCTTCCGAATTAGTAATACCCATTTTACTCCTAAACAATCTTTTCAAACGATCATATTTGAGGGATAACGGAAATGATTGAACTACTACAGGACGCCAACTATATCGCACCAACCACCATCATGCAAAACCTCACCATCCCAATATAAACGTACTCTTACCTTATATCCATCTTTGAATTAAAAATGAGTAAGGTTCAAAAAAAAATTTGATTTATGCACTCAAACGATTCACTATGTGCTGGAGTGCATAAATCACTGTGTTTGGATGAAAAATTTTGCACTCCAGCAGTCGTTATTCACTATGTGCTGCTAATTAATTATTTAAACTATATTATAGAACATTCTCGAATCCAAACCACCTCAAATTCCATAGGAACTCCTACTGTTGTTAATTAAAACCCACCATTTTTTTTCTTTTTCTTATTATTCATTCTTAATTTCTCGGTTATAATCTCTTACTCTATATTGATCTACGTTCCTTGATTGGAAAATTTGACTATCATATCGCTCTCATTATATCATAGCATTTGCTAAACGAAAAATAATATTGCTACATGTCATGAAAAAAAATATGTATGCCGTCAGATTTCAAGGAAAATAAATATTCAATTTATGAGAAATATATTCTTACTTATGATGGAAAAGACAAAAGAAAATCATAGATACGTATTTCGATTGTATCTATTGTCTTATACTAAGAGTTTGAGTTTAATTATTTTTATCATTTTTCCAAATTCGATTTTATTTCATTATTTAATTGAAAGGAATGAAAAAGTTACAAACTTATTTAGCCTAGGGGACAATTGCCGATGGTTCATGCTAATGGAAAAGTTAGACTAAAGACTATATATTACACTGGTTATTGACAATTATATTCGAATGCTTAGATCAATAAGGTTATATTTATATATATATATATATATATATATATATATATATATATATATATATATTATTCACATTATAAGAAAAGAAATTTTGTTAGATAATCGTTTGACGCAATAAAGGTGCCCCAAAGTCAACTTGATTTCTGGAATTATCACTACAACAAAAATAACCTTTAGCGGCAATAAATATACACTTTAACAAGAGTGTTAAAAATTTTACCGGCATTAGTTAAATGTCATTGGATTCAATGTCGCTATAGGCTTTAGGGGCATTTACAAAGAAAGCTACAATGTAATTGTCACTAGTAAATGCCACTAAAACACATATATAGCGGCAATTAAGTTATTGCCATTAATTAATTGTCACTAAAGATCATTTTTGGTGTAGTGTATTGAAACAAAGATTTAACCTTTAAAGAAAGATGAAATAGCAAAGATAATCACCTCTATTCTAATTTAAAATGTTCATTGATAATCATCATTTATGGAATTAATTTCTGTCAGAGGTCCGTATTTCTGAAAGAATTTTAAAACAACCATCGAGGTCGATCGATTTTTTCAATTTTCTGAAAAAGATTGCAAAAACATCGACCAATCTCAGTTTGTTAGCGGTCAGTTTTCTGAGAAAAAATGGCAACAAATACCTACTTTACACACCTACTCACATGTTAATTAAAAATAATTGCGATGCACAACTAATTCCAACACTACGTATTGTCAATTAATTACCCAAACTACAATAGAACATGCTCCAACCCAAATCACCTCAAATTCCAAAATGGAACTCCTTCAATAGAACTATCAATCAAAACCCACCAACAAGTCATAAATTAAATTTTATATTATTTTATTAAAAATACCAGTATATTCTTGTTAAAAGAAGAAGGAACTATGCAGCTTCAGGAAATACCATTGTAACAGTGTTAATTGATTTTTGGAAATTAGTTAGTTAACAGTGTATTGTAGCCTATTAAGTTAGTTAAGCTATAACTGAATAGCTAAGTTTCTAGATACTTCTATACTTCACTATACATACTAGTTAACACACTATGTAATGTTATGTTGAAAGATTCAATCAGTTAGAAATCTCTCTACTCTCTTCTTCTTCTTCTCTTCTGTATCATTTCTTCTTCTTCCTCATCTATTTCTGCAGAGTTCAATCATTCAAGAACTCTGATTCTGCTCATGGTATCAGAGCAATACAATTCTGAAATTATCATTTATATTCTTTTTCGAAATTAAAAATTTTGTTTTCGCGAATACAATTCTGAAAAACAATTTCAAGATTCTCAAGAAGTTACTACATAATAATGGCAATGCCTTCTAACAATACTGGGGAATCATCAAGTGCAGCAGCTGCTGCGACAGGAGTTCAGAATGCTATACGGATCGATTACAATCACCCTTTATTTCTGTATCCATCTGATGTAAGTGGTTTGCAGATCATCTCTTTTCAATTAACTGGTATTGAGAATTACTCTATGTTGTTTTGATCCTTGAGATTGTCTTTGTTAGGAAGAAATAAGTTAGAATTGGAAGATGGTTCAAGTTCTGATACAATCCAAATCCCCTCTAAGCCATTCACGAGAAGTCAAGCACGAGAGCTCCAAGCGCTCCAAGGATTGTTCATGAAACGAGAGGTACTTGAAGACATCCTAATACCATCCAAGGGGTGCTATGTGTTGGTGATTATGTCTAAGGAGGATGGAGGGACATTGGAGGGATCAAACAGAGACAAAAAGGAGCAAAACGACACACAGACTGCACTGGAAAGCTCACCTGCGCACGCAGGTGAGCCATATGCGGGCGCAGATGCTGGTCAGTGGCATCTGCGACCCTGACTTGCAGGCACAAATGCCTACCTGCGTGAGCAGGTGGCCTATCTCGACTGCATACTGAAATTTGATGGAATAGGTCACCTTTTTGGGCCCAATTTTGTATTAAATGACCCAATGGTATAACTACCAACCCATGTATTAATTTTCATTAGTTTTTGCTTAATATTGATGAACATTACTCTTAAGAGAGAGTGTGGTGAGCTTTTGTTGAATCGTGGCTTAGAAACGTGTGGTTCCGAGGGCGCCTCGATTCCCTCTTGGTCACCGTAGAAGTTAGGTGTTGGTTGATGAATGTAATTAAGGGTTTTAGGATTTAATATATCCTATCGTTCTTGATTATTGTCTCTTCTTGTGTCTAATTTATCTATCTATCTTTACGTTCTGTATTTTTGATTCTATCGTTTCCTCGTGTTTTCGTAGTTATTGTTGACATCGTAGTTTGTAAGCTATCATTTGGTATCATAGCCGAGCTTGAATTCGTTCCCACGAATTCAATCTTGGGTGTGTTTTCCAAAGGAGGATTCGAAAATCATAAAAAAAAAAAAAAAAAAAAGATCTGCACATTTTTCGTTTCTCCAGAAAATCCCAAAATATATTTTTATGTTGTGAGTTTTCTTGTTGTTTCTATACTAGGGTTGTTTCCTCTAGTGTGTGTGAGTTGGAATATTGAGCTTTGAATTTTTTTGGAGGTGTTTGACTTGAAGAAAGTTGAAAAGTGGATTTTAGATCTTGCTATGTTGGTGTGGATTCGAAGGATAAGAATTGTTGAAAAGTGTTCCTCACGTCAAAGGGAACCTAGATCTAAAAGAGCGGCAAATTCCGAGGTCTCTTGGTTGAGGTTCAAATTTGGTGTTCTTGTTTTTCTTGTTGTTCTTGAAGCACATTCATACCTTCATATATTCAAAGAAGAGGGTATCAAAAGGGTGTTGTTTGATCTTCTAAAAAAAGAAAATCCAAGAGAGAGAGTGGAAAAGGGACCACAGCAACTCAAAAATTGGAGTTTCCAGCGACCCGGGCAGAAGCATCTGCGCCCCCACCTGCGCGCGCAGGTGGGCATCTGCGGCCGCAGGTGACCAACACAGGTCACCTGCCCAGTTTCTGTTTCCATCTGCGACCAGCCACCTGCGAGGGTATGTCACGACCTGCGTCCGCAGGTCACTCCAACGCACATCACAGGTCCAAAATTCAATTTTACTCAAGTTCCATTTTCTTGGTTTCATTTCTTAATTCCTTATTTTATTTCTTGATTCCTAAACTAATTATCAATGGGTAATTGTCCTTACTTAGTTGGTCGATTAGTTCTTGAATCCATTTTTTTTCTTGGTCCATTTTTTCTTGTGAGCTTTTCTAGCTTTCATTTTCGTCGATAAATTCTTGATTCAAGTCCGTAAATTATTTCTTTGCGTCTTTCTAACAAGAATCCAATCCGATTAAGAGTAGCAATTGACACCTCGATTACCATCGGAGTATAAGCCATCCTTCAACATTTGCGGAGCCAAGTGTGAGGAATACCAAGGTGTGTAGAGTTGTGAGGCTATTTCTTTAACACTAACTTGTTTGTTGTTTGTGTATAGTGTGGTTCCAGCAAGTACAATGACTTCGGAGGATGAAACACCCTTAATTAGGGATGTCGACAGTTCGAGTGCAATTTTGGTGGCCATTGAATCGTTAAACCAAAAATTGGACTCTATGGAGGGTAGGATAGTGAACATGGAAGGACGTTTAAACTCCCCACAATCCACTCCCCAAAATTCCCATGCCTCGTCTAGCGGACACGCTCAAGACATACCCGCTGCCATCACTCCAGAAACACTTCACCAAATGTTCAATCCCCCGAAACAAACACAAGACCAAATACTCCCTAACCAAAGAATACCCCAAGCACCCCAAAACCAAAATCCACCACCTCAAGTTCCACTAAACCGAAATCCCCCACTCCAAATACCACGCAACCAAAACCAACCCATCCAAGTTGAGGGAGTAGGAGAAGAGGAACCCCCAAGTGGAGTTTGAAGGGTATGATGAAGAAGCTGTGCATGCGGAGTATTGGAGGAATAGACCATTTCCTCCACAAGGATTCCGAGGTTGAGGAGGAAGATTTGGGCCGGCGCCCTATGGTAGAGGGAACTTAGGGAATCGTCACCGAGGCAAGAACCTATGGAACTATAATTACAACCAAGGTGGCCCCGGAGGTCCAGATAATGGGATCAATTCAATCAAGCTTAGTCTTCCAACTTTCAAGGGATAGAGTGATCCCGAAGCTTATTTGAATTGGGAGTCTACTAGTGAAAGAATCTTTCAAGTCAATGACCTCACGGATGACAAGAAGAGTTGCTATGCCATAGCCCAATTTGAGGGGTTTGCTAACACATGGTGGGAATATGCCAAGCGATTTGAGAATGTCCTAAATGAGGGACGACCACCACCGTGGGATGCTTTGAAGGCTATCATGAGAAGGAAGTATGTGTCGGAAAGGTATAGGCATGAGTTACGTGTCAAGTTGTACAATCTAAGGCAAGGGAACAAGAATGTCTTAACCTACTTTGATGAGTTCCAATAATTGATCTTGAAGATTGAGTATCAAGAGAATGCGGAACATGCCATCATCCGTTTCAAGGTCAGTTTGAGCAAAGAGATCTCCTCATCCATGACTTGCCATAGGTTTGCTACCCTAGAAGAGGTCTTTCAAGCGGCTTTA
This sequence comes from Capsicum rhomboideum, assembly GCA_031232105.1. Classification (NCBI taxonomy): domain Eukaryota; kingdom Viridiplantae; phylum Streptophyta; class Magnoliopsida; order Solanales; family Solanaceae; genus Capsicum; species Capsicum rhomboideum. Next base: position 23,639,669 of record CP124713.1, on the reverse strand, counting down.
GAAGTTGAGAGAGACCTCAAGGAACGAGCACCTTTCAAACCCAAGGGGTATTCATCCGCTAGTCCATGGAGTAAAGGCAAGGAGGTAGTCCAACCTTCTTAGGGATGGAACAAGAACAAGGACATCAACAAAGCCAATGACAAGAAGCACATTGAGAAGGCTAACCCAAAGTACCCACCAAGGAACGAAGGTAACAAATATCCAACTCCTATTTCTAAAGGGTTTCAATGTTTTAAATGTCAAGGTTGGGGACATAAGGCAAGTGAATGTCCTAATCGGAGGAATGTGATCCTTAGAGAAGGGGGAATATTTTACCTTGGGGAAGAGGTAGGGCACGAAGATGAAAATGAAGGAGATGTCCAAGAAGGTGATAAGTTAGAAGAAGATGAGCAAGTAGAGGAAGAATATGAGGATGCTTGGCCTCAAGATGGAGAGTTTGAAGTCCCAAACTTTGTGGTAAGGCGAGCGATGGTTAGTAAGGCCATAGATGACCCTAGTCAAAGGGAAAATCTATTTCATACTAAATGCCTTATAAAGGAGAATATATGCTCATTGGTCATTGATAGTGGGAGTTGTGCAAATGTAGCTAGTGCCACCATGGTCGATTTCTTGAAGTTACCCACCACCAAGCATGCCGAACCCTACAAGCTCCAATGGTTAAATGAGTGTGGAGAATTAAAGGTGACTAGACAAGCTATGATCCGGTTCAAGATTGGGAATTACCATGATGAAATACTTTGTGATGTTATTCCCATGCAAGCTTGTCATATTTTGCTTGGAAGACCATGGCAATACGATCGTTCAACCAAGCATGATGGAAAAACCAATCGATATTCTCTTGAGGTGAACGGTCAAAAGTTTACCCTTCACCCTTTTTCACCATCACAAGTAAATGAAGTACATCAAAGAATGAGAGAGTTGAAGGAGAAAGGTGGAAAGAAGGGAAAGGAGGAGTCCTGTGAAGAGGAAAGCGGTGAAGCAAAAGAGAAGGGAAAGTTGAAAGGAAAGACCCAAATGGTGATGTTGGCAAGAAACAAGGATTTATTTGAGGAGGCTAATGATGAGGAGCCCATACTCCTTTTAGACCATGCTTTTCATGCTAACCACTCTACTTCTCTTCTTCCCCATTCTATTTCTCTTGTTTTGCAGGAGTTCGAAGACATGTTTCGCAAGGAGCTACCAAAGGGGTTACCCCCACTACGGGGAATTGAACATCAAATAGCCTTCGTGCCGGGCTCACAATTGCCCAACAAACCGGCTTATAGAAGTAACCCAACGGATACCAAAGAACTCCAAAGGAAAGTTGAGAAACTTCTCAACAAAGGATATATCAAGGAAAGCATGAGCCCATGTGCGGTCCCGGTATTATTGGTGCCAAAGAAAGATAGGACTTGGCGTATGTGTATTGATTATCGGGCCATCAACAAGATAACGGTAAAGTATCGCCACCCTATCCCTAGATTAGACGATATGCTAGATGAATTAAATGGTTCTTGTGTGTTTTCAAAGATTGATCTTAGGAGTGGATACCATCAAATCTGGATGAGTCTCGGAGATGAATGGAAAACCGCCTTCAAGACCAAGTTTGGTCTCTATGAATGGATAGTTATGCCGTTTGGACTCACCAATGCTCCTAGTACCTTTATGCGGTTAATGAACCATGTGATGAAACCTTTTATAGGGAAGTTTGTTGTGGTATACTTTGATGATATCTTAGTTTATAGCAAGTCCATAGATGACCATGCCGAACATTTGAGATGTGTTTTTGATAAGCTTAGAAAGGAACAATTGTTTGCTAACCTTGAAAAATGCTCTTTTTGTGTTGATGAGGTTGTCTTTTTGGGATTTGTTGTAAGCTCCCGGGGAGTGGAAGTGGATGAATCCAAGATAGACGCTATAAGAAATTGGCCAACTCCACAATCCATTGGTGATGTGAGAAGCTTTCATGGAATGGCTAGTTTCTATAGAAGGTTTGTCAAAGGGTTTAGCACCATAGCCGCCCCATTGACCGAGGTAATCCGGAAGGATAAGCCCTTTAAGTGGGGTGATGAGCAAGCAAAGGCGTTTGAAACCTTGAAAACAATGCTTAGCTCCGCTCCTTTGTTACAATTGCCCGACTTCAAAAAAATGTTTGAAGTCGAATGTGATGCTAGCAAGGTAGGCATTGGGGCCGTCTTAATGCAAGACCAAAAACCCATTGCATACTTTAGCGAAAAGCTAAAAGGGGCAACCTTGAACTACTCTACGTATGATCTTGAGTTGTACGCCTTGATTAGAGCTTTGGGCAATTGGCAACACTACTTGTGGCCTAAGGAATTTGTGATTCGTACCGACCATGAGTCTTTGAAACACCTTAGGGCCCAAGACAAATTAAACAAACGGCATGCCAAGTGGATTGAGTTCTTAGAAACTTTCCCTTATGTGATCCAATACAAAAAGGGGAAGGAGAACGTTGTGGCCGATGCCTTGTCCCGAAAACATGTGTTGCTTAGTACTTTGTCTTCTAAATTGATTGGATTTGAATACTTGAAGACATTGTACCCCGCGGACCCCAAGTTTGCTCAAATCTTTAAAGATTGTGAGGAATGGGAAAGGGAAAAATGGCTTAGGGATAGAACTACTATGCCCTACTCAAAATTTGATGGGTTCTTATTCAAAGGAAAAAGATTGTGTGTGCCCTCTAGCTCTTGGAGAGAGTTATTTGTGACAGAGGCACACAATGGTGGTATGATGGGTCACTTTGGAGTTGATAAGACCCTTGGAATCTTAGAGGAACAATTCTATTGGCCCAAAATACGTCATGATGTTGCCCGAATTTGTGGTCAATGTATGGATTGTAGAAGTGCGAAATCCCGCCTTCTCCCTCAAGGGTTATATACCCCACTTCCCACTCCCCTACGCCCATGGCTAGACATCTCTATGGATTTTGTGTTGGGTTTGCCTAGGACAAGGAGGGGAAGAGATAGTATATTTGTCGTGGTTGACCGATTTTCTAAAATAGCCCATTTCATTCTGTGTCATAAGTGTGATGATGCCCCTAGCGTGGCATCTTTGTTTGTAGAACATGTTGTAAAGATCCACGGAATTCCCCGGACCATTGTTAGTGATAGGGACTCCAAGTTCCTTGGTCACTTTTGGAGAACATTGTGGGGTAGGCTTGGCACCAAATTGCTCTTCTCTACGTCTTTCCACCCACAAATCGATGGTCAAACCGAGGTTGTGAATAGGACCTTGGGTTCTATGCTACGCACCATGGTTAAAGGAAAAATGGCCTCTTGGGAGGATCACCTACCTCTAGTCGAATTTGCCTACAATCGTGTTATTCACTCGGCTATTGGTATGACCCCTTTTGAATGTATTTATGGTTGTAACCCCCTAACCCCATTAGATCTCTCTCCGTTGTCTAGTGATGTTGTGATTAGCTTAGATGGGAAACAAAGGGCCGACGCCATGAAAAAGATGCATGAAAAGGTGAGGCTTCAACTTGAAAAAAGGAATCAAACCATCGCCAAGAGAGTAAACAAAGATAGGAGGAGACTTGTACTTGAACCGGGCAACTGGGTATGGATACATCTCCGGAAATACCAATTCCCAACCCAAAGGAAGGCTAAGTTGATGCCTCGAGGTGATGGCCCATTTCAAGTACTTGAGAGGATAAATGACAATGCCTACAAAATTGACCTACCACCGGAGTATCAAGTGCACCACACATTTAACGTGTGTGATCTCTCACCTTTCGACGTGATGGAGGATGAGAATTTGAGGTCAAATTCTTCTTAAGATGGAGAGGATGATACAATCCAAATCCCCTCTAAGCCATTCACGAGAAGTCAAGCACGAGAGCTCCAAGCGCTCCAAGGATTGTTCATGAAACGAGAGGTACTTGAAGACATCCTAATACCATCCAAGGGGTGCAATGTGTTGGTGATTATGTCTAAGGAGGATGGAGGGACATTGGAGGGATCAAACGGAGACAAAAAGGAGCAAAACGACACACAGACTGCACTGGAAAGCTCACCTGCGCGCGCAGGTGATCCATCTGCGGGCGCAGATGCTGGTCAGTGGCATCTGCGACCCTGACCTGCGGGCGCAGGTGGCCTATCTCGGCTGCATGCTGAAATTTAATGGAATGGGTCACCTTTTTGGGCTCAATTTTGTATTAAATGACTCAATGGTATAAATACCAACCCATGTATTAATTTTCATTAGTTTTTGCTTAATATTGATGAACATTACTCTTAAGAGAGAGTGTGGTGAGCTTTTGTTGAATCGTGGCTTAGAAACGTATGGTTCCGAGGGTGCCTCGATTCCCTCTTGGTTACCGTAGAAGTTAGGTGTTGGTTGATGAATGTAATTAAGGGTTTTAGGATTTAATATATCCTATCGTTCTTGATTATTGTCTCTTCTTGTGTCTAATTTATCTATCTATCTTTACGTTCCGTATTTTTGATTCTATCGTTTCCTCGTGTTTTCGTAGTTATTGTTGACATCGTAGTTTGTAAGCTATCAAGTTCTAAGGATAAATTTCCTACTGAGATGGGTAATCACTGGAGAGAGTGAATGCCATAGTTCTTTCTTGGATCATGAGTGCAGTAGCTAAGAGTTTACTTAGTAGAATCATGTATGCTACTAGTGCACAGGCTGTATGGAGTGATCTTTGTGAGAGGTTGAACAAGGTTGATTGTTCAAGAACCTTCAATCTTCACAAATAAATTGCTACTCTCTCACAAGGAACAGTTTTTGTGCCTCTCTATTATTCAAGATTGAAGGATCTTTGGGAAGAGTTTGAAACTTTAGTACCCATTCTTGGTTGTAGTTGTGAAACATCAAAAGACTCTGTGCTCATCTTCAAAAATTAAAGTTGTTTCAGTTTCTAATGGGTTGAATGAGTCATATGGTCAGGCTAGAAGTATGTTATAGTCACCAAGCATATGTTATGGTAATCAGTGATGAAAGTCAAAGATCTGTAGGTACAACTGCTGGAATTCTTGGTTCTAATTCAGCATCTACAGGGTATGCGTCTACTATGTTTACTAGAGGAAATGAGTCTACTTTGTTCTCTAAAGGAAATGAGTCAGCTATGTTCATCAGAAATGGAGGCCCACAAAATATCAAAAATTCAAGAAGAGTTATAATTTGTATTGTGAAGTGTGTAAAATAAAGGGTCACACTAGAGAAAACTGCTGGAAAGTGATTGGTTATCCATCTGATTTCAAGTTCAACAAAAGGGTTGGAAATACTGCAAGTACAAATACAGTGTGTAATGCTTCTGTGGAGAATGCAGTTCAAGGATATATTCAAGACACTATCAAGCCTTGGAGGATCTATGCCTCAAACAAGTCCAAGCCTCTTCACCAATGAACAATATTCTCAGATTTTGCAGCTTCTTAACAAGGAAGACGAGGCTAAGTACTCAGCTCATGTTGCAGGTAAAGTGGTAGAGTCAATAGACTCCACCAATAGGCATCAATGAACTATAGACACTGGAGCAACTAACCACATGGTTCTGATCTCAGTTTTTTGAATAAAACTTTTGTAACAAAAGTTGATGTTCCAAAGAAAGTATACTTGTCAAATGGTGACATCTCTTTGGTCACTCAAGGTGGCTTAAGTAACATTTTTGGAAATACACAATCACAAATGTTTTTCACCTATCTCAGTTTAAGTTCAACTTACTATCAGTATCAAAACTAACTAAAGAATTACACTATCTTGTTGATTTTTATCCTGATTTGTGTGTGTTTCAAGATATCTTTAATGGAAAGGTGAAGGGAATTGGTAGAGAAGCAGATGGACTCTATCTCTTTGTCAATTCTACTGTCATATGAATTCTCTAAAGATGATGTGATGACTGCTCAAAGACCTGTTGCATTTACTGATTGTGTTACTAAGGATTTTTGTGATTCTACTATTGATACTGTCAAATTAGACATAGGTTTATGGCATAAAAGGCTAGGACATGTTTCTATTAAGTACCTGTTTGGGATTGCTGCTAGAAAACTGCTTATTTGAGAAGTACTTTTATAAAATAGTTTTTCAGAAAAGTGCTTATGAAAAGAAGTAATTTGTGTTTGGTAAATTTATTTGAAAAGTGCTTCTGATAAACAGATTGTATTTAGCTAATCTTTTTCAAGAAGTACTTTTGAGAGATAAATTACCAAAAAGGACATGTATCAATGGACTTTTACTACAAAAATTACTTTATAAAGAAAATTTATTTTAAATATCTATTATAATTTTTTTAATTAAAATTTTATTTTATTTAATTAAAAAGTTCGTATTATAAAATTCTCAATCAATATTTTTTGATAAACACAAGGATTATATTATAGATACTAAGGCATTACAATAGATATAGTAGTAGCGTCTGGAGAACTAGTTAATATAGAAAGATTACCATAACAAGCTAATTTATTAAATGAAGATCTAGCTACTAGTCTAGAAACTAAAACGCCTTGTTGATCTGCTTGTAGAAGTGGTAAAGGTTGACTGGGAGGAGATATCAAAATAGTAGACTGTTCGGATCAATTTAGTGTGGCACCTATCTTGCATAAAACATCTGCTACGCCATTAAGCTGGCGGAAGGTGTGGCGGAGCACTGAATTCCCCATCTTCTTCAACAATGACCTGCACAAAGAGACATGGATGTCATATTAGGGGTGCAGTTGCAATAATATCAATAACGTTCACCGAGTTAACTTCAATTCCAATAGGGTGAAATTTATGTTGTAAAGCTAATTCAAGTCCCTTGTGCAGGGCCTGTAGTTCAGCTGATGTGGCATTATGAGCATTGCAACAACCAATGAAGCCCAATTTCCAGTCCCGGTTGGAGTTGCGGATGACACCACCTATACCATTCTGTACAAAACTTTTAAAGGAGCGCCATCAATGTTTAATTTGTAGCAGTTAGTAGGAGGTTTAATCTATTTTAGAGGAATTGAAATAGAGCTCGCGAGATAGGTTTCAGAGTTCGTAAGATGAATAAATTCCAACACTTTATTCTTAACCATAGAAACCGAGAGGAGAGATTTTTCATTCTTGAATACATTATTATTCCGATTAGTCCATAAGTGTCAAAGGGCAAAAGGAAAGAACATAATCCAGTCAAAGGAGAGGGGAGTATTGAGAGGGGGAAAGTGTAACTCTTTTAAGGCCATTACCAGTGATCCGAGGAATTAATATTATCAATATTCAATCCAAGATCTAGCCAAAACTTTTTAGCTATGTAGCATTGTAAAAAGATGTGCTTGGTAGACTCATTAGAAGTATTACAGACTGGACATATAGAGTTTCTAGCAATACCTATAAGGTGAAGAAATTTCATTATGAGAAGTCCATTGTGAGAACAAAGCTAAAGCATAAACTTGTATTTGTTGATAGTCTATAATTTCCAAATCCAATTATAATCATAAGGAATACAAACTAGATTTTTAAGGTTCCAAACTACAAATTTTGTAGCGAATAACCCATTCGAAGTACCAGTCCAATACAGGCAATCCAGAGAGGAAAGAGATGAACACAACTTGATAGTACTCGATAAAAAAGTTAAAACATTGGGGATTTGAAAAGAAAGCTTGCTCCAATTCCAGGTACCACTTTCCCAAAGGTCTGAAAGTTGGTAGTTACTCTCCTCCTAAGTTAAGGGACCCTCTATAAGGTTTCGAAGTGGGGGGAATTGGGCATCCAACGATCAATCCAAAGATTAATAAAGTTTCCCGATCCCGATTTCCATGCGATGTGATTGGTACATATTATACCCCCTGTAATAATATTATTCCAAATAAACGAGGAGGAGGTAGAAGTTGTAGGATGGTTATATTTGCAGATTAAGGTACAGGCCTAGACGGAGTTACAATTGGAGAATAATCTCCAAGAAAGGCCTGTGAGAAGAGAAAGATTTTTTGTGTGGGAATCTATTATACCAAGTCCCCCATGCTCCTTTGGTTGAGTAATTTTATCCAGTTAACCATAATGCATTTTCCTTTTTTCTATTATAGATCCCCAAATAAAATCTCGTTGGATTTTATCGATGGAATTATAAATTTTCTTAGGAATCTTGAAATATTGCATTATGTATGCCAGGATAGCATTGAGGCCAGATTTAGCAAGTGTCAAACGTCCTATAGGAGTAAGGAATTTAGTTTTCCAACAAGAGAGTCGCATATTATCGATTATAAATTGAAAGTCTTTGGGTTTGGGTTTTAAGGGAAGGATTTGGAAACCTAAATATTTACCAAAGTGATGGGAGGCATTAATGTCAAAGCATTGAAGGACCAAGTTTTTGGATGCAAGATCACATCGTTTAGAAAAAATGGCTTTTGATTTAGTAACATTTATTTTTTGGCCAGAGAGTTGGCAAAAAACTTTCATGATATTAGCCATATTTTGAATATAAGAAGGGGTGGCCTTGGAAATAAGAGTTAAATCGTAGGCAAAAAAGAGATGGACCAACATGGGACCATTCCGAGACAGTTTAATAGCATCCCAATGAAGAATATCCACTTAATGGTTGATATAGTTGGATAGAAATTCCATGCACAAAATAAATATGTAAGGAGATAGAGGATCTCCTTGTCATATGCCCCAGGAATGGGAGAAAAACTAGTTTGTGAACCATTCACCAAAATAGAGATACTACTAGTGGTGATACAACTCATAATGAGAGTAGTGATGTTCTTCGAAAATTTAAAATAACTTAAAGCACGATACACAAAAAACCATTCAATGCGATCAAACGCTTTTTCTAAGTCAAGCTTAAGCATAAGGGAGCCTTTTTTATCGTTGGACCTATTAACATGGTTAAAAATTTCTTGTACTAATATAGCATTATCACAAGCTCAACGCCCTTTAATGAAAATAGTTTGCAGAGGGCCAATAAGGTCAACAAGGAAGGGTTTAATACGATTAGCAATAATTTTGGTAACAACTTTATCTATGGTATTACACAAATTTATGGGTCTAAAGTTTTTAAGTAAGTTAGCATTTCTAAACTTAGGGATTAGGCAAAGGTAGGTGGTGTTAAGGGACTCGGGCATGGAAAGGGTATTAATGATTTGATGGCAGCAATCCAAAACACTCTTACTAACAATTTTTCAAGGGATGGATACTGTCCGAACCAAGGGCTTTAAAGGGCTTGAAGGAGAATAAGGCATTATAAACCTCATGATTTGTCAAGGTTCGATCAAGAGGAGTCAAATCTATTTTATGAAAGCTACACGTAGAGTTATGAATATTAGCCCTACTAGTAGAAATGTGATCCAAGATAAAGCAATTCTGAAAATAATTAAGAGTATGGCTCTTAATACAGTCATGGTTAGTGATCCAGTCACCATTATCATCTTTAAAATAAGAAATGTGATTATTATGTCTACGATTAACAATAGACATGTGATAAAACTTAGTATTAGTATCACCGTCACTCAACTAGTTAATTCTAGATCGAAGTTTCCAATAGTTTTCTTCAGCTTCAAGGAGTCTATTATAGTCCTTGGAAAGGTCAAGTTCCAAGGTTTGTAAGAATTTGCTATACAGGTAGGCAGGAGAGTGTTGTATACCACTAAGTCTCGCCAAAATGAACTTTTTTCTTACGAAATATATCCCCGAAGGTATTTTTACTCCACTCAGTAGCTACATCTCTAAATTGGGTAGTGGCTTCTAGGAGATTATTATTAGCCCAGCAATCCTCAACTAAATTTTTAAAGTTAGGGTGCTTAATCCAAAAAGTTTCAAGCCTAAAAGGTGTTTTACCACAAGATCTGGTATGATTTTTAAGTATAATAAGCAGAGGCGTATAGTCGGAAGGGGTTTTAGGAAGATGTGTGACACTAGAATTAGGGTAAAGTTAAGTCAATTGTCATTAGAAAAAACACGATCAAATCTTACCAGGATAAGTCCAAGACCATTATTTTTACGCCTATGGTTGGACCAAGTATGTCGACCACCCTTAAATCCTAAATCTAGGAGATTACACTTATTAATGCAAGAACCAAAAATATTTGATCTACGTTTATTAATATTACAACCGCCCCATTTGTCATGCTGACAAAGAATCTCATTAAAATCACCTGCCAATAACCACGGGTCACAAGGGTACTATTATAAGCAATTAAATTATCCCAAAACTCAGATCTTTTATTGCTATCAGTACTTGCATAAATGGCCAAAAAATACCAATAGGGGGAATTAGGGTATACCTAAATCATAGCATGAATTTACTGATCTGTACGACTCTTAAGAGTAACTTGGAAAATATGAGAAAACCACATCAAAACCATACCCCTCGAATTTCCTACAGCTGGGACCTCTACATAGTCATCAAAGGCGAACTTATCTTTGAGGTATATAAGGCTAGTCATCTTAGTTTCCAAAAAAGCAACCAAACACGGGTTATGATATGGATAAGCTCCCTAAAGTTCCTTTTGAAATTTTCATTACTGACTCCACGAGTGTTCCACACTACAAAACTGGTGTCTTGGTCCATAGGGTTATGAGTTATGGTTGGGACTTGGACTTTTGAGTTCTGTGGATTCACAATCCGACATGGCCTCATTGTGGTAGCCATTATCATCATATGTTTTGCCAGATCCTAATTCACTGCGGGGTATAGGACAAAGGAGCATTTCAGGAGGTTGGTTGGACAGTTATGAATATACTTTTTGTCCTCTCTTTTGGGAAACACCATAAAGGCGGTATATTTTAGATGTGAAATTTCTGTGAACGAAGCCTTGCTTAATAGAGTCCTTCCAAATCTTTTGTAAAGCAGTGCGGGAGGTTGAGGAGGGGCCGTAGGAGTTGGGGTCTGAGGAGTTGGCATGAAGAGGAATTAAACCTCTTGGATTGGTTGAGGTTTCCATGAAAAGAAGATGGGGTTGGTTGATATTATCTCCTGAGGGGTGAAAAGTAGAGTTTGTGAGATGTTGTTTATATTGGGATAAGGGCTCAGATAACGAGGCAGGTTCCACAAACCTTGCATAGTCTGGAGAAAAGCCCAGGAGAGTTTACGAGGCAGAGGTATCCATGTTATTGGTCAACCATATTTGGTTGACAAAGTTCTCTAACACAGTTCTCATCCCCTCCGTCGCTAACTGAGCTAGTTGTTTTTCATTTTGAAGCACCACAACCGATTGTACACCATTGGTCTCTAGAGTAAATATGGTTGCATGTCCTCGTAACCCCATTTCTATCCAAGATAAGGGTTGGTAGGGAGGTTGGACAGGTGGAGTCGCAAAGATCTGAGGAGGATGGCTCGGTGGAGTGCAGAAAGGAGATGGTGAACTGTTCAGATTCATTTCATGAGGACGAATGTGGGAATGGAGAAGGGGAGAGAGATTGATGTGTTGGTGAGGGGGAAGGTGAGATCTTGACATCTTGAGAACAAAGTTGATAAAGAGAAGCAAGAGTGTTTTTTGGTTGAGTTAAAAGGTTCAATAATTGTATATCTTTATAAGAAGATATCCGAGTAATGGTATTGGATGGAGAAGATATGGAAGAGACAGTGAGAGTTGGATTAATATCTGAACAAGTAATCATGGCCACTTGGCCAAAATCATTTGCCAATTGTTCTTGCATGCAAAGAGGATTAGTGGCATTGCCCATGGAAATATCATAAGAAGAGTGATTTTGCAAACAGGGTGGTATAGGGGGCTAATTAAATTTATTATAGAGGGCCTAGAGGAGGAGTTATTATCATTAAGGTGCTCCCTAAGGTGGCATTAATGGAGTTAGGGACATCCTTAGGAGAATTAAATTGTTTACTGGATAAAGCATTCTCGAAGGGAGAGTTTGATCTAGCAGACAAGGAGTGAAATGTACTGCTAGACAAACATTCTGCATGAGAGTTAATGCAACTAGTGTTCTTAATAAGCTTATTATGGGACATTAGATTTTTCCAGGAGCAACACTAATAGTATTAGAATTACCTAAACAATGCTTAAACTCAGACGGAGTATTGGTTCGACTGACCTTTTCTTGGATTTTTTTACCTGGATGCACCTTCTTCTTTTTTGGGAATTGAACTGTGTGCCATTCTTCCACCTTCACATTTAAGTCAGTTTTTTTCATTTGAATTCTGAGGTGTGTTATATGCATTATGAGCATGAGTAATGTAATAATTGCAATCCTGGTTAGTGTGGCCTAGGCGTCCGCAATTTTTGAACAAAAATCCTTCCGCCTCATAAATAATATGTTGCCTGTGGCTATCGATTTGAATCCAGTTAGGGACTGGATTTGCAAAAGGAATTTGAATGCATAGCCTAGCGTATCTTCCTCTCAATGTACAGCTTGTACAAGCATCGATTTTTAGTAGTGTACCTATAGAGCTTCCCACTTTTTGTAGTAGGATACTATCATAATATTCCGTTGGGAGGTGAGGGAGGCATACCCATATAGCCGAGGATGAAAGGATAGCTTTTTCAGGAATAAAGTTCGGTTTCTATTTTTGAATAGATAAATAATGGTCATAGATAAACCAAGGACCATTGCTTAAACTATGTTCATATGTTCCACAGTGGAGAACTTAAGAATGTGATAATCTGACCCCCAAATCAATGAGCTGGACTTGATCCATGATTTTTCATAGCTGTTGTAGTTTGGTTCTCAAGTATTGATGAGTAATACATGTGCCAACTAACTTAATGATGAGTGAATATTTTCAACGAGCATACAACCTTTGGTTGTCTTCATGGGTAAGAGTGATAGTTTTAATTTCATTGGTGGACACATCTTTGCATGCTTCCAACATGCCAGCCGCCTTATTCATTGGATTTTGGGATCCATAGCAACTTTCCATGTCAATATCAATGATGCCTTCATAGGTCAATAGCTTCATTTTGTAGCTACTTTTATCTGATATGTCTGGTGGTTTTAGTGAACTTTCATGGGGGGGTGGAAGACAAGAGTCATCTTCCTCCATTTAGATAGAGCTTTTAACTAGAAGAGTTATTTTTTTAGAGAAAGAAAAATTTTAGAGAGAAGTCAGAGCCCCCCACCCACCCACCCACCCACTTTCCTCTTAGTGTTTTCAATCAATATTTATATAAATAGCTACATTAAAATATTAAATATTAATATAATATTAATATAATGATTCAAATATACTTAAAAACATCAAGCAAAATGAATTTAAAAACTATTCCATAAATTAAATCACTACATCTGAAAAAATTCACCACAAATATAAGTAGTCCTTCATACATCATAAAAATTCTCAATAATTTCATCCCTAATTTTATCACGCAATATCTCATGAATTATTTATTTAAAAAGAGTAAATATTTGAGAGAAAATATTTACAAGTGCTGCCAAAATACCATTTGATCTTACAATGTGATTCGTCTGTCATTTATTATTACTAATAATAAAAAATAAAGAGTTATATATTCTTCGATCATCACCATCAATGATATTTTTGATTTTATTTAAAGAAAAAGAGTGGGGAATAAAATAATAATATATAAATTTTAAAATAAAATAAAGAATTTATGGTGTAAAAATGAAATACAAAAATTTAAAATCAAACTTACGAGATATGATAATTAATTTATAAAGGATATATTAATATTTATGTATAAGTGATAGGGATATTTTGTCATATAAAAAATAATTTTCTGCTTCTGCTTCTACTTTTTTTAAAAAGCAGAAATACTTTGCTTCTTCTCAACAGCAGAAAAACTGTTTCTGGTTCTATTTAAAAACACTTTTACAAGTTAATCAAAAACCTACCTTTTAAAAAAAGTGCTTTTTTACCAAAAAAAAAAAAAAAACTAATCTCAAACAGGCCATAATGTACACAAGCAAGTACTACCTATAGATAGTAAGGTCATAGTTGATAAAATCACTGATTGTGCAATCTGTCCTTGTGTCAAGAAAGTCAGACTTCCTTTTCCTGCTACTTGTATTAAGACCTCTACTGCATTTAAACTGATTTATATGGATGTATGGAGACCCTATATAAGGTTCCTACATTTGAAGAAATTAAAAATATTTCTTGACAATTATAGATGATGTCACGACCCAAAAGAAACAATAACAATAGAAATAAGGAAAATAGAACAAGCGAGACTTCTAGAACGAAGTCAGGCCAACTTATACACAAACATTTAGCGAAAATTCGAAGAAATACATAAATCCCAAAGACCTGATGTCACAAGTGTAGAGCATCTAAATATACATTCGACTACTGAACAATAAAAACTATGTCTCTGAATCCCAAAATAAAGACAATAAGGATAGAGGAGGTCATGAAATCGACTCTGAAGGCCTAGAGCCAGTACCTCGAATCACCAGACTCTACAACACAAATCAGCCTCCGCGGACAACTCTCGTAGTAGGATCTGTACCTAAAGGGCATAGAAGGAATGCGTACGGGTCTACTTGTACTCAGTAGGTATCATAGACCGACTGACCAAAGTAGAAAATAAGATAGATAAAGATAAACTATGAGCACATAAACCTGCAAGCATAAAAGTTCCCAAACGGTAGCTCACCGTCTCCACTAACAGTTCTAAAATAACATTGAAGTAAACAACACGAGTAAACACAAAAATACAAAAAAATGAAGACAAGTCAAGAATTACGAAAACACTGAATATGCGACTGAAATGCAATGCAATGGTGATGATGGGGTGGAACGGTGAAGGTCATCGCATGACCTTCAGTATATACCTACCAAGTTCGCAACTCCGCAATAGGACCTATGGGGGTTCGCAACCCATATACTTTATCGCGTATCTCAATCTCAATCTCGATCTCAGCACAACTCACCTCTCCGGCTCGTGTTCACGGAGAGGGTTTTTATGAAAGTGTCTGATTTTCTTTCAAAAATAGTATTTCTTAATGATACCACTATCCCATGAATTTATATATATAGAATGAGAATATAATGGTCAAAATCAGATCAGTATGAAGATATCCAATCAATTCAATACGATGTATATATGTAGGTGAGCTCAGAAATCAACTCAGTATGTCCATAATTCATGATTCATCAACTATAAATGGGCACCATTGGAATAAATATGCATGTAAGACATCATAAATATCATATCAACCCCTAACTCAAGTATTTCAATCATGATAAAGCAATTAATACTTAATAAGGCCTATAATAACAATTTGAGCTCCCACACGGGCGTCATATCTAAAATAAGGCATCTCAATGCACAGATAAGGCCAGATGATGTCAAATAAGGCCCCCACACGGGCTACACGCAATATCAAATATCTCAAGTCAATATCAACACAAAAAAAGTCCCCACATGGGCACACAACAATAAACATAATCTCAAAATATAACCCCATAGTCATTCTCCCCAACCTATAGCATGTCTTACCTATATATTAACTACCCAGGTTAATCTGAAAAAAGTTAAGTCATAACCTACATCGAAATGATGAAATTCGGGCCTAAAGTGCTTCAACAAGGAGCCTTCCCCTTTTGAACGGACTCGGAATCAACTAAAACACACAAATATAGCATCTATGTATTAAAAGAAAGCCAACAATACACATATTACCCAAATCTAAATTGGGTCCAAAACGGACCTCGAAAACAGGTTTTGAAAAACGAAGGGGGTAAAACTAGAATTTTTATTTAGAAAATCATTACCCATGATCAAAGCAACACATAGAAGAAAATTCAAGTGAAATCGGATTAAAAACGAGTGATTAATTGATGAAAAATCCTTTTTAAACTTTTGGGGCAAAAACCCCCCAAAATTCATTTCAAAATCACAATTTAAAGAGAGTTTAGAAGCTATAATCGAAGTAAAATGATGGAAAAAGGATTATGAAGCTTACCAAAGCTTGAGAAGTGAAGAAATTTCCCCCAAAACTCTCAAATCTGAAGCTCAAATACTCAATAATGGAGGAAAAATTGAGAAATGGGACATAAATAATGTCCAGGTGAACAGTGCCTCGCGATCGCGGATCCCACCTATCGATCGCAAGGGTCAACGTTTACTGGGACGTAAGTTTGGTCATCACGATCGCTAGAGAAGGGCCTCACGACCGTGATGTAGGGGTGTGTAAAAATCGAATCAACCAATAAACCGAACCGATAAAATTGTTATTGGTTTATTGTTATTGGGTTATTGGATTAATGGGTTTTAAATGGTTTTATAAAAATTTTTATTGGGTTATTGGTTCGATTTTGGTTTTTTCTTATTGGGTAAATCGATAACCCAATAAGAATATACTAATATTTCTCTTAATTTCTCTTTAATTTATACAAACTAACAAACCTATTCAATTTCATGAAAAACTATAACCCAAAAAAGACATAAAGTTAAACCTTTTCAATTTCCTCTCTGGTAAACTGAGGGCGAGGGTTTGCGATGATGATGGTGCTAGGATTCAGGTTTTTGAACTAACATTCAATTCAAACTTGAAGATTCTTGTAAATTAAAACACATCACGTAGGATTTTGGTTGTAACTAAGATTCAGTTTCTTTTCATCTTAGTTGCTACTGTCTCTATTTTATGAGTATTTTCTTATCGGTTAAATCAAAAATCGAAGCGTTAAGGACTAAAAATCGATAAACCAAAAATTGATAAAAAATATCTTATTGGTTTGGTTATTGGTTTAGCATATTTAAAAACTGAAAACCAATAAACCGAACCGAACCAACCGATGCACACCCCTACCGCGATGGTTTAAACCCGACCCGGCCTATCTGATTACTCAGCGTGATCTCGGTCCCCCCAACAAGCGATCATGATGAAGCGTGTCATCGAGGCCGGCAATCACGACACATGGCCACGCGATCGCGAAGGAGGTCATGATGCACCTGAAAATGTTGCATCAGCAACTAGGCCAAATCCCAAAGTCTCCAAATGGACCCTCGGGATTCGTTCGGGATCCGACAGAAACAACCCATATAAGCTACTAGGCTATTTTCAACGTTCTAGACTCAATGCCGACATTGTATTTCCAAAAAAATATCCATTTCAACAAATTAGCCCCCCGGACCCTATTTCACTATTTTTCAAATGAAAGGTCGAAAAGAGATATAAAAGTCATGAAATTGAACCAACCTCGCTACTAACTCAAAATCAACGTTCCGTATCTGCTGGAGCAGTCCATTTTACTATCCGGCACTCGGATCAAGAAATGCTGACCAAAGTCAACTATGAGGCTTTTCAAACCTCTAAAACCCACAAACTTGCACAAAACTTTTTTGATCACATTGGGAATCGTGCCAACTATTCCCGAACCCCAAAATCAACATGAAGCAACTACGGGGAAGGAAAAAATAGTTAAAATACATAAAAATAGAAAATCACAAAAGCAGGTCATTACAGATGATTACTCTAGAATGACTTGGATTTACTTATAATCTCTCAGTTTGTTAAGACTCAATTTGATAATGTCATTAAAATGATTAGGTCTAATAATGGAATTGAATTTTTTAACTCAGTATGAAATGATCTATTCAAAAACTTAGGCATCATTCATCAAACTACATGTGCTTATAGCCCTCAAAAAAATGTGGCTCAAAGATTTTGTTTCTCTGAATATTTACAAAGAAGAACCTTATGCACTAGGAAAGTCTTTGAACTATGATAAGGTATCTACCAATACCAGGCTTACATAGCCAATTCTTCTACTACTACTGATCATGCTACATATAATGAAGCTATACAAGATACAAAGTGGATAGAAGCAATGCAAAATGAGATTGATGCACTGGAAAAGAATCAGACTTGGGAAGTTACTAGCTAGTATGCTTGAAGGAAAGAAACATATTGGTTACAAATGGATATTTAAAGTAAAGTACAAGGCTATTAGTGAAGTAGAAAGGTTCAAAGCTAGGTTGGTTGCTAAAGGGTACAGCCAACAAGAGGGTATTGATAAGAGACATTTTCTCCTGTTGTAATGATAAAAATAGTGAGAAAAATGCTTACTATTGCTGCTCAAAGGCATTGATTTATTCATCAAATGGATGTCTACAATGCATTTCTACAAGGTGATCTACATGACGAAATTTAAATGGACCTACCACAGGGATTTAAGAGCCAAGGGAGAAAAAAATCAACGTATAGACTCTTAAAATTCCTGTATAGACTCAAAAAGGACCCTAGGAAGTGGAATTCCAAGTCATCTAAAGCCTTGATCAACGTGGAGTTCAAACAAAGTCAACTTGATCATTCTTTATACATAAAACAAACTAGTGAAGGGACTACTATTGTTCTAGTCTATGTAGATGGTATGTTAATCACAGGGAATACTCTGAAGTTGATTGAAGACACTAAAGAAAAGTTGCAGAAAGCTTTCAAAATTAAAGACCTTGGTGAACTGAATATTTTCTAGGAATAGAGTTTGCAAGATAAAAGAAAGGCATTCTAATACATCAAAGAAAGTATGGACTAGAACTTGTGTCTGAGTTGGGACTTGGAGCAGCTAAACCAACTGCTACACCTATTAATACAAACATCAAGTTAACAGCCAAGGAATATGATGATCATATCAAAAAAAATGATCATGAAGTTAATGATCCTCCAGCTAATTTACATGGTTACCAGAGGCTCATAGGAAAATTATTGTATTTAACTATGACTAGGCCAGATATTTCTTATAGTGTTCAAACACTAAGTCAGTGTCTAAAGCAACCAAAAAAATCTCACATGGATGCAGCTATTAGATTAGTCAGACACATCTAGAAGGAACTAGGACAAGGAGTGTTAATGTCAAGTCAACCAAAGAATGAAGTCTTAGCCTACTATGATGTAGATTGGGCATCATGTCCATTCTCAAGGAGGTCTGTTACTGGATACTTTATGAAGTTAGGTGAATCTATTGTCTCTTGGAAATATAAGGAAAACACTATTTTCAGAAGTTAAGCTGGAGCAGAATACAGAAGCATTGTTGCAACTATGGCTGAACTTGTTTGGCTACTAGGACTATTGAAAGAGATTGGCATTGATGTTAAACTACTTGCTGAGATCTACATTGATAGCAAGTTTGCTATACAAATTTCTTCAAACAAGTATATCATAGAAAAAACAAGTAAATTGAGATAGATTATTATTTCATAAGGGAAAAACTCAATCAAGGGCTTGTGACAGACAACTACATACCTACCAAAGATCAACCTGCTGATGTGTTAACCAAGGGGCTTAACAGAGTACAACATGAACACTTGTTGTCCAAGCTAGGCATCCTTAATATATTTGGGATTACCTAGCTTGAGGAGGAGTGTTAAAAGAAGAAGGAACTATGCTGCTTCAGGAAACACTATTGTAACAGTGTTAACTAATTTCTGAAAATTAGTTAGTTATCTGCCTATAGTGTATTGTAGCCTATTAAGTTAGTTAAGCTATAACTGAATAGTTAAGCTTCTAGATACTTCTATACTCCACTATATATACTAGTTAACACACTATGTAATGTTATGTTGAAAGTTTCAATCAATGAGAAATCTCTCTACTCTCTTCTGTGTCACTTCTTCTTCTTCCTCATCTATTTCTGAAAAGTTCAATCATTTAAAAAAAAAAATTGGGGGTAGGGGAGGGGGAATGGGGGACGGGATTACAATGTGGGGAATCAAAATCTCACCAATAAGGTGGGAGTTCAGGTAACTAACCAACTAAGCTACTAACATTCCCCAGTTCAATCATTTAAGAACTCTGATTCTGCTCAATTCCCACAAAGTTGGGTCTGGAGAGGGTAAGTACGCGCAGTCCATACCACTACCTCAGATATGACATAGAGAAACTGTTTCCGATAAACCCCTAGCTCAAGACAAAAACAGTTTAGAAAAGACATAAAAAAGTCATAAATTAAAGTATTTTTAAACTATGCAGTTGAAAGGATTAAAGCTGAAGTTGTTGCTAGAGTAGATATTTTTAAACTTTTTCAAAAAGCTCTTAGTAGTAGAAGTTTTCATCAGAGATTATGTATGTAGATGCTTTCTTTTGGAGGCCTGATACTTACCACACCTAGATGGTGGTGGTGAGGTCGGGTGCTCTTTAGCTTGTTCTTGTGTTTTTTCTTGTTGATTGATGGTATTCACAATGTTTACCAAAAAAAAAAAAAATCATAAATTAAAGAAGTTATAAAAGACGATCATCACACAAGTCATAAAAAGCATAAGCAAGTATCTAATAGTTAGTCTAAACAAGTATCTAATACAAATCAAAGGGTGATTGCCATCAAATCTTCATCTTCATTACTGGAAGGTCCATGCATAAGATCTTGGACAATGGACGATCGTGATCAGGATGATCGTGTAGAGATCGAGGTTGGGGGATAGCATCACCAGCACAAAGAGGAATCAAAAATATCTCTGAAGCAAGTAATGAGTCGAACTAAGCCTTAAACCCCTCATACTACTCATCCCTACACCTTTCTTTAGCCTATATATATCACTTGAAGTTGGTTAGATAGCTCAACAATTTTCTGCTCCTACACATACAAACACAATTGCTAAGCATAGCACACTGGAATTCATACTTAAGCACGTAAAAATATTAAAATATGAAATAAATAATATCAAAATATAGTTACTTATAGCCAAATATGAATCATAACCTTAGATCATTCAAAAAAAAAAGAATCACCTATAAAAAGATACATAAGATTCACGAAATAGCAGAAGATCTAATAGCAACTTAACGTGATTAACATTCTACAGAGAACAAATACACTAACAAAACTATTTATTTAGATAAAGATTTATTAAATAGTTGTTGATGTAATATTTTGATAAAAGTCATTATCCACGATGAAATTGTTTTAAAATCCTAATAAATTCTTAAATGTTAGGAAAGAGAAGAATAATAAATTTGTACCTAACTTCTTTAAATGGCTTGTACATACATTATATCAAAATTATCATCATCATCATATATATATATATATATATATATATATATATATATATATATATATATATATATGCTACTGTAGATTGTAGGAAGTCATTCCCAAAAGGCATATTATAAAATATTTTCCTTAATAAGTAATTGGTGGCCTGGTAGGTTGACAAACTAGAAATTCACCTATATGCATTAGAATGGCCCTTTTTTTGGGTAAAACCCGCCCAGCAAAGGAAAAATTACCCCTTAATATGTTTTAATCATTTAGTTTACAAAATACGTACAAGTTTTTGCACGGATTGCCTCTTTTGGGGGATGATCTTTAATTTTTTTCATTACTTCTTTCAAGGTTATACCTTGTAAGTCATACTTTGTGGGTAGTGAAATTTTTAAGACATAGCGTTCTGAAACTGAACTTATGTCTTCTTAGGCAAAACTTGTGCCTTTTTTTGCCTTTGAGCGTTAGAGGTACTTTTGACCACTTTTTTAATTACTTAAAGTGTTGAACGACAAAAACTAAAGACCACCAATTTGAGGGGCAAAAATTAAAGACATCCCATAGTAGGGGGCATTCGTGCGAATGACCCAAATATGTACACAGTGACAATGTATAAGTAGTGTATGTACTTGATACTAATATATATACTGTGCATATGATATATAGGTATACATAAAATATACATAACTATGCATAAGTATACACAATATATACACATCATATACAACCGAATATATATATGTAATGTTCGACCATGTTTGATGAACTAGATGGACAATCGATATATATTGATAACTATTCCTAAAGTAAAAGCTTTAGGCCCTAACTTTTTTTGGGGGGAGAGGGTGAGTCGCAATTTTTTTAAATCAATAATGTTATATTTTTTTATATTAAAAGGAAAGAAATTTTGTTTGATAAACATTTGATTTCAAAAAGTGCCCCAAATTAGTCACCGTGTGCACAAAATTTGTGGATTGGATCTAAGAGTGGCAACGGATCGGACCGGGCTTGCCGGATCGGGTCTGCCGGACCGGTCGGTCCTTGTTTTCCGGACCGTCACCGGTGGACGGTGACCGGATATGGTACGGAACTGGGCCTACCGGACCGGGCTGCCCGGTTGTATCCCCTTTGTCCGAACCGGTCCGGTATCCGGACCGGATTCCGTTTTCGCCTAATTTTTTTAATTTTTTTTTTAACTTTTAATTTAAATTCAAAATCAAAAAAATAAAAATAAAAATTTAATAATTGTTTTTTTGTTTGAATTTAAATTAGTTTTCAAATTTTATTAAGTTTTAAAATATTTTTTTGAAAACTTTAATTTTCAAATTTAAAGTTTACGTTTAAATTTTCAACTTTGAAAACTTTGATTTTTTTTTAAGTTAAAATGTAAATTTTCAACTTTCAAGTTTAAATTTAAATTTTCAAGTTTAAAGTTTAAATTTAAATTTATAAGTTAAATTTTAATTATTATTATTTTTAATTCTTAAAGTTTAAATAAAAGATAACTTTAAAAAGAAAATGAAGGCGAATAGCCTATAATTTTATTCAAATCAATAAAGAAGTACATGTATTACAAATATTAGAAGAGCACCTAATCTACACAGCCACCTTCTAGGAAGGGTTCTGTTTCAACTAGGTTCTAATTTTCAAATTTAAAGTTTACGTTTAAATTTTCAACTTTGAAAACTTTGATTTTTTTTTAAGTTAAAATGTAAATTTTCAACTTTCAAGTTTAAATTTAAATTTTCAAGTTTAAAGTTTAAATTTAAATTTATAAGTTAAATTTTAATTATTATTATTTTTAATTCTTAAAGTTTAAATAAAAGATAACTTTAAAAAGAAAATGAAGGCGAATAGCCTATAATTTTATTCAAATCAATAAAGAAGTACATGTATTACAAATATTAGAAGAGCACCTAATCTACACAGCCACCTTCTAGGAAGGGTTCTGTTTCAACTAGGTTCTGTTTCAACTAAGTCTCGATTATTATTATACTAATATCTATAATTTCGAAAATATGTTTTTCGTAATTTATCTATCAATTCCTTGGAAACATGAGCCGAAATTTGTATTTGGTTTTCTTCATCCATTGCTTCCATGCCATCATCACTATTATCTCCAAGTGCTTCATCTATTTCTACTTCGGCTTGATGCGATAAATTTGGTAGTCCAGCATTCCTTCGTTCGGCGTTGATCCAATCTCTGAACAACACTGATATTTTCAAACTATCTTTTGCTAACGAATATCTATGGTCTCCAATGAAAAATCTCCCTGAACTGAAAGCTTGCTCCAAAGCTACTGAAGATGCTTGCATAGCTAGCACATCCCGAACCACACTTGAAAGATATGGAAATTGTTCTGTCCGGTTCTTCCACCAAGTTAAAAGTTGAGGATCTCCATTTTCATCCCTAACATTTTCCCGTGCCTGATTAATATATTGATCAAAATCATTATTGTTAGAAGAATCAAGACCAAGTTCTTCATCCATAATTTCATCAAAATCATTAAATTTAGCCCTACGACATGGAGGTTCAGACGGTTCATCATTTAGTAGCTTCTCTCTATAAATGTCATACAAATGTCTAGCTTTAGTTAATATACTATATTTACACGATTCAACAGATGGAACTTCATCACTTGTAATTTCTAATTTTTTATAGATCTTTTCAATCATTTTTTTAACACCATGTTCTTTGTACGTTGGGTTGAACAAAGTAGAAGTCAAAAATATTTGAGGAATAGGAAAAAAATATTTTTTAAATTTTTCAATCATATATGAAACCGCAA
This sequence comes from Capsicum rhomboideum, assembly GCA_031232105.1. Classification (NCBI taxonomy): domain Eukaryota; kingdom Viridiplantae; phylum Streptophyta; class Magnoliopsida; order Solanales; family Solanaceae; genus Capsicum; species Capsicum rhomboideum. The sequence goes on along the minus strand of CP124713.1, from coordinate 23,616,068 downwards.
CTTTAAAATGTTCACGATCTTTATATTTAACAAATTCAGATGAAATAATACAAACATTTACTAAAGCTGAAGAAATAGTACGATAATATTGACCAGATATAATATTTGTAGCACTATAAAAAGTTCTCAGAAAGTTAATAAGTTCTTCGCATTCTTTCCAATCCTCATCGATGATTTTAAAGCTCCGATGCGATTGATGTTTATTATAAAGCATTTGTAAAAGCACACGATAATCAATAGCAACAATAAGCATTTCAAATAAAGAATTCCATCTAGTAGTCACTTCTTTTGGAATTTTTCTAAACGGCATTTCAAATAAAGTACAAGTTTTTTCAAATTCTATAATTCTAGACCTTATTTTAGCTTTAAAAACTCATGCACAAGCAGCTCGAATTCTAACTCAAGAATCACTAAATACATTAATACCATCCATCACTATTAAATTATAAATATGTGCATTACACTTAACATGAAAAGCATCATCATCAATTGGACAAAGTCTGGATTTTAAAAATTCAATAGCTTTTAAATTAGCAGAAGCATTATCTAATGTGACACCCATTATCATATCACAAAGACCAAAACAACGTAAAATCTCTCCTGTCAAAGAAGCAATATAACTACCAGTTTTCCTCTCTTCAACATATTTATAACCTATAATTTTTTTTTGCATGTTCCAGTCATGATCAATCCAATGAGTAGTAACAGTAAAATAATCATTACCATTAAGACTTACACCCATATCAGAAGTGATAGATAATTTACCATCAAAATAATTAAAGTAGCAACGAAGAAAATGACAATGTTCACGTTGATATTTAAAAATATCAGTTTTAATTGTATTTCTTGAAAAACCACAAAAATCAGGATTATACACCATTCGAATATAATGAATAAAACCGGGATGTTCACCAAAATTAAAAGGCAAACCACAAACCGCAATCATTTTAGATAATTCTTCACGATCCCTATCCTGACTATATGTGAGTGATGTGCTTGGGTCAGCCGGGTTACTATAATCTAAAATATTCTGGACCATGTTAGAACCTCCGACAGATTGGTTAGTATCGGGCAAGGGTGTACCATTTTTTTTAGCCCTAGAGATAGCTTCTAGACGAACATATTCAGGAACACAAGCTCTCAAATGTCTAGTTAGCATTCTTGTCCCACCATGCGATCCCCCAGTCAAATGTTTGATCACTCTCTTACATTTATTGCAAGTTGCAGTAGTTTTCTCCTTATTTTGGATCATAAATTTCCAAACTAATGATCTCTTAGGACGTTCGCTCTTTCCTACTCTAGTAAACGTAGGTAAATTTCCTACTTCATCTTGTTCCGGTAATTCCGTAGCCGGACTAGTAGGGGTAGGGTTATCTTCTAACTCTTGTTCTTCTACATCTTCCTCTTCCTCTACGTCTTCAAAATAAGTATCAAAACATCTATCTAAGGCCTCATGGTCTACTACATTACCGGAAGCAACATCAATAGCACAAGGACGTTCAAAAGAAGTATCATCAAACTGATTAAAATCATCGTTATTAATTCTAAATCTAGGTGGCAACGATTTAGAACTACCTCCACCCCCGCCTCTACTACATCTAGCACCCTTATCTTTTTTACCAAAAATTTTTTTAGCATGATTAAAAAATGATTTCTTACCACTACCTTTTTTACCTGCATTCATATTTTAATATTAAAAAAAGAAATATAAAAATATAAAAACAAACAATGTAAATATAATGAAAAATTAATAGTAATTAAACAAATAAACAGATGAAAGTTGGAACGAATGTACCGAACGTCTGCGTAAAAGCAGACTTATATAACCAAAAAACCGGAATTGAGAGATGACAATTGAAGGGCTTGCTTTAAAAAAAATTCCTTCAATTAACAAAATACACAATATTATAGAGAGTATTAGAGAGTGATTAGTAATAGAGAGTTTTTGAGAATTTGTGGAAAAATTAGGGGGAAGAGTGGGTATTTATAGGAAAATATGAGGGGGGGGGGGGGAGGCCTAGGGCAGCTGGGGCCTGGGGGGCTGGAAATAGTCGTTGGGGGCCCACTAACGGCTAAAAACGGGCAAAAAAAAATTTTTTTTTTTTTTAAAAAAATTGTTACCGGTTAAACTTACCCCTTCCGCACCGTTCCGTGTACCGGTAGGTACCGGAAGTGACCAATCGAACTAATCAGACCGAGCCTACCGGAACCGGAGCCGGACACGGTCCGAAACGGGCTAGCCCGGTTCCGTTGCCACTCTTAATTGGATCTAAAAAGTAATATCACACTATTTTTTATCTTATCAAAATTAGTATGATATATATTTTTTGTATGGCAAAAAGTGTGGTCTCGATCATTAACTAAAATCTTTTGTAACAGCATACCCATTTTGTTTATTGGAGTATGAGCTTCCATTTAATTTTCAGAACACCATTTCTGATCTAAGGTGTGTTTGTTATGGAAGAAAATATTTTTCTGAAAGTATTTTTTAGTTTCCTCATGTTCGGTTAGCTTAAATATTTTCATGTAAACTTATTTTCCTCAAATTTAAGGAAAACGACTTCCTTTCATATAGTAAATAAAACATTTTTCAAAACCTTCTTTTAACCTCACCACCCGACTCCCGACGTTGAACCAAGTCCTGGGTATTGGCTCCCAACCCAGACCTGAAACCCGATTCTCATTTTGATCCCAACCCCGACCCAAATCTCGACTCCCGACCTCAGTTCCTAATTTTTTACCAGAACCCGGATCAGGGACGAGTCCCGAGTCAGCGTCAAAAGTTGGGTCCTAGGTTGGGGTCGATGTCGGAGATCGAGATTCAAGGTCGGATCGAATCTTGGGTCAGAAGTCGAGGTCTGGACTCGATATCCGGGTCGGTTCTCGGGTCAAAAGTCGAATCGGGTTCGGGGATCAGGATCAGGAGTCGAGGTCGGAAGTCGGGACCTGAGTCAGGGTAGGTAGTCGAGAGTCGGAATCGTGTCCTGGGTCAGGAGTCAAAACCCAGGTCGGAGTCAGAGTTAGGGTCTCCTGTCGGGATCGATAGTCGGGGTCGGGTCCGGTGTCATTAATATTTGCCCAAATTCTACTTAAATGCTTTGAGACAGTATTTTCTTCTTACTAACTAATTAAACACCAAAAAAAAAAAGTAAGAAAACCACTTATTTTTGCAAAAAAAATAATTGGCTTTCTAGAAAAATATTTTCTATGAAAAACATTTTCCTTCGTTCCAAACACACCCTAAGAATGGATGAGTATGAACCTTCTCTTTGTAAAACTTCTCGAATTACCTCTTCTGGACGTCCTTCAGGTACTATTCTACCCCTCCCACTCCCTCAAAATAAATAAAAATGGTTTGGATATATATTATTATGGTGAAATCTTGAAAATTTTATTTGAGAAGTATTTCAAGTGAAATAATAATGTTTATTCAAAGAACTTTATCCATTCTTTTCGAGTAAAAGTCATATATAAACAAAATTTCCTTAAAAATGTTCTTTTCCCAGGCTCAACTTCAAATACTTCTTTTTAAAGGTGTATTTTAAGTGAAGTAATGGTTTTGAAGTTAAAATTTATGTTGCGTTTCACTTATAAAATCTAAAACTCTATAATAGTAAGTACTTTCAATTATAGAGGTTGAGAAAGTGCGTATTTGAATAGGCTAGTGCTTAATGGTAAGGCAAATGTAATATTGGCCCATTTTAAAGATGGAGTGGGCTTTGGTTGTGGCCTTCACTTTTTGTTCACTGCAGCCCATATTCTTAACTCCAAACTTTATAGTAAAAAATTCACGGTTGTCCTATTTTGGTAGCCCCATTAAAGTAATATCCACTTTATATTTGTTTTTGCATGAATATCCAGTATTAGGTAACATTCAAGCGAAATAACATATTTCTTTTTCACTTGTGCATTCATTCAGACATATATGATCGAAACTTTAGTCAATTTTAACATGTGTTTCTATTTATAACTGAGCATAGACATACATGAAAAATTAAAAGAATGATAAAAAAGTTTGTTAGATTTGTTGTTACTTTGACAAACTGATTATTGAGATTTGTTCTTTATGATACATGGAACATATATTTCAAATTTGAGCTTATTCAAAGTAGATTTGAATGTTGAAATTTGAAAAATAAATTATTTTATTTTTAAAAAAAAAAAAAAGAAGTTTCAGACGCACATGTCTGAAAGTTTGACCTGACTTTACACTTAGATCAATCATATATAACTAAGGTATAAATATATATATGAAAAGATTTTTGGTTCTGATTATCACATGTTGTACTGGATGACGTTGCTTTTAAGCCACTGCCTATTAAATGTTATGCAAATTCACTGAAATTGAAAGTACTACTACTCTAAACTTCATATTCTGGAAGTGTTTTTTCTTACTGCATTTTTTTTTAAAAAAAACAAAACATAAATCTTCATATATGAAAAATAATTATTTTAATTATTTTTGACAAAAAAAAAAAAAAAAAAAAAGGTGACTATACATGACTGAATTTTAATCAATTTTTACATGTGACTTAGTCAAAAATGTCCGAACTTTAGTCTAGCAAGTCACACTAAATATCAGGCAAAAAAATGTCTGATATTTGACCTTCACAAGGTCATACTTTCAGATGTGAATGTCTAAGTTGCCAACCTTTAGATGCTACATTCTGAAATTTAGCCTAAAGCAGGTAAATTTGCAAAAAAAAATGGAAAAATTTCAATTATATACAGAAAAATAAAATATTTACAAAAAAAGTAGCCCACTTTTCATTTACAGAAAAAATAGCCAAAAAGGTCATGGGCTCAACAAAACTCAATTTGGCCCAAGACCATTAGGTCATTTATGCTTCTTTTTTTCTTTTTTTTTTTAAGCGTTAATTTTTTTTAAAAAAAAAAATTATTTTTGTTCTTTTTTTTTCAAACATTTTCCGTGCAATTTTTTTTCATGTATCAATATTGTATACATGGTATATAAACATGTATATATGATGAACAAATAATTATGTAGTGTATATATAATGTATCGATATTGCATAAATAGTTATGTAGTGTATATGTAATGTATCGATATTGTATAAATAGTGCATAAACGTGTATCGACATTGTATAAATAGCGTATAAACGTTTAGCGATATTGTATAAATAGTGTATAAACACATATCGATATTGTATAAATAATTATGTAATGTATCGGTATTGTATAAATGGTGTATAAACATGTATATATGATGTACAAATAGTTATGTAGTGTATATGTAATGTATAAACAAGTATATATGATGTACAAATAGTTATGTAGTGTATATGTAATATATCGATATTGTATAAATGTGTATAAACGTGTATCGATATTGTATAAATAGTTATGTAACGTATCGACATTGTATAAATGGTGTACAAGTGTATTAATATTGTATAAATAATATTTAGATTAGACGTGTATCGATATTGTATAAATAGGTATGTAAAGTATTGACATTGTATGAATGGTGTATAATCGTGTATTAATATTATATAAATAATTATGTAATGTTATGTATCGATGTCGATATTTATTTGACTATCATGCGTTTCCACCTTAACAAAATAAAAGTATAAACCAAAATAATAAAACAACATAAATATTTATTTTTTCCACAAAAGAAGTGAAACAATTAAAAAAAAGTTTTAAAAAAAGAGCAAAAAAAAATAAAATTAAACAATGAATATTTTTCTTTTAAATAGCACAGCAAAAAAAAAAAAATTAAAAAGTTTTTTTAAAAATAGTGCAGAAAAGAAAAAGATAAAAAAAACAGGTTATCATTTATATTCAACGTTCAAATATAATATTGAAAGATATAATTTAGTAAATAACGGTGTAGTGATGCTAACCTCTATTATTTTCCTGTGACGTTGAGCATGAAATTAATATATATTTTTTCTTTCATAAAAAATTCTAACTACATAAAAATAGTTTAAGCCTAAAATATTTCTTCCGGACAATTTGTTAAGAAGGCGTGTGTGTGTTTGAACGTAAGCGAGGATTGCCAGTGCCTCGAGGCTTGGTATAGGGTGGACCAAAGAGTAATGTATTTTATTACAAAAAATATACAACATGAGTTATTTTGGGTAATTTTTATAAAGTTGGGTCGTTTTACTTGTAAATAATTATAGTGGGCTGACATTCTGCATAATTTTTCCAAAAAAAAAATTATGAAGCGGACACCTGTTAAATGGCAACCATAAAAATGGGTACTTGTGCACTTCCCCCAACTTTATACTGTTCCCTCACTCAATTACTTACATAGATATAAGGGTGAGTCACATATTTAATCGTTCGGTCAAAATAATTATATTCGCTAGTCAAATATATAAAAAATGTATATAATTTTGTATTACAAATATAAATTTTATGTATATTATACAACAATAGACAATATATATATATATATATATATATTGATTATTATTTAGGTGGACAAAATTACTCTCTGAGATAGTAGTTTTTGAACTTACATATTTTGTCAGATAAATCTTCCAGATACATGTATCTGACGAATCAAATACATATATTCAGATACACGCGAGCCAAATTAGATGTAATTTATTCTAGATATACTATATTCGAAGCGTGAATCATATGTATCTGAGATACGCTTCCTCTCTCACTCGCCTCTCTCCTCTCTCGCTCGTATCTCTCCCTCTCCTGTTTCTCTACTTTTCTGTATCTAGTGTATTTGTGCACTGTGCAAAGAAACATACTTACTTAGTGTATATGTGCATTGTGCATGGATACATATCTGTGCATTGTGTATCAAGTGTATTTGTGCACTGTCCCATCCCTTTACTATGCACTGTGCATCAATACATACTTAGAAAAAGAAGACTAAGACGACGAAAAAGAAGACACATTTAACCAGATACATGTATGTGAAAGCATCCATCTAACTATATGTGCGTAAGCTTTTACTAGATTCATATGATGTATGCATATGTTTGTATCTAGAGCAAACTCGAACAGTGTATCTAGCATATCTGTGCATAGATACATATATCTGGTATTGACAAGGTTGTATTCGTGCATGAATAAATATATATGATATCAAAGGCACATATATCTGCTATTGATAAAGTTGTATCGGTGCATAAATACATGTATCCGAACATAAATACTCCCCAACATGAAGATGTCGTAACCCAGGTTGCATCTTCTTGCATAGATACATAGATAAATGTATCCATGCATATACTCCATGTTGGTCTCCAAACCAACATGCATTTTTCGTGCAACTGCCAGAGCATTTATCCCATCACGAATTCTTCCAGAAAGTTCTTTATCATCATCATCATCGTCATTATCATCACGATGCTCTCCCAAGAATATTAACTTTCTTGCTATTCGTCATCAACCCATTATTTTTTTTCAAATTTAAGAAAGACCCATTTGATTCTTAAATGAGATGAAATGCTAGAAAACGGTGAAGGAGGTGAAGGGAGAGGTGAAGGTCGGAGGAGGTAGGAAAACTGGTGTAAAGGGGTTGAGGAAAGAGGTGAAAGAAGTGGAATTCTAGATCTGAAGAGGATAAGTGAAGGGAGAGTGGAAAGAAAGGGGAGGAGAGAGAGCGAGAGAACGGGGAGGAGCAAGTATCTGAGTTGAAATCTGGTAGGAAACTATTAAATGATGAGAGGATATGTAATTATTTTAAAGTATAGAGAGGTTTAGTAGATATGATAGGGATATTTGGTTAATTACGTAGTTTTTTTCAAAATTGAGAGTATTGAGTTATGACCTATTTTGTAGCCTATTTCAGTCCATCCCATTTTAGCCCTAGAAACTTTTGGGAGGATGATAACTAGGCTATTTTGGCCCCCCTAAATTTAGTCCAATTCACCCATTTGACACCCCTAAGAGTATTTGCCCACAATTATTGTGTTTACATCAAATTACATATTTAATCTAAAAATTAGTATGAAAATGAATATTACTTAATCATGATAATCAATTATAAATATGGATAATAGCATATTTTTGGTTCCTAGCGAGATTGATTTATGTCCACCTAGTGTTGACTCTTTTGATTTAAATGAAAATACATTATTGTGTGAAAGGAATGATCTTTTGGATGAAGATAACATGGATTTGCTTTCTTATTTGAGGAACCCAAGTAAGTATTGCCCTTATGATGTTGATGTTAATTGTGAGCCCTTTTATGATACCTTACCTTTGTTTGATAAATATGATGATGAATTACTTTATTCATGTAATGACTTGAATTACAATTCATTTGATTTTGGTGGTGACTTGTATAGACTTGGGAGTCCATTTCTTGAGGAGAAAATTTGTTCCATACTTATTGGTCCTAATGGTGGCAATCATGTGTTTGATTCTTTTAAGCTTGAAATACTATCACCTAGTGTTAATTTTTGTGATGACCAACTTGTTTGTAATGATGACCCACTAAATGAGGAAATTTGTGATGTGATAAGTTAACCTCAATTTAGTGATGGTGTTGATATGGTTGGTCATGTAGATACTCATGTAGGTTTCATGCATCGAGGTCATGATTTCTTGAGTTGTTATTCCATTTCTTGTTCTTATCAAAGAGCTCATGAGATGGAGTGTGTTTTCAAGGATAATCTCTTATTTGATGATGACATGGATATTGAGGGTGTGCATAGTGGAGTGTCTTGTAATGTTAGGAGTGTAGCCACTCTGAAGGCTACACATTGTTTGATAATCCACTATGGTGTGATGACACACTTTTTTGATATGGAAATCTCTTCTTAGAAAGTGATAGTACATTAGTGGGAAAGGATGGTGTTCAAAAGAAAGTTAGCGAATGTTCTCCAATTTCCACTTCATCCTTGTATGCTCTCATTCTTGATCAAGGCTTTAATGATTTTGAATCAAGGGGAGAACCTTCTCATGAGAACACATTAGATGAAGTTGACTTGTGTGACATCATACTATATTATATATTTACATATGACGATACTTGTGTTTGTGTGAAAAGTATGTTATATGTAGATAGGAGTGTCAATGGGGAAAATGGGCGTTCTCTTAACCCAAGCTTATGGGATTGCTTTCCATTTGACCTCAGTAGTGAGTTTAAAGGTGGTACTTTTTTGGATTTGACTTGGAAGAGTCCATGGTACCCACTTAGTACCAAGTACATGCTTAATTCTTCTTGTCACCTTCGCAGGGATGGGCAAATTGAAGTAAAAGATTGGACTATAAGGAGCATGCCTCAACTTTTGAGTTAAGGGAAGACAATCCCTTCGGAGGACCACTTATTTCTAAATGAACTTGTGTCTAATGGATCCCTCCACCCTTCTACTAGCATGACTCTATGTGGTAACCCACTCCTTTGGGAGGGTTGTTTGGAAAAAAAGGGTGGCATTTTCCCACAAGTCATTTTATCTTCTTCATGTGTCTCAACTTGTAATGATGTAGTTGATATGAGTCGTGACTCTATTTGTGAGCTTGCAAGTGAGGGCACATTAGGGAGGATTAATTTTCTTAACACCTTTCTTTTCTACTTCTTTGCATATGATAATGTCCATGTTTGTATTATATTTATTTTCTATAGAGGTAGGGATTTCTTTGGTTGATCCATTTATTTTTGTGACCAAACCTTATAGGTCTTCTACCATTTGGAGCCCGATGATATTTTGGGGGTATGTGAGCTTATAGTAGTACCATCTTGGAGGTGGTCTTATCTTGTTGATGTGTGGAATAACCAATTCCCTTGTACTCTATCTATTGACTTGAGAGTCTTGATGATGCGGGATACTTGGTTGTTCCTTGGAATTGTGCCTACTTGGTGTAACGATATTGGTGCTAACCCTTATACCATAAGGAAATTTTGGTTGTTCATTTCTCCTATATGTTTGCAAGGTTTGAATTTGAGGATGAATCAATTTCAAAAGGGGAGGATGATACGACCACAACCGACACAATTCATGTTAGACCTATACTTCAAGGTCTACTCAATGGGATCCGAGCCATGCTCACCTTGAAAACACAAAGAGGCTCGTAAGGTAATTCAAAGAGCCTTAAGCGTACATCTTCAAGATATATACTCTTTGAATGAGAAAATGGAGTCCTTGGAGGCCATTGAAGACACATATGTAGGAGCGCTCAAGCTATGAAAGATAGCTTGGATGGAAGAGATTGAAGACCCACGTGTGGATCGGATCAAACTATGGGAAATAGCTTGGAAGGAAAGATCGGACAACAATCTCTCCATTTTGGTGAAGCACAATACCATCGCCAAAGTGCATGGGAGTTTGGCGATCAAGAGCCTTAGTTTGGCGAGCTGCTTTTGTGAAATGGCCACTTTTGGGCTATATTTTAAATGGCCACTTTTGGGCCTTGAATGTAATAGGAAATACTATAAATATGTGCCTTAGCCATTTTCTTCCTCAGATTTTGATGAATTGAAGAATATTACTCTTGAAGAGTGTTTAGGGTAGAATCCTTTTAGTCTAGTGTAGCTAAATTTAGGTTAGTGATGGGTGGATTTCCATTGTTGATTTAGAACTTCTTTAACTTGATGTTCATATTGAGTTACTCACTTGTGGAATTCAAATCGGGTTACTCAATTTCTAGATAATCAAGTTCTCTTCTCCCTTGGGTTAATTGATTCAATTGAGATTTTCTTTCTTCACTTCTCACCTATCTTTAATTTTGTGTTTGAGTTCGATTTCGACTAGTTTCTCTAATTGAAATCACGTTATTTAGTTTTCATGTCGATTAGATTCTAGTCGTCCAACTAGGATCGTATCAAAGTTCCACAAATGACATTTCACATTGCTTGTGACCTCCCCACTCTCAATACACTCATCTTTACCCCAACCCCATTAGCCCCCATCCTACCACCCAGTCTTATCTCCCAACTCCGCCTCCTGTAGAATTTGTTTAGATTATATACAAAAGCTTTTTGGATAATATTTTTTTGATTACTAAGCCGAACACAAAAAATTTAGTAAGACATTTATTTACCTAGAAAATATTCATACCGAGCACACAAAAAATGTGTGTTTTTTGATCCCTTTATGTAGGAAGTATGTTATATTTGGACTACTTCTAGAAGTATATTATTCTCAAATGTCGTAATAATTATACAAGCTTAACATAATATGTGAGTAATTAAATGATGATATAGTTAATAATTCTGAATATTTACTAGTATAAGGATTAAAGGTTTGTTTGGAAAACTACATGATAATTGAAATTAGTATAATTTGGAAAAGGATGGAAGATTCTTTTCTAAAAAAGGGATATACCATTAGATTTTAAAAAAAATCGAACCAAACGACAATAACCAAATCAATAGTTATAAATTATATTTGATTTAATTTAATTTAAAAATCAAATAAATTAATTTAATTTTAATTTCAACTAATATACGATCCAAACTAAATCACGAACACCTCTGGGAATAGATTAGTTAACAACTTTTTTATGGGTCAAGAGTCATGACCCTAAAAAGTCAAGCAAGAAATAGAGAGGAAAGGACCAAAAGCTAATATATGCTAATCTCTTCTACTAATAAATACCACCTTTGCCAACACTCTATTGATGAGTGTATGATGTGGACATGTATATTCCATTGATGACATCAAAAAATCGTATCCTTAGAAGCAATTAATCCTTAAGATTTCCTATCTTTATATAATATAAATACATAAGCTTCCAACCAAAGAAAGAAACCTCATTTATATAAACAAAAAAACAGAAGTTTCAAGTCACCATTTGTTTTTCCTCTTTTCTCTATCTATATAGTATTTGCTATGAAAAACTCCACATGAGAAGCAACAAAAAAGAGAAAGAAATGATGGGTATTTGTGAACTTGAAGAAGATAAGCTGTCCCAAATGGTCAGAGATTTTATTGAAATGGATTGTGAAACTTTTCAAGTTGATGAACTTGTTGATCGCAATAATCCTACTACTTATCTTTCCTTACAGGTACATGTTGCCTCGCTTTTTTATTTAATTTTTTTTTTTTTTTTTAACTTCATCTAATAATGTTGACTTCTTTTCAGCTTTATATAAAATCCCTATTTTATATTTTTTTTACTTTTTTTTTTATTTGGAGGATATTCTTGAGAATGTTAGTGATGCTGAAACACAGATCCAAGAGAAAATCTTGTTTTATTGGAGAAACGTGGTTAGTAATATAGAGCCTATAAAGTTAAGGCAATGGATTGTGAATAGATTAAGAATGGATGAGTATGAAGCTTCTCTTTGTAAAACTTCTTGGATTACCTCTTCTGGACGTCCTTCAGGTACTATTCTACCCCCACTCCCAAAAAATAAAAATAAATAAATAAATAATGGTTTGGATATATAGTAATATGGTGAAATATTGAAAATTTTATTCGAGAAGGATTTTAAGTGAAATAATAATGTTTATTTTAAGAACTTTATCCATTTTTTCCAAATAAAATTCATGTATAGACACAATTTCGACTAAAAAATATTTTATCAGGTTCAGCTTAAAATACTAATTTTTTAAAGGTGTATCTTAAGTGAAGTAATGATTTTTGAAGTTAAAGGTGAAAAATAATATTTGAAAGTTGAAGCTGTGTTTGAATATTCATTTTGCTCTAAAGACATAGCTTGGAAGTTTTGTGAGGGAATGTTTTTTAACTTTAATATGAGGTTTTCGAACTTGAAAAACTTTTTTCAAGTAATTGGAGTAAAAAATTGTGATGTCTATAACAATGTATAATCAAACAGTTAGTTGAACTATTTTTTTTGAAAAATGAAAAAAAAAATATGTCCAACTTTCAAATATTTTTTAAGTGAAATTTATATCCAGATATAATTTCTGAGTTTCTAAAATTTTTTTTCCAACTTCAACTTCAACCAAATTAATTTCAACCCCTTTTCTTTTTTTGCTGATTTTTTTGTTTTTGTGGGTGTTGAAGCATTTCAATTCACAGGTGATTATGAATACATTGATGTGATGATGAAAGAAAGCAATGGAACAGAAACAGTGAGACTAATAGTAGATATAGATTTTAGGTCACAGTTTGAGTTGGCAAGGCCTACACAAGAATACCAAGAGCTTTTAAATTCTCTTCCATCAATATTTGTGGGTACTGAAGAGAAACTCAATGGCATTATCTCTTTGCTTTGTTCAGCAGCCAAACAGTCCCTTAAGGAGAAAGGTCTTCATGTTCCACCTTGGAGAAAAGCTAGCTACATGCACTCTAAATGGCTCTCCCATAACTGCAAGAAAATTGCTTTGTTTGCACCACTCTGCATATAGTTTGAAGTGCCAATTAAAAATTTAGAAAAAAAAGAGAACTAATTAATGGTAGACAGTTTTCCTTTTTGCCCTCTTTTATTCTAAGGTTGTATCGTTGATAAGCGAGACTTGCTCAAGTGGTTGAGTACATGATCAGTCGGTAGATTAAGGATTCGAGTCACATCAATATTGTTCCTCCGGGGTGGGGTGCGAAAAAAGAAGATGATATTGGTACTAGTTTGTATATTGTATATCGCCAAAGGCCTAGTTGCCTTGGCTTGTTATGAGGATTAGAAGTGCTTGAAATTTTTGTTGGGGCACTCATTTATCTTGTTTTATATCATTTATTTATCTTGTTTTCCACCGGATGGTTGATATTCGTGTTTATATTCGATTAGTCTAAATTTGCATTGAAAAGTTCATTTTGAGGATATACCTTTTTTTACAAAGAAGGCTTCGTGTATATTCAAATGGAGCTTAAATTTGAAATCTCTGCTTAAGAATGATGAAAACTTATTTATTAATTTACCACAATGCAGTAATGTCAACTTTTCTTTAAGCAGAATTGATTAATGGTCTTTAATTTTTTGTATGTGGACTGTGGTATATAATTCATGAATATTCCTTACATTCCCATTTCTAACAAAGTTTCTGTAATCAAATGATTATTTTAATTATAATTTTTTAAAATTTTGAATCAGGATAAAGTATTTTTTAATTTAAGATTATTTTAATTTTTAAGATGAAATGATAAATGCAAGAATACATTCCATTAATCAGCTTAATGAGACCGCTGAGCATTTATATTTCTATTCAGGATCCAGAATTGAACTAAATTTTTAAGGGAATATTCTGACGTCATTTTTTTGCGTAAATTATCAATATGACAATATCGTATATACGCTATATTTCTTTCTCTTTACTTTTGTCGTCACTCGTCTTCGTTGTAGGTGCAACTCATACAATTAGGGGTGTTCATGGTTAGATTTTTAATCAAATCAAACTGAACCGACTAAAAATATTGATATTTGGTTTGATATGGTTTGGTTTAGTTTTAAATTTTAAAAATCGATAATATTTGGTTTGGTTATGGTTCTACTAAAAAAAAATCGACAAAATAACCAAGTCAAACTGATAAATTATAATATATATATATATATATATATATATATATTATATATATATATATAAATTTTATTATTATTTGAATATATATAATATTAGTTTTTCATAAATAATTATAAATATTTTATACCTTTTAATCATTAATTTAGTTTTAGTTTACTTATTTCATATGCACTACAATACTACCCATATTTTTAAATCTCATTTCTTAAAAAATATATCCAAACTCAACACTCTAAGTCTAATTATCTAATTATATATATGTGGGGTGGTGTATTGTTAGTTTTTAATTTTCTATGTTAAGACATCTATCTACTCTTCAATTGTTTGTCCCTTTGATATTTTAAGGGTTGATCATTATGTTTAAAGATGTATATTGCTTCTATGGATGTTAGACATGTGAAGTGAAAGGACTTCTACAGTTATGCGGCTTTTAAACTTGCTAAAATTTCGAAATAACGTTTACAAATCATAGAAGATTCATATACATTCATCTTATGATAATAGAGAGAATTTATTGATTCCTAACGTTCATTTGAAATAGTTGTCTCATGTCTCGTTGTTTTACTATTATCAATTTAGTATTAGCTAATCATAAACCAAAAGAATCGAAAATCAAACCAAACCGGTGATTTTTATTTGATTTGATTTTAAAATATTAAAAACCGACTTAATTGATTTGATTATGATTTTAATCAAAATCCGACCCAAACCGAACCATGAACACCCCTATTTGCAAGCTAAGGCAAATGTTACAAGCTTAGATGGAGGATTTCTTTGCATGTTATTTTGTTGCTTATTCGGTTTTTTCCAAAGAAAATATTTCATCCGTTTCAATCTATCTATCTTACTTTCTATTTCAATTCACTTAAAAATATCTCTCTTATCTTATCTTTTTCAACTGCTTCTTAATCGATTTTTCACACGACATATTTAAGATCACAAGATTAAAAGACATTTTAAAAAATTCTTACATATTTACATGACATATTTAAGATCACAAGATTAAAAGACATTTTAGAAAATTCTGTAACACCCCGTAGATTTCCGAATGTATGCGACTACGTGAAAAAATTTGTGAACATGTAATAAAGGGTATATAATACATGCAAAGTGTTGGATTTAATGTATATTGGGTATTGGGCTCTAAATTGGCCCAAAAATGATAAGGAAGACATGGCCCAAAACAAGGGAAAATGACTCATTCTTCCTTGACCCACTTGGACACCTCATCCTTGACTTAAAATTGACTAAGGATGATATATATATAGCTCAAAAATCAGATTTTAATCACAAGGAACACCTTGCCATTTCTTGAAATTTCTAGACTTTCCAAGAAGACCAAAAAGAAACCCTTTCAAGCCTAAGGCAACTATACTTATTTTGGCCAAGATCATCACCTTGCAAGTGTTGGTAAGTGTATATTCTTGTGATTTAATATGTTATGTTCATGATAAATTGTATGGGTTGTGCTGGTTATGTTTAAAAGGGGTTGATTGGTGCACTTTGGCTTATGTGACACAAGTTGTGTATTTTGGTGATTTGAACTTGAAAGTGGCCTTGTGGTCTTAAAGAAAGTGATTTGATGGATTGGACATCAACAAGTATGATGTGGTTATGTCCCTAATTTAATTTCTCTTTGTATGTTATTTTTGGAAATTGTTGCTATAGAAAAAGTGTGTGGAATTGGTGACGTATTGAGAGGAAAATGTGATTTTGGTGATGTTTATGTGTGTGGTAAATGTTTACTCTTGTAGATTACTATATTATATGCATAAGAGGGTGTGTAAATCATGTTGGTTATGTTGACAAAGTGTTGAGCAGTCCACTATGTGTAAAATTGTCCACTTTTGCTAAATCGGTAAAGGATTTGCCTTCTATGTGATTTAAACTTGAAAGGGGACTTAAGGTCTTGATGGAATTGAATTATATGGATGAAATTTCAGTATATTTAAGTATTGTACTGTCCCTAATTCGTTACTTTTGTGTATGGCTTGATGGAAATGTTTTTACCTAATTGAGCATGGAACGTTTGGCGTAGTGAAAAGAGAATACTTTCTTGTTATGTTAAAGTGAATTATAAACTTGTGTGGGCTGTTTTTGGTATATTTTTGTGGAAGTTATTTATGTGACTTGATGGGATAAATATGTGGAGTTGTATTGAGGCGGAAATGTAAAGTAGAAACTTGGTGTAAAATCCTATCGGTTTGTGATGTCTACGGTGATGTGTGGACTGTTTTGGTGGTGTGTGGACTGATTTGGTGTTGTTGTTTTGCTAAAGAAGTAAGTCGGGACAAGTCCCCGCTTTAGACAACTGTGATACATTATCAAAACCAACATGTGCATAGGACTCGGGAAGCCCCGAAGCAAACTGGAGCTTACCAACAAAACCGCAGATTATTCCAAGTACTACTGTGGGGGCCTATTGGTACATATGCCTGCAACAAGTAAGGGAAGTCCCACAAGGGACGTCAGTACGAAGAATGTACTGAGTATGTAAGGTTATAAGTAAATGTATAAGATATAGAAACTTTGATAAAATTAAGTACAAGTGAACACATTATGTGAATAAATTACCATAGGTATACATGTGGAATCATGTGCATTACTTTATTTACTTTTATTTCACTTTACTTTACTTCATCGTCAATCAAGTGATCATCAATCATGTAATGCCCGGGCCCAACTGATCAGTGGGAAATAACATTGGGATCGTCTCTAGCTAGGCTTATGCCCCTTTGAGCTGCCACCCATAAATCAATAAAGCAGGTTCGTCTCTAGCTAGACTTATAACCCTTTGAGCTGCCCCCTGTATCCAATAATCATTCGGGATCGCCCCTAGCTAGGCTTATGCCCCTTTGGGTTGCCACCCGTTCTCAACAAGTGTTTATTACTTCAATTCTTTTGTTATGAGTTTGGTACATTAGTGGTTACAACGTTATGGAAACTTTGGAACATTATTGGAACATTAATCAATGAACATGAGTCATATGAATTACATTTGATCAATGTATAAGGAACATGTGTGTAACAATGATTAACAACCGGGAATGGAATACCTTTGGACATTTCGGAATGGAACATGTATAATGACAATGTGATACTATGTGCCGCCGAAGGATTCGGAAAGAGTAACCTTACATACCTTAATTCCCCAATATGGATACACAATCTTATTCGTGAATATAACACTCCAGCTTTCTCCTTACGTGTTACTCTACATAAGCACATAACGGAGTTCACGTTAACCACTAACTACAGTACAAGTTCATCAGACCTAGTATGTCTCCGTGGGGTGCGCCGGTATTATTTGTACGGAAGAAAGATGGCACATTGAGAATGTGTATTGACTACCGGCAATTGAATAAAGTAACAATCAAGAAAAAATATCCTCTCCCCAGAATTGATGATTTATTTGATCAGCTACAGGGTGCTAAATGCTTTTCAAAGATTGATTTGAGATCGGGCTATCATCAGGTGAGGGTTAGAGAAGAAGATATACCCAAGACAGCTTTCCGAACACGGTATGGACATTATGAATTTTTAGTTATGTCATTTGGACTAACAAATGCACCTGCAGTTTTTATGGATTTAATGAATAGGGTGTTCAAGCCATTTCTCGACGTGTTCGTGGCGGTATTTATTGATGATATTTTGGTTTACTCAAAATCACAAGAAGACCACGTTAATCACTTACGACAAGTGTTACAGATTCTTCGTGACCGTAAGTTATACGCGAAGTTCTCTAAATGTGAATTTTGGTTGAAATTCGTAGCATTCTTGGGTCATATTATATCGGATGAAGGCATACGGGTTGATACCCAGAAGATTGAGGCGGTGAAGAATTGGCCAAGACCTACGACACCCACAGAGATTCGTAGTTTTCTTGGGCTGGCAGGTTATTACAGAAGATTTGTGGAAGGTTTTTCCTCCGTTGCTGCACCGTTAACAAAGCTTACACATAAGGCAGTTAAATTTCAGTGGAATGATGCGTGTGAGAAAAGCTTCCAAAAGTTGAAAGATAAATTAACCTCCACACCAGTTTTAGTGCTTCCCGAAGGTACCGAAGGTTATGTAGTGTATTGTGATGCTTCCGGAGTTGGCCTCGGATGTGTGTTGATGCAACACGGTAACGTCATAGCATATGCCTCACGACAGTTGCGGCCACATAAGAAAAATTATCCCACACATGATCTTGAATTGGCAGCGGTAGTTTTTGCTTTAAAGATATGGCGTCATTATTTGTATGGAGTTCATGTTGATATCTATACGGATCACAAAAGTTTGCAGTATCTCTTTAAGCAGAAGGAACTCAATTTGAGGAAACGAAGGTGGTTAGAGCTTTTAAAAGACTATGATATTGATATTCTTTATCATCCGGGTAAAGCAAATGTAGTAGCGGATGCATTGAGCCGCAAAGCAGTAGAAAGCACTGGTGGTCAGTTGATTGAAAAGCAGGAGATAATCAAAGATTTACACCAACTAGCCAGCTTGGGAGTTCACCTTATTGAATCTCCGGATGAAGGGGTTATTGTGCAGAATACAACAAAATCTTCCTTAATAGCTGAAGTAAAGGAGAAACAGTATGCGGATCCTATTTTGTTGCACCTGAGAGAGAATGTGCAGCAAGAGGGAGTACTTCAATGCCGAGATTGATTATGTGTACCGGATGTAGATGAGCTGAGAAAGCGGATTATGGCAGAAGCATATCATTCACGGTATTCTATTCATCCGGGAGCTACAAAAATGTATCATGATTTGAAAGACGTGTATTGGTGGGGAAATATGAAAAAGAACATTGCGGAATTTGTAGCTCAATGTCCAAATTGTCAACAGGTTAAAGTGGAACATCAGAAATCAGGAGGTTACATGCAATGTATCAATCTTCCAGTCTGGAAATGGGATATGATTAACATGGACTTTATTACAGGTTTGCCTCGTACACTGAGGAAAGTCGATTCTATATGGGTTATAGTGGACAGGCTTACCAAGTCAGCGCATTTTCTACCAGTCAAGACCACCTATACAGCTGAAGATTATGCAAGATTGTATGTGAAGGAGATAGTGCGATTGCATGGTATTCCACTTTCCATTATATCAGACAGAGGAGCACAGTTTACAGCGCATTTTTGGAAATCCTTCCAGAGGAGCTTGGGAACACAGGTGAATTTGAGTACGGCTTTCCATCCTCAGACAGATGGACAAGCAGAACGTACAATTCAAACACTTGAAGATATGCTTCGAGCGTGTGCATTAGACTTTAAAGGCAATTGGGATGATCATCTACCTCTTGTGGAATTTGCCTACAACAATAGCTATCATTCAAGTATTAAGATGGCTCCTTACGAAGCGTTGTATGGGAGAAAATGTAGATCACCTATCGGATGGTTTGAAGCAGGAGAAACTGCTTTATTTGGACCAGATCTAGTACATCAAGCTATGGAAAAAGTTAAAGTAATACAGCAGCGATTACAGACAGCTCAAAGCCGCCATAAATCATATGCTGATGTTAGAAGAAGAGGGCTTGAATTTGCTATAGGTGATTGAGTATTTTTGAAAGTGTCACCAATGAAAGGAGTGATGCGATTCGGAAAGAAAGGAAAGCTAAGTCCACGGTATGTAGGGCCATATGAAATTACTCGAAGATTTGATCAAGTGGCGTATGAATTAGCTTTACCCCAAGAACTCTCCGCAGTCCACCCAGTGTTTCATGTTTCGATGCTTCGAAAATGCATAGGAGATCCGTCTCAAATTACTCCCATTGAAGATGTGCAAATCACGGAAGATCTTACATACGAAGAAGTGCCCATTGCTATTCTAGATAGACAAGTCAAGAGGTTAAGGAATAAAGATATAGCTTCCGTCAAAGTACTTTGGAGGAATCAACAAATAGAGGAAATTACATGGGAAGCCGAAGAAAGAATGAAAGCAAAGTACCCGTATTTGTTCCAAACCAAAGAGAAGGTCCAAGACGCCGACTTGAAGGACTAAAAAGTGTAAAACGATGTTGGACAAATGAAAACTGTATGTCATGTCATGATGGCCCTAAAAGCCAAGTTTCACATATGTATATATAAATCACCTATTTTGCCATGATTTCCGCCATTGGTGTCTTGCGTCTATACATGGTAGTGATGTTCAATGAATGACGTGTGTATGAATGTACAGGGTGATAGTTGGTTCTCTCGGGGCCTCAACGGCTTCGGGTGCCAGTCCGCCTCGTTGGAACTCGGGGCGTAACAAATTCTTACATATTTTAGTTTAAGATCACAAGGCTCGAAAGTTTTTTTTATTTACGTCAAGTCAAAATCAGACAAACTAATTGAAGTGAAAGAGTATTATTTGTTAATAATTAATAACTCTAATTAATGCTACCACCAATATTGTATTAGAGATAATTAATGTAAGAGTGAGGGAAAGAAAAAGTTACTTGGCTTCCAAGTCATAACAAACAATAATGGGATGAAAAAAAAGATTCCCAAGTTGGGAAGCCTTTTTCTAAGTCGTCCAAATTCAACACTTGTAATGTACAAGTTGGGGTTATATATTTGAGTTTGAGCACATTAAAGAAAGTAACATTTAACAAACCTCCAATTTTGAAAAAGAAATACGCTACTGCACAATGAACTAAGATGACAACACTTTTCTTTTCCTTTATCTAAAGTTTATAAACATATAACTCTATCCTTTTGTCATTAACGTATTGTCCATATCATACAATGATTGACCATATTTTGCATAGTATACACGTTTTTGACAATGTCCGTCTTCCTTTCTTAGTAAAATCATAAATGCTTATGTAATTATAATTTTTTTCATTGAGATCGCATAATTATATTCTCTAATAGAAAAATTGGGTCAGGAGTGATCCTCTTTTTTGGGTCTTTGTTTATTAAATTAATAATAAAAAAGATTTAAAATGTAGAAAAAATAATCACCATCAAAAGATTGAGTGTTCGATAAATGTAATTTTTTTAGTAAAATCTAACTTTTATGATTTTTTTATTAAAAACATAATTATATGACTTTGATAAAAATTATAATTATATGGTTATTTATGAAATTTTACTCTATTCAATCGCATTTAGCATAGAGTATACATATCACTCAACTTTCCCTTGTGACTCATCATCAGTTGGAAGACTTTTATCTCATTTACATGGAAGGGGAATCAATTTATTCAACTAGCACCACCAAGAAATACAAGACTTTTTCAAGAGTCACTAATTTAATTCAGTAGAATGATTTTTATATCTTGATGATCCACTGAACTCCCCAAATAAGACAAAACGATCATAGTTGAACCTGTAAGAAAGTAATCAGTAATACGTATATAAGGGCGTTGACATTTTATCCTTTAATAATTCACTGGTGAATGAATCAGATTAGAGTAGGTAGGAAGATTATATATCGTGTTGGTCCCACTGGCCATAAAGAAATTTTTTCATATTTGTAAACATTGAATTTTATTATTTGAAATCGTTATAAACTATTAACTAGTTACTTATTTTTTGGAGTATATCAGATTTTCTAAATGAAAAAAAAGTTTCGCTCACAAATATTGTGACCAAGTGCAATATATACAAGTAGGGGCCGATAGGGCAAGAGGATGTTCACTTACCCCTCAATAAAAAACTACACTATATAATGTATGGTAATTTTTTAATTTTTTATGTACATATATAAATTTTGAATTCCCAAGATACAAGACTAGAGGTTGATTCAGTAATTTAGGGGTTTCAAAATTAATCTTGAATTTCAAGTTTAAATTCCAGACTTTCTTAAAACACCTTGATAAAAATCTTGAATATGTCACTAATACAAGTCAAGTTAATATTTTAATCAAATATTATCGTGTAAAATAGGGTATATGAAGTAGAATAGTTAAAAATAGTGTTAGAATGATTTTATTATGACAATTATATAACTCTATGACTGAATAAAAGATTTGGACTCATGGAATTGGTTAGGAGAATGAAAGGAGAACGTTGGAGTAAAATGAGATTCGAAGAGGGACAAAAATTTTAACCCCCCACCCAAAAAGAGAAAAAGAAAAAAGAATAGGGGCAGGAATATACTGGAGAAAGGAAAGGGACTAATGATCTTTTTATCCTAATGATTTTATTTCTCATTGATGGTCAAATCTCACCTCCTCGAGCTGAAAGTAAATAATTTTCTTGCAAAAAATATTGACAGGATAGAAATCATTTTCCATTACAAATGTTCTTAATCTATATGGACTAGAGGAGAATGTCGTGTTAGTACGGATCCAATACTATGAAAAATAAAAATATTCATATATTTTTATCAAAATAACAAACATCAGAATAAAAATATATATTCAAATAAATGCATAATCTATTAATATTTTAATTAAATTCTTTATTTTCAATTATCAGAAGGAGTATAACAAGGGAAAGATGTTTTTCCATTGATTCTTTTCTAAGAGTAAAAAGTTTAATTTATTTATTTTTTATTTAATTTTATAGTATATTATTCTTCAATTTTTTATTAAAAATTCTACTATTTATATTTAAAAATAATTAAATTTAAAGATTTTATTTTATGAAGATCCTATACCTTGAAATCTATAGTTATGGACCCAATATGCTAAATACAAACTTTTTTCTTTCAATGTTTAGTTGACCTACATCATCTAAATTTAAATGAAAAAAGGTATATTTTTAATCAAAGTACATTACATAAATCTAAATGAAAGAAATACTTATATGTATATGTGCTCTTGCTCTTCTTTTTTTTTAAAATGTCATCTTAATTGTAAAAAATAAAATAAACATGTCATAAACTTGTATCCTTTTAATGCTAATAAATTTTATTAATATATACTTGATATAAATTATGTTTACCTCTCGCGAAGGTAAAATCTATTAGCAGTTTACACCAATGTAATAAATATTATTTTAATTTTTTAACTTGATTTATGTTGACTTGACACGGGTCCTAAAACATCTGTATTAGAAATTTATTTTACTAAATTAATTTTATTAATAAATTTTGAAAATCTAAATTTGATATACTATTAAAAGAAAAAAATATTTTTTTCTTAATTTGCTAAAATAAATAAGTAAAAGTAATAAGAGCCAAATAAAAAGAAATATGTAACATTTATTTAGTTTTAAAATCTAATTATAATTAATTAATATAGATTATGTTTTTTTAAAAAATTACTTAATCATTTCTTTCTTAGTATTTAGATTTAAAAACGTTCAATGACCCCACTGCATTTAATGACATTTCATTAGGGCATGTTTATAATTTGATGAGGAAGGGTGGGCTTTTTATTAGGGCATGATTTGTAATTGGGAAAAGTACACTAAATAGATCAACAAATTAAAGTATTTACACCCAAATACTCTTTCCCATATTAAATTTAAAAACATCCCTGCGGTACAAAATAATTACCTTGCGTGCCCCCCAATTCTTTTGGCCCTTAAATTGTGCTCTTTTTCAATTACAGAACTCCTTTTCCCTTCATTTGGTCAAATATTGCGGCTGAGACCTTTTTTTTTTTTTTTTTTTTTTTGGTTTGACTTTCCTTTTCTTTTAATTTGGTTAATATAAAATCAAGTGTGCTAGTATTATTAGTCTATACTAAAACAAACATTCAAAAGGGAAATGAACGAATTTAAGCTTCTGAAGAAACTAAGAGTCCGTTTTACATATCTTTAAATATATCTTTGTAAATTTGGCGTATTCTTATTCTTTTCTCTCTTTTTCTTTAAATATACTTTTTATACTTTTCTTTTCTTTTTGTGATATTTATTATTCTTATTTTTAAATATAAAAATAAATATAGTAGCCAATTACTTTTCGACTAAAAAATATTTAAAAATAAACAATTAGTCTGTAAGAAGAAATAATTAAAAAATATTAAATTCACTAATTTATTTAATAAAATATATGTTTTTATTTTTATTATTTCTTTAAAAGATATAATAAAATACAAAGATAAGATATTATTTAACTATTTTTAGACTAATAAAAATATTTAAAAATTAATAAAAAGGAGTGTCTCATTAAAGGAAAAGAACAATCATCTTTGATACCATCACAGTGTATTCATATACTGTGATGGTATCATTGAAGATTGAAACAAATATCAATAATACTATCACAGTATATAGATATACGGTGATGGTATCATTACAAACTGAAGCAAATCCCAATGATACCATGTTAGGATATACATAATGTGATGGTATCATAAAGGTATGACTAAAGGATTAAAACAGACATCAATGATACTGTGACAATAAATAGATATACGGTAATGGTATCATTATGGATTGAAACAAATCTCAACGATACCATGTCAAGATATATATATACTGTGATGGTATCATGTAGACCTGACTGAAGGATTGAAATAGACATCAATAATACAATGACAATATCTAGATGTACTGTGATGGTATCATTACGGACTGAAGAAAACCCCAAGTATACCATGTCAGTATATATATACTATGATGGTATCATAGAGGTTTGACCGAAGGATTAAAATAGATATCAATAATATCATGACAGTATATAGATATACTGTGATGGTATCATGGAGGTCTGACTAAAGTATTGAAACAGATATCAATGATACCATGACAGTACATAGATATACTGTGATGGTATCATGGAGGACTGACTGAGGGATTGAAGCAGACATCAATGATACCACAACAATATACAGATATACTGTGATGGTATCATGGAGGTCTGACTGAAAGATTAAAGCAGGTATCAATGATATAATGACAGTATATAGATATGTTGTGATGGTATCATTACAGACCGAAGCAAATCCAATGATACCATGTCAGTATATATATATATATTATGATGGTGTCATGGAGGTATGACTGAAGGATTGAAGTAGACATCAATGAAAACAGGGCAGTATATAGATATACTATGATGGTATCATTATGTATTGAAGCAAACTCAATGATACCATGTCAGTATATATATACTATGATGGTATCATGGAGGTCTGACTGAAGGACTGAAGCAGACATCAATGATATCATATACTGTGATGGTATCATGGAGGTCTCACTGAATGATGAAGCATACATCAATGATACCATGATGGTATATAGATATACTGTGATGGTATCATTACAGACTAAAGCAAACCCAACTATACCATGTCAGTATATATATACTACGATGGTATCATAGAGGTCTGACTGAAGGATTGAAGCAGACATCAATGATACCATTACAGTATACAGATATACTATGATGGTATCATTATAGACTGAAGCAAACCCAATGATATCATGTCAGTATATATATACTGTGATGGTATCATGGAGGTCTGACTGAAGGATTGAAGCAGCCATCAGTGATACTATGACAGTATATAGATATAATGTGATGGTATCATGGAGGTCTCACTGAATGATGAAGCATACATCAATGATACCATGACGGTATATATATATACTGTGATGTTATCATTACAGACTGAAGCAAATTCAATGATACCATATCAGTATATATATACTGTGATGGTATTATGGAGGTCTCACTGAATGATGAAGCAGACATCTATGATACCATGACAGTATATAGATATACTGTCATGGTATCATAGAGGTCTCACTGAATGATGACGCATACATCAATGATATCACGACGATATATAGATATACTGTGATGGTATCATTACGTACTGAAGTAAATCCAATGATACAATGTCAGAATATATATTGTGATCGTATCATGGAGATCTGACTGAAGGATTGAAGAAGACATCAATGATATCATGACAGTATAAAGATATAACGTGATGGTATCATTGCAAATGAAAAAAAAAATAGAAATAAAAAAGAAAAGAGAATCAAATAAAATTACAAAAGAAAAGAAACAAATAAAATAACATAAATAAAAATAAAAAGGACCAAAAATATGAAATTAGTTTGTGGTAAAAAATAAAGAATATTATGATTTGAGAAAAAAATGAATGAAAAAAGGAGGAAAAAAAAGAATAATGAAATAAATGAAAAAAAAAGTATGAAAAAAAAAAACACCAAAAAAGAGAAAAATAAAAGCAGATAAAAGAAGTAGTAGAGAGAAAAAAAAATTAAAGAATAAAAAAATAAACGAAAAAAAGGAAAAAAAAAGTAACAAGAAATAAAGAAATTCAAAAACAACAAACAAATAAAAAAGACAAAAATAAAACGAACCAATAAAGGAAAAAGAGAGGAAAAAAAAGAAAAAAATAGAAGTTGAGAAAAAAAATACACGAACAAAGAAATAAATTAGAAAAAAGAAAAAAGAAAAAAAAGAAGAAGATTATATAAAATAAAAATTGAGTGTGAATTAGATTATTGTGTAAAAATAAAATAAAAAATAAAATAATTTTACAAAAAAAATAAATGAACAAAGAAGCATAAAAAGAAAAGAAAAAGGAAATGAGAAAAAAAGAAAGAAAAGAAGCAAAGAAATAAAAAGGAAAACAATTAAAATGGAGATAAGTAACTAAATGTACAAGGGAAGGGGGCATTTTGTGTAATTAGTTAGGGAGATATTTTATGTAAGGGGGACATTAAGTTGTAAATAGTTTGTTCCTATAGGACATGGATGTACTTTCCCCTTTGTAATTTGATGGAAAAGAGTGGGCTTTCCCTTGAAGTTGTTGCAGAAGTCCAAATAAAAAAACACAAAAGACAACTCAATTAGGCAACCTTATCCCGTAAATTATATAGAAAGACCATAATGCCCTCAATCTTTTCAGCAATGACATTAAACTGCCATGTTGAAACTCCCTTTTCTAATATATAGAATATAAGTATATTTCTCCTATTTAATTTATGTGGTAGTATTATCTTTCTTTTATTTTCAAAAATATTTTTATTTTTATTTTTATTTATTCTTAACTCTAATTTTTTGTACTTATAAAAATATTATTATATATTTAGATTTATAAATTTCAAAAAAATTTATAATCACACAAATATTATATAATAGTACGTTTGAAAGAAATATCGATAAATATTTTCCTTACTTTCATTAGTTAGGCTGCATATGTTTTTATTAAGATTCAGGCATTTGAATCTGAATACACATCTAAATAATTAAGATGTTGTCTCTAGATTTGAAAACTAAATGACTAAGACTGTTTGTTTTTCAACATCTGAATGTGCAAAATTTATTTATTTTTATATATAATAAAAAATACAATTCAAATAAAAAATTAATTATATATTAGAAAAATATTTAATTTAATTCAACAAAATTATTATTTGATTGAAAAAAAGAAACATTTATGTTTGTTAGTGATAGTGGAGATTGGTTGCAATGGTGGTGGTGGTGGTAATGATTGATTTTAGTGACCAGTAATGTTGGTGGTGATACTTGTGATGGTAGAGATGGTTAGTACTGTAGTGACTGTTATGACGGTGACGATTGATAGCGGTGGTTGGTTGTGATTAAGGCTGGCAGACGGACCGGGCTGGCCCATTCTGGTACCGGTTCCGACGCCGACAGCCTATGTCCGGTCTGCCCGGTATAG
Organism: Capsicum rhomboideum; assembly: GCA_031232105.1. Classification (NCBI taxonomy): domain Eukaryota; kingdom Viridiplantae; phylum Streptophyta; class Magnoliopsida; order Solanales; family Solanaceae; genus Capsicum; species Capsicum rhomboideum. The sequence continues at coordinate 23,588,170 of CP124713.1, read as the reverse complement.
GCCAGTTCCCTTTGCTACCGAAACACGGATCGGTGTGGACACGATATATTTTATCGGTTGTCCGACCTGATTCCGGTCCGATTCAGACCGGTCAGCGACTAATTTTTTTTTAAAAAATTAATTAATTCTACGTTGAAATTTGAAAAGCTATTTGAATTCAAAAACAGAAACACTTTAAAACCTATTTTAAAAAATCTCTTTTGATTTTGATTTTGATTTTAAATTATAAATTTAAAATTAAACAAAAAAAAGTTGGGCAGGAAACGGAACCCGGTACGGTCCGCAAATGAACCGGTTACTAACGGTTCGGTTCGGACATATGCCATTTTTTTGGGCATCCCATTTCGGTAGGCCCGGTTCCGAACCAACTCCGATCACCGACCATCGGTATCGATTTGGAACTGCTGAATGTCCGTTTCGATTTGCCCAGACCGATCCATTGCCGGCCTTAGTTGTGATGTGAAGTTGGTTGATGTTAGTTATTGGTGGTGTTGATTGTGAGGGTTGAAAAATGAATACATGATGGTTGATAATGTGTTGGTGGTAGTTGGAGATGCTGTTGGCTGTGATAATGGAGATGATTGTTAGTAGAGATAGATTGTAGCGATGGTAGTTGTTGAAGTGGTGGTAGAGGTGGGACACCGACGACAATGGTGGTGGTGGTGGTGGCCAAAGAATGTGCGGAGGTTGATGATGTGTTAGTGGTAGTTAGCAGTGGTGATAGTTGTGATAGATGAGTTGGTCAGTAGTAGGGATTGACCGGTAAAGGTTAATGATGGTGGTGGCATTGAAATTGGTGTTGGCGGTGGATATGATTAGAATAATAGAGATGGTAGGTGTGGTGGCGGCTGGTGATTGTGGATAGAGTGGTGGTGAATATTATCCAATACAAGAATACCTCTTAATGATATTAAGACTTGATTTCAGATCTGAATGATTAAGACCTATTTATCTGAATGATTAAAACCTATTCAGACCTAGTAAGAGCTAAAATCTTAATAAAAAACAAATGCACTTAATGGTCTGAAGTCTGAACCATTTAGATTCAGACATCTATTAAGTGCTAACAAATGAGGCTTAGTCAATGAGGACGATCACGTGTGGAACTTGTTTTCTTTATTTTTTGTAGCCATTTCCTTATTTTTTAAAAAATTATTATTTTAAAGAAATAGTTTTAAATTTTTTTTTATTAAAACTAAAAATATGTTTGTACCTGTCGAACATCCTAAGGGTTCATTTGGTACGAGGACTAAGAGTAATTATTTTGAAATTAATTTTTGGATGAGTTTATCTCATATTTGGTTGTTAAAAAATTATGGGATAACTAATCTTAAGATTAGTCATTTTCATATTATAGTGTTAGTTTTATCTCACATTGAAATAACTAATCAACAACAATTTTAGGATAACTATTTTCAAGATAATTGATCCTAAAATAATTAATTCCAAAATAACTTATTTCTCAACGATACGAGCCTAAGTGGTTCGTGGATTTGACAAGCCAGTCATTTCTAGGGGTGGGTATAAAAATCGGAGAATTGAAAAATCATACCGAACCGAATTAGTTCGGTTCTTCGGTTTGGTTTCAGATTTTTTTTTTGATAGTTCGATTCTTCGGTTCGGTGTTCGGTTTAGGGGTAACGGTTCTTTGGTGCACCGAAGAACTGAAGTTTTATTAATTTTTTTTTAAAAAATATTTCATTTAGCTCATGTTTGACCCAAAACTTTTCAAGACCAAGCCTTAAAGCCCATACCCAATTACCCCATCAACATTTACCTTCCATCCTCATTACTTTTACATTTTCCTAATTTTTAATTTTAATTCCTAATATACTTATATTTCTAATTGTAATTCCTAAAATTTTCCACACAAATACTTCTAATTTCTAACTGTTATAACTAAAAATGTTCACACAAATACTACCACCATATTGTTATATGAAAAATGGAGCACTACAATGATATGTATTTGAAGTTGTCCACACTTGATAGTCTATTTACAATGTTTTAGATTTTTTAGTGTCTTATATTTTGATTCGGTTCTCATTTTATTTTTTATTTTGCACCGAAAAACCGATTTAAAAATACAGAACTAAATCGAACCGAAGTTGAAAAAATCAAACCGAACTGAATTAGTTTGGTTCGGTGTTCAGTGCACACTTTTCCAAAATCGAATCGAACTGAATTAGTTTGGTTCGGTGTTCAGTGCACACTTTTCCAAAATCAAAGAACCGAACCGAAATTTGATAAAAACCGAACCGAAGACTGACGACGGAACGCATTGTCAATTAAAGCTACCTTAGGACAGTTAGAGTTACTGCCACCGTTTACCGGGGCTTGCATTCAAAGCTTATAACACTACTCCTTCAGACCTTCCAGCACCGGGCAAGTGTCAGACTCTATACATCGTGTTACCACTTAGCAGAGTCCTGTGTTTTTAATAAACAGTCGCTAACCCCTGGTATGTGCTGCTTTCCTAATCAAAAGATAGGAGAGCACCCCTTCTACCTAAGTTACGGGGTCATTTGCCGAGTTCCTTCTACATGGTTCTCTCAAGCGCCCTAGTCCCAGATGAAGAAACATGCATCGGTCCGTAAAACCTATAAAAAGGAGATGGTTGTGGCCTAGTTTTCGGTAAGCTAGTGGGATTCAAGTATGAATTTTAATTTTCCTCGATCCAGACTTATTACCGTGATCAATTCACTACCAGTGCCCATGTGGTCGAGGTTGTCCCGAAGCGGATCACCCCGATGCCTGTAATGAAAGGACAGACTTTCATCAGCTGCAAACTGGAAGCGGTTTTTCGTTAGTGCGTTAAGGTTGCAAGAAACTACTCCTAACTAAACAAAGACTCATCCGAGGAGCCACCATCGGTACTAGTCCAGGAGGTCAATACTAGCGAGAGTCCCACAGCTACCCTAGTACTCACCTCTTCTCTAAGATGAGGCTACTACTATTGACCCTGTCTTTAAGCCTTTGATTTGAATAATCAGGTCTTGTTTCTGATAGACTTCATTTATTCTTGCTTCAAGCTTAGGGAAGCCTGTTTACTTAGACATCTCGGGATGGGGAATGAATAATGACGTAGATCCTCTTATGAGTCTTACGCGGGTGAAGCTTGGACCAAACGCGCACCCCTAATCATTTCAGTACAACCTAAAGTTACCAAATCCTCCTCCAAACATAGAGTTACTAAATCTTAGTGATAGTCTGATATCATCTAGGGATTGCAGATGGAAGGAGAAAAGGATCTCGTAAGTTTTAAACTGAAGATTTCGGATTTGAATTTTAAAAAAGTAAACTTTTATGAACTAGTCTATTTTGATATTGTTATTTAATTTATATTTTAATTGTATTGCTATATCTATGTTCACTTTAGATATATTGTGCATAAAGTTAGTTACGTTTGACAAAATCAGATATAATATAATATATTAAATTATATATGAATTGTTGTTGCTTGTTACTTCCTTCACCTCTTTAAAACCAGAAAATGATTAAAATGAAAGTTCTAAGATCACAGTTAGACTGTGTTTCCTTAAACAATATAATCCCCTAACAATTGCCCAAGGTTTGGATTAATTCCTCCCAGGATAAAATAGAACACTATTCAGCAAAATCGGTAATGGAATTTGCTGAACTTCGCCGAACTCAACAAATGGAGTAAATCACACTTACTTTGATTCTTTTGCAAAGAAGAAAGCTTTTTAACTTGTGAAAAATAATAATTTTCGTATATCTTCATATGAGAAAAACATAAATATTTATAGCCTAAGAGGTAGTGCCTCAGAAGAGAAGCAATGGTTGAAGAAAAGACACAACTTTTCGGAACGACACCTGACCTGCGCCGTGACCTGCGCACGCAGGTGGCCACATGCGGCCGCAGGTCAGCTTTTCCGCAGGTGCCACATGCGCACGCAGGTCGCCAATCCGGTGCCAACCAGTGCCTCGAAGGGTCGCGTCCCTTCGAGGTGCATTGTGACATGCGTCCGCATCCGTTCATGTGCGTCCGCATATGGAGAAATGATTTGCTATAGGATTTTTGGATTAAACTATCAATAATTCTCAAGTTTCGAATAAACTTTGTCCAAAAAGATAGTCTCTCGATCGATCATTTGCCAAATCCAAATCCAAATCCAAAGCCGAAGCCGAGCCGAGCGACGACGACGGCGCGAGGCTTTTCTTGTTCTTGCCTCACTATCCAAATGAAGAAGTGTATTCCATTAAATACACAAGAAAGTCTCTTTCTCCCACCAATGTGGGAGAACTTCACTTCTTTAAAGTGAAGACTTACTCTTAATCTTTTTCTCCATGGTTTTACAAACCATTTTCCATTCACTTCTTATCAACCAAAACCAACAATCCCCCACATGAATGGGGAATGGCTATGTTATATAAAAACTTGTGTGATCGACAAATAAGGATTAATCGCATTTGGGTAAGTAGGTTTCCCTTTGAACTTTTCATAGTGAACATACGTCGGGTATCCTTGGTCAATCGGTAGATTTGATATCTTTGAACGGTCGAGATTTTACGTATACCTAGACAACATATGTCACACAATCAACCTTTAACCATTCTTGGTTCTCATTGTTTTATTCGTTTCAGTCATGAACACGTCCTGGTTTCATGAGTGCGTAGAGAACTGGCCTTGCTCTTATTCTCCTTGAAGCGGCTTCCACTTCACACTCACATAGGTGATTCCTAACCGTTTTATCCTATAGACAAACTATTTGGTCATTCCTGCCAAACTTAGAAACTATTAAAAAGCTTCAAACCTTAAGCTTTATCCTTGTTTCTTGAACATTGTCAAATCATGGAAATGGATATACTTTTAGTGACAATGTTGAACCGTCATTTGTAATTTTATTTGATCTCCTTGAACCTAGACCTTGGGATCTCCATTTAACTAGGTAGAGTCACCATTACAATGTCTTGTTCTAGGCCATAAACCCATTCCCTTTGATGATTTATCAACCGCCTCTCTAGTTAGGCCTTTTGTAAGTGGATCCGACATATTATCCTTTGACTTCACATAGTCAACTGTGATAATTCCACTAGAGAGTAGTTGTCTAACGGTATTATGCCTTCGTCGTATGTGACGAGACTTTCCGTTATACATAATATTTCCAGCTCTTCCTATTTCCGCTTGACTATCACAATGTATTCATATGAGAGCCACTGGTTTTGGCCACAAAGGAATATCTTCTAAAAAGTTTTGTGGCCATTTTGCTTCTTCACCGGCCTTGTCTAATGCAATAAACTTAGATTCCATTGTAGAATGAGCAATACACGTCTGTTTGGATGATTTCCAAGAGACTGCTCCTCCACCAAGAGTAAACACATATCCACTTGTGGATTTTACTTTATTTGACCCGGTGATCCAATTTGCATCACTATATCCTTCAATTACCGCTGGATATTTGTTGTAATGCAAAGAATAGTCTTGAGTATGTTTTAGATACCCCAAGACTCTCTTCATTGCCATCCAATGAGTTTGATCGGGATTACTTGTGTACCGACTTAATTTGCTAATAGCACATGCTATATCTGGTCGCGTACAATTCATGATATACATCAAACTTCCCAGCACTCTTGCATAGTCCAATTGTGACTTACTTTGACTTGGGTTCTTTGTGAGAGCAAGATTCACATCAATTGGAGTTTTGGCAACTTTGAAGTCCAAATACTTGTATTTTTCAAGTACCATGTTGATGTAATGAGTTTGAGACAAAGCTAGACCTTGAAGAGTCCTTAGAATTTTAATTCCTAAGATCAAATCTGCAACTCCTAAGTCTTTCATATCAAACTTGCTAGCAAGCATACGCTTAGTAGCATTTATGTCGAAAATGTCCTTACTCATTATCAACATATCATCCACATACAAACAAACAATGACAATGTGATTTGGAATGTTCTTGATGTAGACACATTTATCACATTCATTGATCTTAAATCCATTTGACAACATGGTTTGATTAAATTTTGCATGCCATTGCTTGGGCGTTTGTTTTAGTCCAGAAAGCGACTTAACAAGTCGACACACCTTCTTTTCTTTTCCTGGAATTACAAACCCTTCAGGTTGTTCCATGTATATTTCTTCCTCGAATTCTCCATTTAAAAAGGTTGTCTTCACATCCATTTGATGAATTTGAAGACCATACAAGGCGGCTAATGCTATCAACATTCGAATAGATGTGATTTTGTAACCGGCGAGTATGTGTCAAAATAATCAAGACCTTCTCGTTGTCTGAAACCTTTGACAACTAGTCTTGCCTTATTTTATCAATAGTGCCATCATCTTTCATTTTCTCTTTGAAGATCTATTTAGAACCCAATGGTTTATTTCCTGGAGGAAGATCAACCAATTCCCATGTATGATTACTCAATATGGATTCTATTTCACTATTGATTGCCTCTTTCCAATATTGCGCTTTTGAAGAAGACATTGCTTCCTTGAACGTTTGAGGCTCATTCTCAACTAAAAATGTCAAGAAATCAGGACCAAAGGAAGTTGAAGTCTTTTGACGTTTGCTACGTCTTGGACTTTCCTCATTAGGTGTACTTCCCTTTGACACTTTCCGAGGTCGTTTAGATTTTTCACTAGATGACTCACATTTATTTTTATACGGATAAATGTTTCAAAAAATTCAGCATTATCTGATTCAATTACCGTATTCACATGAATGTCGAGATTTTCTGATTTATGAACCAGAAACCTATATGCTTTGCTATTGGTTGCATAGCCAATGAAAACACAATCAATTATTTTTGGTCCTATCTTAACCCTTTTGGGTTTAGGAACTTGCACTTTAGCCAAGCACCCCCACACTTTGAAATATTTCAAGCTGGGTTTCCTTACTTTCCATTGTTCATATGGAATAGACTTTGTTTTGCTATGGGGTATACGATTGAGTATCCGACTAGCTGTTAGAACAACTTCCCCCCACAAGTTCTGTGGTAAACCAGAACTTATCAACAAAGCATTCATCATCTCCTTTAATGTTCTATTCTTTCTTTCTGCAATTCCATTGGATTGTGGTGTGTATGGGGCAGTTGTTTAATGAATAATTCCATATTTCAAACATATTTCAACAAAAGGAGATTCATATTCACCACCCCTATCACTTCTAATCATTTTGATTTTCTTGTTAAGTTGTGTTTTAACTTCATTCTTGTATTGCTTGAAAGCATCAATTGCCTCATCTTTGCTATTAAGCAGATACACATAGCAATATCGAGTGCTATCATCAATGAAAGTTATGAAGTATCTTTTTCCACCACGAGATGGTATAGACTTCATATCACAAATGTCTGTATGGATTAAGTCTAAAGGATTTGAATTCCTTTCAATAGACTTATAAGGATGTTTTGCATACTTTGATTCCACACATACTTGACATTTTACATTGTTACTTTCAAACTTAGGTAATAATTCTAAGTTAATCATTTTCCGCATGGTTTTATAATTTACATGTCCTAAACGTGCATTCCATAAATGATTTGACTCAAGCAAGTAAGAAGAAGCATCTTATTCATATCAATAGAGATTACATTTAGTTTGAAGAGGCCCTCGGTGAGGTAACCTTTTCCTACATACATGTCATTCTTACTGATTACAACCTTATCGGATACAAATACACACTTAAACCCATTTTTGACTAGAAGTGATGTTGAGACCAAATTCTTCCGCATTTCTGGAACATGAAGGACATTATTGAGGGTCATTATCTTGCCCGAAGTCATCTTCAACCCAACCTTGCCCGTTCCTTCTATCTTTGCGGTTGCTGAATTCGCCATACAAATGGTCTCGCCTTTTTCAGAAGAAGTATAAGATGAAAACAATTCCTTGTTGGAACACACATGACGGGTTGCACCTGAGTCAAACCACCATTCATTTGGATTTCCCACCAAGTTGCATTCAGAGAGCATTGCACAAAGGTTGTCTAATTCTTCATTTAAGTTTGCTTGCTCTTTCTTTGGAGCTCGACAAACAGAAGCCATATGACCAACTTTTCCACAATTGTAGCAATTTCCTTTGAACATTTTCTTCTTTGGTGCTTCTTTCTTATCATCCGACTTCTTCCTCTTTTTCTTCTTTTGAGGAATTTCAACATTGTTTGCTCCTGCGATTGAGGACTTTGCATTTGCTCTCTTTTCTGCATTTTTGTTGTCTTCTTCAATTCGTAAACGAACAATCAAATCCTCTAAAGTCATTTCCTTTCGCTTATGTTTCAAATAGTTCTGGAAGTCCGTCTACAAAGGAGGCAACTTTTCAATAAATGCTGCTACTTGAAAAGCTTCGTTGATGACCATTCCTTCCGCAAGTAAATCATGTATGATCACTTGTAATTCTTGAACTTGATTCATGATGGATTTGTTGTCAACCATCTTGAACTCAAGAAACTTGGATGCTACAAACTTCTTCCGGCATCTTCAGTCTTATACTTTTTGTCTAAAGCGTCCCAAAGTTCCTTTGAAGTTTTGCAAACGCAATAAACACTGTATAGACTGTCTTCCAATCCATTTAGGATATAGTTCTTGCACAGAAAATCAGAGTGATTCCATGCCTCGGTCACCATAAACCGTTCTTTCTTCGGAGTTTCATCTGGTAGAGTTGGAATGTTCTCCGCAATAAACTTCTGCAAGCTTAGTGTGGTCATATAGAATAGCATCTTCTGTTGCCACCTTTTGAAATCACTTCCGGAAAACTTTTTGGGTTTTTCCGCTGCAGACATTGCGGGAGTAACACGGCTTGATGAACTAGCATTCGTTGTCACTGATGCAGAAGTCATCATACCATTAGTTGATTCTTCCATTTTTTTCTGTTTGATCACACACAAACAAAATTTAAAAACTGGTTAACAATCTATGTGGTTTTATTAAGTCGATGAAGTTTTTATGTTCTTCGAATCGATAGAAATAACTTTATTAACTCGATGAAGTTTTTATGTTCTTCGAACTGAGTTAAAAAATGGAGTAGAAAGTCTTTAACTTTAATCTCCAACCACAAGCAGAAATAGAGATGAAGCAGAAAAACGTAAACAAATTGCAATTATTATATTCTTTAAGCTTGTTGTTGCTTGTTACTTCCTTCACCTCTTTAAAACCAGAAAATGATTAAAATGAAAGTTCTAAGTCCACAGTTAGACTGTGTTTCCTTAAAGAATATAATCCCTCACAATTGCCCAAAGTTTGGATTAATTCCTCCTAGGATAAAATAGAACACTATTCAGCAAAACCGGCAATGAAATTTGCTGAACTTCGTCGAACTCAACAAATGGAGTAAATCACACTTACTTTGATTCTTTTGCAAAGAAGAAAGCTTTTTAACTTGTGAAAAATAATAATTTTCATATATCTTCATCTGAGAAAAACATAAATATTTATAGCCTAAGAGGTGGTGCTTCAGAAGAGAAGTAATGGTTGAAGAAAAGACACAACTTTTCGGAACGACACCTGACCGGTACCGCGACCTGCACATGCAGGTGTCCACATGCTGCCGCAGGTCAGCTTTTAGCACAAAACCAGTATCTACTGGTTTGACCTGCGCTGGTCACCTGCGTCCGCAGGTGCCACATGCGCGCGCAGGTCGCCAATCCGGTGTCAACCAGTGCCTCGAAGGGTCGCGTCCCTTCGAGGTGCGTTGTGACATGCGTCCGCATCCGTTCATGTGCGTTCCCATATGGAGAAATGATTTTCTATAGGATTTTTGGATTAAACTATCAACAATTCTCAAGTTTCGGATAAACTTTGTCCAAAAAGATAGTCTCTCGATCGATCATTTGCCAAATCCAAATCCAAATTCAAATTCGAAGCCGAAGCCGAGCCGATCTACGAAGACGGCGTGAGGCTTGTCTTGTTCTTGCCTCACTATCCACATAAAGAAGTGTATTCCATTAAATACACAAGAACGTCTCTTTCTCCTACCAATGTGGGAGAACTTCACTTCTTTAAAGTGAAGACTTACTCTTCATCTTTTTCTCCATGGTTTTACAAACCATTTTCCATTCACTTCTTATCAACCAAACCCAACATGAATGAAGTTTAATTACTTTGTCTAAACTTCAGTTAGTTTTTTTGTCCGACTTCAATCATTTTTGTTTGACCTTCAGTCATATATGCATGAACTTCGGACAGAAATGATTCAAGTCAATCCAAATGGTCGAATTCAGGAAAAAAATGACAAACCCCAGTCATGTATAGCTGAAGTTAGAATTTATTGAGATTAACTTTAGACACCGTATATCTGAAATTGTCACGAATTAGATAGACATGCAAAATTTTTATAAAAATAGACAAGTTAAATGGGGTAAAAACTTACACGCGCCCGGTGTCTACACCAAGCTAATACATGCATGTCATGTGTTTGAATTTAGAATTTATGTTACTTAACCATGATTAATTAACATGTATTTTACTTAATTTAACTACGTAACCATGGTAATGAACATTAGTTTGGTGTATACACCAGGTGCTTGCAAGTTTTTGCCAGTTAAATGGTGCGTCAAAATCAGATGTTCGTGCATAATTACATTACACCCCTTGAAAATGAAATAAATTTTTTTATATATAGCAATTTTTTCGTAATAGATGCAACTGTAGAAATATATGATTGTAGAGTTGTGATCATGAAAACCATCTTAGCTTCATAACTTGAAGCTCTAAAGAAACAGAGAAGTACAGAAATGCAGGAAAGAAGAAGGAGGAAGATGAAGAAGGGTAAGAGAGAATTTTATTAAGAGAGAGTAATTGTGTATTGATTGTATTCCATCCTCTACTGAGAGTATGTACAATAACTGTATTTATACACAAGCAAGGATGCTTCTAGAATCAACTAACTTCTAACAGTAACTAACTTTTCACAAAGTTAGTTATGTATAGTACTTAAAAGTATTCTAACTAACTGTATTAACTGTTTTTCTTGAGCTTAGCCTGAGTTGATCTTCTGACTTCTTTGTTCATCTCAAAACTTCCCCCCCCTCCCCTCCCCCAAGCTAGATGGTGAGAAGATGTTAGACATTCCTAACTTGGAACTTAGATGAACATGTTGCTTTTTAGTCAGACCCTTGGTAAATAGGTCAGCTGGTTGATCCTTAGTGTTGATGTACTCAGTCTTGACAAGATTTTATTGTAGTTTATCTCTTATAAAATGAAGGTCTATTTCTATGTGTTTTATACTCTCATGGAAGACAGGATTAACAACAATTTGTAGTGCTGCTTTGCTATCACAGTAGATTGTAGCAGGTTGTTTAGACTCAAAACCAATTTCTTTCAACATACCAATTAGCCATACTAATTTGGAACAGTTGAAGCCAAACTTCTACTCAAATTCAGCTGAGCTTCTTAAGATTGTGTTTTGTTTCTTAGATTTCCAAGTCACTAGTCAGTCTCTAATCTTAACTAAGAAATCAGTAATAGATTTTCTTGTTTGTGGACATGCTGCCCAATCAGCATCATAAAATATTGTGATGTGATCTTGAGGCTTGCTTGATAGTAGTAGACCTTTCCCAGGTTCTTCTTTAGTATACCTAACTATTCTTTCAGCAGCTTTCATGTGAGATTTCTTGGGTTGTTGCATGTATTGACTGAAAGATTGAACTCCATAAGCAATGGCAGGTCTTGTGACAGTTACATACAAAAGTTTTCCAATCAATCTTTGATATGGACCTTGATCAGGTAGTACTTCATCATTCAGTAGTAGTTCTCCACCTATATGCTCATCATATTCTCTAGTTATAAGCTTCTGACTAGTATCAATAGGTGTCTTAGGAGGTTTAGCTCCTGATAATCCTAATTCAGAAATCAATTCTAATGCATATCTCCTTTGATGCATGAGTATGCCTTGTACTGATCTTGTAAATTCAATTCCTAAGAAGTATTTGAGTTCACCTAAATTTGTCATCTTGAAGTTTTGTTGTAGGTGTCTCTTGGTCTCTTTAATAAGTTCCAATTTTTCACCTGTTATGAGCATACTATCAACATATATAAGTATAATAACCATACCCTGAGTTGTCTTCTTGATGAATAGAGAGTGACGATATTGACTCTGCTAAAATTGAGAGTTCATCAAGGCTTTTGTAAGCTTTGCATTCCACTGCCTGGGGCTTGTTTGAGTCCATAAGAGACTTTGTGATTCTGCAAACATTGTTCTCCCCCTGACTCACAAAACCCTGAGGCATATTCATGTAAATCTCATATGTTAAGTCACCTTATAAGAAGGCATTATGTACATCTATTTGATGTATATGCCACTTGCTTTGAAGATGCAACTGACAACACTGATCTTACATTAGTCATCTTTACTACTGGAGAAAACGTCTTTTGATAATCTATCCCTTCTCTTTGGCTGTACCCTTTTCCAACCAGTCTTGCTTTTAGCCTTTCCACTTCACCACTGGCCTTGTACTTTATCTTATATATCCATCTGTATCCAATAGTACTTTTCCTTGTGGAAGCTGCATCATTTCCTAAGTTTTGTTGTCTTGTGCTTGTGTTTTAGCTTGTATAGCCTCAACCCATCTAGGATCTCTTGAAGCTTCAGCATATGACCTTGGTTCAGTCATGTAAGAGAAGGCTGAACTATCTACAACATTCACTGATGGTCCTTGAGTACCAATGTTGTTGGAGTTCAGTTGAGTTTGATTTAGCAGTTGAACAATCTGATTATTTTGACTTTGAGTGAAAGTACAGTCTCCAGTCTCCATCATGTTCAAGCTTTGTGTATTATCCTCATGTATCTTTATCCCATATCCTTCATTGACCCTTTCTGAATAGACATTGTGTGCAGGAGGTCCAAAGATGCTTGAACTTGACCTGTAGTTAGAAAATCCTACTCTTCATTTCTTCTTGAACCTTGCATCATTAGGGTATCCAACTAATTTGTAGCAGATGTCTTTAGTATGTCCCTTCATTTTACAAAACTCACAAAACATATTATAGTTCTTCTTGAACTTTGATGGTGCACTTTTTGAGTGCATTACAGTAGGATCATAAACCTGAGTTGTAGGCATTGCACCAAGAAGTCCTGCAGATGGAGGCTGAGGACACAAATTTCTGTGACTCATCAGTTTTGATCATAACATAAGCCTGATTTACTGAGGCCTGAGGGTAAGAGAGTCATCATGAGAATTTGATTTCTTGCTTGCACGTAGTTATTATTTAACCCCATCAAAAATTGATACAACTTCTGCCTCTGCAGATACACCAAGAATTCCCTGGACTTTACAGCTAGGAGGTGGTACCAATGCCTCAAGTTCTACCCACAACTCTTTCAGCCTAGTGAAGTATGTGGCTACACTCAGAGTCCTTGCACTAATATGGTAATTTCCTAGTACAGGTTAAAATGTTCTTGTTCCATCAGACTTGTCAAACCTTTCTCTCAGATCCTTCCATACTTTAGAAGTTGTAGTTGCATACACGATACCTCCTAATAGAGCACTAGAGACAGTATTAATCAACCAAGACTGAACTATGGCATTGCATATTTCCCATTGATATCCTAACTCTCTATTAAAATTCTTTTTCTTCCAAGAACCATCCACAAACCCCAGTTTATTTCTCCCTAAAAGGGCAATGTTTATATATTTACTCTAAAGAAAGTAGTTCTCAGAATTAGTAAGTTGTAGAGAGATCAAGGAAATACCACTTACATCAGTAAAATGAAGATACAGTGGATGATTGTGATCCAAAGCTTGAGTAGTGCTGGTGGTTGCAGGGGTGACTCCAACTGCGATTCTAGAAGTGTTTGCAGATTTCATCTTCAGAACTTGAACAAAAAATGATTTTCAATTCTTGAGTTCTTTAACAATTCTTGATAGAGTAAGTTTCAACCACATGACTGAGAATCAAATTACAATTCAGCAACAAGAATGAATTTCAGTAGAATGAACTAGCCAACTGCAGAGTTGAAGGCAATTTCCAGAGAAATGACTCAGAAGAAAAAATGTATCTCAGGGTTTCAAGATTGGATTGCGGAAGCTATGCAGATCGCGTCTGCTCTGATACCATTTAGAAATATATGATTGTAGAGTTTTGATCATGAAGATCATCTTAGCTTCATAGCTTGAAAATGCAGGAAAGAAGAAGGAAGAAGATGAAGAAGGAAAAAAGAGAATTTTATTAAGAGAGAGTGATTGTGTATTGATTGTATTTCATGCTCTAATGAGAGTGTACAATAACTATATTTATACACAAGCAAAGATGCTTCTAGAATCAACTAACTTCTAACAGTAACTAACTTTTCACAAAGTTAGTTATGTATAGTACTTAACAGTATTCTAACTAGCTGCATTAACTGTTTTTCTTGAGCTTAGTCTGAGTTGATCTTCTGACTTCTTTGTTCATCTCAACAGCAACACAATGTAAATCTGAATAAATGGAATCAAGAATTTTTGAATATTCATTGCTCGTGATATCTATCATATGTTGTTGTTTATTGTGTTTCGATTGTCACATTATTTTGGGATTAATTTTTTTTTTCTGGTAGACTTTACATTATTCCCTGGTTAGTTGCTATATTTTTTTCACTGTTTTCTTTTTCTTTGTATCTGAATTTGCTATACTTGATCCGAGGATCTTTCGAAAATAACTTCTCTACCTTTTCGAGGTAGTGATAAAGTTTGTGTATATTTTAGGGAAAAGGCTCAAATATGCCATCGAACTATTGAAAATGGCTCATTTATGCCATCGCCGTTACAAAAAAGTTCATTCATGCCATTTTTTTTAACGGTGGTTTTTTAAAAACAGCTTTGTCACGTGGCGTCTTACTAGAGGTCCACGTTATTGATCAAATATGTCATTGAACTTTGAGAAAAGGCTCATTTATGCCATCCGTTAAAAGTTTAGCTCATTTATGCCATTTTTTTTAACAGTCCGATTTGGTGGTTTTTTGCAAAATCATTTTGTATACGTGGTCAACAATAATTCGTTCACATCATTAATTAAAGGGAAAAGACTCAAATATGCCATCGAACTTTGAGAAAAGGCTCATCTATGTCATCCGTTAAAAGTTTGGCTCATTCATGCCGTTTTTTTTAACAGTCCAATTTGGGGATTTTTTGCAAAACCATTTTGTACACGTTGCCAACAATAATTCTTCCACATCATTAATTAAATCAGCCAAAGAAATTTTAAAATTCCTAATAAGAAAATATCGATTTCTCCGGTCAAAATATTTCTATGCATTTTGTAACTACTTTATAGGCACTGTAAAGAGTTCATCCATTTTCAATTTCTTCGGAATCGCCGAACACAATTCTGCAAATCTCAAGGCCAATTCAAGCCCGAAACAGACATCAACTATTTCAAACAACGAATCAATTAGTTACCGAAACACAATTTTTCAAATTCTTAAAAAATTGTACTTGAAGTAAAAATCAAAAAAATTCTATAATCGGTGAAATTACAGAGAAGAAAAGAAGAATATTTCAGCAAAATCAAATTAAAATCAAAACTTGAAGATTCTAATGACTTGAAGAATCAGATGTACTAGAAATTTGTGAGTCATGGAAAATAAAATTTTAATTTCACCTTTTAGAAGAAAGTTCAATTTTTTAGATTTTTTATTTGATTGATTTAATTAATGATGTGGACGGATCATTGTTGGCCATGTGTACAAACTGGTTTTGCAAAAAATCACTAAATCGGACTGTTAAAAAAAAAATGGCATGAATGAGCCGAACTTTTAACGGATGGCATAAATGAGCCTTTTCTCAAAGTTCGATGGCATATTTGATCAATAGCGTGAACCTCTAGTAAGACGCCACGTGGCAAAGCTGTTTTTAAAAAACCACCGTTAAAAAAAATGGCATGAATAAGCTTTTTTATAACGGCGATGACATAAATGAGCCAAACTTTTAACGGATGGCATAAATAAGTCATTTTTAATAGTTCGATGGCATATTTGAATCTTTTCCCTATATTTTATGTTGTTATTGTTAAGAAATTTTAAATATTAAAAGAAGCAGCTATGATACTACACTATGCTACTACAAAGTTACTGACCTAGCACGTACCCTAAAAGATCTCATCGTCATGATGTTACTAAAGTACAGAACCTTTAGATCTGCTTCTTGTCTCTTTTCCTAAAAGATCTGTTTCTCTCCACAATCCAAGTTAAATATTCTTTAATAAAACCAAGAGAGAACTGAACTGATAGCTTTGGCTGTTGTGTGCAGCAGATCAGAGTAGAATAGCAGTAACAGTCAAAAATATTTCTTGGCTTTAAATGGAAAATGTATGTTTCGCAATAAATGGTTAGCTGTCTAATCCTTTACTACTACTGGTAGACTTAGCAGAAGATAATGATGATGATGATTCTACCCTTGTACACTGTTGTGAAACTAAACCCCCTAGAGCTTCCTGCTCCGTCACCAGACACATCTCCCTACAGTAACAGTAGTTTATTGCAGAAATTCTTACTTATTACTCGCTTCATTCACTTTTATTTGTTATATTTTACTTCACGACAATTAATGTAACTAATCTTTGAAGTTAAATTGAACTAGATTATTTTAATATTTAAAATTTAAATGTTTGAAAACTATACAAAAAACATTACTTTCTCCGTTCCATTTTATATGACATATTTTTTTTTTAGACCATCTAAAAAAGAATATCACCTTTCCTTATTTAGTACTCCCTCCGTTTTAAAAAGAATGACCTACTTTTCTTTTTAATTCATTTAAAAAAGAATGACCCCTTTCCTTTTTTGGTAACATATTAATTTTAACTTTCCACATGGCATGTTTAACACCACAAGATTCAAGGTTTTTTTTGATACATTTGTTATAACTTTAATTCATCTTGTATCCTTATTAGTCCCACTTAATTTTAAAGATAATACCGCCCCCGTTTAAAAAAGAATGACCTACTTTCTTTTTTGGTTCGTTTAAAAAAAAAAAATGGCCCCTTTCCTTTTTAACAACTTTTTAATTTCAAGTTTTCACATGACATGTTTAAATCCATAAGATTAAAGGATATTTTGATACATTTAACATATCTTTAATTTAAGACCAGATTCAAAAGTTTCTTTATTTTCTTAAACTTCATGTTAAGTAAAAATAGGTCATTCTTTTTGAAACGGAGGAAGTACTCCTTTTCTTTTTTTAATTTTCTAAAAAAGATAATTTGGTAAACATCACAAAATCTTTACTTTTTTCTTAAGCTCCGATCAAAAGGTGACACATAAAATGAGACGGGGGAATGTAAGTTGCAATCCTTCTCAAATTAATATGATGAAAAAATACATATTAAAATATTGATTAAAGTCCATTCAATTTGACTCTCAAAAAGAGAAACGTAACAAGTAAAACTGAACGAAGAGAGTATGTTCTTCATTTTAATTTATTTATCTGATTTTAAGTTAACACAAAATTTAAGAAAATAAAGAAGATTTTGAATTTTATGGTGTTAAATTGAATATCGGTAGAATGTAGTACCAAATATCTTTTAATCTTGTGATTTTAAACATATCATATGAAAAGTAAAACTTAGAGAGTTATAAAAAAAATATTTTTTCTAAACAAACTGAAAATGAAAGTAAAATAAATTAAAACGGAGGGGATAGTATCTTATTTATCCGGGCAACGTTCATCATGTCCAAATATTGAAATGAAATAAAGTGTGATTACATGTCCTAAACTATCTGATTCTTTAGTAGGGGGTAGTTGAATTTTCAGAAGAGTGTTCATTGCAAAATAGTTACTCCCTTCATTTAAAAAAGAATGACCTAGTTTGATTTGATACAAAATTTAAAAAAATAAAGAAGACTTTTGAATTTTATGGTCCTAAATTAAAGTTATGACAAATGTACCAAAATATCCTTTAATCTTGTGGTCTTAAACATGCCAGGTGAAAAGTTGGAATTAAAGTGTTGTCAAAAAAAGAAAAGAATCATTTTTTTTGAAACGGACTAAAAAGAAAAGTAAATCATTTTTTTTAAGACGGAGAGAGTATTATTAGTTGCGTAACTTTGCTTAGATAGTTTAGGCAAAATCAAGTGCCTTCTATTTGAGATTCCATATATAGTGACGTCCTCTCTCGCATTTTGAATATAGTTCTATTTAATTAGTATGATTTTTTAAAAAAAATTAAAATCTAAAATAAACCATAAATAATTATGTGGTTAAAAAAAAATCCACCAACTGTGATAGCAAAGGACAACCATATATGGACTTGACCAACTAATCAAAGGTACTTGACAAACGCAAGGGTTGACCCACGATTGGAAAGGGTGATAGAGTTGCACTTTGCGATCACGAGAACCCTTTCCACAATCGCAATGAAGGAGCAAATTTGATAAATAATAAACAATGATGAATTTCAGATAAAGGTTTTGTTGACATAGGCCCAAGACGACGAGGACCACATCTTGATTTAGGCTCAACTTGAATTGTATTATTGTTTACATTTTTCTTTTATTTGACAATTGACAATTGTACAAATATAAAGGTCGACCTTCTAGAAAGGCGGTGATTATTCAGATATTTTCAATACTCGAATGAATAAAGCTTTCTCTCTATATCTTTTCTCCTAAATTCTAGGGTTTTCTCATCTGACATTTCTGCTTTGCTTTAGAGCTGCATAACTTTAGCATGGTATCAGAGTAAGTATTAATAATCCCCTCATCTTCCTCTATTTTTCGATACTATCCATGAAGGTTTTCATCAAAGTAATTTTTTGGCGACGTTCGAGTGCATGGCGGTTTTGGGAGGTTTTAGCTGATGTCTTTTTATTTTTCTGTGGATGTGAATATATGTGAAGGCCTTACTTCTTCAGGTTGCGAAGAAGGGTGGTAAAATTTCCTTTTTCTATTTTATGGTTAGGGTTTTGTTTGGTTGTTTATTGTAGTGTTCGTATTTTCTTCATCTGTGTATTTTCAATGATTGTTTGAAGATATTTAGCTAGCATAACCATGATCACTAGTTCTAATCCTACTAGTCAGGGTTTTGATGAGTTCACAGTTTCTCCAACTCACCCTTTTTATATACACCCTTCAAATAATTCAGAATCTCATTTAGTTTCTCCTCAATTTGATGAAACTGGCTTTGTTGTTTGGTAAAAAAATATTCTTACTACACTTTCAGACAAAAATAAAATGGGGCTAGTCGCAGGAACAGTCCCAACACTAATACCATAATCACCTTATTTTCCTTTCTATGAGATATGCAACGATATGATGATCATAACATGAATCACTAACTCTCTGTCTCA
The DNA here is from genome assembly GCA_031232105.1 of Capsicum rhomboideum. Classification (NCBI taxonomy): domain Eukaryota; kingdom Viridiplantae; phylum Streptophyta; class Magnoliopsida; order Solanales; family Solanaceae; genus Capsicum; species Capsicum rhomboideum. Next base: position 23,568,955 of record CP124713.1, on the reverse strand, counting down.
ACTGAATTGGCTACAAGTGTTATGTATTTTGACACTTCTAAGGATATATGGTATGATATAAATGAGAGACTTGGTCAGTCCAATAGTATCAAATACATTCAGATCCAAAGGGAAATTAATTCTACTATCTGAGGCTCTTTAAATATTGCCTCTTACTTCACACGAATTGTAGTTTCTGGGATATACTTAACACACTTCATATGTTGGACCTTTATGTACCTGTGGAGCCTTAGAAAAATTTATTGGACAACAAAAATTATTTCAATTTCTTAGTGGACTTAATGATGAATACTGTGTGTAAGAGCAATATTCTAATGATGCATGTCCTTCTATCACTTAGCAAGTCCTATTCCATGCTTCAACATATTGAGAAGCAAAAGGAATCTTCTGCTCCAATGCCAAGTTTTTCAAATGATTCAACATCTTTTCATGTATCTTCCCACTATCCCACTTATAGTAAACTAAATATAACCAAAGGTTTCAATTTGAACCAAAGAGAATCTCCAAACCTAATTTCCAGTATGATCCTAAAAGAGCCTTTACATCAAATGCCACTCCTAATTCATCTTTGTTTTGTAAGTATTACAAGAAATCAGTACATATCATTGAAAAGTTCCACAAATTCTATGGGTATCCACCAGACTGCAAGTTTACTAAGAACAAGAAGTCTACATCTTGTATTCATACTGACAATCACTTTACAGATCCTGGCCTTTCCACTTTAAAGCTTGATGATGGTGACTACAAGTTAACTAAGGAACAATACCAATATTACCAGCAACTTCAACAACTGCATAACAATTCCACCTTTCATTCCTCTCCAATTAATCCTGTTGGTGTTGATAATGAGAATATAGGGTTTGCTCACTTTGCAGACCTGTGTTCAATCATCCTATTGTTAACTCTATTGCTTTTCATGCTTGTGAAATATCATCTTTAGGCTTAAATTCTTGGATTATTGACTCTGGTGCAACAAATCACATGACACCTCACAGACACCTTCTTCACAGCCTAACTCTTCTTGTAATACCTTTCCTAGTTAGTCTACTTAATGGATATCAAGTAAAAGTTATATCTATTGGATCTTTACATCTTAGGACAGATATGACTTTACATAATGTTCTATTAGTTTCATCTTTTCATTTGAATTTGATTTATGTTCATAAACTTCTTACTCAATTTGACTGTAATGCATTCTTTACCAAAATTAACTATACTTTATAGGGTCCTTCTCTGAAGAGGCAATTAGAAATTGATAGAGCTGCAAATGGTTTATACTACCTCAACACAGATCCTTTCCAGTTTAATATTTCTATTTCAAATTATGTTTGTGTTCCATGTATTTTTTCTAGCTATGTTGCTTGTACAAATTCTAATTCTGCTAGTACTTCTCATCGTACACTATGTGCAAATTCTGTTGATATTAATACGAATGATCTATTTTGGCATCAAAGATTAGGATATATACCTTACAATAAAATGAAATCAATTTCTTTTTTATCTGGTAATATTTTCAGTAAACAATACTTCTTTTGTGATGTATGTCTAAAGGCCAGATGACAAAGATTACCTTTTTCAACTAGTCTAACCCATCCTTCCTCTCCTTTCTAACTTGTACACATTGATATTTGGAAACTTTACCATACTCAAACATACAATAAATTTAGATATTTCTTGACTTTAGTTGATGATTTCACTAGGGTGACATAGACTCATCTCTTAGCATCTAAGAATAATGCTCTTTCTATTCTCAAAGCTTTTGTTTTCATGGTCAAAGTTTATTTTAAATCCTCAGTCCAGACTTTAATATCAAATCATGCATATAAATTTTGAACTATAATCCTTTTTTTTTCTCCAGAAAATGGTATATTTTATCGAACCACTATTCCATATACTCCCAACAGAATGGGTGATGGAAAGAAAACATAAAAGAGGTTATAGGACTCTCTTATTTCAATCAAACTTACTTTGAAATATTGGGGGAATTGTGTTCCCATTGTCACCTATCTCATCAACAGGTTTCTTTCAGTTGTTTTAAATCATGTCTCCTTTTGAAAAGCTATATGGCACTGCATCTTCCTATGATTATTTAAAATCTTTTGGGTGCCTTTTTTATATATACAGTTTCTCTCAAACCTGGCAGGGACAAGTTTCAACCTAGATTTATTTTCAACATTTTTTATAGGATATTCTTGTGGTAAAAAAGGATATAAATTGCTCAATCTATTTTCATTGTCTATATTTTTCTCAAGGAATGTAGTGTTTCATGAACACATCTTTCCTTACCACAACCCTTCCTCCTCCTCCTCCTATTTCCATTGATCATTTTCATTCCCCCATTTCTAATTCAGCTATTCCTCTAGTCCCAGCTTCTACTTTTACTGTTTCAATCCCACGTTCTATTGATCATGTTCCATATTCGGTTGTTCCTCCTAGAAGGGAGCATTAGAACCATTCATCCTCCATCTTTTCTTGCAGATTATGTCTGCTCTTCTATGTTTCCTAGTTCTGTTCCTCTCTCTTTCAATTTCAAGGTATCCATTGTTGATTTGCATATGCATGAGCCTCAGTTTTACCAGCAAGCTATTTCTCACCCTGTCTGGTAAGAGGCTATGCTACAAGAATTTAAATCTCTTGAGGCAAATATTACTTAGAAAATTGTCCCTCTTCCTTACATAAGAATGTTATCCCATGTAAGTGGGTTTATAAAATCAAACAGAGATTTGATGGAACAGTTGAAAGGTATAAGGTAAGGTTGGTCATTAGGGGTGATATTCAGAAGGAGGGTATAGACTACCATGATACTTTCTCTCCGGTAGTTAAATTGACCATTGTCAAGTGTTTACTGTCTCTTGCATCAAAATGATGCTGGACTGGTTTTCAACTAGATGTTACTAATTTCTTCTGCCATGGAGATATTCATGAAGATGTTTATATGATGGTCCCTTCTGGCCTTGTGGATTCTTCTTCTACCTCTTCTTTCACTCCTGTGGTATGTAATCTTAAGAAGTCTTTGTATGAGCTCAAACAGGCTTCCAGACTATGGTTTTCAAAATTGTCAAAGGCTTTGTTATCTGGGGGCTAAATTGCTATAAAAAATGATTACTCCTTTTTTACCCAGTCCTCATGTGCTTCTTTGGTTATTCTTGTGGTATATGTAGATAATATTTTGCTTGACGGTTCTGATATCACTGAGATGACTACACTTAAATTGTTTCTTGACCATCAATTCAAGATTAAAGATTTAGAGTTGGTCCATTATTTTCTGGGTTTGGAGATTACAACACATTCCTCAGGTTACCTCATGAACCAAAATAATATACTTTTGATCTTCTGAAAAAATTTCATTGCTTCAATTTCACTCCTATATCTTTTCCTTTAGATGTTTCTGTCAAATTAACCCCCGATCTTGGTGATTCTTTGCTTGATCCTACTTCCCATAGGAGGCTTGTTGGGAAACTTAATTTTCTTCAACATGCTAGACCAGATATTTCATTTGTTGTCCAAGATCTTAGTCAATTCGTCATTGTCCCACACATGCTTACTCCATGTTTTGAGATATCTCATGAATGCTCCTGATTAGTGCATTCTTTTATCTTTTTCTTTTCACATGTCTCTTTTAGCATTTGCTGATTTTGAATGGATTGCCTATCCTATGTCGCGAAGGCCCGTTACTGATTTTATATTACTTTTTTTTTTGAAAAATGAAAAAACAATCATGTCCAACTTTCAAATATTTCTCAACTGAAACTTATATCTAAACTAGATATTGCAGCTCGTGCCAGTACGAGCCCAACGTATATTTTTTTTTTATCTCAATTTATGTGGCACAGATGAAATTTGAAAAATTAACCAAATTTTTTATATGATTTTTAAATATTTTAAGTTGTTAATTATTGATTTATAGTACTTTTACATAATTTTCAAATACTATATGTTACTCTTTCTATCTCAATTTATGTGGCACTGATGAAATATTTGAGAAAGTCAATCAAATTTGTTATATAGTTTTTTAGATATTTTAAGTTGCTAATTATTACGATTTATACGACTTTTTATGTAATTTTCCAATTTATATGACATTGATAGAATTTGGAAAGTCAAGCCAATTTTTTATAATTCCTTCAAATATTTTAATTTGTTAATTATTGCAATTTATATTACTTTTCACGACATTTTCAAATAATATATAAATTCCTTTATCCCAATTTATGTTGCAGTAATAGAATTTCGAGTCAACCAAATTTTTTTATGTGCCTTGAAATAATTCAAATTATTAATTATTGTAATTTATAATACCTTTTACATAATTTTTAAATATATAACATATTAAAAAGAAAAATAAAATAATTGAATTAAAACAAGGAAAATAAAAAATTACAAAAATGCCCTCGACCATAAGCAAGTAGCTGGAAGCAGGCATGACAATCGCCAGCTGCCTGCTAACTGACGCTTCTATATAGTAGCAATATAATTTCAACTTTTTAATAATTTTTTCTTATTCAATTTTAACTTCAGTGTTTCTTTAATGTGGGCTAGAAATGGTCAAGTAAAAACATTATTTTCTCCAAGAATAAAAATAATTAGACCGATTGCTATATCACATAGAATAGATATCTCATTTGGTTTTTTACATAGTAATGTTAATCTTTTATATATCTCGAATAACTTTTTTCGTTCCCTAATCGAGATTCCTAGTGGTCCTAATCCTTTTTTTTGGGGTCATATTTGGGTACATAAAAAAAAAAAAGTAAAATATATGAGTGAGTACTCTGGGTACAAATAGGAGTGTTTGGTTTTATATATATAGAGAGAGTAATGAATAATAACTCGAGACAAATTCCGAGCCAACAACTTGATGAATAGATATATCTCTACTATATTAAAAGTGTGAAGGTCCTTAATAATATTGTTTGAACCTTTTGCCCTTCATTAAAAGTTTTTCTTTAGACAAAATCGTCTTTTCACTATTTTTCTCAAATTATTATTATTATTTAATTATTATTAATATTAGGACTTTGAAATTAATTAAAGTCCTTATTTGAGTTAGGAAAAAAATTATAACATTTAACAGTTCTAAATCAATTCAAATCTTACCTAATATTTAATTTGTTGATAAATTAAATAAATAAAAAGAATACTAACTTGAATTGAAAAGGACACAAAAAATGTCTGGAGGCAAAAAGGGAACAAAGAAAAAAGGGAAAAAGTAATAAATTATATAAACGGAAAGAAAACTAATTTGAATTGAAAAGGACCAAAAAAAAAAACGTGTGGAGGAAAAAGGGGGAAAAAGAAGAAAGAAAAAAGAAAAATAAAACTAAACCTAAAAAGAAAAAAAGACCACAACGGCTAATTTATTAAATTAAATAAATACAAATTTGAACTAACAAAGAAAGAAAGTAAACTAAACCTAAAATTTCTTATAAATTGAGAATTCTTCCTTACTACAATAATACGTCCACAATGTAGTTTTCAAACAAATTTTTTCTTTATTATCATCATTCACAAACTTGATTGTGATTTAAGGTATGTTTTCTAAAATTTTAGTTCTTGATGTTTACAATCTTGATAATATCTATGATTAAAGAAATAAATTTGCTTGTGATTTAAGGTAAGTTTTCTAAAATGATTTAAGGTAAGTTTTCTAAAATTTTAGTATGTTCTTGAAGTTTATAATAATAAATCATCATGTGTTCGTGATAAACAATTGTTAATTGAGAAGTTTTTAGTGAAATATTGATGGTATCTATGATTGAAGACACAAATTTTCTTGTGATTTGAGGTAAGTTTTCTAAAATTTTAGTATGTTTTTAATGTTATAAAAATAAATTATCATGTATTTTTGATAGACAGTTACTAATTGAGAAGTTTTCTTTTATGATTTTAGTATGTTCTTGAAGTTTAAATAATAAATTATCATGTATCTTGATAGGTAATTGCTAATTGAAATTTTTTTGTGATTTTTTTATAATGACTTATATACAATTAATAATTTGAAATTGACTTATTTACAATTTTGACCAGATTCTTTGGATTATATTTCGTCATAAGAAATTAGTTAGTCACTCTAATTCTATATTAATTCTCTTTTAAGATTTAATTATATGCAATTGCTGAATAAACTATGAAATTTGGCATATCTTCTTTATTTTTAATAATAAGCTTTAATAGTTTATTTTTTTCGTGGTTCAAATTATATCATTTAAATAGATATTGACTTTATTCTAACATCAATATACTGTTACTTTCTAATAATTTTGCTCTTTCATATCCGTAATAGACTCATTTACTTTTTTTTTTTTTTTTTTTGAATTTTTGGATTATTATTTAAGAGAAAAATATATGAAAAATTATTATTGGTAGGTTTTCTTTTTTCTTGTCTATGAAAAAAAAGGAATCCTAAAATATATGGTGAGAGGAAACATATAAAATATCGATAGTTCTTTTTTCCTTTTTCCCATATAAAATTATAGGAGATTTAGTTAAATTAACAATCTAACTTCTGAATTGAATTCTAATGACAACAAATAATTTCATTCAAAAATAAAATTAAAAGAGGTGAAAGTAGAATTGTAATCCAATGAATATTTATAGTATAATAGGCATGTCGACTATGAGGGTACCAATTGAAGCGACGCAGTCGCACGTCGATCATGAGGTGCCTGTTTATTGTCGTTTATATATTAGTAATAGATAATAAATATTTTTGCGCATAAAATCATCAATTTATTTATTAATCAAGACATATTTTCTTTTATAATATTGAAGTGATTTTATAAAACTGAACTCATTGAACGAGGTACACGCGCGAGGCGCATACCCTAAACTAGTATATATATATATATATGTCTGATATAATCACATAATTAAATAATTAAAAGTTGATTCACATAATTTGACCAAACTTAGAAATAAACTATTTGCACAATCTGATTTTTAAGGTATTTATTAATTACTTTCATAAATAATTGTAGTTAAAATCCTAAAACTCAATCTTAAAATAAGAGATTGAATTATCTTATTTACATAATAATAATATTTCAAGCTGAAAGATGCAAATGATCAACTTTTTACACATCTTTATGTATTAAGCATGTGTTTTGATATACGATCTTAAAATAAGACTATAGTGGAGCCAACAACTTTTCTTTTATAGTTTAGATTACAGTTTAGATTACTTGGTCGCGCTCTATTCATATCGGGTTAAGTTCAAAAATGTTTTAAAATGCACTAATCTTGATATTTTATATACTTACAAAAATGGCCTTCATAAGGGGTTGTTTTGATTTTTGGGCGCCGCTTAATAAATTTTGCCCATAAGACAGACGTTCATGATATTTTAAGACAATGAACTTGCACTGACCAGAAGTTCTGCATTATAAGCAAAAGTTAAAACTTAGATATATTGCCCAAAGACAGACATTCTAATTCTTGCTCATAAGACAAACGTTTATGATATTTCAAGACAATGAACCTGCACAATTGACTATAAGTTCTGCCTAATAGGCAAACGTTAAACTTATTTAGCAGGGACAAAAATTCAAGACCACATACTTTAGGGTACAAAAATTCAAGACCGAATATTTGGGAGACAAATTCAAGACCAACCACTTTGAGGACACTAGGCGTAATTTCCTAATTCACTTGTACGTACACAATTTTTTTCCATCAAACATGAACCCCTCTCTCCTCCCTCTCTGCCTTCAATTTTCCATTTCAATACCTCAAATTCCAAAACTCAATAGTATAGATACAGAGAGAAGATGAAAAGGAGTGGAGAAATTAATTAGCAAAATCGTTTCATAGAGATATCGCCTGTCCAAGTACATAGGAGAATGAATAGACAAATGAATCAATAATTAAAAAAAGAAAAGAAAAGAAACTGCTGGATTCGGCAACCCAACAAATTGCTAGTACCTAACAGCCTTAAAATGTGTAATAGTATCCTTTTTCAAAGTGTGTAATAATCTTCATTATAAAACGATGGGTATTATGCAGGTGGGACGAACTAAGTTGCGCGAACTTTTCACTTTTGATGCCGCACCCATGTCGGATTCTCCATAAATAAACTACTTTTGGAGAATCCAACAAGCACCCGTTGACATTTTTGAAGAGTCCGAGCAACATAGGGGATGAATGCCATCTCTGAGTTTTGTTTTTCTACTAGGTGTTTACATGAGATACATAATTATACATGACCAAGCTAAGAAGAAAATCACCACACTTCAATACACTATGCCTGCACAAATCCATTCAAGCTGTTACGTATTAGCTGCTAGAAGTACTGGAGATTATATTGTCACCTTCTATTGTTTCCGCGGCAGCAACTGCAGGGCTGCTACTTGCGGAGACTATATTGTCACCTTCTGTTGCCTCTGCAGCAACTGCAGGGCTGCTACTTGCAGAGACTCGCTCCGCCATGGATCCACTGTCCTGTTTGACCAAATCAGCATCATCAGCCAAAATGGTTGTGGATGCCATATTCAGTGTACTGGAACTAGAGGTGCCATCAGCAAGTTGCATAGGCCTATTCAGGGCATTGCAGTGAGGGCAATAGTAGGTTATATAGGGCAATTCTTCTTTCCTAGCAAGTCCTGCAAACAATGGAAGAAGTTTAATAAATTCACTTTCTTTATTTTCCTGTTCTCTTATAGTGATGATTAGTTATTCGTTAATTCATTAAGTAAATCCAATGCTGCTAATTATACTCGAGTCTTACCATTGTGCATATGGCAACTGCCACAGATAAGAGCATAAGATTGGGTTGGATCCTCTCCCACAAGCAATGCTGCAATTCGTCCAAGCCATCCCCCGTCTTGTGTGCTCGAACCTGTAGGATTGTAATGCTCGACAATCATTTGCTGATGTTGGTTCATACTAGAACCTTCAAGCTGTACATCATGAAGCATTTCTCCGTCAGAATGATCCAATACAGCACTGTCTGCGCTACCAGATCTGGCTTGCTTCCTATTTCTCAGTCCAGAGAACTGCACAATTTCTACATCATTGCTCTTGCCAGTAGGGGCATTAAGCTTGGAATCATCTCCCAGATAAACTTTCAAGCCAGTATCTGCACCGAGCTTGGATGCAAGCACAGTGGCTGCAGCTGCCTTAGATGCTGGGTCAGGGTCATACCTCTGCATAAAGATTAAACAATGAAATACCATACATCTCATCCCAACATCGGACGAAATGGTTCTTTATAAAAGCGGCAAAGATTAGAGAGTGAAAAATAATTGTAAGCATGTCTAACCTAATGCACCTGTATGGTTAACTTATCTGTAAAGAGCTTAGCATAAGCCAACAACTCGTGTATTTCTATCAGCCGAATGAGCTGCCTAATGCACTGAATAACAAATTATCTGTGAAGAGCTCAGCAGAAGCCCTGAAACTCGTATATTGCTATCACCTGAATGAGCTGCTGCGTTATATAGTAATTTGTCTTCTCTTTGAGTTCATCAATCTTGGCTTGCCTTTCAGCTCGAAGCTTTTCCAAAGTTTTCTGATCCTTGCGTTCATCTGCAAGGCCACACGTGAAGGATTTAAAACTGAAAATCATTGTAAGGCAAAACCATCAATAGTGTGAATATTCAGCAACTTCAGAAACAATTTTTTCAATGAATATTGTTAGAGGTGATCAAAAGGACTAGGTTGAAGATCTTTGACATTCACATGCTCCGGAGTCTAACATATCCATCTGATTGCCAAAACGAAGTTACTCTTAACAATTCGATCTAACATCTCAAGCGAAACACAGAAAGCAGAAAATCTCAATGTTGAGGAGTTGTTATATGTTACTGGAACTTTATTGTAATAATCTGTGATTTATCCTGATCTTCTACAACCTTTTCGTTCCTAACTTTCCTAAGAAGAAAATGCAAACTAGAGTTATCATCTTCTATCGCCAATTCACTTAAAAGTCCATGGTCTCTTTATCTATCTTCTCATACCATCTGAACCACCACTGCCAAACAAGTAGTATCAAGCTTTTTCAGTCTTTTTCTTAAACTGGAAATGTGTATTCCTCAGCATTAAGGACATGCTGCAGACCTCCAAAAGATTGTTACAATCAACCTAGATTACTTACAGAGAAACTAAAAGATCAACTAACTGTTCAGCTTTTTCAGCCTTCCCACCATATTTCGCCATAGGAGTCCATTTATCAAATAAATATCCAATCAAACACCTATTCTGTAGGCCAATTTTTTGGATAGGTAAAGTTAAACTTTTCAGAGGGATCCCACCCCTTGTACTATAAAACGGGACATACTTAATACACAGCAAAAAAAAGTCCATGAGCTACAACGAGTGACAGAGCCAGCTTACCAATTATTATACAAACTAGAATAAGATGAGAGCATGCTCTCCGTGCTCCAAAGGAGAAGGTGAACGTGAAGATCCATTTAAATTAATTAAGGATCCACTCGACCAGGAAATTTCCTTATAAAAAAGAACCAGATTCAAACTTGTTCTAGCACACAAACTCCAACTTTTCCATGTGTATACTTTATTATTGCAGGAAACTTTTCGCAATATTCTTTATCAAGCTCAGTGAATCCAGAAATATTGTAATTGGAACATCCTCTAACATATAACTTCATTAATTCTTGACCTTCAGAACTTCTCAAATGTAAAATCATGAAAAACCCGTTTATTTTATCTTTAAGATGCAACATAAGCTTTTAAGTTTTAGGAAATGCCAGAGTAGAAATTTCAATGCATTTAACAGAGTTAAAATTATTGTTTTTATATATTCATTATTTCTTTGTTTACTTATTTATTAATATATATGCTCTACTACAAATAGTCCTCCCCAACAATATTAATCAAACACCTTCAGAAGGTGAAACAAACCAAGAGTTTCTTGATAAGTTAAAACAATACATAGCTTGATAGACATATTTCATCAATCTTTCTCGTACAAGCATCAGCAGAGAGAGAGGATGGGGGGGGAGGGGGAGAGTTCAAAAGGGGACAGCGTAGTAATCTCAATCCATTAAACAAACTGAGCAACATTATCTATTCAATAGAGAGGAAAAACAACAAAAACGCCTTTTAGTCAACTATCTAAAAACTTACTAAAAGCTACCTAATGAAGTTAGAAGTTCAACCCGCCTAAGACTGAACATAAATGTTTCTGCCTAGGCATTTGACTTTACAACTTAATATTATTTCTAAAACTCACCAGCCTTCTTTGTCACTCTACTTGTAGAATCCATGAAATGTAAGCACTAAGCAGTCAATCTACCTAGCTGTATCATTATTACATCAACTCATACTTGCATAAATAACAAAAAGATGCTCTTCCCTAGGTTAAAGTACCCAACAAAGCAAAAGACTGCTTAAGAAAAATAACAGAGACCGAGAAATGAGTTGTAAACCACAGGTTCCAAATTTCAATAATAAAACTGAAGAATAAAATACTCGCATTATCTCTCTGTTATCTACTAATTTTGCCCACTAAAATCCAACCCTGGTTCACTATAAGTGTTAGAAAGAAATGAGAAAAGAACAAATTATATCTTCTAACATGATGAGGTTAGTCACAATGAAAAAGAAAAAAATGGAAGGAACTACGGTAGAATTTGGAAAGAATGAATAGTTTGAGAACTTTAGAAGCAGAGAACCATGAACTACTTACTCATCCTCGTGAAGCTTCCAAGCGCTGAATATGTAAGGAAGGATAAGCCAGGCAATAGAAACATTGGTAAAACTCGCAATGCCCTCATTTTCCAGTTCAGCTCGATTGATCTTGTTGTCATGATAGCATAAGCCACTGCAATAACCTGAATTGAAATAACCTCAATACTACACATAAATATGTACTGATAACATATGGTGAACGGATAAGAAACTTGAGCAGACTGACATACATATAACATTAACACAGTCATCGCTACATGAAAAATATGTGTCTTTATATGTGATATGTGCAATTTCAGCATACTTTAATTACATTCTTAAATATTGTTATAGACTCAGGCTCGGTTAACAGCACAAGCTGGGTACTTAGGTGCCGCTAACTGTGTGCATTTAATTGCTACGGCGTGTAACAAGGCACTACAGTGTGCGTTCTATCTTGAAGATGGAATCACTAAATATACTTGACAAAATACTATTAATTGTTAAAGCAACCTTATGAATTAATATGCTAGAAACTAGGAATACGAAATTATAAATTTTAAATTAGAAATCGGCAGTTGAATCTGAATTAAAAATTTGAATGTGCTAAATTTTAATACGACTTCCACACGAGTAAGATGACTTTTATTTCATTTATGTCACTTAATTCTATTTTTCTCAAACCCATCGTCCATAAAACCGTTATTTGTATTTAGGATTATCTTTCTCGCATACATATAAATTTATTTTTATTTATTAGCGCTCTCCTCCACTAAAGGACAACTTTTTAATTGTGGTTCCACCAAATGTCCCAGCTGACCATGGCTTTTGTTGCCTTTAAATGCTGTTTGGGTGCCTGATAAAATTAATATAAGAAGAAATCAAACATACATCATAGAACACTTCCCTGACTGAAATGTCTGTAATTTTGTTGGAAGTTCCCACTAGATAATTTTGTTGTTCTCCTGATATTAGCATAAAATCAAAATGCAAAGAAGTGGATTTTTTCCTAATATGTTATGATTATCCATAATTCAAATGGGCCTAATGAGGTGGTACATATATAACTGTAATTTAATGTTAAATGCATATTGAAATTCAAAAGACAACCATACTACTAAAATTATGTAAAGACACATGGTTTAACTTCTTAAGATCAAATGTAGTTCAAATAACGCATCATCTATTATCTAATGACAAAACGACAAGTCAGATACACTATTCTCCTAGAAGATACTCAGAGTTATATACTATTCTGTTAGAAGAAAATAAGTTACTGAGTCTTCCTGTTGCATTATCAATCACCCTCGGCATCTAGTTGCTTAATATATTAAATCTTTAGACGCGAAATACAGCTGGCAAACAACGTATTCGCAAAATTAAATAGTTCTTCACTTTATAATAAGTAAGACCAACATCAATAGCACAATATTAAATGTTTTTTTTTGAAACTGAAGTTCCAGCACCATTAAATGTTTTTATAAAAAGACCTACCAAATTTCTAATTAATTTCACATGCAAAACAAAAATAATATCAGAATAACCTCTATGATACTTTAATAAAATTGCCAAGCCAACCAGTAGGTTATAACATTTTTAAATTAAAGAAGGAAAAAGCATCAAATCCCATTACAAAGAAAAGGTCTTCCCGCCTTCAACAAGTCTCTCAAACATCCTGTTCCTCCCTCCCTAAAACAGCCCTTCATCCAATCTTCAGCATTGAAATACCAATCACGTCACAAAATCCTTACTTCTTAAAGGTTCAAGTTCTTTGCAGATCGGAATCCTTGCCATTCCAAAATTACATAAACTGACTACAAATTTCATACCAGCATACAATCATCAAAGCGTGATTTTTCCAATGCTCACTGGCAACAAGCAAACCATCTTTGGTTTCTAGTCTCATAGCTATCTATCCATGGATATGTAGGTGAAAATTCAAGTAACTTTGCTCTCAATTCAAGAATGTGATGCTGAGGAGTTGTTCTACGTTGGAGGCAATTTTTTTTTTTTTAACCTTAGATGATATTCAGTAGCAACAATGATGCAAATTAAAAAAAGGAAAAAAGAAGTGTATGTTCTCTTAAAGAAGAAAAAGAATATGTCTGACAACTAAACAAGGTCATATACACACACCTCTTGGAATATCTCAAAGTTTGTGATAGCATCCATTGTGGCATACTTTCATTAAAGGACTTGGATGAAGCCTTGAAAGCTAAGGAAATCAAAATAGGATTCGTAAGCTTCAATGAGAGATCAAGAGGGTGCTTATCGTGGGAGAAAGGACCAAGAATTATGGGGAGGAGTGGGCTAAGAGCTACACGTATTTCATGGTCCAAGTCCAAGCCCAAGAGGAGGAAGATTGGGGCCACATGGAGCCCAAAAGAAGAGGCTCACATAGAGCCAGGAGCCCAAGAAGGGCTGAAATATCTGCCCAGATGAGCTGGAAATCAAGCCCCAAAAGGGGCTGACCTATGCCCAAAGGAGCCCAAGTCCTTCTTTGTGTTGGTTTAAAAGTTTGAAACTTCTTTTCTTTTTTGTTTTGGGAAGAAGTGTGACATTAATTTTTACTTGTTTTCCAAGTTTTAAGTTTCCTAGTTAGGTTTTACTATTTAATCATTTCCATGAAAGTAGAATTTGAATCTCATGCTATTTGGGATAGGGTGTTTGCAATTTTCCCTATACTAGTCAAGTGTACGTGCTTTGCACGTGTATCTCACGCTAAATAAAATTAATAAAAAGTAGTCACTCACATTAAAACTTCTACATCAATTTAAATCATATAAACAAATATTGTATTTCAAATACTTGGACATCTAATTTAGATTAGGGACATTCTTCACGAAGTAAATGAAACATAAAGACAACATGTCAATTAATTATAGGAAAGCAATACAGAGCATTCAGAGAAAAGACACAGTAACAATATCAAAATAATGCGGTAACCAATACGGTGCTCCTAGCTAGACTCCCATAAGCCTAAACTCGTCAAAAAACGAGTCAAAGCTCAACTATCTACTAACCTTCTACCCTAATCCACGACACCTCTTCCAAATACTTCATTGGTCTACGTTTACTTCTCCTCATAACCACTATATTCAGCCTCTCACAACCTCCTTACTGGGCCATCTGCATCTCCTCTTCATATGTTCAAACCATATCAACCTCGTTTCCCCCATCTTGTCGAAACATATCAAACTTGAATATTAAATATGACATAAGCAACTAAAAATACGTTAGAGGTTACTCTTATGTTTGTTTGTTTTTTTGACTCCATAATGAATTAATATTGGTTACAAATCACACCTAAACAAACCAAATTTTCAGGACTTGGTTCAAGTGTCCAAATTTACTTGGAATATTTTATGCATGAACTTTTCCAAGTTTCGAAATTTGGAAAGAAATTGAAGGGAACGACTTTCTTTAACAAACTCAAACGTGTTAGTGTAGAATTATTGTGAGCGAATAATTTAACACAACTACTTATAACAATTTTACAATAATGTACAATGAGGATTATGGTAAAGCAAAGAAGATGACAACTTGAAATTGCAACGGAAGAAAATCGAAAATCATGCACCAAGAAGCTAACAACAAATAAATTTACCACGTCTAAATTAGTATCACAAAGTCAATATTTATTTCAGCAATTACAAAGTCAATAAGATAAAAAAGGGCAGCCCGGTGGACTAAAGCTACCGCTATGCGCGGTGTTCGGGGAAGGGCCCCACCACAAGGGCGTATTATATGCAGCCTACCTTGCTTTTCTGCCAGAGGCTGTTACAAAGTCAATAAGATATGAGCAGAAAATTACGATAGAAAAAATAATAGAAAAAATATAACATAAATAGAAGAATTCTACAAAAAGGTGGAGAGAAGAGAGAAAACTTCTTATTTCTTTTGAGAGATGAAATACAATAAATAAAAACGCTTTATTTATAGAATTGAATTGACTTGGTCACAAAGTAACTAACCCTAATTATGTATAGTTTAAATAGGGAAGGATTTAACAATTAAATTATTTTTTGGTAAAAATATAATAATTACACTGGAATTTTGGTAAAACTAAGACGTATTCTACACACACTAAACAAGTTTTTTGAATAAAAGTCCATGTTGCACACGTTGATATAAATTTTTTGAATAAAAGTTTTATTAACTTCAAAATCTCTAAATATTAAATATTAGAATTGTTTATTAAGTTCAAATAAATTTAACTCTTACCATATATTTTAGGATTCCTTAATTATTTCTAAATCTCTTACCATATATTTTCGGACTACTTTATTTTAAATATTATAAATATAACGATATAATAATTGGAGAAAATAAGTGAAAAGATAATTTTGTCGATTGCGGAGATTTTTTAATGAAGGGCAAAAAGTTCAAACCACATTTCTAAGAGTCTTCGCACTTTTAATATATTGTAGATAGGGATGGATTTTGTTCCTTTTAAACAACATTATTATCAATATCATTGACAGTTCTTTTCTTTACACCTTTGTGTATTGACTATATATCTTACAAGTTACAACCTTTCAAGAACGATTCTTTTAAGAGGTAAGATTAATATTTTGCTTGATATCTATGGTTCTTATTCTAATAATAAAGAAGGTAATTTAGTCTTATATTAATTATTGTCTTTAATAATTTCAATTAGGGGTCTAGATCACTTCCATCCAAGTTCTTGAATTGAATCTGCTAGACTGCTAGTAAACATGATTAACCCTAATTCATTAATTAAGTCTACTTCAATCAATTAGGGTTCTTAGCACGAAGTTTGTGAATTTCATTGTTGAATTCCACATATCTTTAATCTTCGTATTTTTACTTCGAAATTATTTCTTGTTTTTTTCTTTCAAGTAATCCGATTCTTATTATTATGTCATATTGCTGCAAATAATTTGACAAAACTTCACTTGACATGCACAACTCTCAAGAAGATCCTTCAGAAATTTACCCTAAAGGCCGAGGTGATATTTTCCTAAGAAATAAATCTTTCAGCCTCCACAACATCCCCAAATAGGCAGAGAAAAAGGAAAGGTGTGTGGCGAAGGTGCTTCCTAGCAAGGTAGAATTATCATGATAGCACCATTAATCTTTATGCTACATGAGGATGAAGTGGAACAAAGGAGACTCTTTTCTCTAATTTTCCTCATTCCCTGAAAAAATTTTCTGTTTCATTTTACTTTAAGTTTTGTCAATTACAAATCAGTCTTAAGTCATTTCTTTTAGCTTATAGAATTCAAATCATTTAAGATACGTCAGTACCTTCTAGATAGTTCTCGCAATGTCTGGGTCATGGCCCTATAAATTGAACATTCATGTGCGCCAAACTTCATCTTGATTCACGCAGAATTAGAAGTCAAGTTATGACTCACGCATAGGTTTCCTAATATTTAGTCAGTGTAAGAAAGAGAGATGCTCAGATCTACCCATAAAACAGCAGTGGAAATACATCAGATGATTTCTATGGTTTGGTACGCAGAAGGATGCAGTTGCTTTCGATGCTTTCCCACCCTCACCCTAGGGGTTCATTCGAGGAAATATTAGTCCAGAGACTGGCCGATTGGTTGTCTTCCCTCATTCTTTTCTGCTTGCTTTGTGCACTCAAAACATATTTCATTCCATCACATTTTTCCATCAAACAGTCCCTTCACCTTACCCAACACTTAACATCATAAATCAGCTTCCATCCTTAAAACAAAAGAGTTATGTTCTGAGTCAATTTTCAGAAAGCAGAACGGTCTCAAAATGGCTACCACCTTTTTGCTATTCATAACCCACAAAGGACCATTTTTATTTTATTTCAGCCACAAGAAAAGTGTAGAATCAGCCATAAAATCTCATTCCCTCTACTAAATCCAGAAGAGCTATTACATCATATCATAGTTATATCTTTTACCTAGAACTGTTTATCACTTCCCCTGTCCCAAAACAGATAACATTTTCTTCCAAGAGTTAAAAGGAATTTGTCTACGATTAAATCTACTGAACATACTCTTTTTAAATAGAGAAGTTCACAACTTCTCATGTGGTTTCTAAGTTGCTGAATAGTATTCTGAAAGACGAATCAATCCATATTTGATCACACCAAAAATAGGTATAGCCGGCCCTCAACTAAAAAAAAATGAGAGCACTACAAAAGAGAGTAAAAGATGTTATCGGAAAACGCCTAACACATTTAATTGGATAATCATGCCAAGTGTAACATGTTGTGGCAACAAAACCTGAATATAAAGGAAACAGTTTTTCTCTGTAACGATAAACAAATAAATATGTCAAATGTCGAGTGATCAGTAATGGAAAGATAGGTAACTAAAAGAGAAGCAATTCAAAATCTTTGGAAAGATAGAGAATTTTCAGGATAAAGAGTTTCAGGGTTGTGTTTCTTTTATTCACGACATACTAGAACAGTAGAATACAAAAATGGTAGCATTACCTCAAAAAGTACAGAAAGTATGATGAGATGCCTACTGATCCTTCTCCAACTATGAGATCGTTTTACTGTTCTGGCAATAACAGCAGCCTCCTCCTTGGAAATATGTTGCAATCTCTTCTCAAAATCATCTTTATGTGAACCAAATAGACTATTCCATAGTCTTGACAATAGTCCCTTTTTCTTTTTCTTTTTTGTCTTTGCTTCATTATCTGTAGATCTGACAGGTGCAGTGCCAACAGTGTCACCAAGATCTTTTTCAGACTCTGTAGCCATTTCCTACAAGTTAAAAATGAAGATCACCACCATGAATCATTTTTCACATGAATGTTTTATGTTTTTGGTACGAGGGAGGAGAGACAGAATGAGCCAGAAAAGATTGGCCAAATGAGCCTTTACTTTAATGATATAATGACTTATTAGTGCACACAATTTATATTATAAAAAAAGTGGCATACACAAAATTTATCACAAGAGGTATCGACATTTAAAGAAGTGAACAAATGAACAAACCATTATTAATAAGGATCAATTCACATACATAACTATAATTTCCTCAATGAGATTCCAAAAAGAAAGCAAAAAACGCTGAATTTACCTCTTTCACCAATCTGAGCAAGCCTTAAAATCCAGTAGTTTTAATATCTCTTTTAAAAATTTAACTAAGAAACAATGACACTAGCTAACAATGACTTCGTTCTAGTCCAAGCGGTCAGGTTTGTGTGTTGTCAAAGTGAGGTTGCATGTTCGAAGAGCAAGTCTAAGATCTTTTTATTTTCTTTTACCAAATGAGCCTTAAGACGACCTTAAGACGAGGTATCGTTTTAAGACTCATTTGTTATAAGCAACATAGAATCCTACAGAATGTGCATAGAAGGTTTGAATGTAAGACCTCTATTTAGATAAAAACTCAGCTTCATCATTAGATAAATAGTGCCTTCTTGTGAAGTAAAGTCATCCGCTATTACATATCGATTTTTCACGGATCACACATAGATATACATTGAAATGTTTTGAATGAAAAATGTGAATCCGTCCCTAGACAGTACCAACAATCTAACAAGAGTTGGATTATGCCTGCTCCTTGTTTGAATATGTACACGGACGCCGTTTAGTCAGCTTTTCCATTTCAAAATATCACTAATAAGAATCCATCGAACCCTTTTTCCTTTCTTTGCCTTCATATCTCCCCACCATAGATTCATTTGAAACATTTGATAATGCTTCTATCAGTTGCCTATAACATTCAACAGCGTTTCTTCACTGCTTGATAACAATTATTCGTACCAAATGATGCATAATCCCAAAAAACATAACTTATATTCCACATAAAACGTCTTAATTGAACCACTATTAATATACTCCAATCGTAAGAACTCTCATCTTCATTCGTCCACTACAACAACTTCCAAAGATAACTATGTAGCACTTTCGAATTTCACACTTCATCAGCAAACCATCAACTCAGGAAAAAAATAAAAATATACTCCCTCTATCCCAATTTATGTGGCACATTTTGAATTTCTTTTAAACTTTGACATGAATTCGAACGTAAATACTTTAAGTTTTTTTAAATGAAATTTATATATTTGAAAACTAAATCACAATGATTAAAACTTAAAATATTTAAAAGATATATAAAGAAATTTCAACTATTTCATATAAATTAGGACGGAGGGAGCAATTAACAACAGAAACCAACTATATTACCTGGTTGCAGAGTCGATCGCGGAAGCAGATTAATTTGAGAAAATGTAGTGTGTGTAATTGCTGAATTCAAAAAAGAGGAGGAGGAGGAGGCGTTTGAATAGATATGCGTTTTTGGGTGCCAATTTGCCCAGCAATTAATACTAGATCCGGTTCCCTATATATAAGGAAGAAATGAAAGAATTAGAGAGAAAATGATGAGGACGATGGCTGAGTTGGCGCTGTCACGCCTCTCTATCTGTCATTCTCCAACATATTACACAGGTGGAATCGACGCAACAAATGGCCTGCCTCTCTGCCTCAAATATTCTTAGAACCCTATTTCTGTCCTTCTTATTCTTATTTTTTTTAAAAAAAATAATCCTATACACCGTATTGGGCCCATTTTGTGTGTGTGTGGGGGGGGGGGGGGGGTGTTAGGGTCAGGAGAATTCAAGACATCTGATTTAGAGTAGAGAGATCTCAATCATACTAACATAACTCACATTGATATTCTTAACCTATTTCAGGAACAAAATAACATTCTTAACCATGAGGCCATCCATTTAATTTTTTATATATATTTAATTACAATAGAAAAAGGGTAAAACTAACTCTTGTATTATTCGAAATTGAATGATTTTATCTTCAGTGGGAGGGATCGTCCGATGGAGGAGGCAACTTGGGGAGATCGAGCTGGACATGCGGAGCAGATATTCCTAGTTTTTCAACGACGGACGTGTGTTTTAGTGGTGGATAATGTGATGACCCTCAAGGTCGTTTTGTGATTTTTGCATACTTTCCATGTTATACCCCTTCATGTAGTTTCAGTATGGCATTTGTGGCATGTGGGTATGGGTGACACGATTCCTGAAGGGGTGTTGAGGGAGGTTTTCAGCTTTGAAGGTTTGAAAGTTGGATAGTTTGACCAAAGTTGACATTTCAGGTAAACAAGCTCGAAATGAAATTTCGACAATTTTGTTAGGCCCGGAAGGTGATTTTCGAGTTGGTTTGGGCCCCCAGACATTCTGGAATGATTTGGATCATCAGTTAAATTTTGTAAGTTTAAAAAGCTTAAAGTTGACTACGATCAAGTCGTTCCCAGTTGAGTAATTGTATGGTTCCAACAGGTCTGGAATGTGATTTTTATTCAATTTGCATGTTTGGTTTGTTTTCATAGGGCTCCAAACGAATCCCGAGGGTCCATTCAAGAAAATTGTGAAATTAGACTTGGCTGGTTTTAGCTGTCATCTGATCCCTCCTTCACGTTCGCGAGGCTCGCGTCACGTTCGCGAAGGAGGAGTTTTGGTTGGCATCGCATTCCCGTGGGAGGGACTACATTCACGAAAGGGAATGGGTCGGGTCCGAGTCAAGGGTGTGGTTTACGTTCACGATCGAGTTCTCGTGTTCGCATAGGTCTAGGCCTGGTCAGCCTTACGTTCGCGGAGCGCTCCTTCTCATTTGCGAAGAGCATTTGACTCTTGGATAGATTTTAAACTCCATTCTCGAACCAATACTTCATAACTCGATTTTAGGTGTTCGAAATCACGTATTGGGGCGATTCAAAATGGATTTTTGAGATTTTTTTTTTTTGTAAGTATGATTCTAACCCATAAATTATGCATTCTCCGCTAATCTATTGTCTATCAAGTGATTTAATTAGTATTTTAAATTGGAGATTTTTGTCCCAAAGTGAGATTTATGAAATTTCTTGATTTGGAGGTCAATTAGTGGCCCGATTTAGCTAATTTTTAATGTGTAAGATTTCCAAGTTATAAGCAAAATGATTTTGAAAGAAAATTATTGTTTTGACCCAAGAGGCTCGAGATTGATTTTTTGAACTTGAGATAAAAGTAAAGCAAGATGGGTGTCTACAAAATCGTTTACTTATCTAGATCGTGTATTTGACCAGATTGGGACTATTTGGTGGCTCTACAGAAGGGCAAGGCTGTTATTTAACTTTTTGAACTTCGTTTAAGGTAAATTGAGACTTTCTTTACTTTTTTATGAAGTGTTAGTGTAGTGTTTGACTGATTATAGGGGTAATGGATAATGGGGGTCACCGTATAAATGTGCTAATGAGTATTTATGTGAGTACCGGTGCCATGTTATGGGTTGATATGATTATTTAACTTGTTTGGGATGATTTATTGCCTTGAGAGTATGATTTATATGACTTATGACTTGTTTGATTCATGGACATTCTAGTTGATGGTCTTACTCTCCTATATGGACTTAGAGTCGGATTAAGGTAATATCTTGTGATAATTATTGTCCTAGCTGAACTTTGAGTTGACATGAGATATTTCTATTAAATTGGAGATCGAAAAGGAAACTTGAAATGATAAGTGGAATTGAGTTACTCTACGAGTGTATTGTCATGAGATGCGTACTTGTTGTTTGGGATCGGTGTTGCACTATTGCACATTTTGTATTACAATATTTCATATAGATCGGAGAGGCACGCCTGGCCATTATTATATTTATGGATTGGAGTGCACGTCTACCCAATATATAGACCTTGTGAGTCCTCCATGAATCCCGATTATCCGACAAAGAAAGCGAGTGCATACATAACATTAATTTGCATTGCATTCACTGTCATCTACTTGGTTGTTCTTGAAATTCTTGTTGCTACATGTTTATGTGTTGAGAAACTGGCTTGGTGTTTATATAACATAGTTTGAGAGTCTATTATTATGTTGAATGTATTGGTGTTGGCTTTAGCTGCTAGTCCAGGTCTTATGGAAATTAATCGATTGTGAGGTTGAGTACAAGATAGGGCAGTGTAGGGCCGACCCTAGCCATCGCTTTATGTTAGGGTCAGTTGATGCTGCTGTTGAGTACATGTGTTTCATACTCATCCTTGCATATTAATTTCTGCACCTTTTTTATACAGATGTTGAGCCGGCCATGAGCAGTAGGTGATCCTCGCCGCTAGCTGATTATCTGAGATTCAGAGGTAGCTACTTGACTGATCCGTAGTCTTCCTGCACCTTTTCTATCCTTATGTATGTTTTAATCTGTCTTTTTCATTCTCAGTCATTAATTGTAGTAGTTGTTGTCGTACTCTGAGATTTCTTAGAGGCTTGTACCTATGACGCCAGGATTTGAGAATCTTTGACTTGTCTTTCCATATTTCATTTTGGTTTTTATGAAGACGATATTTAAGACTTACTTTTATTTTGAATTTTTAAATTTTGCGTTCATCCTTTTATTGAATCATGTTAAGAGTTGGCTTATCTATCGGAGAGTTTGAAATAGGTGTCTTCACGGTCCTGAATTTCGAACTGTGGCTAACTTTTTAAGGATTAATGCGGCAAGAAGAGTAAGAGGCAGCCTTGATTTATTAAAGCAAAATTTACTAGTGGATAAATTTTGAGGCAAGGGTGAAAAAAAATAAAACTCACGAAAATAAATTTGTAAAGAATTACAAAATCAATAATTGATCCAAATTGACTAGACCGTTCGTTTGTTTAATTCATTTCTCAAGAATCGCAAACTTAGTCATAAAGCCTTTCAAAGATGAGAAAATTAAACAATCATTTCATCTCTAGAAATAATATCATGCTAGTCTGTTTCTAGTTTTTTTTTTTTTTTTTTTTCTTCATTTTATTTGTCTTATGATTGTCACAGTTCCTTTCTTTTTGTAACGAAGAAGACCTAACCTCAAATACTGCTTGTAAGGAAACTTTTCGTTTGGACATGGACTACTAAAAAAAAAAATGCATCAACATTATTTGGATATGGACTACCAAGAAAAAAATGCATCAACATTAATAAATGCTTCAAAGGAGAATTGATGATCAATCTCCTATTCTTGTAGACACTGTTATCATTGTCATGGGTGACCATTGGGAGGTGGATTCAGAATTTAAAATTTATGGATTCCATTAGTAATCTCAAAGTAATATAATAATAATAATAATTGAGTTCACAATCATATATATATATATTATGAAAGTTTTAATAAAATACAGGATCTATATATGTGAAAATTACTAGGTTCCCGTACTATGCTTTATATCCACCACTATGACCATCGATTAGCAAACTTAGTTTAAGACAAAACTTCTTATACATAGCAAAGAAGTAGTGTTTTCCAATGCAATCAAAATATCAATATTAAGTCACCAACTCTTGACATGAGAGTCAAGTCTTTGGTATCTTGGAAGCAATATTATACACACAAGAAGACTCTTTCCATTAATCCACAATCCTGTAATCCACATACCTATAAATAACTAGCTAAAATCTCTGTCCTCATTCCAACACCTTCGAAAACTCCATTCAAATTCTCATCATATATCAATTCCAAGACATTTCACAATTAATTAATGGCTTCCAATTGGGAAAACTTCACACATTACATCATAATCATTGTGTTCCCAGTATTCGGTTTCATTTTGTTATGCATGGCTTTGCTTGCACTACACTGCTACTTAAAGAAGAAGAAGAACAAGAAAACATTGGTCGAAGAAACAGAAGTTAAGCACGTCAATGAAAATATGAGAGTTAAGGAAGACATTGTTAAATGCCCCCATGGTCGATCGGAGAGCGTGGTGCTATCAGTAGAGGAAGATTTGAACGTAGATGATGACATTATTCGGAAAAAGAAAGAGTTAGAATCTCAAAACAACATGCATGCTTCTTCTTCAAGTTATGCTCACAACTAGTCATATTGAGCATTAAGTCATGATTTCATATATATATATATATATATATATAATAAAGACAAAGTATGAGAAAATTGTCATATCAAAATATTGATTTTCTTTGTTTTAGTGTCAATTTGTTATTTGTTTAAGAATATTAAGATCTATATTGATGATGATTTACACAAACCTATAATTATTCTTTCATTAATAATTGTAATGTAGAATTAAGATACCTGATTACTCAATCTTGCATTCTTCCTAATATGCTTTACGTGCTCATATGCAAGGCTTGCATATTGCCCCTCACCTTTTTAAGTTGAAAGATCTGTGGTTAATTGAATTTTTTTAATTTCAAGTTTTCTCCTTTATTCATTTACCAGTCTTCACTTGAATAATTATTTTAGTTTTGCTTTATAGAGGTAAGATATTTATAAATATAAATAATGATCCTATTATTAATGATTTGTTTAAGTAACAAAACTATTCAAGGACAATATAAATGGAATGATATTTATTTGTGATAATAGTATTGACTGTAATTTTATTCATGACAATAAAATCAAATCAAAGGGCAAATTCGAGTTAATACTAGGTAAAAAAGGAGAAATTAAATAGAAGGAATGCACCCATCCTGCTGAAATCCTGGTTAAGCCTCTAATTTCAACGAACTTCTTGTTGTATCCGGGTACAAAATCTGTATTTAACAATAAGAACTTCAACCTTAAAGTTCAAGAACAACAAAGAAGTTCAAACAACATCAAACACAAGTTCAACAACTATAAACTATCAACATGAAGTTTCTACTATTTTCTAGAAAATAGCAAAACTATAAAGAAAAGAGATCAAAGAGAAATGTAGAATCAAGTCCACTGAATTCACGGTGTATCCTTAAGGAATTTATTCCCCTCAAGTACCCGAGGTTAATGGAATGTGTCCTCCTAGGATAAAATGATTCACTTCTGCAAATAGTGGTACCTCAAATTTACTGAACTTCGAACGCACTCAACAGTTTGATGATCACACATGAGTTTTTAAGAAGAAGAAAATGTTTTTCTTTCACAAATTTCGTGTCTATACCTGAGGAAAAATTCAGGTATTTATAGCCAAAAGGTGGTGCTTTAGAAAAGAAGCAATGGTTCTGAAAATTACACTATTTCAGACCCGCCGGGACCACTTGCGCCCGCAGGTGACTTTTGTCAAAAATCAGAAGCTTCTGCGGAACCTCACCTGCGTTCGCAGGTGACGACTTGTGCCCGCAGGTCATTTTTTCCGCTTCGAAACAGTGCCTCAAAGGGTCACGTCCTTTCGAGGTGCGTTGTGACATGCGTTCGCACTTCCTCATGTGCGTCTGCAAATGGAGAATATTTTCGTATCAGATTTTTGGATTAAACAATCATTAAATCTCAATTTTCAAATAATTTTTTGTCCAAAACGATAATCTCTCGATCGATCATTAGACAAATTCAAATCCAAATTCGAAACCAAAGCCGAAGCTGAGTCGAGCGAGCGATGAGGGCGACGACGCGAGGCTAGTCTTGTTCTTGCCTCATTATCTACATGAATGCATGCTTCTATATTTAAGCATGAAGAAGTTCCTTTCTTCCACCAATGTGGGAGAATACTTCTTTCATAAAGTGAATACTCATTTTTCACTTTTCCTCCATTTTTTTCTCTTTATTTTTCATTCACATTTCATCACTTAGAACCCAACAATCCCACACATGAATGAGAAATGGCTATATTATCAGAGAATTTACGGACAAGTGTGTGATCTACAAGCAAAGACAACCGTCGAACTTTAATTTACACCTAGACAACACAAGTCACACAACCAAACTTTTACCGTTTATGATTCTCACAGTTTTGTTTGTGTCAGCCATGAACACAACCTGATTTCATGAGAGCTTAGAGAATAGGCCTTTACTATCATTTTCTTTGAAGCAACTTCCACTTCACTCTCACATAGGTGATTCCTAAACATTTAATTCTATAGATCAAACAATTTGGTCAAACTTTTCAACCATAAGCCTTATCCTTGTTTTTTGAACATTGTCTTTATCATGAGAATGAATTGAGTTAATTGACAATGTTGAACCATCAGTCACAACTTTATTTGATCTTCTTGAATGTAACTCTTAGGATCTCCAGTCCGCTAGGTAGAGTTACCGCTGTGATGACTTATCCTAGGCCATAAACCCATTCCCTTCGATGATCTCTCAACTCCCTCTCTAGATAAGCCTTTTGTAAGTGGATCCGACACATTCTCCTTTGACTTCACATAGTCAATCGTGATAATTCCACTAGAGAGAAGTTCTGTAATGGTATTGTGTCTCCGTCTTATATGACGAGATTTACTGTTATACATCATGCTCCCTGCCCTACCTATTGCCGCTTGACTATCACAGTGTATGTATACTGATGCCAATGGTTTGGGCCAATAAGGAATATCTTTCAAGAAATTTCAGAGCCATTCAACTTCTTCAATGGCTTTATCTAATGCAATAGATTCAGATTCCAAAATAGAGCAGGCAATACATGTCTGTTTGGATGATTTTCAAGAGACTGCTCCTCTACCAAAAATAAACACATATCCAATCGTGGATTTTACCTCATTCAATCCGGTGATCCAATTTGCATCACTATATCCTTCAATTGCTGCTGGATATTTGTTATAATACAAAGCAAAGTCTTGAGTATGTTTTAGATACTCCAAAACTCTTTTCATTGCCATCCAATGAGTTTGATTGGGATTACTCGTGTACCGACTCAATTTACTAATAGCGCATGCTATATCTGGTCGTATATAATTCATGATATAAATCAAACTTCCCAACACTCTTGCATAATCCAATTGTGAGTCAGTTTCACCTTCATTCTTTTAAAGTGCAAAGCTCACGTCTAATGGAGTCTTAGCAATATTGAAATTCAAATACTTAAACTTGTCAAGTACCTTTTCAATATAATGAAACTATGACAATGTCAACCCTTTTGGAGTTCTATGAATTCTTATTCCTAATATCACATCAGCAACTCCAAGGTCTTTCATATCAAACTTACTCTCAAGCATTTATTTAGTCGCATTTATGTCAGAAATGTCTCTACTGATGATCAACATGTCATCCACATACAAACAAACAATAACTTTTTGATTAGGAGTGTATTTAATGTAAACACATTTATTTATTTTGAATCCGTTTGCCAACATGGTTTGGTCAAACTTTGCATGCCACTGTTTGGGTGCTTGTTTTAGTCCATAAAGTAACTTAACAAGTTTGCACACTTTCCTTTCTTTACCAGGAAACACAAAACCCTCAGGTTGTTCCATGTAAATTTATTCCTCCAATTTTCCATTTAAGAATGCAGTTTTCACATCCATTTGATGGATTTCAAGACCATATACCGCAGCTAATGCAACCAACATCCGAATGGACGTTATCCTTATTACTGGCGAGTATGTGTCAAAATAATCAAGACCTTCTTTTTGTCTAAAGCCTTTCACTACAAATTTTGCCTTTTATTTGTCAATTGTGCCATTAACTTTCATTTTCCTTTTGAAGATCCATTTAGAACCTAAAGGTTTACTTCCTAGAGGAAGATCAACCAACTCCCAACTATGGTTACTTAAGATTAAATTAATTTCACTATTGACTGCTTCTTTCTAAAAGGATGAGTCCGTTGACGACATTGCTTATTTGAATATTTGAGGCTTATTTTCAAGAAGAAATGTTATAAAATCTGGGCCAAAGAAAGTAGACGTTCTTTGACGTTTACTACGCCTTGGGTTCTCTTCATGATGTACATTCTTCCTTGGTTCATCCCTAGGTCGTTTAGACCCTTCACTAGATAATTCATGTCTAGTTTTATACGGATAAATATGTTTAAAGAACTCAGCATTATCTGATTTCATTTACTGTATTATCATGGATATCCGGATGTTCGGATTTATGAACCAAAAATCGACATGCTCTACTATTTATAGCATATCCGATAAAAACACAGTCCACTGTCGTTTGTCCTATTTTTAACCTTTTGGGTATAGGAACTATGACTTTGTCTAGACACCCCCACACTTTGAAATATTTGAAGTTGGATTTTCTTTCTTTCCATTTCTCATATGAAATAGATTGTGTCTTACTATGGGGCACTCGATTGAGTATTCGATTTGCTGTAAGAATGGATTTCTCCCACAAGTTTTGCGGTAAACCTGAACTTATAAGTAAGGATTCATCATTTCCTTTAATGTTAAAATTTTTTTTTCCATAATTCCATTTGATTGAGGTGAGTACGGGGTCGTAGTTTGATGAAAAATTTCATTTTCCAAACATATCTCTGCAAATAGAGATTCATACTCTCCACCCCTATCATTTCTGATTTTCAACTTCAGTTTTATATTACCTAAATGCTTCTATTGCTTCATCCTTACTATTCAGCAAATAAACATAACAAAATCTAGTCCAATCATCGATAAAAGTTTTGAAATACTTTTTCCCACCACGAGATGGTGTCGACTTCATATCGCAAATGTCTGTGAATTAAGTCTAAGGGATTTGAATTCCTTTCAACAGACTTATATAGATGCTTAGCATACTTAGATTCAACACATGTTTGACACTTTGATTTACTGCACTCAAAGTTAGGCAAAACTTCCAAACTAATCAGTTTTTGCAAGATTTTATAATTAACATAGCCTAAACGTTCATGCCACAATTTAGTTGACTCAAGTAAGTAAGAAGAACTAGAACTTTTATTCATATCAAGATTCATTACATTGATATTAAAAAGGCCCTTGGTGAGGTAACCTTTACCTACATACACATCACCATTACTTGTTACAACTTTATTAGAAATAAATACACATTTGAATCCATTCTTAGTCATAAGTGAAGTAAAAACTAAGTTCTTTCGCAACTCTGGAACATGAAGGACATTGTTTAGTGTCACCACCTTGCCTGATGTTATCTTCAAGCAAACCTTGCATGTTCTTTCAACCTTTACCGTTGCAGAGTTTGCCATAAATATCTTCTTATCATCTTGAGTCGGAGAATATGATGCAAATAGTTCTTTGTTGGCACACACGTGGCGGGTGGCATTTGAATTAATCCACCACTTTCTAGGATTTCCAACTAAATTGCATTCCGAGAGCATAGCGCACAGATTGTCCATTTCTTCTTTGGATTCAGCTATGTTTGCTTGGTCCTTTTTTTTTCCCTTTCTTCGGATCCCATCAATCAGCAGACTTGTGGCCAACTTTGCCACAATTGAAGCAATTTTCTTTGAACTACTTCTTAGGAGGATTGTTGTGCTTGTGCTTTCTTACTCTTCTTTGATTTGTTGGGATCATCTTCCACAATATTTACTCCATTTATTGCAGAGTTCCCATGAGACCACTTCTCTACTACCTTATTGTCTTCTTCAATCCTCAACCTCACAATGAGATCTTCAACAGACATCTCCTTGCGTTTATGCTTTAAGTAGTTTTTGAAGTCCTTCCACAAAGGTGGTAACTTCTCGATTATCGCAGTTACTTGAAAAGCATCGTTCACCACCAAACCTTCTACAAGAAAATCATGGATTATGACTTGCAACTCTTAGACTTTGGTAACCACAGCTTTGCTGTCTACCATCTTAAGTCCAAAAATTTGACAACAATTAATTTCTTTATTCCGGCATCCTCTGTTTTGTACTTCTTTTCTAAAGCATCCCAGAGGTCCTTCGAGGTCTTCATTATACTATACACATTGAAAATTCGTCTTGTAGGCCACTCAATATGTAATTCTTACATAAGAAATTTGAGTGCTTCCAAGCTTCAGTTACAACGAAGCGATCCTTTTTCGGAGTTTCTTACGCTAATTCAGGAATGCTTTCTGTGATGAACTTTTGCAAACTCAAAGTAGTCAGATAAAAAATATCTTCTGCTGCCAACGTTTGAAATCAACACCACAAAATTTTTCTGGTTTTTTCCGCCGGTGCCATGGTAGATGCAGCATTTGAACAGCTTGAACTAGCAATGTTTGTTACTGCAACATTCGCCATTCCATCATTGACTTGATTTTCATTAGTCATTTTGTTGTCATAAAGAGACAACCAATTTAGTATCTTAAATACTAACAACAAAGTTTTTAAACTTTAAACAACTTATTTCTAGTTTAACGACGGAGTTTTTATATTATTCAAATCGTCAACTGAATGATCTTTGACTCGTGATGAAGTTTTTATATCTTTAAATCACTATCAAGTTCAAACCGAGTAGAAAATCAAATGGTTTTAATCTTCAGAAACCAAAATACAGATTATAGTAAATTCCTTAAGATTGTTGTATTCAGGTATAAAATCTGTATTTAACAATAAGAACTTCAACCTTAAAGTTCAAGAACAACAAAGAATTTCAAACAACTTCAAACACAAGTTCAACAACTATGACCTATCAAAATGAAGTTTTCACTATTTTCTGGAAAATAAAAAAACCATAAAGAAAAGAGATGAAACAGAAATATAGAATCAAGTCCACCAAATTCTCGGTGTGTCCTTAAGAAATTTATTCCCCTCAATTACCCGAAGTTAATGGAATATATCCTCCCAGGATAAAATGATTCACTTCAGCAAATAGTGGTACCTTAAATTTGCTAAACTTCGAACTCATTCAACGATTTGATGATCACACTTGAGTTTTTAAGAAGAAGAAGATGTTTTTCTTAACAAATTTCATGTCTATACCTGAGGAAAACTTCAGGTATTTATAATCAAAAGGTGGTGCTTCAGAAAAGAAGCAATGATTCTAAAAAATTACACTATTTCAAATCCGTCGGGACCACCTGCACCCGCAGGTGACTTTTGTCAAAAACCAGAAGCTCCTGTGGAACCTCACCTACCTCTGCAGGTAACGACCTATACCCGCAGGTCATTCTTTCCACTTCAAAACAGTACCTCGAAGGGTCGAGTCCCTTCGAGGTGCGTTGTGACATGCGTCCGCACTTCCTCATGTGCGTCCGTAAATGGAGAATATTTTCGTATCAGATTTTTGGATTAAACAATCATTAAATCTCAAGTTTCAAATGAATTTGTCTAGAAACATAATCTCTCGATCATTTGACGAAGCTGAAGCCGAAGCCGAGCGAGCGACGACGACGGCGGCGCGAGGCTAGTCTTTTTTTGCCTCACTATCTACATGAACGCATGCTTCTATATTTAAGCATGAAGAAGTTCCTTTCTCCCACCAATGTGGGAGAATACTTCTTTCATTTTTCACTTTCCCTCTATTTTTCTTTCCTCCATTTTCCATTCACATTTCATCACTTAGAACCCAACACTTCTTACTCTGGTGAACACAATTTCTGTTTATGATTCATGGTTGTGGATTAAAGTATCCTCTCAACCAACTCCGACAAGACTTCTTGGTGAAAATCAATTGGATCTTACATATTATAATTGGGGACATGCATCAGGATAAAATAACTTTTAAGATGGATGTGACCTTTATTTTAGAGCGTGTTACCGAAAATAGTAGGCATCGAGACTGCTCGTGCAGCCTAGGAAGAATTGACTTCGACTTATGTTACGACATCAGAGTCAAAAATTCGTAAATTGAAAAATCAGTTGTATACTCTTCTCCATTTTGGATCTGGCGATTTGATTGGGCATATGTTCAGACAATCAAGAGTATCGCGGATGAACTTGCAATATT
This sequence comes from Capsicum rhomboideum, assembly GCA_031232105.1. NCBI lineage: Eukaryota > Viridiplantae > Streptophyta > Magnoliopsida > Solanales > Solanaceae > Capsicum > Capsicum rhomboideum. Next base: position 23,536,866 of record CP124713.1, on the reverse strand, counting down.
ACAATCTGTTAATGAGGATGATCTTGTTGAGCATGTTTAAGGTGGGGTGAGTGTATCTTATCGCCCTTTTACAAGATCTCTTGACGCTATAGAAATTGATGTATCTTTTGATACCTTGTATGGTTTACTTTTGATGAAAGAAAGACAATTGTAGCATCATCAAGAGTCTGCTACATACAATTTCTCTAACAACTTACTACGGAATGTCTCAACCTCAGTGTGAATAAATGAGGACGCATTGAAGTGACTTCTTGATCCAACACATTTTTGCCCAAGTAATTCTCAGGCCAATATTTTTACTCAATCATTTATTAGTTCAACATATTTTGACCTGTACAAATTTAATTCAATCCTCAATTTGACACACCTACCCATAGCTAATGAATGCGAGAATCATAACTCCATTTAAAAAAAAGAGGATGAAAATCATTTTCACCCCCCAACTTTGCTTTAAAAATCTAACTCCCTCCTCAACTTTGAACAAAAATCAAATTCCCCTCTTTATCCTACTCAAATCTTTAAAATATCAATTGTACCCTTTTGTTATCAACTTTTTTTTTTTTTTAATTTCCTTAAAAATCATGATATTTTTATTTTTTTAAAATTCATGTAACAATTTTTTTCATAAAAACATAAACATTATCTTTTGGGTGAAAAAAGTGAGTAACACTAATTAAGTATATAAGCTAATGATGTTCTATAATAAAGTAAATTAGCATAATGAGAAAATTAATTTTATTAGCAATAATCAAAACTCTAATATTTATTTATACAAGTAAAAATAGCAGGTAATAATAACTATACAAATATATTTTGATGCAAGAAATACAAAATAATTAATTAAATTAAGGTCAATTTTTTTTAAAGATTGTTTTTATTTATATTTTAAATTATTTTAAAATATAATTTATGTAATACTCCCTTAATGACAATCAAAACTTGTTTATTTATATAAACAATAGAGAATACCCCTGCCATTTCATATTACTTGACACTTATATTAAAAATAGTTGTTTTAATTTACTTGTCTATTTTATGAAATCAAGAGAAGTTTTAATATTATTTTTTCTACCATTAGTGTTAAATAACTGCATAAAGTAGTAGTAGTAAGTTTTAAAGCATTATTAATAAGGTTAGTTTAGTAAAATACACCTCTAATTAAAATTTCCTTAACGAGTGTGTCATATCAAGAAGGACCAAGTAATATGAAACGCATGGAGGTAAGAGAGTGGGGATAGATACAAATATATGTACATACATGTACATAACTATACACACGCTTAATGCATATAATATTGAAATACTGGTCATAAAAATAACATTAAATTTTATGACAAATTCATAAAATTATTATTCTACTTATAATGTTAATGAACTTGAATAAAAAGTTATAAATACACAGGTTAAAAAAAAAAAAACTAACGTAATATAAAGAGATATGACATAAATATATTTGATATAACAAGGGTAAAATGGACATCACATAGGATAAATGGGGAAGTTTGATTATTGTTCAAAGTTGAGGGGAGAGTTTGATTTTTAAAGCAAAGTTAGGGGGTGAAAATGATTTTCATGAAAATCGAATTCACCCCCAACTTTGCTTAAAAATCAACCCATCCTCCCCTCAACTTTGAACAATAATCAAATTCCCCCCCTTTATCCTAATTAAATCTTTAAAATGTCAATTGTACCCTATCATTATCTACTTCTTCTTTTTTTGGGTGATTTTCACCCCTTAACTTTGCTTTAAAAATCAAACTCCCCCTCAACTTTGAACAATAATCAAACTTCCCCCTTTATCCTATGCAATGTCCATTTTACCTTACCCTTGTTATATCAAATATGATATATCTTTTTATATTATGTATAACTTATTTTTTTAACCTAGGTATTTATAACTTTTTATTTAAGTTCATTAACATTCTCTACTGAAAATTAGGCCTATGGCAACGATTATTTAGCGACTATTGTACAATCGTTGCTATAAACGCTCTACTGTGACTGTTTTAACCGTTGCATATTGTTATTGAATCTAATAACACATTAAATAAAAACAAACCGTTACCATAGCTCCATAACCGTCGCATTAAATATATCTATGATAACAAAAATTACAACTGTCACTATAGTATACCTATGGCAACGGTTAAAATATGCTAAAAACTGAGACTATCCGGGAATTTTCCCTACACTTATTTAATGTACCCTCTATTTCTATTTTACTCATTAAAAAAAAATTAAAAAAAGACAACATTGAATATTAGGTTAGGCCAATCCACCATTTGCCTCATTTTGGTCTTTAGCACTCTAGAGATTTCCTGTCTTCTCTGAGCTAACAACAATGGCAAATCCTCTTCTTCGACATCACTATCTTCTTTGAGCTAATTTCCATCTCCAACTTTACAGTCTTTTCTGAGCTTTGCTGTGTTCTCTGAGCTAATTTCCATATTCAGCAAGTCGTCGTCTTCGACTTTACTCTCTTTTGTGAGCTTTGCTGTGTTCTCTAAGCTAATTTCTAGTGAAAGGTCTCATTGAAGGATTTTCTTCTCTAGTGAAAGGTCTTCTTCTTTGAGTCTACTTCTCTGGTGAAAGGTTTTCTTCTCAGGTAGGTCTTTTTCTCTGTGAAAGCATTTATCTTTGTGGGTTTTCTTATCCGAAAAAATTATCATGTTTGCATGTAAGAATCAATGAACCCTCTGTCTCTAGTTTGCCTTGCATGTACTATTTTTCATAATTAGAAGGATTTTTTGAAAAATGTTAAAGAATACACAAATGAGTTTCTATGAAACCTATGCTAATGTTCTAATTTGTGTTTGTAATATAATCTATTTGTGGTTCAGAATTTTTTTTATGTATTACTTACAGTTTGATAATATATATACACTAAAATCATAGCAAAAGAGAAAAAAATATGTTTTTGGAAATTTTGTTTGGATGTTAGGGAAATTTTGGGGTCTGATTTGTTTGGTTAGCTGTTTTTGCTGGATTTGATTTTAATTGAGTCATTTTTCAATTGTTAATTGCGTTTGTCCAAATGTTGAGGGTAATGATTCTAATATTATTGTTTGAGTACTAGCTTTGCTATTTAAGGTTATTTGAACCCTCTTTATTAAACAAAGTAACTATAGTTTTTAGTCTTATGTTTCATGAAGTAGGATGATCCCTGATGAATTACATACTATGTTAGGTAGTATTTTGCCTTTTGCGAATTCGTTCCCATCTCACAAACTGGAGGGGTCTATATATTAAATAACATTGGTTTAAGTGGTTGAAAGGAAACTTTGAATTTTAGTAGTGTTTACTGATTTTTACTTTGTTTCACCACGTGTATATTGAATTAAATGATGTTAACATGAAACAATGACTAAGACATTGGAAGTGAAGCATCCCTTTTATACATAGCTTTGGTACCCAACAATCTTTATGGGGTTACACCTGATGTGTACTAGTAAATCTGAATGGAATAACACAAAGCAATTGAAGGGGCGGAAAGCTTTTATTTGGGTTTAATTGTTGAATTGATATGTGTTGTCTCTGCAAATAGTTTCTTTCGATGATTTTTTATTCCTTTTTCACTAACAATGATTTAGTTAGAGCTAATGAAATCTAGTAGAGATTAAAGTTGACAAAGTTCTGCCTTTACCAATGACGATTTATTTGTTTATTTTGGCAAGATGTGGTTGATCTCTTTTTCCCTCATCCTATTCACTTCCTAAGATGTAGAATGAATGGAGCTTATACTAATGATTGTTGTCCTCTTTCTTCTCTTTTGTGTGAAAGTATTTGTGTATATGAAGGCATCCTATTCTCTGTTTTGTATAAGTTAAAACTTCTCTGCATCTCCTCTATGTGTGTTATTGTTCTATCAGGTATGTCTTTGTCAAAGATTATGATTCATATCTTCCGTATTTGTTTATTTCTTCTGCTTTTCTAGTTCTATTTTTGAGTTTTGATTTGGGATTTCTCTCCATTTTTGAGAATTTCCAATGGATGAAGACCCAATTATTTAGTTTTTTAAATTTTAATGTTACATGTATTAGATATTTGCACAGCTTGCTAAATTTGTTGATTGACTGTTCTATAAATAGAACACGAGCACAATAGTATCAGTTGGATTAAAAATTGACGTAATGATTTATACAGAGCAACACATATTGTGATCTAAAGTTATAAGGAAAATGAAAAGATGTGATGAGAAACTTTTTCCTTTTGTTATCTCTATATGAACATGAACATGTATGGTCATGTTTATATACTTGACTAACATTGCAAGTTTGTGAAAATTTGACATTTGAGAGGTTGAGTTTCACTTTTATGAGTCAAATCAAAACTTTGAAAATTTTGATTTGTGTTTGGTGTGTCAATG